>OZ057412.1:77058301-79458301 GCA_964056705.1 Troilus luridus
GCAGTCGATTTTCAAAATTCCGTAGTCGCAGTTGATGATAAAAATTTCCTTAGTCGCAGTCGATAATAAAAATTTCCGTAGTCGCAGTTGATGATAAAAATTTCCTTAGTCGCAGTCGATAACGAAAATTTCTGTAGTCGCTCGCAGTTGATAATGAAAATTTCCTTAGTCGCAACGAAAATTTCCGTAGTCGCAGTTGATAATGAAAATTTCCGTAATCGCAGTTGATGATAAAAATTTCCTTAGTCGCAGTCGATAACGAAAATTTCTGTAGTCGCAGTTGATAATGAAAATTTCCGTAGTCGCAGTCGATAATAGTAATTTCTCCAAGTCGCAGTCGATAATAAAAATTTTCGTAGTCGCAGTCGATAATGAAAATTTCCGTAGTCGCAGTCGATTTTAAAAGCTTCTATAGTCGCAGTCGATAACGAAAATTTCCGAGTTGCAGTTGATAATAGAAATTTCCTTAGTCGCAGTCGATAACGAAAATTTCCGTAGTCGCAGTCGATAATAATAATTTCGCAAAGTCGCAGTCGATAATGAAAATTTCCGTTGTCGCAGTTGAAAATAAAAATTTCCTTAGTCGCAGTCGATAATGAAAATTTCAGTAGTCGCAGTTGATAATGAAAATTTCCGTAGTCGCAGTCGATAATAGTAATTTGCCCAAGTCCCAGTCGATAAAAAAATGTTCGTAGTCGCAGTCGATAACAAAAATTTCCGTAGTCGCAGTCGATAATAAAATTTCCGTAGTCGCAGTCGATTTTGATAATTTCCGTAGTCGCAGTTGATAATAAAAATTTCAATAGTCGCAGTCGATAATAAAATTTCCGTAGTCGCAGTTGATAATAGTAAATTCGCCAAGTCGCAGTCGATTTTGAAAATTTCTATAGTCACAGTCGATTTTGAACATTTCTATAGTCGCAGTCGATAATGAAAATTTCCGAAAATTTCCGTAGTCGCAGTTGATAATGAAAATTTCCGTAGTCGTAGTCGATAATAGTAATTTGGCCAAGTCGCAGTCGATAATAAAAATTCTGTAGTCGCAGTCGATAATAAAATTTCCGTAGTCGCAGTTGATAATGAAACATTCCGTAGTCGCAGTCGATAATAGTAATTTCGCCAAGTCGCAGTCGATAATAAAAATTTTCGTAGTCGCAGTCGATAATGAAAATTTTCGTGGTCGCATTCGAAAATGAAAATTTCCGTAGTCGCAGTCGATTTTAAAAATTTCTATAGTCGCAGTCGATAACGAAAATTTCCGTAGTCGCAGTCGATTTTAAAAATTTCTATAGTCGCAGTCTATAATAAAAGTTTTCGTAGTCGCAGTCGATTTTCATAATTTCCGTAGTCGCAGTTGATAATAGTAATTTCGCCAAGTCGCAGTCGATAATAAAAATTTCCTTAGTCGCAGTCGATAACGAAAATTTCCGTAGTCGCAGTTGATAATGAAAATTTCCGTAGTCGCAGTCGATAATAGTAATTTCGCCAAGTCGCAGTCGATATTGAAAATTTGCGTAGTCGCATTTGATAACGAAAATTTCTACACCCACAGTCGATAACGAAAATTTCCGTAGTCGCAGTTGATAATGAAAATTTCCTTAGTCGCAGTCGATAACGAAAATTTCCTTAGTCGCAGTCGATTTTAAAAATTTCTATAGTCGCAGTCGATAATGAAAATTTCCGTAGTCGCAGTCGATAACGAAAATTTCCGTAGTCGCAGTCGATTTTAAAAATTTCTATAGTCGCAGTCTATAATAAAAGTTTTCGTAGTCGCAGTCGATAACGAAAATTTCCGTAGTCGCAGTCGATTTTAAAAATTTCTATAATCGCAGTCTATAATAAAAGTTTTCGTAGTCGCAGTCGATTTTCATAATTTCCGTAGTCGCAGTTGATAATAGTAATTTCGCCAAGTCGCAGTCGATAATAAAAATTTCCGTAGTCGCAGTCGGTTTTCAAAATTCCGTATTCGCAGTTGATAATAAAAATTTCCTTAGTCGCAGTTGATGATAAAAATTTCCTTAGTCGCAGTAGATAATAAAAATTTCCGTAGTCGCAGTTGATGATAAAAATTTCCTTAGTCGCAGTCGATAACGAAAATTTCTGTAGTCGCTCGCAGTTGATAATGAAAATTTCCTTAGTCGCAACGAAAATTTCCGTAGTCGCAGTTGATAATGAAAATTTCCGTAATCGCAGTTGATGATAAAAATTTCCTTAGTCGCAGTCGATAACGAAAATTTCTGTAGTCGCAGTTGATAATGAAAATTTCCGTAGTCGCAGTCGATAATAGTAATTTCTCCAAGTCGCAGTCGATAATAAAAATTTTCGTAGTCGCAGTCGATAATGAAAATTTCCGTAGTCGCAGTCGATTTTAAAAATTTCTATAGTCGCAGTCAATAACGAAAATTTCCGAGTCGCAGTTGATAATAAAAATTTCCTTAGTCGCAGTCGATAACGAAAATTTCTGTAGTCGCAGTCGATAATAATAATTTCGCCAATTCGCAGTCGATAATGAAAATGTCCATAGTCGCAGTTGAAAATAAAAATTTCCTTAGTCGCAGTCGATAATGAAAATTTCCGTAGTCGCAGTTGATAATGAAAATTTCCGTAGTCGCAGTCGATAATAGTAATTTGGCCAAGTCGCAGTCGATAATAAAAATTCTGTAGTCGCAGTGGATAATAAAATTTCCGTAGTCGCAGTTGATAATGAAACATTCCGTAGTCGCAGTCGATAATAGTAATTTCGCCAAGTCGCAGTCGATAATAAAAATTTTCGTAGTCGCAGTCGATAATGAAAATTTTCGTAGTCGCATTCGAAAATGAAAATTTCCGTAGTCGCAGTCGATTTTAAAAATTTCTATAGTCGCAGTCGATAACGAAAATTTCCGAGTTGCAGTTGATAATAAAAATTTCCTTAGTCGCAGTCGATAACGAAAATTTCCGTAGTCGCAGTCGATAATAATAATTTCGCAAAGTCGCAGTCGATAATGAAAATTTCAGTAGTCGCAGTTGAAAATAAAAATTTCCTTAGTCGCAGTCGATAATGAAAATTTGAGTAGTCGCAGTTGATAATGAAAATTTCCGTAGTCGCAGTCGATAATAGTAATTTGCCCAAGTCGCAGTCGATAAAAAAATTTTCGTAGTCGCAGGCGATAATGAAAATTTCCGTAGTCGCAGTCGATAATGAAATTTTCCGTAGTCGCAGTCGATAACTAAAATTTCCGTAGTCGCAGTCGATAATAGTAATTTCTCCAAGTCGCAGTCGATAATAAAAATTTTCGTAGTCGCAGTCGATAATGAAAATTTCCGTAGTCGCAGTCGATTTTAAAAATTTCTATAGTCGCAGTCAATAACGAAAATTTCCGAGTCGCAGTTGATAATAAAAATTTCCTTAGTCGCAGTCGATAACGAAAATTTCTGTAGTCGCAGTCGATAATAATAATTTCGCCAATTCGCAGTCGATAATGAAAATGTCCATAGTCGCAGTTGAAAATAAAAATTTCCTTAGTCGCAGTCGATAATGAAAATTTCCGTAGTCGCAGTTGATAATGAAAATTTCCGTAGTCGCAGTCGATAATAGTAATTTGGCCAAGTCGCAGTCGATAATAAAAATTCTGTAGTCGCAGTGGATAATAAAATTTCCGTAGTCGCAGTTGATAATGAAACATTCCGTAGTCGCAGTCGATAATAGTAATTTCGCCAAGTCGCAGTCGATAATAAAAATTTTCGTAGTCGCAGTCGATAATGAAAATTTTCGTAGTCGCATTCGAAAATGAAAATTTCCGTAGTCGCAGTCGATTTTAAAAATTTCTATAGTCGCAGTCGATAACGAAAATTTCCGAGTTGCAGTTGATAATAAAAATTTCCTTAGTCGCAGTCGATAACGAAAATTTCCGTAGTCGCAGTCGATAATAATAATTTCGCAAAGTCGCAGTCGATAATGAAAATTTCAGTAGTCGCAGTTGAAAATAAAAATTTCCTTAGTCGCAGTCGATAATGAAAATTTGAGTAGTCGCAGTTGATAATGAAAATTTCCGTAGTCGCAGTCGATAATAGTAATTTGCCCAAGTCGCAGTCGATAAAAAAATTTTCGTAGTCGCAGGCGATAATGAAAATTTCCGTAGTCGCAGTCGATAATGAAATTTTCCGTAGTCGCAGTCGATAACTAAAATTTCCGTAGTCGCAGTCGATAATAAAATTTCCGTAGTCGCAGTCGATTTTGATAATTTCCGTAGTCACAGTTGATAATACAAATTTCAATAGTCGCAGTCGATAATAAAATTTCCGTAGTCGCAGTCGATTTTGATAATTTCCGTAGTCGCAGTCGATAATAAAATTTCCGTAGTCGCAGTCGATTTTAAAAATTTCTATAGTCGCAGTCAATAAAGAAAATTTCCGTAGTCGCAGTCGATATTGAAAATTTCCGTAGTCGCAGTTGAAAATAAAAATTTCCTTAGTCGCAGTCGATAATGAAAATTTCCGTAGTCGCAGTTGATAATAGTAATTTCGCCAAGTCGCAGTCGATAATAAAAATTTCCGTAGTCGCAGTCGATTTTCAAAATTCCGTAGTCGCAGTTGATAATAAAAATTTCCTTAGTCGCAGTTGATGATAAAAATTTCCTTAGTCGCAGTCGATAATAAAAATTTCCGTAGTCGCAGTTGATGATAAAAATTTCCTTAGTCGCAGTCGATAACGAAAATTTCTGTAGTCGCACGCAGTTGATAATGAAAATTTCCTTAGTCGCAACGAAAATTTCCGTAGTCGCAGTTGATAATGAAAATTTCCGTAATCGCAGTTGATGATAAAAATTTCCTTAGTCGCAGTCGATAACGAAAATTTCTGTAGTCGCAGTTGATAATGAAAATTTCCGTATAATAAAAATTTCCGTAGTCGCAGTCGATAATGAAAATTTCCGTAGTCGCAGTTGATAATGAAAATTTCCGTAGTCGCAGTTGATAATAGTAATTTCTCCAAGTCGCAGTCGATAATAAAAATTTTCGTAGTCGCAGTCGATAATGAAAATTTCCGTAGTCGCAGTCGATTTTAAAAATTTCTATAGTCGCAGTCGATAACGAAAATTTCCGAGTCGCAGTTGATAATAAAAATTTCCTTAGTCGCAGTCGATAACGAAAATTTCTGTAGTCGCAGTCGATAATAATAATTTCGCCAATTCGCAGTCGATAATGAAAATTTCTATAGTCGCAGTTGAAAATAAAAATTTCCCAAGTCGCAGTCGATAATAAAAATTCTGTAGTCGCAGTGGATAATAAAATTTCCGTAGTCGCAGTTGATAATGAAACATTCCGTAGTCGCAGTCGATAGTAGTAATTTCGCCAAGTCGCAGTCGATAATAAAAATTTTCGTAGTCGCAGTCGATAATGAAAATTTTCGTAGTCGCATTCGAAAATGAAAATTTCCGTAGTCGCAGTCGATTTTAAAAATTTCTATAGTCGCACTCGATAACGAAAATTTCCGAGTCGCAGATAAAAATTTCCTTAGTCGCAGTCGATAACGAAAATTTCTGTAGTCGCAGTTGATAATGAAAATTTCCGTATAATAAAAATTTCCGTAGTCGCAGTCGATAATGAAAATTTCCGTAGTCGCATTTGATAACGAAAATTTCTACAGTCGCAGTCGCTAATAAAAATTTCCGTAGTCGCAGTCGATATTGAAAATTTGCGTAGTCGCAGTCGATATTGAAAATTTTCGTAGTCGCGGTCGATAATGAAAATTTCCGTAGTCGCAGTCGATATTGAAATTTTGCGTAGTCGCATTTGATAACGCAAAATTTCTACAGTCGCAGTAGATAAGGAAAATTTCCGTAGTCGCATTTGATAACGAAAATTTCCGTAGTCGCAGTCGATAATAAAAATGTTCGTAGTCACAGTAGATAACGAAAATTTCCGTAGTCACAGTCGATAATAAAAAATTTCGCCAAGTCGCAATCGATAATAAACATTTACGTAGTCGCAGTCGATAACGAAAGTTTCCGTAGTCGCGTAGTCGCAGTTGGTAATGAAAATTTCCGTAGTCGTAGTCGATAATAGTGATTTCGCCAAGTCGCTGTCGATAATAAAAATTTCTGTAGTCGCAGTCGATAACAAAAATTTCGTTTAGTCGCAGTTGATAATAATTATTTACTTGAGTCGCTGTCGATAATAATAATTTCGTTTAGTCGCAGTCGATAATAAAAATTTTCGTAGTCGCAGTCGATAAAGAAAATTTCCGTAGTCACAGTCGATAATAAAAATTTCCGTAGTTGCAGTCGATAACAAACATTTCTGTAGTCGCAGTTGATAATGAAAATTTCGTTTAGTCGCAGTAAATTATAATTGTTTCTATGAATCGCATTCGATAAAGAAAATTTCCGTAGTCGCAGTCGATTTTGAAAAGTTCCGTAGTGACAGTGGATAACGAAAATTTCTATAGTCGCAGTCTATAATGAAAATTTCCGTATTCGCAGTCGATTTTGAAAAGTTCCGTAGTCACAGTGGATAACGAAAATTTCTATAGTCGCAGTCGATAATAAAAATTTTCGTAGTCGCAGTCGATAATGAAAATTTTCGTAGTCGCAGTCGATAAAGAAAATTTCCGTAGTCACAGTGGATAACGAAAATTTCTATAGTCGCAGTCTATAATGAAAATTTCCGTAGTCGCAGTCGATTTTAAAAAGTTCCGTGGTCGCAGTCGTTAATGAAAATTTCTAAAGTCGCGGTCGATAATGAAAATTTCCTTAGTCGCAGTCGATTTTAAAAATTTCTATAGTCGCAGTCGATAATGAAAATTTCCGTAGTCGCAGTCGATAACGAAAATTTCCGTAGTCGCAGTCGATTTTAAAAATTTCTATAGTCGCAGTCTATAATAAAAGTTTTCGTAGTCGCAGTCGATAACGAAAATTTCCGTAGTCGCAGTCGATTTTAAAAATTTCTATAGTCGCAGTCTATAATAAAAGTTTTCGTAGTCGCAGTCGATTTTCATAATTTCCGTAGTCGCAGTTGATAATAGTAATTTCGCCAAGTCGCAGTCGATAATAAAAATTTCCGTAGTCGCAGTCGATTTTCAAAATTCCGTAGTCGCAGTTGATGATAAAAATTTCCTTAGTCGCAGTCGATAATAAAAATTTCCGTAGTCGCAGTTGATGATAAAAATTTCCTTAGTCGCAGTCGATAACGAAAATTTCTGTAGTCGCAGTTGATAATGAAAATTTCCGTAGTCGCAGTCGATAATAGTAATTTCTCCAAGTCGCAGTCGATAATAAAAATTTTCGTAGTCGCAGTCGATAATGAAAATTTCCGTAGTCGCAGTCGATTTTAAAAGCTTCTATAGTCGCAGTCGATAACGAAAATTTCCGAGTTGCAGTTGATAATAGAAATTTCCTTAGTCGCAGTCGATAACGAAAATTTCCGTAGTCGCAGTCGATAATAATAATTTCGCAAAGTCGCAGTCGATAATGAAAATTTCCGTAGTCGCAGTTGAAAATAAAAATTTCCTTAGTCGCAGTCGATAATGAAAATTTCAGTAGTCGCAGTTGATAATGAAAATTTCCGTAGTCGCAGTCGATAATAGTAATTTGCCCAAGTCCCAGTCGATAAAAAAATGTTCGTAGTCGCAGTCGATAACAAAAATTTCCGTAGTCGCAGTCGATAATAAAATTTCCGTAGTCGCAGTCGATTTTGATAATTTCCGTAGTCGCAGTTGATAATAAAAATTTCAATAGTCGCAGTCGATAATAAAATTTCCGTAGTCGCAGTCGATTTTGATAATTTCCGTAGTCGCAGTTGATAATAGTAAATTCGCCAAGTCGCAGTCGATTTTGAAAATTTCTATAGTCACAGTCGATTTTGAACATTTCTATAGTCGCAGTCGATAATGAAATTTTCCGAAAATTTCCGTAGTCGCAGTTGATAATGAAAATTTCCGTAGTCGTAGTCGATAATAGTAATTTGGCCAAGTCGCAGTCGATAATAAAAATTCTGTAGTCGCAGTCGATAATAAAATTTCCGTAGTCGCAGTTGATAATGAAACATTCCGTAGTCGCAGTCGATAATAGTAATTTCGCCAAGTCGCAGTCGATAATAAAAATTTTCGTAGTCGCAGTCGATAATGAAAATTTTCGTGGTCGCATTCGAAAATGAAAATTTCCGTAGTCGCAGTCGATTTTAAAAATTTCTATAGTCGCAGTCGATAACGAAAATTTCCGTAGTCGCAGTCGATTTTAAAAATTTCTATAGTCGCAGTCTATAATAAAAGTTTTCGTAGTCGCAGTCGATTTTCATAATTTCCGTAGTCGCAGTTGATAATAGTAATTTCGCCAAGTCGCAGTCGATAATAAAAATTTCCTTAGTCGCAATCGATAACGAAAATTTCCGTAGTCGCAGTTGATAATGAAAATTTCCGTAGTCGCAGTCGATAATAGTAATTTCGCCAAGTCGCAGTCGATATTGAAAATTTGCGTAGTCGCATTTGATAACGAAAATTTCTACACCCACAGTCGATAACGAAAATTTCCGTAGTCGCAGTCGATTTTAAAAATTTCTATAGTCGCAGTCGATAACGAAAATTTCCGAGTTGCAGTTGATAATAAAAATTTCCTTAGTCGCAGTCGATAACGAAAATTTCCGTAGTCGCAGTCGATAATAATAATTTCGCAAAGTCGCAGTCGATAATGAAAATTTCAGTAGTCGCAGTTGAAAATAAAAATTTCCTTAGTCGCAGTTGATAATGAAAATTTCCGTAGTCGCAGTCGATAATAGTAATTTGCCCAAGTCGCAGTCGATAAAAAAAGTTTTCGTAGTCGCAGGCGATAATGAAAATTTCCGTAGTCGCAGTCGATAATGAAATTTTCCGTAGTCGCAGTCGATAACTAAAATTTCCGTAGTCGCAGTCGATAATAAAATTTCCGTAGTCGCAGTCGATTTTGATAATTTCCGTAGTCACAGTTGATAATACAAATTTCAATAGTCGCAGTCGATAATAAAATTTCCGTAGTCGCAGTCGATTTTGATAATTTCCGTAGTCGCAGTCGATAATAAAATTTCCGTAGTCGCAGTCGATTTTAAAAATTTCTATAGTCGCAGTCAATAAAGAAAATTTCCGTAGTCGCAGTCGATATTGAAAATTTCCGTAGTCGCAGTTGAAAATAAAAATTTCCTTAGTCGCAGTCGATAATGAAAATTTCCGTAGTCGCAGTTGATAATAGTAATTTCGCCAAGTCGCAGTCGATAATAAAAATTTCCGTAGTCGCACTCGATTTTCAAAATTCCGTAGTCGCAGTTGATAATAAAAATTTCCTTAGTCGCAGTTGATGATAAAAATTTCCTTAGTCGCAGTCGATAATAAAAATTTCCGTAGTCGCAGTTGATGATAAAAATTTCCTTAGTCGCAGTCGATAACGAAAATTTCTGTAGTCGCACGCAGTTGATAATGAAAATTTCCTTAGTCGCAACGAAAATTTCCGTAGTCGCAGTTGATAATGAAAATTTCCGTAATCGCAGTTGATGATAAAAATTTCCTTAGTCGCAGTCCATAACGAAAATTTCTGTAGTCGCAGTTGATAATGAAAATTTCCGTATAATAAAAATTTCCGTAGTCGCAGTCGATAATGAAAATTTCCGTAGTCGCAGTTGATAATGAAAATTTCCGTAGTCGCAGTCGATAATAGTAATTTCTCCAAGTCGCAGTCGATAATAAAAATTTTCGTAGTCGCAGTCGATAATGAAAATTTCCGTAGTCGCAGTCGATTTTAAAAATTTCTATAGTCGCAGTCGATAACGAAAATTTCCGAGTCGCAGTTGATAATAAAAATTTCCTTAGTCGCAGTCGATAACGAAAATTTCTGTAGTCGCAGTCGATAATAATAATTTCGCCAATTCGCAGTCGATAATGAAAATTTCCGTAGTCGCAGTTGATAATGAAAATTTCCGTAGTCGCAGTCGATAATAGTAATTTCTCCAAGTCGCAGTCGATAATAAAAATTTTCGTAGTCGCAGTCGATAATGAAAATTTCCGTAGTCGCAGTCGATTTTAAAAATTTCTATAGTCGCAGTCGATAACGAAAATTTCCGAGTCGCAGTTGATAATAAAAATTTCCTTAGTCGCAGTCGATAACGAAAATTTCTGTAGTCGCAGTCGATAATAATAATTTCGCCAATTCGCAGTCGATAATGAAAATTTCCATAGTCGCAGTTGAAAATAAAAATTTCCCAAGTCGCAGTCGATAATAAAAATTCCGTAGTCGCAGTTGATAATGAAACATTCCGTAGTCGCAGTCGATAGTAGTAATTTCGCCAAGTCGCAGTCGATAATAAAAATTTTCGTAGTCGCAGTCGATAATGAAAATTTTCGTAGTCGCATTCGAAAATGAAAATTTCCGTAGTCGCAGTCGATTTTAAAAATTTCTATAGTCGCACTCGATAACGAAAATTTCCGAGTCGCAGATAAAAATTTCCTTAGTCGCAGTCGATAACGAATATTTCTGTAGTCGCAGTTGATAATGAAAATTTCCGTATAATAAAAATTTCCGTAGTCGCAGTCGATAATGAAAATTTCCGTAGTCGCATTTGATAACGAAAATTTCTACAGTCGCAGTCGCTAATAAAAATTTCCGTAGTCGCAGTCGATATTGAAAATTTGCGTAGTCGCAGTCGATATTGAAAATTTTCGTAGTCGCAGTCTATAATGAAAATTTCCGTAGTCGCAGTCGATTTTAAAAAGTTCCGTGGTCGTAGTCGTTAATGAAAATTTCTAAAGTCGCGGTCGATAATGAAAATTTCCGTAGTCGCAGTCGATATTGAAATTTTGCGTAGTCGCATTTGATAACGCAAAATTTCTACAGTCGCAGTCGATAAGGAAAATTTCCGTAGTCGCATTTGATAACGAAAATTTCCGTAGTCGCAGTCGATAATAAAAATGTTCGTAGTCACAGTAGATAACGAAAATTTCCGTAGTCACAGTCGATAATAAAAAATTTCGCCAAGTCGCAATCGATAATAAACATTTACGTAGTCGCAGTCGATAACGAAAGTTTCCGTAGTCGCGTAGTCGCAGTTGGTAATGAAAATTTCCGTAGTCGTAGTCGATAATAGTGATTTCGCCAAGTCGCTGTCGATAATAAAAATTTCTGTAGTCGCAGTCGATAACAAAAATTTCGTTTAGTCGCAGTTGATAATAATTATTTACTTGAGTCGCTGTCGATAATAATAATTTCGTTTAGTCGCAGTCGATAATAAAAATTTTCGTAGTCACAGTCGATAATAAAAATTTCCGTAGTTGCAGTCGATAACAAACATTTCTGTAGTCGCAGTTGATAATGAAAATTTCGTTTAGTCGCAGTAAATTATAATTGTTTCTATGAATCGCATTCGATAAAGAAAATTTCCGTAGTCGCAGTCGATTTTGAAAAGTTCCGTAGTCACAGTGGATAACGAAAATTTCTATAGTCGCAGTCTATAATGAAAATTTCCGTATTCGCAGTCGATTTTGAAAAGTTCCGTAGTCACAGTGGATAACGAAAATTTCTATAGTCGCAGTCGATAATAAAAATTTTCGTAGTCGCAGTCGATAATGAAAATTTTCGTAGTCGCAGTCGATAAAGAAAATTTCCGTAGTCACAGTGGATAACGAAAATTTCTATAGTCGCAGTCTATAATGAAAATTTCCGTAGTCGCAGTCGATTTTAAAAAGTTCCGTGGTCGCAGTCGTTAATGAAAATTTCTAAAGTCGCGGTCGATAATGAAAATTTCCGTAGTCGCAGTCGATATTGAAATTTTGCGTAGTCGCATTTGATAACGCAAAATTTCTTCAGTCGCAGTCGATAAGGAAAATTTCCGTAGTCGCATTTGATAACGAAAATTTCCGTAGTCGCAGTCGATAATAAAAATGTTCGTAGTCACAGTAGATAACGAAAATTTCCGTAGTCACAGTCGATAATAAAAAATTTCGCCAAGTCGCAATCGATAATAAACATTTACGTAGTCGCAGTCGATAACGAAAGTTTCCGTAGTCGCAGTTGGTAATGAAAATTTCCGTAGTCGCAGTCGATAATAGTGATTTCGCCAAGTCGCTGTCGATAATAAAAATTTCTGTAGTCGCAGTCGATAACAAAAATTTCCGTCGTCGCAGTCGACAATAATAATTTCGTTTAGTCGCAGTTGATAATAATTATTTTCTTGAGTCGCAGTCGATAATAATAATTTCGTTTAGTCGCAGTCGATAATAAAAATTTTCGTAGTCGCAGTCGATAAAGAAAATTTCCGTAGTCACAGTCGATAATAAAAATTTCCGTAGTTGCAGTCGATAACAAACATTTCTGTAATCGCAATCTATAATGAAAATTTCCGTATTCGCAGTCGATTTTGAAAAGTTCCGTAGTCACAGTGGATAACGAAAATTTCTATAGTCGCAGTCTATAATGAAAATTTCCGTAGTCGCAGTCGATTTTAAAAAGTTCCGTGGTCGCAGTCGTTAATGAAAATTTCTAAAGTCGCGGTCGATAATGAAAATTTCCGTAGTCGCAGTCGATTTTGAAAATTTCCGTAGTCGCAGTCGATATTGAAAATTTGCGTAGTCGCAGTCGATATTGAAAATTTGCGTAGTCGCATTTGATAACGCAAAATTTCTACAGTCGCAGTCGATAAGGAAAATTTCCGTTGTCGCAGTCGATTTTAAAAAGTTCCGTGGTCGCAGTCGTTAATGAAAATTTCTACAGTCGCAGTCGATAAGGAAAAATTCCGTAGTCGCAGTCGATTTTGAAAAGTTCCGTAGTCGCAGTCGATATTGAAAATTTGCGTTGTCGCATTTGATAACGAAAATTTCTACAGTCGCAGTCGATAAGGAAAAATTCCGTAGTCGCAGTCGATTTTGAAATGTTCCGTGGTCGCGGTCGATAATGAAAATTCCCGTAGTCGCAGGCGGTTTTGAAAATTTCCGTAGTCGCAGTCAAAAATGAAAATTTTCGTAGTCGCAGTTCATTACGAAAATTTCCGTAGTCGCATTCGATAATAGTGATTTAGCCAAGTCGCAGTCATTAATAAAAATTTGCGTAGTCACAGTCGATAACGAAAATTTCCGTAGTCGCTGTCAATAACAAAAATTGCTACAGTCGCAGTCGATAATGAAAATTCCCGTAGTCGCAGTCGATTTTGAAAAGTTATCAAATGCGACTACGCAAATTTTCAATATCGACTGCGACTACGCAAATTTTCAATATCGACTGCGACTACGGAAATTTTCAAAATCGACTGCGACTACGGAAATTTTTATTAGCGACTGCGACTGTAGAAATTTTCGTTATCAAATGCGACTACGCAAAATTTCAATATCGACTGCGACTACGGAAATTTTCATTATCGACCGCGACTTTAAAAATTTTCATTAACGACTGCGACCACGGAACTTTTTAAAATCGACTGCGACTACGGAAATTTTCCTTCTAGACTGCGACTATAGAAATTTTCGTTATCCACTGTGACTACGGAACTTTTCAAAATCGACTGCGAATACGGAAATTTTCATTATAGACTGCGACTACAGAAATTTTCGTTATCCACTGTGACTACGGAACTTTTCAAAATCGACTGCGACTACGGAAATTTTTATTATCGAATGCGACTCATAGAAACAATTATAATTTACTGCGACTAAACGAAATTTTCATTATCAACTGCGACTACAGAAATGTTTGTTATCGACTGTGACTACGGAAATTTTCTTTATCGACTGCGACTACGAAAATTTTTATTATCGACTGCGACTAAACGAAATTATTATTATCGACTGCGACTCAAGAAAATAATTATTATCAACTGCGACTAAACGAAATTATTATTGTCGACTGCGACGACGGAAATTTTTGTTATCGACTGCGACTACAGAAATTTTCATTACCAACTGCGACTACGCGACTACGGAAACTTTCGTTATCGACTGCGACTACGTAAATGTTTATTATCGATTGCGACTTGGCGAAATTTTTTATTATCGACTGTGACTACGGAAATTTTCGTTATCTACTGTGACTACGAACATTTTTATTATCGACTGCGACTACGGAAATTTTCGTTATCAAATGCGACTACGGAAATTTTCCTTATCGACTGCGACTGTAGAAATTTTGCGTTATCAAATGCGACTACGCAAAATTTCAATATCGACTGCGACTACGGAAATTTTCATTATCGACCGCGACTTTAGAAATTTTCATTAACGACTGCGACCACGGAACTTTTTAAAATCGACTGCGACTACGGAAATTTTCATTATAGACTGCGACTATAGAAATTTTCGTTATCCACTGTGACTACGGAAATTTTCTTTATCGACTGCGACTACGAATATTTTCAATATCGACTGCGACTACGCAAATTTTCAATATCGACTGCGACTACGGAAATTTTTATTAGCGACTGCGACTGTAGAAATTTTCTTTATCAAATGCGACTACGCAAAATTTCAATATCGACTGCGACTACGGAAATATTCATTATCGACCGCGACTTTAGATGTTTTCATTAACGACTGCGACTACGGAACTTTTAAAAATCGACTGCGACTACGGAACTTTTCAAAATCGACTGCGACTACGGGAATTTTCATTATCGACTGCGACTGTAGCAATTTTTGTTATCGACAGCGACTACGGAAATTTTCGTTATCGACTGTGACTACGAAAATTTTTATAATCGACTGCGACTAAACGAAATTTTCATTATCAACTGGGACTACGGAAATTTTCTAAATCGACTGCGACTACGGAAATTTTCAAAACCGCCTGCGACCACGGAACTTTTTAAAATCGACTGCGACCACGCAATTTTTCAATATCGACTGCGACTACGGAAATTTTCGTTATCCACTGTGACTACGGAAATTTTCAAAATCGATTGCGACTACGGGAATTTTTATTATCGACTGCGGGTGTAGAAATGTTCGTTATTAAATGCGACTACGGAAATTTTCATTATCAACTGCGACTACGGGAATTTTCATTATCGACCGCGACCACGGAACATTTCAAAATCGACTGCGACTACGGAATTTTTCCTTATCGACTGCGACTGTAGAAATTTTCGTTATCAAATGCGACTACGCAAATTTTCAATATCGACTGCGACTACGGAAATTTTCATTATCGACCGCGACTTTAGAAATTTTCATTAACGACTGCGACTACGGAACTTTTAAAAATCGACTGCGACTACGGAAATTTTCATTATAGACTGCGACTATAGAAATTTTCGTTATCCACTGTGACTACGGAACTTTTCAAAATCGACTGCGAATACGGAAATTTTCATTATAGACTGCGACTATAGAAATTTTCGTTATCCACTGTGACTACGGAACTTTTCAAAATCGACTGCGACTACGGAACTTTTAAAAATCGACTGCGACTACGGAAATTTTCATTAGAGACTGCGACTATAAAAATTTTCTTTATCCACTGTGACTAAAGAAATTTTCATTATCGACTGTAACTTTAGAAATTTTCATTATTGACTGCGACTGTAGAAATTTTGCGTTATCAAATGCGACTACGCAAATGTTCATTATCGAGTGCGACTACGGAAATTTTCGTCATCCACTGTGACTACGGAAATTTTCAAAATCGACTGCGACTACGGAAATTTTCATTATAGACTGCGACTATAGAAATTTTCGTCATCCACTGTGACTACGGAAATTTTCAAAATCGACTGCGACTACGGAAATTTTTATTATCGACTGCAGGTGTAGAAATGTTCGTTATCAAATGCGACAACGCAAATTTTCATTATCGACTGCGACTACGGAAATTTTCATTATTGACTGCGACTACGGAAATTTTCAAAATCGAATGCGACTACGGAAATTTTTATTATCGACTGCGGGTGTAGAAATTTTCGTTAACAAATGCGACTACGCAAATTTTCAATATCGAGTGCGACTACGGAAATTTTCATTATGAACTGCGACTACGGAAATTTTCATTATTGACTGCGACTACGGAAATTTTCAAAATCGACTGCGACTACGGAAATTTTTATTATTGACTGCGACTGTAGAAATTTTCATTATTGACTGTGACTACGGAAATTTTCATTATTGACTGCGACTACGGAAATTTTCAAAATCGACTGCGACTACGGAAATTTTTATTATCAACTGCGGGTGTAGAAATTTTCGTTATCAAATGCGACTACGCAAATTTTCAATATCGAGTGCGACTACGGAAATTTTCATTATGAACTGCGACTACGGAAATTTTCATTATTGACTGCGTCTACGGAAATTTTCTATATCGACTGCAACTACGGAAATTTTCATTATCGACAGCGACTTTAGACATTTTCATTAACGACTGCGACTACGGAACTTTTCAAAATCGACTGCGACTACGGGAATTTTCATTATCGACTGCGACTGTAGCAATTTTTGTTATCGACAGCGACTACGGAAATTTTCGTTATCGACTGTGACTACGAAAATTTTTATAATCGACTGCGACTAAACGAAATTTTCATTATCAACTGGGACTACGGAAATTTTCTAAATCGACTGCGACTACGGAAATTTTCAAAACCGCCTGCGACCACGGAACTTTTTAAAATCGACTGCGACCACGCAATTTTTCAATATCGACTGCGACTACGGAAATTTTCGTTATCCACTGTGACTACGGAAATTTTCAAAATCGATTGCGACTACGGGAATTTTTATTATCGACTGCGGGGGTAGAAATGTTCGTTATTAAATGCGACTACGGAAATTTTCATTATCAACTGCGACTACGGGAATTTTCATTATCGACCGCGACCACGGAAAATTTCAAAATCGACTGCGACTACGGAATTTTTCCTTATCGACTGCGACTGTAGAAATTTTTGTTATCGACAGCGACTACGGAAATTTTCGTTATCGACTGTGACTACGAAAATTTTTATAATCGACTGCGACTAAACGAAATTTTCATTATCAACTGGGACTACGGAAATTTTCTAAATCGACTGCGACTACGGAAATTTTCAAAACCGCCTGCGACCACGGAACTTTTTAAAATCGACTGCGACCACGCAATTTTTCAATATCGACTGCGACTACGGAAATTTTCGTTATCCACTGTGACTACGGAAATTTTCAAAATCGATTGCGACTACGGGAATTTTTATTATCGACTGCGGGTGTAGAAATGTTCGTTATTAAATGCGACTACGGAAATTTTCATTATCAACTGCGACTACGGGAATTTTCATTATCGACCGCGACCACGGAACATTTCAAAATCGACTGCGACTACGGAATTTTTCCTTATCGACTGCGACTGTAGAAATTTTCGTTATCAAATGCGACTACGCAAATTTTCAATATCGACTGCGACTACGGAAATTTTCATTATCGACCGCGACTTTAGAAATTTTCATTAACGACTGCGACTACGGAACTTTTAAAAATCGACTGCGACTACGGAAATTTTCATTATAGACTGCGACTATAGAAATTTTCGTTATCCACTGTGACTACGGAACTTTTCAAAATCGACTGCGAATACGGAAATTTTCATTATAGACTGCGACTATAGAAATTTTCGTTATCCACTGTGACTACGGAACTTTTCAAAATCGACTGCGACTACGGAACTTTAAAAAATCGACTGCGACTACGGAAATTTTCATTATCGACTGCGACTGTAGCAATTTTTGTTATCGACAGCGACTACGGAAATTTTCGTTATCGACTGTGACTACGAAAATTTTTATAATCGACTGCGACTAAACGAAATTTTCATTATCAACTGGGACTACGGAAATTTTCTAAATCGACTGCGACTTCGGAAATTTTCAAAACCGCCTGCGACCACGGAACTTTTTAAAATCGACTGCGACCACGCAATTTTTCAATATCGACTGCGACTACGGAAATTTTCGTTATCCACTGTGACTACGGAAATTTTCAAAATCGATTGCGACTACGGGAATTTTTATTATCGACTGCGGGTGTAGAAATGTTCGTTATTAAATGCGACTACGGAAATTTTCATTATCAACTGCGACTACGGGAATTTTCATTATCGACCGCGACCACGGAACATTTCAAAATCGACTGCGACTACGGAATTTTTCCTTATCGACTGCGACTGTAGAAATTTTTGTTATCGACAGCGACTACGGAAATTTTCGTTATCGACTGTGACTACGAAAATTTTTATAATCGACTGCGACTAAACGAAATTTTCATTATCAACTGGGACTACGGAAATTTTCTAAATCGACTTCGACTACGGAAATTTTCAAAACCGCCTGCGACCACGGAACTTTTTAAAATCGACTGCGACCACGCAATTTTTCAATATCGACTGCGACTACGGAAATTTTCGTTATCCACTGTGACTACGGAAATTTTCAAAATCGATTGCGACTACGGGAATTTTTATTATCGACTGCGGGTGTAGAAATGTTCGTTATTAAATGCGACTACGGAAATTTTCATTATCAACTGCGACTACGGGAATTTTCATTATCGACCGCGACCACGGAACATTTCAAAATCGACTGCGACTACGGAATTTTTCCTTATCGACTGCGACTGTAGAAATTTTCGTTATCAAATGCGACTACGCAAATTTTCAATATCGACTGCGACTACGGAAATTTTCATTATCGACCGCGACTTTAGAAATTTTCATTAACGACTGCGACTACGGAACTTTTAAAAATCGACTGCGACTACGGAAATTTTCATTATAGACTGCGACTATAGAAATTTTCGTTATCCACTGTGACTACGGAACTTTTCAAAATCGACTGCGAATACGGAAATTTTCATTATAGACTGCGACTATAGAAATTTTCGTTATCCACTGTGACTACGGAACTTTTCAAAATCGACTGCGACTACGGAACTTTTAAAAATCGACTGCGACTACGGAAATTTTTATTAGAGACTGCGACTATAAAAATTTTCTTTATCCACTGTGACTAAAGAAATTTTCATTATCGACTGTAACTTTAGAAATTTTCATAATTGACTGCGACTGTAGAAATTTTGCGTTATCAAATGCGACTACGCAAATGTTCATTATCGAGTGCGACTACGGAAATTTTCGTCATCCACTGTGACTACGGAAATTTTCAAAATCGACTGCGACTACGGAAATTTTCATTATAGACTGCGACTATAGAAATTTTCGTCATCCACTGTGACTACGGAAATTTTCAAAATCGACTGCGACTACGGAAATTTTTATTATCGACTGCAGGTGTAGAAATGTTCGTTATCAAATGCGACAACGCAAATTTTCATTATCGACTGCGACTACAGAAATTTTCATTATTGACTGCGACTACGGAAATTTTCAAAATCGAATGCGACTACGGAAATTTTTATTATCGACTGCGGGTGTAGAAATTTTCGTTAACAAATGCGACTACGCAAATTTTCAATATCGAGTGCGACTACGGAAATTTTCATTATGAACTGCGACTACGGAAATTTTCATTATTGACTGCGACTACGGAAATTTTCAAAATCGACTGCGACTACGGAAATTTTTATTATCGACTGCGACTGTAGAAATTTTCATTATTGACTGTGACTACGGAAATTTTCATTATTGACTGCGACTACGGAAATTTTCAAAATCGACTGTGACTACGGAAATTTTTATTATCGACTGCGGGTGTAGAAATTTTCGTTATCAAATGCGACTACGCAAATTTTCAATATCGAGTGCGACTACGGAAATTTTCATTATTGACTGCGACTACGGAAATTTTCAATATCGACTGCGACTACGGAAATTTTTATTATCGACTGCAGGTGTAGAAATGTTCGTTATCAAATGCGACAACGCAAATTTTCATTATCGACTGCGACTACGGAAATTTTCATTATCAACTGGGACTACTGAAATTTTCTATATCGACTGCAACTACGGAAATTTTCATTATCGACAGCGACTTTAGACATTTTCATTAACGACTGCGACTACGGAACTTTTCAAAATCGACTGCGACTACGGGAATTTTCATTATCGACTGCGACTGTAGCAATTTTTGTTATCGACAGCGACTACGGAAATTTTCGTTATCGACTGTGACTACGAAAATTTTTATAATCGACTGCGACTAAACGAAATTTTCATTATCAACTGGGACTACGGAAATTTTCTAAATCGACTGCGACTACGGAAATTTTCAAAACCGCCTGCGACCACGGAACTTTTTAAAATCGACTGCGACCACGCAATTTTTCAATATCGACTGCGACTACGGAAATTTTCGTTATCCACTGTGACTACGGAAATTTTCAAAATCGATTGCGACTACGGGAATTATTATTATCGACTGCGGGTGTAGAAATGTTCGTTATTAAATGCGACTACGGAAATTTTCATTATCAACTGCGACTACGGGAATTTTCATTATCGACCGCGACCACGGAACATTTCAAAATCGACTGCGACTACGGAATTTTTCCTTATCGACTGCGACTGTAGAAATTTTCGTTATCAAATGCGACTACGCAAATTTTCAATATCGACTGCGACTACGGAAATTTTCATTATCGACCGCGACTTTAGAAATTTTCATTAACGACTGCGACTACGGAACTTTTAAAAATCGACTGCGACTACGGAAATTTTCATTATAGACTGCGACTATAGAAATTTTCGTTATCCACTGTGACTACGGAACTTTTCAAAATCGACTGCGAATACGGAAATTTTCATTATAGACTGCGACTATAGAAATTTTCGTTATCCACTGTGACTACGGAACTTTTCAAAATCGACTGCGACTACGGAACTTTTAAAAATCGACTGCGACTACGGAAATTTTCATTAGAGACTGCGACTATAAAAATTTTCTTTATCCACTGTGACTAAAGAAATTTTCATTATCGACTGTAACTTTAGAAATTTTCATTATTGACTGCGACTGTAGAAATTTTGCGTTATCAAATGCGACTACGCAAATGTTCATTATCGAGTGCGACTACGGAAATTTTCGTCATCCACTGTGACTACGGAAATTTTCAAAATCGACTGCGACTACGGAAATTTTCATTATAGACTGCGACTATAGAAATTTTCGTCATCCACTGTGACTACGGAAATTTTCAAAATCGACTGCGACTACGGAAATTTTTATTATCGACTGCAGGTGTAGAAATGTTCGTTATCAAATGCGACAACGCAAATTTTCATTATCGACTGCGACTACGGAAATTTTCATTATTGACTGCGACTACGGAAATTTTCAAAATCGAATGCGACTACGGAAATTTTTATTATCGACTGCGGGTGTAGAAATTTTCGTTAACAAATGCGACTACGCAAATTTTCAATATCGAGTGCGACTACGGAAATTTTCATTATGAACTGCGACTACGGAAATTTTCATTATTGACTGCGACTACGGAAATTTTCAAAATCGACTGCGACTACGGAAATTTTTATTATCGACTGCGACTGTAGAAATTTTCATTATTGACTGTGACTACGGAAATTTTCATTATTGACTGCGACTACGGAAATTTTCAAAATCGACTGCGACTACGGAAATTTTTATTATCGACTGCGGGTGTAGAAATTTTCGTTATCAAATGCGACTACGCAAATTTTCAATATCGAGTGCGACTACGGAAATTTTCATTATGAACTGCGACTACGGAAATTTTCATTATTGACTGCGACTACGGAAATTTTCAATATCGACTGCGACTACGGAAATTTTTATTATCGACTGCAGGTGTAGAAATGTTCGTTATCAAATGCGACAACGCAAATTTTCATTATCGACTGCCACTACGGAAATTTTCATTATCAACTGGGACTACGGAAATTTTCTATATCGACTGCAACTACGGAAATTTTCATTATCGACAGCGACTTTAGACATTTTCATTAACGACTGCGACTACGGAACTTTTCAAAATCGACTGCGACTACGGGAATTTTCATTATCGACTGCGACTGTAGCAATTTTTGTTATCGACAGCGACTACGGAAATTTTCGTTATCGACTGTGACTACGAAAATTTTTATAATCGACTCCGACTTGGCGAAATTACTATTATTGACTACGACTACGGAAATTTGTATTATCGACTGAGACTCAAGGAAACAATTATAATTTACTGCGACTAAACGAAATTTTCATTATCAACTGCGACTTCCAAAATTTTCGTTATCGACCGCGAATACAGAAATTTTTAAAATCTAATGCTACTACGGAAATTTTTATTTGCGACTGCGACTTAAGGAAATAATTATTATTGACTGCGACTGACGAAATTTTCAATAACGACTGTGACTACGGAACTTTTCAAAATCGACTGCGACTACGGAAATTTTCCTTATCGACTGCGACTGCAGAAATTTTGCGATATCAAATGCGACTACGCAAATTTTTATTAATGACTGCGACTTGGCTAAATCACTATTATCGAATGCGACTACGGAAATTTTCGTAATGAACTGCGACTACGAAAATTTTCATTATTGACTGCGACTACGGAAATTTTCAAAACCGCCTGCGACCTCGGAACTTTTCAAAATCGACTGCGACTACGCAATTTTTCAATATCGACTGCGACTACGGAAATTTTCGTTATCCACTGTGACTACGGAAATTTTCAAAATCGATTGCGACTACGGGAATTTTTATTATCGACTGCGGGTGTAGAAATGTTCGTTATTAAATGCGACTACGGAAATTTTCATTATCAACTGCGACTACGGGATTTTTCATTATCGACCGCGACCACGGAACACTTCAAAATCGACTGCGACTACGGAATTTTTCCTTATCGACTGCGACTGTAGAAATTTTCGTTATCAAATGCGACAACGCAAATTTTCAATATCGACTGCGACTACGGAACTTTTCAAAATCGACTGCGACTACGGAATTTTTCCTTATCGACTGCGACTGTAGAAATTTTCATTAACGACTGCGACCACGGAACTTTTTAAAATCGACTGCGACAACGGAAATTTTCCTTATCGACTGCGACTGTAGAAATTTTGCGTTATCAAATGCGACTACGCAAATTTTCAATATCGACTGCGACTACGCAAATTTTCAATATCGACTGCGACTGTAGAAATTTTCGTTATCAAATGCGACAACGCAAATTTTCAATATCGACTGCGACTACGGAACTTTTCAAAATCGACTGCGACTACGGAATTTTTCCTTATCGACTGCGACTGTAGAAATTTTCATTAACGACTGCGACCACGGAACTTTTTAAAATCGACTGCGACTACGCAAATTTTCAATATCGACTGCGACTACGGAAATTTTCAAAATCGACTGCGACTACGGAAATTTTTATTAGCGACTGCGAATGTAGAAATTTTCGTTATCAAATGCGACTACGCAAAATTTCAATATCGACTGCGACTACGGACATTTTCATTATCGACCGCGACTTTAGAAATTTTCATTAACGACTGCGACCACGGAACTTTTTAAAATCGACTGCGACTACGGAAATTTTCATTATAGACTGCGACTATAGAAATTTTCGTTATCCACTGTGACTACGGAACTTTTCAAAATCGACTGCGAATACGGAAATTTTCATTATAGACTGCGACTATAGAAATTTTCGTTATCCACTGTGACTACGGAACTTTTCAAAATCGACTGCGACTACGGAAATTTTTATTATCGAATGCGACTCATAGAAACAATTATAATTTACTGCGACTAAACGAAATTTTCATTATCAACTGCGACTACAGAAATGTTTGTTATCGACTGCAACTACGGAAATTTTTATTATCGACTGTGACTACGGAAATTTTCTTTATCGACTGCGACTACGAAAATTTTTATTATCGACTGCGACTAAACGAAATTATTATTATCGACTGCGACTCAAGAAAATAATTATTATCAACTGCGACTAAACGAAATTATTATTGTCGACTGCGACGACGGAAATTTTCGTTATCGACTGCGACTACAGAAATTTTTATTATCGACAGCGACTTGGCGAAATCACTATTATCGACTGCGACTACGGAAATTTTCATTACCAACTGCGACTACGGAAACTTTCGTTATCGACTGCGACTACGTAAACGTTTATTATCGATTGCGACTTGGCGAAATTTTTTATTATCGACTGCGACTAAACGAAATTATCATTATCGACTGCGACTCAAGAAAATAATTATTATCAACTGCGACTAAACGAAATTATTATTGTCGACTGCGACGACGGAAATTTTCGTTATCGACTGCGACTACAAAAATTTTTATTATCGACAGCGACTTGGCGAAATCACTATTATCGACTGCGACTACGGAAATTTTCATTACCAACTGCGACTACGGAAACTTTCGTTATCGACTGCGACTACGTAAACGTTTATTATCGATTGCGACTTGGCGAAATTTTTTATTATCGACTGTGACTACGGAAATTTTCGTTATCTACTGTGACTACGAACATTTTTATTATCGACTGCGACTACGGAAATTTTCGTTATCAAATGCGACTACGGAAATTTTCCTTATCGACTGCGACTGAAGAAATTTTGCGTTGTCAAATGCGACTACGCAAAATTTCAATATTCGACTGCGACTACGGAAATTTTTATTATCGACTGCGGGTGTAGAAATTTTCGTTATCAAATGCGACTACAGAAATGTTTGTTATCGACAGCAACTACGGAAATTTTTATTATCGACTGTGACTGTAGAAATTTTCGTTATTAAATGCGACTACGCAAATTTTCGTTATCGACTGCAACTAAGCAAATTTTTATTTATGACTGCGACTTGGCGAAATCACTATTATTGAGTGCGACTTTTTCGTAATGAACTGCGACTACGAAAATTTTCATTATTGACTGCGACTACGGAAATTTTCAAAATCGACTGCGACTACGGAAATTTTTATTATCGACTGCGGGTGTAGAAATTTTCGTTATCAAATGCGCCTACGCAGATTTTCATTATTGACTGCGACTACGGAAATTTTCAAAATCGACTGCGACTTCGGAAATTTTTATTAACGACTGCGACCACGGAACTTTTCAAAATCGACTGCGACTACGGAAATTTTCGCAATGAACTGCGACTACGAAAATTTTCATTATTGACTGCGACTACGGAAATTTTTATTATCGACTGCGACTGTAGAAATTTTCGTTATCAAATGCGACTACGCAAATTTTCAATATCGACGGCAAATACGCAAATTTTTATTAATGACGGCGACTTGGCGAAATCACTATTATCGAGTGCGACTACGGAAATTTTCGTAATGAACTGCGACTACGAAAATTTTCATTATTGACTGCGACTACGGAAATTTTTATTATCGACTGCGGGTGTAGAAATTTTCGTTATCAAATGCGCCTACGCAGATTTTCATTATTGACTGCGACTACGGAAATTTTCAAAATCGACTGCGACTTCGGAAATTTTTATTAACGACTGCGACCACGGAACTTTTCAAAATCGACTGCGACTACGGAAATTTTCGCAATGAACTGCGACTACGAAAATTTTCATTATTGACTGCGACTACGGAAATTTTTATTATCGACTGCGACTGTAGAAATTTTCGTTATCAAATGCGACTACGCAAATTTTCAATATCGACGGCAAATACGCAAATTTTTATTAATGACGGCGACTTGGCGAAATCACTATTATCGAGTGCGACTACGGAAATTTTCGTAATGAACTGCGACTACGAAAATTTTCATTATTGACTGCGACTACGGAAATTGTTATTATCGACTGCGACTGTAGAAATTTTCGTTATCAAATGCGACTACGCAAATTTTCAATATCGACTGCGACTACGGAAATTTTCATTAAACACCGCGACTTTAGAAATTTTTATTATCGACTGCGACTATAGCAATTTTTGTTATCAACAGCGACTACGGTAATTTTCGCTATCGACTGTGACTACGAACATTTTTATAATCGACTGCGACTTGGCGAAATTACTATTATCGACTACGACTACGGAAATTTTTATTATCGACTGCGACTCAAGGAATCAATTATAATTTACTGCGACAAAACGAAATTTTCATTATCAACTGCGACTACAGAAATGTTTGTTATCGACAGCAACTACGGAAATTTTTATTATCGACTGTGACTGTAGAAATTTTCGTTATTAAATGCGACTACGCAAATTTTCGTTATCCACTGTGACTAAAGAAATTTTCATTATCGACTGTAACTTTAGAAATTTTCATTATTGACTGCGACTGTAGAAATTTTGCGTTATCAAATGCGACTACGCAAATTTTCAATATCGAGTGCGACTACGGAAATTTTCATTATGAACTGCGACTACGGAAATTTTCATTATCGACTGCGACTCCGGAAATTTTTCGTTATCGACTATGACTACGGAAATTTTTATTAATGACTGCGACTTGGCGAAATCACTATTATCGTGTGCGACTACGGAAATTTTCAAAATCGACTGCGACTACGGAAATTTTCATTATTGACTGCGACTACGGAAATTTTCAAAATCGACTGCGACTACGGAAATTTTTATTATCGACTGCGGGTGTAGAAATTTTCGTTATCAAATGCGACTACGCAGATTTTCATTATTGACTGCGACTACGGAAATTTTCAAAATCGACTGCGACTTCGGAAATTTTTATTAACGACTGCGACCACGGAACTTTTCAAAATCGACTGCGACTACGGAAATTTTCCTTATCGACTGCGACTGTATAAATTTTGCGTTATCAAATGCGACTACGCAAATTTTCAATATTGACTGCGACTACGGAAATTTTCAAAATCGACTGCGACTAGGGAAATTTTTATTATCGACTGCGGGTGTAGAAATTTTCGTTATCAAATGCGACTACGCAAATTTTCAATATCGACTGCGACTTGGCGAAATCACTATTATCGAGTGCGACTACGGAAATTTTCAATATCGACTGCGACTATAGCAATTTTTGTTATCGACAGCGACTACGGAAATTTTCGCTATCGACTGTGACTACGAAAATTTTTATAATCGACTGCGACTTGGCAAAATTACTATTATCGACTACGACTACAGAAATTTTCAAAATCGACTGCGACTACAGAAATTTTCATTATTGACTGCGACTACGGAAATTTTTATTATTGACTGCGACTACGGAAATTTTCAAAATCGACTGCGACTACGGAAATTTTTATTATCGACTGCGGGTGTAGAAATTTTCGTTATCAAATGCGACTACGCAAGACTGCGACCACGGAACTTTTTAAAATCGACTGCGACTACGGAAATTTTCATTATAGACTGCGACTATAGAAATTTTCGTTATCCACTGTGACTACGGAACTTTTAAAAATCGACTGCGAATACGGAAATTTTCATTATAGACTGCGACTATAGAAATTTTCGTTATCCACTGTGACTACGGAACTTTTCAAAATCGACTGCGACTACGGAAATTTTTATTATCGAATGCGACTCATAGAAACAATTATAATTTACTGCGACTAAACGAAATTTTCATTATCAACTGCGACTACAGAAATGTTTGTTATCGACTGCAACTACGGAAATTTTTATTATCGACTGTGACTACGAAAATTTTTATTATCGACTGCGACTAAACGAAATTATTATTATCGACTGCGACTCAAGAAAATAATTATTATCAACTGCGACTAAACGAAATTATTATTGTCGACTGCGACGACGGAAATTTTCGTTATCGACTGCGACTACAGAAATTTTTATTATCGACAGCGACTTGGCGAAATCACTATTATCGACTGCGACTACGGAAATTTTCATTACCAACTGCGACTACGGAAACTTTCGTTATCGACTGCGACTACGTAAACGTTTATTATCGATTGCGACTTGGCGAAATTTTTTATTATCGACTGCGACTAAACGAAATTATTATTATCGACTGCGACTCAAGAAAATAATTATTATCAACAGCGACTAAACGAAATTATTATTGTCGACTGCGACGACGGAAATTTTCGTTATCGACTGCGACTACAGAAATTTTTATTATCGACAGCGACTTGGCGAAATCACTATTATCGACTGCGACTACGGAAATTTTCATTACCAACTGCGACTACGGAAACTTTCGTTATCGATTGCGACTACGTAAACGTTTATTATCGATTGCGACTTGGCGAAATTTTTTATTATCGACTGTGACTACGGAAATTTTCGTTATCTACTGTGACTACGAACATTTTTATTATCGACTGCGACTACGGAAATTTTCATTACCAACTGCGACTACGGAAACTTTCGTTATCGACTGCGACTACGTAAACGTTTATTATCGATTGCGACTTGGCGAAATTTTTTATTATCGACTGCGACTAAACGAAATTATTATTATCGACTGCGACTCAAGAAAATAATTATTATCAACTGCGACTAAACGAAATTATTATTGTCGACTGCGACGACGGAAATTTTCGTTATCGACTGCGACTACAGAAATTTTTATTATCGACAGCGACTTGGCGAAATCACTATTATCGACTGCGACTACGGAAATTTTCATTACCAACTGCGACTACGGAAACTTTCGTTATCGACTGCGACTACGTAAACGTTTATTATCGATTGCGACTTGGCGAAATTTTTTATTATCGACTGTGACTACGGAAATTTTCGTTATCTACTGTGACTACGAACATTTTTATTATCGACTGCGACTACGGAAATTTTCGTTATCAAATGCGACTACGGAAATTTTCCTTATCGACTGCGACTGAAGAAATTTTGCGTTGTCAAATGCGACTACGCAAAATTTCAATATCGACTGCGACTACGGAAATTTTCATTATCGACCGCGACTTTAGAAATTTTCATTAACGACTGCGACCACGGAACTTTTTAAAATCGACTGCGACTACGGAAATTTTCATTATAGACTGCGACTATAGAAATTTTCGTTGTCCACTGTGACTACGGAACTTTTCAATATCGACTGCGACTACGGAAATTTTCATTATCGACCGCGACTTTAGAAATTTTCATTAACGACTGAGACCACGGAACTTTTTAAAATCGACTGCGACTACGCAAATTTTCAATATCGACTGCGACTAAACGAAATTTTCATTATCAACTGGGACTACGGAAATTTTCTAAATCGACTGCGACTACGGAAATTTTCAAAACCGCCTGCGACCACGGAACTTTTTAAAATCGACTGCGACCACGCAATTTTTCAATATCGACTGCGACTACAGAAATTTTCGTTATCCACTGTGACTACGGAAATTTTCAAAATCGATTGCGACTACGGGAATTTTTATTATCGACTGCGGGTGTAGAAATGTTCGTTATTAAATGCGACTACGGAAGTTTTCATTATCAACTGCGACTACGGGAATTTTCATTATCGACCGCGACCACGGAACATTTCAAAATCGACTGCGACTACGGAATTTTTCCTTATCGACTGCGACTGTAGAAATTTTCGTTATCAAATGCGACAACGCAAATTTTCAATATCGACTGCGACTACGGAACTTTTCAAAATCGACTGCGACTACGGAATTTTTCCTTATCGACTGCGACTGTAGAAATTTTCATTAACGACTGCGACCACGGAACTTTTTAAAATCGACTGCGACAACGGAAATTTTCCTTATCGACTGCGACTGTAGAAATTTTGCGTTATCAAATGCGACTACGCAAATTTTCAAAATCGACTGCGAATACGGAAATTTTCATTATAGACTGCGACTATAGAAATTTTCGTTATCCACTGTGACTACGGAACTTTTAAAAATCGACTGCGACTACGGAAATTTTCATTAGAGACTGCGACTATAAAAATTTTCTTTATCCACTGTGACTAAAGAAATTTTCATTATCGACTGTAACTTTAGAAATTTTCATTATTGACTGCGACTGTAGAAATTTTGCGTTATCAAATGCGACTACGCAAATGTTCATTATCGAGTGCGACTACGGAAATTTTCGTCATCCACTGTGACTACGGAAATTTTCAAAATCGACTGCGACTACGGAAATTTTCATTATAGACTGCGACTATAGAAATTTTCGTCATCCACTGTGACTACGGAAATTTTCAAAATCGACTGCGACTACGGAAATTTTTATTATCGACTGCAGGTGTAGAAATGTTCGTTATCAAATGCGACAACGCAAATTTTCATTATCGACTGCGACTACGGAAATTTTCATTATTGACTGCGACTACGGAAATTTTCAAAATCGACTGCGACTACGGAAATTTTTATTATCGACTGCGGGTGTAGAAATTTTCGTTAACAAATGCGACTACGCAAATTTTCAATATCGAGTGCGACTACGGAAATTTTCATTATGAACTGCGACTACGGAAATTTTCGCATTTGATAACGAAAATTTCTACAGTCGCAGTCGATAATAAAAATTTCCGAAGTCGCAGTCGATTTTGAAAATTTCCGTAGTCACAGTCAATAATGAAAATTTCCGTAGTCGCACTCGATAATAGTGATTTCGCCAAGTCGCCGTCATTAATAAAAATTTGCGTAGTCGCAGTCGATATTGAAAATTTGCGTAGTCGCAGTCGATATTGAAAATTTGCGTAGTCGCATTTGATAACGCAAAATTTCTTCAGTCGCAGTCGATAAGGAAAATTCCGTAGTCGCAGTCGATTTTGAAAATTTCCGTAGTCGCACTCGATAATAGTGATTTCGCCAAGTCGCCGTCATTAATAAAAATTTGCGTAGTCGCAGTCGATATTGAAAATAGGCGTAGTCGCAGTCGATATTGAAAATTTGCGTAGTCGCATTTGATAACGCAAAATTTCTTCAGTCGCAGTCGATAAGGAAAATTCCGTAGTCGCAGTCGATTTTGAAAATTTCCGTAGTCGCACTCGATAATAGTGATTTCGCCAAGTCGCCGTCATTAATAAAAATTTGCGTAGTCGCAGTCGATATTGTAAATAGGCGTAGTCGCAGTCGATATTGAAAATTTGCGTAGTCGCATTTGATAACGCAAAATTTCTTCAGTCGCAGTCGATAAGGAAAATTCCGTAGTCGCAGTCGATTTTAAAAAGTTCCGTGGTCGCAGTCGTTAATGAAAATTTCTAAAGTCGCGGTGTTTAATGAAAATTTCAGTAGTCGCAGTCGATATTGAAAATTTGCGTAGTCGCATTTGATAACGAAAATTTCTACAGTCGCAGTCGATAATAAAAATTTCCGAAGTCGCAGTCGATTTTGAAAATTTCCGTAGTCGCAGTCAATAATGAAAATTTCCGTAGTCGCACTCGATATTGAAAATTTGCGTAGTCGCAGTCGATAATAGTGATTTCGCCAAGTCGCTGTCGATAATAAAAATTTCTGTAGTCGCAGTCGATAACGAAAATTTCCGTAGTCGCAGTCGACAATAATAATTTCGCTTAGTCGCAGTTGATAATAATTATTTTCATGAGTCGCAGTCGATAATAATAATTTCGTTTAGTCGCAGTCGATAATAAAAATTTTCGTAGTCGCAGTCAATAAAGAAAATTTCCGTAGTCACAGTCGATAATAAAAATTTCCGTAGTTGCAGTCGATAACAAACATTTCTGTAGTCGCAGTTGATAATGAAAATTTCGTTTAGTCGCAGTAAATTATAATTGTTTCTATGAGTCGCATTCGATAATAAAAATTTCCGTAGTCGCAGTCGATTTTGAAAAGATCCGTAGTCACAGTGGATAACGAAAATTTCTATAGTCGCAGTCTATAATGAAAATTTCCGTAGTCGCAGTCGATTTTAAAAAGTTCCGTGGTCGCAGTCGTTAATGAAAATTTCTAAAGTCGCGGTCGATAATGAAAATTTCCGTAGTCGCAGTTGATATTGAAATTTTGCGTAGTCGCATTTGATAACGAAAATTTCTACAGTCGCAGTCGCTAATAAAAATTTCCGTAGTCGCAGTCGATTTTGAAAATTTCTGTAGTCGCAGTCAATAATGAAAATTTCTACAGTCGCAGTCGCTAATAAAAATTTCCGTAGTCGCAGTCGATTTTAAAAAGTTCCGTGGTCGCAGTCGTTAATGAAAATTTCTAAAGTCGCGGTCGATAATGAAAATTTCCGTAGTCGCAGTCGATATAGAAAATTTGCGTAGTCGCATTTGATAACGAAAATTTCTACAGTCGCAGTCGCTAATAAAAATTTGCGTAGTCGCAGTCGATATTGAAAATTTGGGTAGTCGCATTTGATAACGATAAATTTCTACAGTCGCAGTCGATAAGGAAAATTTCCGTTGTCGCAGTCGATTTTAAAAAGTTCCGTGGTCGCAGTCGTTAATGAAAATTTCTAAAGTCGCGGTGTTTAATGAAAATTGCAGTAGTCGCAGTCGATATTGAAAATTTGCGTAGTCGCATTTGATGACGATAAATTTCTACAGTCGCAGTCGATAAGGAAAATTTCCGTTGTCGCAGTCGATTTTAAAAAGTTCCGTGGTCGCAGTCGTTAATGAAAATTTCTAAAGTCGCGGTGTTTAATGAAAATTTCCGTAGTCGCAGTCGATATTGAAAATTTGCGTAGTCGCATTTGATAACGAAAATTTCTACAGTCGCAGTCGATAATAAAAATTTCCGAAGTCGCAGTCGATTTTGAAAATTTCCGTAGTCGCAGTCAATAACAAACATTTCCGTAGTCGCACTCGATAATAGTGATTTCGCCAAGTCGCCGTCATTAATAAAAACTTGCGTAGTCGCAGTCGATATTGAAAATTTGCGTAGTCGCATTTGATAACGCAAAATTTCTTCAGTCGCAGTCGATAAGGAAAATTTCCGTAGTCACATTTGATAACGAAAATTTCCGTAGTCGCAGTCGATAATAAAAATGTTCGTTGTCACAGTAGATAACGAAAATTTCCGTAGTCACAGTCGATAATAAAAAATTTCGCCAAGTCGCAATCGATAATAAACATTTACGTAGTCGCAGTCGATAACGAAAGTTTCCGTAGTCGCAGTTGGTAATGAAAATTTCCGTAGTCGCAGTCGATAATAGTGATTTCGCCAAGTCGCTGTCGATAATAAAAATTTCTGTAGTCGCAGTCGATAACGAAAATTTCCGTAGTCGCAGTCGACAATAATAATTTCGTTTAGTCGCAGTTGATAATAATTATTTTCTTGAGTCGCAGTCGATAATAATAATTTCGTTTAGTCGCAGTCGATAATAAAAATTTTTGTAGTCGTAGTCGATAAAGAAAATTTCCGTAGTCACAGTCGATAATAAAAATTTCCGTAGTCGCAGTCGATAATAGTGATTTCGCCAAGTCGCTGTCGATAATAAAAATTTCTGTAGTCGCAGTCGATAACGAAAATTTCCGTCGTCGCAGTCGACATAAAAATTTCGTTTAGTCGCAGTTGATAATAATTATTTTCTTGAGTCGCCGTCGATAATAATAATTTCGTTTAGTCGCAGTCGATAATAAAAATTTTCGTAGTCGCAGTCGATAAAGAAAATTTCCGTAGTCACAGTGGATAACGAAAATTTCTATAGTCGCAGTCTATAATGAAAATTTCCGCAGTCGCAGTCGATTTTAAAAAGTTCCGTGGTCGCAGTCGTTAATGAAAATTTCTAAAGTCGCGGTCGATAATGAAAATTTCCGTAGTCCGACTGCGACTACGGAAATTTTTATTATCGACTGCGGGTGTAGAAATTTTCGTTATCAAATGCGACTACGCAGATTTTCATTATTGACTGCGACTACGGAAATTTTCAAAATCGACTGCGACTTCGGAAATTTTTATTAACGACTGCGACCACGGAACTTTTCAAAATCGACTGCGACTACGGAAATTTTCCTTATCGACTGCGACTGTATAAATTTTGCGTTATCAAATGCGACTACGCAAATTTTCAATATCGAGTGCGACTACGGAAATTTTCGTAATGAACTGCGACTACGAAAGTTTTCATTATTGACTGCGACTACGGAAATTTTCAAAATCGACTGCGACTAGGGAAATTTTTATTATCGACTGCGGGTGTAGAAATTTTCGTTATCAAATGCGACTACGCAAATTTTCAATATCGACTGCGACTTGGCGAAATCACTATTATCGAGTGCGACTACGGAAATTTTCAATATCGACTGCGACTATAGCAATTTTTGTTATCGACAGCGACTACGGAAATTTTCGCTATCGACTGTGACTACGAAAATTTTTATAATCGACTGCGACTTGGCAAAATTACTATTATCGACTACGACTACAGAAATTTTCAAAATCGACTGCGACTACGGAAATTTTCATTATTGACTGCGACTACGGAAATTTTTATTATTGACTGCGACTACGGAAATTTTCAAAATCGACTGCGACTACGGAAATTTTTATTATCGACTGCGGGTGTAGAAATTTTCGTTATCAAATGCGACTACGCAAATTTTCATTATTGACTGCGACTACAGAAATTTTCAAAATCGACTGCGACTTCGGAAATTTTTATTAACGACTGCGACCACGGAAATTTTCAAAATCGACTGCGACTACGGAAATTTTCATTATCGAATGCGACTACGGAAATTTTCAAAATTGACTGCGACTACGGAAATTTTTATTATCGACTGCGGGTGTAGAAATTTTCGTTATCAAATGCGACTACGCAAATTTTCAATATCGACTGCGACTTGGCGATATCACTATTATCGAGTGCGACTACGGAAATTTTCAATATCGACTGCGACTTACGGAAATTTTTATTATCGACTGCGGATATAGAAATTTTCGTTATCAAATGCGACTACGCAAATTTTCATTATTGACTGCGACTACGGAAATTTTCAAAATCGACTGCGACTTCGGAAATTTTTATTAACGACTGCGACCACGGAACTTTTCAAAATCGACTGCGACTACGGAAATTTTAATTATCGACTGCGACTGTAGAAATTTTCGTTATCAAATGCGACTACGCAAATTTTCAATATCGACTGCGAATACGCAAATTTTCATTATAGACTGCGACTACGGAAATTTTTATTATCGACTGCGACTATAGCAATTTTTGTTATCGACAGCGACTACGGAAATTTTCGCTATCGACTGTGACTACGAAAATTTTTATAATCGACTGCGACTTGGCGAAATTACTATTATCGACTACGACTACGGAAATTTTTATTATCGACTGCGACCCAAGGAAACAATTATAATTTACTGCGACAAAACGAAATTTTCATTATCAACTGCGACTACAGAAATGTTTGTTATCGACAGCAACTACGAAAATTTTTATTATCGACTGTGACTGTAGAAATTTTCGTTATTAAATGCGACTACGCAAATTTTCGTTATCGACTGCAACTAAGCAAATTTTTATTAATGACTGCGACTTGGCGAAATCACTATTATTGAGTGCGACTACGGACATTTTTATTAACGACTGCGACTACGGAACTTTTAAAAATCGCCTGCGACTACGGAAATTTTCATTATAGACTGCGACTATAAAAATTTTCGTTATCCACTGTGACTAAAGAAATTTTCATTATCGACTGTAACTTTAGAAATTTTCATTATTGACTGCGACTGTAGAAATTTTGCGTTATCAAATGCGACTACGCAAATTTTCAATATCGAGTGCGACTACGGAAATTTTCATTATCGACCGCGACTACGGAAGTTTTCAAAATCGACTGCGACTACGGAAATTTTTATTATCGACTGCGACTGTAGAAATTTTCGTTATGAAATGCGACTACGGAAATTTTCGTTATCGACTGCAACTACGGAAATTTTTATTTTTGACTGCGACTCAAGGAAATAATTATTATTGACTGCGACTAACGAAATTTTCATTATCGGCTGCGACTCCGGAAATTTTTCGTTATCGACTATGACTACGGAAATTTTTATTAATGACTGCGACTTGGCGAAATCACTATTATCGTGTGCGACTACGGAAATTTTCAAAATCGACTGCGACTACGGAAATTTTCATTATTGACTGCGACTACGGAAATTTTTATTATTGACTGCGACTACGGAAATTTTCAAAATCGACTGCGACTACGGAAATTTTTATTATCGACTGCGGGTGTAGAAATTTTCGTTATCAAATGCGACTAATCAGATTTTCATTATTGACTGCGACTACGGAAATTTTCAAAATCGACTGCGACTACGGAAATTTTCATTATAGACTGCGACTATAGAAATTTTCGTTATCCACTGTGACTACGGAACTTTTCAAAATCGACTGCGAATACGGAAATTTTAATTATCGACTGCGACTGTAGAAATTTTCGTTATCAAATGCGACTACGCAAATTTTCAATATCGACTGCGAATACGCAAATTTTCATTATAGACTGCGACTACGGAAATTTTTATTATCGACTGCGACTATAGCAATTTTTGTTATCGACAGCGACTACGGAAATTTTCGCTATCGACTGTGACTACGAAAGTTTTTATAATCGACTGCGACTTGGCGAAATTACTATTATCGACTACGACTACGGAAATTTTTATTATCGACTGCGACTCAAGGAAACAATTATAATTTACTGCGACAAAACGAAATTTTCATTATCAACTGCGACTACAGAAATGTTTGTTATCGACAGCAACTACGAAAATTTTTATTATCGACTGTGACTGTAGAAATTTTCGTTATTAAATGCGACTACGCAAATTTTCGTTATCGACTGCAACTAAGCAAATTTTTATTAATGACTGCGACTTGGCGAAATCACTATTATTGAGTGCGACTACGGACATTTTTATTAACGACTGCGACTACGGAACTTTTAAAAATCGCCTGCGACTACGGAAATTTTCATTATAGACTGCGACTATAAAAATTTTCGTTATCCACTGTGACTAAAGAAATTTTCATTATCGACTGTAACTTTAGAAATTTTCATTATTGACTGCGACTGTAGAAATTTTGCGTTATCAAATGCGACTACGCAAATTTTCAATATCGAGTGCGACTACGGAAATTTTCATTATCGACCGCGACTACGGAAGTTTTCAAAATCGACTGCGACTACGGAAATTTTTATTATCGACTGCGACTGTAGAAATTTTCGTTATGAAATGCGACTACGGAAATTTTCGTTATCGACTGCAACTACGGAAATTTTTATTTTTGACTGCGACTCAAGGAAATAATTATTATTGACTGCGACTAACGAAATTTTCATTATCGACTGCGACTCCGGAAATTTTTCGTTATCGACTATGACTACGGAAATTTTTATTAATGACTGCGACTTGGCGAAATCACTATTATCGTGTGCGACTACGGAAATTTTCAAAATCGACTGCGACTACGGAAATTTTCATTATTGACTGCGACTACGGAAATTTTTATTATTGACTGCGACTACGGAAATTTTCAAAATCGACTGCGACTACGGAAATTTTTATTATCGACTGCGGGTGTAGAAATTTTCGTTATCAAATGCGACTAATCAGATTTTCATTATTGACTGCGACTACGGAAATTTTCAAAATCGACTGCGACTACGGAAATTTTCATTATAGACTGCGACTATAGAAATTTTCGTTATCCACTGTGACTACGGAACTTTTCAAAATCGACTGCGAATACGGAAATTTTCATTATAGACTGCGACTATAGAAATTTTCGTTATCCACTGTGACTACGGAACTTTTAAAAATCGACTGCGACTACGGAAATTTTCATTAGAGACTGCGACTATAAAAATTTTCTTTATCCACTGTGACTAAAGAAATTTTCATTATCGACTGTAACTTTAGAAATTTTCATTATTGACTGCGACTGTAGAAATTTTGCGTTATCAAATGCGACTACGCAAATGTTCATTATCGAGTGCGACTACGGAAATTTTCGTCATCCACTGTGACTACGGAAATTTTCAAAATCGACTGCGACTACGGAAATTTTCATTATAGACTGCGACTATAGAAATTTCGTCATCCACTGTGACTACGGAAATTTTCAAAATCGACTGCGACTACGGAAATTTTTATTATCGACTGCAGGTGTAGAAATGTTCGTTATCAAATGCGACAACGCAAATTTTCATTATCGACTGCGACTACGGAAATTTTCATTATTGACTGCGACTACGGAAATTTTCAAAATCGAATGCGACTACGGAAATTTTTATTATCGACTGCGGGTGTAGAAATTTTCGTTAACAAATGCGACTAAGTTAATTTTCAATATCGAGTGCGACTACGGAAATTTTCATTATGAAATGCGACTACGGAAATTTTCGCATTTGATAACGAAAATTTCTACAGTCGCAGTCGATAATAAAAATTTCCGAAGTCGCAGTCGATTTTGAAAATTTCCGTTGTCACAGTCAATAATGAAAATTTCCGTAGTCGCACTCGATAATAGTGATTTCGCCAAGTCGCCGTCATTAATAAAAATTTGCGTAGTCGCAGTCGATATTGAAAATTTGCGTAGTCGCAGTCGATATTGAAAATTTGCGTAGTCGCATTTGATAACGCAAAATTTCTTCAGTCGCAGTCGATAAGGAAAATTCCGTAGTCGCAGTCGATTTTGAAAATTTCCGTAGTTTGCACTCGATAATAGTGATTTCGCCAAGTCGCCGTCATTAATAAAAATTTGCGTAGTCGCAGTCGATATTGAAAATAGGCGTAGTCGCAGTCGATATTGAAAATTTGCGTAGTCGCATTTGATAACGCAAAATTTCTTCAGTCGCAGTCGTTAATGAAAATTTCTAAAGTCGCGGTCGATAATGAAAATTTCCGTAGTCGCAGTTGATATTGAAATTTTGCGTAGTCGCATTTGATAACGAAAATTTCTACAGTCGCAGTCGCTAATAAAAATTTCCGTAGTCGCAGTCGATTTTGAAAATTTCTGTAGTCGCAGTCAATAATGAAAATTTCTACAGTCGCAGTCGCTAATAAAAATTTCCGTAGTCGCAGTCGATTTTAAAAAGTTCCGTGGTCGCAGTCGTTAATGAAAATTTCTAAAGTCGCGGTCGATAATGAAAATTTCCGTAGTCGCAGTCGATATAGAAAATTTGCGTAGTCGCATTTGATAACGAAAATTTCTACAGTCGCAGTCGCTAATAAAAATTTGCGTAGTCGCAGTCGCTATTGAAAATTTGGGTAGTCGCATTTGATAACGATAAATTTCTACAGTCGCAGTCGATAAGGAAAATTTCCGTTGTCGCAGTCGATTTTAAAAAGTTCCGTGGTCGCAGTCGTTAATGAAAATTTCTAAAGTCGCGGTGTTTAATGAAAATTGCAGTAGTCGCAGTCGATATTGAAAATTTGCGTAGTCGCATTTGATGACGATAAATTTCTACAGTCGCAGTCGATAAGGAAAATTTCCGTTGTCGCAGTCGATTTTAAAAAGTTCCGTGGTCGCAGTCGTTAATGAAAATTTCTAAAGTCGCGGTGTTTAATGAAAATTTCCGTAGTCGCAGTCGATATTGAAAATTTGCGTAGTCGCATTTGATAACGAAAATTTCTACAGTCGCAGTCGATAATAAAAATTTCCGAAGTCGCAGTCGATTTTGAAAATTTCCGTAGTCGCAGTCAATAACAAACATTTCCGTAGTCGCACTCGATAATAGTGATTTCGCCAAGTCGCCGTCATTAATAAAAACTTGCGTAGTCGCAGTCGATATTGAAAATTTGCGTAGTCGCATTTGATAACGCAAAATTTCTTCAGTCGCAGTCGATAAGGAAAATTTCCGTAGTCACATTTGATAACGAAAATTTCCGTAGTCGCAGTCGATAATAAAAATGTTCGTTGTCACAGTAGATAACGAAAATTTCCGTAGTCACAGTCGATAATAAAAAATTTCGCCAAGTCGCAATCGATAATAAACATTTACGTAGTCGCAGTCGATAACGAAAGTTTCCGTAGTCGCAGTTGGTAATGAAAATTTCCGTAGTCGCAGTCGATAATAGTGATTTCGCCAAGTCGCTGTAGATAATAAAAATTTCTGTAGTCGCAGTCGATAACGAAAATTTCCGTAGTCGCAGTCGACAATAATAATTTCGTTTAGTCGCAGTTGATAATAATTATTTTCTTGAGTCGCAGTCGATAATAATAATTTCGTTTAGTCGCAGTCGATAATAAAAATTTTCGTAGTCGCAGTCGATAAAGAAAATTTCCGTAGTCACAGTCGATAATAAAAATTTCCGTAGTCGCAGTCGATAATAGTGATTTCGCCAAGTCGCTGTCGATAATAAAAATTTCTGTAGTCGCAGTCGATAACGAAAATTTCCGTCGTCGCAGTCGACAATAATAATTTCGTTTAGTCGCAGTTGATAATAATTATTTTCTTGAGTCGCCGTCGATAATAATAATTTTGTTTAGTCGCAGTCGATAATAAAAATTTTCGTAGTCGCAGTCGACAAAGAAAATTTCCGTAGTCACAGTGGATAACGAAAATTTCTATAGTCGCAGTCTATAATGAAAATTTCCGCAGTCGCAGTCGATTTTAAAAAGTTCCGTGGTCGCAGTCGTTAATGAAAATTTCTAAAGTCGCGGTCGATAATGAAAATTTCCGTAGTCCGACTGCGACTACGGAAATTTTTATTATCGACTGCGGGTGTAGAAATTTTCGTTATCAAATGCGACTACGCAGATTTTCATTATTGACTGCGACTACGGAAATTTTCAAAATCGACTGCGACTTCGGCAATTTTTATTAACGACTGCGACCACGGAACTTTTCAAAATCGACTGCGACTACGGAAATTTTCCTTATCGACTGCGACTGTATAAATTTTGCGTTATCAAATGCGACTACGCAAATTTTCAATATCGAGTGCGACTACGGAAATTTTCGTAATGAACTGCGACTACGAAAGTTTTCATTATTGACTGCGACTACGGAAATTTTCAAAATCGACTGCGACTAGGGAAATTTTTATTATCGACTGCGGGTGTAGAAATTTTCGTTATCAAATGCGACTACGCAAATTTTCAATATCGACTGCGACCTGGCGAAATCACTATTATCGAGTGCGACTACGGAAATTTTCAATATCGACTGCGACTATAGCAATTTTTGTTATCGACAGCGACTACGGAAATTTTCGCTATCGACTGTGACTACGAAAATTTTTATAATCGACTGCGACTTGGCAAAATTACTATTATCGACTACGACTACAGAAATCTTCAAAATCGACTGCGACTACGGAAATTTTCATTATTGACTGCGACTACGGAAATTTTTATTATTGACTGCGACTACGGAAATTTTCAAAATCGACTGCGACTACGGAAATTTTTATTATCGACTGCGGGTGTAGAAATTTTCGTTATCAAATGCGACTACGCAAATTTTCATTATTGACTGCGACTACAGAAATTTTCAAAATCGTCTGCGACTTCGGAAATTTTTATTAACGACTGCGACCACGGAAATTTTCAAAATCGACTGCGACTACGGAAATTTTCATTATCGAATGCGACTACGGAAATTTTCAAAATTGACTGCGACTACGGAAATTTTTATTATCGACTGCGGGTGTAGAAATTTTCGTTATCAAATGCGACTACGCAAATTTTCAATATCGACTGCGACTTGGCGAAATCACTATTATCGAGTGCGACTACGGAAATTTTCAATATCGACTGCGACTTACGGAAATTTTTATTATCGACTGCGGATATAGAAATTTTCGTTATCAAATGCGACTACGCAAATTTTCATTATTGACTGCGACTACGGAAATTTTCAAAATCGACTGCGACTTCGGAAATTTTTATTAACGACTGCGACCACGGAACTTTTCAAAATCGACTGCGACTACGGAAATTTTTATTATCGACTGCGACTGTAGAAATTTTCGTTATCAAATGCGACTACGCAAATTTTCAATATCGACTGCGAATACGCAAATTTTCATTATAGACTGCGACTACGGAAATTTTTATTATCGACTGTGACTATAGCAATTTTTGTTATCGACAGCGACTACGGAAATTTTCGCTATCGACTGTGACTACGAAAATTTTTATAATCGACTGCGACTTGGCGAAATTACTATTATCGACTACGACTACGGAAATTTTTATTATCGACTGCGACTCAAGGAAACAATTATAATTTACTGCGACAAAACGAAATTTTCATTATCAACTGCGACTACAGAAATGTTTGTTATCGACAGCAACTACGAAAATTTTTATTATCGACTGTGACTGTAGAAATTTTCGTTATTAAATGCGACTACGCAAATTTTCGTTATCGACTGCAACTAAGCAAATTTTTATTAATGACTGCGACTTGGCGAAATCACTATTATTGAGTGCGACTACGGACATTTTTATTAACGACTGCGACTACGGAACTTTTAAAAATCGCCTGCGACTACGGAAATTTTCATTATAGACTGCGACTATAAAAATTTTCGTTATCCACTGTGACTAAAGAAATTTTCATTATCGACTGTAACTTTAGAAATTTTCATTATTGACTGCGACTGTAGAAATTTTGCGTTATCAAATGCGACTACGCAAATTTTCAATATCGAGTGCGACTACGGAAATTTTCATTATCGACCGCGACTACGGAAGTTTACAAAATCGACTGCGACTACGGAAATTTTTATTATCGACTGCGACTGTAGAAATTTTCGTTATGAAATGCGACTACGGAAATTTTCGTTATCGACTGCAACTACGGAAATTTTTATTTTTGACTGCGACTCAAGGAAATAATTATTATTGACTGCGACTAACGAAATTTTCATTATCGACTGCGACTCCGGAAATTTTTCGTTATCGACTATGACTACGGAAATTTTTATTAATGACTGCGACTTGGCGAAATCACTATTATCGTGTGCGACTACGGAAATTTTCAAAATCGACTGCGACTACGGAAATTTTCATTATTGACTGCGACTACGGAAATTTTTATTATTGACTGCGACTACGGAAATTTTCAAAATCGACTGCGACTAGGGAAATTTTTATTATCGACTGCGGGTGTAGAAATTTTCGTTATCAAATGCGACTACGCAAATTTTCAATATCGACTGCGACTTGGCGAAATCACTATTATCGAGTGCGACTACGGAAATTTTCAATATCGACTGCGACTATAGCAATTTTTGTTATCGACAGCGACTACGGAAATTTTCGCTATCGACTGTGACTACGAAAATTTTTATAATCGACTGCGACTTGGCAAAATTACTATTATCGACTACGACTACAGAAATTTTCAAAATCGACTGCGACTACGGAAATTTTCATTATTGACTGCGACTACGGAAATTTTTATTATTGACTGCGACTACGGAAATTTTCAAAATCGACTGCGACTACGGAAATTTTTATTATCGACTGCGGGTGTAGAAATTTTCGTTATCAAATGCGACTACGCAAATTTTCATTATTGACTGCGACTACAGAAATTTTCAAAATCGACTGCGACTTCGGAAATTTTTATTAACGACTGCGACCACGGAAATTTTCAAAATCGACTGCGACTACGGAAATTTTCATTATCGAATGCGACTACGGAAATTTTCAAAATTGACTGCGACTACGGAAATTTTTATTATCGACTGCGGGTGTAGAAATTTTCGTTATCAAATGCGACTACGCAAATTTTCAATATCGACTGCGACTTGGCGAAATCACTATTATCGAGTGCGACTACGGAAATTTTCAATATCGACTGCGACTTACGGAAATTTTTATTATCGACTGCGGATATAGAAATTTTCGTTATCAAATGCGACTACGCAAATTTTCATTATTGACTGCGACTACGGAAATTTTCAAAATCGACTGCGACTTCGGAAATTTTTATTAACGACTGCGACCACGGAACTTTTCAAAATCGACTGCGACTACGGAAATTTTTATTATCGACTGCGACTGTAGAAATTTTCGTTATCAAATGCGACTACGCAAATTTTCAATATCGACTGCGAATACGCAAATTTTCATTATAGACTGCGACTACGGAAATTTTTATTATCGACTGCGACTATAGCAATTTTTGTTATCGACAGCGACTACGGAAATTTTCGCTATCGACTGTGACTACGAAAATTTTTATAATCGACTGCGACTTGGCGAAATTACTATTATCGACTACGACTACGGAAATTTTTATTATCGACTGCGACTCAAGGAAACAATTATAATTTACTGCGACAAAACGAAATTTTCATTATCAACTGCGACTACAGAAATGTTTGTTATCGACAGCAACTACGAAAATTTTTATTATCGACTGTGACTGTAGAAATTTTCGTTATTAAATGCGACTACGCAAATTTTCGTTATCGACTGCAACTAAGCAAATTTTTATTAATGACTGCGACTTGGCGAAATCACTATTATTGAGTGCGACTACGGACATTTTTATTAACGACTGCGACTACGGAACTTTTAAAAATCGCCTGCGACTACGGAAATTTTCATTATAGACTGCGACTATAAAAATTTTCGTTATCCACTGTGACTAAAGAAATTTTCATTATCGACTGTAACTTTAGAAATTTTCATTATTGACTGCGACTGTAGAAATTTTGCGTTATCAAATGCGACTACGCAAATTTTCAATATCGAGTGCGACTACGGAAATTTTCATTATCGACCGCGACTACGGAAGTTTACAAAATCGACTGCGACTACGGAAATTTTTATTATCGACTGCGACTGTAGAAATTTTCGTTATGAAATGCGACTACGGAAATTTTCGTTATCGACTGCAACTACGGAAATTTTTATTTTTGACTGCGACTCAAGGAAATAATTATTATTGACTGCGACTAACGAAATTTTCATTATCGACTGCGACTCCGGAAATTTTTCGTTATCGACTATGACTACGGAAATTTTTATTAATGACTGCGACTTGGCGAAATCACTATTATCGTGTGCGACTACGGAAATTTTCAAAATCGACTGCGACTACGGAAATTTTCATTATTGACTGCGACTACGGAAATTTTTATTATTGACTGCGACTACGGAAATTTTCAAAATCGACTGCGACTACGGAAATTTTTATTATCGACTGCGGGTGTAGAAATTTTCGTTATCAAATGCGACTAATCAGATTTTCATTATTGACTGCGACTACGGAAATTTTCAAAATCGACTGCGACTTCGGAAATTTTTATTAACGACTGCGACCACGGAACTTTTCAAAATCGACTGCGACTACGAAAATTTTCCTTATCGACTGCGACTGTAGAAATTTAGCGTTATCAAATGCGACTACGCAAATTTTCAAAATCGACTGCGACTACGGAAATTTTTATTATCGACTGTGACTGTAGAAATTTTCGTTATTAAATGCGACTACGCAAATTTTCGTTATCGACTGCAACTAAGCAAATTTTTATTAATGACGGCGACTTGGCGAAATCACTATTATTGAGTGCGACTACGGAAATTTTCGTAATGAACTGCGACTACGAAAGTTTTCATTACTGACTGCGACTACGGAAATTTTCAAAATCGACTGCGACTACGGAAATTTTTATTATCGACTGCGGGTGTAGAAATTTTCGTTATCAAATGCGACTACGCAAATTTTCAATATCGACTGCGACTTGGCGAAATCACTATTATCGAGTGCGACTACGGAAATTTTCAATATCGACTGCGACTATAGCAATTTTTGTTATCGACAGCGACTACGGAAATTTTCGCTATCGACTGTGACTACGAAAATTTTTATAATCGACTGCGACTTGGCGAAATTACTATTATCGACTACGACTACAGAAATTTTCAAAATCGACTGCGACTACGGAAATTTTCATTATTGACTGCGACTACGGAAATTTTTATTATTGACTGCGACTACGGAAATTTTCAAAATCGACTGCGACTACGGAAATTTTTATTATCGACTGCGGGTGTAGAAATTTTCGTTATCAAATGCGACTACGCAAATTTTCATTATTGACTGCGACTACAGAAATTTTCAAAATCGACTGCGACTTCGGAAATTTTTATTAACGACTGCGACCACGGCACTTTTCAAAATCGACAGCGTTTACGGAAATTTTCCTTATCGACTGCGACTGTAGAAATTTTGCGTTATCAAATGCGACTACGCAAATTGTCAATATCGACTGCGACTACGCAAATTTTTATTAATGACGGCGACTTGGCGAAATCACTATTATCGAGTGCGACTACGGAAATTTTCATTATTGACTGTGACTACGGAAATTTTCAAAATTGACTGCGACTACGGAAATTTTTATTATCGACTGCGACTGTAGAAATTTTCGGTATCAAATGCGACAACGCAAAATTTCAATATCGACTGCGACTACGGAAATTTTCATTATTGACTGTGACTACGGAAATTTTCAAAATTGACTGCGACTACGGAAATTTTTATTATCGACTGCGACTGTAGAAATTTTCGGTATCAAATGCGACAACGCAAAATTTCAATATCGACTGCGAATACGGAAATTTTCAAAATCGACTGCGACTACGGAAATTTTTATTATCGACTGCGGGTGTAGAAATTTTCGTTATCAAATGCGACTACGCAAATTTTCAATATCGACTGCGACTTGGCGAAATCACTATTATCGTGTGCGACTACGGAAATTTTCAATATCGACTGCGACTACGGAAATTTTATTATTGACTGTGACTACGGAAATTTTCAAAATAGACTGCGACTACGGAAATTTTTATTATCGACTGCGACTGTAGAAATTTTCGGTATCAAATGCGACAACGCAAAATTTCATCAACGACTGCGACCACGGAACTTTTCAAAATCGACTGCGACTACGGAAATTTTCCTTATCGACTGCGACTGTAGAAATTTTGCATTATCTAATGCGACTACGGAAATTTTCATTATCGAATGCGACTACGGAAATTTTCAAAATCGACTGCGACTATAGCAGTTTTTGTTATCGACAGCGACTACGGAAATTTTCGCTATCGACTGTGACTACGAAAATTTTTATAATCGACTGCGACTTGGCGAAATTACTATTATCGACTACGACTACAGAAATTTTCAAAATCGACTGCGACTACGGAAATTTTCATTATTGACTGCGACTACGGAAATTTTTATTATTGACTGCGACCACGGAAATTTTCAAAATCGACTGCGACCACGGAACTTTTCAAAATCGACTGCGACTACGGAAATTTTCCTTATCGACTGCGACTGTATAAATTTTGCGTTATCAAATGCGACTACGCAAATTTTCAATATGGAGTGCGACTACGGAAATTTTCGTAATGAACTGCGACTACGAAAATTTTCATTATTGACTGCGACTACGGAAATTTTCAAAATCGACTGCGACTACGGAAATTTTTATTATCGACTGCGGGTGTAGAAATTTTCGTTATCAAATGCGACTACGCAAATTTTTATTAATGACTGCGACTTGGCTAAATCACTATTATCGAGTGCGACTACGGAAATTTTCGTAATGAACAGCGACTACGAAGATTTTCATTATTGACTGCGACTACGGAAATTTTCAAAATCGACTGCGACTACGGAAATTTTTATTATCGACTGCGGGTGTAGAAATTTTTGTTATCAAATGCGACTACGCAAATTTTCAATATCGACTGCGACTTGGCGAAATCACAATTATCGAGTGCGACTACGGAAATTTTCGCTATCGACTGTGACTACGAAAATTTTTATAATCGACTGCGACTTGGCGAAATTACTATTATCGACTACGACTACAGAAATTTTCAAAATCGACTGCGACTACGGAAATTTTCATTATTGACTGCGACTACGGAAATTTTTATTATTGACTGCGACTACGGAAATTTTCAAAATCGACTGCGACTACGGAAATTTTTATTATCGACTGCGGGTGTAGAAATTTTCGTTATCAAATGCGACTACGCAAATTTTCATTATTGACTGCGACTACAGAAATTTTCAAAATGGACTGCGACTTCGGAAATTTTTATTAACGACTGCGACCACGGAACTTTTCAAAATCGACTGCGACTACGGAAATTTTCCTTATCGACTGCGACTGTAGAAATTTTGCGTTATCAAATGCGACTACGCAAATTGTCAATATCGACTGCGACTACGCAAATTTTTATTAATGTCGGCGACTTGGCGAAATCACTATTATTGAGTGCGACTACGGAAATTTTCATTATTGACTGTGACTACGGAAATTTTCAAAATTGACTGCGACTACGGAAATTTTTATTATCGACTGCGACTGTAGAAATTTTCGGTATCAAATGCGACAACGCAAAATTTCAATATCGACTGCGACTACGGAAATTTTCAAAATCGACTGCGACTACGGAAATTTTTATTATCGACTGCGGGTGTAGAAATTTTCGTTATCAAATGCGACTACGCAAATTTTCAATATCGACTGCGACTTGGCGAAATCACTTTTATCGTGTGCGACTACGGAAATTTTCAATATCGACTGCGACTACGGAAATTTTTATTATTGACTGTGACTACGGAAATTTTCAAAATTGACTGCGACTACGGAAATTTTTATTATCGACTGCGACTGTAGAAATTTTCGGTATCAAATGCGACAACGCAAAATTTCAATATCGACTGCGACTACGCAAATTTTCATCAACGACTGCGACCACGGAACTTTTCAAAATCGACTGCGACTACGGAAATTTTCCTTATCGACTGCGACTGTAGAAATTTTGCGTTATCAAATGCGACTACGGAAATTTTCATTATCGAATGCGACTACGGAAATTTTCAAAATCGACTGCGACTATAGCAATTTTTGTTATCGACAGCGACTACGGAAATTTTCGCTATCGACTGTGACTACGAAAATTTTTATAATCGACTGCGACTTGGCGAAATTACTATTATCGACTACGACTACAGTAATTTTCAAAATCGACCTCGACTACGGAAATTTTCATTATTGACTGCGACTACGGAAATTTTTATTATTGACTGCGACCACGGAACTTTTCAAAATCGACTGCGACCACGGAACTTTTCAAAATCGACTGCGACTACGGAAATTTTCCTTATCGACTGCGACTGTATAAATTTTGCGTTATCAAATGCGACTACGCAAATTTTCAATATCGAGTGCGACTACGGAAATTTTCGTAATGAACTGCGACTACGAAAATTTTCATTATTGACTGCGACTACGGAAATTTTCAAAATCGACTGCGACTACGGAAATTTTTATTATCGACTGCGGGTGTAGAAATTTTCGTTATCAAATGCGACTACGCAAATTTTTATTAATGACTGCGACTTGGCTAAATCACTATTATCGAGTGCGACTACGGAAATTTTCATTAACGACTGCGACTACGGAACTTTTCAAAATCGACTGGGACGACGGAAATTTTCAAAATCGACTGCGACTTCGGAAATTTTCGTTATCAAATGCGACTACGCAAATTGTCAATATCGACTGCGCCTACGCAAATTTTTATTAATGTCGGCGACTTGGCGAAATCACTATTATTGAGTGCGACTACGGAAATTTTCATTATTGACTGTGACTACGGAAATTTTCAAAATTGACTGCGACTACGGAAATTTTTATTATCGACTGCGACTGTAGAAAGTTTCGGTATCAAATGCGACAACGCAAAATTTCAATATCGACTGCGACTACGGAAATTTTCAAAATCGACTGCGACTACGGAAATTTTTATTATCGACTGCGGGTGTAGAAATTTTCGTTATCAAATGCGACTACGCAAATTTTCAATATCGACTGCGACTTGGCGAAATCACTTTTATCGTGTGCGACTACGGAAATTTTCAATATCGACTGCGACTACGGAAATTTTTATTATTGACTGTGACTACGGAAATTTTCAAAATAGACTGCGACTACGGAAATTTTTATTATCGACTGCGACTGTAGAAATTTTCGGTATCAAATGCGACAACGCAAAATTTCAATATCGACTGCGACTACGCAAATTTTCATCAACGACTGCGACCACGGAACTTTTCAAAATCGACTGCGACTACAAAATTTTCCTTATCGACTGCGACTGTAGAAATTTTGCGTTATCAAATGCGACTACGGAAATTTTCATTATCGAATGCGACTACGGAAATTTTCAAAATCGACTGCGACTATAGCAATTTTTGTTATCGACAGCGACTACGGAAATTTTCGCTATCGACTGTGACTACGAAAATTTTTATAATCGACTGCGACTTGGCGAAATTACTATTATCGACTACGACTACAGAAATTTTCAAAATCGACTGCGACTACGGAAATTTTCATTATTGACTGCGACTACGGAAATTTTTATTATTGACTGCGACCACGGAACTTTTCAAAATCGACTGCGACCACGGAACTTTTCAAAATCGACTGCGACTACGGAAATTTTCCTTATCGACTGCGACTGTATAAATTTTGCGTTATCAAATGCGACTACGCAAATTTTCAATATCGAGTGCGACTACGGAAATTTTCGTAATGAACTGCGACTACGAAAATTTTCATTATTGACTGCGACTACGGAAATTTTCAAAATCGACTGCGACTACGGAAATTTTTATTATCGACTGCGGGTGTAGAAATTTTCGTTATCAAATGCGACTACGCAAATTTTTATTAATGACTGCGACTTGGCTAAATCACTATTATCGAGTGCGACTACGGAAATTTTCATTAACGACTGCGACTACGGAACTTTTCAAAATCGACTGGGACGACGGAAATTTTCAAAATCGACTGCGACTACGGAAATTTTTATTATCGACTGCGACTGTAGAAATTTTCGGTATCAAATGCGACAACGCAAAATTTCAATATCGACTGCGACTACGCAAATTTTCATCAACGACTGCGACCACGGAACTTTTCAAAATCGACTGCGACTACGGAAATTTTCCTTATCGACTGCGACTGTAGAAATTTTGCGTTATCAAATGCGACTACGGAAATTTTCATTATCGAATGCGACTACGGAAATTTTCAAAATCGACTGCGACTATAGCAATTTTTGTTATCGACAGCGACTACGGAAATTTTCGCTATCGACTGTGACTACGAAAATTTTTATAATCGACTGCGACTTGGCGAAATTACTATTATCGACTACGACTACAGAAATTTTCAAAATCGACTGCGACCACGGAACTTTTCAAAATCGACTGCGACTACGGAAATTTTCCTTATCGACTGCGACTGTATAAATTTTGCGTTATCAAATGCGACTACGCAAATTTTCAATATCGAGTGCGACTACGGAAATTTTCGTAATGAACTGCGACTACGAAAATTTTCATTATTGACTGCGACTACGGAAATTTTAAAAATCGACTGCGACTACGGAAATTTTTATTATCGACTGCGGGTGTAGAAATTTTCGTTATCAAATGCGACTACGCAAATTTTTATTAATGACTGCGACTTGGCTAAATCACTATTATCGAGTGCGACTACGGAAATTTTCATTAACGACTGCGACTACGGAACTTTTCAAAATCGACTGGGACGACGGAAATTTTCAAAATCGACTGCGACTTCGGAAATTTTCGTTATCAAATGCGACTACGCAAATTGTCAATATCGACTGCGACTACGCAAATTTTTATTAATGTCGGCGACTTGGCGAAATCACTATTATTGAGTGCGACTACGGAAATTTTCATTATTGACTGTGACTACGGAAATTTTCAAAATCGACTGCGACTACGGAAATTTTTATTATCGACTGCGGGTGTAGAAATTTTCGTTATCAAATGCGACTACGCAAATTTTCAATATCGACTGCGACTTGGCGAAATCACTTTTATCGTGTGCGACTACGGAAATTTTCAATATCGACTGCGACTACGGAAATTTTTATTATTGACTGTGACTACGGAAATTTTCAAAATAGACTGCGACTACGGAAATTTTCCTTATCGACTGCGACTGTAGAAATTTTGCGTTATCAAATGCGACTACGGAAATTTTCATTATCGAATGCGACTACGGAAATTTTCAAAATCGACTGCGACTATAGCAATTTTTGTTATCGACAGCGACTACGGAAATTTTCGCTATCGACTGTGACTACGAAAATTTTTATAATCGACTGCGACTTGGCGAAATTACTATTATCGACTACGACTACAGAAATTTTCAAAATCGACTGCGACTACGGAAATTTTCATTATTGACTGCGACTACGGAAATTTTTATTATTGACTGCGACCACGGAACTTTTCAAAATCGACTGCGACCACGGAACTTTTCAAAATCGACTGCGACTACGGAAATTTTCCTTATCGACTGCGACTGTATAAATTTTGCGTTATCAAATGCGACTACGCAAATTTTCAATATCGAGTGCGACTACGGAAATTTTCGTAATGAACTGCGACTACGAAAATTTTCATTATTGACTGCGACTACGGAAATTTTCAAAATCGACTGCGACTACGGAAATTTTTATTATCGACTGCGGGTGTAGAAATTTTCGTTATCAAATGCGACTACGCAAATTTTTATTAATGACTGCGACTTGGCTAAATCACTATTATCGAGTGCGACTACGGAAATTTTCATTAACGACTGCGACTACGGAACTTTTCAAAATCGACTGGGACGACGGAAATTTTCAAAATCGACTGCGACTACGGAAATTTTTATTATCGACTGCGACTGTAGAAATTTTCGGTATCAAATGCGACAACGCAAAATTTCAATATCGACTGCGACTACGCAAATTTTCATCAACGACTGCGACCACGGAACTTTTCAAAATCGACTGCGACTACGGAAATTTTCCTTATCGACTGCGACTGTAGAAATTTTGCGTTATCAAATGCGACTACGGAAATTTTCATTATCGAATGCGACTACGGAAATTTTCAAAATCGACTGCGACTATAGCAATTTTTGTTATCGACAGCGACTACGGAAATTTTCGCTATCGACTGTGACTACGAAAATTTTTATAATCGACTGCGACTTGGCGAAATTACTATTATCGACTACGACTACAGAAATTTTCAAAATCGACTGCGACTACGGAAATTTTCATTATTGACTGCGACTACGGAAATTTTCATTATTGACTGTGACTACGGAAATTTTCAAAATTGACTGCGACTACGGAAATTTTTATTATCGACTGCGACTGTAGAAATTTTCGGTATCAAATGCGACAACGCAAAATTTCAATATCGACTGCGACTACGGAAATTTTCATTATTGACTGTGACTACGGAAATTTTCAAAATTGACTGCGACTACGGAAATTTTTATTATCGACTGCGACTGTAGAAATTTTCGGTATCAAATGCGACAACGCAAAATTTCAATATCGACTGCGACTACGGAAATTTTCAAAATCGACTGCGACTACGGAAATTTTTATTATCGACTGCGGGTGTAGAAATTTTCGTTATCAAATGCGACTACGCAAATTTTCAATATCGACTGCGACTTGGCGAAATCACTATTATCGTGCGCGACTACGGAAATTTTCAATATCGACTGCGACTACGGAAATTTTTATTATTGACTGTGACTACGGAAATTTTCAAAATAGACTGCGACTACGGAAATTTTTATTATCGACTGCGACTGTAGAAATTTTCGGTATCAAATGCGACAACGCAAAATTTCATCAACGACTGCGACCACGGAACTTTTCAAAATCGACTGCGACTACGGAAATTTTCCTTATCGACTGCGACTGTAGAAATTTTGCATTATCTAATGCGACTACGGAAATTTTCATTATCGAATGCGACTACGGAAATTTTCAAAATCGACTGCGACTATAGCAGTTTTTGTTATCGACAGCGACTACGGAAATTTTCGCTATCGACTGTGACTACGAAAATTTTTATAATCGACTGCGACTTGGCGAAATTACTATTATCGACTACGACTACAGAAATTTTCAAAATCGACTGCGACTACGGAAATTTTCATTATTGACTGCGACTACGGAAATTTTTATTATTGACTGCGACCACGGAACTTTTCAAAATCGACTGCGACCACGGAACTTTTCAAAATCGACTGCGACTACGGAAATTTTCCTTATCGACTGCGACTGTATAAATTTTGCGTTATCAAATGCGACTACGCAAATTTTCAATATGGAGTGCGACTACGGAAATTTTCGTAATGAACTGCGACTACGAAAATTTTCATTATTGACTGCGACTACGGAAATTTTCAAAATCGACTGCGACTACGGAAATTTTTATTATCGACTGCGGGTGTAGAAATTTTCGTTATCAAATGCGACTACGCAAATTTTTATTAATGACTGCGACTTGGCTAAATCACTATTATCGAGTGCGACTACGGAAATTTTCGTAATGAACAGCGACTACGAAGATTTTCATTATTGACTGCGACTACGGAAATTTTCAAAATCGACTGCGACTACGGAAATTTTTATTATCGACTGCGGGTGTAGAAATTTTTGTTATCAAATGCGACTACGCAAATTTTCAATATCGACTGCGACTTGGCGAAATCACAATTATCGAGTGCGACTACGGAAATTTTCGCTATCGACTGTGACTCCGAAAATTTTTATAATCGACTGCGACTTGGCGAAATTACTATTATCGACTACGACTACAGAAATTTTCAAAATCGACTGCGACTACGGAAATTTTCATTATTGACTGCGACTACGGAAATTTTTATTATTGACTGCGACTACGGAAATTTTCAAAATCGACTGCGACTACGGAAATTTTTATTATCGACTGCGGGTGTAGAAATTTTCGTTATCAAATGCGACTACGCAAATTTTCATTATTGACTGCGACTACAGAAATTTTCAAAATGGACTGCGACTTCGGAAATTTTTATTATTGACTGCGACTACGGAAATTTTCAAAATCGACTGCGACTACGGAAATTTTTATTATCGACTGCGGGTGTAGAAATTTTCGTTATCAAATGCGACTACGCAAATTTTTATTAATGACTGCGACTTGGCTAAATCACTATTATCGAGTGCGACTACGGAAATTTTCATTAACGACTGCGACTACGGAACTTTTCAAAATCGACTGGGACGACGGAAATTTTCAAAATCGACTGCGACTTCGGAAATTTTCGTTATCAAATGCGACTACGCAAATTGTCAATATCGACTGCGACTACGCAAATTTTTATTAATGTCGGCGACTTGGCGAAATCACTATTATTGAGTGCGACTACGGAAATTTTCATTATTGACTGTGACTACGGAAATTTTCAAAATTGACTGCGACTACGGAAATTTTTATTATCGACTGCGACTGTAGAAAGTTTCGGTATCAAATGCGACAACGCAAAATTTCAATATCGACTGCGACTACGGAAATTTTCAAAATCGACTGCGACTACGGAAATTTTTATTATCGACTGCGGGTGTAGAAATTTTCGTTATCAAATGCGACTACGCAAATTTTCAATATCGACTGCGACTTGGCGAAATCACTTTTATCGTGTGCGACTACGGAAATTTTCAATATCGACTGCGACTACGGAAATTTTTATTATTGACTGTGACTACGGAAATTTTCAAAATAGACTGCGACTACGGAAATTTTTATTATCGACTGCGACTGTAGAAATTTTCGGTATCAAATGCGACAACGCAAAATTTCAATATCGACTGCGACTACGCAAATTTTCATCAACGACTGCGACCACGGAACTTTTCAAAATCGACTGCGACTACAAAATTTTCCTTATCGACTGCGACTGTAGAAATTTTGCGTTATCAAATGCGACTACGGAAATTTTCATTATCGAATGCGACTACGGAAATTTTCAAAATCGACTGCGACTATAGCAATTTTTGTTATCGACAGCGACAACGGAAATTTTCGCTATCGACTGTGACTACGAAAATTTTTATAATCGACTGCGACTTGGCGAAATTACTATTATCGACTACGACTACAGAAATTTTCAAAATCGACTGCGACTACGGAAATTTTCATTATTGACTGCGACTACGGAAATTTTTATTATTGACTGCGACCACGGAACTTTTCAAAATCGACTGCGACCACGGAACTTTTCAAAATCGACTGCGACTACGGAAATTTTCCTTATCGACTGCGACTGTATAAATTTTGCGTTATCAAATGCGACTACGCAAATTTTCAATATAGAGTGCGACTACGGAAATTTTCGTAATGAACTGCGACTACGAAAATTTTCATTATTGACTGCGACTACGGAAATTTTCAAAATCGACTGCGACTACGGAAATTTTTATTATCGACTGCGGGTGTAGAAATTTTCGTTATCAAATGCGACTACGCAAATTTTTATTAATGACTGCGACTTGGCTAAATCACTATTATCGAGTGCGACTACGGAAATTTTCATTAACGACTGCGACTACGGAACTTTTCAAAATCGACTGGGACGACGGAAATTTTCAAAATCGACTGCGACTACGGAAATTTTTATTATCGACTGCGACTGTAGAAATTTTCGGTATCAAATGCGACAACGCAAAATTTCAATATCGACTGCGACTACGCAAATTTTCATCAACGACTGCGACCACGGAACTTTTCAAAATCGACTGCGACTACGGAAATTTTCCTTATCGACTGCGACTGTAGAAATTTTGCCTTATCAAATGCGACTACGGAAATTTTCATTATCGAATGCGACTACGGAAATTTTCAAAATCGACTGCGACTATAGCAATTTTTGTTATCGACAGCGACTACGGAAATTTTCGCTATCGACTGTGACTACGAAAATTTTTATAATCGACTGCGACTTGGCGAAATTACTATTATCGACTACGACTACAGAAATTTTCAAAATCGACTGCGACTACGGAAATTTTCATTATTGACTGCGACTACGGAAATTTTTATTATTGACTGCGACCACGGAACTTTTCAAAATCGACTGCGACCACGGAACTTTTCAAAATCGACTGCGACTACGGAAATTTTCCTTATCGACTGCGACTGTATAAATTTTGCGTTATCAAATGCGACTACGCAAATTTTCAATATCGAGTGCGACTACGGAAATTTTCGTAATGAACTGCGACTACGAAAATTTTCATTATTGACTGCGACTACGGAAATTTTAAAAATCGACTGCGACTACGGAAATTTTTATTATCGACTGCGGGTGTAGAAATTTTCGTTATCAAATGCGACTACGCAAATTTTTATTAATGACTGCGACTTGGCTAAATCACTATTATCGAGTGCGACTACGGAAATTTTCATTAACGACTGCGACTACGGAACTTTTCAAAATCGACTGGGACGACGGAAATTTTCAAAATCGACTGCGACTTCGGAAATTTTCGTTATCAAATGCGACTACGCAAATTGTCAATATCGACTGCGACTACGCAAATTTTTATTAATGTCGGCGACTTGGCGAAATCACTATTATTGAGTGCGACTACGGAAATTTTCATTATTGACTGTGACTACGGAAATTTTCAAAATTGACTGCGACTACGGAAATTTTTATTATCGACTGCGACTGTAGAAATTTTCGGTATCAAATGCGACAACGCAAAATTTCAATATCGACTGCGACTACGGAAATTTTCAAAATCGACTGCGACTACGGAAATTTTTATTATCGACTGCGGGTGTAGAAATTTTCGTTATCAAATGCGACTACGCAAATTTTCAATATCGACTGCGACTTGGCGAAATCACTTTTATCGTGTGCGACTACGGAAATTTTCAATATCGACTGCGACTACGGAAATTTTTATTATTGACTGTGACTACGGAAATTTTCAAAATAGACTGCGACTACGGAAATTTTCCTTATCGACTGCGACTGTAGAAATTTTGCGTTATCAAATGCGACTACGGAAATTTTCGTTATCGAATGCGACTACGGAAATTTTCAAAATCGACTGCGACTATAGCAATTTTTGTTATCGACAGCGACTACGGAAATTTTCGCTATCGACTGTGACTACGAAAATTTTTATAATCGACTGCGACTTGGCGAAATTACTATTATCGACTACGACTACAGAAATTTTCAAAATCGACTGCGACTACGGAAATTTTCATTATTGACTGCGACTACGGAAATTTTTATTATTGACTGCGACCACGGAACTTTTCAAAATCGACTGCGACCACGGAACTTTTCAAAATCGACTGCGACTACGGAAATTTTCCTTATCGACTGCGACTGTATAAATTTTGCGTTATCAAATGCGACTACGCAAATTTTCAATATCGAGTGCGACTACGGAAATTTTCGTAATGAACTGCGACTACGAAAATTTTCATTATTGACTGCGACTACGGAAATTTTCAAAATCGACTGCGACTACGGAAATTTTTATTATCGACTGCGGGTGTAGAAATTTTCGTTATCAAATGCGACTACGCAAATTTTTATTAATGACTGCGACTTGGCTAAATCACTATTATCGAGTGCGACTACGGAAATTTTCATTAACGACTGCGACTACGGAACTTTTCAAAATCGACTGCGACCACGGAACTTTTCAAAATCGACTGCGACTACGGAAATTTTTATTATCGACTGCGACTGTAGAAATTTTCGGTATCAAATGCGACAACGCAAAATTTCAATATCGACTGCGACTACGCAAATTTTCATCAACGACTGCGACCACGGAACTTTTCAAAATCGACTGCGACTACGGAAATTTTCCTTATCGACTGCGACTGTAGAAATTTTGCGTTATCAAATGCGACTACGGAAATTTTCATTATCGAATGCGACTACGGAAATTTTCAAAATTGACTGCGACTATAGCAATTTTTGTTATCGACAGCGACTACGGAAATTTTCGCTATCGACTGTGACTACGAAAAATTTTATAATCGACTGCGACTTGGCGAAATTACTATTATCGACTACGACTACAGAAATTTTCAAAATCGACTGCGACTACGGAAATTTTCATTATTGACTGCGACTACGGAAATTTTTATTATTGACTGCGACCACGGAACTTTTCAAAATCGACTGCGACCACGGAACTTTTCAAAATCGACTGCGACTACGGAAATTTTCCTTATCGACTGCGACTGTATAAATTTTGCGTTATCAAATGCGACTACGCAAATTTTCAATATCGAGTGCGACTACGAAAATTTTCGTAATGAACTGCGACTACGAAAATTTTCATTATTGACTGCGACTACGGAAATTTTCAAAATCGACTGCGACTACGGAAATTTTTATTATCGACTGCGGGTGTAGAAATTTTCGTTATCAAATGCGACTACGCAAATTTTTATTAATGACTGCGACTTGGCTAAATCACTATTATCGAGTGCGACTACGGAAATTTTCATTAACGACTGCGACTACGGAACTTTTCAAAATCGACTGGGACGACGGAAATTTTCAAAATCGACTGCGACTTCGGAAATTTTCGTTATCAAATGCGACTACGCAAATTTTCGTTATCAAATGCGACTACGCAAATTCTCAATATCGAACGCGACTACGGAAATTTTCATTAACGACTGCGACCACGGAACTTTTTAAAATCGACTGCGACAACGGAAATTTTCCTTATCGACTGCGACTGTAGAAATTTTTCGTTATCAAATGCGACTACGCAAATCTTCAATATCGACTGCGACTGTAGAAATTTTCGTTATCCACATTGACTACGGAAATTTTCAAAATCGACTGCGACCACGGAAATTTTTATTATCGACTGCGGGTGTAGAAATTTTCGTTATCAAATGCGACTACACACATTTTCAATATCGACTGCGACTACGGAAATTTTCATTATCGACTGCGACTACGGAACTTTTCAAAATTGACTGTGACTACGAAAATTTTTATAATCGACTGCGACTTGGCGAAATTACTATTATCGACTACGACTACGGAAATTTTTATTATCTACTGCGACTCAAGGAAACAATTATAATTTACTGCGACTAAACGAAATTTTCATTATCAACTGCGACTCAAGGAAATAATTATTATTGACTGCGACTAAACGAAATTATTATTACCGACTGCGACTACGGCAATTTTCGTTATCGACGGCGACTACGAAAATTTTCGTTATCGACTGCGACTACAGAAATTTTTATTATCGACAGCGACTTGGCGAAATTACTATTATCGACCGCGACTACGGAAATTTTCATTACCAACTGCGACTACGGAAATTTTCGTTATCGACTGCGACTACGTAAATGTTTATTATCGATTGCGACTTGGCGAAATTTTTTATTATCGAGTGTGACTACGGAAATTTTCGTTATCTACTGTGACTACGGAAATTTTCAAAATCGACTGCGACTTCGGAAATTTTTATTAACGACTGCGACCACGGGTCTTTTCAAAATCGACTGTGACTACGGAAATTTTCGTTATATACTGCGACTATGAAAATTTTTATTATTGACTGCGACTAAACGAAATTATTATTATCGACTGCGACTCAAGAAAATAATTATTATCGACTGCGACTAAACGAAATTATTATTATCGACTGCGACAATGGAAATTTTCATTATCGACAGCGACTCGGCGAAATTACTATTATCGACTGCGACTACGGAAATTTTCATTATCAACTGTGACTACGGAAATTTTCGTTATCGACTGCGACTACGGAAATTTTTATTATCGACTGCGACTTGGCGAAATTACTATTATCGACTGCGACTACGGAAATTTTCATTATCAACTGCGACTACGGACATTTTCGTTATCGACTGCGACTACTAAAATTTTTATTATCGACTGCCACTCAAGGAAACAATTATAATTGACTGCGACTAAACGAAATTTTCATTATCGACTTCGACTACGGAAATTTTTCGTTATCGACTGCGACTACGAAAATTTTTGTTTTCGACTGCGACTACGGAAATTTTTATTATTGACTGCGACTCAAGGAAATAATTATTATTGACTGCGACTAAACGAAATTTTCATTATCGACTGCGACTACGGAAATTTTTCGTTATCGACTGCGACTACGAAAATTTGTATTATTGACTGCGACTTGGCGAAACTACTATTATCGACTGCGACTACGGAAATTTTCATTACCAACTGCGACTACGGAAATTTTCGTTATCGACTGCGACTACGTAAATGTTTATTATCGATTGCGACTTGGCGAAATTTTTTTATTATCGAGTGTGACTACGGAAATTTTCGTTATCTACTGTGACTACGGAAATTTTCAAAATCGACTGCGACTTCGGAAATTTTTATTAACGACTGCGACCACGGAACTTTTCAAAATCGACTGTGACTACGGAAATTTTCGTTATATACTGCGACTATGAAAATTTTTATTATTGACTGCGACTAAACGAAATTACTATTATCGACTGCGACTCAAGAAAATAATTATTATCGACTGCGACTAAACGAAATTATTATTATCGACTGCGACAATGGAAATTTTCATTATCGACAGCGACTCGGCGAAATTACTATTATCGACTGCGACTACGGAAATTTTCATTATCAACTGTGACTACGGAAATTTTCGTTATCGACTGCGACTACGGAAATTTTTATTATCGACTGCGACTTGGCGAAATTACTATTATCGACTGCGACTACGGAAATTTTCATTATCAACTGCGACTACGGACATTTTCGTTATCGACTGCGACTACTAAAATTTTTATTATCGACTGCCACTCAAGGAAACAATTATAATTGACTGCGACTAAACGAAATTTTCATTATCGACTTCGACTACGGAAATTTTTCGTTATCGACTGCGACTACGAAAATTTTTGTTTTCGACTGCGACTACGGAAATTTTTATTATTGACTGCGACTCAAGGAAATAATTATTATTGACTGCGACTAAACGAAATTTTCATTATGGACTGCGACTACGGAAATTTTTCGTTATCGACTGCGACTACGAAAATTTGTATTATCGACTGCGACTTGGCGAAACTACTATTATCGACTGCGACTACGGAAATTTTCATTATCAACTGCGACTACGGAAATTTTCGTTATCGACTGCGACTACGGAAATTTTTATTAACGACTGCGACTTGGCGAAATTACTATTATCAACTGCGACTACGGACATTTTCGTTATCGACTGCGACTACTAAAATTTTTATTATCGACTGCGACTACGGAAATTTTTCGTTATCGACTGCGACTACGAAAATTTTTGTTATCGACTGCGACTACGGAAATTTTTATTATTGACTGCGACTCAAGGAAATAATTATTATTGACTGCGACTAAACGAAATATTCATTATCGACTGCGACTACGGAAATTTTTCGTTTTCGACTGCGACTACGAAAATTTTTATTATCGACTGCGACTTGGCGAAACTACTATTATCGACTGCGACTACGGAAATTTTCGTTATCGACTGCAACTACGGAAATTTTTATTATCGACTGCGAAGGAAAAAATTATAATTGACTAAGACTAAACGAAATTTTCATTATCAACTGTGACTACGGAAATTTTCGTTATCGACTGCGACTACGGAAATTTTTATTATCGACTGCGACTCAAGGAAATAATTATAATTGACTGCGACTAAACGAAATTTTCATTATCAACTGCGACTACGGAAATTTTCGTTATCGACTGCGACTACGGAAATTTTTATTTTGACTGCGACTCAAGGAAATAATTATTATTGACTGCGACTAAACGAAATTTTCATTATCGACTGCGACTACGGAAATTTTTCGTTATCGACTGCGACTACGAAAATTTTTGTTATTTACTGCGACTGCGGAAATTTTTATTATCGACTGCGACTCGAGGAAATAATTATTATTGACTGTGACTAAACGAAATTATTATTATCGACTGCGACTCAAGAAAATAATTATTATTGACTGCGACTAAACGTAATTATTATTATCGACTGCGACTACCGAAATATTCATTATCGACTGCGACTCAAGGAAATTTTCATTATCGACTGCGACTGTAGAAATTTTAGTTTTCAAAGCTTTACTCCGTAAGTCCAAATAGGTCGTATGATGGTCATGTAGATGAGTCTTTTGTAGTTAATTGGAAGGTTAGAGCGTTTGTCTAGTAAGTGATGAAGTAGCCTGAAACGTCGAGCTGTTTCTTGTCTTTTCAGTCAAGTATGAAGATTCCAGGTTAATCGTTTGTCGAGATGCAACCCTAAGTATCGGAATTTCTAAAATTCAATGTGAAATTAGTGGACTTCTGTTGTTTAATATGTTTATGTATAAAAAAAAAAAAAAACCTGTGAAAAAAACAATGAACTGTTACTAAGCCTATCTTTTTTGATAATATCTACTATCTCTATAATTTAACGAAAATTGTTTTGTATGTCATCAAATATGATCATGGAAAAACACGATTCGCTTGTAACTTTTTTTTTAGTTTAAACTCGGATGTTCGGGAGCCAAACCATGCAACATTACGACCGCGTTAGGAGAAGGGTTTTGTAACGATCGGACCATTCACGGATTAATTAATAAACAAATAATTAATTCATAAATGATTGCTTTCGCCTTCCTACCCAGAAGTGAAACCACCACATACTGCTGGGATATTGACATAATCCAAACCAAATCCTAAACAAAATCCAAAGCTCACGTTTCACGATAGACAGTTTTATCCACTGTCTCTAAACGAACTAGGTTACGAATTTCTCCTACACCTTATTTATTTACCTTACCTATTCGCTAGACCTATCTTCAACAGATTTCCATCTGTTCGAAAAACTTTCTTGAAGTTAGAACATACATATGTTGCTTGAGTGTGTGTGGAATTTATTTGATGCAAATGTGAAATGAGCGTGATTTCAGACAAACCACCACAACATATTGTTTTGGAAACAGTATGGTCACTATCATGCACTGAATCAAAGATCCTTCCTGGGTTTTAGTGGAACAATGTTTTGTTTTTAATCCATTATTACCGATCGTTTTATTTAAGTTCATAAAATAAAAACTTGATAAACGAAACAAAGGAGCGGAGTGGCTCAGTGGTAGAGATCTGAGTTGCCTCGCTGATTGTTCTGGGCTCAAATCCCGTTCGGTTGGTGATTTTTATTTAATCTGTTAGCGCCCGAAGATTGGTACCCTAAATGATAGCGAAAAATCTGGTGCTTGAGCTTGACAAATCATCACCTCCTAGCACAACTATTGTCCAAGAAAGAGGACAGTCTCAACCACGTACTGAATGTACCCCAGGGCCTTCATGGGTTGTAGTGGTACAAGTTTAATTAGAAATGATTTAAAAATTTTTTTTTAAGAAGATAAGTTCAAGGAGAGATTAAGGAACAACGCCATTAAATACAACCCTAGGGTATTTTAAATTATACTTATATAATTTAGGGATAGAACTTATCTACATAATATGATACAAGCGTATGCTTTTATTTATTATATACTGAAATTAATTTTTTACTCTCTTACCCCCCACCCCAGTCTAACTGAGGCCCATCTGAAATTTCTAAACTTTAAACTGTCAATTTAATCGTATCTCTCCCGTACGGAAAACATAATCATTTAAATAAATAATTTATTGTTGAGATACTTATAACTGATATAATTGTAACAATGAGCAGGGCATTGAGATATGCAAATACTCCAAGTCGTGCCTTATATATCCTCTGCGGTCTGCGATAGTCGTCGGCTAGTTCAGGATGAAGTTGCTCTTGTTAGCGGTCGGTCTCATGTGTGAGTGATATTATTAATAATATAAATACTATAAGTTGTAATAGTCAATTTTTTTTAATTGTTGTATAATAATAATAACAGTGAGGCTTAGCGAACCCGAAGGCTCGATGCCGACGCCACCAATATTGCTTACAAACTTCTCTCCACGGATTACTATCCAAACCAAAATCTGCCAGTATCTTAACTTAATCCTCCAACCTACGTCTCGGTCAACGTACCAGACGTATCCCAGTAGGCAGTGTTCATTATCTTTAAACGTTATTTTAGTGTTGTAAATTAATATCTTTATATTATATAATATAATAATGATAAAGGCTTGTGAACACAAATGCTCAATTTCTGTTTTTCAAATCCAATTACTCTTCAACTTAATTCTCGATAATAGTGATTTCGCCAAGTCGCAGTCGATATTGAAAATTTGCGTAGTCGCATTTGATAACGAAAATTTCTACACCCGCAGTCGATAATAAAAATTTCCGTAGTCGCAGTCGATTTTGAAAATTTCCGTAGTCGCAGTCAATAATGAAAACTTTCGTAGTCGCAGTTCATTACGAAAATTTCCGTTCGCACTCAATAATAGTGATTTCGCCAAGTCGCCGTCATTAATAAAAATTTGCTTAGTTGCAGTCGATAACGAAAATTTGCGTAGTCGCATATAATAACGAAAATTTCTACAGTCACAGTCGATAATAAAAATTTCCGTAGTCGCAGTCGATTTTGAAAATTTGCGTAGTCGCATTTGATAACGCTAAATTTCTACAGTCGCAGTCGATAAGGAAAATTTTCGTAGTCGCAGTCGATTTTGAAAAGTTCCGTGGTCGCAGTCGTTAATAAAAATTTCCGAAGTCGCAGTCGATTTTGAAAATTTCCGTAGTCGTAGTCAATAATGAAAATCTGACTAGTCGCATTTGATAACGAAAATTTCTAAACCCGCAGTCGATAATAAAAATTTCCGTAGTCGCAGTCGATTTTGAAAATTTCCGTAGTCGCAGTCAATAATAAAAATTTCCGTAGTCGCAGTCAATAATGAAAATTTCCGTAGTCGCAGTCGATTTTGAAAATTTCCGTAGTCGCACACGATAATAGTGATTTCGCCAAGTCGCAGTCATTAATAAAAATTTCCGTAGTCATAGTCGATAACGAAAAATTTCCGGAGTCGCAGTCGATATTGAAAATTTCGTTAGTCGCAGTCAATAATAATTATTTCCTTGAGTCGCAGTCAAAAATAAAAATTTCCGTAGTTGCAGTCGATAACGAAAATTTCCGTAGTCGCATTTCATAACGAAAATTTCTACAGTCGCAGTCGATAATAAAAATTTCCGTAGTCGCAGTCGATTTTGAAAACTTCCGTAGTCGCGGTCGATAATGAAAATTTCCGTAGTCGCAGTCGATTTTGAAAATTTCCGTAGTCGCAGTCAATAATAAAAATTTCCGTAGTCGCAGTCAATAATGAAAATTTCCGTAGTCGCAGTCGATTTTGAAAATTTCCGTAGTCGCACACGATAATAGTGATTTCGCCAAGTCGCAGTCATTAATAAAAATTTCCGTAGTCATAGTCGATAACGAAAAATTTCCTGAGTCGCAGTCGATATTGAAAATTTCGTTAGTCGCAGTCAATAATAATTATTTCCTTGAGTCGCAGTCAAAAATAAAAATTTCCGTAGTTGCAGTCGATAACGAAAATTTCCGTAGTCGCATTTCATAACGAAAATTTCTACAGTCGCAGTCGATAATAAAAATTTCCGTAGTCGCAGTCGATTTTGAAAACTTCCGTAGTCGCGGTCGATAATGAAAATTTCCGTAGTCGCACTCGATATTGAAAATTTGCGTAGTCGCATTTGATAACGCAAAATTTCTACAGTCGCAGTCAATAATGAAAATTTCTAAAGTTACAGTCGATAATGAAAATTTCTTTAGTCACAGTGGATAACGAAAATTTTTATAGTCGCAGTCTATAATGAAAATTTCCGTAGTCGCAGGCGATTTTTAAAAGTTCCGTAGTCGCAGTCGTTAATAAAAATGTCCGTAGTCGCACTCAATAATAGTGATTTCGCCAAGTCGCAGTCATTAATAAAAATTTGCTTAGTTGCAGTCGATAACGAAAATTTGCGTAGTCGCATTTAATAACGAAAATTTCTACAGTCACAGTCGATAATAAAAATTTCCGTAGTTGCTGTCGATAACAAACATTTCTGTAGTCGCAGTTGATAATGAAAATTTCGTTTTGTCGCAGTAAATTATAATTGTTTCCTTGAGTCGCAGTCGATAATAAAAATTTCCGTAGTCGTAGTCGATAATAGTAATTTCGCCAAGTCGCAGTCGATTATAAAAATTTTCGTAGTCACAGTCGATAGCGAAAATTTCCGTAGTCGCTGTCGATAACAAAAATTGCTATAGTCGCAGTCGATAATAAAAATTTCCGTAGTCGCAGTCTATAATGAAAATTTGCGTATTCGCAGTCGATATTGAAAATTTGCGTAGTCGCATTTGATAACGAAAATTTCTACAGTCGCAGTCGATAATAAAAATTTCCGTAGTCACAGTCGATTTTGAAAAGTTCCGTGGTCGCAGTCGTTAATAAAAATTTCCGAAGTCGCAGTCGATTTTGAAAATTTCCGTAGTCGCAGTCAATAATGAAAATTTGCGTAGTCGCATTTGATAACGAAAATTTCTATATCCGCAGTCGATAATAAAAATTTCCGTAAGTCGCAGTCGATATTGAAAATTTCCGTAGTCGCACTCGATAATAGTGATTTCGCCAAGTCGCAGTCGATATTGAAAATTTGCGTAGTCACATTTGATAACGAAAATTTCTACACCCGCAGTCGATAATAAAAATTTCCGTAGTCGCAGTCAATTTTGAAAATTTCCGTAGTCGCATTCGATAATGAAAATTTCCGTAGTCGCAGTCGATTTTGAAAAGTTCCGTGGTCGCAGTCGTTAATAAAAATTTCCGAAGTCGCAGTCGATTTTGAAAATTTCTGTAGTCGCAGTCAATAATAAAAATTTCCGTAGTCGCAGTCAATAATGAAAATTTCCGTAGTCGCAGTCGATTTTGAAAATTTCCGTAGTCGCACACGATAATAGTGATTTCGCCAAGTCGCAGTCATTAATAAAAATTTCCGTAGTCATAGTCGATAACGAAAAATTTCCGGAGTCGCAGTCGATATTGAAAATTTCGTTAGTCGCAGTCAATAATAATTATTTCCTTGAGTCGCAGTCAAAAATAAAAATTTCCGTAGTTGCAGTCGATAACGAAAATTTCCGTAGTCGCATTTCATAACGAAAATTTCTACAGTCGCAGTCGATAATAAAAATTTCCGTAGTCGCAGTCGATTTTGAAAACTTCCGTAGTCGCGGTCGATAATGAAAATTTCCGTAGTCGCACTCGATATTGAAAATTTGCGTAGTCGCATTTGATAACGCAAAATTTCTACAGTCGCAGTCAATAATGAAAATTTCTAAAGTTACAGTCGATAATGAAAATTTCTTTAGTCACAGTGGATAACGAAAATTTTTATAGTCGCAGTCTATAATGAAAATTTCCGTAGTCGCAGGCGATTTTTAAAAGTTCCGTAGTCGCAGTCGTTAATAAAAATGTCCGTAGTCGCACTCAATAATAGTGATTTCGCCAAGTCGCAGTCATTAATAAAAATTTGCTTAGTTGCAGTCGATAACGAAAATTTGCGTAGTCGCATTTAATAACGAAAATTTCTACAGTCACAGTCGATAATAAAAATTTCCGTAGTTGCTGTCGATAACAAACATTTCTGTAGTCGCAGTTGATAATGAAAATTTCGTTTTGTCGCAGTAAATTATAATTGTTTCCTTGAGTCGCAGTCGATAATAAAAATTTCCGTAGTCGTAGTCGATAATAGTAATTTCGCCAAGTCGCAGTCGATTATAAAAATTTTCGTAGTCACAGTCGATAGCGAAAATTTCCGTAGTCGCTGTCGATAACAAAAATTGCTATAGTCGCAGTCGATAATAAAAATTTCCGTAGTCGCAGTCTATAATGAAAATTTGCGTATTCGCAGTCGATATTGAAAATTTGCGTAGTCGCATTTGATAACGAAAATTTCTACAGTCGCAGTCGATAATAAAAATTTCCGTAGTCACAGTCGATTTTGAAAAGTTCCGTGGTCGCAGTCGTTAATAAAAATTTCCGAAGTCGCAGTCGATTTTGAAAATTTCCGTAGTCGCAGTCAATAATGAAAATTTGCGTAGTCGCATTTGATAACGAAAATTTCTATATCCGCAGTCGATAATAAAAATTTCCGTAAGTCGCAGTCGATATTGAAAATTTCCGTAGTCGCACTCGATAATAGTGATTTCGCCAAGTCGCAGTCGATATTGAAAATTTGCGTAGTCGCATTTGATAACGAAAATTTCTACACCCGCAGTCGATAATAAAAATTTCCGTAGTCGCAGTCAATTTTGAAAATTTCCGTAGTCGCATTCGATAATGAAAATTTCCGTAGTCGCAGTCGATTTTGAAAAGTTCCGTGGTCGCAGTCGTTAATAAAAATTTCCGAAGTCGCAGTCGATTTTGAAAATTTCTGTAGTCGCAGTCAATAATGAAAATTTGCGTAGTCGCATTTGATAACGAAAATTTCTACACCCGCAGTCGATAATAAAAATTTCCGTAGTCGCAGTCGATTTTGAAAATTTCCGTAGTCGCAGTCAATAATAAAAATTTCCGTAGTCGCAGTCAATAATGAAAATTTCCGTAGTCGCAGTCGATTTTGAAAATTTCTGTAGTCGTAGTCGATAATAGTAATTTTGCCAAGTCGCAGTCGATTATAAAAATTTTCGTAGTCACAGTCGATAGCGAAAATTTCCGTAGTCGCTGTCGATAACAAAAATTGCTATAGTCGCAGTCGATATTGAAAATTTCCGTAGTCGCACTCGATAATAGTGATTTCGCCAAGTCGCAGTCGATATTGAAAATTTGCGTAGTCGCATTTGATAACGAAAATTTCTACACCCGCAGTCGATAATAAAAATTTCCCTAGTCGCAGTCGATTTTGAAAATTTCCGTAGTCGCAGTCAATAATGAAAACTTTCGTAGTCGCAGTTCATTACGAAAATTTCCGTAGTCGCACTCGATATTGAAAATTTGCGTAGTCGCATTTGATAACGCAAAATTTATACAGTTGCAGTCGATAAGGAAAATTTCCGTAGTCGCAGTCGATTTTGAAAAGTTCCGTGGTCGCAGTCGTTAATAAAAATTTCCGAAGTCGCAGTCGATTTTGAAAATTTCCGTAGTCGCAGTCAATAATGAAAATCTGCGTAGTCGCATTTGATAACGAAAATTTCTACACCCGCAGTCGATAATAAAAATTTCCGTAGTCGCAGTCGATTTTGAAAATTTCCGTAGTCGCAGTCAATAATGAAAATTTCCGTAGTCGCAGTCGATTTTGAAAATTTCCGTAGTCGCACACGATAATAGTGATTTCGCCAAGTCGCAGTCATTAATAAAAATTTCCGTAGTCATAGTCGATAACGAAAAATTTCCGGAGTCGCAGTCGATAATGAAAATTTCCGTAGTCGCAGTTCATAATGAAAATTTCCGTAGTCGCACTCGATATTGAAAATTTGCGTAGTCGCATTTGATAACGCAAAATTTCTACAGTCGCAGTCAATAATGAAAATTTCTAAAGTTACAGTCGATAATGAAAATTTCTTTAGTCACAGTGGATAACGAAAATTTTTATAGTCGCAGGATAATAAAATTTCCGTAGTCGCAGTTGATAATGAAACATTCCGTAGTCGCAGTCGATAATAGTAATTTCGCCAAGTCGCAGTCGATAATAAAAATTTTCGTAGTCGCAGTCGATAATGAAAATTTTCGTAGTCGCATTCGAAAATGAAAATTTCCGTAGTCGCAGTCGATTTTAAAAATTTCTATAGTCGCAGTCGATAACGAAAATTTCCGAGTTGCAGTTGATAATAGAAATTTCCTTAGTCGCAGTCGATAACGAAAATTTCCGTAGTCGCAGTCGATAATAATAATTTCGCAAAGTCGCAGTCGATAATGAAAATTTCCGTAGTCGCAGTTGAGTCGCAGTCGATTTTGATAATTTCCGTAGTCGCAGTTGATAATAGTAAATTCGCCAAGTCGCAGTCGATTTTGAAAATTTCTATAGTCGCAGTCGATAATGAAAATTTCCGAAAATTTCCGTAGTCGCAGTTGATAATGAAAATTTCCGTAGTCGCAGTCGATAATAGTAATTTGGCCAAGTCGCAGTCGATAATAAAAATTCTGTAGTCGCAGTCGATAATAAAATTTCCGTAGTCGCAGTTGATAATGAAACATTCCGTAGTCGCAGTCGATAATAGTAATTTCGCCAAGTCGCAGTCGATAATAAAAATTTTCGTAGTCGCAGTCTATAATAAAAGTTTTCGTAGTCGCAGTCGATTTTCGTAATTTCCGTAGTCGCAGTCGATAATAAAAATTTCCGTAGTCGATGTCGATTTTCAAAATTCCGTAGTCGCAGTTGATAATAAAAATTTCCTTAGTCGCAGTTGATGATAAAAATTTCCTTAGTCGCAGTCGATAATAAAAATTTCCGTAGTCGCAGTTGATGATAAAAATTTCCTTAGTCGCAGTCGATAACAAAATTTTCTGTAGTCGCGCGCAGTTGATAATGAAAATTTCCGTAGTCGCAGTTGATAATAAAAATTTCCGTAATCGCAGTTGATGATAAAAATTTCCTTAGTCGCAGTCGATAACGAAAATTTCTGTAGTCGCAGTTGATAATGAAAATTTCCGTATAATATAAATTTCCGTAGTCGCAGTCGATAATGAAAATTTCCGTAGTCGCAGTTGATAATCAAAATTTCCGTAGTCGCAGTCGATAATAGTAATTTCTCCAAGTCGCAGTCGATAATAAAAATTTTCGTAGTCGCAGTCGATAATGAAAATTTCCGTAGTCGCAGTCGATTTTAAAAATTTCTATAGTCGCAGTCGATAACGAAAATTTCCGAGTCGCAGTTGATAATGAAAATTTCCGTAGTCGCAGTCGATAACGAAAATTTCTGTAGTCGCAGTCGATAATGAAATTTTCCGTAGTCGCAGTTGATAATGAAAATTTCCGTAGTCGCAGTCGATAATAGTAATTTGGCCAAGTCGCAGTCGATAATAAAAATTCTGTAGTCGCAGTGGATAATAAAATTTCCGTAGTCGCAGTTGATAATGAAACATTCCGTAGTCGCAGTCGATAATAGTAATTTCGCCAAGTCGCAGTCGATAATAAAAATTTTCGTAGTCGCAGTCGATAATGAAAATTTTCGTAGTCGCATTCGAAAATGAAAATTTCCGTAGTCGCAGTCGATTTTAAAAATTTCTATAGTCGCAGTCGATAACGAAAATTTCCGAGTTGCAGTTGATAATAGAAATTTCCTTAGTCGCAGTCGATAATAATAATTTCGCAAAGTCGCAGTCGATAATGAAAATTTCCGTAGTCGCAGTTGAGTCGCAGTCGATTTTGATAATTTCCGTAGTCGCAGTTGATAATAGTAAATTCGCCAAGTCGCAGTCGATTTTGAAAATTTCTATAGTCGCAGTCGATTTTGAAAATTTCTATAGTCGCAGTCGATAATGAAAATTTCCGAAAATTTCCGTAGTCGCAGTTGATAATGAAAATTTCCGTAGTCGCAGTCGATAATAGTAATTTGGCCAAGTCGCAGTCGATAATAAAAATTCTGTAGTCGCAGTCGATAATAAAATTTCCGTAGTCGCAGTTGATAATGAAACATTCCGCTGTCGCAGTCGATAATAGTAATTTCGCCAAGTCGCAGTCGATAATAAAAATTTTCGTAGTCGCAGTCGATAATGAAAATTTTCGTAGTCGCATTCGAAAATGAAAATTTCCGTAGTCTCAGTCGATTTTAAAAATTTCTATAGTCGCAGTCTATAATAAAAGTTTTCGTAGTCGCAGTCGATTTTCATAATTTCCGTAGTCGCAGTTGATAATAGTAATTTCGCCAAGTCGCAGTCGATAATAAAAATTTCCGTAGTCGCAGTCGATTTTCAAAATTCCGTAGTCGCAGTTGATAATAAAAATTTCCTTAGTCGCAGTCGATAATGAATATTTCCGTAGTCGCAGTTGATAATGAAAATTTCCTTAGTCGCAGTCGATAACGAAAATTTCCTTAGTCGCAGTCGATTTTAAAAATTTCTATAGTCGCAGTCGATAATGAAAATTTCCGTAGTCGCAGTCGATAACGAAAATTTCCGTAGTCGCAGTCGATTTTAAAAATTTCTATAGTCGCAGTCTATAATAAAAGTTTTCGTAGTCGCAGTCGATAACGAAAATTTCCGTAGTCGCAGTCGATTTAAAAAATTTCTATAGTCGCAGTCTATAATAAAAGTTTTCGTAGCCGCAGTCGATTTTCATAATTTCCGTAGTCGCAGTTGATAATAGTAATTTCGCCAAGTCGCAGTCGATAATAAAAATTTCCGTAGTCGCAGTCGATTTTCAAAATTCCGTAGTCGCAGTTGATGATAAAAATTTCCTTAGTCGCAGTCGATAATAAAAATTTCCGTAGTCGCAGTTGATGATAAAAATTTCCTTAGTCGCAGTCGATAACGAAAATTTCTGTAGTCGCTCGCAGTTGATAATGAAAATTTCCTTAGTCGCAACGAAAATTTCCGTAGTCGCAGTTGATAATGAAAATTTCCGTAATCGCAGTTGATGATAAAAATTTCCTTAGTCGCAGTCGATAACGAAAATTTCTGTAGTCGCAGTTGATAATGAAAATTTCCGTAGTCGCAGTCGATAATAGTAATTTCTCCAAGTCGCAGTCGATAATAAAAATTTTCGTAGTCGCAGTCGATAATGAAAATTTCCGTAGTCGCAGTCGATTTTAAAAGTTTCTATAGTCGCAGTCGATAACGAAAATTTCCGAGTTGCAGTTGATAATAGAAATTTCCTTAGTCGCAGTCGATAACGAAAATTTCCGTAGTCGCAGTCGATAATAATAATTTCGCAAAGTCGCAGTCGATAATGAAAATTTCCGTAGTCGCAGTTGAAAATAAAAATTTCCTTAGTCGCAGTCGATAATGAAAATTTCAGTAGTCGCAGTTGATAATGAAAATTTCCGTAGTCGCAGTCGATAATAGTAATTTGCCCAAGTCGCAGTCGATAAAAAAATGTTCGTAGTCGCAGTCGATAACAAAAATTTCCGTAGTCGCAGTCGATAATAAAATTTCCGTAGTCGCAGTCGATTTTGATAATTTCCGTAGTCGCAGTTGATAATAAAAATTTCAATAGTCGCAGTCGATAATAAAATTTCCGTAGTCGCAGTCGATTTTGATAATTTCCGTAGTCGCAGTTGATAATAGTAAATTCGCCAAGTCGCAGTCGATTTTGAAAATTTCTATAGTCGCAGTCGATTTTGAAAATTTCTATAGTCGCAGTCGATAATGAAATTTTCCGAAAATTTCCGTAGTCGCAGTTGATAATGAAAATTTCCGTAGTCGTAGTCGATAATAGTAATTTGGCCAAGTCGCAGTCGATAATAAAAATTTTGTAGTCGCAGTCGATAATAAAATATCCGTAGTCGCAGTTGATAATGAAACATTCCGTAGTCGCAGCCGATAATAATAATTTCGCCAAGTCGCAGTCGATAATAAAAATTTTCGTAGTCGCAGTCGATAATGACAATTTTCGTAGTCGCATTCGAAAATGAAAATTTCCGTAGTCGCAGTCGATTTTAAAAATTTCTATAGTCGCAGTCGATAACGAAAATTTCCGTAGTCGTAGTCGATTTTAAAAATTTCTATAGTCGCAGTCTATAATAAAAGTTTTCGTAGTCGCAGTCGATTTTCATAATTTCCGTAGTCGCAGTTGATAATAGTAATTTCGCCAAGTCGCAGTCGATAATAAAAATTTCCTTAGTCGCAGTCGATAACGAAAATTTCCGTAGTCGCAGTTGATAATGAAAATTTCCGTAGTCGCAGTCGATAATAGTAATTTCGCCAAGTCGCAGTCGATATTGAAAATTTGCGTAGTCGCATTTGATAACGAAAATTTCTACACCCACAGTCGATAACGAAAATTGCCGTAGTCGCAGTTGATAATGAAAATTTCCTTAGTCGCAGTCGATAACGAAAATTTCCTTAGTCGCAGTCGATTTTAAAAATTTCTATAGTTGCAGTCGATAATGAAAATTTCCGTAGTCGCAGTCGATAACGAAAATTTCCGTAGTCGCAGTCGATTTTAAAAATTTCTATAGTCGCAGTCTATAATAAAAGTTTTCGTAGTCGCAGTCGATAACGAAAATTTCCGTAGTCGCAGTCGATTTTAAAAATTTCTATAGTCGCAGTCTATAATAAAAGTTTTCGTAGTCGCAGTCGATTTTCATAATTTCCGTAGTCGCAGTTGATAATAGTAATTTCGCCAAGTCGCAGTCGATAATAAAAATTTCCGTAGTCGCAGTCGATTTTCAAAATTCCGTAGTCGCAGTTGATAATAAAAATTTCCTTAGTCGCAGTTGATGATAAAAATTTCCTTAGTCGCAGTCGATAATAAAAATTTCCGTAGTCGCAGTTGATGATAAAAATTTCCTTAGTCGCAGTCGATAACGAGAATTTCTGTAGTCGCTCGCAGTTGATAATGAAAATTTCCTTAGTCGCAACGAAAATTTCCGTAGTCGCAGTTGATAATGAAAATTTCCGTAATCGCAGTTGATGATAAAAATTTCCTTAGTCGCAGTCGATAACGAAAATTTCTGAAGTCGCAGTTGATAATGAAAATTTCCGTAGTCGCAGTCGATAATAGTAATTTCTCCAAGTCGCAGTCGATAATAAAAATTTTCGTAGTCGCAGTCGATAATGAAAATTTCCGTAGTCGCAGTCGATTTTAAAAATTTCTATAGTCGCAGTCGATAACGAAAATTTCCGAGTCGCAGTTGATAATAAAAATTTCCTTAGTCGTAGTCGATAACGAAAATTTCTGTAGTCGCAGTCGATAATAATAATTTCGCCAATTCGCAGTCGATAATGAAAATTTCCATAGTCGCAGTTGAAAATAAAAATTTCCTTAGTCGCAGTCGATAATGAAAATTTCCGTAGTCGCAGTTGATAATGAAAATTTCCGTAGTCGCAGTCGATAATAGTAATTTGGCCAAGTCGCAGTCTATAATAAAAATTCTGTAGTCGCAGTGGATAATAAAATTTCCGTAGTCGCAGTTTATAATGAAACATTCCGTAGTCGCAGTCGATAATAGTAATTTCGCCAAGTCGCAGTCGATAATAAAAATTTTCGTAGTCGCAGTCGATAATGAAAATTTTCGTAGTCGCATTCGAAAATGAAAATTTCCTTAGTCGCAGTCGATTTTAAAAATTTCTATAGTCGCAGTCGATAATGAAAATTTCCGTAGTCGCAGTCGATAACGAAAATTTCCGTAGTCGCAGTCGATTTTAAAAATTTCTATAGTCGCAGTCTATAATAAAAGTTTTCGTAGTCGCAGTCGATAACGAAAATTTCCGTAGTCGCAGTCGATTTTAAAAATTTCTATAGTCGCAGTCTATAATAAAAGTTTTCGTAGTCGCAGTCGATTTTCATAATTTCCGTAGTCGCAGTTGATAATAGTAATTTCGCCAAGTCGCAGTCGATAATAAAAATTTCCGTAGTCGCAGTCGATTTTCAAAATTCCGTAGTCGCAGTTGATAATAAAAATTTCCTTAGTCGCAGTTGATGATAAAAATTTCCTTAGTCGCAGTCGATAATAAAAATTTCCGTAGTCGCAGTTGATGATAAAAATTTCCTTAGTCGCAGTCGATAACGAGAATTTCTGTAGTCGCTCGCAGTTGATAATGAAAATTTCCTTAGTCGCAACGAAAATTTCCGTAGTCGCAGTTGATAATGAAAATTTCCTTAGTCGCAGTCGATAACGAAAATTTCCTTAGTCGCAGTCGATTTTAAAAATTTCTATAGTTGCAGTCGATAATGAAAATTTCCGTAGTCGCAGTCGATAACGAAAATTTCCGTAGTCGCAGTCGATTTTAAAAATTTCTATAGTCGCAGTCTATAATAAAAGTTTTCGTAGTCGCAGTCGATAACGAAAATTTCCGTAGTCGCAGTCGATTTTAAAAATTTCTATAGTCGCAGTCTATAATAAAAGTTTTCGTAGTCGCAGTCGATTTTCATAATTTCCGTAGTCGCAGTTGATAATAGTAATTTCGCCAAGTCGCAGTCGATAATAAAAATTTCCGTAGTCGCAGTCGATTTTCAAAATTCCGTAGTCGCAGTTGATAATAAAAATTTCCTTAGTCGCAGTTGATGATAAAAATTTCCTTAGTCGCAGTCGATAATAAAAATTTCTGTAGTCGCAGTTGATGATAAAAATTTCCTTAGTCGCAGTCGATAACGAGAATTTCTGTAGTCGCTCGCAGTTGATAATGAAAATTTCCTTAGTCGCAACGAAAATTTCCGTAGTCGCAGTTGATAATGAAAATTTCCGTAATCGCAGTTGATGATAAAAATTTCCTTAGTCGCAGTCGATAACGAAAATTTCTGTAGTCGCAGTTGATAATGAAAATTTCCGTAGTCGCAGTCGATAATAGTAATTTCTCCAAGTCGCAGTCGATAATAAAAATTTTCGTAGTCGCAGTCGATAATGAAAATTTCCGTAGTCGCAGTCGATTTTAAAAATTTCTATAGTCGCAGTCGATAACGAAAATTTCCGAGTCGCAGTTGATAATAAAAATTTCCTTAGTCGTAGTCGATAACGAAAATTTCTGTAGTCGCAGTCGATAATAATAATTTCGCCAATTCGCAGTCGATAATGAAAATTTCCATAGTCGCAGTTGAAAATAAAAATTTCCTTAGTCGCAGTCGATAATGAAAATTTCCGTAGTCGCAGTTGATAATGAAAATTTCCGTAGTCGCAGTCGATAATAGTAATTTGGCCAAGTCGCAGTCGATAATAAAAATTCTGTAGTCGCAGTGGATAATAAAATTTCCGTAGTCGCAGTTTATAATGAAACATTCCGTAGTCGCAGTCGATAATAGTAATTTCGCCAAGTCGCAGTCGATAATAAAAATTTTCGTAGTCGCAGTCGATAATGAAAATTTTCGTAGTCGCATTCGAAAATGAAAATTTCCTTAGTCGCAGTCGATTTTAAAAATTTCTATAGTCGCAGTCGATAATGAAAATTTCCGTAGTCGCAGTCGATAACGAAAATTTCCGTAGTCGCAGTCGATTTTAAAAATTTCTATAGTCGCAGTCTATAATAAAAGTTTTCGTAGTCGCAGTCGATAACGAAAATTTCCGTAGTCGCAGTCGATTTTAAAAATTTCTATAGTCGCAGTCTATAATAAAAGTTTTCGTAGTCGCAGTCGATTTTCATAATTCCGTAGTCGCAGTTGATAATAGTAATTTCGCCAAGTCGCAGTCGATAATAAAAATTTCCTTAGTCGCAGTCGATAATAAAAATTTCCGTAGTCGCAGTTGATGATAAAAATTTCCTTAGTCGCAGTCGATAACGAGAATTTATGTAGTCGCTCGCAGTTGATAATGAAAATTTCCTTAGTCGCAACGAAAATTTCCGTAGTCGCAGTTGATAATGAAAATTTCCGTAATCGCAGTTGATGATAAAAATTTCCTTAGTCGCAGTCGATAACGAAAATTTCTGTAGTCGCAGTTGATAATGAAAATTTCCGTAGTCGCAGTCGATAATAGTAATTTCTCCAAGTCGCAGTCGATAATAAAAATTTTCGTAGTCGCAGTCGATAATGAAAATTTCCGTAGTCGCAGTCGATTTTAAAAATTTCTATAGTCGCAGTCGATAACGAAAATTTCCGAGTCGCAGTTGATAATAAAAATTTCCTTAGTCGTAGTCGATAACGAAAATTTCTGTAGTCGCAGTCGATAATAATAATTTCGCCAATTCGCAGTCGATAATGAAAATTTCCATAGTCGCAGTTGAAAATAAAAATTTCCTTAGTCGCAGTCGATAATGAAAATTTCCGTAGTCGCAGTTGATAATGAAAATTTCCGTAGTCGCAGTCGATAATAGTAATTTGGCCAAGTCGACGTCGATAATAAAAATTCTGTAGTCGCAGTGGATAATAAAATTTCCGTAGTCGCAGTTGATAATGAAACATTCCGTAGTCGCAGTCGATAATAGTAATTTCGCCAAGTCGCAGTCGATAATGAAAATTTTCGTAGTCGCATTCGAAAATGAAAATTTCCGTAGTCGCAGTCGATTTTAAAAATTTCTATAGTCGCAGTCGATAACGAAAATTTCCGAGTTGCAGTTGATAATAAAAATTTCCTTAGTCGCAGTCGATAACGAAAATTTCCGTAGTCGCAGTCGATAATAATAATTTCCGTAGTCGCAGTCGATTTTGATAATTTCCGTAGTCGCAGTCGATAATAGTAAATTCGCCAAGTCGCAGTCGATAATAAAAATTTCCGTAGTCGCAGTCGATTTTGATAATTTCCGTAGTCGCAGTTGATAATACAAATTTCAATAGTCGCAGTCGATAATAAAATTTCCGTAGTCGCAGTCGATTTTGATATTTTCCGTAGTCGCAGTTGATAATACTAAATTCGCCAAGTCGCAGTTGATAATAAAAATTTCCGTAGTCGCAGTCGATAATAAAATTTCCGTAGTCGCAGTCGATTTTAAAAATTTCTATAGTCGCAGTCAATAAAGAAAATTTCCGTAGTCGCAGTCGATATTGAAAATTTCCGTAGTCGCAGTTGAAAATAAAAATTTCCTTAGTCGCAGTCGATAATGAAAATTTCCGTAGTCGCAGTTGATAATAGTAATTTCGCCAAGTCGCAGTCGATAATAAAAATTTCCGTAGTCGCAGTCGATTTTCAAAATTCCGTAGTCGCAGTTGATAATAAAAATTTCCTTAGTCGCAGTTGATGATAAAAATTTCCTTAGTCGCAGTCGATAATAAAAATTTCTGTAGTCGCAGTTGATGATAAAAATTTCCTTAGTCGCAGTCGATAACGAAAATTTCTGTAGTCGCTCGCAGTTGATAACGAAAATTTCCTTAGTCGCAACGAAAATTTCCGTAGTCGCAGTTGATAATGAAAATTTCCGTAATCGCAGTTGATGATAAAAATTTCCTTAGTCGCAGTCGATAATAGTAATTTGGCCAAGTCGCAGTCGATAATAAAAATTCTGTAGTCGCAGTGGATAATAAAATTTCCGTAGTCGCAGTTGATAATGAAACATTCCGTAGTCGCAGTCGATAATAGTAATTTCGCCAAGTCGCAGTCGATAATAAAAATTTTCGTAGTCGCAGTCGATAATGAAAATTTTCCTAGTCGCATTCGAAAATGAAAATTTCCGTAGTCGCAGTCGATTTTAAAAATTTCTATAGTCGCAGTCGATAACGAAAATTTCCGAGTTGCAGTTGATAATAAAAATTTCCTTAGTCGCAGTCGATAACGAAAATTTCCGTAGTCGCAGTCGATAATAATAATTTCGCAAAGTCGCAGTCGATAATGAAATTTTCCGTAGTCGCAGTCGATAACTAAAATTTCCGTAGTCGCAGTCGATAATAAAATTTCCGTAGTCGCAGTCGATTTTGATAATTTCCGTAGTCGCAGTTGATAATACAAATTTCAATAGTCGCAGTCGATAATAAAATTTCCGTAGTCGCAGTCGATTTTGATAATTTCCGTAGTCGCAGTTGATAATAGTAAATTCGCCAAGTCGCAGTTGATAATAAAAATTTCCGTAGTCGCAGTCGATAATAAAATTTCCGTAGTCGCAGTCGATTTTGATAATTTCCGTAGTCGCAGTCGATAATAAAATTTCCGTAGTCGCAGTTGATAATAAAAATTTCCTTAGTCGCAGTTGATGATAAAAATTTCCTTAGTCGCAGTCGATAATAAAAATTTCCTTAGTCGCAGTTGATGATAAAAATTTCCTTAGTCGCAGTCGATAACGAGAATTTCTGTAGTCGCTCGCAGTTGATAATGAAAATTTCCTTAGTCGCAACGAAAATTTCCGTAGTCGCAGTTGATAATGAAAATTTCCGTAATCGCAGTTGATGATAAAAATTTCCTTAGTCGCAGTCGATAACGAAAATTTCTGTAGTCGTAGTTGATAATGAAAATTTCCGTAGTCGCAGTCGATAATAGTAATTTCTCCAAGTCGCAGTCGATAATAAAAATTTTCGTAGTCGCAGTCGATAATGAAAATTTCCGTAGTCGCAGTCGATTTTAAAAATTTCTATAGTCGCAGTCGATAACGAAAATTTCCGAGTCGCAGTTGATAATAAAAATTTCCTTAGTCGTAGTCGATAACGAAAATTTCTGTAGTCGCAGTCGATAATAATAATTTCGCCAATTCGCAGTCGATAATGAAAATTTCCATAGTCGCAGTTGAAAATAAAAATTTCCTTAGTCGCAGTCGATAATGAAAATTTCCGTAGTCGCAGTTGATAATGAAAATTTCCGTAGTCGCAGTCGATAATAGTAATTTGGCCAAGTCGCAGTCGATAATAAAAATTCTGTAGTCGCAGTGGATAATAAAATTTCCGTAGTCGCAGTTTATAATGAAACATTCCGTAGTCGCAGTCGATAATAGTAATTTCGCCAAGTCGCAGTCGATAATAAAAATTTTCGTAGTCGCAGTCGATAATGAAAATTTTCGTAGTCGCATTCGAAAATGAAAATTTCCTTAGTCGCAGTCGATTTTAAAAATTTCTATAGTCGCAGTCGATAATGAAAATTTCCGTAGTCGCAGTCGATAACGAAAATTTCCGTAGTCGCAGTCGATTTTAAAAATTTCTATAGTCGCAGTCTATAATAAAAGTTTTCGTAGTCGCAGTCGATTTTAAAAATTTCTATAATCGCAGTCTATAATAAAAGTTTTCGTAGTCGCAGTCGATTTTCATAATTTCCGTAGTCGCAGTTGATAATAGTAATTTCGCCAAGTCGCAGTCGATAATAAAAATTTCCGTAGTCGCAGTCGATTTTCAAAATTCCGTAGTCGCAGTTGATAATAAAAATTTCCTTAGTCGCAGTTGATGATAAAAATTTCCTTAGTCGCAGTCGATAATAAAAATTTCCGTAGTCGCAGTTGATGATAAAAATTTCCTTAGTCGCAGTCGATAACGAAAATTTCTGTAGTCGCTCGCAGTTGATAATGAAAATTTCCTTAGTCGCAACGAAAATTTCCGTAGTCGCAGTTGATAATGAAAATTTCCGTAATCGCAGTTGATGATAAAAATTTCCTTAGTCGCAGTCGATAACGAAAATTTCTGTAGTCGCAGTTGATAATGAAAATTTCCGTAGTCGCAGTCGATAATAGTAATTTCTCCAAGTCGCAGTCGATAATAAAAATTTTCGTAGTCGCAGTCGATAATGAAAATTTCCGTAGTCGCAGTCGATTTTAAAAATTTCTATAGTCGCAGTCAATAACGAAAATTTCCGAGTCGCAGTTGATAATAAAAATTTCCTTAGTCGCAGTCGATAACGAAAATTTCTGTAGTCGCAGTCGATAATAATAATTTCGCCAATTCGCAGTCGATAATGAAAATGTCCATAGTCGCAGTTGAAAATAAAAATTTCCTTTGTCGCAGTCGATAATGAAAATTTCCGTAGTCGCAGTTGATAATGAAAATTTCCGTAGTCGCAGTCGATAATAGTAATTTGGCCAAGTCGCAGTCGATAATAAAAATTCTGTAGTCGCAGTGGATAATAAAATTTCCGTAGTCGCAGTTGATAATGAAACATTCCGTAGTCGCAGTCGATAATAGTAATTTCGCCAAGTCGCAGTCGATAATAAAAATTTTCGTAGTCGCAGTCGATAATGAAAATTTTCGTAGTCGCATTCGAAAATGAAAATATCCGTAGTCGCAGTCGATTTTAAAAATTTCTATAGTCGCAGTCGATAACGAAAATTTCCGAGTTGCAGTTGATAATAAAAATTTCCTTAGTCGCAGTCGATAACGAAAATTTCCGTAGTCGCAGTCGATAATAATAATTTCGCAAAGTCGCAGTCGATAATGAAAATTTCAGTAGTCGCAGTTGAAAATAAAAATTTCCTTAGTCGCAGTCGATAATGAAAATTTGAGTAGTCGCAGTTGATAATGAAAATTTCCGTAGTCGCAGTCGATAATAGTAATTTGCCCAAGTCGCAGTCGATAAAAAAATTTTCGTAGTCGCAGGCGATAATGAAAATTTCCGTAGTCGCAGTCGATAATGAAATTTTCCGTAGTCGCAGTCGATAACTAAAATTTCCGTAGTCGCAGTCGATAATAAAATTTCCGTAGTCGCAGTCGATTTTGATAATTTCCGTAGTCGCAGTTGATAATACAAATTTCAATAGTCACAGTCGATAATAAAATTTCCGTAGTCGCAGTCGATTTTGATAATTTCCGTAGTCGCAGTCGATAATAAAATTTCCGTAGTCGCAGTCGATTTTAAAAATTTCTATAGTCGCAGTCAATACAGAAAATTTCCGTAGTCGCAGTCGATATTGAAAATTTCCGTAGTCGCAGTTGAAAATAAAAATTTCCTTAGTCGCAGTCGATAATGAAAATTTCCGTAGTCGCAGTTGATAATAGTAATTTCGCCAAGTCGCAGTCGATAATAAAAATTTCCGTAGTCGCAGTCGATTTTCAAAATTCCGTAGTCGCAGTTGATAATAAAAATTTCCTTAGTCGCAGTCGATGACGAAAATTTCTGTAGTCGCAGTCGATAATAATAATTTCGCCAATTCGCAGTCGATGATGAAAATGTCCATAGTCGCAGTTGAAAATAAAAATTTCCTTAGTCGCAGTCGATAATGAAAATTTCCGTAGTCGCAGTTGATAATGAAAATTTCCGTAGTCGCAGTCGATAATAGTAATTTGGCCAAGTCGCAGTCGATAATAAAAATTCTGTAGTCGCAGTGGATAATAAAATTTCCGTAGTCGCAGTTGATAATGAAACATTCCGTAGTCGCAGTCGATAATAGTAATTTCGCCAAGTCGCAGTCGATAATAAAAATTTTCGTAGTCGCAGTCGATAATGAAAATTTTCGTAGTCGCAGTCGATAACGAAAATTTCCGTAGTCGCAGTCGATAATAATAATTTCGCAAAGTCGCAGTCGATAATGAAAATTTCAGTAGTCGCAGTTGAAAATAAAAATTTCCTTAGTCGCAGTCGATAATGAAAATTTGAGTAGTCGCAGTTGATAATGAAAATTTCCGTAGTCGCAGTCGATAATAGTAATTTGCCCAAGTCGCAGTCGATAAAAAAATTTTCGTAGTCGCAGGCGATAATGAAAATTTCCGTAGTCGCAGTCGATAATGAAATTTTCCGTAGTCGCAGTCGATAACTAAAATTTCCGTAGTCGCAGTCGATAATAAAATTTCCGTAGTCGCAGTCGATTTTGATAATTTCCGTAGTCGCAGTTGATAATACAAATTTCAATAGTCACAGTCGATAATAAAATTTCCGTAGTCGCAGTCGATTTTGATAATTTCCGTAGTCGCAGTCGATAATAAAATTTCCGTAGTCGCAGTCGATTTTAAAAATTTCTATAGTCGCAGTCAATACAGAAAATTTCCGTAGTCGCAGTCGATATTGAAAATTTCCGTAGTCGCAGTTGAAAATAAAAATTTCCTTAGTCGCAGTCGATAATGAAAATTTCCGTAGTCGCAGTTGATAATAGTAATTTCGCCAAGTCGCAGTCGATAATAAAAATTTCCGTAGTCGCAGTCGATTTTCAAAATTCCGTAGTCGCAGTTGATAATAAAAATTTCCTTAGTCGCAGTTGATGATAAAAATTTCCTTAGTCGCAGTCGATAATAAAAATTTCCGTAGTCGCAGTTGATGATAAAAATTTCCTTAGTCGCAGTCGATAACGAAAATTTCTGTAGTCGCACGCAGTTGATAATGAAAATTTCCTTAGTCGCAACGAAAATTTCCGTAGTCGCAGTTGATAATGAAAATTTCCGTAATCGCAGTTGATGATAAAAATTTCCTGAGTCGCAGTCGATAACGAAAATTTCTGTAGTCGCAGTTGATAATGAAAATTTCCGTATAATAAAAATTTCCGTAGTCGCAGTCGATAATGAAAATTTCCGTAGTCGCAGTTGATAATGAAAATTTCCGTAGTCGCAGTCGATAATAGTAATTTCTCCAAGTCGCAGTCGATAATAAAAATTTTCGTAGTCGCAGTCGATAATGAAAATTTCCGTAGTCGCAGTCGATTTTAAAAATTTCTATAGTCGCAGTCGATAACGAAAATTTCCTTAGTCGCAGTCGATAACGAAAATTTCTGTAGTCGCAGTCGATAATAATAATTTCGCCAATTCGCAGTCGATAATGAAAATTTCCATAGTCGCAGTTGAAAATAAAAATTTCCCAAGTCGCAGTCGATAATAAAAATTCTGTAGTCGCAGTGGATAATAAAATTTCCGTAGTCGCAGTGGATAATAAAATTTCCGTAGTCGCAGTTGATAATGAAACATTCCGTAGTCGCAGTCGATAGTAGTAATTTCGCCAAGTCGCAGTCGATAATAAAAATTTTCGTAGTCGCTGTCGATAATGAAAATTTTCGTAGTCGCATTCGAAAATGAAAATTTCCGTAGTCGCAGTCGATTTTAAAAATTTCTATAGTCGCACTCGATAACGAAAATTTCCGAGTCGCAGATAAAAATTTCCTTAGTCGCAGTCGATAACGAAAATTTCTGTAGTCGCAGTTGATAATGAAAATTTCCGTATAATAAAAATTTCCGTAGTCGCAGTCGATAATGAAAATTTCCGTAGTCGCATTTGATAACGAAAATTTCTACAGTCGCAGTCGCTAATAAAAATTTCCGTAGTCGCAGTCGATATTGAAAATTTGCGTAGTCGCAGTCGATATTGAAAATTTTCGTAGTCGCAGTCTATAATGAAAATTTCCGTAGTCGCAGTCGATTTTAAAAAGTTCCGTGGTCGTAGTCGTTAATGAAAATTTCTAAAGTCGCGGTCAATAATTAAAATTTCCGTAGTCGCAGTCGATATTGAAATTTTGCGTAGTCGCATTTGATAACGCAAAATTTCTACAGTCGCAGTCGATAAGGAAAATTTCCGTAGTCGCATTTGATAACGAAAATTTCCGTAGTCGCAGTCGATAATAAAAATGTTCGTAGTCACAGTAGATAACGAAAATTTCCGTAGTCACAGTCGATAATAAAAAATTTCGCCAAGTCGCTGTCGATAATAAAAATTTCTGTAGTCGCAGTCGATAACAAAAATTTCGTTTAGTCGCAGTTGATAATAATTATTTACTTGAGTCGCAGTCGATAATAATAATTTCGTTTAGTCGCAGTCGATAATAAAAATTTTCGTAGTCGCAGTCGATAAAGAAAATTTCCGTAGTCACAGTCGATAATAAAAATTTCCGTAGTTGCAGTCGATAACAAACATTTCTGTAGTCGCAGTTGATAATGAAAATTTCGTTTAGTCGGAGTAAATTATAATTGTTTCTATGAGTCGCATTAGATAATAAAAATTTCCGTAGTCGCAGTCGATTTTGAAATGTTCCGTAGTCACAGTGGATAACGAAAATTTCTATAGTCGCAGTCTATTATGAAAATTTCCGTATTCGCAGTCGATTTTGAAAAGTTCCGTAGTCACAGTGGATAACGAAAATTTCTATAGTCGCAGTCGATAATAAAAATTTTCGTAGTCGCAGTCGATAATGAAAATTTTCGTAGTCGCAGTCGATAAAGAAAATTTCCGTAGTCACAGTGGATAACGAAAATTTCTATAGTCGCAGTCTATAATGAAAATTTCCGTAGTCGCAGTCGATTTTAAAAAGTTCCGTGGTCGCAGTCGTTAAAGAAAATTTCTAAAGTCGCAGTCGATAAGGAAAATTTCCGTAGTCGCATTTGATAACGAAAATTTCCGTAGTCGCAGTCGATAATAAAAATGTTCGTCGTCACAGTAGATAACGAAAATTTCCGTAGTCACAGTCGATAATAAAAAATTTCGCCAAGTCGCAATCGATAATAAACATTTACGTAGTCGCAGTCGATAACGAAAGTTTCCGTAGTCGCAGTTGGTAATGAAAATTTCCGTAGTCGCAGTCGATAATAGTGATTTCGCCAAGTCGCTGTCGATAATAAAAATTTCTGTAGTCGCAGTCGATAACAAAAATTTCCGTCGTCGCAGTCGACAATAATAATTTCGTTTAGTCGCAGTTGATAATAATTATTTTCTTGAGTCGCAGTCGATAATAATAATTTCGTTTAGTCGCAGTCGATAATAAAAATTTTCGTAGTCGCAGTCGATAAAGAAAATTTCCGTAGTCACAGTCGATAATAAAAATTTCCGTAGTTGCAGTCGATAACAAACATTTCTGTAATCGCAATCTATAATGAAAATTTCCGTATTCGCAGTCGATTTTGAAAAGTTCCGTAGTCACAGTGGATAACGAAAATTTCTATAGTCGCAGTCTATAATGAAAATTTCCGTAGTCGCAGTCGATTTTAAAAAGTTCCGTGGTCGCAGTCGTTAATGAAAATTTCTAAAGTCGCGGTCGATAATGAAAATTTCCGTAGTCGCAGTCGATATTGAAATTTTGCGTAGTCGCATTTGATAACGAAAATTTCTACAGTCGCAGTCGCTAATAAAAATTTCCGTAGTCGCAGTCGATTTTGAAAATTTCCGTAGTCGCAGTCGATATTGAAAATTTGCGTAGTCGCAGTCGATATTGAAAATTTGTGTAGTCGCATTTGATAACGCAAAATTTCTACAGTCGCAGTCGATAATAAAAGTTTTCGTAGTCGCAGTCGATTTTCATAATTTCCGTAGTCGCAGTTGATAATAGTAATTTCGCCAAGTCGCAGTCGATAATAAAAATTTCCGTAGTCGCAGTCGATTTTCAAAATTCCGTAGTCGCAGTTGATGATAAAAATTTCCTTAGTCGCAGTCGATAACGAAAATTTCTGTAGTCGCTCGCAGTTGATAATGAAAATTTCCTTATTCGCAGTCGATAATAGTAATTTCTCCAAGTCGCAGTCGATAATAAAAATTTTCGTAGTCGCAGTCGATAATGAAAATTTCCGTAGTCGCAGTCGATTTTAAAAGTTTCTATAGTCGCAGTCGATAACGAAAATTTCCGAGTTGCAGTTGATAATAGAAATTTCCTTAGTCGCAGTCGATAACGAAAATTTCCGTAGTCGCAGTCGATAATAATAATTTCGCAAAGTCGCAGTCGATAATGAAAATTTCCGTAGTCGCAGTTGAAAATAAAAATTTCCTTAGTCGCAGTCGATAATGAAACTTTCAGTAGTCGCAGTTGATAATGAAAATTTCCGTAGTCGCAGTCGATAATAGTAATTTGCCCAAGTCCCAGTCGATAAAAAAATGTTCGTAGTAACAGTGGATAACGAAAATTTCTATAGTCGCAGTCTATAATGAAAATTTCCGTAGTCGCAGTCGATTTTAAAAAGTTCCGTGGTCACAGTGGATAACGAAAATTTCTATAGTCGCAGTCTATAATGAAAATTTCCGTATTCGCAGTCGATTTTGAAAAGTTCCGTAGTCACAGTGGATAACGAAAATTTCTATAGTCGCAGTCGATAATAAAAATTTTCGTAGTCGCAGTCGATAATGAAAATTTTCGTAGTCGCAGTCGATAAAGAAAATTTCCGTAGTCACAGTGGATAACGAAAATTTCTATAGTCGCAGTCTATAATGAAAATTTCCGTAGTCGCAGTCGATTTTAAAAAGTTCCGTGGTCGCAGTCGTTAATGAAAATTTCTAAAGTCACGGACGATAATGAAAATGTCCGTAGTCGCAGTCGATATTGAAATTTAGCGTAGTCGCATTTGATAACGCAAAATTTCTTCAGTCGCAGTCGATAAGGAAAATTTCCGTAGTCGCATTTGATAACGAAAATTTCCGTAGTCACAGTCGATAATAAAAAATTTCGCCAAGTCGCAATCGATAATAAACATTTACGTAGTCGCAGTCGATAACGAAAGTTTCCGTAGTCGCAGTTGGTAATGAAAATTTCCGTAGTCGCAGTCGATAATAGTGATTTCGCCAAGTCGCTGTCGATAATAAAAATTTCTGTAGTCGCAGTCGATAACAAAAATTTCCGTCGTCGCCGTCGACAATAATAATTTCGTTTAGTCGCAGTTGATAATAATTATTTTCTTGAGTCGCAGTCGATAATAATAATTTCGTTTAGTCGCAGTCGATAATAAAAATTTTCGTAGTCGCAGTCGATAAAGAAAATTTCCGTAGTCACAGTCGATTTTGAAAAGTTCCGTAGTCACAGTGGATAACGAAAATTTCTATAGTCGCAGTCTATAATGAAAATTTCCGTAGTCGCAGTCGATTTTAAAAAGTTCCGTGGTCGCAGTCGTTAATGAAAATTTCTAAAGTCGCGGTCGATTTTCATAATTTCCGTAGTCGCAGTTGATAATGAAAATTTCCGTAGTCGCAGTCGATAATAGTAATTTCGCCAAGTCGCAGTCGATATTGAAAATTTGCGTAGTCGCATTTGATAACGAAAATTTCTACACCCACAGTCGATAACGAAAATTTCCGTAGTCGCAGTTGATAATGAAAATTTCCTTAGTCGCAGTCGATAACGAAAATTTCCTTAGTCGCAGTCGATTTTAAAAATTTCTATAGTCGCAGTCGATAATGAAAATTTCCGTAGTCGCAGTCGATAACGAAAATTTCCGTAGTCGCAGTCGATTTAAAAAATTTCTATAGTCGCAGTCTATAATAAAAGTTTTCGTAGTCGCAGTCGATAACGAAAATTTCCGTAGTCGCAGTCGATTTTAAAAATTTCTATAGTCGCAGTCTATAATAAAAGTTTTCGTAGTCGCAGTCGATTTTCATAATTTCCGTAGTCGCAGTTGATAATAGTAATTTCGCCAAGTCGCAGTCGATAATAAAAATTTCCGTAGTCGCAGTCGATAATAAAAATTTCCATAGTCGCAGTTGATGATAAAAATTTCCTTAGTCGCAGTCGATAATGAATATTTCCGTAGTCGCAGTTGATAATGAAAATTTCCTTAGTCGCAGTCGATAACGAAAATTTCCTTTGTCGCAGTCGATTTTAAAAATTTCTATAGTCGCAGTCGATAATGAAAATTTCCGTAGTCGCAGTCGATAACGAAAATTTCCGTAGTCGCAGTCGATTTTAAAAATTTCTATAGTCGCAGTCTATAATAAAAGTTTTCGTAGTCGCAGTCGATAACGAAAATTTCCGTAGTCGCAGTCGATTTTAAAAATTTCTATAGTCGCAGTCTATAATAAAAGTTTTCGTAGTCGCAGTCGATTTTCATAATTTCCGTAGTCGCAGTTGATAATAGTAATTTCGCCAAGTCGCAGTCGATAATAAAAATTTCCGTAGTCGCAGTCGATTTTCAAAATTCCGTAGTCGCAGTTGATGATAAAAATTTCCTTAGTCGCAGTCGATAATAAAAATTTCCGTAGTCGCAGTTGATGATAAAAATTTCCTTAGTCGCAGTCGATAACGAAAATTTCTGTAGTCGCTCGCAGTTGATAATGAAAATTTCCTTAGTCGCAACGAAAATTTCCGTAGTCGCAGTTGATAATGAAAATTTCCGTAATCGCAGTTGATGATAAAAATTTCCTTAGTCGCAGTCGATAACGAAAATTTCTGTAGTCGCAGTTGATAATGAAAATTTCCGTAGTCGTAGTCGATAATAGTAAATTGGCCAAGTCGCAGTCGATAATAAAAATTCTGTAGTCGCAGTCGATAATAAAATTTCCGTAGTCGCAGTTGATAATGAAACATTCCGTAGTCGCAGTCGATAATAGTAATTTCGCCAAGTCGCAGTCGATAATAAAAATTTTCGTAGTCGCAGTCGATAATGAAAATTTTCGTAGTCGCATTCGAAAATGAAAATTTCCGTAGTCGCAGTCGATTTTAAAAATTTCTATAGTCGCAGTCGATAACGAAAATTTCCGTAGTCGCAGTCGATTTTAAAAATTTCTATAGTCGCAGTCTATAATAAAAGTTTTCGTAGTCGCAGTCGATTTTCATAATTTCCGTAGTCGCAGTTGATAATAGTAATTTCGCCAAGTCGCAGTCGATAATAAAAATTTCCTTAGTCGCAGTCGATAACGAAAATTTCCGTAGTCGCAGTTGATAATGAAAATTTCCGTAGTCGCAGTCGATAATAGTAATTTCGCCAAGTCGCAGTCGATATTGAAAATTTGCGTAATCGCATTTGATAACGAAAATTTCTACACCCACAGTCGATAACGAAAATTTCCGTAGTCGCAGTTGATAATGAAAATTTCCTTAGTCGCAGTCGATAACGAAAATTTCCTTAGTCGCAGTCGATTTTAAAAATTTCTATAGTCGCAGTCGATAATGAAAATTTCCGTAGTCGCAGTCGATAACGAAAATTTCCGTAGTCGCAGTCGATTTTAAAAATTTCTATAGTCGCAGTCTATAATAAAAGTTTTCGTAGTCGCAGTCGATAACGAAAATTTCCGTAGTCGCAGTCGATTTTAAAAATTTCTATAATCGCAGTCTATAATAAAAGTTTTCGTAGTCGCAGTCGATTTTCATAATTTCCGTAGTCGCAGTTGATAATAGTAATTTCGCCAAGTCGCAGTCGATAATAAAAATTTCCGTAGTCGCAGTCGATTTTCAAAATTCCGTAGTCGCAGTTGATAATAAAAATTTCCTTAGTCGCAGTTGATGATAAAAATTTCCTTAGTCGCAGTCGATAATAAAAATTTCCGTAATCGCAGTTGATGATAAAAATTTCCTTAGTCGCAGTCGATAACGAAAATTTCTGTAGTCGCAGTTGATAATGAAAATTTCCGTAGTCGCAGTCGATAATAGTAATTTCTCCAAGTCGCAGTCGATAATAAAAATTTTCGTAGTCACAGTCGATAATGAAAATTTTCGTAGTCGCAGTCGATTTTAAAAATTTCTATAGTCGCAGTCAATAACGAAAATTTCCGAGTCGCAGTTGATAATAAAAATTTCCTTAGTCGCAGTCGATAACGAAAATTTCTGTAGTCGCAGTCGATAATAATAATTTCGCCAATTCGCAGTCGATAATGAAAATGTCCATAGTCGCAGTTGAAAATAAAAATTTCCTTAGTCGCAGTCGATAATGAAAATTTCCGTAGTCGCAGTTGATAATGAAAATTTCCGTAGTCGCAGTCGATAATAGTAATTTGGCCAAGTCGCAGTCGATAATAAAAATTCTGTAGTCGCAGTGGATAATAAAATTTCCGTAGTCGCAGTTGATAATGAAACATTCCGTAGTCGCAGTCGATAATAGTAATTTCGCCAAGTCGCAGTCGATAATAAAAATTTTCGTAGTCGCAGTCGATAATGAAAATTTTCGTAGTCGCAGTCGATAACGAAAATTTCCGTAGTCGCAGTCGATAATAATAATTTCGCAAAGTCGCAGTCGATAATGAAAATTTCAGTAGTCGCAGTTGAAAATAAAAATTTCCTTAGTCGCAGTCGATAATGAAAATTTGAGTAGTCGCAGTTGATAATGAAAATTTCCGTAGTCGCAGTTGATAATAGTAATTTCGCCAAGTCGCAGTCGATAATAAAAATTTCCGTAGTCGCAGTCGATTTTCAAAATTCCGTAGTCGCAGTTGATAATAAAAATTTCCTTAGTCGCAGTTGATGATAAAAATTTCCTTAGTCGCAGTCGATAATAAAAATTTCCGTAGTCGCAGTTGATGATAAAAATTTCCTTAGTCGCAGTCGATAACGAAAATTTCTGTAGTCGCACGCAGTTGATAATGAAAATTTCCTTAGTCGCAACGAAAATTTCCGTAGTCGCAGTTGATAATGAAAATTTCCGTAATCGCAGTTGATGATAAAAATTTCCTGAGTCGCAGTCGATAACGAAAATTTCTGTAGTCGCAGTTGATAATGAAAATTTCCGTATAATAAAAATTTCCGTAGTCGCAGTCGATAATAAAAATTCTGTAGTCGCAGTGGATAATAAAATTTCCGTAGTCGCAGTTGATAATGAAACATTCCGTAGTCGCAGTCGATAATAGTAATTTCGCCAAGTCGCAGTCGATAATAAAAATTTTCGTAGTCGCAGTCGATAATGAAAATTTTCGTAGTCGCAGTCGATAACGAAAATTTCCGTAGTCGCAGTCGATAATAATAATTTCGCAAAGTCGCAGTCGATAATGAAAATTTCAGTAGTCGCAGTTGAAAATAAAAATTTCCTTAGTCGCAGTCGATAATGAAAATTTGAGTAGTCGCAGTTGATAATGAAAATTTCCGTAGTCGCAGTCGATAATAGTAATTTGCCCAAGTCGCAGTCGATAAAAAAATTTTCGTAGTCGCAGGCGATAATGAAAATTTCCGTAGTCGCAGTCGATAATGAAATTTTCCGTAGTCGCAGTCGATAACTAAAATTTCCGTAGTCGCAGTCGATAATAAAATTTCCGTAGTCGCAGTCGATTTTGATAATTTCCGTAGTCGCAGTTGATAATACAAATTTCAATAGTCACAGTCGATAATAAAATTTCCGTAGTCGCAGTCGATTTTGATAATTTCCGTAGTCGCAGTCGATAATAAAATTTCCGTAGTCGCAGTCGATTTTAAAAATTTCTATAGTCGCAGTCAATACAGAAAATTTCCGTAGTCGCAGTCGATATTGAAAATTTCCGTAGTCGCAGTTGAAAATAAAAATTTCCTTAGTCGCAGTCGATAATGAAAATTTCCGTAGTCGCAGTTGATAATAGTAATTTCGCCAAGTCGCAGTCGATAATAAAAATTTCCGTAGTCGCAGTCGATTTTCAAAATTCCGTAGTCGCAGTTGATAATAAAAATTTCCTTAGTCGCAGTTGATGATAAAAATTTCCTTAGTCGCAGTCGATAATAAAAATTTCCGTAGTCGCAGTTGATGATAAAAATTTCCTTAGTCGCAGTCGATAACGAAAATTTCTGTAGTCGCACGCAGTTGATAATGAAAATTTCCTTAGTCGCAACGAAAATTTCCGTAGTCGCAGTTGATAATGAAAATTTCCGTAATCGCAGTTGATGATAAAAATTTCCTGAGTCGCAGTCGATAACGAAAATTTCTGTAGTCGCAGTTGATAATGAAAATTTCCGTATAATAAAAATTTCCGTAGTCGCAGTCGATAATGAAAATTTCCGTAGTCGCAGTTGATAATGAAAATTTCCGTAGTCGCAGTCGATAATAGTAATTTCTCCAAGTCGCAGTCGATAATAAAAATTTTCGTAGTCGCAGTCGATAATGAAAATTTCCGTAGTCGCAGTCGATTTTAAAAATTTCTATAGTCGCAGTCGATAACGAAAATTTCCTTAGTCGCAGTCGATAACGAAAATTTCTGTAGTCGCAGTCGATAATAATAATTTCGCCAATTCGCAGTCGATAATGAAAATTTCCATAGTCGCAGTTGAAAATAAAAATTTCCCAAGTCGCAGTCGATAATAAAAATTCTGTAGTCGCAGTGGATAATAAAATTTCCGTAGTCGCAGTGGATAATAAAATTTCCGTAGTCGCAGTTGATAATGAAACATTCCGTAGTCGCAGTCGATAGTAGTAATTTCGCCAAGTCGCAGTCGATAATAAAAATTTTCGTAGTCGCTGTCGATAATGAAAATTTTCGTAGTCGCATTCGAAAATGAAAATTTCCGTAGTCGCAGTCGATTTTAAAAATTTCTATAGTCGCACTCGATAACGAAAATTTCCGAGTCGCAGATAAAAATTTCCTTAGTCGCAGTCGATAACGAAAATTTCTGTAGTCGCAGTTGATAATGAAAATTTCCGTATAATAAAAATTTCCGTAGTCGCAGTCGATAATGAAAATTTCCGTAGTCGCATTTGATAACGAAAATTTCTACAGTCGCAGTCGCTAATAAAAATTTCCGTAGTCGCAGTCGATATTGAAAATTTGCGTAGTCGCAGTCGATATTGAAAATTTTCGTAGTCGCAGTCTATAATGAAAATTTCCGTAGTCGCAGTCGATTTTAAAAAGTTCCGTGGTCGTAGTCGTTAATGAAAATTTCTAAAGTCGCGGTCAATAATTAAAATTTCCGTAGTCGCAGTCGATATTGAAATTTTGCGTAGTCGCATTTGATAACGCAAAATTTCTACAGTCGCAGTCGATAAGGAAAATTTCCGTAGTCGCATTTGATAACGAAAATTTCCGTAGTCGCAGTCGATAATAAAAATGTTCGTAGTCACAGTAGATAACGAAAATTTCCGTAGTCACAGTCGATAATAAAAAATTTCGCCAAGTCGCTGTCGATAATAAAAATTTCTGTAGTCGCAGTCGATAACAAAAATTTCGTTTAGTCGCAGTTGATAATAATTATTTACTTGAGTCGCAGTCGATAATAATAATTTCGTTTAGTCGCAGTCGATAATAAAAATTTTCGTAGTCGCAGTCGATAAAGAAAATTTCCGTAGTCACAGTCGATAATAAAAATTTCCGTAGTTGCAGTCGATAACAAACATTTCTGTAGTCGCAGTTGATAATGAAAATTTCGTTTAGTCGGAGTAAATTATAATTGTTTCTATGAGTCGCATTAGATAATAAAAATTTCCGTAGTCGCAGTCGATTTTGAAAAGTTCCGTAGTCACAGTGGATAACGAAAATTTCTATAGTCGCAGTCTATTATGAAAATTTCCGTATTCGCAGTCGATTTTGAAAAGTTCCGTAGTCACAGTGGATAACGAAAATTTCTATAGTCGCAGTCGATAATAAAAATTTTCGTAGTCGCTGTCGATAATAAAAATTTCTGTAGTCGCAGTCGATAACAAAAATTTCCGTCGTCGCCGTCGACAATAATAATTTCGTTTAGTCGCAGTTGATAATAATTATTTTCTTGAGTCGCAGTCGATAATAATAATTTCGTTTAGTCGCAGTCGATAATAAAAATTTTCGTAGTCGCAGTCGATAAAGAAAATTTCCGTAGTCACAGTCGATTTTGAAAAGTTCCGTAGTCACAGTGGATAACGAAAATTTCTATAGTCGCAGTCTATAATGAAAATTTCCGTAGTCGCAGTCGATTTTAAAAAGTTCCGTGGTCGCAGTCGTTAATGAAAATTTCTAAAGTCGCGGTCGATTTTCATAATTTCCGTAGTCGCAGCTGATAATAGTAATTTCGCCAAGTCGCAGTCGATAATAAAAATTTCCGTAGTCGCAGTCGATTTTCAAAATTCCGTAGTCGCAGTTGATGATAAAAATTTCCTTAGTCGCAGTCGATAATAAAAATTTCCGTAGTCGCAGTTGATGATAAAAATTTCCTTAGTCGCAGTCGATAACGAAAATTTCTGTAGTCGCTCGCAGTTGATAATGAAAATTTCCTTAGTCGCAGTCGATAATAGTAATTTCTCCAAGTCGCAGTCGATAATAAAAATTTTCGTAGTCGCAGTCGATAATGAAAATTTCCGTAGTCGCAGTCGATTTTAAAAGTTTCTATAGTCGCAGTCGATAACGAAAATTTCCGAGTTGCAGTTGATAATAGAAATTTCCTTAGTCGCAGTCGATAACGAAAATTTCCGTAGTCGCAGTCGATAATAATAATTTCGCAAAGTCGCAGTCGATAATGAAAATTTCCGTAGTCGCAGTTGAAAATAAAAATTTCCTTAGTCGCAGTCGATAATGAAAATTTCAGTAGTCGCAGTTGATAATGAAAATTTCCGTAGTCGCAGTCGATAATAGTAATTTGCCCAAGTCCCAGTCGATAAAAAAATGTTCGTAGTCACAGTGGATAACGAAAATTTCTATAGTCGCAGTCTATAATGAAAATTTCCGTAGTCGCAGTCGATTTTAAAAAGTTCCGTGGTCGCAGTCGTTAATGAAAATTTCTAAAGTCGCGGTCGATAATGAAAATTTCCGTAGTCGCAGTCGATATTGAAATTTTGCGTAGTCGCATTTGATAACGAAAATTTCTACAGTCGCAGTAAATTATAATTGTTTCTATGAGTCGCATTCGATAATAAAAATTTCCGTAGTCGCAGTCGATTTTGAAAAGTTCCGTAGTCACAGTGGATAACGAAAATTTCTATAGTCGCAGTCTATAATGAAAATTTCCGTATTCGCAGTCGATTTTGAAAAGTTCCGTAGTCACAGTGGATAACGAAAATTTCTATAGTCGCAGTCGATAATAAAAATTTTCGTAGTCGCAGTCGATAATGAAAATTTTCGTAGTCGCAGTCGATAAAGAAAATTTCCGTAGTCACAGTGGATAACGAAAATTTCTATAGTCGCAGTCTATAATGAAAATTTCCGTAGTCGCAGTCGATTTTAAAAAGTTCCGTGGTCGCAGTCGTTAATGAAAATTTCTAAAGTCGCGGTCGATAATGAAAATTTCCGTAGTCGCAGTCGATATTGAAATTTTGCGTAGTCGCATTTGATAACGCAAAATTTCTTCAGTCGCAGTCGATAAGGAAAATTTCCGTAGTCGCATTTGATAACGAAAATTTCCGTAGTCGCAGTCGATAATAAAAATGTTCGTAGTCACAGTAGATAACGAAAATTTCCGTAGTCACAGTCGATAATAAAAAATTTCGCCAAGTCGCAATCGATAATAAACATTTACGTAGTCGCAGTCGATAACGAAAGTTTCCGTAGTCGCAGTTGGTAATGAAAATTTCCGTAGTCGCAGTCGATAATAGTGATTTCGCCAAGTCGCTGTCGATAATAAAAATTTCTGTAGTCGCAGTCGATAACAAAAATTTCCGTCGTCGCCGTCGACAATAATAATTTCGTTTAGTCGCAGTTGATAATAATAATTTTCTTGAGTCGCAGTCGATAATAATAATTTCGTTTAGTCGCAGTCGATAATAAAAATTTTCGTAGTCGCAGTCGATAAAGAAAATTTCCGTAGTCACAGTCGATTTTGAAAAGTTCCGTAGTCACAGTGGATAACGAAAATTTCTATAGTCGCAGTCTATAATGAAAATTTCCGTAGTCGCAGTCGATTTTAAAAAGTTCCGTGGTCGCAGTCGTTAATGAAAATTTCTAAAGTCGCGGTCGATTTTCATAATTTCCGTAGTCGCAGCTGATAATAGTAATTTCGCCAAGTCGCAGTCGATAATAAAAATTTCCTTAGTCGCAGTCGATAACGAAAATTTCCGTAGTCGCAGTTGATAATGAAAATTTCCGTAGTCGCAGTCGATAATAGTAATTTCGCCAAGTCGCAGTCGATATTGAAAATTTGCGTAGTCGCATTTGATAACGAAAATTTCTACTCCAACAGTCGATAACGAAAATTTCCGTAGTTGCAGTCGATTTTAAAAATTTCTATAGTCGCAGTCTATAATAAAAGTTTTCGTAGTCGCAGTCGATTTTCATAATTTCCGTAGTCGCAGTTGATAATAGTAATTTCGCCAAGTCGCAGTCGATAATAAAAATTTCCTTAGTCGCAGTCGATAACGAAAATTTCCGTAGTCGCAGTTGATAATGAAAATTTCCGTAGTCGCAGTCGATAATAGTAATTTCGCCAAGTCGCAGTCGATATTGAAAATTTGCGTAGTCGCATTTGATAACGAAAATTTCTACACCCACAGTCGATAACGAAAATTTCCGTAGTCGCAGTTGATAATGAAAATTTCCTTAGTCGCAGTCGATAACGAAAATTTCCTTAGTCGCAGTCGATTTTAAAAATTTCTATAGTCGCAGTCGATAATGAAAATTTCCGTAGTCGCAGTCGATAACGAAAATTTCCGTAGTCGCAGTCGATTTTAAAAATTTCTATAGTCGCAGTCTATAATAAAAGTTTTCGTAGTCGCAGTCGATAACGAAAATTTCCGTAGTCGCAGTCGATTTTAAAAATTTCTATAGTCGCAGTCTATAATAAAAGTTTTCGTAGTCGCAGTCGATTTTCATAATTTCCGTAGTCGCAGTTGATAATAGTAATTTCGCCAAGTCGCAGTCGATAATAAAAATTTCCGTAGTCGCAGTCGATAATAAAAATTTCCGTAGTCGCAGTTGATGATAAAAATTTCCTTAGTCGCAGTCGATAATGAATATTTCCGTAGTCGCAGTTGATAATGAAAATTTCCTTAGTCGCAGTCGATAACGAAAATTTCCTTAGTCGCAGTCGATTTTAAAAATTTCTATAGTCGCAGTCGATAATGAAAATTTCCGTAGTCGCAGTCGATAACGAAAATTTCCGTAGTCGCAGTCGATTTTAAAAATTTCTATAGTCGCAGTCTATAATAAAAGTTTTCGTAGTCGCAGTGAATAACGAAAATTTCCGTAGTCGCAGTCGATTTTAAAAATTTCTATAGTCGCAGTCTATAATAAAAGTTTTCGTAGTCGCAGTCGATTTTCATAATTTCCGTAGTCGCAGTTGATAATAGTAATTTCGCCAAGTCGCAGTCGATAATAAAAATTTCCGTAGTCGCAGTCGATTTTCAAAATTCCGTAGTCGCAGTTGATGATAAAAATTTCCTTAGTCGCAGTCGATAATAAAAATTTCCGTAGTCGCAGTTGATGATAAAAATTTCCTTAGTCGCAGTCGATAACGAAAATTTCTGTAGTCGCTCGCAGTTGATAATGAAAATTTCCTTAGTCGCAACGAAAATTTCCGTAGTCGCAGTTGATAATGAAAATTTCCGTAATCGCAGTTGATGATAAAAATTTCCTTAGTCGCAGTCGATAACGAAAATTTCTGTAGTCGCTCGCAGTTGATAATGAAAATTTCCTTAGTCGCAGTCGATAATAGTAATTTCTCCAAGTCGCAGTCGATAATAAAAATTTTCGTAGTCGCAGTCGATAATGAAAATTTCCGTAGTCGCAGTCGATTTTAAAAGTTTCTATAGTCGCAGTCGATAACGAAAATTTCCGAGTTGCAGTTGATAATAGAAATTTCCTTAGTCGCAGTCGATAACGAAAATTTCCGTAGTCGCAGTCGATAATAATAATTTCGCAAAGTCGCAGTCGATAATAAAAATTTCCGTAGTCCCAGTTGAAAATAAAAATTTCCTTAGTCGCAGTCGATAATGAAAATTTCAGTAGTCGCAGTTGATAATGAAAATTTCCGTAGTCGCAGTCGATAATAGTAATTTGCCCAAGTCCCAGTCGATAAAAAAATGTTCGTAGTCACAGTGGATAACGAAAATTTCTATAGTCGCAGTCTATAATGAAAATTTCCGTAGTCGCAGTCGATTTTAAAAAGTTCCGTGGTCGCAGTCGTTAATGAAAATTTCTAAAGTCGCGGTCAATAATGAAAATTTCCGTAGTCGCAGTCGATATTGAAATTTTGCGTAGTCGCATTTGATAACGAAAATTTCTACAGTCGCAGTAAATTTAATTGTTTCTATGAGTCGCATTCGATAATAAAAATTTCCGTAGTCGCAGTCGATTTTGAAAAGTTCCGTAGTCACAGTGGATAACGAAAATTTCTATAGTCGCAGTCTATAATGAAAATTTCCGTATTCGCAGTCGATTTTGAAAAGTTCCGTAGTCACAGTGGATAACGAAAATTTCTATAGTCGCAGTCGATAATAAAAATTTTCGTAGTCACAGTCGATAATGAAAATTTTCGTAGTCGCAGTCGATAAAGAAAATTTCCGTAGTCACAGTGGATAACGAAAATTTCTATAGTCGCAGTCTATAATGAAAATTTCCGTAGTCGCAGTCGATTTTAAAAAGTTCCGTGGTCGCAGTCGTTAATGAAAATTTCTAAAGTCGCGGTCGATAATGAAAATTTCCGTAGTCGCAGTCGATATTGAAATTTTGCGTAGTCGCATTTGATAACGCAAAATTTCTTCAGTCGCAGTCGATAAGGAAAATTTCCGTAGTCGCATTTGATAACGAAAATTTCCGTAGTCGCAGTCGATAATAAAAATGTTCGTAGTCACAGTAGATAACGAAAATTTCCGTAGTCACAGTCGATAATAAAAAATTTCGCCAAGTCGCAATCGATAATAAACATTTACGTAGTCGCAGTCGATAACGAAAGTTTCCGTAGTCGCAGTTGGTAATGAAAATTTCCGTAGTCGCAGTCGATAATAGTGATTTCGCCAAGTCGCTGTCGATAATAAAAATTTCTGTAGTCGCAGTCGATAACAAAAATTTCCGTCGTCGCCGTCGACAATAATAATTTCGTTTAGTCGCAGTTGATAATAATTATTTTCTTGAGTCGCAGTCGATAATAATAATTTCGTTTAGTCGCAGTCGATAATAAAAATTTTCGTAGTCGCAGTCGATAAAGAAAATTTCCGTAGTCACAGTCGATAATAAAAATTTCCGTAGTTGCAGTCGATAACAAACATTTCTGTAGTCGCAGTCTATAATGAAAATTTCCGTATTCGCAGTCGATTTTGAAAAGTTCCGTAGTCACAGTGGATAACGAAAATTTCTATAGTCGCAGTCTATAATGAAAATTTCCGTAGTCGCAGTCGATTTTAAAAAGTTCCGTGGTCGCAGTCGTTAATGAAAATTTCTAAAGTCGCGGTCGATAATGAAAATTTCCGTAGTCGCAGCCGATATTGAAATTTTGCGTAGTCGCATTTGATAACGAAAATTTCTACAGTCGCAGTCGCTAATAAAAATTTCCGTAGTCGCAGTCGATAATAGTAATTTGGCCAAGTCGCAGTCGATTTTGAAAATTTCTATAGTCGCAGTCGATTTTGAAAATTTCTATAGTCGCAGTCGATAATGAAATTTTCCGAAAATTTCCGTAGTCGCAGTTGATAATGAAAATTTCCGTAGTCGTAGTCGATAATAGTAATTTGGCCAAGTCGCAGTCGATAATAAAAATTCTGTAGTCGCAGTCGATAATAAAATTTCCGTAGTCGCAGTTGATAATGAAACATTCCGTAGTCGCAGTCGATAATAGTAATTTCGCCAAGTCGCAGTCGATAATAAAAATTTTCGTAGTCGCAGTCGATAATGAAAATTTTCGTAGTCGCATTCGAAAATGAAAATTTCCGTAGTCGCAGTCGATTTTAAAAATTTCTATAGTCGCAGTCAATAACGAAAATTTCCGTAGTCGCAGTCGATTTTAAAAATTTCTATAGTCGCAGTCTATAATAAAAGTTTTAGTAGTCGCAGTCGATTTTCATAATTTCCGTAGTCGCAGTTGATAATAGTAATTTCGCCAAGTCGCAGTCGATAATAAAAATTTCCTTAGTCGCAGTCGATAACGAAAATTTCCGTAGTCGCAGTTGATAATGAAAATTTCCGTAGTCGCAGTCGATAATAGTAATTTCGCCAAGTCGCAGTCGATATTGAAAATTTGCGTAGTCGCATTTGATAACGAAAATTTCTACACCCACAGTCGATAACGAAAATTTCCGTAGTCGCAGTTGATAATGAAAATTTCCTTAGTCGCAGTCGATAACGAAAATTTCCTTAGTCGCAGTCGATTTTAAAAATTTCTATAGTCGCAGTCGATAATGAAAATTTCCGTAGTCGCAGTCGATAACGAAAATTTCCGTAGTCGCAGTCGATTTTAAAAATTTCTATAGTCGCAGTCTATAATAAAAGTTTTCGTAGTCGCAGTCGATAACGAAAATTTCCGTAGTCGCAGTCGATTTTAAAAATTTCTATAGTCGCAGTCTATAATAAAAGTTTTCGTAGTCGCAGTCGATTTTCATAATTTCCGTAGTCGCAGTTGATAATAGTAATTTCGCCAAGTCGCAGTCGATAATAAAAATTTCCGTAGTCGCAGTCGATAATAAAAATTTCCGTAGTCGCAGTTGATGATAAAAATTTCCTTAGTCGCAGTCGATAATGAATATTTCCGTAGTCGCAGTTGATAATGAAAATTTCCTTAGTCGCAGTCGATAACGAAAATTTCCTTAGTCGCAGTCGATTTTAAAAATTTCTATAGTCGCAGTCGATAATGAAAATTTCCGTAGTCGCAGTCGATAACGAAAATTTCCGTAGTCGCAGTCGATTTTAAAAATTTCTATAGTCGCAGTCTATAATAAAAGTTTTCGTAGTCGCAGTCGATAACGAAAATTTCCGTAGTCGCAGTCGATTTTAAAAATTTCTATAGTCGCAGTCTATAATAAAAGTTTTCGTAGTCGCAGTCGATTTTCATAATTTCCGTAGTCGCAGTTGATAATAGTAATTTCGCCAAGTCGCAGTCGATAATAAAAATTTCCGTAGTCGCAGTCGATTTTCAAAATTCCGTAGTCGCAGTTGATGATAAAAATTTCCTTAGTCGCAGTCGATAATAAAAATTTCCGTAGTCGCAGTTGATGATAAAAATTTCCTTAGTCGCAGTCGATAACGAAAATTTCTGTAGTCGCTCGCAGTTGATAATGAAAATTTCCTTAGTCGCAACGAAAATTTCCGTAGTCGCAGTTGATAATGAAAATTTCCGTAATCGCAGTTGATGATAAAAATTTCCTTAGTCGCAGTCGATAACGAAAATTTCTGTAGTCGCAGTTGATAATGAAAATTTCCGTAGTCGCAGTCGATAATAGTAATTTCTCCAAGTCGCAGTCGATAATAAAAACTTTCGTAGTCGCAGTCGATAATGAAAATTTCCGTAGTCGCAGTCGATTTTAAAAGTTTCTATAGTCGCAGTCGATAACGAAAATTTCCGAGTTGCAGTTGATAATAGAAATTTCCTTAGTCGCAGTCGATAACGAAAATTTCCGTAGTCGCAGTCGATAATAATAATTTCGCAAAGTCGCAGTCGATAATGAAAATTTCCGTAGTCGCAGTTGAAAATAAAAATTTCCTTAGTCGCAGTCGATAATGAAAATTTCAGTAGTCGCAGTTGATAATGAAAATTTCCGTAGTCGCAGTCGATAATAGTAATTTGCCCAAGTCCCAGTCGATTTTAAAAAGTTCCGTGGTCGCAGTCGTTAATGAAAATTTCTAAAGTCGCGGTCGATAATGAAAATTTCCGTAGTCGCAGCCGATATTGAAATTTTGCGTAGTCGCATTTGATAACGAAAATTTCTACAGTCGCAGTCGCTAATAAAAATTTCCGTAGTCGCAGTCGATAATAGTAATTTGGCCAAGTCGCAGTCGATTTTGAAAATTTCTATAGTCGCAGTCGATTTTGAAAATTTCTATAGTCGCAGTCGATAATGAAATTTTCCGAAAATTTCCGTAGTCGCAGTTGATAATGAAACATTCCGTAGTCGCAGTCGATAATAGTAATTTCGCCAAGTCGCAGTCGATAATAAAAATTTTCGTAGTCGCAGTCGATAATGAAAATTTTCGTAGTCGCATTCGAAAATGAAAATTTCCGTAGTCGCAGTCGATTTTAAAAATTTCTATAGTCGCAGTCGATAACGAAAATTTCCGTAGTCGCATTCGATTTTAAAAATTTCTATAGTCGCAGTCTATAATAAAAGTTTTCGTAGTCGCAGTCGATTTTCATAATTTCCGTAGTCGCAGTTGATAATAGTAATTTCGCCAAGTCGCAGTCGATAATAAAAATTTCCTTAGTCGCAGTCGATAATAAAAATTTCCGTAGTCGCAGTTGATGATAAAAATTTCCTTAGTCGCAGTCGATAATAGTAATTTGGCCAAGTCGCAGTCGATTTTGAAAATTTCTATAGTCGCAGTCGATTTTGAAAATTTCTATAGTCGCAGTCGATAATGAAATTTTCCGAAAATTTCCGTAGTCGCAGTTGATAATGAAAATTTCCGTAGTCGTAGTCGATAATAGTAATTTGGCCAAGTCGCAGTCGATAATAAAAATTCTGTAGTCGCAGTTGATAATGAAACATTCCGTAGTCGCAGTCGATAATAGTAATTTCGCCAAGTCGCAGTCGATAATAAAAATTTTCGTAGTCGCAGTCGATAATGAAAATTTTCGTAGTCGCATTCGAAAATGAAAATTTCCGTAGTCGCAGTCGATTTTAAAAATTTCTATAGTCGCAGTCGATAACGAAAATTTCCGTAGTCGCAGTCGATTTTAAAAATTTCTATAGTCGCAGTCTATAATAAAAGTTTTCGTAGTCGCAGTCGATTTTCATAATTTCCGTAGTCGCAGTTGATAATAGTAATTTCGCCAAGTCGCAGTCGATAATAAAAATTTCCTTAGTCGCAGTCGATAACGAAAATTTCCGTAGTCGCAGTTGATAATGAAAATTTCCGTAGTCGCAGTCGATAATAGTAATTTCGCCAAGTCGCAGTCGATATTGAAAATTTGCGTAGTCGCATTTGATAACGAAAATTTCTACACCCACAGTCGATAACGAAAATTTCCGTAGTCGCAGTTGATAATGAAAATTTCCTTAGTCGCAGTCGATAACGAAAATTTCCTTAGTCGCAGTCGATTTTAAAAATTTCTATAGTCGCAGTCGATAATGAAAATTTCCGTAGTCGCAGTCGATAACGAAAATTTCCGTAGTCGCAGTCGATTTTAAAAATTTCTATAGTCGCAGTCTATAATAAAAGTTTTCGTAGTCGCAGTCGATAACGAAAATTTCCGTAGTCGCAGTCGATTTTAAAAATTTCTATAGTCGCAGTCTATAATAAAAGTTTTCGTAGTCGCAGTCGATTTTCATAATTTCCGTAGTCGCAGTTGATAATAGTAATTTCGCCAAGTCGCAGTCGATAATAAAAATTTCCGTAGTCGCAGTCGATAATAAAAATTTCCGTAGTCGCAGTTGATGATAAAAATTTCCTTAGTCGCAGTCGATAATGAATATTTCCGTAGTCGCAGTTGATAATGAAAATTTCCTTAGTCGCAGTCGATAACGAAAATTTCCTTAGTCGCAGTCGATTTTAAAAATTTCTATAGTCGCAGTCGATAATGAAAATTTCCGTAGTCGCAGTCGATAACGAAAATTTCCGTAGTCGCAGTCGATTTTAAAAATTTCTATAGTCGCAGAGTATAATAAAAGTTTTCGTAGTCGCAGTCGATAACGAAAATTTCCGTAGTCGCAGTCGATTTTAAAAATTTCTATAGTCGCAGTCTATAATAAAAGTTTTCGTAGTCGCAGTCGATTTTCATAATTTCCGTAGTCGCAGTTGATAATAGTAATTTCGCCAAGTCGCAGTCGATAATAAAAATTTCCGTAGTCGCAGTCGATTTTCAAAATTCCGTAGTCGCAGTTGATGATAAAAATTTCCTTAGTCGCAGTCGATAATAAAAATTTCCGTAGTCGCAGTTGATGATAAAAATTTCCTTAGTCGCAGTCGATAACGAAAATTTCTGTAGTCGCTCGCAGTTGATAATGAAAATTTCCTTAGTCGCAACGAAAATTTCCGTAGTCGCAGTTGATAATGAAAATTTCCGTAATCGCAGTTGATGATAAAAATTTCCTTAGTCGCAGTCGATAACGAAAATTTCTGTAGTCGCAGTTGATAATGAAAATTTCCGTAGTCGCAGTCGATAATAGTAATTTCTCCAAGTCGCAGTCGATAATAAAAACTTTCGTAGTCGCAGTCGATAATGAAAATTTCCGTAGTCGCAGTCGATTTTAAAAGTTTCTATAGTCGCAGTCGATAACGAAAATTTCCGAGTTGCAGTTGATAATAGAAATTTCCTTAGTCGCAGTCGATAACGAAAATTTCCGTAGTCGCAGTCGATAATAATAATTTCGCAAAGTCGCAGTCGATAATGAAAATTTCCGTAGTCGCAGTTGAAAATAAAAATTTCCTTAGTCGCAGTCGATAATGAAAATTTCAGTAGTCGCAGTTGATAATGAAAATTTCCGTAGTCGCAGTCGATAATAGTAATTTGCCCAAGTCCCAGTCGATTTTAAAAAGTTCCGTGGTCGCAGTCGTTAATGAAAATTTCTAAAGTCGCGGTCGATAATGAAAATTTCCGTAGTCGCAGCCGATATTGAAATTTTGCGTAGTCGCATTTGATAACGAAAATTTCTACAGTCGCAGTCGCTAATAAAAATTTCCGTAGTCGCAGTCGATAATAGTAATTTGGCCAAGTCGCAGTCGATTTTGAAAATTTCTATAGTCGCAGTCGATTTTGAAAATTTCTATAGTCGCAGTCGATAATGAAATTTTCCGAATATTTCCGTAGTCGCAGTTGATAATGAAAATTTCCGTAGTCGTAGTCGATAATAGTAATTTGGCCAAGTCGCAGTCGATAATAAAAATTCTGTAGTCGCAGTCGATAATAAAATTTCCGTAGTCGCAGTTGATAATGAAACATTCCGTAGTCGCAGTCGATAATAGTAATTTCGCCAAGTCGCAGTCGATAATAAAAATTTTCGTAGTCGCAGTCGATAATGAAAATTTTCGTAGTCGCATTCGAAAATGAAAATTTCCGTAGTCGCAGTCGATTTTAAAAATTTCTATAGTCGCAGTCGATAACGAAAATTTCCGTAGTCGCAGTCGATTTTAAAAATTTCTATAGTCGCAGTCTATAATAAAAGTTTTCGTAGTCGCAGTCGATTTTCATAATTTCCGTAGTCGCAGTTGATAATAGTAATTTCGCCAAGTCGCAGTCGATAATAAAAATTTCCTTAGTCGCAGTCGATAACGAAAATTTCCGTAGTCGCAGTTGATAATGAAAATTTCCGTAGTCGCAGTCGATAATAGTAATTTCGCCAAGTCGCAGTCGATATTGAAAATTTGCGTAGTCGCATTTGATAACGAAAATTTCTACACCCACAGTCGATAACGAAAATTTCCGTAGTCGCAGTTGATAATGAAAATTTCCTTAGTCGCAGTCGATAACGAAAATTTCCTTAGTCGCAGTCGATTTTAAAAATTTCTATAGTCGCAGTCGATAATGAAAATTTCCGTAGTCGCAGTCGATAACGAAAATTTCCGTAGTCGCAGTCGATTTTAAAAATTTCTATAGTCGCAGTCTATAATAAAAGTTTTCGTAGTCGCAGTCGATAACGAAAATTTCCGTAGTCGCAGTCGATTTTAAAAATTTCTATAGTCGCAGTCTATAATAAAAGTTTTCGTAGTCGCAGTCGATTTTCATAATTTCCGTAGTCGCAGTTGATAATAGTAATTTCGCCAAGTCGCAGTCGATAATAAAAATTTCCGTAGTCGCAGTCGATAATAAAAATTTCCGTAGTCGCAGTTGATGATAAAAATTTCCTTAGTCGCAGTCGATAATGAATATTTCCGTAGTCGCAGTTGATAATGAAAATTTCCTTAGTCGCAGTCGATAACGAAAATTTCCTTTGTCGCAGTCGATTTTAAAAATTTCTATAGTCGCAGTCGATAATGAAAATTTCCGTAGTCGCAGTCGATAACGAAAATTTCCGTAGTCGCAGTCGATTTTAAAAATTTCTATAGTCGCAGTCTATAATAAAAGTTTTCGTAGTCGCAGTCGATAACGAAAATTTCCGTAGTCGCAGTCGATTTTAAAAATTTCTATAGTCGCAGTCTATAATAAAAGTTTTCGTAGTCGCAGTCGATTTTCATAATTTCCGTTGTCGCAGTTGATAATAGTAATTTCGCCAAGTCGCAGTCGATAATAAAAATTTCCGTAGTCGCAGTCGATTTTCAAAATTCCGTAGTCGCAGTTGATGATAAAAATTTCCTTAGTCGCAGTCGATAATAAAAATTTCCGTAGTCGCAGTTGATGATAAAAATTTCCTTAGTCGCAGTCGATAACGAAAATTTCTGTAGTCGCTCGCAGTTGATAATGAAAATTTCCTTAGTCGCAACGAAAATTTCCGTAGTCGCAGTTGATAATGAAAATTTCCGTAATCGCAGTTGATGATAAAAATTTCCTTAGTCGCAGTCGATAACGAAAATTTCTGTAGTCGCAGTTGATAATGAAAATTTCCGTAGTCGCAGTCGATAATAGTAATTTCTCCAAGTCGCAGTCGATAATAAAAACTTTCGTAGTCGCAGTCGATAATGAAAATTTCCGTAGTCGCAGTCGATTTTAAAAGTTTCTATAGTCGCAGTCGATAACGAAAATTTCCGAGTTGCAGTTGATAATAGAAATTTCCTTAGTCGCAGTCGATAACGAAAATTTCCGTAGTCGCAGTCGATAATAATAATTTCGCAAAGTCGCAGTCGATAATGAAAATTTCCGTAGTCGCAGTTGAAAATAAAAATTTCCTTAGTCGCAGTCGATAATGAAAATTTCAGTAGTCGCAGTTGATAATGAAAATTTCCGTAGTCGCAGTCGATAATAGTAATTTGCCCAAGTCCCAGTCGATTTTAAAAAGTTCCGTGGTCGCAGTCGTTAATGAAAATTTCTAAAGTCGCGGTCGATAATGAAAATTTCCGTAGTCGCAGCCGATATTGAAATTTTGCGTAGTCGCATTTGATAACGAAAATTTCTACAGTCGCAGTCGCTAATAAAAATTTCCGTAGTCGCAGTCGATAATAGTAATTTGGCCAAGTCGCAGTCGATTTTGAAAATTTCTATAGTCGCAGTCGATTTTGAAAATTTCTATAGTCGCAGTCGATAATGAAATTTTCCGAAAATTTCCGTAGTCGCAGTTGATAATGAAAATTTCCGTAGTCGTAGTCGATAATAGTAATTTGGCCAAGTCGCAGTCGATAATAAAAATTCTGTAGTCGCAGTCGATAATAAAATTTCCGTAGTCGCAGTTGATAATGAAACATTCCGTAGTCGCAGTCGATAATAGTAATTTCGCCAAGTCGCAGTCGATAATAAAAATTTTCGTAGTCGCAGTCGATAATGAAAATTTTCGTAGTCGCATTCGAAAATGAAAATTTCCGTAGTCGCAGTCGATTTTAAAAATTTCTATAGTCGCAGTCGATAACGAAAATTTCCGTAGTCGCAGTCGATTTTAAAAATTTCTATAGTCGCAGTCTATAATAAAAGTTTTCGTAGTCGCAGTCGATTTTCATAATTTCCGTAGTCGCAGTTGATAATAGTAATTTCGCCAAGTCGCAGTCGATAATAAAAATTTCCTTAGTCGCAGTCGATAACGAAAATTTCCGTAGTCGCAGTTGATAATGAAAATTTCCGTAGTCGCAGTCGATAATAGTAATTTCGCCAAGTCGCAGTCGATATTGAAAATTTGCGTAGTCGCATTTGATAACGAAAATTTCTACACCCACAGTCGATAACGAAAATTTCCGTAGTCGCAGTTGATAATGAAAATTTCCTTAGTCGCAGTCGATAACGAAAATTTCCTTAGTCGCAGTCGATTTTAAAAATTTCTATAGTCGCAGTCGATAATGAAAATTTCCGTAGTCGCAGTCGATAACGAAAATTTCCGTAGTCGCAGTCGATTTTAAAAATTTCTATAGTCGCAGTCTATAATAAAAGTTTTCGTAGTCGCAGTCGATAACGAAAATTTCCGTAGTCGCAGTCGATTTTAAAAATTTCTATAGTCGCAGTCTATAATAAAAGTTTTCGTAGTCGCAGTCGATTTTCATAATTTCCGTAGTCGCAGTTGATAATTGTAATTTCGCCAAGTCGCAGTCGATAATAAAAATTTCCGTAGTCGCAGTCGATAATAAAAATTTCCGTAGTCGCAGTTGATGATAAAAATTTCCTTAGTCGCAGTCGATAATGAATATTTCCGTAGTCGCAGTTGATAATGAAAATTTCCTTAGTCGCAGTCGATAACGAAAATTTCCTTTGTCGCAGTCGATTTTAAAAATTTCTATAGTCGCAGTCGATAATGAAAATTTCCGTAGTCGCAGTCGATAACGAAAATTTCCGTAGTCGCAGTCGATTTTAAAAATTTCTATAGTCGCAGTCTATAATAAAAGTTTTCGTAGTCGCAGTCGATAACGAAAATTTCCGTAGTCGCAGTCGATTTTAAAAATTTCTATAGTCGCAGTCTATAATAAAAGTTTTCGTAGTCGCAGTCGATTTTCATAATTTCCGTTGTCGCAGTTGATAATAGTAATTTCGCCAAGTCGCAGTCGATAATAAAAATTTCCGTAGTCGCAGTCGATTTTCAAAATTCCGTAGTCGCAGTTGATGATAAAAATTTCCTTAGTCGCAGTCGATAATAAAAATTTCCGTAGTCGCAGTTGATGATAAAAATTTCCTTAGTCGCAGTCGATAACGAAAATTTCTGTAGTCGCTCGCAGTTGATAATGAAAATTTCCTTAGTCGCAACGAAAATTTCCGTAGTCGCAGTTGATAATGAAAATTTCCGTAATCGCAGTTGATGATAAAAATTTCCTTAGTCGCAGTCGATAACGAAAATTTCTGTAGTCGCAGTTGATAATGAAAATTTCCGTAGTCGCAGTCGATAATAGTAATTTCTCCAAGTCGCAGTCGATAATAAAAACTTTCGTAGTCGCAGTCGATAATGAAAATTTCCGTAGTCGCAGTCGATTTTAAAAGTTTCTATAGTCGCAGTCGATAACGAAAATTTCTGTAGTCGCTCGCAGTTGATAATGAAAATTTCCTTAGTCGCAACGAAAATTTCCGTAGTCGCAGTTGATAATGAAAATTTCCGTAATCGCAGTTGATGATAAAAATTTCCTTAGTCGCAGTCGATAACGAAAATTTCTGTAGTTGCAGTTGATAATGAAAATTTCCGTAGTCGCAGTCGATAATAGTAATTTCTCCAAGTCGCAGTCGATAATAAAAACTTTCGTAGTCGCAGTCGATAATGAAAATTTCCGTAGTCGCAGTCGATTTTAAAAGTTTCTATAGTCGCAGTCGATAACGAAAATTTCCGAGTTGCAGTTGATAATAGAAATTTCCTTAGTCGCAGTCGATAACGAAAATTTCCGTAGTCGCAGTCGATAATAATAATTTCGCAAAGTCGCAGTCGATAATGAAAATTTCCGTAGTCGCAGTTGAAAATAAAAATTTCCTTAGTCGCAGTCGATAATGAAAATTTCAGTAGTCGCAGTTGATAATGAAAATTTCCGTAGTCGCAGTCGATAATAGTAATTTGCCCAAGTCCCAGTCGATTTTAAAAAGTTCCGTGGTCGCAGTCGTTAATGAAAATTTCTAAAGTCGCGGTCGATAATGAAAATTTCCGTAGTCGCAGCCGATATTGAAATTTTGCGTAGTCGCATTTGATAACGAAAATTTCTACAGTCGCAGTCGCTAATAAAAATTTCCGTAGTCGCAGTCGATAATAGTAATTTGGCCAAGTCGCAGTCGATTTTGAAAATTTCTATAGTCGCAGTCGATTTTGAAAATTTCTATAGTCGCAGTCGATAATGAAATTTTCCGAAAATTTCCGTAGTCGCAGTTGATAATGAAAATTTCCGTAGTCGTAGTCGATAATAGTAATTTGGCCAAGTCGCAGTCGATAATAAAAATTCTGTAGTCGCAGTCGATAATAAAATTTCCGTAGTCGCAGTTGATAATGAAACATTCCGTAGTCGCAGTCGATAATAGTAATTTCGCCAAGTCGCAGTCGATAATAAAAATTTTCGTAGTCGCAGTCGATAATGAAAATTTTCGTAGTCGCATTCGAAAATGAAAATTTCCGTAGTCGCAGTCGATTTTAAAAATTTCTATAGTCGCAGTCGATAACGAAAATTTCCGTAGTCGCAGTCGATTTTAAAAATTTCTATAGTCGCAGTCTATAATAAAAGTTTTCGTAGTCGCAGTCGATTTTCATAATTTCCGTAGTCGCAGTTGATAATAGTAATTTCGCCAAGTCGCAGTCGATAATAAAAATTTCCTTAGTCGCAGTCGATAACGAAAATTTCCGTAGTCGCAGTTGATAATGAAAATTTCCGTAGTCGCAGTCGATAATAGTAATTTCGCCAAGTCGCAGTCGATATTGAAAATTTGCGTAGTCGCATTTGATAACGAAAATTTCTACACCCACAGTCGATAACGAAAATTTCCGTAGTCGCAGTTGATAATGAAAATTTCCTTAGTCGCAGTCGATAACGAAAATTTCCTTAGTCGCAGTCGATTTTAAAAATTTCTATAGTCGCAGTCGATAATGAAAATTTCCGTAGTCGCAGTCGATAACGAAAATTTCCGTAGTCGCAGTCGATTTTAAAAATTTCTATAGTCGCAGTCTATAATAAAAGTTTTCGTAGTCGCAGTCGATAACGAAAATTTCCGTAGTCGCAGTCGATTTTAAAAATTTCTATAGTCGCAGTCTATAATAAAAGTTTTCGTAGTCGCAGTCGATTTTCATAATTTCCGTAGTCGCAGTTGATAATAGTAATTTCGCCAAGTCGCAGTCGATAATAAAAATTTCCGTAGTCGCAGTCGATAATAAAAATTTCCGTAGTCGCAGTTGATGATAAAAATTTCCTTAGTCGCAGTCGATAATGAATATTTCCGTAGTCGCAGTTGATAATGAAAATTTCCTTAGTCGCAGTCGATAACGAAAATTTCCTTTGTCGCAGTCGATTTTAAAAATTTCTATAGTCGCAGTCGATAATGAAAATTTCCGTAGTCGCAGTCGATAACGAAAATTTCCGTAGTCGCAGTCGATTTTAAAAATTTCTATAGTCGCAGTCTATAATAAAAGTTTTCGTAGTCGCAGTCGATAACGAAAATTTCCGTAGTCGCAGTCGATTTTAAAAATTTCTATAGTCGCAGTCTATAATAAAAGTTTTCGTAGTCGCAGTCGATTTTCATAATTTCCGTTGTCGCAGTTGATAATAGTAATTTCGCCAAGTCGCAGTCGATAATAAAAATTTCCGTAGTCGCAGTCGATTTTCAAAATTCCGTAGTCGCAGTTGATGATAAAAATTTCCTTAGTCGCAGTCGATAATAAAAATTTCCGTAGTCGCAGTTGATGATAAAAATTTCCTTAGTCGCAGTCGATAACGAAAATTTCTGTAGTCGCTCGCAGTTGATAATGAAAATTTCCTTAGTCGCAACGAAAATTTCCGTAGTCGCAGTTGATAATGAAAATTTCCGTAATCGCAGTTGATAATAAAAATTTCCTTAGTCGCAGTCGATAACGAAAATTTCTGTAGTCGCAGTTGATAATGAAAATTTCCGTAGTCGCAGTCGATAATAGTAATTTCTCCAAGTCGCAGTCGATAATAAAAACTTTCGTAGTCGCAGTCGATAATGAAAATTTCCGTAGTCGCAGTCGATTTTAAAAGTTTCTATAGTCGCAGTCGATAACGAAAATTTCCGTAGTCGCATTCGATTTTAAAAATTTCTATAGTCGCAGTCTATAATAAAAGTTTTCGTAGTCGCAGTCGATTTTCATAATTTCCGTAGTCGCAGTTGATAATAGTAATTTCGCCAAGTCGCAGTCGATAATAAAAATTTCCTTAGTCGCAGTCGATAATAAAAATTTCCGTAGTCGCAGTTGATGATAAAAATTTCCTTAGTCGCAGTCGATAATAGTAATTTGGCCAAGTCGCAGTCGATTTTGAAAATTTCTATAGTCGCAGTCGATTTTGAAAATTTCTATAGTCGCAGTCGATAATGAAATTTTCCGAAAATTTCCGTAGTCGCAGTTGATAATGAAAATTTCCGTAGTCGTAGTCGATAATAGTAATTTGGCCAAGTCGCAGTCGATAATAAAAATTCTGTAGTCGCAGTTGATAATGAAACATTCCGTAGTCGCAGTCGATAATAGTAATTTCGCCAAGTCGCAGTCGATAATAAAAATTTTCGTAGTCGCAGTCGATAATGAAAATTTTCGTAGTCGCATTCGAAAATGAAAATTTCCGTAGTCGCAGTCGATTTTAAAAATTTCTATAGTCGCAGTCGATAACGAAAATTTCCGTAGTCGCAGTCGATTTTAAAAATTTCTATAGTCGCAGTCTATAATAAAAGTTTTCGTAGTCGCAGTCGATTTTCATAATTTCCGTAGTCGCAGTTGATAATAGTAATTTCGCCAAGTCGCAGTCGATAATAAAAATTTCCTTAGTCGCAGTCGATAACGAAAATTTCCGTAGTCGCAGTTGATAATGAAAATTTCCGTAGTCGCAGTCGATAATAGTAATTTCGCCAAGTCGCAGTCGATATTGAAAATTTGCGTAGTCGCATTTGATAACGAAAATTTCTACACCCACAGTCGATAACGAAAATTTCCGTAGTCGCAGTTGATAATGAAAATTTCCTTAGTCGCAGTCGATAACGAAAATTTCCTTAGTCGCAGTCGATTTTAAAAATTTCTATAGTCGCAGTCGATAATGAAAATTTCCGTAGTCGCAGTCGATAACGAAAATTTCCGTAGTCGCAGTCGATTTTAAAAATTTCTATAGTCGCAGTCTATAATAAAAGTTTTCGTAGTCGCAGTCGATAACGAAAATTTCCGTAGTCGCAGTCGATTTTAAAAATTTCTATAGTCGCAGTCTATAATAAAAGTTTTCGTAGTCGCAGTCGATTTTCATAATTTCCGTAGTCGCAGTTGATAATAGTAATTTCGCCAAGTCGCAGTCGATAATAAAAATTTCCGTAGTCGCAGTCGATAATAAAAATTTCCGTAGTCGCAGTTGATGATAAAAATTTCCTTAGTCGCAGTCGATAATGAATATTTCCGTAGTCGCAGTTGATAATGAAAATTTCCTTAGTCGCAGTCGATAACGAAAATTTCCTTAGTCGCAGTCGATTTTAAAAATTTCTATAGTCGCAGTCGATAATGAAAATTTCCGTAGTCGCAGTCGATAACGAAAATTTCCGTAGTCGCAGTCGATTTTAAAAATTTCTATAGTCGCAGTCTATAATAAAAGTTTTCGTAGTCGCAGTCGATAACGAAAATTTCCGTAGTCGCAGTCGATTTTAAAAATTTCTATAGTCGCAGTCTATAATAAAAGTTTTCGTAGTCGCAGTCGATTTTCATAATTTCCGTAGTCGCAGTTGATAATAGTAATTTCGCCAAGTCGCAGTCGATAATAAAAATTTCCGTAGTCGCAGTCGATTTTCAAAATTCCGTAGTCGCAGTTGATGATAAAAATTTCCTTAGTCGCAGTCGATAATAAAAATTTCCGTAGTCGCAGTTGATGATAAAAATTTCCTTAGTCGCAGTCGATAACGAAAATTTCTGTAGTCGCTCGCAGTTGATAATGAAAATTTCCTTAGTCGCAACGAAAATTTCCGTAGTCGCAGTTGATAATGAAAATTTCCGTAATCGCAGTTGATGATAAAAATTTCCTTAGTCGCAGTCGATAACGAAAATTTCTGTAGTTGCAGTTGATAATGAAAATTTCCGTAGTCGCAGTCGATAATAGTAATTTCTCCAAGTCGCAGTCGATAATAAAAACTTTCGTAGTCGCAGTCGATAATGAAAATTTCCGTAGTCGCAGTCGATTTTAAAAGTTTCTATAGTCGCAGTCGATAACGAAAATTTCCGAGTTGCAGTTGATAATAGAAATTTCCTTAGTCGCAGTCGATAACGAAAATTTCCGTAGTCGCAGTCGATAATAATAATTTCGCAAAGTCGCAGTCGATAATGAAAATTTCCGTAGTCGCAGTTGAAAATAAAAATTTCCTTAGTCGCAGTCGATAATGAAAATTTCAGTAGTCGCAGTTGATAATGAAAATTTCCGTAGTCGCAGTCGATAATAGTAATTTGCCCAAGTCCCAGTCGATTTTAAAAAGTTCCGTGGTCGCAGTCGTTAATGAAAATTTCTAAAGTCGCGGTCGATAATGAAAATTTCCGTAGTCGCAGCCGATATTGAAATTTTGCGTAGTCGCATTTGATAACGAAAATTTCTACAGTCGCAGTCGCTAATAAAAATTTCCGTAGTCGCAGTCGATAATAGTAATTTGGCCAAGTCGCAGTCGATTTTGAAAATTTCCATAGTCGCAGTCGATTTTGAAAATTTCTATAGTCGCAGTCGATAATGAAATTTTCCGAAAATTTCCGTAGTCGCAGTTGATAATGAAAATTTCCGTAGTCGTAGTCGATAATAGTAATTTGGCCAAGTCGCAGTCGATAATAAAAATTCTGTAGTCGCAGTCGATAATAAAATTTCCGTAGTCGCAGTTGATAATGAAACATTCCGTAGTCGCAGTCGATAATAGTAATTTCGCCAAGTCGCAGTCGATAATAAAAATTTTCGTAGTCGCAGTCGATAATGAAAATTTTCGTAGTCGCATTCGAAAATGAAAATTTCCGTAGTCGCAGTCGATTTTAAAAATTTCTATAGTCGCAGTCGATAACGAAAATTTCCGTAGTCGCAGTCGATTTTAAAAATTTCTATAGTCGCAGTCTATAATAAAAGTTTTCGTAGTCGCAGTCGATTTTCATAATTTCCGTAGTCGCAGTTGATAATAGTAATTTCGCCAAGTCGCAGTCGATAATAAAAATTTCCTTAGTCGCAGTCGATAACGAAAATTTCCGTAGTCGCAGTTGATAATGAAAATTTCCGTAGTCGCAGTCGATAATAGTAATTTCGCCAAGTCGCAGTCGATATTGAAAATTTGCGTAGTCGCATTTGATAACGAAAATTTCTACACCCACAGTCGATAACGAAAATTTCCGTAGTCGCAGTTGATAATGAAAATTTCCTTAGTCGCAGTCGATAACGAAAATTTCCTTAGTCGCAGTCGATTTTAAAAATTTCTATAGTCGCAGTCGATAATGAAAATTTCCGTAGTCGCAGTCGATAACGAAAATTTCCGTAGTCGCAGTCGATTTTAAAAATTTCTATAGTCGCAGTCTATAATAAAAGTTTTCGTAGTCGCAGTCGATAACGAAAATTTCCGTAGTCGCAGTCGATTTTAAAAATTTCTATAGTCGCAGTCTATAATAAAAGTTTTCGTAGTCGCAGTCGATTTTCATAATTTCCGTAGTCGCAGTTGATAATAGTAATTTCGCCAAGTCGCAGTCGATAATAAAAATTTCCGTAGTCGCAGTCGATAATAAAAATTTCCGTAGTCGCAGTTGATGATAAAAATTTCCTTAGTCGCAGTCGATAATGAATATTTCCGTAGTCGCAGTTGATAATGAAAATTTCCTTAGTCGCAGTCGATAACGAAAATTTCCTTTGTCGCAGTCGATTTTAAAAATTTCTATAGTCGCAGTCGATAACGAAAATTTCCTTTGTCGCAGTCGATTTTAAAAATTTCTATAGTCGCAGTCGATAATGAAAATTTCCGTAGTCGCAGTCGATAACGAAAATTTCCGTAGTCGCAGTCGATTTTAAAAATTTCTATAGTCGCAGTCTATAATAAAAGTTTTCGTAGTCGCAGTCGATAACGAAAATTTCCGTAGTCGCAGTCGATTTTAAAAATTTCTATAGTCGCAGTCTATAATAAAAGTTTTCGTAGTCGCAGTCGATTTTCATAATTTCCGTTGTCGCAGTTGATAATAGTAATTTCGCCAAGTCGCAGTCGATAATAAAAATTTCCGTAGTCGCAGTCGATTTTCAAAATTCCGTAGTCGCAGTTGATGATAAAAATTTCCTTAGTCGCAGTCGATAATAAAAATTTCCGTAGTCGCAGTTGATGATAAAAATTTCCTTAGTCGCAGTCGATAACGAAAATTTCTGTAGTCGCTCGCAGTTGATAATGAAAATTTCCTTAGTCGCAACGAAAATTTCCGTAGTCGCAGTTGATAATGAAAATTTCCGTAATCGCAGTTGATGATAAAAATTTCCTTAGTCGCAGTCGATAACGAAAATTTCTGTAGTCGCAGTTGATAATGAAAATTTCCGTAGTCGCAGTCGATAATAGTAATTTCTCCAAGTCGCAGTCGATAATAAAAACTTTCGTAGTCGCAGTCGATAATGAAAATTTCCGTAGTCGCAGTCGATTTTAAAAGTTTCTATAGTCGCAGTCGATAACGAAAATTTCCGTAGTCGCATTCGATTTTAAAAATTTCTATAGTCGCAGTCTATAATAAAAGTTTTCGTAGTCGCAGTCGATTTTCATAATTTCCGTAGTCGCAGTTGATAATAGTAATTTCGCCAAGTCGCAGTCGATAATAAAAATTTCCTTAGTCGCAGTCGATAATAAAAATTTCCGTAGTCGCAGTTGATGATAAAAATTTCCTTAGTCGCAGTCGATAATAGTAATTTGGCCAAGTCGCAGTCGATTTTGAAAATTTCTATAGTCGCAGTCGATTTTGAAAATTTCTATAGTCGCAGTCGATAATGAAATTTTCCGAAAATTTCCGTAGTCGCAGTTGATAATGAAAATTTCCGTAGTCGTAGTCGATAATAGTAATTTGGCCAAGTCGCAGTCGATAATAAAAATTCTGTAGTCGCAGTTGATAATGAAACATTCCGTAGTCGCAGTCGATAATAGTAATTTCGCCAAGTCGCAGTCGATAATAAAAATTTTCGTAGTCGCAGTCGATAATGAAAATTTTCGTAGTCGCATTCGAAAATGAAAATTTCCGTAGTCGCAGTCGATTTTAAAAATTTCTATAGTCGCAGTCGATAACGAAAATTTTCGTAGTCGCAGTCGATTTTAAAAATTTCTATAGTCGCAGTCTATAATAAAAGTTTTCGTAGTCGCAGTCGATTTTCATAATTTCCGTAGTCGCAGTTGATAATAGTAATTTCGCCAAGTCGCAGTCGATAATAAAAATTTCCTTAGTCGCAGTCGATAACGAAAATTTCCGTAGTCGCAGTTGATAATGAAAATTTCCGTAGTCGCAGTCGATAATAGTAATTTCGCCAAGTCGCAGTCGATATTGAAAATTTGCGTAGTCGCATTTGATAACGAAAATTTCTACACCCACAGTCGATAACGAAAATTTCCGTAGTCGCAGTTGATAATGAAAATTTCCTTAGTCGCAGTCGATTTTAAAAATTTCTATAGTCGCAGTCGATAATGAAAATTTCCGTAGTCGCAGTCGATAACGAAAACTTCCGTAGTCGCAGTCGATTTTAAAAATTTCTATAGTCGCAGTCTATAATAAAAGTTTTCGTAGTCGCAGTCGATAACGAAAATTTCCGTAGTCGCAGTCGATTTTAAAAATTTCTATAGTCGCAGTCTATAATAAAAGTTTTCGTAGTCGCAGTCGATTTTCATAATTTCCGTAGTCGCAGTTGATAATAGTAATTTCGCCAAGTCGCAGTCGATAATAAAAATTTCCGTAGTCGCAGTCGATAATAAAAATTTCCGTAGTCGCAGTTGATGATAAAAATTTCCTTAGTCGCAGTCGATAATGAATATTTCCGTAGTCGCAGTTGATAATGAAAATTTCCTTAGTCGCAGTCGATAACGAAAATTTCCTTAGTCGCAGTCGATTTTAAAAATTTCTATAGTCGCAGTCGATAATGAAAATTTCCGTAGTCGCAGTCGATAACGAAAATTTCCGTAGTCGCAGTCGATTTTAAAAATTTCTATAGTCGCAGTCTATAATAAAAGTTTTCGTAGTCGCAGTCGATAACGAAAATTTCCGTAGTCGCAGTCGATTTTAAAAATTTCTATAGTCGCAGTCTATAATAAAAGTTTTCGTAGTCGCAGTCGATTTTCATAATTTCCGTAGTCGCAGTTGATAATAGTAATTTCGCCAAGTCGCAGTCGATAATAAAAATTTCCGTAGTCGCAGTCGATTTTCAAAATTCCGTAGTCGCAGTTGATGATAAAAATTTCCTTAGTCGCAGTCGATAATAAAAATTTCCGTAGTCGCAGTTGATGATAAAAATTTCCTTAGTCGCAGTCGATAACGAAAATTTCTGTAGTCGCTCGCAGTTGATAATGAAAATTTCCTTAGTCGCAACGAAAATTTCCGTAGTCGCAGTTGATAATGAAAATTTCCGTAATCGCAGTTGATGATAAAAATTTCCTTAGTCGCAGTCGATAACGAAAATTTCTGTAGTTGCAGTTGATAATGAAAATTTCCGTAGTCGCAGTCGATAATAGTAATTTCTCCAAGTCGCAGTCGATAATAAAAACTTTCGTAGTCGCAGTCGATAATGAAAATTTCCGTAGTCGCAGTCGATTTTAAAAGTTTCTATAGTCGCAGTCGATAACGAAAATTTCCGAGTTGCAGTTGATAATAGAAATTTCCTTAGTCGCAGTCGATAACGAAAATTTCCGTAGTCGCAGTCGATAATAATAATTTCGCAAAGTCGCAGTCGATAATGAAAATTTCCGTAGTCGCAGTTGAAAATAAAAATTTCCTTAGTCGCAGTCGATAATGAAAATTTCAGTAGTCGCAGTTGATAATGAAAATTTCCGTAGTCGCAGTCGATAATAGTAATTTGCCCAAGTCCCAGTCGATTTTAAAAAGTTCCGTGGTCGCAGTCGTTAATGAAAATTTCTAAAGTCGCGGTCGATAATGAAAATTTCCGTAGTCGCAGCCGATATTGAAATTTTGCGTAGTCGCATTTGATAACGAAAATTTCTACAGTCGCAGTCGCTAATAAAAATTTCCGTAGTCGCAGTCGATAATAGTAATTTGGCCAAGTCGCAGTCGATTTTGAAAATTTCTATAGTCGCAGTCGATTTTGAAAATTTCTATAGTCGCAGTCGATAATGAAATTTTCCGAAAATTTCCGTAGTCGCAGTTGATAATGAAAATTTCCGTAGTCGTAGTCGATAATAGTAATTTGGCCAAGTCGCAGTCGATAATAAAAATTCTGTAGTCGCAGTCGATAATAAAATTTCCGTAGTCGCAGTTGATAATGAAACATTCCGTAGTCGCAGTCGATAATAGTAATTTCGCCAAGTCGCAGTCGATAATAAAAATTTTCGTAGTCGCAGTCGATAATGAAAATTTTCGTAGTCGCATTCGAAAATGAAAATTTCCGTAGTCGCAGTCGATTTTAAAAATTTCTATAGTCGCAGTCGATAACGAAAATTTCCGTAGTCGCAGTCGATTTTAAAAATTTCTATAGTCGCAGTCTATAATAAAAGTTTTCGTAGTCGCAGTCGATTTTCATAATTTCCGTAGTCGCAGTTGATAATAGTAATTTCGCCAAGTCGCAGTCGATAATAAAAATTTCCTTAGTCGCAGTCGATAACGAAAATTTCCGTAGTCGCAGTTGATAATGAAAATTTCCGTAGTCGCAGTCGATAATAGTAATTTCGCCAAGTCGCAGTCGATATTGAAAATTTGCGTAGTCGCATTTGATAACGAAAATTTCTACACCCACAGTCGATAACGAAAATTTCCGTAGTCGCAGTTGATAATGAAAATTTCCTTAGTCGCAGTCGATAACGAAAATTTCCTTAGTCGCAGTCGATTTTAAAAATTTCTATAGTCGCAGTCGATAATGAAAATTTCCGTAGTCGCAGTCGATAACGAAAATTTCCGTAGTCGCAGTCGATTTTAAAAATTTCTATAGTCGCAGTCTATAATAAAAGTTTTCGTAGTCGCAGTCGATAACGAAAATTTCCGTAGTCGCAGTCGATTTTAAAAATTTCTATAGTCGCAGTCTATAATAAAAGTTTTCGTAGTCGCAGTCGATTTTCATAATTTCCGTAGTCGCAGTTGATAATAGTAATTTCGCCAAGTCGCAGTCGATAATAAAAATTTCCGTAGTCGCAGTCGATAATAAAAATTTCCGTAGTCGCAGTTGATGATAAAAATTTCCTTAGTCGCAGTCGATAATGAATATTTCCGTAGTCGCAGTTGATAATGAAAATTTCCTTAGTCGCAGTCGATAACGAAAATTTCCTTAGTCGCAGTCGATTTTAAAAATTTCTATAGTCGCAGTCGATAATGAAAATTTCCGTAGTCGCAGTCGATAACGAAAATTTCCGTAGTCGCAGTCGATTTTAAAAATTTCTATAGTCGCAGTCTATAATAAAAGTTTTCGTAGTCGCAGTCGATAACGAAAATTTCCGTAGTCGCAGTCGATTTTAAAAATTTCTATAGTCGCAGTCTATAATAAAAGTTTTCGTAGTCGCAGTCGATTTTCATAATTTCCGTAGTCGCAGTTGATAATAGTAATTTCGCCAAGTCGCAGTCGATAATAAAAATTTCCGTAGTCGCAGTCGATTTTCAAAATTCCGTAGTCGCAGTTGATGATAAAAATTTCCTTAGTCGCAGTCGATAATAAAAATTTCCGTAGTCGCAGTTGATGATAAAAATTTCCTTAGTCGCAGTCGATAACGAAAATTTCTGTAGTCGCTCGCAGTTGATAATGAAAATTTCCTTAGTCGCAACGAAAATTTCCGTAGTCGCAGTTGATAATGAAAATTTCCGTAATCGCAGTTGATGATAAAAATTTCCTTAGTCGCAGTCGATAACGAAAATTTCTGTAGTTGCAGTTGATAATGAAAATTTCCGTAGTCGCAGTCGATAATAGTAATTTCTCCAAGTCGCAGTCGATAATAAAAACTTTCGTAGTCGCAGTCGATAATGAAAATTTCCGTAGTCGCAGTCGATTTTAAAAGTTTCTATAGTCGCAGTCGATAACGAAAATTTCCGAGTTGCAGTTGATAATAGAAATTTCCTTAGTCGCAGTCGATAACGAAAATTTCCGTAGTCGCAGTCGATAATAATAATTTCGCAAAGTCGCAGTCGATAATGAAAATTTCCGTAGTCGCAGTTGAAAATAAAAATTTCCTTAGTCGCAGTCGATAATGAAAATTTCAGTAGTCGCAGTTGATAATGAAAATTTCCGTAGTCGCAGTCGATAATAGTAATTTGCCCAAGTCCCAGTCGATTTTAAAAAGTTCCGTGGTCGCAGTCGTTAATGAAAATTTCTAAAGTCGCGGTCGATAATGAAAATTTCCGTAGTCGCAGCCGATATTGAAATTTTGCGTAGTCGCATTTGATAACGAAAATTTCTACAGTCGCAGTCGCTAATAAAAATTTCCGTAGTCGCAGTCGATAATAGTAATTTGGCCAAGTCGCAGTCGATTTTGAAAATTTCTATAGTCGCAGTCGATTTTGAAAATTTCTATAGTCGCAGTCGATAATGAAATTTTCCGAAAATTTCCGTAGTCGCAGTTGATAATGAAAATTTCCGTAGTCGTAGTCGATAATAGTAATTTGGCCAAGTCGCAGTCGATAATAAAAATTCTGTAGTCGCAGTCGATAATAAAATTTCCGTAGTCGCAGTTGATAATGAAACATTCCGTAGTCGCAGTCGATAATAGTAATTTCGCCAAGTCGCAGTCGATAATAAAAATTTTCGTAGTCGCAGTCGATAATGAAAATTTTCGTAGTCGCATTCGAAAATGAAAATTTCCGTAGTCGCAGTCGATTTTAAAAATTTCTATAGTCGCAGTCGATAACGAAAATTTCCGTAGTCGCAGTCGATTTTAAAAATTTCTATAGTCGCAGTCTATAATAAAAGTTTTCGTAGTCGCAGTCGATTTTCATAATTTCCGTAGTCGCAGTTGATAATAGTAATTTCGCCAAGTCGCAGTCGATAATAAAAATTTCCTTAGTCGCAGTCGATAACGAAAATTTCCGTAGTCGCAGTTGATAATGAAAATTTCCGTAGTCGCAGTCGATAATAGTAATTTCGCCAAGTCGCAGTCGATATTGAAAATTTGCGTAGTCGCATTTGATAACGAAAATTTCTACACCCACAGTCGATAACGAAAATTTCCGTAGTCGCAGTTGATAATGAAAATTTCCTTAGTCGCAGTCGATAACGAAAATTTCCTTAGTCGCAGTCGATTTTAAAAATTTCTATAGTCGCAGTCGATAATGAAAATTTCCGTAGTCGCAGTCGATAACGAAAATTTCCGTAGTCGCAGTCGATTTTAAAAATTTCTATAGTCGCAGTCTATAATAAAAGTTTTCGTAGTCGCAGTCGATAACGAAAATTTCCGTAGTCGCAGTCGATTTTAAAAATTTCTATAGTCGCAGTCTATAATAAAAGTTTTCGTAGTCGCAGTCGATTTTCATAATTTCCGTAGTCGCAGTTGATAATAGTAATTTCGCCAAGTCGCAGTCGATAATAAAAATTTCCGTAGTCGCAGTCGATAATAAAAATTTCCGTAGTCGCAGTTGATGATAAAAATTTCCTTAGTCGCAGTCGATAATGAATATTTCCGTAGTCGCAGTTGATAATGAAAATTTCCTTAGTCGCAGTCGATAACGAAAATTTCCTTTGTCGCAGTCGATTTTAAAAATTTCTATAGTCGCAGTCGATAATGAAAATTTCCGTAGTCGCAGTCGATAACGAAAATTTCCGTAGTCGCAGTCGATTTTAAAAATTTCTATAGTCGCAGTCTATAATAAAAGTTTTCGTAGTCGCAGTCGATAACGAAAATTTCCGTAGTCGCAGTCGATTTTAAAAATTTCTATAGTCGCAGTCTATAATAAAAGTTTTCGTAGTCGCAGTCGATTTTCATAATTTCCGTTGTCGCAGTTGATAATAGTAATTTCGCCAAGTCGCAGTCGATAATAAAAATTTCCGTAGTCGCAGTCGATTTTCAAAATTCCGTAGTCGCAGTTGATGATAAAAATTTCCTTAGTCGCAGTCGATAATAAAAATTTCCGTAGTCGCAGTTGATGATAAAAATTTCCTTAGTCGCAGTCGATAACGAAAATTTCTGTAGTCGCTCGCAGTTGATAATGAAAATTTCCTTAGTCGCAACGAAAATTTCCGTAGTCGCAGTTGATAATGAAAATTTCCGTAATCGCAGTTGATGATAAAAATTTCCTTAGTCGCAGTCGATAACGAAAATTTCTGTAGTCGCAGTTGATAATGAAAATTTCCGTAGTCGCAGTCGATAATAGTAATTTCTCCAAGTCGCAGTCGATAATAAAAACTTTCGTAGTCGCAGTCGATAATGAAAATTTCCGTAGTCGCAGTCGATTTTAAAAGTTTCTATAGTCGCAGTCGATAACGAAAATTTCCGAGTTGCAGATGATAATAGAAATTTCCTTAGTCGCAGTCGATAACGAAAATTTCCGTAGTCGCAGTCGATAATAATAATTTCGCAAAGTCGCAGTCGATAATGAAAATTTCCGTAGTCGCAGTTGAAAATAAAAATTTCCTTAGTCGCAGTCGATAATGAAAATTTCAGTAGTCGCAGTTGATAATGAAAATTTCCGTAGTCGCAGTCGATAATAGTAATTTGCCCAAGTCCCAGTCGATTTTAAAAAGTTCCGTGGTCGCAGTCGTTAATGAAAATTTCTAAAGTCGCGGTCGATAATGAAAATTTCCGTAGTCGCAGCCGATATTGAAATTTTGCGTAGTCGCATTTGATAACGAAAATTTCTACAGTCGCAGTCACTAATAAAAATTTCCGTAGTCGCAGTCGATAATAGTAATTTGGCCAAGTCGCAGTCGATTTTGAAAATTTCTATAGTCGCAGTCGATTTTGAAAATTTCTATAGTCGCAGTCGATAATGAAATTTTCCGAAAATTTCCGTAGTCGCAGTTGATAATGAAAATTTCCGTAGTCGTAGTCGATAATAGTAATTTGGCCAAGTCGCAGTCGATAATAAAAATTCTGTAGTCGCAGTCGATAATAAAATTTCCGTAGTCGCAGTTGATAATGAAACATTCCGTAGTCGCAGTCGATAATAGTAATTTCGCCAAGTCGCAGTCGATAATAAAAATTTTCGTAGTCGCAGTCGATAATGAAAATTTTCGTAGTCGCATTCGAAAATGAAAATTTCCGTAGTCGCAGTCGATTTTAAAAATTTCTATAGTCGCAGTCGATAACGAAAATTTCCGTAGTCGCAGTCGATTTTAAAAATTTCTATAGTCGCAGTCTATAATAAAAGTTTTCGTAGTCGCAGTCGATTTTCATAATTTCCGTAGTCGCAGTTGATAATAGTAATTTCGCCAAGTCGCAGTCGATAATAAAAATTTCCTTAGTCGCAGTCGATAACGAAAATTTCCGTAGTCGCAGTTGATAATGAAAATTTCCGTAGTCGCAGTCGATAATAGTAATTTCGCCAAGTCGCAGTCGATATTGAAAATTTGCGTAGTCGCATTTGATAACGAAAATTTCTACACCCACAGTCGATAACGAAAATTTCCGTAGTCGCAGTTGATAATGAAAATTTCCTTAGTCGCAGTCGATAACGAAAATTTCCTTAGTCGCAGTCGATTTTAAAAATTTCTATAGTCGCAGTCGATAATGAAAATTTCCGTAGTCGCAGTCGATAACGAAAATTTCCGTAGTCGCAGTCGATTTTAAAAATTTCTATAGTCGCAGTCTATAATAAAAGTTTTCGTAGTCGCAGTCGATAACGAAAATTTCCGTAGTCGCAGTCGATTTTAAAAATTTCTATAGTCGCAGTCTATAATAAAAGTTTTCGTAGTCGCAGTCGATTTTCATAATTTCCGTAGTCGCAGTTGATAATAGTAATTTCGCCAAGTCGCAGTCGATAATAAAAATTTCCGTAGTCGCAGTCGATAATAAAAATTTCCGTAGTCGCAGTTGATGATAAAAATTTCCTTAGTCGCAGTCGATAATGAATATTTCCGTAGTCGCAGTTGATAATGAAAATTTCCTTAGTCGCAGTCGATAACGAAAATTTCCTTTGTCGCAGTCGATTTTAAAAATTTCTATAGTCGCAGTCGATAATGAAAATTTCCGTAGTCGCAGTCGATAACGAAAATTTCCGTAGTCGCAGTCGATTTTAAAAATTTCTATAGTCGCAGTCTATAATAAAAGTTTTCGTAGTCGCAGTCGATAACGAAAATTTCCGTAGTCGCAGTCGATTTTAAAAATTTCTATAGTCGCAGTCTATAATAAAAGTTTTCGTAGTCGCAGTCGATTTTCATAATTTCCGTAGTCGCAGTTGATAATAGTAATTTCGCCAAGTCGCAGTCGATAATAAAAATTTCCGTAGTCGCAGTCGATTTTCAAAATTCCGTAGTCGCAGTTGATGATAAAAATTTCCTTAGTCGCAGTCGATAATAAAAATTTCCGTAGTCGCAGTTGATGATAAAAATTTCCTTAGTCGCAGTCGATAACGAAAATTTCTGTAGTCGCTCGCAGTTGATAATGAAAATTTCCTTAGTCGCAACGAAAATTTCCGTAGTCGCAATTGATAATGAAAATTTCCGTAATCGCAGTTGATGATAAAAATTTCCTTAGTCGCAGTCGATAACGAAAATTTCTGTAGTCGCAGTTGATAATGAAAATTTCCGTAGTCGCAGTCGATAATAGTAATTTCTCCAAGTCGCAGTCGATAATAAAAACTTTCGTAGTCGCAGTCGATAATGAAAATTTCCGTAGTCGCAGTCGATTTTAAAAGTTTCTATAGTCGCAGTCGATAACGAAAATTTCCGAGTTGCAGTTGATAATAGAAATTTCCTTAGTCGCAGTAGATAACGAAAATTTCCGTAGTCGCAGTCGATAATAATAATTTCGCAAAGTCGCAGTCGATAATGAAAATTTCCGTAGTCGCAGTTGAAAATAAAAATTTCCTTAGTCGCAGTCGATAATGAAAATTTCAGTAGTCGCAGTTGATAATGAAAATTTCCGTAGTCGCAGTCGATAATAGTAATTTGCCCAAGTCCCAGTCGATAAAAAAATGTTCGTAGTCACAGTGGATAACGAAAATTTCTATAGTCGCAGTCTATAATGAAAATTTCCGTAGTCGCAGTCGATTTTAAAAAGTTCCGTGGTCGCAGTCGTTAATGAAAATTTCTAAAGTCGCGGTCGATAATGAAAATTTCCGTAGTCGCAGTCGATATTGAAATTTTGCGTAGTCGCATTTGATAACGAAAATTTCTACAGTCGCAGTAAATTATAATTGTTTCTATGAGTCGCATTCGATAATAAAAATTTCCGTAGTCGCAGTCGATTTTGAAAAGTTCCGTAGTCACAGTGGATAACGAAAATTTCTAAAGTCGCGGTCGATAATGAAAATTTCCGTAGTCGCAGTCGATATTGAAATTTTGCGTAGTCGCATTTGATAACGCAAAATTTCTTCAGTCGCAGTCGATAAGGAAAATTTCCGTAGTCGCATTTGATAACGAAAATTTCTGTAGTCGCAGTCGATAATAAAAATGTTCGTAGTCACAGTAGATAACGAAAATTTCCGTAGTCACAGTTGATAATAAAAAATTTCGCCAAGTCGCAATCGATAATAAACATTTACGTAGTCGCAGTCGATAACGAAAGTTTCCGTAGTCGCAGTTGGTAATGAAAATTTCCGTAGTCGCAGTCGATAATAGTGATTTCGCCAAGTCGCTGTCGATAATAAAAATTTCTGTAATCGCAGTCGATAACAAAAATTTCCGTCGTCGCCGTCGACAATAATAATTTCGTTTAGTCGCAGTTGATAATAATTATTTTCTTGAGTCGCAGTCGATAATAATAATTTCGTTTAGTCGCAGTCGATAATAAAAATTTTCGTAGTCGCAGTCGATAAAGAAAATTTCCGTAGTCACAGTCGATAATAAAAATTTCCGTAGTTGCAGTCGATAACAAACATTTCTGTAGTCGCAGTCGTTAATGAAAATTTCTAAAGTCGCGGTCGATAATGAAAATTTCCGTAGTCGCAGTCGATATTGAAATTTTGCGTAGTCGCATTTGATAACGAAAATTTCTACAGTCGCAGTAAATTATAATTGTTTCTATGAGTCGCATTCGATAATAAAAATTTCCGTAGTCGCAGTCGATTTTGAAAAGTTCCGTAGTCACAGTGGATAACGAAAATTTCTAAAGTCGCGGTCGATAATGAAAATTTCCGTAGTCGCAGTCGATATTGAAATTTTGCGTAGTCGCATTTGATAACGCAAAATTTCTTCAGTCGCAGTCGATAAGGAAAATTTCCGTAGTCGCATTTGATAACGAAAATTTCCGTAGTCGCAGTCGATAATAAAAATGTTCGTAGTCACAGTAGATAACGAAAATTTCCGTAGTCACAGTTGATAATAAAAAATTTCGCCAAGTCGCAATCGATAATAAACATTTACGTAGTCGCAGTCGATAACGAAAGTTTCCGTAGTCGCAGTTGATAATGAAAATTTCCGTAGTCGTAGTCGATAATAGTAATTTGGCCAAGTCGCAGTCGATAATAAAAATTCTGTAGTCGCAGTTGATAATGAAACATTCCGTAGTCGCAGTCGATAATAGTAATTTCGCCAAGTCGCAGTCGATAATAAAAATTTTCGTAGTCGCAGTCGATAATGAAAATTTTCGTAGTCGCAGTTGATAATGAAAATTTCCGTAGTCGCAGTCGATTTTAAAAATTTCTATAGTCGCAGTCGATAACGAAAATTTCCGTAGTCGCAGTCGATTTTAAAAATTTCTATAGTCGCAGTCTATAATAAAAGTTTTCGTAGTCGCAGTCGATTTTCATAATTTCCGTAGTCGCAGTTGATAATAGTAATTTCGCCAAGTCGCAGTCGATAATAAAAATTTCCGTAGTCGCAGTCGATAATAAAAATTTCCGTAGTCGCAGTTGATGATAAAAATTTCCTTAGTCGCAGTCGATAATGAATATTTCCGTAGTCGCAGTTGATAATGAAAATTTCCTTAGTCGCAGTCGATAACGAAAATTTCTATAGTCGCAGTCTATAATAAAAGTTTTCGTAGTCGCAGTCGATTTTCATAATTTCCGTAGTCGCAGTTGATAATAGTAATTTCGCCAAGTCGCAGTCGATAATAAAAATTTCCGTAGTCGCAGTCGATTTTCAAAATTCCGTAGTCGCAGTTGATGATAAAAATTTCCTTAGTCGCAGTCGATAATAAAAATTTCCGTAGTCGCAGTCGATAATGAATATTTCCGTAGTCGCAGTTGATAATGAAAATTTCCTTAGTCGCAGTCGATAACGAAAATTTCCTTTGTCGCAGTCGATTTTAAAAATTTCTATAGTCGCAGTCGATAATGAAAATTTCCGTAGTCGCAGTCGATAACGAAAATTTCCGTAGTCGCAGTCGATTTTAAAAATTTCTATAGTCGCAGTCTATAATAAAAGTTTTCGTAGTCGCAGTCGATAACGAAAATTTCCGTAGTCGCAGTCGATTTTAAAAATTTCTATAGTCGCAGTCTATAATAAAAGTTTTCGTAGTCGCAGTCGATTTTCATAATTTCCGTAGTCGCAGTTGATAATAGTAATTTCGCCAAGTCGCAGTCGATAATAAAAATTTCCGTAGTCGCAGTCGATTTTCAAAATTCCGTAGTCGCAGTTGATGATAAAAATTTCCTTAGTCGCAGTCGATAATAAAAATTTCCGTAGTCGCAGTTGATGATAAAAATTTCCTTAGTCGCAGTCGATAACGAAAATTTCTGTAGTCGCTCGCAGTTGATAATGAAAATTTCCTTAGTCGCAACGAAAATTTCCGTAGTCGCAATTGATAATGAAAATTTCCGTAATCGCAGTTGATGATAAAAATTTCCTTAGTCGCAGTCGATAACGAAAATTTCTGTAGTCGCAGTTGATAATGAAAATTTCCGTAGTCGCAGTCGATAATAGTAATTTCTCCAAGTCGCAGTCGATAATAAAAACTTTCGTAGTCGCAGTCGATAATGAAAATTTCCGTAGTCGCAGTCGATTTTAAAAGTTTCTATAGTCGCAGTCGATAACGAAAATTTCCGAGTTGCAGTTGATAATAGAAATTTCCTTAGTCGCAGTAGATAACGAAAATTTCCGTAGTCGCAGTCGATAATAATAATTTCGCAAAGTCGCAGTCGATAATGAAAATTTCCGTAGTCGCAGTTGAAAATAAAAATTTCCTTAGTCGCAGTCGATAATGAAAATTTCAGTAGTCGCAGTTGATAATGAAAATTTCCGTAGTCGCAGTCGATAATAGTAATTTGCCCAAGTCCCAGTCGATAAAAAAATGTTCGTAGTCACAGTGGATAACGAAAATTTCTATAGTCGCAGTCTATAATGAAAATTTCCGTAGTCGCAGTCGATTTTAAAAAGTTCCGTGGTCGCAGTCGTTAATGAAAATTTCTAAAGTCGCGGTCGATAATGAAAATTACCGTAGTCGCAGTCGATATTGAAATTTTGCGTAGTCGCATTTGATAACGAAAATTTCTACAGTCGCAGTAAATTATAATTGTTTCTATGAGTCGCATTCGATAATAAAAATTTCCGTAGTCGCAGTCGATTTTGAAAAGTTCCGTAGTCACAGTGGATAACGAAAATTTCTAAAGTCGCGGTCGATAATGAAAATTTCCGTAGTCGCAGTCGATATTGAAATTTTGCGTAGTCGCATTTGATAACGCAAAATTTCTTCAGTCGCAGTCGATAAGGAAAATTTCCGTAGTCGCATTTGATAACGAAAATTTCCGTAGTCGCAGTCGATAATAAAAATGTTCGTAGTCACAGTAGATAACGAAAATTTCCGTAGTCACAGTTGATAATAAAAAATTTCGCCAAGTCGCAATCGATAATAAACATTTACGTAGTCGCAGTCGATAACGAAAGTTTCCGTAGTCGCAGTTGGTAATGAAAATTTCCGTAGTCGCAGTCGATAATAGTGATTTCGCCAAGTCGCTGTCGATAATAAAAATTTCTGTAATCGCAGTCGATAACAAAAATTTCCGTCGTCGCCGTCGACAATAATAATTTCGTTTAGTCGCAGTTGATAATAATTATTTTCTTGAGTCGCAGTCGATAATAATAATTTCGTTTAGTCGCAGTCGATAATAAAAATTTTCGTAGTCGCAGTCGATAAAGAAAATTTCCGTAGTCACAGTCGATAATAAAAATTTCCGTAGTTGCAGTCGATAACAAACATTTCTGTAGTCGCAGTCGTTAATGAAAATTTCTAAAGTCGCGGTCGATAATGAAAATTTCCGTAGTCGCAGTCGATATTGAAATTTTGCGTAGTCGCATTTGATAACGAAAATTTCTACAGTCGCAGTAAATTATAATTGTTTCTATGAGTCGCATTCGATAATAAAAATTTCCGTAGTCGCAGTCGATTTTGAAAAGTTCCGTAGTCACAGTGGATAACGAAAATTTCTAAAGTCGCGGTCGATAATGAAAATTTCCGTAGTCGCAGTCGATATTGAAATTTTGCGTAGTCGCATTTGATAACGCAAAATTTCTTCAGTCGCAGTCGATAAGGAAAATTTCCGTAGTCGCATTTGATAACGAAAATTTCCGTAGTCGCAGTCGATAATAAAAATGTTCGTAGTCACAGTAGATAACGAAAATTTCCGTAGTCACAGTTGATAATAAAAAATTTCGCCAAGTCGCAATCGATAATAAACATTTACGTAGTCGCAGTCGATAACGAAAGTTTCCGTAGTCGCAGTTGGTAATGAAAATTTCCGTAGTCGCAGTCGATAATAGTGATTTCGCCAAGTCGCTGTCGATAATAAAAATTTCTGTAGTCGCAGTCGATAACAAAAATTTCCGTCGTCGCCGTCGACAATAATAAATTCGTTTAGTCGCAGTTGATAATAATTATTTTCTTGAGTCGCAGTCGATAATAATAATTTCGTTTAGTCGCAGTCGATAATAAAAATTTTCGTAGTCGCAGTCGATAAAGAAAATTTCCGTAGTCACAGTCGATAATAAAAATTTCCGTAGTTGCAGTCGATAACAAACATTTCTGTAGTCGCAGTCTATAATGAAAATTTCCGTATTCGCAGTCGATTTTGAAAAGTTCCGTAGTCACAGTGGATAACGAAAATTTCTATAGTCGCAGTCTATAATGAAAATTTCCGTAGTCGCAGTCGATTTTAAAAAGTTCCGTGGTCGCAGTCGTTAATGAAAATTTCTAAAGTCGCGGTCGATAATGAAAATTTCCGTAGTCGCAGTCGATATTGAAATTTTGCGTAGTCGCATTTGATAACGAAAATTTCTACAGTCGCAGTCGCTAATAAAAATTTCCGTAGTCGCAGTCGATAATAGTTATTTGGCCAAGTCGCAGTCGATAATAAAAATTCTGTAGTCGCAGTGGATAATAAAATTTCCGTAGTCGCAGTTGATAATGAAACATTCCGTAGTCGCAGTCGATAATAGTAATTTCGCCAAGTCGCAGTCGATAATGAAAATTTCCGTAGTCGCAGTTGAGTCGCAGTCGATTTTGATAATTTCCGTAGTCGCAGTTGATAATAGTAAATTCGCCAAGTCGCAGTCGATTTTGAAAATTTCTATAGTCGCAGTCGATTTTGAAAATTTCTATAGTCGCAGTCGATAATGAAAATTTCCGTAGTCGCAGTTGATAATGAAAATTTCCGTAGTCGCAGTCGATAATAGTAATTTGGCCAAGTCGCAGTCGATAATAAAAATTCTGTAGTCGCAGTCGATAATAAAATTTTCGTAGTCGCAGTTGATAATGAAACATTCCGTAGTCGCAGTCGATAATAGTAATTTCGCCAAGTCGCAGTCGATAATAAAAATTTTCGTAGTCGCAGTCTATAATAAAAGTTTTCGTAGTCGCAGTCGATTTTCATAATTTCCGTAGTCGCAGTTGATAATAGTAATTTCGCCAAGTCACAGTCGATAATAAAAATTTCCGTAGTCGCAGTCGATTTTCAAAATTCCGTAGTCGCAGTTGATAATAAAAATTTCCTTAGTCGCAGTTGATGATAAAAATTTCCTTAGTCGCAGTCGATAATAAAAATTTCCGTAGTCGCAGTTGATGATAAAAATTTCCTTAGTCGCAGTCGATAACAAAATTTTCTGTAGTCGCACGCAGTTGATAATGAAAATTTCCGTAGTCGCAGTTGATAATAAAAATTTCCGTAATCGCAGTTGATGATGAAAATTTCCGTATAATAAAAATTTCCGTAGTCGCAGTCGATAATGAAAATTTCCGTAGTCGCAGTTGATAATCAAAATTTCCGTAGTCGCAGTCGATAATAGTAATTTCTCCAAGTCGCAGTCGATAATAAAAATTTTCGTAGTCGCAGTCGATAATGAAAATTTCCGTAGTCGCAGTCGATTTTAAAAATTACTATAGTCGCAGTCGATAACGAAAATTTCCGAGTCGCAGTTGATAATGAAAATTTCCGTAGTCGCAGTCAATAACGAAAATTTCTGTAGTCGCAGTCGATAATGAAATTTTCCGTAGTCGCAGTTGATAATGAAAATTTCCGTAGTCGCAGTCGATAATAGTAATTTGGCCAAGTCGCAGTCGATAATAAAAATTCTGTAGTCGCAGTCGATAATAAAATTTTAGTAGTCGCAGTTGATAATGAAACATTCCGTAGTCGCAGTCGATAATAGTAATTTCGCCAAGTCGCAGTCGATAATAAAAATTTTCGTAGTCGCAGTCTATAATAAAAGTTTTCGTAGTCGCAGTCGATTTTCATAATTTCCGTAGTCGCAGTTGATAATAGTAATTTCGCCAAGTCACAGTCGATAATAAAAATTTCCGTAGTCGCAGTCGATTTTCAAAATTCCGTAGTCGCAGTTGATAATAAAAATTTCCTTAGTCGCAGTTGATGATAAAAATTTCCTTAGTCGCAGTCGATAACGAAAATTTCCGAGTTGCAGTTGATAATAGAAATTTCCTTAGTCGCAGTCGATAACGAAAATTTCCGTAGTCGCAGTCGATAATAATAATTTCGCAAAGTCGCAGTCGATAATGAAAATTTCCGTAGTCGCAGTTGAGTCGCAGTCGAATTTGATAATTTCCGTAGTCGCAGTTGATAATAGTAAATTCGCCAAGTCGCAGTCGATTTTGAAAATTTCTATAGTCGCAGTCGATTTTGAAAATTTCTATAGTCGCAGTCGATAATGAAAATTTCCGAAAATTTCCGTAGTCGCAGTTGATAATGAAAATTTCCGTAGTCGCAGTCGATAATAAAAATTCTGTAGTCGCAGTCGATAATAAATTTTCCGTAGTCGCAGTTGATAATGAAACATTCCGTAGTCGCAGTCGATAATAGTAATTTCGCCAAGTCGCAGTCGATAATAAAAATTTTCGTAGTCGCAGTCGATAATGAAAATTTTCGTAGTCGCATTCGAAAATGAAAATTTCCGTAGTCGCAGTCGATTTTAAAAATTTCTATAGTCGCAGTCTATAATAAAAGTTTTCGTAGTCGCAGTCGATTTTCATAATTTCCGTAGTCGCAGTTGATAATAGTAATTTCGCCAAGTCGCAGTCGATAATAAAAAATTCCGTAGTCGCAGTTGATAATAAAAATTTCCTTAGTCGCAGTCCATTTTCAAAATTCCGTAGTCGCAGTCGATAATAAAAATTTCCGTAGTCGCAGTTGATGATAAAAATTTCCTTAGTCGCAGTCGATAATGAATATTTCCGTAGTCGCAGTTGATAATGAAAATTTCCTTAGTCGCAGTCGATAACGAAAATTTCCTTAGTCGCAGTCGATTTTAAAAATTTCTATAGTCGCAGTCGATAATGAAAATTTCCGTAGTCGCAGTCGATAACGAAAATTTCCGTAGTCGCAGTCGATTTTAAAAATTTCTATAGTCGCAGTCTATAATAAAAGTTTTCGTAGTCGCAGTAGATAACGAAAATTTCCGTAGTCGCAGTCGATTTTAAAAATTTCTATAGTCGCAGTCTATAATAAAAGTTTTCGTAGTCGCAGTCGATTTTCATAATTTCCGTAGTCGCAGTTGATAATAGTAATTTCGCCAAGTCGCAGTCGATAATAAAAATTTCCGTAGTCGCAGTCGATAATAAAAATTTCCGTAGTCGCAGTTGATGATAAAAATTTCCTTAGTCGCAGTCGATAATGAATATTTCCGTAGTCGCAGTTGATAATGAAAATTTCCTTAGTCGCAGTCGATAACGAAAATTTCTATAGTCGCAGTCTATAATAAAAGTTTTCGTAGTCGCAGTCGATTTTCATAATTTCCGTAGTCGCAGTTGATAATAGTAATTTCGCCAAGTCGCAGTCGATAATAAAAATTTCCGTAGTCGCAGTCGATTTTCAAAATTCCGTAGTCGCAGTTGATGATAAAAATTTCCTTAGTCGCAGTCGATAATAAAAATTTCCGTAGTCGCAGTTGATGATAAAAATTTCCTTAGTCGCAGTCGATAACGAAAATTTCTGTAGTCGCTCGCAGTTGATAATGAAAATTTCCTTAGTCGCAACGAAAATTTCCGTAGTCGCAGTTGATAATGAAAATTTCCGTAATCGCAGTTGATGATAAAAATTTCCTTAGTCGCAGTCGATAACGAAAATTTCTGTAGTCGCAGTTGATAATGAAAATTTCCGTAGTCGCAGTCGATAATAGTAATTTCTCCAAGTCGCAGTCGATAATAAAAATTTTCGTAGTCGCAGTCGATAATGAAAATTTCCGTAGTCGCAGTCGATTTTAAAAGTTTCTATAGTCGCAGTCGATAACGAAAATTTCCGAGTTGCAGTTGATAATAGAAATTTCCTTAGTCACAGTCGATAACGAAAATTTCCGTAGTCGCAGTCGATAATAATATTTTCGCAAAGTCGCAGTCGATATTGAAAATTTCCGTAGTCGCAGTTGAAAATAAAAATTTCCTTAGTCGCAGTCGATAATGAAAATTTCAGTAGTCGCAGTTGATAATGAAAATTTCCGTAGTCGCAGTCGATAATAGTAATTTGCCCAAGTCCCAGTCGATAAAAAAATGTTCGTAGTCGCAGTCGATAACAAAAATTTCCGTAGTCGCAGTCGATAATAAAATTTCCGTAGTCGCAGTCGATTTTGATAATTTCCGTAGTCGCAGTTGATAATAAAAATTTCAATAGTCGCAGTCGATAATAAAATTTCCGTAGTCGCAGTCGATTTTGATAATTTCCGTAGTCGCAGTTGATAATAGTAAATTCGCCAAGTCGCAGTCGATTTTGAAAATTTCTATAGTCGCAGTCGATTTTGAAAATTTCTATAGTCGCAGTCGATAATGAAATTTTCCGAAAATTTCCGTAGTCGCAGTTGATAATGAAAATTTCCGTAGTCGTAGTCGATAATAGTAATTTGGCCAAGTCGCAGTCGATAATAAAAATTCTGTAGTCGCAGTCGATAATAAAATTTCCGTAGTCGCAGTTGATAATGAAACATTCCGTAGTCGCAGTCGATAATAGTAATTTCGCCAAGTCGCAGTCGATAATAAAAATTTTCGTAGTCGCAGTCGATAATGAAAATTTTCGTAGTCGCATTCGAAAATGAAAATTTCCGTAGTCGCAGTCGATTTTAAAAATTTCTATAGTCGCAGTGGATAACGAAAATTTCCGTAGTCGCAGTCGATTTTAAAAATTTCTATAGTCGCAGTCTATAATAAAAGTTTTCGTAGTCGCAGTCGATTTTCATAATTTCCGTAGTCGCAGTTGATAATAGTAATTTCGCCAAGTCGCAGTCGATAATAAAAATTTCCTTAGTCGCAGTCGATAACGAAAATTTCCGTAGTCGCAGTTGATAATGAAAATTTCCGTAGTCGCAGTCGATAATAGTAATTTCGCCAAGTCGCAGTCGATATTGAAAATTTGCGTAGTCGCATTTGATAACGAAAATTTCTACACCCACAGTCGATAACGAAAATTTCCGTAGTCGCAGTTGATAATGAAAATTTCCTTAGTCGCAGTAGATAACGAAAATTTCCTTAGTCGCAGTCGATTTTAAAAATTTCTATAGTCGCAGTCGATAATGAAAATTTCCGTAGTCGCAGTCGATAACGAAAATTTCCGTAGTCGCAGTCGATTTTAAAAATTTCTATAGTCGCAGTCTATAATAAAAGTTTTCGTAGTCGCAGTCGATAACGAAAATTTCCGTAGTCGCAGTCGATTTTAAAAATTTCTATAATCGCAGTCTATAATAAAAGTTTTCGTAGTCGCAGTCGATTTTCATAATTTCCGTAGTCGCAGTTGATAATAGTAATTTCGCCAAGTCGCAGTCGATAATAAAAATTTCCGTAGTCGCAGTCGATTTTCAAAATTCCGTAGTCGCAGTTGATAATAAAAATTTCCTTAGTCGCAGTTGATGATAAAAATTTCCTTAGTCGCAGTCGATAATAAAAATTTCCGTAGTCGCAGTTGATGATAAAAATTTCCTTAGTCGCAGTCGATAACGAAAATTTCTGTAGTCGCTCGCAGTTGATAATGAAAATTTCCTTAGTCGCAACGAAAATTTCCGTAGTCGCAGTTGATAATGAAAATTTCCGTAATCGCAGTTGATGATAAAAATTTCCTTAGTCGCAGTCGATAACGAAAATTTTTGTAGTCGCAGTTGATAATGAAAATTTCCGTAGTCGCAGTCGATAATAGTAATTTCTCCAAGTCGCAGTCGATAATAAAAATTTTCGTAGTCGCAGTCGATAATGAAAATTTCCGTAGTCGCAGTCGATTTTAAAAATTTCGATAGTCGCAGTCAATAACGAAAATTTCCGAGTCGCAGTAGATAATAAAAATTTCCTTAGTCGCAGTCGATAACGAAAATTTCTGTAGTCGCAGTCGATAATAATAATTTCGCCAATTCGCAGTCGATAATGAAAATGTCCATAGTCGCAGTTGAAAATAAAAATTTCCTTAGTCGCAGTCGATAATGAAAATTTCCGTAGTCGCAGTTGATAATGAAAATTTCCGTAGTCGCAGTCGATAATAGTAATTTGGCCAAGTCGCAGTCGATAATAAAAATTCTGTAGTCGCAGTGGATAATAAAATTTCCGTAGTCGCAGTTGATAATGAAACATTCCGTAGTCGCAGTCGATAATAGTAATTTCGCCAAGTCGCAGTCGATAATAAAAATTTTCGTAGTCGCAGTCGATAATGAAAATTTTCGTAGTCGCATTCGAAAATTAAAATTTCCGTAGTCGCAGACGATTTTAAAAATTTCTATAGTCGAAGTCGATAACGAAAATTTCCGAGTTGCAGTTGATAATAGAAATTTCCTTAGTCGCAGTCGATAACGAAAATTTCCGTAGTCGCAGTCGATAATAATAATTTCGCAAAGTCGCAGTCGATAATGAAAATTTCCGTAGTCGCAGTTGAGTCGCAGTCGAATTTGATAATTTCCGTAGTCGCAGTTGATAATAGTAAATTCACCAAGTCGCAGTCGATTTTGAAAATTTCTACAGTCGCAGTCGATTTTGAAAATTTCTATAGTCGCAGTCGATAATGAAAATTTCCGAAAATTTCCGTAGTCGCAGTTGATAATGAAAATTTCCGTAGTCGCAGTCGATAATAAAAATTCTGTAGTCGCAGTCGATAATAAATTTTCCGTAGTCGCAGTTGATAATGAAACATTCCGTAGTCGCAGTCGATAACGAAAATTTCCGAGTCGCAGTAGATAATAAAAATTTCCTTAGTCGCAGTCGATAACGAAAATTTCTGTAGTCGCAGTCGATAATAATAATTTCGCCAATTCGCAGTCGATAATGAAAATGTCCATAGTCGCAGTTGAAAATAAAAATTTTCGTAGTCGCAGTCGATAATGAAAATTTTCGTAGTCGCATTCGAAAATGAAAATTTCCGTAGTCGCAGTCGATTTTAAAAATTTCTATAGTCGCAGTCTATAATAAAAGTTTTCGTAGTCGCAGTCGATTTTCATAATTTCCGTAGTCGCAGTTGATAATAGTAATTTCGCCAAGTCGCAGTCGATAATAAAAAATTCCGTAGTCGCAGTTGATAATAAAAATTTCCTTAGTCGCAGTCCATTTTCAAAATTCCGTAGTCGCAGTCGATAATAAAAATTTCCGTAGTCGCAGTTGATGATAAAAATTTCCTTAGTCGCAGTCGATAATGAATATTTCCGTAGTCGCAGTTGATAATGAAAATTTCCTTAGTCGCAGTCGATAACGAAAATTTCCTTAGTCGCAGTCGATTTTAAAAATTTCTATAGTCGCAGTCGATAATGAAAATTTCCGTAGTCGCAGTCGATAACGAAAATTTCCGTAGTCGCAGTCGATTTTAAAAATTTCTATAGTCGCAGTCTATAATAAAAGTTTTCGTAGTCGCAGTAGATAACGAAAATTTCCGTAGTCGCAGTCGATTTTAAAAATTTCTATAGTCGCAGTCTATAATAAAAGTTTTCGTAGTCGCAGTCGATTTTCATAATTTCCGTAGTCGCAGTTGATAATAGTAATTTCGCCAAGTCGCAGTCGATAATAAAAATTTCCGTAGTCGCAGTCGATAATAAAAATTTCCGTAGTCGCAGTTGATGATAAAAATTTCCTTAGTCGCAGTCGATAATGAATATTTCCGTAGTCGCAGTTGATAATGAAAATTTCCTTAGTCGCAGTCGATAACGAAAATTTCTATAGTCGCAGTCTATAATAAAAGTTTTCGTAGTCGCAGTCGATTTTCATAATTTCCGTAGTCGCAGTTGATAATAGTAATTTCGCCAAGTCGCAGTCGATAATAAAAATTTCCGTAGTCGCAGTCGATTTTCAAAATTCCGTAGTCGCAGTTGATGATAAAAATTTCCTTAGTCGCAGTCGATAATAAAAATTTCCGTAGTCGCAGTTGATGATAAAAATTTCCTTAGTCGCAGTCGATAACGAAAATTTCTGTAGTCGCTCGCAGTTGATAATGAAAATTTCCTTAGTCGCAACGAAAATTTCCGTAGTCGCAGTTGATAATGAAAATTTCCGTAATCGCAGTTGATGATAAAAATTTCCTTAGTCGCAGTCGATAACGAAAATTTCTGTAGTCGCAGTTGATAATGAAAATTTCCGTAGTCGCAGTCGATAATAGTAATTTCTCCAAGTCGCAGTCGATAATAAAAATTTTCGTAGTCGCAGTCGATAATGAAAATATCCGTAGTCGCAGTCGATTTTAAAAGTTTCTATAGTCGCAGTCGATAACGAAAATTTCCGAGTTGCAGTTGATAATAGAAATTTCCTTAGTCACAGTCGATAACGAAAATTTCCGTAGTCGCAGTCGATAATAATATTTTCGCAAAGTCGCAGTCGATATTGAAAATTTCCGTAGTCGCAGTTGAAAATAAAAATTTCCTTAGTCGCAGTCGATAATGAAAATTTCAGTAGTCGCAGTTGATAATGAAAATTTCCGTAGTCGCAGTCGATAATAGTAATTTGCCCAAGTCCCAGTCGATAAAAAAATGTTCGTAGTCGCAGTCGATAACAAAAATTTCCGTAGTCGCAGTCGATAATAAAATTTCCGTAGTCGCAGTCGATTTTGATAATTTCCGTAGTCGCAGTTGATAATAAAAATTTCAATAGTCGCAGTCGATAATAAAATTTCCGTAGTCGCAGTCGATTTTGATAATTTCCGTAGTCGCAGTTGATAATAGTAAATTCGCCAAGTCGCAGTCGATTTTGAAAATTTCTATAGTCGCAGTCGATTTTGAAAATTTCTATAGTCGCAGTCGATAATGAAATTTTCCGAAAATTTCCGTAGTCGCAGTTGATAATGAAAATTTCCGTAGTCGTAGTCGATAATAGTAATTTGGCCAAGTCGCAGTCGATAATAAAAATTCTGTAGTCGCAGTCGATAATAAAATTTCCGTAGTCGCAGTTGATAATGAAACATTCCGTAGTCGCAGTCGATAATAGTAATTTCGCCAAGTCGCAGTCGATAATAAAAATTTTCGTAGTCGCAGTCGATAATGAAAATTTTCGTAGTCGCATTCGAAAATGAAAATTTCCGTAGTCGCAGTCGATTTTAAAAATTTCTATAGTCGCAGTGGATAACGAAAATTTCCGTAGTCGCAGTCGATTTTAAAAATTTCTATAGTCGCAGTCTATAATAAAAGTTTTCGTAGTCGCAGTCGATTTTCATAATTTCCGTAGTCGCAGTTGATAATAGTAATTTCGCCAAGTCGCAGTCGATAATAAAAATTTCCTTAGTCGCAGTCGATAACGAAAATTTCCGTAGTCGCAGTTGATAATGAAAATTTCCGTAGTCGCAGTCGATAATAGTAATTTCGCCAAGTCGCAGTCGATATTGAAAATTTGCGTAGTCGCATTTGATAACGAAAATTTCTACACCCACAGTCGATAACGAAAATTTCCGTAGTCGCAGTTGATAATGAAAATTTCCTTAGTCGCAGTAGATAACGAAAATTTCCTTAGTCGCAGTCGATTTTAAAAATTTCTATAGTCGCAGTCGATAATGAAAATTTCCGTAGTCGCAGTCGATAACGAAAATTTCCGTAGTCGCAGTCGATTTTAAAAATTTCTATAGTCGCAGTCTATAATAAAAGTTTTCGTAGTCGCAGTCGATAACGAAAATTTCCGTAGTCGCAGTCGATTTTAAAAATTTCTATAATCGCAGTCTATAATAAAAGTTTTCGTAGTCGCAGTCGATTTTCATAATTTCCGTAGTCGCAGTTGATAATAGTAATTTCGCCAAGTCGCAGTCGATAATAAAAATTTCCGTAGTCGCAGTCGATTTTCAAAATTCCGTAGTCACAGTTGATAATAAAAATTTCCTTAGTCGCAGTTGATGATAAAAATTTCCTTAGTCGCAGTCGATAATAAAAATTTCCGTAGTCGCAGTTGATGATAAAAATTTCCTTAGTCGCAGTCGATAACGAAAATTTCTGTAGTCGCTCGCAGTTGATAATGAAAATTTCCTTAGTCGCAACGAAAATTTCCGTAGTCGCAGTTGATAATGAAAATTTCCGTAATCGCAGTTGATGATAAAAATTTCCTTAGTCGCAGTCGATAACGAAAATTTTTGTAGTCGCAGTTGATAATGAAAATTTCCGTAGTCGCAGTCGATAATAGTAATTTCTCCAAGTCGCAGTCGATAATAAAAATTTTCGTAGTCGCAGTCGATAATGAAAATTTCCGTAGTCGCAGTCGATTTTAAAAATTTCGATAGTCGCAGTCAATAACGAAAATTTCCGAGTCGCAGTAGATAATAAAAATTTCCTTAGTCGCAGTCGATAACGAAAATTTCTGTAGTCGCAGTCGATAATAATAATTTCGCCAATTCGCAGTCGATAATGAAAATGTCCATAGTCGCAGTTGAAAATAAAAATTTCCTTAGTCGCAGTCGATAATGAAAATTTCCGTAGTCGCAGTTGATAATGAAAATTTCCGTAGTCGCAGTCGATAATAGTAATTTGGCCAAGTCGCAGTCGATAATAAAAATTCTGTAGTCGCAGTGGATAATAAAATTTCCGTAGTCGCAGTTGATAATGAAACATTCCGTAGTCGCAGTCGATAATAGTAATTTCGCCAAGTCGCAGTCGATAATAAAAATTTTCGTAGTCGCAGTCGATAATGAAAATTTTCGTAGTCGCATTCGAAAATTAAAATTTCCGTAGTCGCAGACGATTTTAAAAATTTCTATAGTCGAAGTCGATAACGAAAATTTCCGAGTTGCAGTTGATAATAGAAATTTCCTTAGTCGCAGTCGATAACGAAAATTTCCGTAGTCGCAGTCGATAATAATAATTTCGCAAAGTCGCAGTCGATTTTGAAAATTTCTACAGTCGCAGTCGATTTTGAAAATTTCTATAGTCGCAGTCGATAATGAAAATTTCCGAAAATTTCCGTAGTCGCAGTTGATAATGAAAATTTCCGTAGTCGCAGTCGATAATAAAAATTCTGTAGTCGCAGTCGATAATAAATTTTCCGTAGTCGCAGTTGATAATGAAACATTCCGTAGTCGCAGTCGATAATAGTAATTTCGCCAAGTCGCAGTCGATAATAAAAATTTTCGTAGTCGCAGTCGATAATGAAAATTTTCGTAGTCGCATTCGAAAATGAAAATTTCCGTAGTCGCAGTCGATTTTAAAAATTTCTATAGTCGCAGTCTATAATAAAAGTTTTCGTAGTCGCAGTCGATTTTCATAATTTCCGTAGTCGCAGTTGATAATAGTAATTTCGCCAAGTCGCAGTCGATAATAAAAAATTCCGTAGTCGCAGTTGATAATAAAAATTTCCTTAGTCGCAGTCGATTTTCAAAATTCCGTAGTCGCAGTCGATAATAAAAATTTCCGTAGTCGCAGTTGATGATAAAAATTTCCTTAGTCGCAGTCGATAATGAATATTTCCGTAGTCGCAGTTGATAATGAAAATTTCCTTAGTCGCAGTCGATAACGAAAATTTCCTTAGTCGCAGTCGATTTTAAAAATTTCTATAGTCGCAGTCGATAATGAAAATTTCCGTAGTCGCAGTCGATAACGAAAATTTCCGTAGTCGCAGTCGATTTTAAAAATTTCTATAGTCGCAGTCTATAATAAAAGTTTTCGTAGTCGCAGTAGATAACGAAAATTTCCGTAGTCGCAGTCGATTTTAAAAATTTCTATAGTCGCAGTCTATAATAAAAGTTTTCGTAGTCGCAGTCGATTTTCATAATTTCCGTAGTCGCAGTTGATAATAGTAATTTCGCCAAGTCGCAGTCGATAATAAAAATTTCCGTAGTCGCAGTCGATAATAAAAATTTCCGTAGTCGCAGTTGATGATAAAAATTTCCTTAGTCGCAGTCGATAATGAATATTTCCGTAGTCGCAGTTGATAATGAAAATTTCCTTAGTCGCAGTCGATAACGAAAATTTCTATAGTCGCAGTCTATAATAAAAGTTTTCGTAGTCGCAGTCGATTTTCATAATTTCCGTAGTCGCAGTTGATAATAGTAATTTCGCCAAGTCGCAGTCGATAATAAAAATTTCCGTAGTCGCAGTCGATTTTCAAAATTCCGTAGTCGCAGTTGATGATAAAAATTTCCTTAGTCGCAGTCGATAATAAAAATTTCCGTAGTCGCAGTTGATGATAAAAATTTCCTTAGTCGCAGTCGATAACGAAAATTTCTGTAGTCGCTCGCAGTTGATAATGAAAATTTCCTTAGTCGCAACGAAAATTTCCGTAGTCGCAGTTGATAATGAAAATTTCCGTAATCGCAGTTGATGATAAAAATTTCCTTAGTCGCAGTCGATAACGAAAATTTCTGTAGTCGCAGTTGATAATGAAAATTTCCGTAGTCGCAGTCGATAATAGTAATTTCTCCAAGTCGCAGTCGATAATAAAAATTTTCGTAGTCGCAGTCGATAATGAAAATTTCCGTAGTCGCAGTCGATTTTAAAAGTTTCTATAGTCGCAGTCGATAACGAAAATTTCCGAGTTGCAGTTGATAATAGAAATTTCCTTAGTCACAGTCGATAACGAAAATTTCCGTAGTCGCAGTCGATAATAATATTTTCGCAAAGTCGCAGTCGATATTGAAAATTTCCGTAGTCGCAGTTGAAAATAAAAATTTCCTTAGTCGCAGTCGATAATGAAAATTTCAGTAGTCGCAGTTGATAATGAAAATTTCCGTAGTCGCAGTCGATAATAGTAATTTGCCCAAGTCCCAGTCGATAAAAAAATGTTCGTAGTCGCAGTCGATAACAAAAATTTCCGTAGTCGCAGTCGATAATAAAATTTCCGTAGTCGCAGTCGATTTTGATAATTTCCGTAGTCGCAGTTGATAATAAAAATTTCAATAGTCGCAGTCGATAGTAAAATTTCCGTAGTCGCAGTCGATTTTGATAATTTCCGTAGTCGCAGTTGATAATAGTAAATTCGCCAAGTCGCAGTCGATTTTGAAAATTTCTATAGTCGCAGTCGATTTTGAAAATTTCTATAGTCGCAGTCGATAATGAAATTTTCCGAAAATTTCCGTAGTCGCAGTTGATATTGAAAATTTCCGTAGTCGTAGTCGATAATAGTAATTTGGCCAAGTCGCAGTCGATAATAAAAATTCTGTAGTCGCAGTCGATAATAAAATTTCCGTAGTCGCAGTTGATAATGAAACATTCCGTAGTCGCAGTCGATAATAGTAATTTCGCCAAGTCGCAGTCGATAATAAAAATTTTCGTAGTCGCAGTCGATAATGAAAATTTTCGTAGTCGCATTCGAAAATGAAAATTTCCGTAGTCGCAGTCGATTTTAAAAATTTCTATAGTCGCAGTGGATAACGAAAATTTCCGTAGTCGCAGTCGATTTTAAAAATTTCTATAGTCGCAGTCTATAATAAAAGTTTTCGTAGTCGCAGTCGATTTTCATAATTTCCGTAGTCGCAGTTGATAATAGTAATTTCGCCAAGTCGCAGTCGATAATAAAAATTTCCTTAGTCGCAGTCGATAACGAAAATTTCCGTAGTCGCAGTTGATAATGAAAATTTCCGTAGTCGCAGTCGATAATAGTAATTTCGCCAAGTCGCAGTCGATATTGAAAATTTGCGTAGTCGCATTTGATAACGAAAATTTCTACACCCACAGTCGATAACGAAAATTTCCGTAGTCGCAGTTGATAATGAAAATTTCCTTAGTCGCAGTAGATAACGAAAATTTCCTTAGTCGCAGTCGATTTTAAAAATTTCTATAGTCGCAGTCGATAATGAAAATTTCCGTAGTCGCAGTCGATAACGAAAATTTCCGTAGTCGCAGTCGATAATAGTAATTTCTCCAAGTCGCAGTCGATAATAAAAATTTTCGTAGTCGCAGTCGATAATGAAAATTTCCGTAGTCGCAGTCGATTTTAAAAATATCGATAGTCGCAGTCAATAACGAAAATTTCCGAGTCGCAGTAGATAATAAAAATTTCCTTAGTCGCAGTCGATAACGAAAATTTCTGTAGTCGCAGTCGATAATAATAATTTCGCCAATTCGCAGTCGATAATGAAAATGTCCATAGTCGCAGTTGAAAATAAAAATTTCCTTAGTCGCAGTCGATAATGAAAATTTCCGTAGTCGCAGTTGATAATGAAAATTTCCGTAGTCGCAGTCGATAATAGTAATTTGGCCAAGTCGCAGTCGATAATAAAAATTCTGTAGTCGCAGTGGATAATAAAATTTCCGTAGTCGCAGTTGATAATGAAACATTCCGTAGTCGCAGTCGATAATAGTAATTTCGCCAAGTCGCAGTCGATAATAAAAATTTTCGTAGTCGCAGTCGATAATGAAAATTTTCGTAGTCGCATTCGAAAAAGAAAATTTCCGTAGTCGCAGTCGATTTTAAAAATTTCTATAGTCGCAGTCGATAACGAAAATTTCCGAGTTGCAGTTGATAATAAAAATTTCCTTAGTCGCAGTCGATAACGAAAATTTCCGTAGTCGCAGTCGATAATAATAATTTCGCAAAGTCGCAGTCGATAATGAAAATTTCAGTAGTCGCAGTTGAAAATAAAAATTTCCTTAGTCGCAGTCGATAATGAAAATTTGAGTAGTCGCAGTTGATAATGAAAATTTCCGTAGTCGCAGTCGATAATAGTAATTTGCCCAAGTCGCAGTCGATAAAAAAATTTTCGTAGTCGCAGGCGATAATTAAAATTTCCGTAGTCGCAGTCGATAATGAAATTTTCCGTAGTCGCAGTCGATAACTAAAATTTCCGTAGTCGCAGTCGATAATAAAATTTCCGTAGTCGCAGTCGATTTTGATAATTTCCGTAGTCGCAGTTGATAATACAAATTTCAATAGTCACAGTCGATAATAAAATTTCCGTAGTCGCAGTCGATTTTGATAATTTCCGTAGTCGCAGTCGATAATAAAATTTCCGTAGTCGCAGTCGATTTTAAAAATTTCTATAGTCGCAGTCAATAAAGAAAATTTCCGTAGTCGCAGTCGATATTGAAAATTTCCGTAGTCGCAGTTGAAAATAAAAATTTCCTTAGTCGCAGTCGATAATGAAAATTTCCGTAGTCGCAGTTGATAATAGTAATTTCGCCAAGTCGCAGTCGATAATAAAAATTTCCGTAGTCGCAGTCGATTTTCAAAATTCCGTAGTCGCAGTTGATAATAAAAATTTCCTTAGTCGCAGTTGATGATAAAAATTTCCTTAGTCGCAGTCGATAATAAAAATTTCCGTAGTCGCAGTTGATGATAAAAATTTCCTTAGTCGCAGTCGATAACGAAAATTTCTGTAGTCGCACGCAGTTGATAATGAAAATTTCCTTAGTCGCAACGAAAATTTCCGTAGTCGCAGTTGATAATGAAAATTTCCGTAATCGCAGTTGATGATAAAAATTTCCTGAGTCGCAGTCGATAACGAAAATTTCTGTAGTCGCAGTTGATAATGAAAATTTCCGTATAATAAAAATTTCCGTAGTCGCAGTCGATAATGAAAATTTCCGTAGTCGCAGTTGATAATGAAAATTTCCGTAGTCGCAGTCGATAATAGTAATTTCTCCAAGTCGCAGTCGATAATAAAAATTTTCGTAGTCGCAGTTGATAATGAAAATTTCCGTATAATAAAAATTTCCGTAGTCGCAGTCGATAATAAAAATTTTCGTAGTCGCAGTCGATAATGAAAATTTTCGTAGTCGCATTCGAAAATTAAAATTTCCGTAGTCGCAGACGATTTTAAAAATTTCTATAGTCGAAGTCGATAACGAAAATTTCCGAGTTGCAGTTGATAATAGAAATTTCCTTAGTCGCAGTCGATAACGAAAATTTCCGTAGTCGCAGTCGATAATAATAATTTCGCAAAGTCGCAGTCGATTTTGAAAATTTCTACAGTCGCAGTCGATTTTGAAAATTTCTATAGTCGCAGTCGATAATGAAAATTTCCGAAAATTTCCGTAGTCGCAGTTGATAATGAAAATTTCCGTAGTCGCAGTCGATAATAAAAATTCTGTAGTCGCAGTCGATAATAAATTTTCCGTAGTCGCAGTTGATAATGAAACATTCCGTAGTCGCAGTCGATAATAGTAATTTCGCCAAGTCGCAGTCGATAATAAAAATTTTCGTAGTCGCAGTCGATAATGAAAATTTTCGTAGTCGCATTCGAAAATGAAAATTTCCGTAGTCGCAGTCGATTTTAAAAATTTCTATAGTCGCAGTCTATAATAAAAGTTTTCGTAGTCGCAGTCGATTTTCATAATTTCCGTAGTCGCAGTTGATAATAGTAATTTCGCCAAGTCGCAGTCGATAATAAAAAATTCCGTAGTCGCAGTTGATAATAAAAATTTCCTTAGTCGCAGTCGATTTTCAAAATTCCGTAGTCGCAGTCGATAATAAAAATTTCCGTAGTCGCAGTTGATGATAAAAATTTCCTTAGTCGCAGTCGATAATGAATATTTCCGTAGTCGCAGTTGATAATGAAAATTTCCTTAGTCGCAGTCGATAACGAAAATTTCCTTAGTCGCAGTCGATTTTAAAAATTTCTATAGTCGCAGTCGATAATGAAAATTTCCGTAGTCGCAGTCGATAACGAAAATTTCCGTAGTCGCAGTCGATTTTAAAAATTTCTATAGTCGCAGTCTATAATAAAAGTTTTCGTAGTCGCAGTAGATAACGAAAATTTCCGTAGTCGCAGTCGATTTTAAAAATTTCTATAGTCGCAGTCTATAATAAAAGTTTTCGTAGTCGCAGTCGATTTTCATAATTTCCGTAGTCGCAGTTGATAATAGTAATTTCGCCAAGTCGCAGTCGATAATAAAAATTTCCGTAGTCGCAGTCGATAATAAAAATTTCCGTAGTCGCAGTTGATGATAAAAATTTCCTTAGTCGCAGTCGATAATGAATATTTCCGTAGTCGCAGTTGATAATGAAAATTTCCTTAGTCGCAGTCGATAACGAAAATTTCTATAGTCGCAGTCTATAATAAAAGTTTTCGTAGTCGCAGTCGATTTTCATAATTTCCGTAGTCGCAGTTGATAATAGTAATTTCGCCAAGTCGCAGTCGATAATAAAAATTTCCGTAGTCGCAGTCGATTTTCAAAATTCCGTAGTCGCAGTTGATGATAAAAATTTCCTTAGTCGCAGTCGATAATAAAAATTTCCGTAGTCGCAGTTGATGATAAAAATTTCCTTAGTCGCAGTCGATAACGAAAATTTCTGTAGTCGCTCGCAGTTGATAATGAAAATTTCCTTAGTCGCAACGAAAATTTCCGTAGTCGCAGTTGATAATGAAAATTTCCGTAATCGCAGTTGATGATAAAAATTTCCTTAGTCGCAGTCGATAACGAAAATTTCTGTAGTCGCAGTTGATAATGAAAATTTCCGTAGTCGCAGTCGATAATAGTAATTTCTCCAAGTCGCAGTCGATAATAAAAATTTTCGTAGTCGCAGTCGATAATGAAAATTTCCGTAGTCGCAGTCGATTTTAAAAGTTTCTATAGTCGCAGTCGATAACGAAAATTTCCGAGTTGCAGTTGATAATAGAAATTTCCTTAGTCACAGTCGATAACGAAAATTTCCGTAGTCGCAGTCGATAATAATATTTTCGCAAAGTCGCAGTCGATATTGAAAATTTCCGTAGTCGCAGTTGAAAATAAAAATTTCCTTAGTCGCAGTCGATAATGAAAATTTCAGTAGTCGCAGTTGATAATGAAAATTTCCGTAGTCGCAGTCGATAATAGTAATTTGCCCAAGTCCCAGTCGATAAAAAAATGTTCGTAGTCGCAGTCGATAACAAAAATTTCCGTAGTCGCAGTCGATAATAAAATTTCCGTAGTCGCAGTCGATTTTGATAATTTCCGTAGTCGCAGTTGATAATAAAAATTTCAATAGTCGCAGTCGATAGTAAAATTTCCGTAGTCGCAGTCGATTTTGATAATTTCCGTAGTCGCAGTTGATAATAGTAAATTCGCCAAGTCGCAGTCGATTTTGAAAATTTCTATAGTCGCAGTCGATTTTGAAAATTTCTATAGTCGCAGTCGATAATGAAATTTTCCGAAAATTTCCGTAGTCGCAGTTGATATTGAAAATTTCCGTAGTCGTAGTCGATAATAGTAATTTGGCCAAGTCGCAGTCGATAATAAAAATTCTGTAGTCGCAGTCGATAATAAAATTTCCGTAGTCGCAGTTGATAATGAAACATTCCGTAGTCGCAGTCGATAATAGTAATTTCGCCAAGTCGCAGTCGATAATAAAAATTTTCGTAGTCGCAGTCGATAATGAAAATTTTCGTAGTCGCATTCGAAAATGAAAATTTCCGTAGTCGCAGTCGATTTTAAAAATTTCTATAGTCGCAGTGGATAACGAAAATTTCCGTAGTCGCAGTCGATTTTAAAAATTTCTATAGTCGCAGTCTATAATAAAAGTTTTCGTAGTCGCAGTCGATTTTCATAATTTCCGTAGTCGCAGTTGATAATAGTAATTTCGCCAAGTCGCAGTCGATAATAAAAATTTCCATAGTCGCAGTCGATAACGAAAATTTCCGTAGTCGCAGTTGATAATGAAAATTTCCGTAGTCGCAGTCGATAATAGTAATTTCGCCAAGTCGCAGTCGATATTGAAAATTTGCGTAGTCGCATTTGATAACGAAAATTTCTACACCCACAGTCGATAACGAAAATTTCCGTAGTCGCAGTTGATAATGAAAATTTCCTTAGTCGCAGTAGATAACGAAAATTTCCTTAGTCGCAGTCGATTTTAAAAATTTCTATAGTCGCAGTCGATAATGAAAATTTCCGTAGTCGCAGTCGATAACGAAAATTTCCGTAGTCGCAGTCGATAATAGTAATTTCTCCAAGTCGCAGTCGATAATAAAAATTTTCGTAGTCGCAGTCGATAATGAAAATTTCCGTAGTCGCAGTCGATTTTAAAAATATCGATAGTCGCAGTCAATAACGAAAATTTCCGAGTCGCAGTAGATAATAAAAATTTCCTTAGTCGCAGTCGATAACGAAAATTTCTGTAGTCGCAGTCGATAATAATAATTTCGCCAATTCGCAGTCGATAATGAAAATGTCCATAGTCGCAGTTGAAAATAAAAATTTCCTTAGTCGCAGTCGATAATGAAAATTTCCGTAGTCGCAGTTGATAATGAAAATTTCCGTAGTCGCAGTCGATAATAGTAATTTGGCCAAGTCGCAGTCGATAATAAAAATTCTGTAGTCGCAGTGGATAATAAAATTTCCGTAGTCGCAGTTGATAATGAAACATTCCGTAGTCGCAGTCGATAATAGTAATTTCGCCAAGTCGCAGTCGATAATAAAAATTTTCGTAGTCGCAGTCGATAATGAAAATTTTCGTAGTCGCATTCGAAAAAGAAAATTTCCGTAGTCGCAGTCGATTTTAAAAATTTCTATAGTCGCAGTCGATAACGAAAATTTCCGAGTTGCAGTTGATAATAAAAATTTCCTTAGTCGCAGTCGATAACGAAAATTTCCGTAGTCGCAGTCGATAATAATAATTTCGCAAAGTCGCAGTCGATAATGAAAATTTCAGTAGTCGCAGTTGAAAATAAAAATTTCCTTAGTCGCAGTCGATAATGAAAATTTGAGTAGTCGCAGTTGATAATGAAAATTTCCGTAGTCGCAGTCGATAATAGTAATTTGCCCAAGTCGCAGTCGATAAAAAAATTTTCGTAGTCGCAGGCGATAATTAAAATTTCCGTAGTCGCAGTCGATAATGAAATTTTCCGTAGTCGCAGTCGATAACTAAAATTTCCGTAGTCGCAGTCGATAATAAAATTTCCGTAGTCGCAGTCGATTTTGATAATTTCCGTAGTCGCAGTTGATAATACAAATTTCAATAGTCACAGTCGATAATAAAATTTCCGTAGTCGCAGTCGATTTTGATAATTTCCGTAGTCGCAGTCGATAATAAAATTTCCGTAGTCGCAGTCGATTTTAAAAATTTCTATAGTCGCAGTCAATAAAGAAAATTTCCGTAGTCGCAGTCGATATTGAAAATTTCCGTAGTCGCAGTTGAAAATAAAAATTTCCTTAGTCGCAGTCGATAATGAAAATTTCCGTAGTCGCAGTTGATAATAGTAATTTCGCCAAGTCGCAGTCGATAATAAAAATTTCCGTAGTCGCAGTCGATTTTCAAAATTCCGTAGTCGCAGTTGATAATAAAAATTTCCTTAGTCGCAGTTGATGATAAAAATTTCCTTAGTCGCAGTCGATAATAAAAATTTCCGTAGTCGCAGTTGATGATAAAAATTTCCTTAGTCGCAGTCGATAACGAAAATTTCTGTAGTCGCACGCAGTTGATAATGAAAATTTCCTTAGTCGCAACGAAAATTTCCGTAGTCGCAGTTGATAATGAAAATTTCCGTAATCGCAGTTGATGATAAAAATTTCCTGAGTCGCAGTCGATAACGAAAATTTCTGTAGTCGCAGTTGATAATGAAAATTTCCGTATAATAAAAATTTCCGTAGTCGCAGTCGATAATGAAAATTTCCGTAGTCGCAGTTGATAATGAAAATTTCCGTAGTCGCAGTCGATAATAGTAATTTCTCCAAGTCGCAGTCGATAATAAAAATTTTCGTAGTCGCAGTCGATAATGAAAATTTCCGTAGTCGCAGTCGATTTTAAAAATTTCTATAGTCGCAGTCGATAACGAAAATTTCCGAGTCGCAGTTGATAATAAAAATTTCCTTAGTCGCAGTCGATAACGAAAATTTCTGTAGTCGCAGTCGATAATAATAATTTCGCCAATTCGCAGTCGATAATGAAAATTTCCATAGTCGCAGTTGAAAAAGAAATTTCCCAAGTCGCAGTCGATAATAAAAATTCTGTAGTCGCAGTGGATAATAAAATTTCCGTAGTCGCAGTTGATAATGAAACATTCCGTAGTCGCAGTCGATAGTAGTAATTTCGCCAAGTCGCAGTCGATAATAAAAATTTTCGTAGTCGCTGTCGATAATGAAAATTTTCGTAGTCGCATTCGAAAATGAAAATTTCCGTAGTCGCAGTCGATTTTAAAAATTTCTATAGTCGCACTCGATAACGAAAATTTCCGAGTCGCAGATAAAAATTTCCTTAGTCGCAGTCGATAACGAAAATTTCTGTAGTCGCAGTTGATAATGAAAATTTCCGTATAATAAAAATTTCCGTAGTCGCAGTCGATAATGAAAATTTCCGTAGTCGCATTTGATAACGAAAATTTCTACAGTCGCAGTCGATAATAAAAATTTCCGTAGTTGCAGTCGATATTGAAAATTTGCGTAGTCGCAGTCGATATTGAAAATTTTCGTAGTCGCAGTCTATAATGAAAATTTCCGTAGTCGCAGTCGATTTTAAAAAGTTCCGTGGTCGTAGTCGTTAATGAAAATTTCTAAAGTCGCGGTCGATAATGAAAATTTCCGTAGTCGCAGTCGATATTGAAATTTTGCGTAGTCGCATTTGATAACGCAAAATTTCTACAGTCGCAGTCGATAAGGAAAATTTCCGGAGTCGCATTTGATAACGAAAATTTCCGTAGTCGCAGTCGATAATAAAAATGTTCGTAGTCACAGTAGATAACGAAAATTTCCGTAGTCACAGTCGATAATAAAAAATTTCGCCAAGTCGCAATCGATAATAAACATTTACGTAGTCGCAGTCGATAACGAAAGTTTCCGTAGTCGCGTAGTCGCAGTTGGTAATGAAAATTTCCGTAGTCGTAGTCGATAATAGTGATTTCGCCAAGTCGCTGTCGATAATAAAAATTTCTGTAGTCGCAGTCGATAACAAAAATTTCGTTTAGTCGCAGTTGATAATAATTATTTACTTGAGTCGCAGTCGATAATAATAATTTCGTTTAGTCGCAGTCGATAATAAAAATTTTCGTAGTCGCAGTCGATAAAGAAAATTTCCGTAGTCACAGTCGATAATAAAAATTTCCGTAGTTGCAGTCGATAACAAACATTTCTGTAGTCGCAGTTGATAATGAAAATTTCGTTTAGTCGCAGTAAATTATAATTGTTTCTATGAGTCGCATTCGATAATACAAATTTCCGTAGTCGCAGTCGATTTTGAAAAGTTCCGTAGTCACAGTGGATAACGAAAATTTCTATAGTCGCAGTCTATAATGAAAATTTCCGTATTCGCAGTCGATTTTGAAAAGTTCCGTAGTCACAGTGGATAACGAAAATTTCTATAGTCGCAGTCGATAATAAAAATTTTCGTAGTCGCAGTCGATAATGAAAATTTTCGTAGTCGCAGTCGATAAAGAAAATTTCCGTAGTCACAGTGGATAACGAAAATTTCTATAGTCGCAGTCTATAATGAAAATTTCCGTAGTCGCAGTCGATTTTAAAAAGTTCCGTGGTCGCAGTCGTTAATGAAAATTTCTAAAGTCGCGGTCGATAATGAAAATTTCCGTAGTCGCAGTCGATATTGAAATTTTGCGTAGTCGCATTTGATAACGCAAAATTTCTGTAGTCGCAGTCGATAATAATAATTTCGCCAATTCGCAGTCGATAATGAAAATGTCCATAGTCGCAGTTGAAAATAAAAATTTCCTTAGTCGCAGTCGATAATGAAAATTTCCGTAGTCGCAGTTGATAATGAAAATTTCCGTAGTCGCAGTCGATAATAGTAATTTGGCCAAGTCGCAGTCGATAATAAAAATTCTGTAGTCGCAGTGGATAATAAAATTTCCGTAGTCGCAGTTGATAATGAAACATTCCGTAGTCGCAGTCGATAATAGTAATTTCGCCAAGTCGCAGTCGATAATAAAAATTTTCGTAGTCGCAGTCGATAATGAAAATTTTCGTAGTCGCATTCGAAAAAGAAAATTTCCGTAGTCGCAGTCGATTTTAAAAATTTCTATAGTCGCAGTCGATAACGAAAATTTCCGAGTTGCAGTTGATAATAAAAATTTCCTTAGTCGCAGTCGATAACGAAAATTTCCGTAGTCGCAGTCGATAATAATAATTTCGCAAAGTCGCAGTCGATAATGAAAATTTCAGTAGTCGCAGTTGAAAATAAAAATTTCCTTAGTCGCAGTCGATAATGAAAATTTGAGTAGTCGCAGTTGATAATGAAAATTTCCGTAGTCGCAGTCGATAATAGTAATTTGCCCAAGTCGCAGTCGATAAAAAAATTTTCGTAGTCGCAGGCGATAATTAAAATTTCCGTAGTCGCAGTCGATAATGAAATTTTCCGTAGTCGCAGTCGATAACTAAAATTTCCGTAGTCGCAGTCGATAATAAAATTTCCGTAGTCGCAGTCGATTTTGATAATTTCCGTAGTCGCAGTTGATAATACAAATTTCAATAGTCACAGTCGATAATAAAATTTCCGTAGTCGCAGTCGATTTTGATAATTTCCGTAGTCGCAGTCGATAATAAAATTTCCGTAGTCGCAGTCGATTTTAAAAATTTCTATAGTCGCAGTCAATAAAGAAAATTTCCGTAGTCGCAGTCGATATTGAAAATTTCCGTAGTCGCAGTTGAAAATAAAAATTTCCTTAGTCGCAGTCGATAATGAAAATTTCCGTAGTCGCAGTTGATAATAGTAATTTCGCCAAGTCGCAGTCGATAATAAAAATTTCCGTAGTCGCAGTCGATTTTCAAAATTCCGTAGTCGCAGTTGATAATAAAAATTTCCTTAGTCGCAGTTGATGATAAAAATTTCCTTAGTCGCAGTCGATAATAAAAATTTCCGTAGTCGCAGTTGATGATAAAAATTTCCTTAGTCGCAGTCGATAACGAAAATTTCTGTAGTCGCACGCAGTTGATAATGAAAATTTCCTTAGTCGCAACGAAAATTTCCGTAGTCACAGTTGATAATGAAAATTTCCGTAATCGCAGTTGATGATAAAAATTTCCTGAGTCGCAGTCGATAACGAAAATTTCTGTAGTCGCAGTTGATAATGAAAATTTCCGTATAATAAAAATTTCCGTAGTCGCAGTCGATAATGAAAATTTCCGTAGTCGCAGTTGATAATGAAAATTTCCGTAGTCGCAGTCGATAATAGTAATTTCTCCAAGTCGCAGTCGATAATAAAAATTTTCGTAGTCGCAGTCGATAATGAAAATTTCCGTAGTCGCAGTCGATTTTAAAAATTTCTATAGTCGCAGTCGATAACGAAAATTTCCGAGTCGCAGTTGATAATAAAAATTTCCTTAGTCGCAGTCGATAACGAAAATTTCTGTAGTCGCAGTCGATAATAATAATTTCGCCAATTCGCAGTCGATAATGAAAATTTCCATAGTCGCAGTTGAAAAAGAAATTTCCCAAGTCGCAGTCGATAATAAAAATTCTGTAGTCGCAGTGGATAATAAAATTTCCGTAGTCGCAGTTGATAATGAAACATTCCGTAGTCGCAGTCGATAGTAGTAATTTCGCCAAGTCGCAGTCGATAATAAAAATTTTCGTAGTCGCTGTCGATAATGAAAATTTTCGTAGTCGCATTCGAAAATGAAAATTTCCGTAGTCGCAGTCGATTTTAAAAATTTCTATAGTCGCACTCGATAACGAAAATTTCCGAGTCGCAGATAAAAATTTCCTTAGTCGCAGTCGATAACGAAAATTTCTGTAGTCGCAGTTGATAATGAAAATTTCCGTATAATAAAAATTTCCGTAGTCGCAGTCGATAATGAAAATTTCCGTAGTCGCATTTGATAACGAAAATTTCTACAGTCGCAGTCGCTAATAAAAATTTCCGTAGTTGCAGTCGATATTGAAAATTTGCGTAGTCGCAGTCGATATTGAAAATTTTCGTAGTCGCAGTCTATAATGAAAATTTCCGTAGTCGCAGTCGATTTTAAAAAGTTCCGTGGTCGTAGTCGTTAATGAAAATTTCTAAAGTCGCGGTCGATAATGAAAATTTCCGTAGTCGCAGTCGATATTGAAATTTTGCGTAGTCGCATTTGATAACGCAAAATTTCTACAGTCGCAGTCGATAAGGAAAATTTCCGGAGTCGCATTTGATAACGAAAATTTCCGTAGTCGCAGTCGATAATAAAAATGTTCGTAGTCACAGTAGATAACGAAAATTTCCGTAGTCACAGTCGATAATAAAAAATTTCGCCAAGTCGCAATCGATAATAAACATTTACGTAGTCGCAGTCGATAACGAAAGTTTCCGTAGTCGCGTAGTCGCAGTTGGTAATGAAAATTTCCGTAGTCGTAGTCGATAATAGTGATTTCGCCAAGTCGCTGTCGATAATAAAAATTTCTGTAGTCGCAGTCGATAACAAAAATTTCGTTTAGTCGCAGTTGATAATAATTATTTACTTGAGTCGCAGTCGATAATAATAATTTCGTTTAGTCGCAGTCGATAATAAAAATTTTCGTAGTCGCAGTCGATAAAGAAAATTTCCGTAGTCACAGTCGATAATAAAAATTTCCGTAGTTGCAGTCGATAACAAACATTTCTGTAGTCGCAGTTGATAATGAAAATTTCGTTTAGTCGCAGTAAATTATAATTGTTTCTATGAGTCGCATTCGATAATAAAAATTTCCGTAGTCGCAGTCGATTTTGAAAAGTTCCGTAGTCACAGTGGATAACGAAAATTTCTATAGTCGCAGTCTATAATGAAAATTTCCGTATTCGCAGTCGATTTTGAAAAGTTCCGTAGTCACAGTGGATAACGAAAATTTCTATAGTCGCAGTCGATAATAAAAATTTTCGTAGTCGCAGTCGATAATGAAAATTTTCGTAGTCGCAGTCGATAAAGAAAATTTCCGTAGTCACAGTGGATAACGAAAATTTCTATAGTCGCAGTCTATAATGAAAATTTCCGTAGTCGCAGTCGATTTTAAAAAGTTCCGTGGTCGCAGTCGTTAATGAAAATTTCTAAAGTCGCGGTCGATAATGAAAATTTCCGTAGTCGCAGTCGATATTGAAATTTTGCGTAGTCGCATTTGATAACGCAAAATTTCTTCAGTCGCAGTCGATAATAAAAATTCTGTAGTCGCAGTCGATAATAAAATTTTAGTAGTCGCAGTTGATAATGAAACATTCCGTAGTCGCAGTCGATAATAGTAATTTCGCCAAGTCGCAGTCGATAATAAAAATTTTCGTAGTCGCAGTCTATAATAAAAGTTTTCGTAGTCGCAGTCGATTTTCATAATTTCCGTAGTCGCAGTTGATAATAGTAATTTCGCCAAGTCACAGTCGATAATAAAAATTTCCGTAGTCGCAGTCGATTTTCAAAATTCCGTAGTCGCAGTTGATAATAAAAATTTCCTTAGTCGCAGTTGATGATAAAAATTTCCTTAGTCGCAGTCGATGATAAAAATTTCCTTAGTCGCAGTCGATAACGAAAATTTCTGTAGTCGCAGTTGATAATGAAACATTCCGTAGTCGCAGTCGATAATAGTAATTTCGCCAAGTCGCAGTCGATAATAAAAATTTTCGTAGTCGCAGTCGATAATGAAAATTTTCGTAGTCGCATTCGAAAATGAAAATTTCCGTAGTCGCAGACGATTTTAAAAATTTCTATAGTCGAAGTCGATAACGAAAATTTCCGAGTTGCAGTTGATAATAGAAATTTCCTTAGTCGCAGTCGATAACGAAAATTTCCGTAGTCGCAGTCGATAATAATAATTTCGCAAAGTCGCAGTCGATAATGAAAATTTCCGTAGTCGCAGTTGAGTCGCAGTCGAATTTGATAATTTCCGTAGTCGCAGTTGATAATAGTAAATTCGCCAAGTCGCAGTCGATTTTGAAAATTTCTATAGTCGCAGTCGATTTTGAAAATTTCTATAGTCGCAGTCGATAATGAAAATTTCCGAAAATTTCCGTAGTCGCAGTTGATAATGAAAATTTCCGTAGTCGCAGTCGATAATAAAAATTCTGTAGTCGCAGTCGATAATAAAATTTCCGTAGTCGCAGTTGATAATGAAACATTCCGTAGTCGCAGTCGATAATAGTAATTTCGCCAAGTCGCAGTCGATAATAAAAATTTTCGTAGTCGCAGTCGATAATGAAAATTTTCGTAGTCGCATTCGAAAATGAAAATTTCCGTAGTCGCAGTCGATTTTAAAAATTTCTATAGTCGCAGTCTATAATAAAATTTCCGTAGTCGCAGTCGATATTGATAATTTACGTAGTCGCAGTCGATAACGAAAGTTTCCGTAGTCGCGTAGTCGCAGTTGGTAATGAAAATTTCCGTAGTCGTAGTCGATAATAGTGATTTCGCCAAGTCGCTGTCGATAATAAAAATTTCTGTAGTCGCAGTCGATAACAAAAATTTCGTTTAGTCGCAGTTGATAATAATTATTTACTTGAGTCGCAGTCGATAATAATAATTTCGTTTAGTCGCAGTCGATAATAAAAATTTTCGTAGTCGCAGTCGATAAAGAAAATTTCCGTAGTCACAGTCGATAATAAAAATTTCCGTAGTTGCAGTCGATAACAAACATTTCTGTAGTCGCAGTTGATAATGAAAATTTCGTTTAGTCGCAGTAAATTATAATTGTTTCTATGAGTCGCATTCGATAATAAAAATTTCCGTAGTCGCAGTCGATTTTGAAAAGTTCCGTAGTCACAGTGGATAACGAAAATTTCTATAGTCGCAGTCTATAATGAAAATTTCCGTATTCGCAGTCGATTTTGAAAAGTTCCGTAGTCACAGTGGATAACGAAAATTTCTATAGTCGCAGTCGATAATAAAAATTTTCGTAGTCGCAGTCGATAATGAAAATTTCCGTAGTCGCAGACGATTTTAAAAATTTCTATAGTCGAAGTCGATAACGAAAATTTCCGAGTTGCAGTTGATAATAGAAATTTCCTTAGTCGCAGTCGATAACGAAAATTTCCGTAGTCGCAGTCGATAATAATAATTTCGCAAAGTCGCAGTCGATAATGAAAATTTCCGTAGTCGCAGTTGAGTCGCAGTCGAATTTGATAATTTCCGTAGTCGCAGTTGATAATAGTAAATTCGCCAAGTCGCAGTCGATTTTGAAAATTTCTATAGTCGCAGTCGATTTTGAAAATTTCTATAGTCGCAGTCGATAATGAAAATTTCCGAAAATTTCCGTAGTCGCAGTTGATAATGAAAATTTCCGTAGTCGCAGTCGATAATAAAAATTCTGTAGTCGCAGTCGATAATAAAATTTCCGTAGTCGCAGTTGATAATGAAACATTCCGTAGTCGCAGTCGATAATAGTAATTTCGCCAAGTCGCAGTCGATAATAAAAATTTTCGTAGTCGCAGTCGATAATGAAAATTTTCGTAGTCGCATTCGAAAATGAAAATTTCCGTAGTCGCAGTCGATTTTAAAAATTTCTATAGTCGCAGTCTATAATAAAATTTCCGTAGTCGCAGTCGATATTGATAATTTACGTAGTCGCAGTCGATAACGAAAGTTTCCGTAGTCGCGTAGTCGCAGTTGGTAATGAAAATTTCCGTAGTCGTAGTCGATAATAGTGATTTCGCCAAGTCGCTGTCGATAATAAAAATTTCTGTAGTCGCAGTCGATAACAAAAATTTCGTTTAGTCGCAGTTGATAATAATTATTTACTTGAGTCGCAGTCGATAATAATAATTTCGTTTAGTCGCAGTCGATAATAAAAATTTTCGTAGTCGCAGTCGATAAAGAAAATTTCCGTAGTCACAGTCGATAATAAAAATTTCCGTAGTTGCAGTCGATAACAAACATTTCTGTAGTCGCAGTTGATAATGAAAATTTCGTTTAGTCGCAGTAAATTATAATTGTTTCTATGAGTCGCATTCGATAATAAAAATTTCCGTAGTCGCAGTCGATTTTGAAAAGTTCCGTAGTCACAGTGGATAACGAAAATTTCTATAGTCGCAGTCTATAATGAAAATTTCCGTATTCGCAGTCGATTTTGAAAAGTTCCGTAGTCACAGTGGATAACGAAAATTTCTATAGTCGCAGTCGATAATAAAAATTTTCGTAGTCGCAGTCGATAATGAAAATTTTCGTAGTCGCAGTCGATAAAGAAAATTTCCGTAGTCACAGTGGATAACGAAAATTTCTATAGTCGCAGTCTATAATGAAAATTTCCGTAGTCGCAGTCGATTTTAAAAAGTTCCGTGGTCGCAGTCGTTAATGAAAATTTCTAAAGTCGCGGTCGATAATGAAAATTTCCGTAGTCGCAGTCGATATTGAAATTTTGCGTAGTCGCATTTGATAACGCAAAATTTCTTCAGTCGCAGTCGATAATAAAAATTCTGTAGTCGCAGTCGATAATAAAATTTTAGTAGTCGCAGTTGATAATGAAACATTCCGTAGTCGCAGTCGATAATAGTAATTTCGCCAAGTCGCAGTCGATAATAAAAATTTTCGTAGTCGCAGTCTATAATAAAAGTTTTCGTAGTCGCAGTCGATTTTCATAATTTCCGTAGTCGCAGTTGATAATAGTAATTTCGCCAAGTCACAGTCGATAATAAAAATTTCCGTAGTCGCAGTCGATTTTCAAAATTCCGTAGTCGCAGTTGATAATAAAAATTTCCTTAGTCGCAGTTGATGATAAAAATTTCCTTAGTCGCAGTCGATGATAAAAATTTCCTTAGTCGCAGTCGATAACGAAAATTTCTGTAGTCGCAGTTGATAATGAAACATTCCGTAGTCGCAGTCGATAATAGTAATTTCGCCAAGTCGCAGTCGATAATAAAAATTTTCGTAGTCGCAGTCGATAATGAAAATTTTCGTAGTCGCATTCGAAAATGAAAATTTCCGTAGTCGCAGACGATTTTAAAAATTTCTATAGTCGAAGTCGATAACGAAAATTTCCGAGTTGCAGTTGATAATAGAAATTTCCTTAGTCGCAGTCGATAACGAAAATTTCCGTAGTCGCAGTCGATAATAATAATTTCGCAAAGTCGCAGTCGATAATGAAAATTTCCGTAGTCGCAGTTGAGTCGCAGTCGAATTTGATAATTTCCGTAGTCGCAGTTGATAATAGTAAATTCGCCAAGTCGCAGTCGATTTTGAAAATTTCTATAGTCGCAGTCGATTTTGAAAATTTCTATAGTCGCAGTCGATAATGAAAATTTCCGAAAATTTCCGTAGTCGCAGTTGATAATGAAAATTTCCGTAGTCGCAGTCGATAATAAAAATTCTGTAGTCGCAGTCGATAATAAAATTTCCGTAGTCGCAGTTGATAATGAAACATTCCGTAGTCGCAGTCGATAATAGTAATTTCGCCAAGTCGCAGTCGATAATAAAAATTTTCGTAGTCGCAGTCGATAATGAAAATTTTCGTAGTCGCATTCGAAAATGAAAATTTCCGTAGTCGCAGTCGATTTTAAAAATTTCTATAGTCGCAGTCTATAATAAAATTTCCGTAGTCGCAGTCGATATTGATAATTTCCGTAGTCGCAGTTGATAATAGTAAATTCGCCAAGTCGCAGTCGATTTTGAAAATTTCTATAGTCGCAGTCGATTTTGAAAATTTCTATAGTCGCAGTCGATAATGAAATTTTCCGAAAATTTCCGTAGTCGCAGTTGATAATGAAAATTTCCGTAGTCGTAGTCGATAATAGTAATTTGGCCAAGTCGCAGTCGATAATAAAAATTCTGTAGTCGCAGTCGATAATAAAATTTCCGTAGTCGCAGTTGATAATGAAACATTCCGTAGTCGCAGTCGATAATAGTAATTTCGCCAAGTCGCAGTCGATAATAAAAATTTTCGTAGTCGCAGTCGATAATGAAAATTTTCGTAGTCGCATTCGAAAATGAAAATTTCCGTAGTCGCAGTCGATTTTAAAAATTTCTATAGTCGCAGTCGATAACGAAAATTTCCGTAGTCGCAGTCGATTTTAAAAATTTCTATAGTCGCAGTCTATAATAAAAGTTTTCGTAGTCGCAGTCGATTTTCATAATTTCCGTAGTCGCAGTTGATAATAGTAATTTCGCCAAGTCGCAGTCGATAATAAAAATTTCCTTAGTCGCAGTCGATAACGAAAATTTCCGTAGTCGCAGTTGATAATGAAAATTTCCGTAGTCGCAGTCGATAATAGTAATTTCGCCAAGTCGCAGTCGATATTGAAAATTTGCGTAGTCGCATTTGATAACGAAAATTTCTACACCCACAGTCGATAACGAAAATTTCCGTAGTCGCAGTTGATAATGAAAATTTCCTTAGTCGCAGTAGATAACGAAAATTTCCTTAGTCGCAGTCGATTTTAAAAATTTCTATAGTCGCAGTCGATAATGAAAATTTCCGTAGTCGCAGTCGATAACGAAAATTTCCGTAGTCGCAGTCGATTTTAAAAATTTCTATAGTCGCAGTCTATAATAAAAGTTTTCGTAGTCGCAGTCGATAACGAAAATTTCCGTAGTCGCAGTCGATTTTAAAAATTTCTATAATCGCAGTCTATAATAAAAGTTTTCGTAGTCGCAGTCGATTTTCATAATTTCCGTAGTCGCAGTTGATAATAGTAATTTCGCCAAGTCGCAGTCGATAATAAAAATTTCCGTAGTCGCAGTCGATTTTCAAAATTCCGTAGTCGCAGTTGATAATAAAAATTTCTTTAGTCGCAGTTGATGATAAAAATTTCCTTAGTCGCAGTCGATAATAAAAATTTCCGTAGTCGCAGTTGATGATAAAAATTTCCTTAGTCGCAGTCGATAACGAAAATTTCTGTAGTCGCTCGCAGTTGATAATGAAAATTTCCTTAGTCGCAACGAAAATTTCCGTAGTCGCAGTTGATAATGAAAATTTCCGTAATCGCAGTTGATGATAAAAATTTCCTTAGTCGCAGTCGATAACGAAAATTTTTGTAGTCGCAGTTGATAATGAAAATTTCCGTAGTCGCAGTCGATAATAGTAATTTCTCCAAGTCGCAGTCGATAATAAAAATTTTCGTAGTCGCAGTCGATAATGAAAATTTCCGTAGTCGCAGTCGATTTTAAAAATTTCGATAGTCGCAGTCAATAACGAAAATTTCCGAGTCGCAGTAGATAATAAAAATTTCCTTAGTCGCAGTCGATAACGAAAATTTCTGTAGTCGCAGTCGATAATAATAATTTCGCCAATTCGCAGTCGATAATGAAAATGTCCATAGTCGCAGTTGAAAATAAAAATTTCCTTAGTCGCAGTCGATAATGAAAATTTCCGTAGTCGCAGTTGATAATGAAAATTTCCGTAGTCGCAGTCGATAATAGTAATTTGGCCAAGTCGCAGTCGATAATAAAAATTCTGTAGTCGCAGTGGATAATAAAATTTCCGTAGTCGCAGTTGATAATGAAACATTCCGTAGTCGCAGACGATAATAGTAATTTCGCCAAGTCGCAGTCGATAATAAAAATTTTCGTAGTCGCAGTCGATAATGAAAATTTTCGTAGTCGCATTCGAAAAAGAAAATTTCCGTAGTCGCAGTCGATTTTAAAAATTTCCTTAGTCGCAGTCGATAACGAAAATTTCTGTAGTCGCAGTTGATAATGAAAATTTCCGTAGTCGCAGTCGATAATAGTAATTTCTCCAAGTCGCAGTCGATAATAAAAATTTTCGTAGTCGCAGTCGATAATGAAAATTTCCGTAGTCGCAGTCGATTTTAAAAATTTCTGTAGTCGCAGTCAATAACGAAAATTTCCGAGTCGCAGTAGATAATAAAAATTTCCTTAGTCGCAGTCGATAACGAAAATTTCTGTAGTCGCAGTCGATAATAATAATTTCGCCAATTCGCAGTCGATAATGAAAATGTCCATAGTCGCAGTTGAAAATAAAAATTTCCGTAGTCGCAGTCGATAATAGTAATTTGGCCAAGTCGCAGTCGATAATAAAAATTCTGTAGTCGCAGTGGATAATAAAATTTCCGTAGTCGCAGTTGATAATGAAACATTCCGTAGTCGCAGTCGATAATAGTAATTTCGCCAAGTCGCAGTCGATAATAAAAATTTTCGTAGTCGCAGTCGATAATGAAAATTTTCGTAGTCGCATTCGAAAAAGAAAATTTCCGTAGTCGCAGTCGATTTTAAAAATTTCTATAGTCGCAGTCGATAACGAAAATTTCCGAGTTGCAGTTGATAATAAAAATTTCCTTAGTCGCAGTCGATAACGAAAATTTCCGTAGTCGCAGTCGATAATAATAATTTCGCAAAGTCGCAGTCGATAATGAAAATTTCAGTAGTCGCAGTTGAAAATAAAAATTTCCTTAGTCGCAGTCGATAATGAAAATTTGAGTAGTCGCAGTTGATAATGAAAATTTCCGTAGTCGCAGTCGATAATAGTAATTTGCCCAAGTCGCAGTCGATAAAAAAATTTTCGTAGTCGCAGGCGATAATTAAAATTTCCGTAGTCGCAGTCGATAATGAAATTTTCCGTAGTCGCAGTCGATAACTAAAATTTCCGTAGTCGCAGTCGATAATAAAATTTCCGTAGTCGCAGTCGATTTTGATAATTTCCGTAGTCGCAGTTGATAATACAAATTTCAATAGTCACAGTCGATAATAAAATTTCCGTAGTCGCAGTCGATTTTGATAATTTCCGTAGTCGCAGTCGATAATAAAATTTCCGTAGTCGCAGTCGATTTTAAAAATTTCTATAGTCGCAGTCAATAAAGAAAATTTCCGTAGTCGCAGTCGATATTGAAAATTTCCGTAGTCGCAGTTAAAATAAAAATTTCCTTAGTCGCAGTCGATAATGAAAATTTCCGTAGTCGCAGTTGATAATAGTAATTTCGCCAAGTCGCAGTCGATAATAAAAATTTCCATAGTCGCAGTCGATTTTCAAAATTCCGTAGTCGCAGTTGATAATAAAAATTTCCTTAGTCGCAGTTGATGATAAAAATTTCCTTAGTCGCAGTCGATAATAAAAATTTCCGTAGTCGCAGTTGATGATAAAAATTTCCTTAGTCGCAGTCGATAACGAAAATTTCTGTAGTCGCACGCAGTTGATAATGAAAATTTCCTTAGTCGCAACGAAAATTTCCGTAGTCGCAGTTGATAATGAAAATTTCCGTAATCGCAGTTGATGATAAAAATTTCCTGAGTCGCAGTCGATAACGAAAATTTCTGTAGTCGCAGTTGATAATGAAAATTTCCGTATAATAAAAATTTCCGTAGTCGCAGTCGATAATGAAAATTTCCGTAGTCGCAGTTGATAATGAAAATTTCCGTAGTCGCAGTCGATAATAGTAATTTCTCCAAGTCGCAGTCGATAATAAAAATTTTCGTAGTCGCAGTCGATAATGAAAATTTCCGTAGTCGCAGTCGATTTTAAAAATTTCTATAGTCGCAGTCGATAACGAAAATTTCCGAGTCGCAGTTGATAATAAAAATTTCCTTAGTCGCAGTCGATAACGAAAATTTCTGTAGTCGCAGTCGATAATGATAATTTCGCCAATTCGCAGTCGATAATGAAAATTTCCATAGTCGCAGTTGAAAAAGAAATTTCCCAAGTCGCAGTCGATAATAAAAATTCTGTAGTCGCAGTGGATAATAAAATTTCCGTAGTCGCAGTTGATAATGAAACATTCCGTAGTCGCAGTCGATAGTAGTAATTTCGCCAAGTCGCAGTCGATAATAAAAATTTTCGTAGTCGCTGTCGATAATGAAAATTTTCGTAGTCGCATTCGAAAATGAAAATTTCCGTAGTCGCAGTCGATTTTAAAAATTTCTATAGTCGCACTCGATAACGAAAATTTCCGAGTCGCAGATAAAAATTTCCTTAGTCGCAGTCGATAACGAAAATTTCTGTAGTCGCAGTTGATAATGAAAATTTCCGTATAATAAAAATTTCCGTAGTCGCAGTCGATAATGAAAATTTCCGTAGTCGCATTTGATAACGAAAATTTCTACAGTCGCAGTCGCTAATAAAAATTTCCGTAGTTGCAGTCGATATTGAAAATTTGCGTAGTCGCAGTCGATATTGAAAATTTTCGTAGTCGCAGTCTATAATGAAAATTTCCGTAGTCGCAGTCGATTTTAAAAAGTTCCGTGGTCGTAGTCGTTAATGAAAATTTCTAAAGTCGCGGTCGATAATGAAAATTTCCGTAGTCGCAGTCGATATTGAAATTTTGCGTAGTCGCATTTGATAACGCAAAATTTCTACAGTCGCAGTCGATAAGGAAAATTTCCGGAGTCGCATTTGATAACGAAAATTTCCGTAGTCGCAGTCGATAATAAAAATGTTCGTAGTCACAGTAGATAACGAAAATTTCCGTAGTCACAGTCGATAATAAAAAATTTCGCCAAGTCGCAATCGATAATAAACATTTACGTAGTCGCAGTCGATAACGAAAGTTTCCGTAGTCGCGTAGTCGCAGTTGGTAATGAAAATTTCCGTAGTCGTAGTCGATAATAGTGATTTCGCCAAGTCGCTGTCGATAATAAAAATTTCTGTAGTCGCAGTCGATAACAAAAATTTCGTTTAGTCGCAGTTGATAATAATTATTTACTTGAGTCGCAGTCGATAATAATAATTTCGTTTAGTCGCAGTCGATAATAAAAATTTTCGTAGTCGCAGTCGATAAAGAAAATTTCCGTAGTCACAGTCGATAATAAAAATTTCCGTAGTTGCAGTCGATAACAAACATTTCTGTAGTCGCAGTTGATAATGAAAATTTCGTTTAGTCGCAGTAAATTATAATTGTTTCTATGAGTCGCATTCGATAATACAAATTTCCGTAGTCGCAGTCGATTTTGAAAAGTTCCGTAGTCACAGTGGATAACGAAAATTTCTATAGTCGCAGTCTATAATGAAAATTTCCGTATTCGCAGTCGATTTTGAAAAGTTCCGTAGTCACAGTGGATAACGAAAATTTCTATAGTCGCAGTCGATAATAAAAATTTTCGTAGTCGCAGTCGATAATGAAAATTTTCGTAGTCGCAGTCGATAAAGAAAATTTCCGTAGTCACAGTGGATAACGAAAATTTCTATAGTCGCAGTCTATAATGAAAATTTCCGTAGTCGCAGTCGATTTTAAAAAGTTCCGTGGTCGCAGTCGTTAATGAAAATTTCTAAAGTCGCGGTCGATAATGAAAATTTCCGTAGTCGCAGTCGATATTGAAATTTTGCGTAGTCGCATTTGATAACGCAAAATTTCTTCAGTCGCAGTCGATAAGGAAAATTTCCGTAGTCGCATTTGATAACGAAAATTTCCGTAGTCGCAGTCGATAATAAAAATGTTCGTAGTCACAGTAGATAACGAAAATTTCCGTAGTCACAGTCGATAATAAAAAATTTCGCCAAGTCGCAATCGATAATAAACATTTACGTAGTCGCAGTCGATAACGAAAGTTTCCGTAGTCGCAGTTGGTAATGAAAATTTCCGTAGTCGCAGTCGATAATAGTGATTTCGCCAAGTCGCTGTCGATAATAAAAATTTCTGTAGTCGAAGTCGATAACAAAAATTTCCGTCGTCGCAGTCGACAATAATAATTTCGTTTAGTCGCAGTTGATAATAATTATTTTCTTGAGTCGCAGTCGATAATAATAATTTCGTTTAGTCGCAGTCGATAATAAAAATTTTCGTAGTCGCAGTCGATAAAGAAAATTTCCGTAGTCACAGTCGATAATAAAAATTTCCGTAGTTGCAGTCGATAACAAACATTTCTGTAATCGCAGTCTATAATGAAAATTTCCGTATTCGCAGTCGATTTTGAAAAGTTCCGTAGTCACAGTGGATAACGAAAATTTCTATAGTCGCAGTCTATAATGAAAATTTCCGTAGTCGCAGTCGATTTTAAAAAGTTCCGTGGTCGCAGTCGTTAATGAAAATTTCTAAAGTCGCGGTCGATAATGAAAATTTCCGTAGTCGCAGTCGATATTGAAATTTTGCGTAGTCGCATTTGATAACGAAAATTTCTACAGTCGCAGTCGCTAATAAAAATTTCCGTAGTCGCAGTCGATTTTGAAAATTTCCGTAGTCGCAGTCGATATTGAAAATTTGCGTAGTCGCAGTCGATATTGAAAATTTGCGTAGTCGCATTTGATAACGCAAAATTTCTACAGTCGCAGTCGATAAGGAAAATTTCCGTTGTCGCAGTCGATTTTAAAAAGTTCCGTGGTCGCAGTCGTTAATGAAAATTTCTACAGTCGCAGTCGATAAGGAAAAATTCCGTAGTCGCAGTCGATAAAGAAAATTTCCGTAGTCGCAGTCGATATTAAAAATTTGCGTTGTCGCATTTGATAACGAAAATTTCTACAGTCGCAGTCGATAAGGAAAAATTCCGTAGTCGCAGTCGATTTTGAAATGTTCCGTGGTCGCGGTCGATAATGAAAATTCCCGTAGTCGCAGGCGGTTTTGAAAATTTCCGTAGTCGCAGTCAATAATGAAAATTTTCGTAGTCGCAGTTCATTACGAAAATTTCCGTAGTCGCATTCGATAATAGTGATTTAGCCAAGTCGCAGTCATTAATAAAAATTTGCGTAGTCACAGTCGATAACGAAAATTTCCGTAGTCGCTGTCAATAACAAAAATTGCTACAGTCGCAGTCGATAATGAAAATTCCCGTAGTCGCAGTCGATTTTGAAAAGTTATCAAATGCGACTACGCAAATTTTCAATATCGACTGCGACTACGCAAATTTTCAATATCGACTGCGACTACGGAAATTTTCAAAATCGACTGCGACTACGGAAATTTTTATTAGCGACTGCGACTGTAGAAATTTTCGTTATCAAATGCGACTACGCAAAATTTCAATATCGACTGCGACTACGGAAATTTTCATTATCGACCGCGACTTTAAAAATTTTCATTAACGACTGCGACCACGGAACTTTTTAAAATCGACTGCGACTACGGAAATTTTCATTATAGACTGCGACTATAGAAATTTTCGTTATCCACTGTGACTACGGAACTTTTCAAAATCGACTGCGAATACGGAAATTTTCATTATAGACTGCGACTACAGAAATTTTCGTTATCCACTGTGACTACGGAACTTTTCAAAATCGACTGCGACTACGGAAATTTTTATTATCGAATGCGACTCATAGAAACAATTATAATTTACTGCGACTAAACGAAATTTTCATTATCAACTGCGACTACAGAAATGTTTGTTATCGACTGTGACTACGGAAATTTTCTTTATCGACTGCGACTACGAAAATTTTTATTATCGACTGCGACTAAACGAAATTATTATTATCGACTGCGACTCAAGAAAATAATTATTATCAACTGCGACTAAACGAAATTATTATTGTCGACTGCGACGACGGAAATTTTTGTTATCGACTGCGACTACAGAAATTTTTATTATCGACAGCGACTTGGCGAAATCACTATTATCGACTACGACTACGGAAATTTTCATTACCAACTGCGACTACGCGACTACGGAAACTTTCGTTATCGACTGCGACTACGTAAATGTTTATTATCGATTGCGACTTGGCGAAATTTTTTATTATCGACTGTGACTACGGAAATTTTCGTTATCTACTGTGACTACGAACATTTTTATTATCGACTGCGACTACGGAAATTTTCGTTATCAAATGCGACTACGGAAATTTTCCTTATCGACTGCGACTGTAGAAATTTTGCGTTATCAAATGCGACTACGCAAAATTTCAATATCGACTGCGACTACGGAAATTTTCATTATCGACCGCGACTTTAGCAATTTTCATTAACGACTGCGACCACGGTACTTTTTAAAATCGACTGCGACTACGGAAATTTTCATTATAGACTGCGACTATAGAAATTTTCGTTATCCACTGTGACTACGGAAATTTTCTTTATCGACTGCGACTACGAATATTTTCAATATCGACTCCGACTACGCAAATTTTCAATATCGACTGCGACTACGGAAATTTTTATTAGCGACTGCGACTGTAGAAATTTTCTTTATCAAATGCGACTACGCAAAATTTCAATATCGACTGCGACTACGGAAATATTCATTATCGACCGCGACTTTAGATGTTTTCATTAACGACTGCGACTACGGAACTTTTAAAAATCGACTGCGACTACGGAAATTTTCATTATAGACTGCGACTATAAAAATTTTCGTTATCCACTGTGACTAAAGAAATTTTCATTATCGACTGTAACTTTAGAAATTTTCATTATTGACTGCGACTGTAGAAATTTTCATTATGAACTGCGACTACGGAAATTTTCATTATTGACTGCGACTACGGAAATTTTCAAAATCGACTGCGACTACGGAAATTTTTATTATCGACTGCAGGTGTAGAAATGTTCGTTATCAAATGCGACAACGCAAATTTTCATTATCGACTGCGACTACGGAAATTTTCATTATCAACTGGGACTACGGAAATTTTCTATATCGACTGCAACTACGGAAATTTTCATTATCGACAGCGACTTTAGACATTTTCATTAACGACTGCGACTACGGAACTTTTCAAAATCGACTGCGACTACGGGAATTTTCATTATCGACTGCGACTGTAGCAATTTTTGTTATCGACAGCGACTACGGAAATTTTCGTTATCGACTGTGACTACGAAAATTTTTATAATCGACTGCGACTAAACGAAATTTTCATTATCAACTGGGACTACGGAAATTTTCTAAATCGACTGCGACTACGGAAATTTTCAAAACCGCCTGCGACCACGGAACTTTTTAAAATCGACTGCGACCACGCAATTTTTCAATATCGACTGCGACTACGGAAATTTTCGTTATCCACTGTGACTACGGAAATTTTTATTATCGACTGCGGGTGTAGAAATGTTCGTTATTAAATGCGACTACGGAAATTTTCATTATCAACTGCGACTACGGGAATTTTCATTATCGACCGCGACCACGGAACATTTCAAAATCGACTGCGACTACGGAATTTTTCCTTATCGAATGCGACTGTAGAAATTTTCGTTATCAAATGCGACAACGCAAATTTTCAATATCGACTGCGACTACGGAACTTTTCAAAATCGACTGCGACTACGGAATTTTTCCTTATCGACTGCGACTGTAGAAATTTTCATTAACGACTGCGACCACGGAACTTTTTAAAAACGACTGCGACAACGGAAATTTTCCTTATCGACTGCGACTGTAGAAATTTTGCGTTATCAAATGCGACTACGCAAATTTTCAATATCGACTGCGACTACGGAAATTTTCATTATCGACCGCGACTTTAGAAATTTTCATTAACGACTGCGACTACGGAACTTTTAAAAATCGACTGCGACTACGGAAATTTTCATTATAGACTGCGACTATAGAAATTTTCGTTATCCACTGTGACTACGGAACTTTTCAAAATCGACTGCGAATACGGAAATTTTCATTATAGACTGCGACTATAGAAATTTTCGTTATCCACTGTGACTACGGAACTTTTCAAAATCGACTGTAACTTTAGAAATTTTCATTATTGACTGCGACTGTAGAAATTTTCATTATGAACTGCGACTACGGAAATTTTCATTATTGACTGCGACTACGGAAATTTTCAAAATCGACTGCGACTACGGAAATTTTTATTATCGACTGCAGGTGTAGAAATGTTCGTTATCAAATGCGACAACGCAAATTTTCATTATCGACTGCGACTACGGAAATTTTCATTATCAACTGGGACTACGGAAATTTTCTATATCGACTGCAACTACGGAAATTTTCATTATCGACAGCGACTTTAGACATTTTCATTAACGACTGCGACTACGGAACTTTTCAAAATCGACTGCGACTACGGGAATTTTCATTATCGACTGCGACTGTAGCAATTTTTGTTATCGACAGCGACTACGGAAATTTTCGTTATCGACTGTGACTACGAAAATTTTTATAATCGACTGCGACTAAACGAAATTTTCATTATCAACTGGGACTACGGAAATTTTCTAAATCGACTGCGACTACGGAAATTTTCAAAACCGCCTGCGACCACGGAACTTTTTAAAATCGACTGCGACCACGCAATTTTTCAATATCGACTGCGACTACGGAAATTTTCGTTATCCACTGTGACTACGGAAATTTTTATTATCGACTGCGGGTGTAGAAATGTTCGTTATTAAATGCGACTACGGAAATTTTCATTATCAACTGCGACTACGGGAATTTTCATTATCGACCGCGACCACGGAACATTTCAAAATCGACTGCGACTACGGAATTTTTCCTTATCGAATGCGACTGTAGAAATTTTCGTTATCAAATGCGACAACGCAAATTTTCAATATCGACTGCGACTACGGAACTTTTCAAAATCGACTGCGACTACGGAATTTTTCCTTATCGACTGCGACTGTAGAAATTTTCATTAACGACTGCGACCACGGAACTTTTTAAAAACGACTGCGACAACGGAAATTTTCCTTATCGACTGCGACTGTAGAAATTTTGCGTTATCAAATGCGACTACGCAAATTTTCAATATCGACTGCGACTACGGAAATTTTCATTATCGACCGCGACTTTAGAAATTTTCATTAACGACTGCGACTACGGAACTTTTAAAAATCGACTGCGACTACGGAAATTTTCATTATAGACTGCGACTATAGAAATTTTCGTTATCCACTGTGACTACGGAACTTTTCAAAATCGACTGCGAATACGGAAATTTTCATTATAGACTGCGACTATAGAAATTTTCGTTATCCACTGTGACTACGGAACTTTTCAAAATCGACTGCGACTACGGAAATTTTCATTAGAGACTGCGACTATAAAAATTTTCTTTATCCACTGTGACTAAAGAAATTTTCATTATCCACTGTAACTTTAGAAATTTTCATTATTGACTGCGACTGTAGAAATTTTGCGTTATCAAATGCGACTACGCAAATGTTCATTATCGAGTGCGACTACGGAAATTTTCGTCATCCACTGTGACTACGGAAATTTTCAAAATCGACTGCGACTACGGAAATTTTCATTATAGACTGCGACTATAGAAATTTTCGTCATCCACTGTGACTACGGAAATTTTCAAAATCGACTGCGAGTACGGAAATTTTTATTATCGACTGCAGGTGTAGAAATGTTCGTTATCAAATGCGACAACGCAAATTTTCATTATCGACTGCGACTACGGAAATTTTCATTATTGACTGCGACTACGGAAATTTTCAAAATCGAATGCGACTACGGAAATTTTTATTATCGACTGCGGGTGTAGAAATTTTCGTTAACAAATGCGACTGCAGAAATTTTGCGATATCAAATGCGACTACGCAAATTTTTATTAATGACTGCGACTTGGCTAAATCACTATTATCGAATGCGACTACGGAAATTTTCGTAATGAACTGCGACTACGAAAATTTTCATTATTGACTGCGACTACGGAAATTTTCAAAACCGCCTGCGACCTCGGAACTTTTCAAAATCGACTGCGACTACGCAATTTTTCAATATCGACTGCGACTACGGAAATTTTCGTTATCCACTGTGACTACGGAAATTTTCAAAATCGATTGCGACTACGGGAATTTTTATTATCGACTGCGGGTGTAGAAATGTTCGTTATTAAATGCGACTACGGAAATTTTCATTATCAACTGCGACTACAGGATTTTTCATTATCGACCGCGACCACGGAACACTTCAAAATCGACTGCGACTACGGAATTTTTCCTTATCGACTGCGACTGTAGAAATTTTCGTTATCAAATGCGACAACGCAAATTTTCAATATCATCTGCGACTACGGAACTTTTCAAAATCGACTGCGACTACGGAATTTTTCCTTATCGACTGCGACTGTAGAAATTTTCATTAACGACTGCGACCACGGAACTTTTTAAAATCGACTGCGACAACGGAAATTTTCCTTATCGACTGCGACTGTAGAAATTTTGCGTTATCAAATGCGACTACGCAAATTTTCAATATCGACTGCGACTACGCAAATTTTCAATATCGACTGCGACTGTAGAAATTTTCGTTATCAAATGCGACAACGCAAATTTTCAATATCGACTGCGACTACGGAACTTTTCAAAATCGACTGCGACTACGGAATTTTTCCTTATCGACTGCGACTGTAGAAATTTTCATTAACGACTGCGACCACGGAACTTTTTAAAATCGACTGCGACTACGCAAATTTTCAATATCGACTGCGACTACGGAAATTTTCAAAATCGACTGCGACTACGGAAATTTTTATTAGCGACTGCGAATGTAGAAATTTTCGTTATCAAATGCGACTACGCAAAATTTTAATATCGACTGCGACTACGGACATTTTCATTATCGACCGCGACTTTAGAAATTTTCATTAACGACTGCGACCACGGAACTTTTTAAAATCGACTGCGACTACGGAAATTTTTATTATCGACTGCAGGTGTAGAAATGTTCGTTATCAAATGCGACAACGCAAATTTTCATTATCGACTGCGACTACGGAAATTTTCATTATTGGCTGCGACTACGGAAATTTTCAAAATCGAATGCGACTACGGAAATTTTTATTATCGAATGCGACTCATAGAAACAATTATAATTTACTGCGACTAAACGAAATTTTCATTATCAACTGCGACTACAGAAATGTTTGTTATCGACTGCAACTACGGAAATTTTTATTATCGACTGTGACTACGGAAATTTTCTTTATCGACTGCGACTACGAAAATTTTTATTATCGACTGCGACTAAACGAAATTATTATTATCGACTGCGACTCCAGAAAATAATTATTATCAACTGCGACTAAACGAAATTATTATTGTCGACTGCGACGACGGAAATTTTCGTTATCGACTGCGACTACAGAAATTTTTATTATCGACAGCGACTTGGCGAAATCACTATTATCGACTGCGACTACGGAAATTTTTATTACCAACTGCGACTACGGAAACTTTCGTTATTGACTGCGACTACGTAAACGTTTATTATCGATTGCGACTTGGCGAAATTTTTTATTATCGACTGCGACTAAACGAAATTATTATTATCGACTGCGACTCAAGAAAATAATTATTATCAACTGCGACTAAACGAAATTATTATTGTCGACTGCGACGACGGAAATTTTCGTTATCGGCTGCGACTACAGAAATTTTTATTATCGACAGCGACTACGGAAATTTTCATTACCAACTGCGACTACGGAAACTTTCGTTATCGACTGCGACTACGTAAACGTTTATTATCGATTGCGACTTGGCGAAATTTTTTATTATCGACTGTGACTACGGAAATTTTCGTTATCTACTGTGACTACGAACATTTTTATTATCGACTGCGACTACGGAAATTTTCGTTATCAAATGCGACTACGGAAATTTTCCTTATCGACTGCGACTGAAGAAATTTTGCGTTGTCAAATGCGACTACGCAAAATTTCAATATCGACTGCGACTTCGGAAATTTTCATTATCGACCGCGACTTTAGAAATTTTCATTAACGACTGCGACCACGGAACTTTTTAAAATCGACTGCGACTACGGAAATTTTCATTATAGACTGCGACTATAGAAATTTTCGTTATCCACTGTGACTACGGAACTTTTCAATATCGACTGCGACTACGGAAATTTTCATTATCGACCGCGACTTTAGAAATTTTCATTAACGACTGAGACCACGGAACTTTTTAAAATCGACTGCGACTACGCAAATTTTCAATATCGACTGCGACTAAACGAAATTTTCATTATCAACTGGGACTACGGAAATTTTCTAAATCGACTGCGACTACGGAAATTTTCAAAACCGCCTGCGACCACGGAACTTTTTAAAATCGACTGCGACCACGCAATTTTTCAATATCGACTGCGACTACGGAAATTTTCGTTATCCACTGTGACTACGGAAATTTTCAAAATCGATTGCGACTACGGGAATTTTTATTATCGACTGCGGGTGTAGAAATGTTCGTTATTAAATGCGACTACGGAAATTTTCATTATCAACTGCGACTACGGGAATTTTCATTATCGACCGCGACCACGGAACATTTCAAAATCGACTGCGACTACGGAATTTTTCCTTATCGACTGCGACTGTAGAAATTTTCGTTATCAAATGCGACAACGCAAATTTTCAATATCGACTGCGACTACGGAACTTTTCAAAATCGACTGCGACTACGGAATTTTTCCTTATCGACTGCGACTGTAGAAATTTTCATTAACGACTGCGACCACGGAACTTTTTAAAATCGACTGCGACAACGGAAATTTTCCTTATCGACTGCGACTGTAGAAATTTTGCGTTATCAAATGCGACTACGCAAATTTTCAATATCGACTGCGACTACGGAAATTTTCATTATCGACCGCGACTTTAGAAATTTTCATTAACGATTGCGACTACGGAACTTTTAAAAATCGACTGCGACTACGGAAATTTTCATTATAGACTGCGACTATAGAAATTTTTATTATCGACTGGAGGTGTAGAAATGTTCGTTATCAAATGCGACAACGCAAATTTTCATTATCGACTGCGACTACGGAAATTTTCATTATTGACTGCGACTACGGAAATTTTCAAAATCGAATGCGACTACGGATATTTTTATTATCGAATGCGACTCATAGAAACAATTATAATTTACTGCGACTAAACGAAATTTTCATTATCAACTGCGACTACAGAAATGCTTGTTATCGACTGCAACTACGGAAATTTTTATTATCGACTGTGACTACGGAAATTTTCTTTATCGACTGCGACTACGAAAATTTTTATTATCGACTGCGACTAAACGAAATTATTATTATCGACTGCGACTCAAGAAAATAATTATTATCAACTGCGACTAAACGAAATTATTATTGTCGACTGCGACGACGGAAATTTTCGTTATCGACTGCGACTATAGAAATTTTCGTTATCCACTGTGACTACGGAACTTTTCAAAATCGACTGCGAATACGGAAATTTTCATTATAGACTGCGACTATAGAAATTTTCGTTATCCACTGTGACTACGGAACTTTTCAAAATCGACTGCGACTACGGAACTTTTAAAAATCGACTGCGACTACGGAAATTTTCATTAGAGACTGCGACTATAAAAATTTTCTTTATCCACTGTGACTAAAGAAATTTTCATTATCGACTGTAACTTTAGAAATTTTCATTATTGACTGCGACTGTAGAAATTTTGCGTTATCAAATGCGACTACGCAAATGTTCATTATCGAGTGCGACTACGGAAATTTTCGTCATCCACTGTGACTACGGAAATTTTCAAAATCGACTGCGACTACGGAAATTTTCATTATAGACTGCGACTATAGAAATGTTCGTCATCCACTGTGACTACGGAAATTTTCGTTATCCACTGTGACTACGGAAATTTTCTTTATCGACTGCGACTACGAAAATTTTTATTATCGACTGCGACTAAACGAAATTATTATTATCGACTGCGACTCAAGAAAATAATTATTATCAACTGCGACTAAACGAAATTATTATTGTCGACTGCGACGACGGAAATTTTCGTTATCGACTGCGACTACAGAAATTTTTATTATCGACAGCGACTTGGCGAAATCACTATTATCGACTGCGACTACGGAAATTTTTATTATCGACTGTGACTACGGAAATTTTCTTTATCGACTGCGACTACGAAAATTTTTATTATCGACTGCGACTAAACGAAATTATTATTGTCGACGGCGACGACGGAAATTTTTGTTATCGACTGCGACTACAGAAATTTTTATTATCGACAGCGACTTGGCGAAATCACTATTATCGACTGCGACTACGGAAATTTTCATTACCAACTGCGACTACGGAAACTTTCGTTATCGACTGCGACTACGTAAATGTTTATTATCGATTGCGACTTGACGAAATTTTTTATTATCGACTGTGACTACGGAAATTTTCGTTATCTACTGTGACTACGAACATTTTTATTATCGACTGCGACTACGGAAATTTTCGTTATCAAATGCGACTACGCAAATTTTCAATATCGACTGCGACTTGGAAAATTACTATTATCGACTGCGACTACGGAAATTTTCATTATCAACTGCGACTACGGAAATTTTCAAAATCGACTGCGACTACGGAAATTTTCCTTATCGACTGCGACTGAAGAAATTTTGCGTTATCAAATGCGACTACGCAAATTTTCAATATCGACTGCGACTACGCAAATTTTCAATATCGACTGCGACTACGCAAATTTTTATTAATGACGGCGACTTGGCGAAATCACTATTATCGAGTGCGACTACGGAAATTTTCAAAATCGACTGCGACTACGGAATTTTCCTTATCGACTGCGACTGAAGAAATTTTGCGTTATCAAATGCGACTACGCAAATTTTCAATATCGACTGCGACTACGCCTATTTTCAATATCGACTGCGACTACGCAAATTTTTAATTATAACGGCGACTTGGCGAAATCACTATTATCGAGTGCGACTACGGAAATTTTCAAAATCGACTGCGACTACGGAATTTTCCTTATCGACTGCGACTGAAGAAATTTTGCGTTATCAAATGCGACTACGCAAATTTTCAATATCGACTGCGACTACGCCTATTTTCAATATCGACTGCGACTACGCAAATTTTTAATTATAACGGCGACTTGGCGAAATCACTATTATCGAGTGCGACTACGGAAATTTTCAAAATCGACTGCGACTACGCAAATTTTCAATATCGACTGCGACTACGCAAATTTTTATTAATGACGGCGACTTGGCGAAATCACTATTATCGAGTGCGACTACGGAAATTTTCATTATTGACTGCGACTACGGAAATTTTCAAAATCGACTGCGACTTCGGAAATTTTTATTATCGACTGCGACTGTAGAAATTTTCGATATCAAATGCGACTACGCAAATTTTCAATATCGACTGCGACTACTGAAATTTTCATTAAACACCGCGACTTTAGAAATTTTCATTATTGACTGCGACTACGGAAATTTTCAAAATCGACTGCGACTAAACGAAATTATTATTATCGACTGCGACTCAAGAAAATAATTATTATCAACTGCGACTAAACGAAATTATTATTGTCGACTGCGACTACGGAAATTTTCGTTATCGACTGCGACTACAGAAATTTTTATTATCGACAGCGACTTGGCGAAATCACTATTATCGACTGCTACTACGGAAATTTTCATTACCAACTGCGACTACGGAAACTTTCGTTATCGACTGCGACTACGTAAATGTTTATTATCGATTGCGACTTGACAAAATTTTTTATTATCGACTGTGACTACGGAAATTTTCGTTATCTACTGTGACTACGAACATTTTTATTATCGACTGCGACTACGGAAATTTTCGTTATCAAATGCGACTACGCAAATTTTCAATATCGACTGCGACTTGGCAAAATTACTATTATCGACTGCGACTACGGAAATTTTCATTATCAACTGCGACTACGGAAATTTTCAAAATCGACTGCGACTACGGAAATTTTCCTTATCGACTGCGACTGAAGAAATTTTGCGTTATCAAATGCGACTACGCAAATTTTCAATATCGACTGCGACTACGCAAATTTTCAATATCGACTGCGACTACGCAAATTTTTATTAATGACGGCGACTTGGCGAAATCACTATTATCGAGTGCGACTACGGAAATTTTCAAAATCGACTGCGACTACGGAATTTTCCTTATCGACTGCGACTGAAGAAGTTTTGCATTATCAAATGCGACTACGCAAATTTTCAATATCGACTGCGACTACGCCTATTTTCAATATCGACTGCGACTACGCAAATTTTTAATTATAACGGCGACTTGGCGAAATCACTATTATCGAGTGCGACTACGGAAATTTTCAAAATCGACTGCGACTACGGAATTTTCCTTATCGACTGCGACTGAAGAAATTTTGCGTTATCAAATGCGACTACGCAAATTTTCAATATCGACTGCGACTACGCCTATTTTCAATATCGACTGCGACTACGCAAATTTTTAATTATAACGGCGACTTGGCGAAATCACTATTATCGAGTGCGACTACGGAAATTTTCAAAATCGACTGCGACTACGCAAATTTTCAATATCGACTGCGACTACGCAAATTTTTATTAATGACGGCGACTTGGCGAAATCACTATTATCGAGTGCGACTACGGAAATTTTCATTATTGACTGCGACTACGGAAATTTTCAAAATCGACTGCGACTTCGGAAATTTTTGTTATCGACTGCGACTGTAGAAATTTTCGTTATCAAATGGGACTACGCAAATTTTCAATATCGACTGCGACTACTGAAATTTTCATTAAACACCGCGACTTTAGAAATTTTCATTATTGACTGCGACTACGGAAATTTTCAAAATCGACTGCGACTTCGGAAATTTTTATTAATGACTACGACCACGGAACTTTTCAAAATCGACTGCGACTACGAAAATTTTCCTTATCGACTGCGACTACGCAAATTTTTATTAATGAACTGCAACTACGAAAGTTTTCATTATTGACTGCGACTACGGAAATTTTCAAAATCTACTGCGACTTCGGAAATTTTTATTATCGACTGTGGGTGTAGAAATTTTCGTTATCAAATGCGACTACGCAAATTTTCAATATCGACTGCGACTTGGCGAAATCACTATTATCGAGTGCGACTACGGGAATTTTCAATATCGACTGCGACTATAGCAATTTTTGTTATCGACAGCGACTACGGAAATTTTCGCTATCGACTGTGACCACGAAAATTTTTATAATCGACTGCGACTACTGAAATTTTCATTAAACACCGCGACTTTAGAAATTTTCATTATTGACTGCGACTACGGGAATTTTCAATATCGACTGCGACTATAGCAATTTTTGTTATCGACAGCGACTACGGAAATTTTCGCTATCGACTGTGACCACGAAAATTTTTATAATCGACTGCGACTTGGCGAAATTACTATTATCGACTACGACTACAGAAATTTTCAAAATCGACTGCGACTACGGAAATTTTCATTATTGACTGCGACTACGGAAATTTTTATTATTGACTGCGACTACGGAAATTTTCAAAATCGACTGCGACTACGGAAATTTTTATTATGGACTGCGGGTGTAGAAATTTTCGTTATCAAATGCGACTACGCAAATTTTCATTATTGACTGCGGCTACGGAAATTTTCAAAATCGACTGCGACTTCGGAAATTTTTATTAACGACTGCGACCACGGAACTTTTCAAAATCGACTGCGACTACGGAAATTTTCCTTATCGACTGCGACTGTAGAAATTTTCATTATTGACTGTGACTACGGAAATTTTCAAAATTGACTGCGACTACGGAAATTTTTATTATCGACTGCGACTGTAGAAATTTTCGGTATCAAATGCGACAACGCAAAATTTCAATATCGACTGCGACTACGGAAATTTTCAAAATCGACTGCGACTACGGAATTTTCCTTATCGACTGCGACTGAAGAAATTTTGCGTTATCAAATGCGACTACGCAAATTTTCAATATCGACTGCGACTACGCAAATTTTTAATATCGACTGCGACTACGCAAATTTTTATTAATGACGGCGACTTGGCGAAATCACTATTATCGAGTGCGACTACGGAAATTTTCAAAATCGACTGCGACTACGGAATTTTCCTTATCGACTGCGACTGAAGAAATTTTGCGTTATCAAATGCGACTACGCAAATTTTCAATATCGACTGCGACTACGCAAATTTTCAATATCGACTGCGACTACGCAAATTTTTATTAATGACGGCGACTTGGCGAAATCACTATTATTGAGTGCGACTACGGAAATTTTCATTATTGACTGTGACTACGGAAATTTTCAAAATCGACTGCGACTTCGGAAATTTTTATTATCGACTGCGACTGTAGAAATTTTCGTTATCAAATGCGACTACGCAAATTTTCAATATCGACTGCGACTTGGCGAAATCACTATTATCGAGTGCGACTACGGGAATTTTCAATATCGACTGCGACTATAGCAATTTTTGTTATCGACAGCGACTACGGAAATTTTCGCTATCGACTGTGACTACGAAAATTTTTATAATCGACTGCGACTTGGCGAAATTACTATTATCGAGTGCGACTACGGAAATTTTCAAAATCGACTGCGACTACGGAATTTTCCTTATCGACTGCGACTGAAGAAATTTTGCGTTATCAAATGCGACTACGCAAATTTTCAATATCGACTGCGACTACGCCTATTTTCAATATCGACTGCGACAACGCAAATTTTTAATTATAACGGCGACTTGGCGAAATCACTATTATCGAGTGCGACTACGGAAATTTTCAAAATCGACTGCGACTACGCAAATTTTCAATATCGACTGCGACTACGCAAATTTTTATTAATGACGGCGACTTGGCGAAATCACTATTATCGAGTGCGACTACGGAAATTTTCATTATTGACTGCGACTACGGAAATTTTCAAAATCGACTGCGACTTCGGAAATTTTTATTATCGACTGCGACTGTAGAAATTTTCGATATCAAATGCGACTACGCAAATTTTCAATATCGACTGCGACTACTGAAATTTTCATTAAACACCGCGACTTTAGAAATTTTCATTATTGACTGCGACTACGGAAATTTTCAAAATCGACTGCGACTAAACGAAATTATTATTATCGACTGCGACTCAAGAAAATAATTATTATCAACTGCGACTAAACGAAATTATTATTGTCGACTGCGACTACGGAAATTTTCGTTATCGACTGCGACTACAGAAATTTTTATTATCGACAGCGACTTGGCGAAATCACTATTATCGACTGCTACTACGGAAATTTTCATTACCAACTGCGACTACGGAAACTTTCGTTATCGACTGCGACTACGTAAATGTTTATTATCGATTGCGACTTGACAAAATTTTTTATTATCGACTGTGACTACGGAAATTTTCGTTATCTACTGTGACTACGAACATTTTTATTATCGACTGCGACTACGGAAATTTTCGTTATCAAATGCGACTACGCAAATTTTCAATATCGACTGCGACTTGGCAAAATTACTATTATCGACTGCGACTACGGAAATTTTCATTATCAACTGCGACTACGGAAATTTTCAAAATCGACTGCGACTACGGAAATTTTCCTTATCGACTGCGACTGAAGAAATTTTGCGTTATCAAATGCGACTACGCAAATTTTCAATATCGACTGCGACTACGCAAATTTTCAATATCGACTGCGACTACGCAAATTTTTATTAATCACGGCGACTTGGCGAAATCACTATTATCGAGTGCGACTACGGAAATTTTCAAAATCGACTGCGACTACGGAATTTTCCTTATCGACTGCGACTGAAGAAGTTTTGCATTATCAAATGCGACTACGCAAATTTTCAATATCGACTGCGACTACGCCTATTTTCAATATCGACTGCGACTACGCAAATTTTTAATTATAACGGCGACTTGGCGAAATCACTATTATCGAGTGCGACTACGGAAATTTTCAAAATCGACTGCGACTACGGAATTTTCCTTATCGACTGCGACTGAAGAAATTTTGCGTTATCAAATGCGACTACGCAAATTTTCAATATCGACTGCGACTACGCCTATTTTCAATATCGACTGCGACTACGCAAATTTTTAATTATAACGGCGACTTGGCGAAATCACTATTATCGAGTGCGACTACGGAAATTTTCAAAATCGACTGCGACTACGCAAATTTTCAATATCGACTGCGACTACGCAAATTTTTATTAATGACGGCGACTTGGCGAAATCACTATTATCGAGTGCGACTACGGAAATTTTCATTATTGACTGCGACTACGGAAATTTTCAAAATCGACTGCGACTTCGGAAATTTTTGTTATCGACTGCGACTGTAGAAATTTTCGTTATCAAATGGGACTACGCAAATTTTCAATATCGACTGCGACTACTGAAATTTTCATTAAACACCGCGACTTTAGAAATTTTCATTATTGACTGCGACTACGGAAATTTTCAAAATCGACTGCGACTTCGGAAATTTTTATTAATGACTACGACCACGGAACTTTTCAAAATCGACTGCGACTACGAAAATTTTCCTTATCGACTGCGACTACGCAAATTTTTATTAATGAACTGCAACTACGAAAGTTTTCATTATTGACTGCGACTACGGAAATTTTCAAAATCTACTGCGACTTCGGAAATTTTTATTATCGACTGTGGGTGTAGAAATTTTCGTTATCAAATGCGACTACGCAAATTTTCAATATCGACTGCGACTTGGCGAAATCACTATTATCGAGTGCGACTACGGGAATTTTCAATATCGACTGCGACTATAGCAATTTTTGTTATCGACAGCGACTACGGAAATTTTCGCTATCGACTGTGACCACGAAAATTTTTATAATCGACTGCGACTTGGCGAAATTACTATTATCGACTACGACTACAGAAATTTTCAAAATCGACTGCGACTACGGAAATTTTCATTATTGACTGCGACTACGGAAATTTTTATTATTGACTGCGACTACGGAAATTTTCAAAATCGACTGCGACTACGGAAATTTTTATTATGGACTGCGGGTGTAGAAATTTTCGTTATCAAATGCGACTACGCAAATTTTCATTATTGACTGCGGCTACGGAAATTTTCAAAATCGACTGCGACTTCGGAAATTTTTATTAACGACTGCGACCACGGAACTTTTCAAAATCGACTGCGACTACGGAAATTTTCCTTATCGACTGCGACTGTAGAAATTTTCATTATTGACTGTGACTACGGAAATTTTCAAAATTGACTGCGACTACGGAAATTTTTATTATCGACTGCGACTGTAGAAATTTTCGGTATCATATGCGACAACGCAAAATTTCAATATCGACTGCGACTACGGAAATTTTCAAAATCGACTGCGACTACGGAATTTTCCTTATCGACTGCGACTGAAGAAATTTTGCGTTATCAAATGCGACTACGCAAATTTTCAATATCGACTGCGACTACGCAAATTTTTAATATCGACTGCGACTACGCAAATTTTTATTAATGACGGCGACTTGGCGAAATCACTATTATCGAGTGCGACTACGGAAATTTTCAAAATCGACTGCGACTACGGAATTTTCCTTATCGACTGCGACTACGTAAATGTTTATTATCGATTGCGACTTGACGAAATTTTTTATTATCGACTGTGACTACGGAAATTTTCGTTATCTACTGTGACTACGAACATTTTTATTATCGACTGCGACTACGGAAATTTTCGTTATCAAATGCGACTACGCAAATTTTCAATATCGACTGCGACTTGGAAAATTACTATTATCGACTGCGACTACGGAAATTTTCATTATCAACTGCGACTACGGAAATTTTCAAAATCGACTGCGACTACGGAAATTTTCCTTATCGACTGCGACTGAAGAAATTTTGCGTTATCAAATGCGACTACGCAAATTTTCAATATCGACTGCGACTACGCAAATTTTCAATATCGACTGCGACTACGCAAATTTTTATTAATGACGGCGACTTGGCGAAATCACTATTATCGAGTGCGACTACGGAAATTTTCAAAATCGACTGCGACTACGGAATTTTCCTTATCGACTGCGACTGAAGAAATTTTGCGTTATCAAATGCGACTACGCAAATTTTCAATATCGACTGCGACTACGCCTATTTTCAATATCGACTGCGACTACGCAAATTTTTAATTATAACGGCGACTTGGCGAAATCACTATTATCGAGTGCGACTACGGAAATTTTCAAAATCGACTGCGACTACGGAATTTTCCTTATCGACTGCGACTGAAGAAATTTTGCGTTATCAAATGCGACTACGCAAATTTTCAATATCGACTGCGACTACGCCTATTTTCAATATCGACTGCGACTACGCAAATTTTTAATTATAACGGCGACTTGGCGAAATCACTATTATCGAGTGCGACTACGGAAATTTTCAAAATCGACTGCGACTACGCAAATTTTCAATATCGACTGCGACTACGCAAATTTTTATTAATGACGGCGACTTGGCGAAATCACTATTATCGAGTGCGACTACGGAAATTTTCATTATTGACTGCGACTACGGAAATTTTCAAAATCGACTGCGACTTCGGAAATTTTTATTATCGACTGCGACTGTAGAAATTTTCGATATCAAATGCGACTACGCAAATTTTCAATATCGACTGTGACTACTGAAATTTTCATTAAACACCGCGACTTTAGAAATTTTCATTATTGACTGCGACTACGGAAATTTTCAAAATCGACTGCGACTAAACGAAATTATTATTATCGACTGCGACTCAAGAAAATAATTATTATCAACTGCGACTAAACGAAATTATTATTGTCGACTGCGACTACGGAAATTTTCGTTATCGACTGCGACTACAGAAATTTTTATTATCGACAGCGACTTGGCGAAATCACTATTATCGACTGCTACTACGGAAATTTTCATTACCAACTGCGACTACGGAAACTTTCGTTATCGACTGCGACTACGTAAATGTTTATTATCGATTGCGACTTGACAAAATTTTTTATTATCGACTGTGACTACGGAAATTTTCGTTATCTACTGTGACTACGAACATTTTTATTATCGACTGCGACTACGGAAATTTTCGTTATCAAATGCGACTACGCAAATTTTCAATATCGACTGCGACTTGGCAAAATTACTATTATCGACTGCGACTACGGAAATTTTCATTATCAACTGCGACTACGGAAATTTTCAAAATCGACTGCGACTACGGAAATTTTCCTTATCGACTGCGACTGAAGAAATTTTGCGTTATCAAATGCGACTACGCAAATTTTCAATATCGACTGCGACTACGCAAATTTTCAATATCGACTGCGACTACGCAAATTTTTATTAATGACGGCGACTTGGCGAAATCACTATTATCGAGTGCGACTACGAAAATTTTCAAAATCGACTGCGACTACGGAATTTTCCTTATCGACTGCGACTGAAGAAGTTTTGCATTATCAAATGCGACTACGCAAATTTTCAATATCGACTGCGACTACGCCTATTTTCAATATCGACTGCGACTACGCAAATTTTTAATTATAACGGCGACTTGGCGAAATCACTATTATCGAGTGCGACTACGGAAATTTTCAAAATCGACTGCGACTACGGAATTTTCCTTATCGACTGCGACTGAAGAAATTTTGCGTTATCAAATGCGACTACGCAAATTTTCAATATCGACTGCGACTACGCCTATTTTCAATATCGACTGCGACTACGCAAATTTTTAATTATAACGGCGACTTGGCGAAATCACTATTATCGAGTGCGACTACGGAAATTTTCAAAATCGACTGCGACTACGGAATTTTCCTTATCGACTGCGACTGAAGAAATTTTGCGTTATCAAATGCGACTACGCAAATTTTCAATATCGACTGCGACTACGCCTATTTTCAATATCGACTGCGACTACGCAAATTTTTAATTATAACGGCGACTTGGCGAAATCACTATTATCGAGTGCGACTACGGAAATTTTCAAAATCGACTGCGACTACGCAAATTTTCAATATCGACTGCGACTACGCAAATTTTTATTAATGACGGCGACTTGGCGAAATCACTATTATCGAGTGCGACTACGGAAATTTTCATTATTGACTGCGACTACGGAAATTTTCAAAATCGACTGCGACTTCGGAAATTTTTGTTATCGACTGCGACTGTAGAAATTTTCGTTATCAAATGGGACTACGCAAATTTTCAATATCGACTGCGACTACTGAAATTTTCATTAAACACCGCGACTTTAGAAATTTTCATTATTGACTGCGACTACGGAAATTTTCAAAATCGACTGCGACTTCGGAAATTTTTATTAATGACTACGACCACGGAACTTTTCAAAATCGACTGCGACTACGAAAATTTTCCTTATCGACTGCGACTACGCAAATTTTTATTAATGAACTGCAACTACGAAAGTTTTCATTATTGACTGCGACTACGGAAATTTTCAAAATCTACTGCGACTTCGGAAATTTTTATTATCGACTGTGGGTGTAGAAATTTTCGTTATCAAATGCGACTACGCAAATTTTCAATATCGACTGCGACTTGGCGAAATCACTATTATCGAGTGCGACTACGGGAATTTTCAATATCGACTGCGACTATAGCAATTTTTGTTATCGACAGCGACTACGGAAATTTTCGCTATCGACTGTGACCACGAAAATTTTTATAATCGACTGCGACTACTGAAATTTTCATTAAACACCGCGACTTTAGAAATTTTCATTATTGACTGCGACTACGGGAATTTTCAATATCGACTGCGACTATAGCAATTTTTGTTATCGACAGCGACTACGGAAATTTTCGCTATCGACTGTGACCACGAAAATTTTTATAATCGACTGCGACTTGGCGAAATTACTATTATCGACTACGACTACAGAAATTTTCAAAATCGACTGCGACTACGGAAATTTTCATTATTGACTGCGACTACGGAAATTTTTATTATTGACTGCGACTACGGAAATTTTCAAAATCGACTGCGACTACGGAAATTTTTATTATGGACTGCGGGTGTAGAAATTTTCGTTATCAAATGCGACTACGCAAATTTTCATTATTGACTGCGGCTACGGAAATTTTCAAAATCGACTGCGACTTCGGAAATTTTTATTAACGACTGCGACCACGGAACTTTTCAAAATCGACTGCGACTACGGAAATTTTCCTTATCGACTGCGACTGTAGAAATTTTCATTATTGACTGTGACTACGGAAATTTTCAAAATTGACTGCGACTACGGAAATTTTTATTATCGACTGCGACTGTAGAAATTTTCGGTATCAAATGCGACAACGCAAAATTTCAATATCGACTGCGACTACGGAAATTTTCAAAATCGACTGCGACTACGGAATTTTCCTTATCGACTGCGACTGAAGAAATTTTGCGTTATCAAATGCGACTACGCAAATTTTCAATATCGACTGCGACTACGCAAATTTTTAATATCGACTGCGACTACGCAAATTTTTATTAATGACGGCGACTTGGCGAAATCACTATTATCGAGTGCGACTACGGAAATTTTCAAAATCGACTGCGACTACGGAATTTTCCTTATCGACTGCGACTGAAGAAATTTTGCGTTATCAAATGCGACTACGCAAATTTTCAATATCGACTGCGACTACGCAAATTTTCAATATCGACTGCGACTACGCAAATTTTTATTAATGACGGCGACTTGGCGAAATCACTATTATTGAGTGCGACTACGGAAATATTCATTATTGACTGTGACTACGGAAATTTTCAAAATCGACTGCGACTTCGGAAATTTTTATTATCGACTGCGACTGTAGAAATTTTCGTTATCAAATGCGACTACGCAAATTTTCAATATCGACTGCGACTTGGCGAAATCACTATTATCGAGTGCGACTACGGGAATTTTCAATATCGACTGCGACTATAGCAATTTTTGTTATCGACAGCGACTACGGAAATTTTCGCTATCGACTGTGACTACGAAAATTTTTATAATCGACTGCGACTTGGCGAAATTACTATTATCGAGTGCGACTACGGAAATTTTCAAAATCGACTGCGACTACGGAATTTTCCTTATCGACTGCGACTGAAGAAATTTTGCGTTATCAAATGCGACTACGCAAATTTTCAATATCGACTGCGACTACGCCTATTTTCAATATCGACTGCGACAACGCAAATTTTTAATTATAACGGCGACTTGGCGAAATCACTATTATCGAGTGCGACTACGGAAATTTTCAAAATCGACTGCGACTACGCAAATTTTCAATATCGACTGCGACTACGCAAATTTTTATTAATGACGGCGACTTGGCGAAATCACTATTATCGAGTGCGACTACGGAAATTTTCATTATTGACTGCGACTACGGAAATTTTCAAAATCGACTGCGACTTCGGAAATTTTTATTATCGACTGCGACTGTAGAAATTTTCGATATCAAATGCGACTACGCAAATTTTCAATATCGACTGCGACTACTGAAATTTTCATTAAACACCGCGACTTTAGAAATTTTCATTATTGACTGCGACTACGGAAATTTTCAAAATCGACTGCGACTAAACGAAATTATTATTATCGACTGCGACTCAAGAAAATAATTATTATCAACTGCGACTAAACGAAATTATTATTGTCGACTGCGACTACGGAAATTTTCGTTATCGACTGCGACTACAGAAATTTTTATTATCGACAGCGACTTGGCGAAATCACTATTATCGACTGCTACTACGGAAATTTTCATTACCAACTGCGACTACGGAAACTTTCGTTATCGACTGCGACTACGTAAATGTTTATTATCGATTGCGACTTGACAAAATTTTTTATTATCGACTGTGACTACGGAAATTTTCGTTATCTACTGTGACTACGAACATTTTTATTATCGACTGCGACTACGGAAATTTTCGTTATCAAATGCGACTACGCAAATTTTCAATATCGACTGCGACTTGGCAAAATTACTATTATCGACTGCGACTACGGAAATTTTCATTATCAACTGCGACTACGGAAATTTTCAAAATCGACTGCGACTACGGAAATTTTCCTTATCGACTGCGACTGAAGAAATTTTGCGTTATCAAATGCGACTACGCAAATTTTCAATATCGACTGCGACTACGCAAATTTTCAATATCGACTGCGACTACGCAAATTTTTATTAATGACGGCGACTTGGCGAAATCACTATTATCGAGTGCGACTACGGAAATTTTCAAAATCGACTGCGACTACGGAATTTTCCTTATCGACTGCGACTGAAGAAATTTTGCATTATCAAATGCGACTACGCAAATTTTCAATATCGACTGCGACTACGCCTATTTTCAATATCGACTGCGACTACGCAAATTTTTAATTATAACGGCGACTTGGCGAAATCACTATTATCGAGTGCGACTACGGAAATTTTCAAAATCGACTGCGACTACGGAATTTTCCTTATCGACTGCGACTGAAGAAATTTTGCGTTATCAAATGCGACTACGCAAATTTTCAATATCGACTGCGACTACGCCTATTTTCAATATCGACTGCGACTACGCAAATTTTTAATTATAACGGCGACTTGGCGAAATCACTATTATCGAGTGCGACTACGGAAATTTTCAAAATCGACTGCGACTACGCAAATTTTCAATATCGACTGCGACTACGCAAATTTTTATTAATGACGGCGACTTGGCGAAATCACTATTATCGAGTGCGACTACGGAAATTTTCATTATTGACTGCGACTACGGAAATTTTCAAAATCGACTGCGACTTCGGAAATTTTTGTTATCGACTGCGACTGTAGAAATTTTCGTTATCAAATGCGACTACGCAAATTTTCAATATCGACTGCGACTACTGAAATTTTCATTAAACACCGCGACTTTAGAAATTTTCATTATTGACTGCGACTACGGAAATTTTCAAAATCGACTGCGACTTCGGAAATTTTTATTAATGAATACGACCACGGAACTTTTCAAAATCGACTGCGACTACGAAAATTTTCCTTATCGACTGCGACTACGCAAATTTTTATTAATGAACTGCAACTACGAAAGTTTTCATTATTGACTGCGACTACGGAAATTTTCAAAATCTACTGCGACTTCGGAAATTTTTATTATCGACTGTGGGTGTAGAAATTTTCGTTATCAAATGCGACTACGCAAATTTTCAATATCGACTGCGACTTGGCGAAATCACTATTATCGAGTGCGACTACGGGAATTTTCAATATCGACTGCGACTATAGCAATTTTTGTTATCGACAGCGACTACGGAAATTTTCGCTATCGACTGTGACCACGAAAATTTTTATAATCGACTGCGACTTGGCGAAATTACTATTATCGACTACGACTACAGAAATTTTCAAAATCGACTGCGACTACGGAAATTTTCATTATTGACTGCGACTACGGAAATTTTTATTATTGACTGCGACTACGGAAATTTTCAAAATCGACTGCGACTACGGAAATTTTTATTATGGACTGCGGGTGTAGAAATTTTCGTTATCAAATGCGACTACGCAAATTTTCATTATTGACTGCGGCTACGGAAATTTTCAAAATCGACTGCGACTTCGGAAATTTTTATTAACGACTGCGACCACGGAACTTTTCAAAATCGACTGCGACTACGGAAATTTTCCTTATCGACTGCGACTGTAGAAATTTTCATTATTGACTGTGACTACGGAAATTTTCAAAATTGACTGCGACTACGGAAATTTTTATTATCGACTGCGACTGTAGAAATTTTCGGTATCAAATGCGACAACGCAAAATTTCAATATCGACTGCGACTACGGAAATTTTCAAAATCGACTGCGACTACGGAATTTTCCTTATCGACTGCGACTGAAGAAATTTTGCGTTATCAAATGCGACTACGCAAATTTTCAATATCGACTGCGACTACGCAAATTTTTAATATCGACTGCGACTACGCAAATTTTTATTAATGACGGCGACTTGGCGAAATCACTATTATCGAGTGCGACTACGGAAATTTTCAAAATCGACTGCGACTACGGAATTTTCCTTATCGACTGCGACTGAAGAAATTTTGCGTTATCAAATGCGACTACGCAAATTTTCAATATCGACTGCGACTACGCAAATTTTCAATATCGACTGCGACTACGCAAATTTTTATTAATGACGGCGACTTGGCGAAATCACTATTATTGAGTGCGACTACGGAAATTTTCATTATTGACTGTGACTACGGAAATTTTCAAAATCGACTGCGACTTCGGAAATTTTTATTATCGACTGCGACTGTAGAAATTTTCGTTATCAAATGCGACTACGCAAATTTTCAATATCGACTGCGACTTGGCGAAATCACTATTATCGAGTGCGACTACGGGAATTTTCAATATCGACTGCGACTATAGCAATTTTTGTTATCGACAGCGACTACGGAAATTTTCGCTATCGACTGTGACTACGAAAATTTTTATAATCGACTGCGACTTGGCGAAATTACTATTATCGACTACGACTACAGAAATTTTCAAAATCGACTGCGACTACGGAAATTTTCATTATTGACTGCGACTACGGAAATTTTTATTATTGACTGCGACTACGGAAATTTTCAAAATCGACTGCGACTACGGAAATTTTTATTATGGACTGCGGGTGTAGAAATTTTCGTTATCAAATGCGACTACGCAAATTTTCATTATTGACTGCGGCTACGGAAATTTTCAAAATCGACTGCGACTTCGGAAATTTTTATTAACGACTGCGACCACGGAACTTTTCAAAATCGACTGCGACTACGGAAATTTTCCTTATCGACTGCGACTGTAGAAATTTTGCGTTATCAAATGCGACTACGCAAATTGTCAATATCGACTGCGACTACGCAAATTTTTATTAATGACGGCGACTTGGCGAAATCACTATTATCGAGTGGACTACGGAAATATTCATTATTGACTGTGACTACGGAAATTTTCAAAATTGACTGCGACTACGGAAATTTTTATTATCGACTGCGACTGTAGAAATTTTCGGTATCAAATGCGACAACGCAAAATTTCAATATCGACTGCGACTACGGAAATTTTCAAAATCGACTGCGACTACGGAATTTTCCTTATCGACTGCGACTGAAGAAATTTTGCGTTATCAAATGCGACTACGCAAATTTTCAATATCGACTGCGACTACGCAAATTTTCAATATCGACTGCGACTACGCAAATTTTTATTAATGACGGCGACTTGGCGAAATCACTATTATCGAGTGCGACTACGGAAATTTTCAAAATCGACTGCGACTACGGAATTTTCCTTATCGACTGCGACTGAAGAAATTTTGCGTTATCAAATGCGACTACGCAAATTTTCAATATCGACTGCGACTACGCAAATTTTCAATATCGACTGCGACTACGCAAATTTTTATTAATGACGGCGACTTGGCGAAATCACTATTATCGAGTGCGACTACGGAAATTTTCATTATTGACTGCGACTACGAAAATTTTCAAAATCGACTGCGACTTCGGAAATTTTTATTATCGACTGCGACTGTAGAAATTTTCGTTATCAAATGCGACTACGCAAATTTTCAATATCGACTGCGACTACTGAAATTTTCATTAAACACCGCGACTTTAGAAATTTTCATTATTGACTGCGACTACGGAAATTTTCAAAATCGACTGCGACTTCGGAAATTTTTATTAATGACGGCGACTTGGCGAAATCACTATTGTCGAGTGCGACTACGGAAATTTTCAAAATCGACTGCGACTACGGAATTTTCCTTATCGACTGCGACTGAAGAAATTTTGCGTTATCAAATGCGACTACGGAAATTTTCAATATCGACTGCGACTACGCAAATTTTCAATATCGACTGCGACTACGCAAATTTTTATTAATGACGGCGACTTGGCGAAATCACTATTATCGAGTGCGACTACGGAAATTTTCAATATCGACTGCGACTACGGAATTTTCCTTATCGACTGCGACTGAAGAAATTTTGCGTTATCAAATGCGACTACGCAAATTTTCAATATCGACTGCGACTACGCAAATTTTCAATATCGACTGCGACTACGGAATTTTCCTTATCGACTGCGACTGAAGAAATTTTGCGTTATCAAATGCGACTACGCAAATTTTCAATATCGACTGCGACTACGCAAATTTTCAATATCGACTGCGACTACGCAAATTTTTATTAATGACGGCGACTTGGCGAAATCACTATTATCGAGTGCGACTACGGAAATTTTCATTATTGACTGTGACTACGGAAATTTTCAAAATTGACTGCGACTACGGAAATTTTTATTATCGACTGCGACTGTAGAAATTTTCGGTATCAAATGCGACAACGCAAAATTTCATTATCGACTGCGACCACGGAACTTTTCAAAATCGACTGCGACTACGGAAATTTTCCTTATCGACTGCGACTGTATAAATTTGGCGTTATCAAATGCGACTACGCAAATTTTCAATATCGACTGCGACTACGGAAATTTTCATTATCGACCGCGACTTTAGAAATTTTCATTAACGACTGCGACCACGGAACTTTTTAAAATCGACTGCGACTTGGCGAAATCACTATTATCGAGTGCGACTACGGAAATTTTCAATATCGACTGCGACTACGGAAATTTTTATTATTGACTGCGACTACGGAAATTTTCATTATTGACTGCGACTACGGAAATTTTCAAAATCGACTGCGACTTCGGAAATTTTTATTATCGACTGCGACTGTAGAAATTTTCGATATCAAATGCGACTACGCAAATTTTCAATATTGACTGTGACTACGGAAATTTTCAAAATTGACTGCGACTACGGAAATTTTTATTATCGACTGCGACTGTAGAAATTTTCGGTATCAAATGCGACAACGCAAAATTTCAATATCGACTGCGACTACGGAAATTTTCAAAATCGACTGCGACTACGGAATTTTCCTTATCGACTGCGACTGAAGAAATTTTGCGTTATCAAATGCGACTACGCAAATTTCAATATCGACTGCGACTACGCAAATTTTTAATATCGACTGCGACTACGCAAATTTTTATTAATGACGGCGACTTGGCGAAATCACTATTATCGAGTGCGACTACGGAAATTTTCAAAATCGACTGCGACTACGGAATTTTCCTTATCGACTGCGACTGAAGAAATTTTGCGTTATCAAATGCGACTACGCAAATTTTCAATATCGACTGCGACTACGCAAATTTTCAATATCGACTGCGACTACGCAAATTTTTATTAATGACGGCGACTTGGCGAAATCACTATTATTGAGTGCGACTACGGAAATTTTCATTATTGACTGTGACTACGGAAATTTTCAAAATCGACTGCGACTTCGGAAATTTTTATTATCGACTGCGACTGTAGAAATTTTCGTTATCAAATGCGACTACGCAAATTTTCAATATCGACTGCGACTTGGCGAAATCACTATTATCGAGTGCGACTACGGGAATTTTCAATATCGACTGCGACTATAGCAATTTTTGTTATCGACAGCGACTACGGAAATTTTCGCTATCGACTGTGACTACGAAAATTTTTATAATCGACTGCGACTTGGCGAAATTACTATTATCGACTACGACTACAGAAATTTTCAAAATCGACTGCGACTACGGAAATTTTCATTATTGACTGCGACTACGGAAATTTTTATTATTGACTGCGACTACGGAAATTTTCAAAATCGACTGCGACTACGGAAATTTTTATTATGGACTGCGGGTGTAGAAATTTTCGTTATCAAATGCGACTACGCAAATTTTCATTATTGACTGCGACTACGGAAATTTTCAAAATCGACTGCGACTTCGGAAATTTTTATTAACGACTGCGACCACGGAACTTTTCAAAATCGACTGCGACTACGGAAATTTTCCTTATCGACTGCGACTGTAGAAATTTTGCGTTATCAAATGCGACTACGCAAATTGTCAATATCGACTGCGACTACGCAAATTTTTATTAATGACGGCGACTTGGCGAAATCACTATTATCGAGTGGACTACGGAAATTTTCATTATTGACTGTGACTACGGAAATTTTCAAAATTGACTGCGACTACGGAAATTTTTATTATCGACTGCGACTGTAGAAATTTTCGGTATCAAATGCGACAACGCAAAATTTCAATATCGACTGCGACTACGGAAATTTTCAAAATCGACTGCGACTACGGAATTTTCCTTATCGACTGCGACTGAAGAAATTTTGCGTTATCAAATGCGACTACGCAAATTTTCAATATCGACTGCGACTACGCAAATTTTCAATATCGACTGCGACTACGCAAATTTTTATTAATGACGGCGACTTGGCGAAATCACTATTATCGAGTGCGACTACGGAAATTTTCAAAATCGACTGCGACTACGGAATTTTCCTTATCGACTGCGACTGAAGAAATTTTGCGTTATCAAATGCGACTACGCAAATTTTCAATATCGACTGCGACTACGCAAATTTTCAATATCGACTGCGACTACGCAAATTTTTATTAATGACGGCGACTTGGCGAAATCACTATTATCGAGTGCGACTACGGAAATTTTCATTATTGACTGCGACTACGAAAATTTTCAAAATCGACTGCGACTTCGGAAATTTTTATTATCGACTGCGACTGTAGAAATTTTCGTTATCAAATGCGACTACGCAAATTTTCAATATCGACTGCGACTACTGAAATTTTCATTAAACACCGCGACTTTAGAAATTTTCATTATTGACTGCGACTACGGAAATTTTCAAAATCGACTGCGACTTCGGAAATTTTTATTAATGACGGCGACTTGGCGAAATCACTATTGTCGAGTGCGACTACGGAAATTTTCAAAATCGACTGCGACTACGGAATTTTCCTTATCGACTGCGACTGAAGAAATTTTGCGTTATCAAATGCGACTACGGAAATTTTCAATATCGACTGCGACTACGCAAATTTTCAATATCGACTGCGACTACGCAAATTTTTATTAATGACGGCGACTTGGCGAAATCACTATTATCGAGTGCGACTACGGAAATTTTCAATATCGACTGCGACTACGGAATTTTCCTTATCGACTGCGACTGAAGAAATTTTGCGTTATCAAATGCGACTACGCAAATTTTCAATATCGACTGCGACTACGCAAATTTTCAATATCGACTGCGACTACGGAATTTTCCTTATCGACTGCGACTGAAGAAATTTTGCGTTATCAAATGCGACTACGCAAATTTTCAATATCGACTGCGACTACGCAAATTTTCAATATCGACTGCGACTACGCAAATTTTTATTAATGACGGCGACTTGGCGAAATCACTATTATCGAGTGCGACTACGGAAATTTTCATTATTGACTGTGACTACGGAAATTTTCAAAATTGACTGCGACTACAGAAATTTTTATTATCGACTGCGACTGTAGAAATTTTCGGTATCAAATGCGACAACGCAAAATTTCATGATCGACTGCGACTACGGAAATTTTCAAAATCGACTGCGACTACGGAAATTTTTATTATCGACTGCGGGTGTAGAAATTTTCGTTATCAAATGCGACTACGCAAAGTTTCAATATCGACTGCGACTTGGCGAAATCACTATTATCGTGTGCGACTACGCAAATTTTCAATATCGACTGCGACTATAGCAATTTTTGTTATCGACAGCGACTACGGAAATTTTCGCTATCGACTGTGACTACGAAAATTTTTATAATCGACTGCGACTTGGCGAAATTACTATTATCGACTACGACTACAGAAATTTTCAAAATCGACTGCGACTACGGAAATTTTCATTATTGACTGCGACTTCGGAAATTTTTATTAACGACTGCGACCACGGAACTTTTCAAAATCGACTGCGACTACGGAAATTTTCCTAATCGACTGCGACTGTATAAATTTTGCGTTATCAAATGCGACTACGCAAATTTTCAATATCGACTGCGACTACGGAAATTTTCATTATCGACCGCGACTTTAGAAATTTTCATTAACGACTGCGACCACGGAACTTTTTAAAATCGACTGCGACTACGGAAATTTTTATTATCGACTGCGACTATAGCAATTTTTGTTATCGACAGCGACTACGGAAATTTTCGCTATCGACTGTGACTACGAACATTTTTATAATCGACTGCGACTTGGCGAAATTACTATTATCGACTACGACTACGGAAATTTTTATTATCGACTGCGACTCAAGGAATCAATTATAATTTACTGCGACAAAACGAAATTTTCATTATCAACTGCGACTACAGAAATGTTTGATATCGACAGCAACTACGGAAATTTTTATTATCGACTGTGACTGTAGAAATTTTCGTTATTAAATGCGACTACGCAAATTTTCGTTATCGACTGCAACTAAGCAAATTTTTATTAATGACTGCGACTTGGCGAAATCACTATTATTGAGTGCGACTACGGAAATTTTTATTAACGACTGCGACTACGGAACTTTTAAAAATCGCCTGCGACTACGGAAATTTTCATTATAGACTGCGACTATAAAAATTTTCGTTATCCACTGTGACTAAAGAAATTTTCATTATCGACTGTAACTTTAGCAATTTTCATTATTGACTGCGACTGTAGAAATTTTGCGTTATCAAATGCGACTACGCAAATTTTCAATATCGAGTGCGACTACGGAAATTTTCATTATGAACTGCGACTACGGAAATTTTCATTATTGACTGCGACTACGGAAATTTTCAAAATCGACTGCGACTACGGAAATTTTTATTATCGACTGCGACTGTAGAAATTTTCGTTATGAAATGCGACTACGGAAATTTTCGTTATCGACTGCAACTACGGAAATTTTTATTTTTGACTTAGACTCAAGGAAATAATTATTATTGACTGCGACTAACGAAATTTTCATTATCGACTGCGACTCCGGAAATTTTTCGTTATCGACTATGACTACGGAAATTTTTATTAATGACTGCGACTAGGCGAAATCACTATTATCGTGTGCGACTACGGAAATTTTCAAAATCGACTGCGACTACGGAAATTTTCATTATTGACTGCGACTACGGAAATTTTTATTATTGACTGCGACTACGGAAATTTTCAAAATCGACTGCGACTACGGAAATTTTTATTATCGACTGCGGGTGTAGAAATTTTCGTTATCAAATGCGACTACGCAAATTTTCATTATTGACTGCGACTACGGAAATTTTCAAAATCGACTGCGACTTGGCGAAATCACTATTATCGAGTGCGACTACGGAAATTTTCAATATCGACTGCGACTACGGAAATTTGTATTATTGACTGCGACTACGGAAATTTTTAAAATCGACTGCGACTACGGAAATTTTTATTATCGACTGCGGGTGTAGAAATTTTCGTTATCAAATGCGACTACGCAAATTTTCATTATTGACTGCGACTACGGAAATTTTCAAAATCGACTGCGACTTCGGAAATTTTTATTAACGACTGCGACCACGGAACTTTTCAAAATCGACTGCGACTACGGAAATTTTCCTTATCGACTGCGACTGTATAAATTTTGCGTTATCAAATGCGACTACGCAAATTTTCAATATCGAGTGCGACTACGGAAATTTTCGTAATGAACTGCGACTACGAAAGTTTTCATTATTGACTGCGACTACGGAAATTTTCAAAATCGACTGCGACTAGGGAAATTTTTATTATCGACTGCGGGTGTAGAAATTTTCGTTATCAAATGCGACTACGCAAATTTTCATTATTGACTGCGACTACAGAAATTTTCAAAATCGACTGCGACTTCGGAAATTTTTATTAACGACTGCGACCACGGAACTTTTCAAAATCGACTGCGACTACGGAAATTTTCATTATCGAATGCGACTACGGAAATTTTTAAAATCGACTGCGACTACGGAAATTTTTATTATCGACTGCGGGTGTAGAAATTTTCGTTATCAAATGCGACTACGCAAATTTTCAATATCGACTGCGACTTTGCGAAATCACTATTATCGAGTGCGACTACGGAAATTTTCAATATCGACTGCGACTTACGGAAATTTTTATTATCGACTGCGGATGTAGAAATTTTCGTTATCAAATGCGACTACGCAAATTTTCATTATTGACTGCGACTACGGAAATTTTCAAAATCGACTGCGACTTCGGAAATTTTTATTAACGACTGCGACCACGGAACTTTTCAAAATCGACTGCAACTACGGAAATTTTTATTATCGACTGCGACTGTAGAAATTTTCGTTATCAAATGCGACTACGCAAATTTTCAATATCGAGTGCGACTACGGAAATTTTCGTAATGAACTGCGACTACGAAAGTTTTCATTATTGACTGCGACTACGGAAATTTTCAAAATCGACTGCGACTAGGGAAATTTTTATTATCGACTGCGGGTGTAGAAATTTTCGTTATCAAATGCGACTACGCAAATTTTCATTATTGACTGCGACTACAGAAATTTTTATTATTGACTGCGACTACGGAAATTTTCAAAATCGACTGCGACTACGGAAATTTTTATTATCGACTGCGGGTGTAGAAATTTTCGTTATCAAATGCGACTACGCAAATTTTCATTATTGACTGCGACTACGGAAATTTTCAAAATCGACTGCGACTTGGCGAAATCACTATTATCGAGTGCGACTACGGAAATTTTCAATATCGACTGCGACTACGGAAATTTGTATTATTGACTGCGACTACGGAAATTTTTAAAATCGACTGCGACTACGGAAATTTTTATTATCGACTGCGGGTGTAGAAATTTTCGTTATCAAATGCGACTACGCAAATTTTCATTATTGACTGCGACTACGGAAATTTTCAAAATCGACTGCGACTTCGGAAATTTTTATTAACGACTGCGACCACGGAACTTTTCAAAATCGACTGCGACTACGGAAATTTTCCTTATCGACTGCGACTGTATAAATTTTGCGTTATCAAATGCGACTACGCAAATTTTCAATATCGAGTGCGACTACGGAAATTTTCGTAATGAACTGCGACTACGAAAGTTTTCATTATTGACTGCGACTACGGAAATTTTCAAAATCGACTGCGACTAGGGAAATTTTTATTATCGACTGCGGGTGTAGAAATTTTCGTTATCAAATGCGACTACGCAAATTTTCATTATTGACTGCGACTACAGAAATTTTCAAAATCGACTGCGACTTCGGAAATTTTTATTAACGACTGCGACCACGGAACTTTTCAAAATCGACTGCGACTACGGAAATTTTCATTATCGAATGCGACTACGGAAATTTTTAAAATCGACTGCGACTACGGAAATTTTTATTATCGACTGCGGGTGTAGAAATTTTCGTTATCAAATGCGACTACGCAAATTTTCAATATCGACTGCGACTTTGCGAAATCACTATTATCGAGTGCGACTACGGAAATTTTCAATATCGACTGCGACTTACGGAAATTTTTATTATCGACTGCGGATGTAGAAATTTTCGTTATCAAATGCGACTACGCAAATTTTCATTATTGACTGCGACTACGGAAATTTTCAAAATCGACTGCGACTTCGGAAATTTTTATTAACGACTGCGACCACGGAACTTTTCAAAATCGACTGCAACTACGGAAATTTTTATTATCGACTGCGACTGTAGAAATTTTCGTTATCAAATGCGACTACGCAAATTTTCAATATCGAGTGCGACTACGGAAATTTTCGTAATGAACTGCGACTACGAAAGTTTTCATTATTGACTGCGACTACGGAAATTTTCAAAATCGACTGCGACTAGGGAAATTTTTATTATCGACTGCGGGTGTAGAAATTTTCGTTATCAAATGCGACTACGCAAATTTTCATTATTGACTGCGACTACAGAAATTTTTATTATTGACTGCGACTACGGAAATTTTCAAAATCGACTGCGACTACGGAAATTTTTATTATCGACTGCGGGTGTAGAAATTTTCGTTATCAAATGCGACTACGCAAATTTTCATTATTGACTGCGACTACGGAAATTTTCAAAATCGACTGCGACTTGGCGAAATCACTATTATCGAGTGCGACTACGGAAATTTTCAATATCGACTGCGACTACGGAAATTTGTATTATTGACTGCGACTACGGAAATTTTTAAAATCGACTGCGACTACGGAAATTTTTATTATCGACTGCGGGTGTAGAAATTTTCGTTATCAAATGCGACTACGCAAATTTTCATTATTGACTGCGACTACGGAAATTTTCAAAATCGACTGCGACTTCGGAAATTTTTATTAACGACTGCGACCACGGAACTTTTCAAAATCGACTGCGACTACGGAAATTTTCCTTATCGACTGCGACTGTATAAATTTTGCGTTATCAAATGCGACTACGCAAATTTTCAATATCGAGTGCGACTACGGAAATTTTCGTAATGAACTGCGACTACGAAAGTTTTCATTATTGACTGCGACTACGGAAATTTTCAAAATCGACTGCGACTAGGGAAATTTTTATTATCGACTGCGGGTGTAGAAATTTTCGTTATCAAATGCGACTACGCAAATTTTCATTATTGACTGCGACTACAGAAATTTTCAAAATCGACTGCGACTTCGGAAATTTTTATTAACGACTGCGACCACGGAACTTTTCAAAATCGACTGCGACTACGGAAATTTTCATTATCGAATGCGACTACGGAAATTTTTAAAATCGACTGCGACTACGGAAATTTTTATTATCGACTGCGGGTGTAGAAATTTTCGTTATCAAATGCGACTACGCAAATTTTCAATATCGACTGCGACTTTGCGAAATCACTATTATCGAGTGCGACTACGGAAATTTTCAATATCGACTGCGACTTACGGAAATTTTTATTATCGACTGCGGATGTAGAAATTTTCGTTATCAAATGCGACTACGCAAATTTTCATTATTGACTGCGACTACGGAAATTTTCAAAATCGACTGCGACTTCGGAAATTTTTATTAACGACTGCGACCACGGAACTTTTCAAAATCGACTGCAACTACGGAAATTTTTATTATCGACTGCGACTGTAGAAATTTTCGTTATCAAATGCGACTACGCAAATTTTCAATATCGAGTGCGACTACGGAAATTTTCGTAATGAACTGCGACTACGAAAGTTTTCATTATTGACTGCGACTACGGAAATTTTCAAAATCGACTGCGACTAGGGAAATTTTTATTATCGACTGCGGGTGTAGAAATTTTCGTTATCAAATGCGACTACGCAAATTTTCATTATTGACTGCGACTACAGAAATTTTCAAAATCGACTGCGACTTCGGAAATTTTTATTAACGACTGCGACCACGGAACTTTTCAAAATCGACTGCGACTACGGAAATTTTCATTATCGAATGCGACTACGGAAATTTTTAAAATCGACTGCGACTACGGAAATTTTTATTATCGACTGCGGGTGTAGAAATTTTCGTTATCAAATGCGACTACGCAAATTTTCAATATCGACTGCGACTTTGCGAAATCACTATTATCGAGTGCGACTACGGAAATTTTCAATATCGACTGCGACTTACGGAAATTTTTATTATCGACTGCGGATGTAGAAAATTTCGTTATCAAATGCGACTACGCAAATTTTCATTATTGACTGCGACTACGGAAATTTTCAAAATCGACTGCGACTTCGGAAATTTTTATTAACGACTGCGACCACGGAACTTTTCAAAATCGACTGCGACTACGGAAATTTTTATTATCGACTGCGACTGTAGAAATTTTCGTTATCAAATGCGACTACGCAAATTTTCAATATCGACTGCGAATACGCAAATTTTCATTATAGACTGCGACTACGGAAATTTTTATTATCGACTGCGACTATAGCAATTTTTGTTATCGACAGCGACTACGGAAATTTTCGCTATCGACTGTGACTACGAAAATTTTTATAATCGACTGCGACTTGGCGAAATTACTATTATCGACTACGACTACGGAAATTTTTATTATCGACTGCGACTCAAGGAATCAATTATAATTTACTGCGACAAAACGAAATTTTCATTATCAACTGCGACTACAGAAATGTTTGATATCGACAGCAACTACGGAAATTTTTATTATCGACTGTGACTGTAGAAATTTTCGTTATTAAATGCGACTACGCAAATTTTCGTTATCGACTGCAACTAAGCAAATTTTTATTAATCACTGCGACTTGGCGAAATCACTATTATTGAGTGCGACTACGGAAATTTTTATTAACGACTGCGACTACGGAACTTTTAAAAATCGCCTGCGACTACGGAAATTTTCATTATAGACTGCGACTATAAAAATTTTCGTTATCCACTGTGACTAAAGAAATTTTCATTATCGACTGTAACTTTAGAAATTTTCATTATTGACTGCGACTGTAGAAATTTTGCGTTATCAAATGCGACTACGCAAATTTTCAATATCGAGTGCGACTACGGAAATTTTCATTATCGACCGCGACTCCGGAAATTTTTCGTTATCGACTATGACTACGGAAATTTTTATTAATGACTGCGACTTGGCGAAATAACTATTATCGTGTGCGACAACGGAAATTTTCAGTCGCAGTCGATAATAAAAATTTCCGTAGTCGCAGTCAATTTTGAAAATTTCCGTAGTCACAGTCAATAATGAAAATTTCCGTAGTCGCACTCAATAATAGTGATTTCGCCAAGTCGCCGTCATTAATAAAAATTTGCGTAGTCGCAGTCGATATTGACAATTTGCGTAGTCGCATTTGATAACGCAAAATTTCTACAGTCGCAGTCGATAAGGAAAATTTCCGTAGTCGCAGTCGATTTTGAAAAGTTCCGTGGTCGCAGCAGTTAATAAAAATTTCCGAAGTCGCAGTCGATTTTGAAAATTTCTGTAGTCGCAGTCAATAATGAAAATTTGCGTAGTCGCATTCGATATCAAACATTTCTGTAGTCGCAGTTGATAATGAAAATTTCGTTTTGTCGCAGTAAATTATAATTGATTCCTTGAGTCGCAGTCGATAATAAAAATTTCCGTAGTCGCATTTGATAACGCAAAATTTATACAGTCGCAGTCGATAAGGAAAATTTCCGTAGTCGCAGTCGATTTTGAAAAGTTCCGTGGTCGCGGTCGTTAATAAAAATTTCCGAAGTCGCAGTCGATTTTGAAAATTTCCGTAGTCGCAGTCAATAATGAAAATTTGCGTAGTCGCATTTGATAACGAAAATTTCTACACCCGCAGTCGATAATAAAAATTTCCGTAGTCGCAGTCGATTTTGAAAATTTCCGTAGTCGCAGTCAATAATAAAAATTTCCGTAGTCGCAGTCGATATTGAAAATTTCCGTAGTCGCACTCGATAATAGTGATTTCGCCAAGTCGCAGTCGATTTTGAAAATTTCCGTAGTCGCAGTCAATAATGAAAATCTGCGTAGTCGCATTTGATAACGAAAATTTCTACACCCGCAGTCGATAATAAAAATTTCCGTAGTCGCAGTCGATTTTGAAAATTTCCGTAGTCGCAGTCAATAATAAAAATTTCCGTAGTCGAAGTCAATAATGAAAATTTCCGTAGTCGCAGTCGATTTTGAAAATTTCCGTAGTCGCACACGATAATAGTGATTTCGCCAAGTCGCAGTCATTAATAAAAATTTCCGTATTTCATAGTCGATAACGAAAAATTTCCGGAGTCGCAGTCGATAATGAAAATTTCGTTAGTCGCAGTCAATAATAATTATTTCCTTGAGTCGAAGTCAAAAATAAAAATTTCCGTAGTTGCAGTCGATAACGAAAATTTCCGTAGTCGCATTTCATAACGAAAATTTCTACAGTCGCAGTCGATAATAAAAATTTCCGTAGTCGCAGTCGATTTTGAAAATTTCCGTAGTCGCAGTCAATAATGAAAATTTCCGTAGTCGCAGTTCATAATGAAAATTTCCGTAGTCGCACTCGATATTGAAAATTTGCGTAGTCGCATTTGATAACGCAAAATTTCTACAGTCGCAGTCAATAAAAATTAAATTATTTATCCTATTTAAGATGCCCTTTTTTAAAATATCTTAAATTCAAATAGGTTATTTGACTAACTGGCTAGAACGAACCAAAGGCAAAACAAAGGACTTAGCAGAAAGTAGAGATATAGGAAGATAAAGTAGTTCCAACTGCTAGCTAGTAACCACCTTTCTAGTAGTAATAATTTATTGAGAATCATCGAATCGACATATTTTATCCTTGCAACCTTTTACAAACAAAAGCTAAAAGTTTGCAAAAACGTGGAGTGTGAATTATTCGTTGAAGTGTAACTGTAGTTGTAGCTCTGTTACTACAACTACATAACTGATAGTTGACAAATAGTAGTTGCGCGCTGCCAACTACCAACTACTTAAAGTTATTTTCTTTAGTAGTTGCCTGTGCTTTTTTTTTTTTTTTTTTTTTTTTTTTTTACGTTGGAAGGTGGAAATCTTCAAAAGACGCGGATAGGCCCGTACCTATCCGTGTGTGGGATTTTTACCCACTAAAACCACCTCCCTCACCACCCAACACCTGTTCTCCATCCTCCACGGACCGCCGTTAGGCATTACTTCGTGGGGAATGGCTGGGTGCCGCCTCATGGGCCTTTCCAGCCCGGTTAGCTCAGTCAGTCAGTTCAAAAATAATATTTTTTTTGGAAGTGTGTGTCAGGTGACGGCTCGACTGAACATTGATCGTACATTCAATTATCTGCTCAGTATAGTGTTATCTAGTGGTTTCTAGAAGGTAATACGGAACTCCCCGATGACAAGCCTCTCATTAAAAATAGTAAAAACTACGGCTTCTAAATAAATAAAAACCTTCTGTTAACTTTGTTTTTACAATATAAATATTGAAAAGAAATTTAAAATAAGGCTTGCCAAAACATTCATAAATAAAGCCTCAAAAACCCCAATTTAAAGGCTCCTGGTATAAAAACGTTTGCGAGAGTTTAATTAACATCTTAAATCTATATTGCCAAGCAGCAGAACAATGTATATGAATCAGAAAATATATCTTAAACAAATTTAATTATTTTTATTAGAATTCATTTTTTTAAATAGTACCCACATACAAATTAAACTATTTATCCTATCAAATAGGTTATTTGACTAACTGGCTAGAACGAACCAAAGGCAAAACAAAGGACTTAGCAGAAAGTAGAGATATAGGAAGATAAAGTAGTTCCAACTGCTAGCTAGTACCCTCCTTTCTAGAGTCCAGAGGTTTTAGATAATTATCATGAGATTTAAAAAAAAAGAAACCTAGTTAGTAATAGTTTATTGAGAATCATCGAATCGACCTATTTTATCCATGCAACTTTTTACAAACAAAAGCTAACATTTAACATTCCAGTTAAATTAACATCTTAAATCTATATTTCCAAGCAGCAGAACAATGTATATGAATCAGAAATCTTAAACAAATTTAATTATTTTTATTAGAATTCATTTTTTAAATATTACGCACATAAAAATTAAATTATTTATCCTATTTAAGATGCCCTTTTTTAAAATATCTTAAATTCAAATAGGTTATTTGACTAACTGGCTAGAACGAACCAAAGGCAAAACAAAGGACTTAGCAGAAAGTAGAGATATAGGAAGATAAAGTAGTTCCAACTGCTAGCTAGTACCCTCCTTTATAGAGTCCAGAGGTTTTAGATAATTATCATGAGATTTAACAAAAAAGAAACCTAGTTAGTAATAATTTATTGAGAATCATCGAATCGACCTCCTATTTTATCCATGCAACTTTTTACAAACAAAAGCTAACATTTAACATTCCAGAAATATTAACATCTTAAATCTATATTGCCAAGAAGCAGAACAATGTATATGAATCAGAAAATATATCTTAAACAAATTTAATTATTTTTATTAGAATTCATTTTTTTAAATATTACGCACATAAAAATTAAACTATTTATCCTATTTATGATGCCCTTTTTTAAAATATCTTAAATTCAAATAGGTTATTTGACTAACTGGCTAGAACGAACCAAAGGCAAAACAAAGGACTTAGCAGAAAGTAGAGATATAGGAAGATAAAGTAGTTCCAACTGCTAGCTAGTACCCTCCTTTATAGAGTCCAGAGGTTTTAGATAATTATCATGAGATTTAAAAAAAAAAGAAACCTAGTTAGTAATAATTTATTGAGAATCATCGAATCGACCTATTTTATCCATGCAACTTTTACAAACAAAAGCTAACATTTAACATTCCAGAAATATTAACATCTTAAATCTATATTGCCAAGCAGCAGAACAATGTATATGAATCAGAAAATATATCATAAACAAATTTAATTATTTTTATTAGAATTCATGTTTTTAAATATTACCCACATAAAAATTAAACTATTTATCCTATTTAAGATGCCCTTTTTTAAAATATCTTAAATTCAAATAGGTTATTTGACTAACTGGCTAGAACGAACCAAAGGCAAAACAAAGGACTTAGCAGAAAGTAGAGATATAGGAAGATAAAGTAGTTCCAACTGCTAGCTAGTACCCTCCTTTCTAGAGTCCAGAGGTTTTAGATAATTATCATGAGATTTAAAAAAAAAGAAACCTAGTTAGTAATAGTTTATTGAGAATCATCGAATCGACCTATTTTATCCATGCAACTTTTTACAAACAAAAGCTAACATTTAACATTCCAGTTAAATTAACATCTTAAATCTATATTTCCAAGCAGCAGAACAATGTATATGAATCAGAAATCTTAAACAAATTTAATTATTTTTATTAGAATTCATTTTTTAAATATTACCCACATAAAAAATAAACTATTTATCCTATTTAAGATGCCCTTTTTTAAAATATCTTAAATTCAAATAGGTTATTTGACTAACTGGCTAGAACGAACCAAAGGCAAAATTAACATCTTAAATCTATATTTCCAAGCAGCAGAACAATGTATATGAATCAGAAATCTTAAACAAATTTAATTATTTTTATTAGAATTCATTTTTTAAATATTACGCACATAAAAATTAAATTATTTATCCTATTTAAGATGCCCTTTTTTAAAATATCTTAAATTCAAATAGGTTATTTGACTAACTGGCTAGAACGAACCAAAGGCAAAACAAAGGACTTAGCAGAAAGTAGAGATATAGGAAGATAAAGTAGTTCCAACTGCTAGCTAGTAACCTCCTTTCTAGTAGTAATAATTTATTGAGAATCATCGAATCGACATATTTTATCCTTGCAACCTTTTACAAACAAAAGCTAAAAGTTTGCAAAAACGTGGAGTGTGAATTATTCGTTGAAGTGTAACTGTAGTTGTAGCTCTGTTACTACAACTACATAACTGATAGTTGACAAATAGTAGTTGCGCGCTGCCAACTACCAACTACTTAAAGTTATTTTCTTTAGTAGTTGCCTGTGCTTTTTTTTTTTTTTTTTTTTTTTTTTTTTTTTTTTTTTTTTTTTTACGTTGGAAGGTGGAAATCTTCAAAAGACGCGGATAGGCCCGTACCTATCCGTGTGTGGGATTTTTACCCACTAAAACCACCTCCCTCACCACCCAACACCTGTTCTCCATCCTACACGGACCGCCGTTAGGCATTACTTCGTGGAGGGGAATGGCTGGGTGCCGCCTCATGGGCCTTTCCAGCCCGGTTAGCTCAGTCAGTCAGTTCAAAAATAATATTTTTTTTGGAAGTGTGTGTCAGGTGACGGCTCGACTGAACATTGATCGTACATTCAATTATCTGCTCAGTATAGTGTTATCTAGTGGTTTCTAGAAGGTAATACGGAACTCCCCGATGACAAGCCTCTCATTAAAAATAGTAAAAACTACGGCTTCTAAATAAATAAAAACCTTCTGTTAACTTTGTTTTTACAATATAAATATTGAAAAGAAATTTAAAATAAGGCTTGCCAAAACATTCATAAATAAAGCCTCAAAAACCCCGATTTAAAGGCTCCTGGTATAAAAACGTTTGCGAGAGTTTAATTAACATCTTAAATCTATATTGCCAAGCAGCAGAACAATGTATATGAATCAGAAAATATATCTTAAACAAATTTAATTATTTTTATTAGAATTCATTTTTTTAAATAGTACCCACATACAAATTAAACTATTTATCCTATTTAAGATGCCCTTTTTTAAAATATCTTAAATTCAAATAGGTTATTTGACTAACTGGCTAGAACGAACCAAAGGCAAAACAAAGGACTTAGCAGAAAGTAGAGATATAGGAAGATAAAGTAGTTCCAACTGCTAGCTAGTACCCTCCTTTATAGAGTCCAGAGGTTTTAGATAATTATCATGAGATTTAACAAAAAAGAAACCTAGTTAGTAATAATTTATTGAGAATCATCGAATCGACCTATTTTATCCATGCAACTTTTTACAAACAAAAGCTAACATTTAACATTCCAGAAATATTAACATCTTAAATCTATATTGCCAAGAAGCAGAACAATGTATATGAATCAGAAAATATATCTTAAACAAATTTAATTATTTTTATTAGAATTCATTTTTTTAAATATTACGCACATAAAAATTAAACTATTTATCCTATTTATGATGCCCTTTTTTAAAATATCTTAAATTCAAATAGGTTATTTGACTAACTGGCTAGAACGAACCAAAGGCAAAATTAACATCTTAAATCTATATTTCCAAGCAGCAGAACAATGTATATGAATCAGAAATCTTAAACAAATTTAATTATTTTTATTAGAATTCATTTTTTAAATATTACGCACATAAAAATTAAATTATTTATCCTATTTAAGATGCCCTTTTTTAAAATATCTTAAATTCAAATAGGTTATTTGACTAACTGGCTAGAACGAACCAAAGGCAAAACAAAGGACTTAGCAGAAAGTAGAGATATAGGAAGATAAAGTAGTTCCAACTGCTAGCTAGTAGCCTCCTTTCTAGTAGTAATAATTTATTGAGAATCATCGAATCGACATATTTTATCCTTGCAACCTTTTACAAACAAAAGCTAAAAGTTTGCAAAAACGTGGAGTGTGAATTATTCGTTGAAGTGTAACTGTAGTTGTAGCTCTGTTACTACAACTACATAACTGATAGTTGACAAATAGTAGTTGCGCGCTGCCAACTACCAACTACTTAAAGTTATTTTCTTTAGTAGTTGCTTGTGCTTTTATTTATTTTTTTTTTTTTTATTTTTTTTTTTTTTACGTTGGAAGGTGGAAATCTTCAAAAGACGCGGATAGGCCCGTACCTATCCGTGTGTGGGATTTTTACCCACTAAAACCACCTCCCTCACCACCCAACACCTGTTCTCCATCCTCCACGGACCGCCGTTAGGCATTACTTCGTGGAGGGGAATGGCTGGGTGCCGCCTCATTGGCCTTTCCAGCCCGGTTAGCTCAGTCAGTCAGTTCAAAAATAATATTTTTTTTGGAAGTGTGTGTCAGGTGACGGCTCGACTGAACATTGATCGTACATTCAATTATCTGCTCAGTATAGTGTTATCTAGTGGTTTCTAGAAGGTAATACGGAACTCCCCGATGACAAGCCTCTCATTAAAAATAGTAAAAACTACGGCTTCTAAATAAATAAAAACCTTCTGTTAACTTTGTTTTTACAATATAAATATTGAAAAGAAATTTAAAATAAGGCTTGCCAAAACATTCATAAATAAAGCCTCAAAAACCCCGATTTAAAGGCTCCTGGTATAAAAACGTTTGCGAGAGTTTAATTAACATCTTAAATCTATATTGCCAAGCAGCAGAACAATGTATATGAATCAGAAAATATATCTTAAACAAATTTAATTATTTTTATTAGAATTCATTTTTTTAAATAGTACCCACATACAAATTAAACTATTTATCCTATTTAAGATGCCCTTTTTTAAAATATCTTAAATTCAAATAGGTTATTTGACTAACTGGCTAGAACGAACCAAAGGCAAAACAAAGGACTTAGCAGAAAGTAGAGATATAGGAAGATAAAGTAGTTCCAACTGCTAGCTAGTACCCTCCTTTATAGAGTCCAGAGGTTTTAGATAATTATCATGAGATTTAACAAAAAAGAAACCTAGTTAGTAATAATTTATTGAGAATCATCGAATCGACCTATTTTATCCATGCAACTTTTTACAAACAAAAGCTAACATTTAACATTCCAGAAATATTAACATCTTAAATCTATATTGCCAAGAAGCAGAACAATGTATATGAATCAGAAAATATATCTTAAACAAATTTAATTATTTTTATTAGAATTCATTTTTTTAAATATTACGCACATAAAAATTAAACTATTTATCCTATTTATGATGCCCTTTTTTAAAATATCTTAAATTCAAATAGGTTATTTGACTAACTGGCTAGAACGAACCAAAGGCAAAACAAAGGACTTAGCAGAAAGTAGAGATATAGGAAGATAAAGTAGTTCCAACTGCTAGCTAGTACCCTCCTTTATAGAGTCCAGAGGTTTTAGATAATTATCATGAGATTTAAAAAAAAAAGAAACCTAGTTAGTAATAATTTATTGAGAATCATCGAATCGACCTATTTTATCCATGCAACTTTTACAAACAAAAGCTAACATTTAACATTCCAGAAATATTAACATCTTAAATCTATATTGCCAAGCAGCAGAACAATGTATATGAATCAGAAAATATATCATAAACAAATTTAATTATTTTTATTAGAATTCATGTTTTTAAATATTACCCACATAAAAATTAAACTATTTATCCTATTTAAGATGCCCTTTTTTAAAATATCTTAAATTCAAATAGGTTATTTGACTAACTGGCTAGAACGAACCAAAGGCAAAACAAAGGACTTAGCAGAAAGTAGAGATATAGGAAGATAAAGTAGTTCCAACTGCTAGCTAGAGGTTTTAGATAATTATCATGAGATTTAAAAAAAAAGAAACCTAGTTAGTAATAGTTTATTGAGAATCATCGAATCGACCTATTTTATCCTTGCAACCTTTTACAAACAAAAGCTAAAAGTTTGCAAAAACGTGGAGTGTGAATTATTCGTTGAAGTGTAACTGTAGTTGTAGCTCTGTTACTACAACTACATAACTGATAGTTGACAAATAGTAGTTGCGCGCTGCCAACTACCAACTACTTAAAGTTATTTTCTTTAGTAGTTGCCTGTGCTTTTTTTTTTTTTTTTTTTTTTTTTTTTTTTTTTTTTTTTTTTTTTTTACGTTGGAAGGTGGAAATCTTCAAAAGACGCGGATAGGCCCGTACCTATCCGTGTGTGGGATTTTTACCCACTAAAACCACCTCCCTCACCACCCAACACCTGTTCTCCATCCTCCACGGACCGCCGTTAGGCATTACTTCGTGGAGGGGAATGGCTGGGTGCCGCCTCATGGGCCTTTCCAGCCCGGTTAGCTCAGTCAGTCAGTTCAAAAATAATATTTTTTTTGGAAGTGTGTGTCAGGTGTCGTCTCGACTGAACATTGATCGTACATTCAATTATCTGCTCAGTATAGTGTTATCTAGTGGTTTCTAGAAGGTAATACGGAACTCCCCGATGACAAGCCTCTCATTAAAAATAGTAAAAACTACGGCTTCTAAATAAATAAAAACCTTCTGTTAACTTTGTTTTTACAATATAAATATTGAAAAGAAATTTAAAATAAGGCTTGCCAAAACATTCATAAATAAAGCCTCAAAAACCCCGATTTAAAGGCTCCTGGTATAAAAACGTTTGCGAGAGTTTAATTAACATCTTAAATCTATATTGCCAAGCAGCAGAACAATGTATATGAATCAGAAAATATATCTTAAACAAATTTAATTATTTTTATTAGAATTCATTTTTTTAAATAGTACCCACATACAAATTAAACTATTTATCCTATTTAAGATGCCCTTTTTTAAAATATCTTAAATTCAAATAGGTTATTTGACTAACTGGCTAGAACGAACCAAAGGCAAAACAAAGGACTTAGCAGAAAGTAGAGATATAGGAAGATAAAGTAGTTCCAACTGCTAGCTAGTACCCTCCTTTATAGAGTCCAGAGGTTTTAGATAATTATCATGAGATTTAACAAAAAAGAAACCTAGTTAGTAATAATTTATTGAGAATCATCGAATCGACCTATTTTATCCATGCAACTTTTTACAAACAAAAGCTAACATTTAACATTCCAGAAATATTAACATCTTAAATCTATATTGCCAAGAAGCAGAACAATGTATATGAATCAGAAAATATATCTTAAACAAATTTAATTATTTTTATTAGAATTCATTTTTTTAAATATTACGCACATAAAAATTAAACTATTTATCCTATTTATGATGCCCTTTTTTAAAATATCTTAAATTCAAATAGGTTATTTGACTAACTGGCTAGAACGAACCAAAGGCAAAATTAACATCTTAAATCTATATTTCCAAGCAGCAGAACAAGGTATATGAATCAGAAATCTTAAACAAATTTAATTATTTTTATTAGAATTCATTTTTTAAATATTACGCACATAAAAATTAAATTATTTATCCTATTTAAGATGCCCTTTTTTAAAATATCTTAAATTCAAATAGGTTATTTGACTAACTGGCTAGAGCGAACCAAAGGCAAAACAAAGGACTTAGCAGAAAGTAGAGATATAGGAAGATAAAGTAGTTCCAACTGCTAGCTAGTAACCTCCTTTCTAGTAGTAATAATTTATTGAGAATCATCGAATCGACATATTTTATCCTTGCAACCTTTTACAAACAAAAGCTAAAAGTTTGCAAAAACGTGGAGTGTGAATTATTCGTTGAAGTGTAACTGTAGTTGTAGCTCTGTTACTACAACTACATAACTGATAGTTGACAAATAGTAGTTGCGCGCTGCCAACTACCAACTACTTAAAGTTATTTTCTTTAGTAGTTGCTTGTGCTTTTTTTTTTTTTTTTTTTTTTTTTTTTTTTTTTTTTTTTTTTTACGTTGGAAGGTGGAAATCTTCAAAAGACGCGGATAGGCCCGTACCTATCCGTGTGTGGGATTTTTACCCACTAAAACCACTTCCCTCACCACCCAACACCTGTTCTCCATCCTCCACGGACCGCCGTTAGGCATTACTTCGTGGAGGGGAATGGCTGGGTGCCGCCTCATGGGCCTTTCCAGCCCGGTTAGCTCAGTCAGTCAGTTCAAAAATAATATTTTTTTTGGAAGTGTGTGTCAGGTGTCGTCTCGACTGAACATTGATCGTACATTCAATTATCTGCTCAGTATAGTGTTATCTAGTGGTTTCTAGAAGGTAATACGGAACTCCCCGATGACAAGCCTCTCATTAAAAATAGTAAAAACTACGGCTTCTAAATAAATAAAAACCTTCTGTTAACTTTGTTTTTACAATATAAATATTGAAAAGAAATTTAAAATAAGGCTTGCCAAAACATTCATAAATAAAGCCTCAAAAACCCCGATTTAAAGGCTCCTGGTATAAAAACGTTTGCGAGAGTTTAATTAACATCTTAAATCTATATTGCCAAGCAGCAGAACAATGTATATGAATCAGAAAATATATCTTAAACAAATTTAATTATTTTTATTAGAATTCATTTTTTTAAATAGTACCCACATACAAATTAAACTATTTATCCTATTTAAGATGCCCTTTTTTAAAATATCTTAAATTCAAATAGGTTATTTGACTAACTGGCTAGAACGAACCAAAGGCAAAACAAAGGACTTAGCAGAAAGTAGAGATATAGGAAGATAAAGTAGTTCCAACTGCTAGCTAGTACCCTCCTTTATAGAGTCCAGAGGTTTTAGATAATTATCATGAGATTTAACAAAAAAGAAACCTAGTTAGTAATAATTTATTGAGAATCATCGAATCGACCTATTTTATCCATGCAACTTTTTACAAACAAAAGCTAACATTTAACATTCCAGAAATATTAACATCTTAAATCTATATTGCCAAGAAGCAGAACAATGTATATGAATCAGAAAATATATCTTAAACAAATTTAATTATTTTTATTAGAATTCATTTTTTTAAATATTACGCACATAAAAATTAAACTATTTATCCTATTTATGATGCCCTTTTTTAAAATATCTTAAATTCAAATAGGTTATTTGACTAACTGGCTAGAACGAACCAAAGGCAAAATTAACATCTTAAATCTATATTTCCAAGCAGCAGAACAAGGTATATGAATCAGAAATCTTAAACAAATTTAATTATTTTTATTAGAATTCATTTTTTAAATATTACGCACATAAAAATTAAATTATTTATCCTATTTAAGATGCCCTTTTTTAAAATATCTTAAATTCAAATAGGTTATTTGACTAACTGGCTAGAACGAACCAAAGGCAAAACAAAGGACTTAGCAGAAAGTAGAGATATAGGAAGATAAAGTAGTTCCAACTGCTAGCTAGTAACCTCCTTTCTAGTAGTAATAATTTATTGAGAATCATCGAATCGACATATTTTATCCTTGCAACCTTTTACAAACAAAAGCTAAAAGTTTGCAAAAACGTGGAGTGTGAATTATTCGTTGAAGTGTAACTGTAGTTGTAGCTCTGTTACTACAACTACATAACTGATAGTTGACAAATAGTAGTTGCGCGCTGCCAACTACCAACTACTTAAAGTTATTTTCTTTAGTAGTTGCTTGTGCTTTTTTTTTTTTTTTTTTTTTTTTTTTTTTTTTTTTTTTTTTTACGTTGGAAGGTGGAAATCTTCAAAAGACGCGGATAGGCCCGTACCTATCCGTGTGTGGGATTTTTACCCACTAAAACCACTTCCCTCACCACCCAACACCTGTTCTCCATCCTCCACGGACCGCCGTTAGGCATTACTTCGTGGAGGGGAATGGCTGGGTGCCGCCTCATGGGCCTTTCCAGCCCGGTTAGCTCAGTCAGTCAGTTCAAAAATAATATTTTTTTTGGAAGTGTGTGTCAGGTGTCGTCTCGACTGAACATTGATCGTACATTCAATTATCTGCTCAGTATAGTGTTATCTAGTGGTTTCTAGAAGGTAATACGGAACTCCCCGATGACAAGCCTCTCATTAAAAATAGTAAAAACTACGGCTTCTAAATAAATAAAAACCTTCTGTTAACTTTGTTTTTACAATATAAATATTGAATAGAAATTTAAAATAAGGCTTGCCAAAACATTCATAAATAAAGCCTCAAAAACCCCGATTTAAAGGCTCCTGGTATAAAAACGTTTGCGAGAGTTTAATTAACATCTTAAATCTATATTGCCAAGCAGCAGAACAATGTATATGAATCAGAAAATATATCTTAAACAAATTTAATTATTTTTATTAGAATTCATTTTTTTAAATAGTACCCACATACAAATTAAACTATTTATCCTATTTAAGATGCCCTTTTTTAAAATATCTTAAATTCAAATAGGTTATTTGACTAACTGGCTAGAACGAACCAAAGGCAAAACAAAGGACTTAGCAGAAAGTAGAGATATAGGAAGATAAAGTAGTTCCAACTGCTAGCTAGTACCCCTTTTATAGAGTCCAGAGGTTTTAGATAATTATCATGAGATTTAACAAAAAAGAAACCTAGTTAGTAATAATTTATTGAGAATCATCGAATCGACCTATTTTATCCATGCAACTTTTTACAAACAAAAGCTAACATTTAACATTCCAGAAATATTAACATCTTAAATCTATATTGCCAAGAAGCAGAACAATGTATATGAATCAGAAAATATATCTTAAACAAATTTAATTATTTTTATTAGAATTCATTTTTTTAAATATTACGCACATAAAAATTAAACTATTTATCCTATTTATGATGCCCTTTTTTAAAATATCTTAAATTCAAATAGGTTATTTGACTAACTGGCTAGAACGAACCAAAGGCAAAACAAAGGACTTAGCAGAAAGTAGAGATATAGGAAGATAAAGTAGTTCCAACTGCTAGCTAGTACCCTCCTTTATAGAGTCCAGAGGTTTTAGATAATTATCATGAGATTTAAAAAAAAAAGAAACCTAGTTAGTAATAATTTATTGAGAATCATCGAATCGACCTATTTTATCCATGCAACTTTTACAAACAAAAGCTAACATTTAACATTCCAGAAATATTAACATCTTAAATCTATATTGCCAAGCAGCAGAACAATGTATATGAATCAGAAAATATATCATAAACAAATTTAATTATTTTTATTAGAATTCATGTTTTTAAATATTACCCACATAAAAATTAAACTATTTATCCTATTTAAGATGCCCTTTTTTAAAATATCTTAAATTCAAATAGGTTATTTGACTAACTGGCTAGAACGAACCAAAGGCAAAACAAAGGACTTAGCAGAAAGTAGAGATATAGGAAGATAAAGTAGTTCCAACTGCTAGCTAGTAACCTCCTTTCTAGTAGTAATAATTTATTGAGAATCATCGAATCGACATATTTTATCCTTGCAACCTTTTACAAACAAAAGCTAAAAGTTTGCAAAAACGTGGAGTGTGAATTATTCGTTGAAGTGTAACTGTAGTTGTAGCTCTGTTACTACAACTACATAACTGATAGTTGACAAATAGTAGTTGCGCGCTGCCAACTACCAACTACTTAAAGTTATTTTCTTTAGTAGTTGCCTGTGCTTTTTTTTTTTTTTTTTTTTTTTTTTTTTTTTTTTTTTTTTTTTTTTACGTTGGAAGGTGGAAATCTTCAAAAGACGCGGATAGGCCCGTACCTATCCGTGTGTGGGATTTTTACCCACTAAAACCACCTCCCTCACCACCCAACACCTGTTCTCCATCCTCCACGGACCGCCGTTAGGCATTACTTCGTGGAGGGGAATGGCTGGGTGCCGCCTCATGGGCCTTTCCAGCCCGGTTAGCTCAGTCAGTCAGTTCAAAAATAATATTTTTTTTGGAAGTGTGTGTCAGGTGACGGCTCGACTGAACATTGATCGTACATTCAATTATCTGCTCAGTATAGTGTTATCTAGTGGTTTCTAGAAGGTAATACGGAACTCCCCGATGACAAGCCTCTCATTAAAAATAGTAAAAACTACGGCTTCTAAATAAATAAAAACCTTCTGTTAACTTTGTTTTTACAATATAAATATTGAAAAGAAATTTAAAATAAGGCTTGCCAAAACATTCATAAATAAAGCCTCAAAAACCCCGATTTAAAGGCTCCTGGTATAAAAACGTTTGCGAGAGTTTAATTAACATCTTAAATCTATATTGCCAAGCAGCAGAACAATGTATATGAATCAGAAAATATATCTTAAACAAATTTAATTATTTTTATTAGAATTCATTTTTTTAAATAGTACCCACATACAAATTAAACTATTTATCCTATTTAAGATGCCCTTTTTTAAAATATCTTAAATTCAAATAGGTTATTTGACTAACTGGCTAGAACGAACCAAAGGCAAAACAAAGGACTTAGCAGAAAGTAGAGATATAGGAAGATAAAGTAGTTCCAACTGCTAGCTAGTACCCCTTTTATAGAGTCCAGAGGTTTTAGATAATTATCATGAGATTTAACAAAAAAGAAACCTAGTTAGTAATAATTTATTGAGAATCATCGAATCGACCTATTTTATCCATGCAACTTTTTACAAACAAAAGCTAACATTTAACATTCCAGAAATATTAACATCTTAAATCTATATTGCCAAGAAGCAGAACAATGTATATGAATCAGAAAATATATCTTAAACAAATTTAATTATTTTTATTAGAATTCATTTTTTTAAATATTACGCACATAAAAATTAAACTATTTATCCTATTTATGATGCCCTTTTTTAAAATATCTTAAATTCAAATAGGTTATTTGACTAACTGGCTAGAACGAACCAAAGGCAAAACAAAGGACTTAGCAGAAAGTAGAGATATAGGAAGATAAAGTAGTTCCAACTGCTAGCTAGTACCCTCCTTTATAGAGTCCAGAGGTTTTAGATAATTATCATGAGATTTAAAAAAAAAAGAAACCTAGTTAGTAATAATTTATTGAGAATCATCGAATCGACCTATTTTATCCATGCAACTTTTACAAACAAAAGCTAACATTTAACATTCCAGAAATATTAACATCTTAAATCTATATTGCCAAGCAGCAGAACAATGTATATGAATCAGAAAATATATCATAAACAAATTTAATTATTTTTATTAGAATTCATGTTTTTAAATATTACCCACATAAAAATTAAACTATTTATCCTATTTAAGATGCCCTTTTTTAAAATATCTTAAATTCAAATAGGTTATTTGACTAACTGGCTAGAACGAACCAAAGGCAAAACAAAGGACTTAGCAGAAAGTAGAGATATAGGAAGATAAAGTAGTTCCAACTGCTAGCTAGTAACCTCCTTTCTAGTAGTAATAATTTATTGAGAATCATCGAATCGACATATTTTATCCTTGCAACCTTTTACAAACAAAAGCTAAAAGTTTGCAAAAACGTGGAGTGTGAATTATTCGTTGAAGTGTAACTGTAGTTGTAGCTCTGTTACTACAACTACATAACTGATAGTTGACAAATAGTAGTTGCGCGCTGCCAACTACCAACTACTTAAAGTTATTTTCTTTAGTAGTTGCCTGTGCTTTTTTTTTTTTTTTTTTTTTTTTTTTTTTTTTTTTTTTTTTTTTTTTACGTTGGAAGGTGGAAATCTTCAAAAGACGCGGATAGGCCCGTACCTATCCGTGTGTGGGATTTTTACCCACTAAAACCACCTCCCTCACCACCCAACACCTGTTCTCCATCCTCCACGGACCGCCGTTAGGCATTACTTCGTGGAGGGGAATGGCTGGGTGCCGCCTCATGGGCCTTTCCAGCCCGGTTAGCTCAGTCAGTCAGTTCAAAAATAATATTTTTTTTGGAAGTGTGTGTCAGGTGACGGCTCGACTGAACATTGATCGTACATTCAATTATCTGCTCAGTATAGTGTTATCTAGTGGTTTCTAGAAGGTAATACGGAACTCCCCGATGACAAGCCTCTCATTAAAAATAGTAAAAACTACGGCTTCTAAATAAATAAAAACCTTCTGTTAACTTTGTTTTTACAATATAAATATTGAAAAGAAATTTAAAATAAGGCTTGCCAAAACATTCATAAATAAAGCCTCAAAAACCCCGATTTAAAGGCTCCTGGTATAAAAACGTTTGCGAGAGTTTAATTAACATCTTAAATCTATATTGCCAAGCAGCAGAACAATGTATATGAATCAGAAAATATATCTTAAACAAATTTAATTATTTTTATTAGAATTCATTTTTTTAAATAGTACCCACATACAAATTAAACTATTTATCCTATTTAAGATGCCCTTTTTTAAAATATCTTAAATTCAAATAGGTTATTTGACTAACTGGCTAGAACGAACCAAAGGCAAAACAAAGGACTTAGCAGAAAGTAGAGATATAGGAAGATAAAGTAGTTCCAACTGCTAGCTAGTACCCCTTTTATAGAGTCCAGAGGTTTTAGATAATTATCATGAGATTTAACAAAAAAGAAACCTAGTTAGTAATAATTTATTGAGAATCATCGAATCGACCTATTTTATCCATGCAACTTTTTACAAACAAAAGCTAACATTTAACATTCCAGAAATATTAACATCTTAAATCTATATTGCCAAGAAGCAGAACAATGTATATGAATCAGAAAATATATCTTAAACAAATTTAATTATTTTTATTAGAATTCATTTTTTTAAATATTACGCACATAAAAATTAAACTATTTATCCTATTTATGATGCCCTTTTTTAAAATATCTTAAATTCAAATAGGTTATTTGACTAACTGGCTAGAACGAACCAAAGGCAAAACAAAGGACTTAGCAGAAAGTAGAGATATAGGAAGATAAAGTAGTTCCAACTGCTAGCTAGTACCCTCCTTTATAGAGTCCAGAGGTTTTAGATAATTATCATGAGATTTAAAAAAAAAAGAAACCTAGTTAGTAATAATTTATTGAGAATCATCGAATCGACCTATTTTATCCATGCAACTTTTACAAACAAAAGCTAACATTTAACATTCCAGAAATATTAACATCTTAAATCTATATTGCCAAGCAGCAGAACAATGTATATGAATCAGAAAATATATCATAAACAAATTTAATTATTTTTATTAGAATTCATGTTTTTAAATATTACCCACATAAAAATTAAACTATTTATCCTATTTAAGATGCCCTTTTTTAAAATATCTTAAATTCAAATAGGTTATTTGACTAACTGGCTAGAACGAACCAAAGGCAAAACAAAGGACTTAGCAGAAAGTAGAGATATAGGAAGATAAAGTAGTTCCAACTGCTAGCTAGTAACCTCCTTTCTAGTAGTAATAATTTATTGAGAATCATCGAATCGACATATTTTATCCTTGCAACCTTTTACAAACAAAAGCTAAAAGTTTGCAAAAACGTGGAGTGTGAATTATTCGTTGAAGTGTAACTGTAGTTGTAGCTCTGTTACTACAACTACATAACTGATAGTTGACAAATAGTAGTTGCGCGCTGCCAACTACCAACTACTTAAAGTTATTTTCTTTAGTAGTTGCCTGTGCTTTTTTTTTTTTTTTTTTTTTTTTTTTTTTTTTTTTTTTTTTTTTTACGTTGGAAGGTGGAAATCTTCAAAAGACGCGGATAGGCCCGTACCTATCCGTGTGTGGGATTTTTACCCACTAAAACCACCTCCCTCACCACCCAACACCTGTTCTCCATCCTCCACGGACCGCCGTTAGGCATTACTTCGTGGAGGGGAATGGCTGGGTGCCGCCTCATGGGCCTTTCCAGCCCGGTTAGCTCAGTCAGTCAGTTCAAAAATAATATTTTTTTTGGAAGTGTGTGTCAGGTGACGGCTCGACTGAACATTGATCGTACATTCAATTATCTGCTCAGTATAGTGTTATCTAGTGGTTTCTAGAAGGTAATACGGAACTCCCCGATGACAAGCCTCTCATTAAAAATAGTAAAAACTACGGCTTCTAAATAAATAAAAACCTTCTGTTAACTTTGTTTTTACAATATAAATATTGAAAAGAAATTTAAAATAAGGCTTGCCAAAACATTCATAAATAAAGCCTCAAAAACCCCGATTTAAAGGCTCCTGGTATAAAAACGTTTGCGAGAGTTTAATTAACATCTTAAATCTATATTGCCAAGCAGCAGAACAATGTATATGAATCAGAAAATATATCTTAAACAAATTTAATTATTTTTATTAGAATTCATTTTTTTAAATAGTACCCACATACAAATTAAACTATTTATCCTATTTAAGATGCCCTTTTTTAAAATATCTTAAATTCAAATAGGTTATTTGACTAACTGGCTAGAACGAACCAAAGGCAAAACAAAGGACTTAGCAGAAAGTAGAGATATAGGAAGATAAAGTAGTTCCAACTGCTAGCTAGTACCCCTTTTATAGAGTCCAGAGGTTTTAGATAATTATCATGAGATTTAACAAAAAAGAAACCTAGTTAGTAATAATTTATTGAGAATCATCGAATCGACCTATTTTATCCATGCAACTTTTTACAAACAAAAGCTAACATTTAACATTCCAGAAATATTAACATCTTAAATCTATATTGCCAAGAAGCAGAACAATGTATATGAATCAGAAAATATATCTTAAACAAATTTAATTATTTTTATTAGAATTCATTTTTTTAAATATTACGCACATAAAAATTAAACTATTTATCCTATTTATGATGCCCTTTTTTAAAATATCTTAAATTCAAATAGGTTATTTGACTAACTGGCTAGAACGAACCAAAGGCAAAACAAAGGACTTAGCAGAAAGTAGAGATATAGGAAGATAAAGTAGTTCCAACTGCTAGCTAGTACCCTCCTTTATAGAGTCCAGAGGTTTTAGATAATTATCATGAGATTTAAAAAAAAAAGAAACCTAGTTAGTAATAATTTATTGAGAATCATCGAATCGACCTATTTTATCCATGCAACTTTTACAAACAAAAGCTAACATTTAACATTCCAGAAATATTAACATCTTAAATCTATATTGCCAAGCAGCAGAACAATGTATATGAATCAGAAAATATATCATAAACAAATTTAATTATTTTTATTAGAATTCATGTTTTTAAATATTACCCACATAAAAATTAAACTATTTATCCTATTTAAGATGCCCTTTTTTAAAATATCTTAAATTCAAATAGGTTATTTGACTAACTGGCTAGAACGAACCAAAGGCAAAACAAAGGACTTAGCAGAAAGTAGAGATATAGGAAGATAAAGTAGTTCCAACTGCTAGCTAGTACCCTCCTTTCTAGAGTCCAGAGGTTTTAGATAATTATCATGAGATTTAAAAAAAAAGAAACCTAGTTAGTAATAGTTTATTGAGAATCATCGAATCGACCTATTTTATCCATGCAACTTTTTACAAACAAAAGCTAACATTTAACATTCCAGTTAAATTAACATCTTAAATCTATATTTCCAAGCAGCAGAACAATGTATATGAATCAGAAATCTTAAACAAATTTAATTATTTTTATTAGAATTCATTTTTTAAATATTACCCACATAAAAAATAAACTATTTATCCTATTTAAGATGCCCTTTTTTAAAATATCTTAAATTCAAATAGGTTATTTGACTAACTGGCTAGAACGAACCAAAGGCAAAATTAACATCTTAAATCTATATTTCCAAGCAGCAGAACAATGTATATGAATCAGAAATCTTAAACAAATTTAATTATTTTTATTAGAATTCATTTTTTAAATATTACGCACATAAAAATTAAATTATTTATCCTATTTAAGATGCCCTTTTTTAAAATATCTTAAATTCAAATAGGTTATTTGACTAACTGGCTAGAACGAACCAAAGGCAAAACAAAGGACTTAGCAGAAAGTAGAGATATAGGAAGATAAAGTAGTTCCAACTGCTAGCTAGTAACCTCCTTTCTAGTAGTAATAATTTATTGAGAATCATCGAATCGACATATTTTATCCTTGCAACCTTTTACAAACAAAAGCTAAAAGTTTGCAAAAACGTGGAGTGTGAATTATTCGTTGAAGTGTAACTGTAGTTGTAGCTCTGTTACTACAACTACATAACTGATAGTTGACAAATAGTAGTTGCGCGCTGCCAACTACCAACTACTTAAAGTTATTTTCTTTAGTAGTTGCCTGTGCTTTTTTTTTTTTTTTTTTTTTTTTTTTTTTTTTTTTTTTTTTTTACGTTGGAAGGTGGAAATCTTCAAAAGACGCGGATAGGCCCGTACCTATCCGTGTGTGGGATTTTTACCCACTAAAACCACCTCCCTCACCACCCAACACCTGTTCTCCATCCTACACGGACCGCCGTTAGGCATTACTTCGTGGAGGGGAATGGCTGGGTGCCGCCTCATGGGCCTTTCCAGCCCGGTTAGCTCAGTCAGTCAGTTCAAAAATAATATTTTTTTTGGAAGTGTGTGTCAGGTGACGGCTCGACTGAACATTGATCGTACATTCAATTATCTGCTCAGTATAGTGTTATCTAGTGGTTTCTAGAAGGTAATACGGAACTCCCCGATGACAAGCCTCTCATTAAAAATAGTAAAAACTACGGCTTCTAAATAAATAAAAACCTTCTGTTAACTTTGTTTTTACAATATAAATATTGAAAAGAAATTTAAAATAAGGCTTGCCAAAACATTCATAAATAAAGCCTCAAAAACCCCGATTTAAAGGCTCCTGGTATAAAAACGTTTGCGAGAGTTTAATTAACATCTTAAATCTATATTGCCAAGCAGCAGAACAATGTATATGAATCAGAAAATATATCTTAAACAAATTTAATTATTTTTATTAGAATTCATTTTTTTAAATAGTACCCACATACAAATTAAACTATTTATCCTATTTAAGATGCCCTTTTTTAAAATATCTTAAATTCAAATAGGTTATTTGACTAACTGGCTAGAACGAACCAAAGGCAAAACAAAGGACTTAGCAGAAAGTAGAGATATAGGAAGATAAAGTAGTTCCAACTGCTAGCTAGTACCCTCCTTTATAGAGTCCAGAGGTTTTAGATAATTATCATGAGATTTAACAAAAAAGAAACCTAGTTAGTAATAATTTATTGAGAATCATCGAATCGACCTATTTTATCCATGCAACTTTTTACAAACAAAAGCTAACATTTAACATTCCAGAAATATTAACATCTTAAATCTATATTGCCAAGAAGCAGAACAATGTATATGAATCAGAAAATATATCTTAAACAAATTTAATTATTTTTATTAGAATTCATTTTTTTAAATATTACGCACATAAAAATTAAACTATTTATCCTATTTATGATGCCCTTTTTTAAAATATCTTAAATTCAAATAGGTTATTTGACTAACTGGCTAGAACGAACCAAAGGCAAAATTAACATCTTAAATCTATATTTCCAAGCAGCAGAACAATGTATATGAATCAGAAATCTTAAACAAATTTAATTATTTTTATTAGAATTCATTTTTTAAATATTACGCACATAAAAATTAAATTATTTATCCTATTTAAGATGCCCTTTTTTAAAATATCTTAAATTCAAATAGGTTATTTGACTAACTGGCTAGAACGAACCAAAGGCAAAACAAAGGACTTAGCAGAAAGTAGAGATATAGGAAGATAAAGTAGTTCCAACTGCTAGCTAGTAGCCTCCTTTCTAGTAGTAATAATTTATTGAGAATCATCGAATCGACATATTTTATCCTTGCAACCTTTTACAAACAAAAGCTAAAAGTTTGCAAAAACGTGGAGTGTGAATTATTCGTTGAAGTGTAACTGTAGTTGTAGCTCTGTTACTACAACTACATAACTGATAGTTGACAAATAGTAGTTGCGCGCTGCCAACTACCAACTACTTAAAGTTATTTTCTTTAGTAGTTGCTTGTGCTTTTATTTTTTTTTTTTTTTTTTATTTTTTTTTTTTTTACGTTGGAAGGTGGAAATATTCAAAAGACGCGGATAGGCCCGTACCTATCCGTGTGTGGGATTTTTACCCACTAAAACCACCTCCCTCACCACCCAACACCTGTTCTCCATCCTCCACGGACCGCCGTTAGGCATTACTTCGTGGAGGGGAATGGCTGGGTGCCGCCTCATTGGCCTTTCCAGCCCGGTTAGCTCAGTCAGTCAGTTCAAAAATAATATTTTTTTTGGAAGTGTGTGTCAGGTGACGGCTCGACTGAACATTGATCGTACATTCAATTATCTGCTCAGTATAGTGTTATCTAGTGGTTTCTAGAAGGTAATACGGAACTCCCCGATGACAAGCCTCTCATTAAAAATAGTAAAAACTACGGCTTCTAAATAAATAAAAACCTTCTGTTAACTTTGTTTTTACAATATAAATATTGAAAAGAAATTTAAAATAAGGCTTGCCAAAACATTCATAAATAAAGCCTCAAAAACCCCGATTTAAAGGCTCCTGGTATAAAAACGTTTGCGAGAGTTTAATTAACATCTTAAATCTATATTGCCAAGCAGCAGAACAATGTATATGAATCAGAAAATATATCTTAAACAAATTTAATTATTTTTATTAGAATTCATTTTTTTAAATAGTACCCACATACAAATTAAACTATTTATCCTATTTAAGATGCCCTTTTTTAAAATATCTTAAATTCAAATAGGTTATTTGACTAACTGGCTAGAACGAACCAAAGGCAAAACAAAGGACTTAGCAGAAAGTAGAGATATAGGAAGATAAAGTAGTTCCAACTGCTAGCTAGTACCCTCCTTTATAGAGTCCAGAGGTTTTAGATAATTATCATGAGATTTAACAAAAAAGAAACCTAGTTAGTAATAATTTATTGAGAATCATCGAATCGACCTATTTTATCCATGCAACTTTTTACAAACAAAAGCTAACATTTAACATTCCAGAAATATTAACATCTTAAATCTATATTGCCAAGAAGCAGAACAATGTATATGAATCAGAAAATATATCTTAAACAAATTTAATTATTTTTATTAGAATTCATTTTTTTAAATATTACGCACATAAAAATTAAACTATTTATCCTATTTATGATGCCCTTTTTTAAAATATCTTAAATTCAAATAGGTTATTTGACTAACTGGCTAGAACGAACCAAAGGCAAAACAAAGGACTTAGCAGAAAGTAGAGATATAGGAAGATAAAGTAGTTCCAACTGCTAGCTAGTACCCTCCTTTATAGAGTCCAGAGGTTTTAGATAATTATCATGAGATTTAAAAAAAAAAGAAACCTAGTTAGTAATAATTTATTGAGAATCATCGAATCGACCTATTTTATCCATGCAACTTTTACAAACAAAAGCTAACATTTAACATTCCAGAAATATTAACATCTTAAATCTATATTGCCAAGCAGCAGAACAATGTATATGAATCAGAAAATATATCATAAACAAATTTAATTATTTTTATTAGAATTCATGTTTTTAAATATTACCCACATAAAAATTAAACTATTTATCCTATTTAAGATGCCCTTTTTTAAAATATCTTAAATTCAAATAGGTTATTTGACTAACTGGCTAGAACGAACCAAAGGCAAAACAAAGGACTTAGCAGAAAGTAGAGATATAGGAAGATAAAGTAGTTCCAACTGCTAGCTAGAGGTTTTAGATAATTATCATGAGATTTAAAAAAAAAGAAACCTAGTTAGTAATAGTTTATTGAGAATCATCGAATCGACCTATTTTATCCTTGCAACCTTTTACAAACAAAAGCTAAAAGTTTGCAAAAACGTGGAGTGTGAATTATTCGTTGAAGTGTAACTGTAGTTGTAGCTCTGTTACTACAACTACATAACTGATAGTTGACAAATAGTAGTTGCGCGCTGCCAACTACCAACTACTTAAAGTTATTTTCTTTAGTAGTTGCCTGTGCTTTTTTTTTTTTTTTTTTTTTTTTTTTTTTTTTTTTTTTTTTTTTTTTACGTTGGAAGGTGGAAATCTTCAAAAGACGCGGATAGGCCCGTACCTATCCGTGTGTGGGATTTTTACCCACTAAAACCACCTCCCTCACCACCCAACACCTGTTCTCCATCCTCCACGGACCGCCGTTAGGCATTACTTCGTGGAGGGGAATGGCGGGGTGCCGCCTCATGGGCCTTTCCAGCCCGGTTAGCTCAGTCAGTCAGTTCAAAAATAATATTTTTTTTGGAAGTGTGTGTCAGGTGTCGTCTCGACTGAACATTGATCGTACATTCAATTATCTGCTCAGTATAGTGTTATCTAGTGGTTTCTAGAAGGTAATACGGAACTCCCCGATGACAAGCCTCTCATTAAAAATAGTAAAAACTACGGCTTCTAAATAAATAAAAACCTTCTGTTAACTTTGTTTTTACAATATAAATATTGAAAAGAAATTTAAAATAAGGCTTGCCAAAACATTCATAAATAAAGCCTCAAAAACCCCGATTTAAAGGCTCCTGGTATAAAAACGTTTGCGAGAGTTTAATTAACATCTTAAATCTATATTGCCAAGCAGCAGAACAATGTATATGAATCAGAAAATATATCTTAAACAAATTTAATTATTTTTATTAGAATTCATTTTTTTAAATAGTACCCACATACAAATTAAACTATTTATCCTATTTAAGATGCCCTTTTTTAAAATATCTTAAATTCAAATAGGTTATTTGACTAACTGGCTAGAACGAACCAAAGGCAAAACAAAGGACTTAGCAGAAAGTAGAGATATAGGAAGATAAAGTAGTTCCAACTGCTAGCTAGTACCCTCCTTTATAGAGTCCAGAGGTTTTAGATAATTATCATGAGATTTAACAAAAAAGAAACCTAGTTAGTAATAATTTATTGAGAATCATCGAATCGACCTATTTTATCCATGCAACTTTTTACAAACAAAAGCTAACATTTAACATTCCAGAAATATTAACATCTTAAATCTATATTGCCAAGAAGCAGAACAATGTATATGAATCAGAAAATATATCTTAAACAAATTTAATTATTTTTATTAGAATTCATTTTTTTAAATATTACGCACATAAAAATTAAACTATTTATCCTATTTATGATGCCCTTTTTTAAAATATCTTAAATTCAAATAGGTTATTTGACTAACTGGCTAGAACGAACCAAAGGCAAAATTAACATCTTAAATCTATATTTCCAAGCAGCAGAACAAGGTATATGAATCAGAAATCTTAAACAAATTTAATTATTTTTATTAGAATTCATTTTTTAAATATTACGCACATAAAAATTAAATTATTTATCCTATTTAAGATGCCCTTTTTTAAAATATCTTAAATTCAAATAGGTTATTTGACTAACTGGCTAGAGCGAACCAAAGGCAAAACAAAGGACTTAGCAGAAAGTAGAGATATAGGAAGATAAAGTAGTTCCAACTGCTAGCTAGTAACCTCCTTTCTAGTAGTAATAATTTATTGAGAATCATCGAATCGACATATTTTATCCTTGCAACCTTTTACAAACAAAAGCTAAAAGTTTGCAAAAACGTGGAGTGTGAATTATTCGTTGAAGTGTAACTGTAGTTGTAGCTCTGTTACTACAACTACATAACTGATAGTTGACAAATAGTAGTTGCGCGCTGCCAACTACCAACTACTTAAAGTTATTTTCTTTAGTAGTTGCTTGTGCTTTTTTTTTTTTTTTTTTTTTTTTTTTTTTTTTTTTTTTTTACGTTGGAAGGTGGAAATCTTCAAAAGACGCGGATAGGCCCGTACCTATCCGTGTGTGGGATTTTTACCCACTAAAACCACTTCCCTCACCACCCAACACCTGTTCTCCATCCTCCACGGACCGCCGTTAGGCATTACTTCGTGGAGGGGAATGGCTGGGTGCCGCCTCATGGGCCTTTCCAGCCCGGTTAGCTCAGTCAGTCAGTTCAAAAATAATATTTTTTTTGGAAGTGTGTGTCAGGTGTCGTCTCGACTGAACATTGATCGTACATTCAATTATCTGCTCAGTATAGTGTTATCTAGTGGTTTCTAGAAGGTAATACGGAACTCCCCGATGACAAGCCTCTCATTAAAAATAGTAAAAACTACGGCTTCTAAATAAATAAAAACCTTCTGTTAACTTTGTTTTTACAATATAAATATTGAAAAGAAATTTAAAATAAGGCTTGCCAAAACATTCATAAATAAAGCCTCAAAAACCCCGATTTAAAGGCTCCTGGTATAAAAACGTTTGCGAGAGTTTAATTAACATCTTAAATCTATATTGCCAAGCAGCAGAACAATGTATATGAATCAGAAAATATATCTTAAACAAATTTAATTATTTTTATTAGAATTCATTTTTTTAAATAGTACCCACATACAAATTAAACTATTTATCCTATTTAAGATGCCCTTTTTTAAAATATCTTAAATTCAAATAGGTTATTTGACTAACTGGCTAGAACGAACCAAAGGCAAAACAAAGGACTTAGCAGAAAGTAGAGATATAGGAAGATAAAGTAGTTCCAACTGCTAGCTAGTACCCTCCTTTATAGAGTCCAGAGGTTTTAGATAATTATCATGAGATTTAACAAAAAAGAAACCTAGTTAGTAATAATTTATTGAGAATCATCGAATCGACCTATTTTATCCATGCAACTTTTTACAAACAAAAGCTAACATTTAACATTCCAGAAATATTAACATCTTAAATCTATATTGCCAAGAAGCAGAACAATGTATATGAATCAGAAAATATATCTTAAACAAATTTAATTATTTTTATTAGAATTCATTTTTTTAAATATTACGCACATAAAAATTAAACTATTTATCCTATTTATGATGCCCTTTTTTAAAATATCTTAAATTCAAATAGGTTATTTGACTAACTGGCTAGAACGAACCAAAGGCAAAATTAACATCTTAAATCTATATTTCCAAGCAGCAGAACAAGGTATATGAATCAGAAATCTTAAACAAATTTAATTATTTTTATTAGAATTCATTTTTTAAATATTACGCACATAAAAATTAAATTATTTATCCTATTTAAGATGCCCTTTTTTAAAATATCTTAAATTCAAATAGGTTATTTGACTAACTGGCTAGAACGAACCAAAGGCAAAACAAAGGACTTAGCAGAAAGTAGAGATATAGGAAGATAAAGTAGTTCCAACTGCTAGCTAGTAACCTCCTTTCTAGTAGTAATAATTTATTGAGAATCATCGAATCGACATATTTTATCCTTGCAACCTTTTACAAACAAAAGCTAAAAGTTTGCAAAAACGTGGAGTGTGAATTATTCGTTGAAGTGTAACTGTAGTTGTAGCTCTGTTACTACAACTACATAACTGATAGTTGACAAATAGTAGTTGCGCGCTGCCAACTACCAACTACTTAAAGTTATTTTCTTTAGTAGTTGCTTGTGCTTTTTTTTTTTTTTTACGTTGGAAGGTGGAAATCTTCAAAAGACGCGGATAGGCCCGTACCTATCCGTGTGTGGGATTTTTACCCACTAAAACCACTTCCCTCACCACCCAACACCTGTTCTCCATCCTCCACGGACCGCCGTTAGGCATTACTTCGTGGAGGGGAATGGCTGGGTGCCGCCTCATGGGCCTTTCCAGCCCGGTTAGCTCAGTCAGTCAGTTCAAAAATAATATTTTTTTTGGAAGTGTGTGTCAGGTGTCGTCTCGACTGAACATTGATCGTACATTCAATTATCTGCTCAGTATAGTGTTATCTAGTGGTTTCTAGAAGGTAATACGGAACTCCCCGATGACAAGCCTCTCATTAAAAATAGTAAAAACTACGGCTTCTAAATAAATAAAAACCTTCTGTTAACTTTGTTTTTACAATATAAATATTGAATAGAAATTTAAAATAAGGCTTGCCAAAACATTCATAAATAAAGCCTCAAAAACCCCGATTTAAAGGCTCCTGGTATAAAAACGTTTGCGAGAGTTTAATTAACATCTTAAATCTATATTGCCAAGCAGCAGAACAATGTATATGAATCAGAAAATATATCTTAAACAAATTTAATTATTTTTATTAGAATTCATTTTTTTAAATAGTACCCACATACAAATTAAACTATTTATCCTATTTAAGATGCCCTTTTTTAAAATATCTTAAATTCAAATAGGTTATTTGACTAACTGGCTAGAACGAACCAAAGGCAAAACAAAGGACTTAGCAGAAAGTAGAGATATAGGAAGATAAAGTAGTTCCAACTGCTAGCTAGTACCCCTTTTATAGAGTCCAGAGGTTTTAGATAATTATCATGAGATTTAACAAAAAAGAAACCTAGTTAGTAATAATTTATTGAGAATCATCGAATCGACCTATTTTATCCATGCAACTTTTTACAAACAAAAGCTAACATTTAACATTCCAGAAATATTAACATCTTAAATCTATATTGCCAAGAAGCAGAACAATGTATATGAATCAGAAAATATATCTTAAACAAATTTAATTATTTTTATTAGAATTCATTTTTTTAAATATTACGCACATAAAAATTAAACTATTTATCCTATTTATGATGCCCTTTTTTAAAATATCTTAAATTCAAATAGGTTATTTGACTAACTGGCTAGAACGAACCAAAGGCAAAACAAAGGACTTAGCAGAAAGTAGAGATATAGGAAGATAAAGTAGTTCCAACTGCTAGCTAGTACCCTCCTTTATAGAGTCCAGAGGTTTTAGATAATTATCATGAGATTTAAAAAAAAAAGAAACCTAGTTAGTAATAATTTATTGAGAATCATCGAATCGACCTATTTTATCCATGCAACTTTTACAAACAAAAGCTAACATTTAACATTCCAGAAATATTAACATCTTAAATCTATATTGCCAAGCAGCAGAACAATGTATATGAATCAGAAAATATATCATAAACAAATTTAATTATTTTTATTAGAATTCATGTTTTTAAATATTACCCACATAAAAATTAAACTATTTATCCTATTTAAGATGCCCTTTTTTAAAATATCTTAAATTCAAATAGGTTATTTGACTAACTGGCTAGAACGAACCAAAGGCAAAACAAAGGACTTAGCAGAAAGTAGAGATATAGGAAGATAAAGTAGTTCCAACTGCTAGCTAGTAACCTCCTTTCTAGTAGTAATAATTTATTGAGAATCATCGAATCGACATATTTTATCCTTGCAACCTTTTACAAACAAAAGCTAAAAGTTTGCAAAAACGTGGAGTGTGAATTATTCGTTGAAGTGTAACTGTAGTTGTAGCTCTGTTACTACAACTACATAACTGATAGTTGACAAATAGTAGTTGCGCGCTGCCAACTACCAACTACTTAAAGTTATTTTCTTTAGTAGTTGCCTGTGCTTTTTTTTTTTTTTTTTTTTTTTTTTTTTTTTTTTTTTTTTTTTTTTACGTTGGAAGGTGGAAATCTTCAAAAGACGCGGATAGGCCCGTACCTATCCGTGTGTGGGATTTTTACCCACTAAAACCACCTCCCTCACCACCCAACACCTGTTCTCCATCCTCCACGGACCGCCGTTAGGCATTACTTCGTGGAGGGGAATGGCTGGGTGCCGCCTCATGGGCCTTTCCAGCCCGGTTAGCTCAGTCAGTCAGTTCAAAAATAATATTTTTTTTGGAAGTGTGTGTCAGGTGACGGCTCGACTGAACATTGATCGTACATTCAATTATCTGCTCAGTATAGTGTTATCTAGTGGTTTCTAGAAGGTAATACGGAACTCCCCGATGACAAGCCTCTCATTAAAAATAGTAAAAACTACGGCTTCTAAATAAATAAAAACCTTCTGTTAACTTTGTTTTTACAATATAAATATTGAAAAGAAATTTAAAATAAGGCTTGCCAAAACATTCATAAATAAAGCCTCAAAAACCCCGATTTAAAGGCTCCTGGTATAAAAACGTTTGCGAGAGTTTAATTAACATCTTAAATCTATATTGCCAAGCAGCAGAACAATGTATATGAATCAGAAAATATATCTTAAACAAATTTAATTATTTTTATTAGAATTCATTTTTTTAAATAGTACCCACATACAAATTAAACTATTTATCCTATTTAAGATGCCCTTTTTTAAAATATCTTAAATTCAAATAGGTTATTTGACTAACTGGCTAGAACGAACCAAAGGCAAAACAAAGGACTTAGCAGAAAGTAGAGATATAGGAAGATAAAGTAGTTCCAACTGCTAGCTAGTACCCCTTTTATAGAGTCCAGAGGTTTTAGATAATTATCATGAGATTTAACAAAAAAGAAACCTAGTTAGTAATAATTTATTGAGAATCATCGAATCGACCTATTTTATCCATGCAACTTTTTACAAACAAAAGCTAACATTTAACATTCCAGAAATATTAACATCTTAAATCTATATTGCCAAGAAGCAGAACAATGTATATGAATCAGAAAATATATCTTAAACAAATTTAATTATTTTTATTAGAATTCATTTTTTTAAATATTACGCACATAAAAATTAAACTATTTATCCTATTTATGATGCCCTTTTTTAAAATATCTTAAATTCAAATAGGTTATTTGACTAACTGGCTAGAACGAACCAAAGGCAAAACAAAGGACTTAGCAGAAAGTAGAGATATAGGAAGATAAAGTAGTTCCAACTGCTAGCTAGTACCCTCCTTTATAGAGTCCAGAGGTTTTAGATAATTATCATGAGATTTAAAAAAAAAAGAAACCTAGTTAGTAATAATTTATTGAGAATCATCGAATCGACCTATTTTATCCATGCAACTTTTACAAACAAAAGCTAACATTTAACATTCCAGAAATATTAACATCTTAAATCTATATTGCCAAGCAGCAGAACAATGTATATGAATCAGAAAATATATCATAAACAAATTTAATTATTTTTATTAGAATTCATGTTTTTAAATATTACCCACATAAAAATTAAACTATTTATCCTATTTAAGATGCCCTTTTTTAAAATATCTTAAATTCAAATAGGTTATTTGACTAACTGGCTAGAACGAACCAAAGGCAAAACAAAGGACTTAGCAGAAAGTAGAGATATAGGAAGATAAAGTAGTTCCAACTGCTAGCTAGTAACCTCCTTTCTAGTAGTAATAATTTATTGAGAATCATCGAATCGACATATTTTATCCTTGCAACCTTTTACAAACAAAAGCTAAAAGTTTGCAAAAACGTGGAGTGTGAATTATTCGTTGAAGTGTAACTGTAGTTGTAGCTCTGTTACTACAACTACATAACTGATAGTTGACAAATAGTAGTTGCGCGCTGCCAACTACCAACTACTTAAAGTTATTTTCTTTAGTAGTTGCCTGTGCTTTTTTTTTTTTTTTTTTTTTTTTTTTTTTTTTTTTTTTTTTTTTTTTACGTTGGAAGGTGGAAATCTTCAAAAGACGCGGATAGGCCCGTACCTATCCGTGTGTGGGATTTTTACCCACTAAAACCACCTCCCTCACCACCCAACACCTGTTCTCCATCCTCCACGGACCGCCGTTAGGCATTACTTCGTGGAGGGGAATGGCTGGGTGCCGCCTCATGGGCCTTTCCAGCCCGGTTAGCTCAGTCAGTCAGTTCAAAAATAATATTTTTTTTGGAAGTGTGTGTCAGGTGACGGCTCGACTGAACATTGATCGTACATTCAATTATCTGCTCAGTATAGTGTTATCTAGTGGTTTCTAGAAGGTAATACGGAACTCCCCGATGACAAGCCTCTCATTAAAAATAGTAAAAACTACGGCTTCTAAATAAATAAAAACCTTCTGTTAACTTTGTTTTTACAATATAAATATTGAAAAGAAATTTAAAATAAGGCTTGCCAAAACATTCATAAATAAAGCCTCAAAAACCCCGATTTAAAGGCTCCTGGTATAAAAACGTTTGCGAGAGTTTAATTAACATCTTAAATCTATATTGCCAAGCAGCAGAACAATGTATATGAATCAGAAAATATATCTTAAACAAATTTAATTATTTTTATTAGAATTCATTTTTTTAAATAGTACCCACATACAAATTAAACTATTTATCCTATTTAAGATGCCCTTTTTTAAAATATCTTAAATTCAAATAGGTTATTTGACTAACTGGCTAGAACGAACCAAAGGCAAAACAAAGGACTTAGCAGAAAGTAGAGATATAGGAAGATAAAGTAGTTCCAACTGCTAGCTAGTACCCCTTTTATAGAGTCCAGAGGTTTTAGATAATTATCATGAGATTTAACAAAAAAGAAACCTAGTTAGTAATAATTTATTGAGAATCATCGAATCGACCTATTTTATCCATGCAACTTTTTACAAACAAAAGCTAACATTTAACATTCCAGAAATATTAACATCTTAAATCTATATTGCCAAGAAGCAGAACAATGTATATGAATCAGAAAATATATCTTAAACAAATTTAATTATTTTTATTAGAATTCATTTTTTTAAATATTACGCACATAAAAATTAAACTATTTATCCTATTTATGATGCCCTTTTTTAAAATATCTTAAATTCAAATAGGTTATTTGACTAACTGGCTAGAACGAACCAAAGGCAAAACAAAGGACTTAGCAGAAAGTAGAGATATAGGAAGATAAAGTAGTTCCAACTGCTAGCTAGTACCCTCCTTTATAGAGTCCAGAGGTTTTAGATAATTATCATGAGATTTAAAAAAAAAAGAAACCTAGTTAGTAATAATTTATTGAGAATCATCGAATCGACCTATTTTATCCATGCAACTTTTACAAACAAAAGCTAACATTTAACATTCCAGAAATATTAACATCTTAAATCTATATTGCCAAGCAGCAGAACAATGTATATGAATCAGAAAATATATCATAAACAAATTTAATTATTTTTATTAGAATTCATGTTTTTAAATATTACCCACATAAAAATTAAACTATTTATCCTATTTAAGATGCCCTTTTTTAAAATATCTTAAATTCAAATAGGTTATTTGACTAACTGGCTAGAACGAACCAAAGGCAAAACAAAGGACTTAGCAGAAAGTAGAGATATAGGAAGATAAAGTAGTTCCAACTGCTAGCTAGTAACCTCCTTTCTAGTAGTAATAATTTATTGAGAATCATCGAATCGACATATTTTATCCTTGCAACCTTTTACAAACAAAAGCTAAAAGTTTGCAAAAACGTGGAGTGTGAATTATTCGTTGAAGTGTAACTGTAGTTGTAGCTCTGTTACTACAACTACATAACTGATAGTTGACAAATAGTAGTTGCGCGCTGCCAACTACCAACTACTTAAAGTTATTTTCTTTAGTAGTTGCCTGTGCTTTTTTTTTTTTTTTTTTTTTTTTTTTTTTTTTTTTTTTTTTTTTTTACGTTGGAAGGTGGAAATCTTCAAAAGACGCGGATAGGCCCGTACCTATCCGTGTGTGGGATTTTTACCCACTAAAACCACCTCCCTCACCACCCAACACCTGTTCTCCATCCTCCACGGACCGCCGTTAGGCATTACTTCGTGGAGGGGAATGGCTGGGTGCCGCCTCATGGGCCTTTCCAGCCCGGTTAGCTCAGTCAGTCAGTTCAAAAATAATATTTTTTTTGGAAGTGTGTGTCAGGTGACGGCTCGACTGAACATTGATCGTACATTCAATTATCTGCTCAGTATAGTGTTATCTAGTGGTTTCTAGAAGGTAATACGGAACTCCCCGATGACAAGCCTCTCATTAAAAATAGTAAAAACTACGGCTTCTAAATAAATAAAAACCTTCTGTTAACTTTGTTTTTACAATATAAATATTGAAAAGAAATTTAAAATAAGGCTTGCCAAAACATTCATAAATAAAGCCTCAAAAACCCCGATTTAAAGGCTCCTGGTATAAAAACGTTTGCGAGAGTTTAATTAACATCTTAAATCTATATTGCCAAGCAGCAGAACAATGTATATGAATCAGAAAATATATCTTAAACAAATTTAATTATTTTTATTAGAATTCATTTTTTTAAATAGTACCCACATACAAATTAAACTATTTATCCTATTTAAGATGCCCTTTTTTAAAATATCTTAAATTCAAATAGGTTATTTGACTAACTGGCTAGAACGAACCAAAGGCAAAACAAAGGACTTAGCAGAAAGTAGAGATATAGGAAGATAAAGTAGTTCCAACTGCTAGCTAGTACCCCTTTTATAGAGTCCAGAGGTTTTAGATAATTATCATGAGATTTAACAAAAAAGAAACCTAGTTAGTAATAATTTATTGAGAATCATCGAATCGACCTATTTTATCCATGCAACTTTTTACAAACAAAAGCTAACATTTAACATTCCAGAAATATTAACATCTTAAATCTATATTGCCAAGAAGCAGAACAATGTATATGAATCAGAAAATATATCTTAAACAAATTTAATTATTTTTATTAGAATTCATTTTTTTAAATATTACGCACATAAAAATTAAACTATTTATCCTATTTATGATGCCCTTTTTTAAAATATCTTAAATTCAAATAGGTTATTTGACTAACTGGCTAGAACGAACCAAAGGCAAAACAAAGGACTTAGCAGAAAGTAGAGATATAGGAAGATAAAGTAGTTCCAACTGCTAGCTAGTACCCTCCTTTATAGAGTCCAGAGGTTTTAGATAATTATCATGAGATTTAAAAAAAAAAGAAACCTAGTTAGTAATAATTTATTGAGAATCATCGAATCGACCTATTTTATCCATGCAACTTTTACAAACAAAAGCTAACATTTAACATTCCAGAAATATTAACATCTTAAATCTATATTGCCAAGCAGCAGAACAATGTATATGAATCAGAAAATATATCATAAACAAATTTAATTATTTTTATTAGAATTCATGTTTTTAAATATTACCCACATAAAAATTAAACTATTTATCCTATTTAAGATGCCCTTTTTTAAAATATCTTAAATTCAAATAGGTTATTTGACTAACTGGCTAGAACGAACCAAAGGCAAAACAAAGGACTTAGCAGAAAGTAGAGATATAGGAAGATAAAGTAGTTCCAACTGCTAGCTAGTAACCTCCTTTCTAGTAGTAATAATTTATTGAGAATCATCGAATCGACATATTTTATCCTTGCAACCTTTTACAAACAAAAGCTAAAAGTTTGCAAAAACGTGGAGTGTGAATTATTCGTTGAAGTGTAACTGTAGTTGTAGCTCTGTTACTACAACTACATAACTGATAGTTGACAAATAGTAGTTGCGCGCTGCCAACTACCAACTACTTAAAGTTATTTTCTTTAGTAGTTGCCTGTGCTTTTTTTTTTTTTTTTTTTTTTTTTTTTTTTTTTTTTTTTTTTTTTTTACGTTGGAAGGTGGAAATCTTCAAAAGACGCGGATAGGCCCGTACCTATCCGTGTGTGGGATTTTTACCCACTAAAACCACCTCCCTCACCACCCAACACCTGTTCTCCATCCTCCACGGACCGCCGTTAGGCATTACTTCGTGGAGGGGAATGGCTGGGTGCCGCCTCATGGGCCTTTCCAGCCCGGTTAGCTCAGTCAGTCAGTTCAAAAATAATATTTTTTTTGGAAGTGTGTGTCAGGTGTCGGCTCGACTGAACATTGATCGTACATTCAATTATCTGCTCAGTATAGTGTTATCTAGTGGTTTCTAGAAGGTAATACGGAACTCCCCGATGACAAGCCTCTCATTAAAAATAGTAAAAACTACGGCTTCTAAATAAATAAAAACCTTCTGTTAACTTTGTTTTTACAATATAAATATTGAAAAGAAATTTAAAATAAGGCTTGCCAAAACATTCATAAATAAAGCCTCAAAAACCCCGATTTAAAGGCTCCTGGTATAAAAACGTTTGCGAGAGTTTAATTAACATCTTAAATCTATATTGCCAAGCAGCAGAACAATGTATATGAATCAGAAAATATATCTTAAACAAATTTAATTATTTTTATTAGAATTCATTTTTTTAAATAGTACCCACATACAAATTAAACTATTTATCCTATTTATGATGCCCTTTTTTAAAATATCTTAAATTCAAATAGGTTATTTGACTAACTGGCTAGAACGAACCAAAGGCAAAATTAACATCTTAAATCTATATTTCCAAGCAGCAGAACAATGTATATGAATCAGAAATCTTAAACAAATTTAATTATTTTTATTAGAATTCATTTTTTAAATATTACGCACATAAAAATTAAATTATTTATCCTATTTAAAATGCCCTTTTTTAAAATATCTTAAATTCAAATAGGTTATTTGACTAACTGGCTAGAACGAACCAAAGGCAAAACAAAGGACTTAGCAGAAAGTAGAGATATAGGAAGATAAAGTAGTTCCAACTGCTAGCTAGTAACCTCCTTTCTAGTAGTAATAATTTATTGAGAATCATCGAATCGACATATTTTATCCTTGCAACCTTTTACAAACAAAAGCTAAAAGTTTGCAAAAACGTGGAGTGTGAATTATTCGTTGAAGTGTAACTGTAGTTGTAGCTCTGTTACTACAACTACATAACTGATAGTTGACAAATAGTAGTTGCGCGCTGCCAACTACCAACTACTTAAAGTTATTTTCTTTAGTAGTTGCCTGTGCTTTTTTTTTTTTTTTTTTTTTTTTTTTTTTTTTTTTTTTTTTTTTTACGTTGGAAGGTGGAAATCTTCAAAAGACGCGGATAGGCCCGTACCTATCCGTGTGTGGGATTTTTACCCACTAAAACCACCTCCCTCACCACCCAACACCTGTTCTCCATCCTCCACGGACCGCCGTTAGGCATTACTTCGTGGAGGGGAATGGCTGGGTGCCGCCTCATGGGCCTTTCCAGCCCGGTTAGCTCAGTCAGTCAGTTCAAAAATAATATTTTTTTTGGAAGTGTGTGTCAGGTGTCGGCTCGACTGAACATTGATCGTACATTCAATTATCTGCTCAGTATAGTGTTATCTAGTGGTTTCTAGAAGGTAATACGGAACTCCCCGATGACAAGCCTCTCATTAAAAATAGTAAAAACTACGGCTTCTAAATAAATAAAAACCTTCTGTTAACTTTGTTTTTACAATATAAATATTGAAAAGAAATTTAAAATAAGGCTTGCCAAAACATTCATAAATAAAGCCTCAAAAACCCCGATTTAAAGGCTCCTGGTATAAAAACGTTTGCGAGAGTTTAATTAACATCTTAAATCTATATTGCCAAGCAGCAGAACAATGTATATGAATCAGAAAATATATCTTAAACAAATTTAATTATTTTTATTAGAATTCATTTTTTTAAATAGTACCCACATACAAATTAAACTATTTATCCTATTTAAGATGCCCTTTTTTAAAATATCTTAAATTCAAATAGGTTATTTGACTAACTGGCTAGAACGAACCAAAGGCAAAACAAAGGACTTAGCAGAAAGTAGAGATATAGGAAGATAAAGTAGTTCCAACTGCTAGCTAGTACCCTCCTTTATAGAGTCCAGAGGTTTTAGATAATTATCATGAGATTTAACAAAAAAGAAACCTAGTTAGTAATAATTTATTGAGAATCATCGAATCGACCTATTTTATCCATGCAACTTTTTACAAACAAAAGCTAACATTTAACATTCCAGAAATATTAACATCTTAAATCTATATTGCCAAGAAGCAGAACAATGTATATGAATCAGAAAATATATCTTAAACAAATTTAATTATTTTTATTAGAATTCATTTTTTTAAATATTACGCACATAAAAATTAAACTATTTATCCTATTTATGATGCCCTTTTTTAAAATATCTTAAATTCAAATAGGTTATTTGACTAACTGGCTAGAACGAACCAAAGGCAAAATTAACATCTTAAATCTATATTTCCAAGCAGCAGAACAATGTATATGAATCAGAAATCTTAAACAAATTTAATTATTTTTATTAGAATTCATTTTTTAAATATTACGCACATAAAAATTAAATTATTTATCCTATTTAAAATGCCCTTTTTTAAAATATCTTAAATTCAAATAGGTTATTTGACTAACTGGCTAGAACGAACCAAAGGCAAAACAAAGGACTTAGCAGAAAGTAGAGATATAGGAAGATAAAGTAGTTCCAACTGCTAGCTAGTAACCTCCTTTCTAGTAGTAATAATTTATTGAGAATCATCGAATCGACATATTTTATCCTTGCAACCTTTTACAAACAAAAGCTAAAAGTTTGCAAAAACGTGGAGTGTGAATTATTCGTTGAAGTGTAACTGTAGTTGTAGCTCTGTTACTACAACTACATAACTGATAGTTGACAAATAGTAGTTGCGCGCTGCCAACTACCAACTACTTAAAGTTATTTTCTTTAGTAGTTGCCTGTGCTTTTTTTTTTTTTTTTTTTTTTTTTTTTTTTTTTTTTTTTTTTTTTACGTTGGAAGGTGGAAATCTTCAAAAGACGCGGATAGGCCCGTACCTATCCGTGTGTGGGATTTTTACCCACTAAAACCACCTCCCTCACCACCCAACACCTGTTCTCCATCCTCCACGGACCGCCGTTAGGCATTACTTCGTGGAGGGGAATGGCTGGGTGCCGCCTCATGGGCCTTTCCAGCCCGGTTAGCTCAGTCAGTCAGTTCAAAAATAATATTTTTTTTGGAAGTGTGTGTCAGGTGTCGGCTCGACTGAACATTGATCGTACATTCAATTATCTGCTCAGTATAGTGTTATCTAGTGGTTTCTAGAAGGTAATACGGAACTCCCCGATGACAAGCCTCTCATTAAAAATAGTAAAAACTACGGCTTCTAAATAAATAAAAACCTTCTGTTAACTTTGTTTTTACAATATAAATATTGAAAAGAAATTTAAAATAAGGCTTGCCAAAACATTCATAAATAAAGCCTCAAAAACCCCGATTTAAAGGCTCCTGGTATAAAAACGTTTGCGAGAGTTTAATTAACATCTTAAATCTATATTGCCAAGCAGCAGAACAATGTATATGAATCAGAAAATATATCTTAAACAAATTTAATTATTTTTATTAGAATTCATTTTTTAAATATTACGCACATAAAAATTAAATTATTTATCCTATTTAAAATGCCCTTTTTTAAAATATCTTAAATTCAAATAGGTTATTTGACTAACTGGCTAGAACGAACCAAAGGCAAAACAAAGGACTTAGCAGAAAGTAGAGATATAGGAAGATAAAGTAGTTCCAACTGCTAGCTAGTAACCTCCTTTCTAGTAGTAATAATTTATTGAGAATCATCGAATCGACATATTTTATCCTTGCAACCTTTTACAAACAAAAGCTAAAAGTTTGCAAAAACGTGGAGTGTGAATTATTCGTTGAAGTGTAACTGTAGTTGTAGCTCTGTTACTACAACTACATAACTGATAGTTGACAAATAGTAGTTGCGCGCTGCCAACTACCAACTACTTAAAGTTATTTTCTTTAGTAGTTGCTTGTGCTTTTTTTTTTTTTTTTTTTTTTTTTTTTTTTTTTTTTTTTTTTACGTTGGAAGGTGGAAATCTTCAAAAGACGCGGATAGGCCCGTACCTATCCGTGTGTGGGATTTTTACCCACTAAAACCACCTCCCTCACCACCCAACACCTGTTCTCCATCCTCCACGGACCGCCGCACAGTGGAACGAGCGTTAGGAGCGTCTGGACATTCATTAATATCTCCACTTCTGGTTCTCCTAGAATAAGGCTATTGCTACGGGTTTAAAGCTTTTTGAAGGAACTATTTAATTATATGATAAACAGGATCAAACCTTTTAGGATAAACGTGTAAAAATTCTAGATTTGATATTTCGATGTTAGATTATTTAGTATCAAACATTGTACCATTTATTGTACCAACATACTACGAGAATAGGTACAATACAGTATTCTATGGAAAGACAGATACATAGGTATTAAATAAAGTTACACAAAGGAAAATGTAACAAACCAAATAATTTAATTATTAAACAAAATTAATAAAATAATTTATAATTACTTTTGTTAGTTAATATACTAGGTATAATTGATACATCAAAATTATAATAAATGTAAGTGCCTATATAAAATTGCTTCATTTAAATAACGAAATAAAAATTAAAAACTTGACGATTTGTTGTAGGGCTATTGCACCTATGTGCACCATTGCACATATGTCGTTCAAATACCACACGCAAACTGAGTTTCATTGTTAGTACTATTATGTTAGATGAGGGTTGTTCGAATAAATGAATGTAAACAAAAACTGGTAAAAAAAAAGAAAACTTGCGAAAAGTAGACGCCAATATCAACAGAAATTATTTTAAATTAATTCTCAAGGCCCATAAAATAAAAATAAAAAATCATTTTCTCGGAAAATAGCACCTAGTAGCAAAATCCAACTAATGGAAAAAAAACTTCAGACATTCTAGTTATTTACTGTGAAGGTAGTTTTTTGGGCGATTTTGAGCGATTTTCGCAATTGATTATTTAATTTTATCACCCAATTTTCACCGAAAAATCCCAGACGTTTGAAATAATCCCAAGTTTTATTTGCCTAAAATATCTTATTATGGATGTTTGTTTTTCCAGTAGGTGCACGATTAATTTAATGCATTACCTCACACAGTGGATTGCTTTAAAAATATGAGTTTTTAGAAAAATTTATTTTTCAATTCAGAATTTTTTATATAAGATTTGATTTCACAATAAATTTATCTATGGATTTTGTTGAGAAGAAGTATAAAGTATAATTTAAGATCAAAATAGAGAACAAATTTCGTTATTAGATAATTGGTCCAATGTCCAACAAATGCGTTGGTTCGTTCCACTGTGCGCCGTTAGGCATTACTTCGTGGAGGGGAATGGCTGGGTGCCGCCTCATGGGCCTTTCCAGCCCGGTTAGCTCAGTCAGTCAGTTCAAAAATAATATTTTTTTTGGAAGTGTGTGTCAGGTGTCGGCTCGACTGAACATTGATCGTACATTCAATTATCTGCTCAGTATAGTGTTATCTAGTGGTTTCTAGAAGGTAATACGGAACTCCCCGATGACAAGCCTCTCATTAAAAATAGTAAAAACTACGGCTTCTAAATAAATAAAAACCTTCTGTTAACTTTGTTTTTACAATATAAATATTGAAAAGAAATTTAAAATAAGGCTTGCCAAAACATTCATAAATAAAGCCTCAAAAACCCCGATTTAAAGGCTCCTGGTATAAAAACGTTTGCGAGAGTTTAATTAACATCTTAAATCTATATTGCCAAGCAGCAGAACAATGTATATGAATCAGAAAATATATCTTAAACAAATTTAATTATTTTTATTAGAATTCATTTTTTTAAATAGTACCCACATACAAATTAAACTATTTATCCTATCAAATAGGTTATTTGACTAACTGGCTAGAACGAACCAAAGGCAAAACAAAGGACTTAGCAGAAAGTAGAGATATAGGAAGATAAAGTAGTTCCAACTGCTAGCTAGTACCCTCCTTTCTAGAGTCCAGAGGTTTTAGATAATTATCATGAGATTTAAAAAAAAAGAAACCTAGTTAGTAATAGTTTATTGAGAATCATCGAATCGACCTATTTTATCCATGCAACTTTTTACAAACAAAAGCTAACATTTAACATTCCAGTTAAATTAACATCTTAAATCTATATTACCAAGCAGCAGAACAATGTATATGAATCAGAAATCTTAAACAAATTTAATTATTTTTATTAGAATTCATTTTTTAAATATTACGCACATAAAAATTAAACTATTTATCCTTTTTAAGATGATGCCCTTTTTTAAAATATCTTAAATTCAAATAGGTTATTTGACTAACTGGCTAGAACGAACCAAAGGCAAAACAAAGGACTTAGCAGAAAGTAGAGATATAGGAAGATAAAGTAGTTCCAACTGCTAGCTAATAACCTCTTTTCTAGTAGCAATAATTTATTGAGAATCATCGAATCGACATATTTTATCCTTGCAACCGTTTACAAACAAAAGCTAAATGTTTGCAAAAACGTGGAGTGTGAATTATTCGTTGAAGTGTAACTGTAGTTGTAGCTCCGTTACTACAACTACATAACTGATAGTTGACAAATAGTAGTTGCGCGCTGCCAACTACCAACTACTTAAAGTTATTTTCTTTAGTAATTGTCTATGCTTTTTTTTATTTTTTTTTATTTATTTTTTTATTTATTTTTTTTTTACGTTGGAAGGTGGAAATCTTCAAAAGACGCGGATAGGCCCATACCTATCCGTGTGTGGGATTTTTACCCACTAAAACCACCTCCCTCACCACCCAACACCTGTTCTCCACCCTCCACGGACTGCCGTTAGGCATTACTTCGTGGAGGGGAATGGCTGGGTGCCGCCTCATTGGCCTTTCCAGCCCGGTAGCTCAGTCGGTCAGTTCAAAAATAATATTTTTTTTGGATGTGTGTGTCAGGTGACGGCTCGACTGAAGATTGATCGTACATTCAATTAATTATCTGCTCAGTATAGTGTTATCTAGTGGTTTCTAGAAGGTAATGCGGAACTCCCCGATGACTAGCCTCTCGGTCAAGATCCGCTTCTAGGCCCCTCGAATCACCGCGGCTGTTTCGGAAAAGGTGTCTACAAGCCAAAGCGGATCTTTCCGAAGACTAGCCTCTCGGTCGAGATCCACTTTTGGGGTCCTCGAATCACCGCGGCTGTTTCGTAAATAATTGTTTTGGTTTTTTAGAACCTCCTTCATTATATGAAATTACGATTACAAATAGTAAAAACTACGGCTTCTAAATAAATAAAAACCTTCTGTTAACTTTCTTTTTACAATATAAATATTGAAAAGAAATTTAAAATAAATCTAGCCAAAACATTCATAAATAAAGCCTCAAAAACCCCGATTTAAAGGCTCCTGGTATAAAAACGTTTGCGAGAGTTAAATTAACATCTTAAATCTATATTCCCAAGCAGCAGAACAATGTATATGAATCAGAAAATATATCTTAAACAAATTTAATTATTTTTATTAGAATTCATTTTTTTAAATATTACCCACATAAAAATTAAACTATTTATCATATTTAAGATGCCCTTTTTTAAAATATCTTAAATTCAAATAGGTTATTTGACTAACTGGCTAGAACGAACCAAAGGCAAAACAAAGTACTTAGCAGAAAGTAAAAATATAGGAAGATAAAGTAGTTCCAACTGCTAGCTAGTACCCTCCTTTCTAGAGTCCCAGAGGTTTTAGATAATTATCATGAGATTTAACAAAAAAGAAACCTAGTTAGTAATAATTTATTGAGAATCATCGAATCGACCTATTTTATCCATGCAACTTTTTACAAACAAAAGCTAACATTTAACATTCCAGAAATATTAACATCTTAAATCTATATTGCCAAGCAGCAGAACAATGTATATGAATCAGAAAATATATCTTAAACAAATTTAATTATTTTTATTAGAATTCATGTTTTTAAATATTACCCACATAAAAATTAAACTATTTATCCTATTTAAGATGCCCTTTTTTAAAATATCTTAAATTCAAATAGGTTATTTGACTAACTGGCTAGAACGAACCAAAGGCAAAACAAAGGACTTAGCAGAAAGTAGAGATATAGGAAGATAAAGTAGTTCCAACTGCTAGCTAGTACCCTCCTTTCTAGAGTCCAGAGGTTTTAGATAATTATCATGAGATTTAAAAAAAAAGAAACCTAGTTAGTAATAGTTTATTGAGAATCATCGAATCGACCTATTTTATCCATGCAACTTTTTACAAACAAAAGCTAACATTTAACATTCCAGTTAAATTAACATCTTAAATCTATATTTTCAAGCAGCAGAACAATGTATATGAATCAGAAATCTTAAACAAATTTAATTATTTTTATTAGAATTCATTTTTTAAATATTACGCACATAAAAATTAAATTATTTATCCTATTTAAGATGCCCTTTTTTAAAATATCTTAAATTCAAATAGGTTATTTGACTAACTGGCTAGAACGAACCAAAGGCAAAACAAAGGACTTAGCAGAAAGTAGAGATATAGGAAGATAAAGTAGTTCCAACTGCTAGCTAGTAACCTCCTTTCTAGTAGTAATAATTTATTGAGAATCATCGAATCGACATATTTTATCCTTGCAACCTTTTACAAACAAAAGCTAAAAGTTTGCAAAAACGTGGAGTGTGAATTATTCGTTGAAGTGTAACTGTAGTTGTAGCTCCGTTACTACAACTACATAACTGATAGTTGACAAATAGTAGTTGCGCGCTGCCAACTACCAACTACTTAAAGTTATTTTCTTTAGTAGTTGCCTGTGCTTTCTTTTTTTTTTTTTTTTTTTTTTTTTTTTTTTTTTTTTTTTTTTTACGTTGGAAGGTGGAAATCTTCAAAAGACGCGGATAGGCCCGTACCTATCCGTGTGTGGGATTTTTACCCACTAAAACCACCTCCCTCACCACCCAACACCTGTTCTCCATCCTCCACGGACCGCCGTTAGGCATAACTTCGTGGAGGGGAATGGCTGGGTGCCGCCTCATGGGCCTTTCCAGCCCGGTTAGCTCAGTCAGTCAGTTCAAAAATAATATTTTTTTTGGAAGTGTGTGTCAGGTGACGGCTCGACTGAACATTGATCGTACATTCAATTATCTGCTCAGTATAGTGTTATCTAGTGGTTTCTAGAAGGTAATACGGAACTCCCCGATGACAAGCCTCTCATTAAAAATAGTAAAAACTACGGCTTCTAAATAAATAAAAACCTTCTGTTAACTTTGTTTTTACAATATAAATATTGAAAAGAAATTTAAAATAAGGCTTGCCAAAACATTCATAAATAAAGCCTCAAAAACCCCGATTTAAAGGCTCCTGGTATAAAAACGTTTGCGAGAGTTTAATTAACATCTTAAATCTATATTGCCAAGCAGCAGAACAATGTATATGAATCAGAAAATATATCTTAAACAAATTTAATTATTTTTATTAGAATTCATTTTTTTAAATAGTACCCACATACAAATTAAACTATTTATCCTATTTAAGATGCCCTTTTTTAAAATATCTTAAATTCAAATATGTTATTTGACTAACTGGCTAGAACGAACCAAAGGCAAAACAAAGGACTTAGCAGAAAGTAGAGATATAGGAAGATAAAGTAGTTCCAACTGCTAGCTAGTACCCTCCTTTATAGAGTCCAGAGGTTTTAGATAATTATCATGAGATTTAACAAAAAAGAAACCTAGTTAGTAATAATTTATTGAGAATCATCGAATCGACCTCCTATTTTATCCATGCAACTTTTTACAAACAAAAGCTAACATTTAACATTCCAGAAATATTAACATCTTAAATCTATATTGCCAAGAAGCAGAACAATGTATATGAATCAGAAAATATATCTTAAACAAATTTAATTATTTTTATTAGAATTCATTTTTTTAAATATTACGCACATAAAAATTAAACTATTTATCCTATTTATGATGCCCTTTTTTAAAATATCTCAAATTCAAATAGGTTATTTGACTAACTGGCTAGAACGAACCAAAGGCAAAACAAAGGACTTAGCAGAAAGTAGAGATATAGGAAGATAAAGTAGTTCCAACTGCTAGCTAGTACCCTCCTTTATAGAGTCCAGAGGTTTTAGATAATTATCATGAGATTTAAAAAAAAAAGAAACCTAGTTAGTAATAATTTATTGAGAATCATCGAATCGACCTATTTTATCCATGCAACTTTTACAAACAAAAGCTAACATTTAACATTCCAGAAATATTAACATCTTAAATCTATATTGCCAAGCAGCAGAACAATGTATATGAATCAGAAAATATATCATAAACAAATTTAATTATTTTTATTAGAATTCATGTTTTTAAATATTACCCACATAAAAATTAAACTATTTATCCTATTTAAAATGCCCTTTTTTAAAATATCTTAAATTCAAATAGGTTATTTGACTAACTGGCTAGAACGAACCAAAGGCAAAACAAAGGACTTAGCAGAAAGTAGAGATATAGGAAGATAAAGTAGTTCCAACTGCTAGCTAGTACCCTCCTTTCTAGAGTCCAGAGGTTTTAGATAATTATCATGAGATTTAAAAAAAAAGAAACCTAGTTAGTAATAGTTTATTGAGAATCATCGAATCGACCTATTTTATCCATGCAACTTTTTACAAACAAAAGCTAACATTTAACATTCCAGAAATATTAACATCTTAAATCTATATTGCCAAGCAGCAGAACAATGTATATGAATCAGAAAATATATCTTAAACAAATTTAATTATTTTTATTAGAATTCATGTTTTTAAATATTACCCACATAAAAATTAAACTATTTATCCTATTTAAGATGCCCTTTTTTAAAATATCTTAAATTCAAATAGGTTTTTTGACTAACTGGCTAGAACGAACCAAAGGCAAAACAAAGGACTTAGCAGAAAGTAAAAATATAGGAAGATAAAGTAGTTCCAACTGCTACCCTCCTTTCTAGAGTCCAGAGGTTTTAGATAATTATCATGAGATTTAACAAAAAAGAAACCTAGTTAGTAATAATTTATTGAGAATCATCGAATCGACCTATTTATCCATGCAACTTTTACAAACAAACGCTAACATTTAACATTCCAGAAATATTAACATCTTAAATCTATATTGCCAAGCAGCAGAACAATGTATATGAATCAGAAAATATATCATAAACAAATTTAATTATTTTTATTAGAATTCATGTTTTTAAATATTACCCACATAAAAATTAAACTATTTATCCTATTTAAGATGCCCTTTTTTAAAATATCTTAAATTCAAATAGGTTATTTGACTAACTGGCTAGAACGAACCAAAGGCAAAACAAAGGACTTAGCAGAAAGTAGAGATATAGGAAGATAAAGTAGTTCCAACTGCTAGCTAATAACCTCTTTTCTAGTAGCAATAATTTATTAAGAATCATCGAATCGATATATTTTATCCTTGCAACCGTTTACAAACAAAAGCTAAAAGTTTGCAAAAACGTGGAGTGTGAATTATTCGTTGAAGTGTAACTGTAGTTGTAGCTCCGTTACTACAACTACATAACTGATAGTTGACAAATAGTAGTTGCGCGCTGCCAACTACCAACTACTTAAAGTTATTTTCTTTAGTAATTGTCTATGCTTTTTTTTATTTATTTTTTTATTTATTTTTTTTTTACGTTGGAAGGTGGAAATCTTCAAAAGACGCGGATAGGCCCATACCTATCCGTGTGTGGGATTTTTACCCACTAAAACCACCTCCCTCACCACCCAACACCTGTTCTCCACCCTCCACGGACTGCCGTTAGGCATTACTTCGTGGAGGGGAATGGCTGGGTGCCACCTCATTGGCCTTTCCAGCCCGGTAGCTCAGTCGGTCAGTTCAAAAATAATATTTTTTTTGGAAGTGTGTGTCAGGTGACGGCTCGACTGAAGATTGATCGTACATTCAATTATTTATCTGCTCAGTATAGTGTTATCTAGTGGTTTCTAGAAGGTAATGCGGAACTCCCCGATGACTAGCCTCTCGGTCAAGATCCGCTTCTAGGCCCCTCGAATCACCGCGTCTGTTTCGGAAAAGGTGTCTACAAGCCAAAGCGGATCTTTCCGAAGACTAGCCTCTCGGTCGAGATCCGCTTTTGGGGTCCTCGAATCACCGCGGCTGTTTCGTAAATAATTGTTTTGGTTTTTTAGAACCTCCTTCATTATATGAAATTACGATTACAAATAGTAAAAACTACGGCTTCTAAATAAATAAAAACCTTCTGTTAACTTTCTTTTTACAATATAAATATTGAAAAGAAATTTAAAATAAATCTAGCCAACACATTCATAAATAAAGCCTCAAAAACCCCGATTTAAAGGCTCCTGGTATAAAAACGTTTGCGAGAGTTAAATTAACATCTTAAATCTATATTCCCAAGCAGCAGAACAATGTATATGAATCAGAAAATATATCTTAAACAAATTTAATTATTTTTATTAGAATTCATTTTTTTAAATATTACCCACATAAAAATTAAACTATTTATCATATTTAAGATGCCCTTTTTTAAAATATCTTAAATTCAAATAGGTTATTTGACTAACTGGCTAGAACGAACCAAAGGCAAAACAAAGTACTTAGCAGAAAGTAAAAATATAGGAAGATAAAGTAGTTCCAACTGCTAGCTAGTACCCTCCTTTCTAGAGTCCCAGAGGTTTTAGATAATTATCATGAGATTTAACAAAAAAGAAACCTAGTTAGTAATAATTTATTGAGAATCATCGAATCGACCTATTTTATCCATGCAACTTTTTACAAACAAAAGCTAACATTTAACATTCCAGAAATATTAACATCTTAAATCTATATTGCCAAGCAGCAGAACAATGTATATGAATCAGAAAATATATCTTAAACAAATTTAATTATTTTTATTAGAATTCATATTTTAAATATTACCCACATAAAAATTAAACTATTTATCCTATTTAAGATGCCTTTTTTTAAAATATCTTAAATTCAAATAGGTTATTTGACTAACTGGCTAGAACGAACCAAAGGCAAAACAAAGGACTTAGCAGAAAGTAGAGATATAGGAAGATAAAGTAGTTCCAACTGCTAGCTAGTACCCTCCTTTCTAGAGTCCAGAGGTTTTAGATAATTATCATGAGATTTAAAAAAAAAGAAACCTAGTTAGTAATAGTTTATTGAGAATCATCGAATCGACCTATTTTATCCATGCAACTTTTTACAAACAAAAGCTAACATTTAACATTCCAGTTAAATTAACATCTTAAATCTATATTTCCAAGCAGCAGAACAATGTATATGAATCAGAAATCTTAAACAAATTTAATTATTTTTATTAGAATTCATTTTTTAAATATTACGCACATAAAAATTAAATTATTTATCCTATTTAAGATGCCCTTTTTTAAAATATCTTAAATTCAAATAGGTTATTTGACTAACTGGCTAGAACGAACCAAAGGCAAAACAAAGGACTTAGCAGAAAGTAGAGATATAGGAAGATAAAGTAGTTCCAACTGCTAGCTAGTAACCTCCTTTCTAGTAGTAATAATTTATTGAGAATCATCGAATCGACATATTTTATCCTTGCAACCTTTTACAAACAAAAGCTAAAAGTTTGCAAAAACGTGGAGTGTGAATTATTCGTTGAAGTGTAACTGTAGTTGTAGCTCCGTTACTACAACTACATAACTGATAGTTGACAAATAGTAGTTGCGCGCTGCCAACTACCAACTACTTAAAGTTATTTTCTTTAGTAATTGTCTATGCTTTCTTTTTTTTTTTTTTTTTTTTTTTTTTTATTTTTTTTTTTTACGTTTGAAGGTGGAAATCTTCAAAAGACGCGGATAGGCCCGTACCTATCCGTGTGTGGGATTTTTACCCACTAAAACCACCTCCCTCACCACCCAACACCTGTTCTCCATCCTCCACGGACCGCCGTTAGGCATAACTTCGTGGAGGGGAATGGCTGGGTGCCGCCTCATGGGCCTTTCCAGCCCGGTTAGCTCAGTCAGTCAGTTCAAAAATAATATTTTTTTTGGAAGTGTGTGTCAGGTGACGGCTCGACTGAACATTGATCGTACATTCAATTATCTGCTCAGTATAGTGTTATCTAGAGGTTTCTAGAAGGTAATACGGAACTCCCCGATGACAAGCCTCTCATTAAAAATAGTAAAAACTACGGCTTCTAAATAAATAAAAACCTTCTGTTAACTTTGTTTTTACAATATAAATATTGAAAAGAAATTTAAAATAAGGCTTGCCAAAACATTCATAAATAAAGCCTCAAAAACCCCGATTTAAAGGCTCCTGGTATAAAAACGTTTGCGAGAGTTTAATTAACATCTTAAATCTATATTGCCAAGCAGCAGAACAATGTATATGAATCAGAAAATATATCTTAAACAAATTTAATTATTTTTATTAGAATTCATTTTTTTAAATAGTACCCACATACAAATTAAACTATTTAACCTATTTAAGATGCCCTTTTTTAAAATATCTTAAATTCAAATAGGTTATTTGACTAACTGGCTAGAACGAACCAAAGGCAAAACAAAGGACTTAGCAGAAAGTAGAGATATAGGAAGATAAAGTAGTTCCAACTGCTAGCTAGTACCCTCCTTTATAGAGTCCAGAGGTTTTAGATAATTATCATGAGATTTAACAAAAAAGAAACCTAGTTAGTAATAATTTATTGAGAATCATCGAATCGACCTCCTATTTTATCCATGCAACTTTTTACAAACAAAAGCTAACATTTAACATTCCAGAAATATTAACATCTTAAATCTATATTGCCAAGAAGCAGAACAATGTATATGAATCAGAAAATATATCTTAAACAAATTTAATTATTTTTATTAGAATTCATTTTTTTAAATATTACGCAAATAAAAATTAAACTATTTATCCTATTTATGATGCCCTTTTTTAAAATATCTTAAATTCAAATAGGTTATTTGACTAACTGGCTAGAACGAACCAAAGGCAAAACAAAGGACTTAGCAGAAAGTAGAGATATAGGAAGATAAAGTAGTTCCAACTGCTAGCTAGTACCCTCCTTTATAGAGTCCAGAGGTTTTAGATAATTAACATGAGATTTAAAAAAAAAAGAAACCTAGTTAGTAATAATTTATTGAGAATCATCGAATCGACCTATTTTATCCATGCAACTTTTACAAACAAAAGCTAACATTTAACATTCCAGAAATATTAACATCTTAAATCTATATTGCCAAGCAGCAGAACAATGTATATGAATCAGAAAATATATCATAAACAAATTTAATTATTTTTATTAGAATTCATGTTTTTAAATATTACCCACATAAAAATTAAACTATTTATCCTATTTAAAATGCCCTTTTTTAAAATATCTTAAATTCAAATAGGTTATTTGACTAACTGGCTAGAACGAACCAAAGGCAAAACAAAGGACTTAGCAGAAAGTAGAGATATAGGAAGATAAAGTAGTTCCAACTGCTAGCTAGTACCCTCCTTTCTAGAGTCCAGAGGTTTTAGATAATTATCATGAGATTTAAAAAAAAAGAAACCTAGTTAGTATTATTGAGAATCATCGAATCGACCTATTTTATCCATGCAACTTTTTACAAACAAAAGCTAACATTTAACATTCCAGTTAAATTAACATCTTAAATCTATATTTCCAAGCAGCAGAACAATGTATATGAATCAGAAATCTTAAAGAAATTTAATTATTTTTATTAGAATTCATTTTTTAAATATTACGCACATAAAAATTAAACTATTTATCCTTTTTAAGATGATGCCCTTTTTTAAAATATCTTAAATTCAAATAGGTTATTTGACTAACTGGCTAGAACGAACCAAAGGCAAAACAAAGGACTTAGCAGAAAGTAGAGATATAGGAAGATAAAGTAGTTCCAACTGCTAGCTAATAACCTCTTTTCTAGTAGCAATAATTTATTAAGAATCATCGAATCGACATATTTTATCCTTGCAACCTTTTACAAACAAAAGCTAAAAGTTTGCAAAAACGTGGAGTGTGAATTATTCGTTGAAGTGTAACTGTAGTTGTAGCTCCGTTACTACAACTACATAACTGATAGTTGACAAATAGTAGTTGCGCGCTGCCAACTACCAACTACTTAAAGTTATTTTCTTTAGTAATTGTCTATGCTTTTTTTTTTTTTTTTTTTTTTTTTTTTTTTTTTTTTTTTTTTTTTTTTTTTTTTTACGTTGGAAGGTGGAAATCTTCAAAAGACGCGGATAGGCCCATACCTATCCGTGTGTGGGATTTTTACCCACTAAAACCACCTCCCTCACCATCCAACACCTGTTCTCCACCCTCCACGGACTGCCGTTAGGCATTACTTCGTGGAGGGGAATGGCTGGGTGCCGCCTCATGGGCCTTTCCAGCCCGGTTAGCTCAGTCAGTCAGTTCAAAAATAATATTTTTTTTGGAAGTGTGTGTCAGGTGACGGCTCGACTGAACATTGATCGTACATTCAATTATCTGCTCAGTATAGTGTTATCTAGTGGTTTCTAGAAGGTAATACGGAACTCCCCGATGACAAGCCTCTCATTAAAAATAGTAAAAACTACGGCTTCTAAATAAATAAAAACCTTCTGTTAACTTTGTTTTTACAATATAAATATTGAAAAGAAATTTAAAATAAGGCTTGCCAAAACATTCATAAATAAAGCCTCAAAAACCCCGATTTAAAGGCTCCTGGTATAAAAACGTTTGCGAGAGTTTAATTAACATCTTAAATCTATATTGCCAAGCAGCAGAACAATGTATATGAATCAGAAAATATATCTTAAACAAATTTAATTATTTTTATTAGAATTCATTTTTTTAAATAGTACCCACATACAAATTAAACTATTTATCCTATTTAAGATACCCTTTTTTAAAATATCTTAAATTCAAATAGGTTATTTGACTAACTGGCTAGAACGAACCAAAGGCAAAACAAAGGACTTAGCAGAAAGTAGAGATATAGGAAGATAAAGTAGTTCCAACTGCTAGCTAGTACCCTCCTTTATAGAGTCCAGAGGTTTTAGATAATTATCATGAGATTTAACAAAAAAGAAACCTAGTTAGTAATAATTTATTGAGAATCATCGAATCGACCTATTTTATCCATGCAACTTTTTACAAACAAAAGCTAACATTTAACATTCCAGAAATATTAACATCTTAAATCTATATTGCCAAGCAGCAGAACAATGTATATGAATCAGAAAATATATCTTAAACAAATTTAATTATTTTTATTAGAATTCATGTTTTTAAATATTACCCACATAAAAATTAAACTATTTATCCTATTTAAGATGCCCTTTTTTAAAATATCTTAAATTCAAATAGGTTTTTTGACTAACTGGCTAGAACGAACCAAAGGCAAAACAAAGGACTTAGCAGAAAGTAAAAATATAGGAAGATAAAGTAGTTCCAACTGCTAGCTAGTACCCTCCTTTCTAGAGTCCAGAGGTTTTAGATAATTATCATGAGATTTAACAAAAAAGAAACCTAGTTAGTAATAATTTATTGAGAATCATCGTAGAGTCCAGAGGTTTTAGATAATTATCATGAGATTTAACAAAAAAGAAACCTAGTTAGTAATAATTTATTGAGAATCATCGAATCGACATATTTTATCCTTGCAACCTTTTACAAACAAAAGCTAAAAGTTTGCAAAAACGTGGAGTGTGAATTATTCGTTGAAGTGTAACTGTAGTTGTAGCTGTGTTACTACAACTACATAACTGATAGTTGACAAATAGTAGTTGCGCGCTGCCAACTACCAACTACTTAAAGTTATTTTCTTTAGTAATTGTCTATGCTTTCTTTTTTTTTTTTTTTTTTTTTTTTTTTTTTTTTTTTTTTTTTTTTTTTTACGTTGGAAGGTGGAAATCTTCAAAAGACGCGGATAGGCCCATACCTATCCGTGTGTGGGATTTTTACCCACTAAAACCACCTCCCTCACCATCCAACACCTGTTCTCCACCCTCCACGGACTGCCGTTAGGCATTACTTCGTGGAGGGGAATGGCTGGGTGCCGCCTCATGGGCCTTTCCAGCCCGGTTAGCTCAGTCAGTCAGTTCAAAAATAATATTTTTTTTGGAAGTGTGTGTCAGGTGACGGCTCGACTGAACATTGATCGTACATTCAATTATCTGCTCAGTATAGTGTTATCTAGTGGTTTCTAGAAGGTAATACGGAACTCCCCGATGACAAGCCTCTCATTAAAAATAGTAAAAACTACGGCTTCTAAATAAATAAAAACCTTCTGTTAACTTTGTTTTTACAATATAAATATTGAAAAGAAATTTAAAATAAGGCTTGCCAAAACATTCATAAATAAAGCCTCAAAAACCCCGATTTAAAGGCTCCTGGTATAAAAACGTTTGCGAGAGTTTAATTAACATCTTAAATCTATATTGCCAAGCAGCAGAACAATGTATATGAATCAGAAAATATATCTTAAACAAATTTAATTATTTTTATTAGAAATCATGTTTTTAAATATTACCCACATAAAAATTAAACTATTTATCCTATTTAAGATGCCCTTTTTTAAAATATCTTAAATTCAAATAGGTTATTTGACTAACTGGCTAGAACGAACCAAAGGCAAAACAAAGGACTTAGCAGAAAGTAGAGATATAGGAAGATAAAGTAGTTCCAACTGCTAGCTAGTACCCTCCTTTCTAGAGTCCAGAGGTTTTAGATAATTATCATGAGATTTAACAAAAAAGAAACCTAGTTAGTAATAATTTATTGAGAATCATCGAATCGACATATTTTATCCTTGCAACCTTTTACAAACAAAAGCTAAAAGTTTGCAAAAACGTGGAGTGTGAATTATTCGTTGAAGTGTAACTGTAGTTGTAGCTGTGTTACTACAACTACATAACTGATAGTTGACAAATAGTAGTTGCGCGCTGCCAACTACCAACTACTTAAAGTTATTTTCTTTAGTAATTGTCTATGCTTTCTTTTTTTTTTTTTTTTTTTTTTTTTTTTTTTTTTTTTTTTTTTTTTTTTTTTTTTACGTTGGAAGGTGGAAATCTTCAAAAGACGCGGATAGGCCCATACCTATCCGTGTGTGGGATTTTTACCCACTAAAACCACCTCCCTCACCATCCAACACCTGTTCTCCACCCTCCACGGACTGCCGTTAGGCATTACTTCGTGGAGGGGAATGGCTGGGTGCCGCCTCATGGGCCTTTCCAGCCCGGTTAGCTCAGTCAGTCAGTTCAAAAATAATATTTTTTTTGGAAGTGTGTGTCAGGTGACGGCTCGACTGAACATTGATCGTACATTCAATTATCTGCTCAGTATAGTGTTATCTAGTGGTTTCTAGAAGGTAATACGGAACTCCCCGATGACAAGCCTCTCATTAAAAATAGTAAAAACTACGGCTTCTAAATAAATAAAAACCTTCTGTTAACTTTGTTTTTACAATATAAATATTGAAAAGAAATTTAAAATAAGGCTTGCCAAAACATTCATAAATAAAGCCTCAAAAACCCCGATTTAAAGGCTCCTGGTATAAAAACGTTTGCGAGAGTTTAATTAACATCTTAAATCTATATTGCCAAGCAGCAGAACAATGTATATGAATCAGAAAATATATCTTAAACAAATTTAATTATTTTTATTAGAATTCATTTTTTTAAATAGTACCCACATACAAATTAAACTATTTATCCTATTTAAGATGCCCTTTTTTAAAATATCTTAAATTCAAATAGGTTATTTGACTAACTGGCTAGAACGAACCAAAGGCAAAACAAAGGACTTAGCAGAAAGTAGAGATATAGGAAGATAAAGTAGTTCCAACTGCTAGCTAGTACCCTCCTTTATAGAGTCCAGAGGTTTTAGATAATTATCATGAGATTTAACAAAAAAGAAACCTAGTTAGTAATAATTTATTGAGAATCATCGAATCGACCTATTTTATCCATGCAACTTTTTACAAACAAAAGCTAACATTTAACATTCCAGAAATATTAACATCTTAAATCTATATTGCCAAGCAGCAGAACAATGTATATGAATCAGAAAATATATCTTAAACAAATTTAATTATTTTTATTAGAAATCATGTTTTTAAATATTACCCACATAAAAATTAAACTATTTATCCTATTTAAGATGCCCTTTTTTAAAATATCTTAAATTCAAATAGGTTTTTTGACTAACTGGCTAGAACGAACCAAAGGCAAAACAAAGGACTTAGCAGAAAGTAAAAATATAGGAAGATAAAGTAGTTCCAACTGCTAGCTAGTACCCTCCTTTCTAGAGTCCAGAGGTTTTAGATAATTATCATGAGTTTTAACAAAAAAGAAACCTAGTTAGTAATAATTTATTGAGAATCATCGAATCGACCTATTTTATCCATGCAACTTTTTACAAACAAAAGCTAACATTTAACATTCCAGAAATATTAACATCTTAAATCTATATTGCCAAGCAGCAGAACAATGTACATGAATCAGAAAATATATCTTAAACAAATTTAATTATTTTTATTAGAATTCATGTTTTTAAATATTACCCACATAAAAATTAAACTATTTATCCTATTTAAGATGCCCTTTTTTAAAATATCTTAAATTCAAATAGGTTTTTTGACTAACTGGCTAGAACGAACCAAAGGCAAAACAAAGGACTTAGCAGAAAGTAGAGATATAGGAAGATAAAGTAGTTCCAACTGCTAGCTAGTACCCTCCTTTCTAGAGTCCAGAGGTTTTAGATAATTATCATGAGATTTAACAAAAAAGAAACCTAGTTAGTAATAATTTATTGAGAATCATCGAATCGACCTATTTTATCCATGCAACTTTTACAAACAAACGCTAACATTTAACATTCCAGAAATATTAACATCTTAAATCTATATTGCCAAGCAGCAGAACAATGTATATGAATCAGAAAATATATCATAAACAAATTTAATTATTTTTATTAGAATTCATGTTTTTAAATATTACCCACATAAAAATTAAACTATTTATCCTATTTAAGATGCCCTTTTTTAAAATATCTTAAATTCAAATAGGTTATTTGACTAACTGGCTAGAACGAACCAAAGGCAAAACAAAGGACTTAGCAGAAAGTAGAGATATAGGAAGATAAAGTAGTTCCAACTGCTAGCTAGTACCCTCCTTTCTAGAGTCCAGAGGTTTTAGATAATTATCATGAGATTTAACAAAAAAGAAACCTAGTTAGTAATAATTTATTGAGAATCATCGAATCGACATATTTTATCCTTGCAACCTTTTACAAACAAAAGCTAAAAGTTTGCAAAAACGTGGAGTGTGAATTATTCGTTGAAGTGTAACTGTAGTTGTAGCTCTGTTACTACAACTACATAACTGATAGTTGACAAATAGTAGTTGCGCGCTGCCAACTACCAACTACTTAAAGTTATTTTCTTTAGTAGTTGCCTGTGCTTTTTTTTTTTTTTTTTTTTTTTTTTTTTTTTTTTTTTTTTTTTTACGTTGGAAGGTGGAAATCTTCAAAAGACGCGGATAGGCCCGTACCTATCCGTGTGTGGGATTTTTACCCACTAAAACCACCTCCCTCACCACCCAACACCTGTTCTCCATCCTACACGGACCGCCGTTAGGCATTACTTCGTGGAGGGGAATGGCTGGGTGCCGCCTCATGGGCCTTTCCAGCCCGGTTAGCTCAGTCAGTCAGTTAAAAAATAATATTTTTTTTGGAAGTGTGTGTCAGGTGACGGCTCGACTGAACATTGATCGTACATTCAATTATCTGCTCAGTATAGTGTTATCTAGTGGTTTCTAGAAGGTAATACGGAACTCCCCGATGACAAGCCTCTCATTAAAAATAGTAAAAACTACGGCTTCTAAATAAATAAAAACCTTCTGTTAACTTTGTTTTTACAATATAAATATTGAAAAGAAATTTAAAATAAGGCTTGCCAAAACATTCATAAATAAAGCCTCAAAAACCCCGATTTAAAGGCTCCTGGTATAAAAACGTTTGCGAGAGTTTAATTAACATCTTAAATCTATATTGCCAAGCAGCAGAACAATGTATATGAATCAGAAAATATATCTTAAACAAATTTAATTATTTTTATTAGAATTCATTTTTTTAAATAGTACCCACATACAAATTAAACTATTTATCCTATTTAAGATGCCCTTTTTTAAAATATCTTAAATTCAAATAGGTTATTTGACTAACTGGCTAGAACGAACCAAAGGCAAAACAAAGGACTTAGCAGAAAGTAGAGATATAGGAAGATAAAGTAGTTCCAACTGCTAGCTAGTACCCTCCTTTATAGAGTCCAGAGGTTTAGATAATTATCATGAGATTTAACAAAAAAGAAACCTAGTTAGTAATAATTTATTGAGAATCATCGAATCGACCTATTTTATCCATGCAACTTTTTACAAACAAAAGCTAACATTTAACATTCCAGAAATATTAACATCTTAAATCTATATTGCCAAGCAGCAGAACAATGTATATGAATCAGAAAATATATCTTAAACAAATTTAATTATTTTTATTAGAAATCATGTTTTTAAATATTACCCACATAAAAATTAAACTATTTATCCTATTTAAGATGCCCTTTTTTAAAATATCTTAAATTCAAATAGGTTTTTTGACTAACTGGCTAGAACGAACCAAAGGCAAAACAAAGGACTTAGCAGAAAGTAAAAATATAGGAAGATAAAGTAGTTCCAACTGCTAGCTAGTACCCTCCTTTCTAGAGTCCAGAGGTTTTAGATAATTATCATGAGTTTTAACAAAAAAGAAACCTAGTTAGTAATAATTTATTGAGAATCATCGAATCGACCTATTTTATCCATGCAACTTTTTACAAACAAAAGCTAACATTTAACATTCCAGAAATATTAACATCTTAAATCTATATTGCCAAGCAGCAGAACAATGTATATGAATCAGAAAATATATCTTAAACAAATTTAATTATTTTTATTAGAAATCATGTTTTTAAATATTACCCACATAAAAATTAAACTATTTATCCTATTTAAGATGCCCTTTTTTAAAATATCTTAAATTCAAATAGGTTATTTGACTAACTGGCTAGAACGAACCAAAGGCAAAACAAAGGACTTAGCAGAAAGTAGAGATATAGGAAGATAAAGTAGTTCCAACTGCTAGCTAGTACCCTCCTTTCTAGAGTCCAGAGGTTTTAGATAATTATCATGAGATTTAACAAAAAAGAAACCTAGTTAGTAATAATTTATTGAGAATCATCGAATCGACATATTTTATCCTTGCAACCTTTTACAAACAAAAGCTAAAAGTTTGCAAAAACGTGGAGTGTGAATTATTCGTTGAAGTGTAACTGTAGTTGTAGCTGTGTTACTACAACTACATAACTGATAGTTGACAAATAGTAGTTGCGCGCTGCCAACTACCAACTACTTAAAGTTATTTTCTTTAGTAATTGTCTATGCTTTCTTTTTTTTTTTTTTTTTTTTTTTTTTTTTTTTTTTTTTTTTTTTTTTTTTTTTTTTTTTTTTTTTACGTTGGAAGGTGGAAATCTTCAAAAGACGCGGATAGGCCCATACCTATCCGTGTGTGGGATTTTTACCCACTAAAACCACCTCCCTCACCATCCAACACCTGTTCTCCACCCTCCACGGACTGCCGTTAGGCATTACTTCGTGGAGGGGAATGGCTGGGTGCCGCCTCATGGGCCTTTCCAGCCCGGTTAGCTCAGTCAGTCAGTTCAAAAATAATATTTTTTTTGGAAGTGTGTGTCAGGTGACGGCTCGACTGAACATTGATCGTACATTCAATTATCTGCTCAGTATAGTGTTATCTAGTGGTTTCTAGAAGGTAATACGGAACTCCCCGATGACAAGCCTCTCATTAAAAATAGTAAAAACTACGGCTTCTAAATAAATAAAAACCTTCTGTTAACTTTGTTTTTACAATATAAATATTGAAAAGAAATTTAAAATAAGGCTTGCCAAAACATTCATAAATAAAGCCTCAAAAACCCCGATTTAAAGGCTCCTGGTATAAAAACGTTTGCGAGAGTTTAATTAACATCTTAAATCTATATTGCCAAGCAGCAGAACAATGTATATGAATCAGAAAATATATCTTAAACAAATTTAATTATTTTTATTAGAATTCATTTTTTTAAATAGTACCCACATACAAATTAAACTATTTATCCTATTTAAGATGCCCTTTTTTAAAATATCTTAAATTCAAATAGGTTATTTGACTAACTGGCTAGAACGAACCAAAGGCAAAACAAAGGACTTAGCAGAAAGTAGAGATATAGGAAGATAAAGTAGTTCCAACTGCTAGCTAGTACCCTCCTTTATAGAGTCCAGAGGTTTTAGATAATTATCATGAGATTTAACAAAAAAGAAACCTAGTTAGTAATAATTTATTGAGAATCATCGAATCGACCTATTTTATCCATGCAACTTTTTACAAACAAAAGCTAACATTTAACATTCCAGAAATATTAACATCTTAAATCTATATTGCCAAGCAGCAGAACAATGTATATGAATCAGAAAATATATCTTAAACAAATTTAATTATTTTTATTAGAAATCATGTTTTTAAATATTACCCACATAAAAATTAAACTATTTATCCTATTTAAGATGCCCTTTTTTAAAATATCTTAAATTCAAATAGGTTTTTTGACTAACTGGCTAGAACGAACCAAAGGCAAAACAAAGGACTTAGCAGAAAGTAAAAATATAGGAAGATAAAGTAGTTCCAACTGCTAGCTAGTACCCTCCTTTCTAGAGTCCAGAGGTTTTAGATAATTATCATGAGTTTTAACAAAAAAGAAACCTAGTTAGTAATAATTTATTGAGAATCATCGAATCGACCTATTTTATCCATGCAACTTTTTACAAACAAAAGCTAACATTTAACATTCCAGAAATATTAACATCTTAAATCTATATTGCCAAGCAGCAGAACAATGTATATGAATCAGAAAATATATCTTAAACAAATTTAATTATTTTTATTAGAATTCATGTTTTTAAATATTACCCACATAAAAATTAAACTATTTATCCTATTTAAGATGCCCTTTTTTAAAATATCTTAAATTCAAATAGGTTTTTTGACTAACTGGCTAGAACGAACCAAAGGCAAAACAAAGGACTTAGCAGAAAGTAGAGATATAGGAAGATAAAGTAGTTCCAACTGCTAGCTAGTACCCTCCTTTCTAGAGTCCAGAGGTTTTAGATAATTATCATGAAATTTAACAAAAAAGAAACCTAGTTAGTAATAATTTATTGAGAATCATCGAATCGACCTATTTTATCCATGCAACTTTTACAAACAAACGCTAACATTTAACATTCCAGAAATATTAACATCTTAAATCTATATTGCCAAGCAGCAGAACAATGTATATGAATCAGAAAATATATCATAAACAAATTTAATTATTTTTATTAGAATTCATGTTTTTAAATATTACCCACATAAAAATTAAACTATTTATCCTATTTAAGATGCCCTTTTTTAAAATATCTTAAATTCAAATAGGTTATTTGACTAACTGGCTAGAACGAACCAAAGGCAAAACAAAGGACTTAGCAGAAAGTAGAGATATAGGAAGATAAAGTAGTTCCAACTGCTAGCTAGTACCCTCCTTTCTAGAGTCCAGAGGTTTTAGATAATTATCATGAGATTTAAAAAAAAAGAAACCTAGTTAGTAATAATTTATTGAGAATCATCGAATCGACATATTTTATCCTTGCAACCTTTTACATAAAAGTTTGCAAAAACGTGGAGTGTGAATTATTCGTTGAAGTGTAACTGTAGTTGTAGCTCCGTTACTACAACTACATAACTGATAGTTGACAAATAGTAGTTGCGCGCTGCCAACTACCAACTACTTAAAGTTATTTTCTTTAGTAATTGTCTATGCTTTTTTTTTTTTTTTTTTTTTTTTTTTTTTTTTTTTTTTTTTTTTACGTTGGAAGGCGGAAATCTTCAAAAGACGCGGATAGGCCCATACCTATCCGTGTGTGGGATTTTTACCCACTAAAACCACCTCCCTCACCATCCAACACCTGTTCTCCACCCTCCACGGACTGCCGTTAGGCATTACTTCGTGGAGGGGAATGGCTGGGTGCCGCCTCATTGGCCTTTCCAGCCCGGTAGCTCAGTCGGTCAGTTCAAAAATAATATTTTTTTTGGAAGTGTGTGTCAGGTGACGGCTCGACTGAAGATTGATCGTACATTCAATTAATTATCTGCTCAGTATAGTGTTATCTAGTGGTTTCTAGAAGGTAATGCGGAACTCCCCGATGACTAGCCTCTCGGTCAAGACCCGCTTCTAGGCTCCTCGAATCACCGTGGCTGTTTCGGAAAAGGTGTCTACAAGCCAAAGCGGAACTTTCCGAAGACTAGCCTCTCGGTCGAGATCCGCTTTTGGGCTCCTCGAATCACCGCGGCTGTTTCGTAAATAATTGTTTTGGTTTTTTAGAACCTCCTTCATTATATGAAATTACGATTACAAATAGTAAAAACTACGGCTTCTAAATAAATAAAAACCTTCTGTTAACTTTCTTTTTACAATATAAATATTGAAAAGAAATTTAAAATAAATCTAGCCAAAACATTCATAAATAAAGCCTCAAAAACCCCGATTTAAAGGCTCCTGGTATAAAAACGTTTGCGAGAGTTAAATTAACATCTTAAATCTATATTCCCAAGCAGCAGAATAATGTATATGAATCAGAAAATATATTGTTACGGGCTACTGGGTGTAAAATGGACTAAACTATTACTTAATTCAATAATCTAATATTTATTAACAAATTAGAAAGAATACAATGAGATTATTTAAAACAGTTAAATTATTAAACTAATATCAGTATACAATAATAATATTCTACTAAATGTTATCTAATTTCTAAGATAATATAATATAAGATATTGTTTATACTAAGTAACTAAACTATTTATATAAATTTGTACAAATACAATAATATTACACTATAGTTTACAATTACAAATTAACACTTACAGTTCGTTAACTAAAGTCCACCGACCGTAAGACTCTTCAAATATGACAAACTACCACACAGTTTATTACACTTATTACACGGCCACTAGTTGTCACTGTTGCTCACTAATCACTTTTTACAGTACTTAGCTCATTTTTAACAGTGCTTAACTCATTACCTAGCTCATTTTTAACAGTGCTTAACTCATTACCTAGCTCATTTCTGGACCCTGCTTCTCAGCTGTGAGCGATACAGCTGGTCCATGTGGCGGTGGCCGAAACGCATCTCCAGTCTTCTGATCAGCTCCCCGTAGTTGGAACGCTCCGACATGGGTATCCCCTGCAGTACTCCCAAGGCATCTCCACGCAGGGCCAGACACAACGCTGAAGCTTGGGTCTCCTGTGACCACCCGTGGATCGAAGCAGCTGTCTCGAAGAGAGTCATGTAGTCCTCCCACGGCGTCTTTCCGTAGAATACTGGAATGGTGTTGTGAGTTGGTGGCGCCCCAGCATAGGTGGGTAGAATGGTGTTATGATGGCTGCCCTCGCAGGAACGGTCGGTGTCGTTCGTCGGTGGGTTGCTCATACGTCCCCCGAGAGCTTCCATTCTTAGCCTAATTTCGTCAACTTTTTCTCCTAGCCTAGATTCTACAACAGCTACTTTATTATCTACATTTTCCATTAACTTATTCTCTAATGTGCCTAATTTAGACTCTAATGTATACAATAAATCACTTTTTACAGTACTTAGCTCATTTTTAACAGTGCTTAACTCATTACCTAGCTCATTTTTAACAGTGCTTAACTCATTACCTAGCTCATTTTTAACAGTGCTTAACTCATTACCTAGCTCATTTTTAACAGTGCTTAACTCATTACCTAGCTCATTTTTAACAGTACCTAAATCATTCTGTAAATTACCTAGCTTATTTTCTACATTGCCTAGTTCATTTTTAAAAGTTGCAGACAACTTGCTTAAATCAGTTTCAAACAGAACGTCATCTGGATTTTCCCCTAGCTCTACAAAAAATTGACGCAAGCGATGTTGCAGTACACTTTTATTTCCTGAAGAATCCAGATCACGTTCTTCTAATTCCCTTTTTAGATCCGCAACTTTTAAATCCATTAATTTAACACTTTGAGAAGCCATTTTTCATACAGTAGCCCAATAATTACAAAATAATAACAATTACACAAAATATCCCACTTCTGACACCAATTTGTTACGGGCTACTGGGTGTAAAATGGACTAAACTATTACTTAATTCAATAATCTAATATTTATTAACAAATTAGAAAGAATACAATGAGATTATTTAAAACAGTTAAATTATTAAACTAATATCAGTATACAATAATAATATTCTACTAAATGTTATCTAATTTCTAAGATAATATAATATAAGATATTGTTTATACTAAGTAACTAAACTATTTATATAAATTTGTACAAATACAATAATATTACACTATAGTTTACAATTACAAATTAACACTTACAGTTCGCTAACTAAAGTCCACCGACCGTAAGACTCTTCAAATATGACAAACTACCACACAGTTTATTACACTTATTACACGGCCACTAGTTGTCACTGTTGCTCACTAAGCACTTATTACAGACTGATACTAATACTAACTAACTCACACACTGCCACTGACTTATTACTCACTCGTCTTATTACTGAACTGCCCGGCCAAAACAGCTCGCCTTTTTATATAGACAAGGGAGATTGGGGTGGGGAGCACCTAGAATATTCCACGCAGATCCCGATGAGTCTAGACTACCTTTGATCCCTTCCGGCTTAATGCCATTGTTCGCCTAATCCTTTCAGGCGGCCCTCTGACCGTAACACTGCCCCCTCCTTAAAAGTGCTCTGTCCCAGAGCATAGTCCGGAGAAATCGGGCGGTTATGAGCTTCCCTCGATGGAGACGCATTTCCTTTCCAGGGGTTGAACATGCACACCAATATGGCGACTCCAGAGTTGGCGAATGTCTGTTCAAGCATGTTCCTAACAACCTTCCACTCCAGGCCGTCATATCCACAGCCCAACTTAGGGATCGCGAGCTTGGTGACACGCAGTCTCAGAAGCTTACTCCGCAAGTCGTCGAGGCTTCGCCGCAGTGCGTCATATGTGGGCTTCTGATCAGTAGCACACTTGGTAACTAAGTAAAACAGATGTCGTCCTTCGTGCGTATGGTGGAGCGCTTTCCCCACGCTTGGTCCTTGGCGTTCTAGTTCCGTAGTACCACCAAACTTCTTCCTGAAGACTGTTGCAATCCCTCGGGAAGTCCTCAGATCTTCGGCGACACAATGGGCCAGAGAATAGTCCGCGGGTAACGAGAAGATATCTCTGTATACTGTCTGAGTTACTCCACGGGGACCTTGTACCTTAGGTTGTGCAACTGATACCTTACTGGTCTCCAAGTTGTTGAGGTACCTGACTTGCTGGTCTTTTGTCGGGCCATGGTCTCCTTTGTATGGGGCCAGTCTATTAAAATGGACTACCCTGGGTTTTCCTTTTGGCTGCTTTCTGATCCTATAGATGACGTCGTTTATCCTATTGATGATCTCAAACGGGCCATCCCAGGAGTTCTGAAGTTTAGGTGAGTAGCCTCGCCTTCTTCGAGGATCATGTAGCCAGACCAAATCTCCAGGTTGGAATCCACCTTTCTCTGCCCTGATGTCGTAACGCTCCTTCATTCTGTCACTGGCTCCCTGGATGTTTGCACGAACCTTCTCGTGGATATTATCCATCCGCTTCCGTAGATTCGTGATGTATTCCTCTCCGTTAACTTCCTCGCCTGGCTTGAACCCGAATTTCAGATCACAAGGCAAACGAAGTTCTCGGCCGAACACCACATTTGCGGGGGTCTGCCCCGTTGCTTCATGGACTGAACTCCGGTAGGCTAACAAGAACAAGTGAAGATACTGGTCCCAGTCTCGCTGATGGTCGGAAACCACTTTAGACAAATATCGACCCATTGTCCTGTTCATGCGCTCCACCATGCCATCCGATTGAGGGTGAAGAGGTGTCGTCCTGGTTTTCCGTATTCCCAGTGCTTCGCACATCCCGGAGAAGACTCCAGACTCAAAGTTTCTTCCCTGGTCAGCGTGAAGTTCCATGGGTACTCCAAACCGGCTGACGAGGTGCTTCACAAGTACGTCTGCAACCGTGACTGCCTCTTGATTCGGAAGGGCATACGCTTCCACCCACTTAGAAAAATAGTCCATGGCCACGAGAATATATCGGTTACCTTCGTCTGTCACAGGGAAAGGGCCAGCGATGTCGATCGCTATCCTCTCGAACGGTGCTCCCACGTTGTACTTCTTCATAGGGGCCCTCTTTCTTCTTGTTGGTCCGTTAGAAGCCGCACAAGTCGCACAACGCCTGCACCAGTCCAACACATCGTCCTTAAGGTTTGCCCAGTAAAAGCGTTCACGAACTTTTTCCAATGTACGGTGAACACCAAGATGGCCGCCAGTTACACCGTCATGTAGTTCCCTAAGCACTTCGGGCACTTTATTCCTTGGAACGATGAGCTGTAGCCTACGCTGATCTCCTTCCGCGTTCTCCAATGCCCGTTTCAGCAGCCCGTTGTCCACTAAAATGGAGTTCCATTGGGCCCAGTACGTTTTTACATTCTTCGACATTGGAGCAACATCCTGCCAGGCCGGTCTTCCTCGCCCCGATATTTTCCATTCCTTTATTTGTTTTAAGTCCGGGTCCACGTCCTGTTCCTTTGACACCTCTGCATCTTGCCAACTGTCGATGACAACTGTAGTCCTCAATACCGCTGCCTGCTTCTCTTCTTGTCGAGAACAATGGTTGCAGCCTTCATCACAAGGTCTTCTTGACAAAGCATCCGCATTCCTGTGGCTCGTTCCAGAACGATGAGCAGATTCAAAGTCGTACTCTTGAAGGCGCTCGATCCACCTTGCCACTTGTCCCTCCGGTGACTTGAATCGCAGCAGCCACATTAGAGCAGCGTGGTCCGTTCTCAGCAGGAACCTTCTTCCGTATAGATATTTATGGAAGTGCTCTATGGATTTTACTACTGCCAAAAGCTCTTTCCTTGTGACACAGTAGTTGCGTTCCGGAGCTGAGAGTGCTTTGCTGAAATATCCAATCACCCTTTCTTCTCCGTCTTGGAGCTGAGAGAGGACACTTCCGATGGCGATGTTGCTGGCATCTGTGTCAAGTATGAACTTGCCCTCAGGACGTGGATAGCTCAGAATAGGAGCATTACTCAATTTGATCTTCAGCTCCTCGAAGGATGCTTGACACTCGTGATCCCAATGGAAAGTCCTTTTCTCCTCGGTAAGCCTGGTAAGCGGTTTTGCGATGTTAGCAAATCCTTTCACGTACCTCCGGTAATAGGTGCAGAGCCCGAGAAAACTTCTCACCTGGTGCTTATCTCGAGGTACTGGCCAGTTGGTGATCGCTGCTATCTTCTCTGGATCAACAGCAACTCCGTTGTCTGACACAATATGCCCCAGGTAGTTGACTTGCCTTCGGAAGAGATTACACTTCTTCGGGTTCAACTTTAGGTTCGCTGCACGCAGTCGTTCGAAGACCTTCTCCAGATTCTTCAGATGGTGAGTGAAGGACTTTCCCAGCACAATGATGTCGTCTAGGTACACGAGGCATACCTCCCAAGAGAGACCTCTTAACACGTTTTCCATCAGCCTCTCGAATGTGGCAGGAGCATTGCATAGCCCGAACGGCATTACTGTAAACTGCCAGAGCCCAGTGCCAATTGAAAACGCCGTCTTCTCTTTATCTTCAGGTGCCAATCCAACCTGCCAATATCCACTGCGGAGAGAAGAGTTTACACCCCTCTAGGGTGTCCAGCGTATCGTCAATCCTGGGAAGCGGATAGCTGTCCTTCTTGGTGACATTGTTCAGAAGACGGTAGTCTACACAGAACCTCGTTGTGCCGTCTTTCTTCTTCACCAATACGACGGGAGACATCCAGGGGCTACTCGAAGGCTCAATGACACCATCAGCCGCCATCTCCTTTATGATCTTCTCGGCGTCTTCCCGTTTGGCTAACGGCAGCCTCCGCGGGACCTGTCGGATGGGCTTCGCATCCCCGGTGTCAATCCTGTGCTGGACGATATCCGTTCTGCCCCGTGGTCCTGGTCCGATCTCGAAGACGTCATGCCATCGGATAATCATGTCCTTCACTTCCTCGCTCTGTTCAGGTGAAAGGTCGCGGCATGATTCGTTAACAAATCCTTTTAGTTCTTCTGGCAGTCCTCGGAGCTCGGTGGGACGACGTTGCAGCTGACGAACCACTGAGGTAGCGGTTGTACACTCCCCGACCGGTGTTCCTTTCTTCAGCGTTACCGGGAAGCTGTTCAGGTTCATTAGCCGGATTGGAGTCGTCCGTCCGACCTTGATGAGAGACCTGGCAACAAGTACGCCACGTCCGATCTCTTGTTCTTCGTGCCTTCCGGGTTCAAGTAGTACACATTGACCCTCCGGTAACTGTCCTTCGACCGTCCCATGGGTCAGGATTTGGCTCCGTGCAGGTAATGTGGTGTCTTCCAGTAAGAGCACTCGTGCGTAGAGGTCCTTTCCCTGCCGAAGGATGACTTCCTCCTCTCCCAGCGTCATCACACCTCTTGCCATATCCAACTTAATCCCGTATTCGATCATCAAGTCCGTGCCTAATATGACATCTTCATCGATTTCTGCCACGAGAGCACCGTGCCTCAGATGTTGACCCCCGATGATGAAGGTGGCAACTGTCTCCCCGTAGACCTTGGCTGGCTGTCCCGTGGCAGTCCGTAATGCCCAAGTGGTTGGTAAGACCTTCTCAGCTGGAAGTGTTTTCGAGTTCAAGATTGTCATGGTTGCGCCGGTATCTATTAGCAGACTTCGCAGCTGCCCATTCACCATCCCATCAACGTAGAAACTGTTCGTTCTGCTTCCTATTGACGCAACTCTGATGGTCCTCCTGGGGCCTTTGACGTTACGGGTTGACAGTTGCCCCTTCCCATCAACCCTACTTAGTTTTCCTGTGGCTTTTCTTGCTTCTTCGATGGACACTTGCTTCTAGGGTGTCCAAGTTGGCCGCAGCTCCAACAGCGTATCTCCTTCTTACGGGTCCTGAGAGCCTCCAAAACTTTAGCTACTATGTCTTGGATGCTAGGGACCATATTAGGCTCCGCTTCTGCTGCTCTAACTCGCGCATGGCCCCGTACGGACTGTCTAACAGCCTCGAACTCCATGGCCTGGGATAATGCGTCTCCCAAAGTTTTCGGGCGGGCGAGCTTCACTGCTTGCTGTGTCTCTGGGTCCCGAAGTCCATCCAGGAATTTGTCGACAGCCAAGCTTTCGTAGACATCATCGGTGGCCGATGGGTAGGCGTTCCTCACCAGCAGGGCAATATCCGCTTCAAATTCCTGCAAAGTCTCGTTGGTCTTCTGGACCCTGCTTCTCAGCTGTGAGCGATACAGCTGGTCCATGTGGCGGTGGCCGAAACGCATCTCCAGTCTTCTGATCAGCTCCCCGTAGTTGGAACGCTCCGACATGGGTATCCCCTGCAGTACTCCCAAGGCATCTCCACGCAGGGCCAGACACAACGCTGAAGCTTGGGTCTCCTGTGACCACCCGTGGATCGAAGCAGCTGTCTCGAAGAGAGTCATGTAGTCCTCCCACGGCGTCTTTCCGTAGAATACTGGAATGGTGTTGTGAGTTGGTGGCGCCCCAGCATAGGTGGGTAGAATGGTGTTATGATGGCTGCCCTCGCAGGAACGGTCGGTGTCGTTCGTCGGTGGGTTGCTCATACGTCCCCCGAGAGCTTCCATTCTTAGCCTAATTTCGTCAACTTTTTCTCCTAGCCTAGATTCTACAACAGCTACTTTATTATCTACATTTTCCATTAACTTATTCTCTAATGTGCCTAATTTAGACTCTAATGTATACAATAAATCACTTTTTACAGTACTTAGCTCATTTTTAACAGTGCTTAACTCATTACCTAGCTCATTTTTAACAGTGCTTAACTCATTACCTAGCTCATTTTTAACAGTGCTTAACTCATTACCTAGCTCATTTTTAACAGTGCTTAACTCATTACCTAGCTCATTTTTAACAGTACCTAAATCATTCTGTAAATTACCTAGCTTATTTTCTACATTGCCTAGTTCATTTTTAAAAGTTGCAGACAACTTGCTTAAATCAGTTTCAAACAGAACGTCATCTGGATTTTCCCCTAGCTCTACAAAAAATTGACGCAAGCGATGTTGCAGTACACTTTTATTTCCTGAAGAATCCAGATCACGTTCTTCTAATTCCCTTTTTAGATCCGCAACTTTTAAATCCATTAATTTAACACTTTGAGAAGCCATTTTTCATACAGTAGCCCAATAATTACAAAATAATAACAATTACACAAAATATCCCACTTCTGACACCAATTTGTTACGGGCTACTGGGTGTAAAATGGACTAAACTATTACTTAATTCAATAATCTAATATTTATTAACAAATTAGAAAGAATACAATGAGATTATTTAAAACAGTTAAATTATTAAACTAATATCAGTATACAATAATAATATTCTACTAAATGTTATCAAGTCCACCGACCGTAAGACTCTTCAAATATGACAAACTACCACACAGTTTATTACACTTATTACACGGCCACTAGTTGTCACTGTTGCTCACTAAGCACTTATTACAGACTGATACTAATACTAACTAACTCACACACTGCCACTGACTTATTACTCACTCGTCTTATTACTGAACTGCCCGGCCAAAACAGCTCGCCTTTTTATATAGAAAAGGGAGATTGGGGTGGGGAGCACCTAGAATATTCCACGCAGATCCCGATGAGTCTAGACTACCTTTGATCCCTTCCGGCTTAATGCCATTGTTCGCCTAATCCTTTCAGGCGGCCCTCTGACCTTAACAATATCTTAAACAAATTTAATTATTTTTATTAGAATTCATTTTTTTAAATATTACCCACATAAAAATTAAACTATTTATCATATTTAAGATGCCCTTTTTTAAAATATCTTAAATTCAAATAGGTTATTTGACTAACTGGCTAGAACGAACCAAAGGCAAAACAAAGTACTTAGCAGAAAGTAAAAATATAGGAAGATAAAGTAGTTCCAACTGCTAGCTAGTACCCTCCTTTCTAGAGTCCAGAGGTTTTAGATAATTATCATGAGATTTAACAAAAAAGAAACCTAGTTAGTAATAATTTATTGAGAATCATCGAATCGACCTATTTTATCCATGCAACTTTTTACAAACAAAAGCTAACATTTAACATTCCAGAAATATTAACATCTTAAATCTATATTGCCAAGCAGCAGAACAATGTATATGAATCAGAAAATATATCTTAAACAAATTTAATTATTTTTATTAGAATTCATTTTTTAAATATTACGCACATAAAAATTAAATTATTTATCCTATTTAAGATGCCCTTTTTTAAAATATCTTAAATTCAAATAGGTTATTTGACTAACTGGCTAGAACGAACCAAAGGCAAAACAAAGGACTTAGCAGAAAGTAGAGATATAGGAAGATAAAGTAGTTCCAACTGCTAGCTAGTACCCTCCTTTCTAGAGTCCAGAGGTTTTAGATAATTATCATGAGATTTAAAAAAAAAGAAACCTAGTTAGTAATAGTTTACTGAGAATCATCGAATCGACCTATTTTATCCATGCAACTTTTTACAAACAAAAGCTAACATTTAACATTCCAGTTAAATTAACATCTTAAATCTATATTTCCAAGCAGCAGAACAATGTATATGAATCAGAAATCTTAAACAAATTTAATTATTTTTATTAGAATTCATTTTTTAAATATTACGCACATAAAAATTAAATTATTTATCCTATTTAAGATGGCCTTTTTTAAAATATCTTAAATTCAAATAGGTTATTTGACTAACTGGCTAGAACGAACCAAAGGCAAAACAAAGGACTTAGCAGAAAGTAGAGATATAGGAAGATAAAGTAGTTCCAACTGCTAGCTAGTACCCTCCTTTCTAGAGTCCAGAGGTTTTAGATAATTATCATGAGATTTAAAAAAAAAGAAACCTAGTTAGTAATAGTTTACTGAGAATCATCGAATCGACCTATTTTATCCATGCAACTTTTTACAAACAAAAGCTAACATTTAACATTCCAGTTAAATTAACATCTTAAATCTATATTTCCAAGCAGCAGAACAATGTATATGAATCAGAAATCTTAAACAAATTTAATTATTTTTATTAGAATTCATTTTTTAAATATTACGCACATAAAAATTAAATTATTTATCCTATTTAAGATGGCCTTTTTTAAAATATCTTAAATTCAAATAGGTTATTTGACTAACTGGCTAGAACGAACCAAAGGCAAAACAAAGGACTTAGCAGAAAGTAGAGATATAGGAAGATAAAGTAGTTCCAACTGCTAGCTAGTACCCTCCTTTCTAGAGTCCAGAGGTTTTAGATAATTATCATGAGATTTAAAAAAAAAGAAACCTAGTTAGTAATAGTTTACTGAGAATCATCGAATCGACCTATTTTATCCATGCAACTTTTTACAAACAAAAGCTAACATTTAACATTCCAGTTAAATTAACATCTTAAATCTATATTTCCAAGCAGCAGAACAATGTATATGAATCAGAAATCTTAAACAAATTTAATTATTTTTATTAGAATTCATTTTTTAAATATTACGCACATAAAAATTAAATTATTTATCCTATTTAAGATGCCCTTTTTTAAAATATCTTAAATTCAAATAGGTTATTTGACTAACTGGCTAGAACGAACCAAAGGCAAAACAAAGGACTTAGCAGAAAGTAGAGATATAGGAAGATAAAGTAGTTCCAACTGCTAGCTAGTAACCTCCTTTCTAGTAGTAATAATTTATTGAGAATCATCGAATCGACATATTTTATCCTTGCAACCTTTTACAAACAAAAGCTAAAAGTTTGGAAAAACGTGGAGTGTGTATTATTCGTTGAAGTGTAACTGTAGTTGTAGCTCTGTTACTACAACTACATAACTGATAGTTGACAAATAGTAGTTGCGCGCTGCCAACTACCAACTACTTAAAGTTATTTTCTTTAGTAATTGTCTATGCTTTCTTTTTTTTTTTTTTTTTTTTTTTTTATTTATTTTTTTTTTTTACGTTGGAAGGTGGAAATCTTCAAAAGACGCGGATAGGCCCATACCTATCCGTGTGTGGGATTTTTACCCACTAAAACCACCTCCCTCACCATCCAACACCTGTTCTCCACCCTCCACGGACTGCCGTTAGGCATTACTTCGTGGAGGGGAATGGCTGGGTGCCGCCTCATTGGCCTTTCCAGCCCGGTAGCTCAGTCGGTCAGTTCAAAAATAATATTTTTTTTGGAAGTGTGTGTCAGGTGACGGCTCGACTGAAGATTGATCGTACATTCAATTAATTATCTGCTCAGTATAGTGTTATCTAGTGGTTTCTAGAAGGTAATGCGGAACTCCCCGATGACTAGCCTCTCGGTCAAGACCCGCTTCTAGGCTCCTCGAATCACCGTGGCTGTTTCGGAAAAGGTGTCTACAAGCCAAAGCGGAACTTTCCGAAGACTAGCCTCTCGGTCGAGATCCGCTTTTGGGCTCCTCGAATCACCGCGGCTGTTTCGTAAATAATTGTTTTGGTTTTTTAGAACCTCCTTCATTATATGAAATTACGATTACAAATAGTAAAAACTACGGCTTCTAAATAAATAAAAACCTTCTGTTAACTTTCTTTTTACAATATAAATATTGAAAAGAAATTTAAAATAAATCTAGCCAAAACATTCATAAATAAAGCCTCAAAAACCCCGATTTAAAGGCTCCTGGTATAAAAACGTTTGCGAGAGTTAAATTAACATCTTAAATCTATATTCCCAAGCAGCAGAACAATGTATATGAATCAGAAAATATATCTTAAACAAATTTAATTATTTTTATTAGAATTCATTTTTTTAAATATTACCCACATAAAAATTAAACTATTTATCATATTTAAGATGCCCTTTTTTAAAATATCTTAAATTCAAATAGGTTATTTGACTAACTGGCTAGAACGAACCAAAGGCAAAACAAAGTACTTAGCAGAAAGTAAAAATATAGGAAGATAAAGTAGTTCCAACTGCTAGCTAGTACACTCCTTTCTAGAGTCCAGAGGTTTTAGATAATTATCATGAGATTTAACAAAAAAGAAACCTAGTTAGTAATAATTTATTGAGAATCATCGAATCGACCTATTTTATCCATGCAACTTTTTACAAACAAAAGCTAACATTTAACATTCCAGAAATATTAACATCTTAAATCTATATTGCCAAGCAGCAGAACAATGTATATGAATCAGAAAATATATCTTAAACAAATTTAATTATTTTTATTAGAATTCATGTTTTTAAATATTACCCACATAAAAATTAAACTATTTATCCTATTTAAGATGCCCTTTTTTAAAATATCTTAAATTCAAATAGGTTATTTGACTAACTGGCTAGAACGAACCAAAGGCAAAACAAAGGACTTAGCAGAAAGTAAAAATATAGGAAGATAAAGTAGTTCCAACTGCTAGCTAGTACCCTCCTTTCTAGAGTCCAGAGGTTTTAGATAATTATCATGAGATTAAACAAAAAAGAAACCTAGTTAGTAATAATTTATTGAGAATCATCGAATCGACCTATTTTATCCATGCAACTTTTACAAACAAACGCTAACATTTAACATTCCAGAAATATTAACATCTTAAATCTATATTGCCAAGCAGCAGAACAATGTATATGAATCAGAAAATATATCATAAACAAATTTAATTATTTTTATTAGAATTCATGTTTTTAAATATTACCCACATAAAAATTAAACTATTTATCATATTTAAGATGCCCTTTTTTAAAATATCTTAAATTCAAATAGGTTATTTGACTAACTGGCTAGAACGAACCAAAGGCAAAACAAAGGACTTAGCAGAAAGTAAAAATATAGGAAGATAAAGTAGTTCCAACTGCTAGCTAGTACCCTCCTTTCTAGAGTCCAGAGGTTTTAGATAATTATCATGAGATTTAACAAAAAAGAAACCTAGTTAGTAATAATTTATTGAGAATCATCGAATCGACCTATTTTATCCATGCAACTTTTACAAACAAACGCTAACATTTAACATTCCAGAAATATTAACATCTTAAATCTATATTGCCAAGCAGCAGAACAATGTATATGAATCAGAAAATATATCATAAACAAATTTAATTATTTTTTTTAGAATTCATGTTTTTAAATATTACCCACATAAAAATTAAACTATTTATCCTATTTAAGATGCCCTTTTTTAAAATATCTTAAATTCAAATAGGTTATTTGACTAACTGGCTAGAACGAACCAAAGGCAAAACAAAGGACTTAGCAGAAAGTAGAGATATAGGAAGATAAAGTAGTTCCAACTGCTAGCTAGTACCCTCCTTTATAGAGTCCAGAGGTTTTAGATAATTATCATGAGATTTAACAAAAAAGAAACCTAGTTAGTAATAATTTATTGAGAATCATCGAATCGACCTATTTTATCCATGCAACTTTTTACAAACAAAAGCTAACATTTAACATTCCAGAAATATTAACATCTTAAATCTATATTGCCAAGAAGCAGAACAATGTATATGAATCAGAAAATATATCTTAAACAAATTTAATTATTTTTATTAGAATTCATTTTTTTAAATATTACGCACATAAAAATTAAACTATTTATCCTATTTAAGATGCCCTTTTTTAAAATATCTTAAATTCAAATAGGTTATTTGACTAACTGGCTAGAACGAACCAAAGGCAAAACAAAGGACTTAGCAGAAAGTAAAAATATAGGAAGATAAAGTAGTTCCAACTGCTAGCTAGTACTCTCCTTTCTAGAGTCCAGAGGTTTTAGATAATTATCATGAGATTTAACAAAAAAGAAACCTAGTTAGTAATAATTTATTGAGAATCATCGAATCGACCTATTTTATCCATGCAACTTTTTACAAACAAAAGCTAACATTTAACATTCCAGAAATATTAACATCTTAAATCTATATTGCCAAGAAGCAGAACAATGTATATGAATCAGAAAATATATCTTAAACAAATTTAATTATTTTTATTAGAAATCATGTTTTTAAATATTACCCACATAAAAATTAAACTATTTATCCTATTTAAGATGATGCCCTTTTTTAAAATATCTAATATTCAAATAGGTTATTTGACTAACTGGCTAGAACGAACCAAAGGCAAAACAAAGGACTTAGCAGAAAGTAGAGATATAGGAAGATAAAGTAGTTCCAACTGCTAGCTAATAACCTCTTTTCTAGTAGCAATAATTTATTAAGAATCATCGAATCGACATATTTTATCCTTGCAACCTTTTACATAAAAGTTTGCAAAAACGTGGAGTGTGAATTATTCGTTGAAGTGTAACTGTAGTTGTAGCTCCGTTACTACAACTACATAACTGATAGTTGACAAATAGTAGTTGCGCGCTGCCAACTACCAACTACTTAAAGTTATTTTCTTTAGTAATTGTCTATGCTTTTTTTTTTTTTTTTTTTTTTTTTTTTTTTTTTTTTTTTTTTACGTTGGAAGGCGGAAATCTTCAAAAGACGCGGATAGGCCCATACCTATCCGTGTGTGGGATTTTTACCCACTAAAACCACCTCCCTCACCACCCAACACCTGTTCTCCACCCTCCACGGACTGCCGTTAGGCATTACTTCGTGGAGGGGAATGGCTGGGTGCCGCCTCATTGGCCTTTCCAGCCCGGTCGGTCAGTCGGTCAGTTCAAAAATAATATTTTTTTTGGAAGTGTGTGTCAGGTGACGGCTCGACTGAAGATTGATCGTACATTCAATTAATTATCTGCTCAGTATAGTGTTATCTAGTGGTTTCTGGAAGGTAATGCGGAACTCCCCGATGACTAGCCTCTCGGTCAAGATCCGCTTCTAGGCCCCTCGAATCACCGCGGCTGTTTCGGAAAAGGTGTCTACAAGCCAAAGCGGAACTTTCCGAAGACTAGCCTCTCGGTCGAGATCCGCTTTTGGGCTCCTCGAATCACCGCGGCTGTTTCGTAAATAATTGTTTTGGTTTTTTAGAACCTCCTTCATTATATGAAATTACGATTACAAATAGTAAAAACTACGGCTTCTAAATAAATAAAAACCTTCTGTTAACTTTCTTATTACAATATAAATATTGAAAAGAAATTTAAAATAAATCTAGCCAAAACATTCATAAATAAAGCCTCAAAAACCCCGATTTAAAGGCTCCTGGTATAAAAACGTTTGCGAGAGTTAAATTAACATCTTAAATCTATATTCCCAAGCAGCAGAACAATGTATATGAATCAGAAAATATATCTTAAACAAATTTAATTATTTTTATTAGAATTCATTTTTTTAAATATTACCCACATAAAAATTAAACTATTTATCATATTTAAGATGCCCTTTTTTAAAATATCTTAAATTCAAATAGGTTATTTGACTAACTGGCTAGAACGAACCAAAGGCAAAACAAAGTACTTAGCAGAAAGTAAAAATATAGGAAGATAAAGTAGTTCCAACTGCTAGCTAGTACCCTCCTTTCTAGAGTCCAGAGGTTTTAGATAATTATCATGAGATTTAACAAAAAAGAAACCTAGTTAGTAATAATTTATTGAGAATCATCGAATCGACCTATTTTATCCATGCAACTTTTTACAAACAAAAGCTAACATTTAACATTCCAGAAATATTAACATCTTAAATCTATATTGCCAAGCAGCAGAACAATGTATATGAATCAGAAAATATTTCTTAAACAAATTTAATTATTTTTATTAGAATTCATGTTTTTAAATATTACCCACATAAAAATTAAACTATTTATCCTATTTAAGATGCCCTTTTTTAAAATATCTTAAATTCAAATAGGTTATTTGACTAACTGGCTAGAACGAACCAAAGGCAAAACAAAGGACTTAGCAGAAAGTAGAGATATAGGAAGATAAAGTAGTTCCAACTGCTAGCTAGTACCCTCCTTTATAGAGTCCAGAGGTTTTAGATAATTATCATGAGATTTAAAAAAAAAGAAACCTAGTTAGTAATAATTTATTGAGAATCATCGAATCGACCTATTTTATCCATGCAACTTTTACAAACAAACGCTAACATTTAACATTCCAGAAATATTAACATCTTAAATCTATATTGCCAAGCAGCAGAACAATGTATATGAATCAGAAAATATATCATAAACAAATTTAATTATTTTTATTAGAATTCATGTTTTTAAATATTACCCACATAAAAATTAAACTATTTATCCTATTTAAGATGCCCTTTTTTAAAATATCTTAAATTCAAATAGGTTATTTGACTAACTGGCTAGAACGAACCAAAGGCAAAACAAAGGATTTAGCAGAAAGTAGAGATATAGGAAGATAAAGTAGTTCCAACTGCTAGCTAGTACCCTCCTTTCTAGAGTCCAGAGGTTTTAGATAATTATCATGAGATTTAAAAAAAAAGAAACCTAGTTAGTAATAGTTTATTGAGAATCATCGAATCGACCTATTTTATCCATGCAACTTTTTACAAACAAAAGCTAACATTTAACATTCCAGAAATATTAACATCTTAAATCTATATTGCCAAGAAGCAGAAAAATGTATATGAATCAGAAAATATATCTTAAACAAATTTAATTATTTTTATTAGAATTCATTTTTTTAAATATTACGCACATAAAAATTAAACTATTTATCCTATTTATGATGCCCTTTTTTAAAATATCTTAAATTCAAATAGGTTATTTGACTAACTGGCTAGAACGAACCAAAGGCAAAACAAAGGACTTAGCAGAAAGTAGAGATATAGGAAGATAAAGTAGTTCCAACTGCTAGCTAGTACCCTTCTTTATAGAGTCCAGAGGTTTTAGATAATTATCATGAGATTTAAAAAAAAAGAAACCTAGTTAGTAATAATTTATTGAGAATCATCGAATCGACCTATTTTATCCATGCAACTTTTTACAAACAAAAGCTAACATTTAACATTCCAGAAATATTAACATCTTAAATCTATATTGCCAAGAAGCAGAACAATGTATATGAATCAGAAAATATATCTTAAACAAATTTAATTTTTTTTATTAGAATTCATTTTTTTAAATATTACGCACATAAAAACTAAACTATTTATCCTATTTATGATGCCCTTTTTTAAAATATCTTAAATTCAAATAGGTTATTTGACTAACTGGCTAGAACGAACCAAAGGCAAAACAAAGGACTTAGCAGAAAGTAAAAATATAGGAAGATAAAGTAGTTCCAACTGCTAGCTAGTACCCTCCTTTCTAGAGTCCAGAGGTTTTAGATAATTATCATGAGATTAAACAAAAAAGAAACCTAGTTAGTAATAATTTATTGAGAATCATCGAATCGACCTATTTTATCCATGCAACTTTTACAAACAAACGCTAACATTTAACATTCCAGAAATATTAACATCTTAAATCTATATTGCCAAGCAGCAGAACAATGTATATGAATCAGAAAATATATCATAAACAAATTTAATTATTTTTATTAGAATTCATGTTTTTAAATATTACCCACATAAAAATTAAACTATTTATCCTATTTAAGATGCCCTTTTTTAAAATATCTTAAATTCAAATAGGTTATTTGACTAACTGGCTAGAACGAACCAAAGGCAAAACAAAGGACTTAGCAGAAAGTAAAAATATAGGAAGATAAAGTAGTTCCAACTGCTAGCTAGTACCCTCCTTTCTAGAGTCCAGAGGTTTTAGATAATTATCATGAGATTAAACAAAAAAGAAACCTAGTTAGTAATAATTTATTGAGAATCATCGAATCGACCTATTTTATCCATGCAACTTTTACAAACAAACGCTAACATTTAACATTCCAGAAATATTAACATCTTAAATCTATATTGCCAAGCAGCAGAACAATGTATATGAATCAGAAAATATATCATAAACAAATTTAATTATTTTTATTAGAATTCATGTTTTTAAATATTACCCACATAAAAATTAAACTATTTATCCTATTTAAGATGCCCTTTTTTAAAATATCTTAAATTCAAATAGGTTATTTGACTAACTGGCTAGAACGAACCAAAGGCAAAACAAAGGACTTAGCAGAAAGTAAAAATATAGGAAGATAAAGTAGTTCCAACTGCTAGCTAGTACCCTCCTTTCTAGAGTCCAGAGGTTTTAGATAATTATCATGAGATTTAACAAAAAAGAAACCTAGTTAGTAATAATTTATTGAGAATCATCGAATCGACCTATTTTATCCATGCAACTTTTACAAACAAACGCTAACATTTAACATTCCAGAAATATTAACATCTTAAATCTATATTGCCAAGCAGCAGAACAATGTATATGAATCAGAAAATATATCATAAACAAATTTAATTATTTTTATTAGAATTCATGTTTTTAAATATTACCCACATAAAAATTAAACTATTTATCCTATTTAAGATGCCCTTTTTTAAAATATCTAATATTCAAATAGGTTATTTGACTAACTGGCTAGAACGAACCAAAGGCAAAACAAAGGACTTAGCAGAAAGTAGAGATATAGGAAGATAAAGTAGTTCCAACTGCTAGCTAATAACCTCTTTTCTAGTAGCAATAATTTATTAAGAATCATCGAATCGACATATTTTATCCTTGCAACCTTTTACATAAAAGTTTGCAAAAACGTGGAGTGTGAATTATTCGTTGAAGTGTAACTGTAGTTGTAGCTCCGTTACTACAACTACATAACTGATAGTTGACAAATAGTAGTTGCGCGCTGCCAACTACCAACTACTTAAAGTTATTTTCTTTAGTAGTTGTCTATGCTTTTTTTTTTTTTTTTTTTTTTTTTTTTTATTTTTTTTTTTTACGTTGGAAGGCGGAAATCTTCAAAAGACGCGGATAGGCCCATACCTATCCGTGTGTGGGATTTTTACCCACTAAAACCACCTCCCTCACCACCCAACACCTGTTCTCCACCCTCCACGGACTGCCGTTAGGCATTACTTCGTGGAGGGGAATGGCTGGGTGCCGCCTCATTGGCCATTCCAGCCCGGTCGCTCAGTCGGTCAGTTCAAAAATAATATTTTTTTTGGAAGTGTGTGTCAGGTGACGGCTCGACTGAAGATTGATCGTACATTCAATTAATTATCTGCTCAGTATAGTGTTATCTAGTGGTTTCTGGAAGGTAATGCGGAACTCCCCGATGACTAGCCTCTCGGTCAAGATCCGCTTCTAGGCCCCTCGAATCACCGCGGCTGTTTCGGAAAAGGTGTCTACAAGCCAAAGCGGAACTTTCCGAAGACTAGCCTCTCGGTCAAGATCCGCTTTTGGGCTCCTCGAATCACCGCGGCTGTTTCGTAAATAATTGTTTTGGTTTTTTAGAACCTCCTTCATTATATGAAATTACGATTACAAATAGTAAAAACTACGGCTTCTAAATAAATAAAAACCTTCTGTTAACTTTCTTATTACAATATAAATATTGAAAAGAAATTTAAAATAAATCTAGCCAAAACATTCATAAATAAAGCCTCAAAAACCCCGATTTAAAGGCTCCTGGTATAAAAACGTTTGCGAGAGTTAAATTAACATCTTAAATCTATATTCCCAAGCAGCAGAACAATGTATATGAATCAGAAAATATATCTTAAACAAATTTAATTATTTTTATTAGAATTCATTTTTTTAAATATTACCCACATAAAAATTAAACTATTTATCATATTTAAGATGCCCTTTTTTAAAATATCTTAAATTCAAATAGGTTATTTGACTAACTGGCTAGAACGAACCAAAGGCAAAACAAAGTACTTAGCAGAAAGTAAAAATATAGGAAGATAAAGTAGTTCCAACTGCTAGCTAGTACCCTCCTTTCTAGAGTCCAGAGGTTTTAGATAATTATCATGAGATTTAACAAAAAAGAAACCTAGTTAGTAATAATTTATTGAGAATCATCGAATCGACCTATTTTATCCATGCAACTTTTTACAAACAAAAGCTAACATTTAACATTCCAGAAATATTAACATCTTAAATCTATATTGCCAAGCAGCAGAACAATGTATATGAATCAGAAAATATTTCTTAAACAAATTTAATTATTTTTATTAGAATTCATGTTTTTAAATATTACCCACATAAAAATTAAACTATTTATCCTATTTAAGATGCCCTTTTTTAAAATATCTTAAATTCAAATAGGTTATTTGACTAACTGGCTAGAACGAACCAAAGGCAAAACAAAGGACTTAGCAGAAAGTAGAGATATAGGAAGATAAAGTAGTTCCAACTGCTAGCTAGTACCCTCCTTTATAGAGTCCAGAGGTTTTAGATAATTATCATGAGATTTAAAAAAAAAGAAACCTAGTTAGTAATAATTTATTGAGAATCATCGAATCGACCTATTTTATCCATGCAACTTTTACAAACAAACGCTAACATTTAACATTCCAGAAATATTAACATCTTAAATCTATATTGCCAAGCAGCAGAACAATGTATATGAATCAGAAAATATATCATAAACAAATTTAATTATTTTTATTAGAATTCATGTTTTTAAATATTACCCACATAAAAATTAAACTATTTATCCTATTTAAGATGCCCTTTTTTAAAATATCTTAAATTCAAATAGGTTATTTGACTAACTGGCTAGAACGAACCAAAGGCAAAACAAAGGATTTAGCAGAAAGTAGAGATATAGGAAGATAAAGTAGTTCCAACTGCTAGCTAGTACCCTCCTTTCTAGAGTCCAGAGGTTTTAGATAATTATCATGAGATTTAAAAAAAAAGAAACCTAGTTAGTAATAGTTTATTGAGAATCATCGAATCGACCTATTTTATCCATGCAACTTTTTACAAACAAAAGCTAACATTTAACATTCCAGAAATATTAACATCTTAAATCTATATTGCCAAGAAGCAGAAAAATGTATATGAATCAGAAAATATATCTTAAACAAATTTAATTATTTTTATTAGAATTCATTTTTTTAAATATTACGCACATAAAAATTAAACTATTTATCCTATTTATGATGCCCTTTTTTAAAATATCTTAAATTCAAATAGGTTATTTGACTAACTGGCTAGAACGAACCAAAGGCAAAACAAAGGACTTAGCAGAAAGTAGAGATATAGGAAGATAAAGTAGTTCCAACTGCTAGCTAGTACCCTTCTTTATAGAGTCCAGAGGTTTTAGATAATTATCATGAGATTTAAAAAAAAAGAAACCTAGTTAGTAATAATTTATTGAGAATCATCGAATCGACCTATTTTATCCATGCAACTTTTTACAAACAAAAGCTAACATTTAACATTCCAGAAATATTAACATCTTAAATCTATATTGCCAAGAAGCAGAACAATGTATATGAATCAGAAAATATATCTTAAACAAATTTAATTTTTTTTATTAGAATTCATTTTTTTAAATATTACGCACATAAAAACTAAACTATTTATCCTATTTATGATGCCCTTTTTTAAAATATCTTAAATTCAAATAGGTTATTTGACTAACTGGCTAGAACGAACCAAAGGCAAAACAAAGGACTTAGCAGAAAGTAAAAATATAGGAAGATAAAGTAGTTCCAACTGCTAGCTAGTACCCTCCTTTCTAGAGTCCAGAGGTTTTAGATAATTATCATGAGATTAAACAAAAAAGAAACCTAGTTAGTAATAATTTATTGAGAATCATCGAATCGACCTATTTTATCCATGCAACTTTTACAAACAAACGCTAACATTTAACATTCCAGAAATATTAACATCTTAAATCTATATTGCCAAGCAGCAGAACAATGTATATGAATCAGAAAATATATCATAAACAAATTTAATTATTTTTATTAGAATTCATGTTTTTAAATATTACCCACATAAAAATTAAACTATTTATCCTATTTAAGATGCCCTTTTTTAAAATATCTTAAATTCAAATAGGTTATTTGACTAACTGGCTAGAACGAACCAAAGGCAAAACAAAGGACTTAGCAGAAAGTAAAAATATAGGAAGATAAAGTAGTTCCAACTGCTAGCTAGTACCCTCCTTTCTAGAGTCCAGAGGTTTTAGATAATTATCATGAGATTAAACAAAAAAGAAACCTAGTTAGTAATAATTTATTGAGAATCATCGAATCGACCTATTTTATCCATGCAACTTTTACAAACAAACGCTAACATTTAACATTCCAGAAATATTAACATCTTAAATCTATATTGCCAAGCAGCAGAACAATGTATATGAATCAGAAAATATATCATAAACAAATTTAATTATTTTTATTAGAATTCATGTTTTTAAATATTACCCACATAAAAATTAAACTATTTATCCTATTTAAGATGCCCTTTTTTAAAATATCTTAAATTCAAATAGGTTATTTGACTAACTGGCTAGAACGAACCAAAGGCAAAACAAAGGACTTAGCAGAAAGTAAAAATATAGGAAGATAAAGTAGTTCCAACTGCTAGCTAGTACCCTCCTTTCTAGAGTCCAGAGGTTTTAGATAATTATCATGAGATTTAACAAAAAAGAAACCTAGTTAGTAATAATTTATTGAGAATCATCGAATCGACCTATTTTATCCATGCAACTTTTACAAACAAACGCTAACATTTAACATTCCAGAAATATTAACATCTTAAATCTATATTGCCAAGCAGCAGAACAATGTATATGAATCAGAAAATATATCATAAACAAATTTAATTATTTTTTTTAGAATTCATGTTTTTAAATATTACCCACATAAAAATTAAACTATTTATCCTATTTAAGATGCCCTTTTTTAAAATATCTTAAATTCAAATAGGTTATTTGACTAACTGGCTAGAACGAACCAAAGGCAAAACAAAGGACTTAGCAGAAAGTAGAGATATAGGAAGATAAAGTAGTTCCAACTGCTAGCTAGTACCCTCCTTTATAGAGTCCAGAGGTTTTAGATAATTATCATGAGATTTAACAAAAAAGAAACCTAGTTAGTAATAATTTATTGAGAATCATCGAATCGACCTATTTTATCCATGCAACTTTTTACAAACAAAAGCTAACATTTAACATTCCAGAAATATTAACATCTTAAATCTATATTGCCAAGAAGCAGAACAATGTATATGAATCAGAAAATATATCTTAAACAAATTTAATTATTTTTATTAGAATTCATTTTTTTAAATATTACGCACATAAAAATTAAACTATTTATCCTATTTAAGATGCCCTTTTTTAAAATATCTTAAATTCAAATAGGTTATTTGACTAACTGGCTAGAACGAACCAAAGGCAAAACAAAGGACTTAGCAGAAAGTAAAAATATAGGAAGATAAAGTAGTTCCAACTGCTAGCTAGTACTCTCCTTTCTAGAGTCCAGAGGTTTTAGATAATTATCATGAGATTTAACAAAAAAGAAACCTAGTTAGTAATAATTTATTGAGAATCATCGAATCGACCTATTTTATCCATGCAACTTTTTACAAACAAAAGCTAACATTTAACATTCCAGAAATATTAACATCTTAAATCTATATTGCCAAGCAGCAGAACAATGTATATGAATCAGAAAATATATCTTAGACAAATTTAATTATTTTTATTAGAATTCATGTTTTTAAATATTACCCACATAAAAATTAAACTATTTATCCTATTTAAGATGCCCTTTTTTAAAATATCTTAAATTCAAATAGGTTATTTGACTAACTGGCTAGAACGAACCAAAGGCAAAACAAAGGACTTAGCAGAAAGTAGAGATATAGGAAGATAAAGTAGTTCCAACTGCTAGCTAGTACCCTTCTTTATAGAGTCCAGAGGTTTTAGATAATTATCATGAGATTTAAAAAAAAAGAAACCTAGTTAGTAATAATTTATTGAGAATCATCGAATCGACCTATTTTATCCATGCAACTTTTTACAAACAAAAGCTAACATTTAACATTCCAGAAATATTAACATCTTAATTCTATATTGCCAAGCAGCAGAACAATGTATATGAATCAGAAAATATATCTTAAACAAATTTAATTATTTTTATTAGAATTCATTTTTTTAAATATTACGCACATAAAAATTAAACTATTTATCCTATTTAAGATGCCCTTTTTTAAAATATCTTAAATTCAAATAGGTTATTTGACTAACTGGCTAGAACGAACCAAAGGCAAAACAAAGGACTTAGCAGAAAGTAAAAATATAGGAAGATAAAGTAGTTCCAACTGCTAGCTAGTACCCTCCTTTCTAGAGTCCAGAGGTTTTAGATAATTATCATGAGATTTAACAAAAAAGAAACCTAGTTAGTAATAATTTATTGAGAATCATCGAATCGACCTATTTTATCCATGCAACTTTTTACAAACAAAAGCTAACATTTAACATTCCAGAAATATTAACATCTTAAATCTATATTGCCAAGAAGCAGAACAATGTATATGAATCAGAAAATATATCTTAAACAAATTTAATTTTTTTTATTAGAATTCATTTTTTTAAATATTACGCACATAAAAATTAAACTATTTATCCTATTTATGATGCCCTTTTTTAAAATATCTTAAATTCAAATAGGTTATTTGACTAACTGGCTAGAACGAACCAAAGGCAAAACAAAGGACTTAGCAGAAAGTAGAGATATAGAAAGATAAAGTAGTTCCAACTGCTAGCTAGTACCCTCCTTTCTAGAGTCCAGAGGTTTTAGATAATTATCATGAGATTTAACAAAAAAGAAACCTAGTTAGTAATAATTTATTGAGAATCATCGAATCGACCTATTTTATCCATGCAACTTTTTACAAACAAAAGCTAACATTTAACATTCCAGAAATATTAACATCTTAAATCTATATTGCCAAGAAGCAGAACAATGTATATGAATCAGAAAATATATCTTAAACAAATTTAATTTTTTTTATTAGAATTCATTTTTTTAAATATTACGCACATAAAAATTAAACTATTTATCCTATTTATGATGCCCTTTTTTAAAATATCTTAAATTCAAATAGGTTATTTGACTAACTGGCTAGAACGAACCAAAGGCAAAACAAAGGACTTAGCAGAAAGTAGAGATATAGAAAGATAAAGTAGTTCCAACTGCTAGCTAGTACCCTCCTTTCTAGAGTCCAGAGGTTTTAGATAATTATCATGAGATTTAACAAAAAAGAAACCTAGTTAGTAATAATTTATTGAGAATCATCGAATCGACCTATTTTATCCATGCAACTTTTACAAACAAACGCTAACATTTAACATTCCAGAAATATTAACATCTTAAATCTATATTGCCAAGCAGCAGAACAATGTATATGAATCAGAAAATATATCTTAAACAAATTTAATTATTTTTATTAGAATTCATTTTTTTAAATATTACGCACATAAAAATTAAACTATTTATCCTATTTAAGATGCCCTTTTTTAAAATATCTTAAATTCAAATAGGTTATTTGACTAACTGGCTAGAACGAACCAAAGGCAAAACAAAGGACTTAGCAGAAAGTAAAAATATAGGAAGATAAAGTAGTTCCAACTGCTAGCTAGTACCCTCCTTTCTAGAGTCCAGAGGTTTTAGATAATTATCATGAGATTTAACAAAAAAGAAACCTAGTTAGTAATAATTTATTGAGAATCATCGAATCGACCTATTTTATCCATGCAACTTTTTACAAACAAAAGCTAACATTTAACATTCCAGAAATATTAACATCTTAAATCTATATTGCCAAGAAGCAGAACAATGTATATGAATCAGAAAATATATCTTAAACAAATTTAATTTTTTTTATTAGAATTCATTTTTTTAAATATTACGCACATAAAAATTAAACTATTTATCCTATTTATGATGCCCTTTTTTAAAATATCTTAAATTCAAATAGGTTATTTGACTAACTGGCTAGAACGAACCAAAGGCAAAACAAAGGACTTAGCAGAAAGTAGAGATATAGAAAGATAAAGTAGTTCCAACTGCTAGCTAGTACCCTCCTTTCTAGAGTCCAGAGGTTTTAGATAATTATCATGAGATTTAACAAAAAAGAAACCTAGTTAGTAATAATTTATTGAGAATCATCGAATCGACCTATTTTATCCATGCAACTTTTTACAAACAAAAGCTAACATTTAACATTCCAGAAATATTAACATTTTAAATCTATATTGCCAAGAAGCAGAACAATGTATATGAATCAGAAAATATATCTTAAACAAATTTAATTTTTTTTATTAGAATTCATTTTTTTAAATATTACGCACATAAAAATTAAACTATTTATCCTATTTATGATGCCCTTTTTTAAAATATCTTAAATTCAAATAGGTTATTTGACTAACTGGCTAGAACGAACCAAAGGCAAAACAAAGGACTTAGCAGAAAGTAGAGATATAGAAAGATAAAGTAGTTCCAACTGCTAGCTAGTACCCTCCTTTCTAGAGTCCAGAGGTTTTAGATAATTATCATGAGATTTAACAAAAAAGAAACCTAGTTAGTAATAATTTATTGAGAATCATCGAATCGACCTATTTTATCCATGCAACTTTTTACAAACAAATGCTAACATTTAACATTCCAGAAATATTAACATCTTAAATCTATATTGCCAAGCAGCAGAACAATGTATATGAATCAGAAAATATATCTTAAACAAATTTAATTATTTTTATTAGAATTCATGTTTTTAAATATTACCCACATAAAAATTAAACTATTTATCCTATTTAAGATGCCCTTTTTTAAAATATCTTAAATTCAAATAAGTTATTTGACTAACTGGCTAGAACGAACCAAAGGCAAAACAAAGGACTTAGCAGAAAGTAAAAATATAGGAAGATAAAGTAGTTCCAACTGCTAGCTAGTACCCTCCTTTCTAGAGTCCAGAGGTTTTAGATAATTATCATGAGATTTAACAAAAAAGAAACCTAGTTAGTAATAATTTATTGAGAATCATCGAATCGACCTATTTTATCCATGCAACTTTTACAAACAAACGCTAACATTTAACATTCCAGAAATATTAACATCTTAAATCTATATTGCCAAGCAGCAGAACAATGTATATGAATCAGAAAATATATCTTAAACAAATTTAATTATTTTTATTAGAATTCATTTTTTTAAATATTACGCACATAAAAATTAAACTATTTATCCTATTTAAGATGCCCTTTTTTAAAATATCTTAAATTCAAATAGGTTATTTGACTAACTGGCTAGAACGAACCAAAGGCAAAACAAAGGACTTAGCAGAAAGTAAAAATATAGGAAGATAAAGTAGTTCCAACTGCTAGCTAGTACCCTCCTTTCTAGAGTCCAGAGGTTTTAGATAATTATCATGAGATTTAACAAAAAAGAAACCTAGTTAGTAATAATTTATTGAGAATCATCGAATCGACCTATTTTATCCATGCAACTTTTACAAACAAACGCTAACATTTAACATTCCAGAAATATTAACATCTTAAATCTATATTGCCAAGCAGCAGAACAATGTATATGAATCAGAAAATATATCTTAAACAAATTTAATTATTTTTATTAGAATTCATTTTTTTAAATATTACGCACATAAAAATTAAACTATTTATCCTATTTAAGATGCCCTTTTTTAAAATATATTAAATTCAAATAGGTTATTTGACTAACTGGCTAGAACGAACCAAAGGCAAAACAAAGGACTTAGCAGAAAGTAGAGATATAGGAAGATAAAGTAGTTCCAACTGCTAGCTAGTAACCTCCTTTCTAGAGAAACCTAAAGGATTTTGTTTATTATATAAAAAAAGAAAAAAAAGAAATCCAGAGGTTTTCATTTAGATAATTATCATGAGATTAAAAAAAAAAGAAACCTAGTTAGTAATAATTTATTGAGAATCATCGAATCGACCTATTTTATCCTTGCAACTTTTTACAAACAAAAGCTAAAAGTTTGCAAAAACGTGGAGTGTGGATTATTCGTTGAAGTGTAACTGTAGTTGTAGCTCCGTAACTACAACTGCATAACTGATAATTGACAAATAGTAGTTGCGCGCTGCCAACCACCAACTACTTAAAATTATTTTCTTAAGTAGTTGTGTGTGCTTTTTATTTTTATAATTTTTTTTTTTTTTTACGTTGGAAGGTGGAAATCTTCAAAAGATGCGGATAGGCCCGTACCTATCCGTGTGTGGGATTTTTACCCACTAAAACCACCTCCCTCACCTCCGTACACCTGTTCTCCACCCTCCACGGTACCGCCGTTAGGTATTACTTCGTGGAGGGGAATGGCTGGGTGCCGCCTCATGGGCCCTTCTAGCCCGGTTAGCTCAGTCGGTCTTTTAAAAAATAATTTTTTTTTTGTAAGTGTGTGTCAGGTGACGGCTCAACTGAAAATTGATCGTACATTCAATTATCTGCTCAGTACAGTGTTATCTCGTGGTTTCTAGAATGTAATGCGGAACTCCCCGACGACTAGCCTCTCGGTCAAGATCCGCTTCTGGGCTCCTCGAATCACCGCGGCTGTTTCAAAAAAGGTGTCTATAAGTCAAAGCGGAACTTTCCGAAGACTAGCCTCTCGGTCGAGATCCGCTTCTGGGCTCCTCGAATCACCGCGGCTGTTTCGTAAATAATTGTTTTTTTTTTTTAGAACCTCCTTTATTATATGAAATTACGATTACAAATAGTAAAAACTACGGCTTCTAAATAAATAAAAACCTTATGTTACCTTTCTTTTTACAATATACATATAGAAAAGAAATTTAAAATAAATCTGACCAAAACATTCGTAAATAAAGCCTCAAAAAACCCGATTTAAAGGCTTCTGGTATAAAAACGTTTGCGAGAGTTAAATTAACATCTTAAACCTATATTGCCAAGCAGCAGAACAATGTATATGAATCAGAAAATATATCTTAAACAAATTTAAGTATATTTATTTAATTATATTATTACTGCACCCCCAACTATTTTCTTCCTTACGTTATTTTTATTAGAATTCATTTTTTTAAATATTACGCACATAAAAATTAAACTATTTATCCTCTTAAAGATGCCCTTTTTTAAAATATCTTAAATTCAAATAGGTTATTTGACTAACTGGCTAGAACGAACCAAAGGCAAAACAAAGGACTTAGCAGAAAGTAGAGATATAGGAAGATAAAGTAGTTCCAACTGCTAGTAACCTCCTTTCTAGAGAAACCTAAAGGTTTTTTAAGATTTACTTTAGTATCAAGTGTCATGGCCGCATACACAGTTCTCTGTCAATAACGCTCCGCATTTGTTACTATTTATACAATGAACAACTCAACAGCTACAACTGAAAATGTGTAGGAAATAGTTTATTAACAATATGAACCTATTTTAATCAAGGATTGTGAGGTGAGTGACTATTATAAAAAGACAATTATTAACTGGTGGACGTTTGCTGAGGCAGCAACGTGGCAACTAATCCTTACAGGACTTAGCATAGTCGCAACGCCAAGTTTAAGGTCATGCTATATACATAGAAAGATTTAATTTGATTCAGGATAACTACACATATGAGCCACCACTTTGTTGTCAATAGTCAGACGTTGAGTGGTCATATACTGTAGCTTATGGCTATTGTCTGCATAGTATATAACAAGTATATTTGGGGGAAATGAGTCGCACTATGAGATCTTTGTCATTCACAGTTATACATGTTGTTCGAAATTAAGCACAATTTTAGAGTACAATGGTGATTTCAAAGTTAACATTAGTACCTATAAAAAATGTTCAAAGGGGTTTACATAAACATGTTAGACTATTTTTATGGTTTAAAACGATCACAGTAGATTCTTACGAGTTTAGTTTTATAATATTTTTAAAAGATATCATGTAACCCAACATGGTTGTAGTTCAACAAAACGTCTTCTAGCTCTTCTACTCGTAGTCTGCTAACACTGATATTAGTATACTTCAATTATAAATTATTTTAAGAATCAATTGAAACACACACAGACATTGATAACTCATTGTATTATTTGTTGTTATAAACCACAGAGTATTTTATAAACAATATGTATTAAAAAGGAAGATTTATAAGAGATAAGTTAATAAAACAAAGCTTATGGTTAAATGTCGTTACTGCATGACGGTACTGCAACTGACAACTACGTCTCACCACTTTGTGTAGGGGGTGGGAAGATTCATGTCGTTGAGTATGGTGTGATTCGAAATAAACCAAGCATTAACATTTTTTCTTAGAATTTTTGACTGTGTTGTTTGCATCTTGTGTATGTGGACGTTTTTTTCTGAACCCTTAAGTTCTTCCCCATGTGTCCAAATAGGTCTTAGTATACTGTTATAATTAAATAATAAATGACTAAGCCGATAAATGATAAATAAATAAATAAAAAGAATATAATAAATAAAAGGCAGTGAAATTTAAGTGGTTTTGCACTTCATCAGGCATACTGGGCGACCAGTGAGCATTCGAACGTTTTGTAATATGCACATTCGAATGCCAATACAATTTGGTTTTAGAACAGGTTTTCGCAGATTTAACCATATTACATTCAATATTCCATTCAATCTCCCACAAGCATTTGGACAAGGAACCTAAATTATGAATGATCCCCCACACCAATTCTGTTCGGAAAGAATCCTGAATTATATATGCCTCAAGTGTTATTCGACAGAGTAGATTCTTTACTCGGTTATTGTGTGTAGAGTATATGCATGACTCATGCATCGTTATCCTAAATACATATTGACTGCTGAGTTTATCATTAACTAAATGATATTCTAATAAAAATCTACTTCTGATGTGAGTTTCACAACAACTCTTTAACTATAGATACTGTTGTTTTCTATGCTAATATGAATATAAATTATTTAGAAAAAAGAAATAAATACATGAATCAGACATGTCTAAAAGAAAGTGAGAGAATTTCTTCCACAAAGGTGAAGATTTTCTTTCCTGCAATACTGGTCTATGGCACTATAATTATGTCCATGTTCCGACCATGGCTATAACTATCAAATGACATAGATCTCTGTGTTCATGTGTGTGGATCATTTGAGATCCAAACGTAACATATATATTTGAGTTATAAGTACACTAGGTCCTATGACCTATATTTTTTAATGCTGAATCGAGTCATATTCTTGATAAAACAATAAAACAATTAGGTGAACAGGTGATTCCCAAAGTGTGCGCCGCGGTGCCGTCATAAGGGCGCCGCGAAATATTCAATTAAATAATTTTGGTATTTGCGAAACCGTTGAAATTAGATATTTTATATTTTAATAGTTTTAATCGTGAATTATTTAAGTCAAAAATTCGGAAAAAAAAATCTGATATATAAAGGGCACCGTAGAAAAAAATCCAATTATTTAGGGAGCAGCAAACCGAAAATGATTGGGCACCTTTGGGGCTAACGATACGCTAGTTGAAACATTCAGTTGAAACTTACGAAACCTAAGTGTTAGTGTGAGATGTTCCCTACTGATGAAGCCCACTCGCTAATTCATATATTTATTTAAGTGTTTTTAAATTAAGTACTCTAGCGTTTCCATTAGAGTTTTACCAAAATCATGTTTTTGACATAGAGACACCACGATTTGTTTACTTTTACTATGGTTTTTCAAGTAATGTGGCTTGGTTCAGCATTAAAAATATAAATCCATCTTAAAAAATCGGACTCATCCTTCGTCATAAATTTATTGAATATAAAAAAACAACACGGAGTAAAGAGTACCAAATAAATCTTAACGACTTTTTATCTTCTGTTGTAAAAGCTCAACAATAATCGATTAAAGATACAATAAGGATTGGATCTTAATTAACACTTATCCGATTGGATAAGTTGGTTCCATTCGCTCCATTCGCTCCATGGGACCGTGAACGGTAACTGTTAATGGTGTAACTGCATAACAACTCCTTTGGAAAGGTTACCTATTAAGCCCGTTACCAATTGATTACATGATTCCCTTCCCATTGAACTTTACCGGGTAAGTCCTTTCCTAGGCTAAATGGTCACGTGAGGTCGAAGGTTGAAGAAAATTTATGTAAGTAATACAACTATAACTAACTTTAAGCAACCTTGCACTGGAACCGATTTCCGTTGCTTCCTGATTCCCAGTTACAAAACTGGAGCATATCAAACCAACTGACCACATATTCAATCTTACGGAATTAACCTAAATTATAGAACTTATTAAAACCGACAGCCTTATTTGTTAAGAAACGTCTTGACCACTAGCCCAAATCCAAAATTGCGTTTAACAACATTCTGATTATTTATTAGTTATGTGTCTTCCGACGTTTATTTTTCTATCGCCTTGATTGCGCAATTATCAAAATAACATTAAGATAGTAATAAATAATAACATCTCTCCTATATTATTGTAATATTCTGGATCAAATGCAGCAGTATTACTCGGAAATGCAAGTATCGTTCGAAAAGTTATGAATATTACTAATTATTATTTCTAGCCCCTTGACTTATGTCCGGATAGGTCTATTCTCCAGTGGAAACCGAGAAAAAGAACGAATAACAATAATAATATAGATCGAATCCTCGATGCTAAATTCGATCCACGGCCACAGCCCAAATCCAAATCTGCCAGATCACTTCTGTAACATACTACTTAAACTTTCTTTAATTTTTACATTTATATTTTTCCATATTTATCTCATCCTTTTCCCTGTTTTTGCTTTCTCTCATACCTACAATTATACGCATTTTCTTGAAAACCCGGAGCATTCTGAAGTTCCATCCTAATTAAAGGACGTCCTTCAATACCACCCGGAGAGATCTCGAGATCTTCAATGACCTCTTCATTTCCTTAATTCACGTGCTGCACATTTTCATGTTTTTAATATACGTCAATAACCTTTTTGTCATTCTTCACTTGTTCATTGTTTATAGGTGCTCTGAGTACAGGAATTCCGCGTTTTCTCATTGCATCTGCAATTTTTATATTTGCAAATTTGGCCATATAGTGTTAGGAGCTGTTTTAATGTTTGTCATAAACCTGGTTTTCTCAAAGGAGATTTTTAATCCAACTTTTTGATTGTTCTTGTAGTAACCACAATTGTTTGGTTGTTGTATTTATTGAATCTGAGATTAAAGCAATATAATCGACAAACGTTAAACATTCTATAGCCAGGTTGCCTTTCTAATCTTATAAAATTTCATACTTTATACTTATTGTAAGAAGGCTATATATAAATTCAATAAACACCGATGGGAGAGTGATTAAAAAAAATCATATTTTTCACGATGTTGTTTTCAAAACAAATTTCTGGGCCATAATTTTCTTATTACAGCACAATGGTCCAAGAGGAGGAGAAAGTTTATCTCGGAGGTAGAATTGTTATTCTCGCCGACTTGTGGCCAGGCCAGGCCGGGCAAGTTTTGCAATGTAAATCCACCCGAGATCACGAAGCCTTTGTCCCCAGCCATGTGCCTTGTGCCTTGTAGTATCTTGACCCACGGCTGCATTGCCGGCAAACTGCCTTTATTCAATATTAACTTTATGCACACGGGGATTTGAAGGGAGTGAAATGTTTGCGAATTCTTCTCTGATGGTAAGGGAAAATAATTATGAAGAAATAATTAAAAGGAGGACTTGATTGGTTGTTTGGATTTGTTTCGGCAACGTTGATGTACGTCTGATATCTGCAAGAAATTAAAGAACTTATGATAAATTGTATCTATTAATTTAAGAGTTTTGAAATGAAAATTAAATAGGCAGTCATGAGGACTGACGCCAGATGTAAAAACTCTTATTAAAAATTATTCTGATTTCGCATATATTTGCGAATTTCACACATATATATTATCGAACAATTACTATATACAGTTTCAAGTAAAATATTCAATAACAGCCATGTAAATGACATAGTAATTAAGAGGAAGAAAATGGTCCGAGCAGAGGTCAAGAAAATTCTCGAATATATACGGAGAACTTTTTACTGGTAAGCCAATGTTAGGACCCTCAACGAATTAGTACCAAAACGAAAGAGTAATTAGAATACAATTATATTATTTATACTTTGTATTTCAGCTACATAGATTTTATTTTCATTTCTAGCATTATCATATGTTAAGTTCAAAAATGAAATAAATGAATTTTTAGATTCACCATAATGTAACTTTCGCAAAAATAATTATTTTATTTATCAAAGATCATTTTTCATCGAAAAAATCGCGTTCGTATTATGGAAAAATTCACGCGGAAAATGAAAACTTTTAAACGCTTCATTTTGGCATGATGACGTCATCAGATTTGTTTACATTTTTGTGATAAGAAATTCATATGATGTTTTTGCATTTTCATATCGATATCTTAGTTCACAAATTGTTAAGTGCAAATTTATCAAAAATGGGTTTAATGCACTTTTAGATCATTCAAATGGAGAGTAATACAGTGCACAAATGTTATAAGCAACAGATGATTGGTGACGTCGTAAAAGCCAGTTTTCAAATGTGTTAACTGCCCGAAAAATTAAATCTTTGTGCTGCAAATGTCGTAAGGTCAGTTAACTCATTTGGACATCATTCAACTCGTGTACGAATGTGTCAAGTGTCACTTGCAACATTTGGGTATCATTCAACTCGTGCACAAATGTCTCAAGTGTCACTTACAACATTTGGTTTTGTTGTATTGGCGACATTGGTACTAAGTTTAGTCTACAAAACTGGAAGGTTATCACTAATTTTGTTATTCAAAACCAAGATTCAACACGTGGAGTTGTTATTTGTGGTTACTTGAATTGTTTTAATAATCTGTTTGACAACAAATAATTTATTATTATTTAAAAATAATGAAAAAGTATTTAAGAACTCGCAGCGAGTTATTTTTTTCTCTTTTACAAAAAGAGACAAATGGAAATAATGATATTGGTATGTTTTTTTTATTCAATAATTTTAACAAGTTGGTTTACTGTAGGTCTGTTATAAGATTTTAATAATTAGTGTAATGTGTTAAATTTTTAGATAAAAATAAAACTGACAAGGCCAAAATAGAAGAAAAAAGTGGAATTAAAAATAAGCAAAACAATAATGATACATTAGGTATGCAACCAAATTGTTGGTTTAGTTTTTATTATCTTAATGGTTCTTTCTACAAAAAATAATACGAAAACTTTTTAGATATCGTATCTGCACAAGTATTTGTAAACCCACCTCAGACTATTATCCCAGAAAATGAAAAAATTGAACCAGACAACGAAGGGTTTACAGTGGAACATGACCGAGATAAAGCTACAGGTAAATAATAACAAAATAAAGTATTATCATTGATATTATGTTGTATTATCAAATTTTAATGTTGTCCACTGTTCTTATACTGTGTGTATTCTTTCAGAATACGACGAGCCGTTACTTCCATCTGTAAACTCATATCGACCAAGCGTATTGGAAGCATCGTCGTCTTCTTCAGCAACTGTTTCTGAAGCTGGCCCTGAAAACAGGCCAGCCGCTGTACACAATTTAAAAGTCCTATCAGAAGAGGCACTTACTGGATTAACTGGAAAAACACGTCGCAGAAAAGCTAACCCCGAACTATGGAAAAGGAATGTAGTTAAAAAAAAACGCCTAACTGGACAAGCATACATAAATAGAAGCGCAAAACAAATGCAGAAGAAGGCCCCTAAATTTCAAAACTGCTCCAAATGTAGATTCCAATGCAATTTAAATTTTGCTGAGAGTAAGAGAAAGGAACTCTGCAACGAATATTGGAGTTATGGGGACGCCGAAAAACAAAAAATTTTCCTTAGCTCTTTAATCAAGAATGTTGATGTTGAAAGGAGGTCTAAGACTGCCAAGAAACGTAGAAGCACATCAAGACATTTTTATTTGGTAAGAAATGATGAAGAAAAAACACGAGTTTGTCTGAAATTCTTTTGCAGGACATTTTCTATCAGCCATAGGGTAGTTGAGCTGACTATGAGATATGTTGGCATTGGATCTACCTATGTAGGTCACGACAGGAGATTGGGGAAGCGTCCTGTAAACACCACAGCTGATGAGAATAGAGATTTGGTTATAGAACATAACATATTATAATTTGCATAATATATTATATAATATTGTGTTCGTCTTGAGAAATAAAACAATTTCTTATTAATTAAATTAACGTATTTCAAGTAAAGAGTCAATTTTTGTTACTATTCGGATCTTTCTATTCAATAACTATTAGTTTTATCAACATAACCTATATATAACATAGGTTTCTTCAAGATATTTTTTTGAGTGCGCTTAAAACGTTGTGATGCAAAAATACTTTCTTTATCACCATCACTCAAAGACAAAGTAGAAAAATCGTTGTCAGTTTTATCATCAACATATGATGAAATGTTATCTGAATCACTGGAGTCATCAATATAAATATCACTGGCAAGAAGTTTTGGTACCTTCATGGCTGATGTTTACATATTTTTTACCATTAAAATAGGCGATGATGCCCTATCTTTCAAACATGCTTTTGTTTGAACAGCTTTGCTTCTGATATGAACTTCTTTAGCATTGTGTTTTTCTGGTGTCCATGATACTTGTGTTTCTGCATCCACTTTTGAAGAACATGTAGGAATTTCCATTATTGGTTCTGAGACATTCAATCTTCTTTTTCTATGTTTTCATTATTCAATATTGATGGTTGCAAAACATCACTGATTAGTGATTGTCTCATTATTTTGACCCCAAGAGGTCTTGGTTGAGATGAATGCGCTAGGATCCTCTTTATTAGGAAATTAAATTTGGTTGGTACCACTGGCAGATCTAGGAGAATATTCAGGGGGGGGGGCATGGGTCAATGTGAATTTGTTATCAATGTATACGATCCATAAAATATCAATTTTTAATTCAAGACAACTGAGGCCAGAAAACAAAACGAAACAAACGAAAATACGATCCTCAAATTCTAATAAATAATAAACTCTCCAAAATGGAACATATAGCTATCTAGAGGTGAATGACAAACATAAAAGGGTTCGGAATCGTCGATTTTGGGTGGACCCATTGAGAAAACATTCGATTCAATGATTAATTTTGGTGTGTAAAACGAGTTTTTTCTTTTTGAAAACCAACTTAAATTCAGGTCAATATCAACTAATGTGAACTTTGGTGGGGGGGGGCATGGCCTCCATGCCCCTCCCTCAAATCCGCAAATGGTTGGTACTCCTTCTTTTTCAAAACTATTGGACCCCCTACTAATGTAACTTTAATATTTTCTACTTCTTCTTCTACCAGGAATAGAAGAGGAAATAAAAATTTCAAATTCACTGCATCTGAAAATGGTGTTTGTTTATGAGACAGTTTACATGCATAAGACACTGACTAGTTATTGCTGAAACTATTTTAGCTTTACACTATATTCAATGTAGAAGATCTATAATAAGAAGCCATAACAATCTTTAAAGGATGATTTGTACATATAATTTCAATGATAACATTATCATGATAATCATCTTATTTAAACACAGGGAAAGACTCTTTTAGAGTGCAAGAGTAGTGAAGAGTACAAAGCTTAAACTTACATTAAAATGATCTTCACAGGCATAACAGTTTGTAGAAGGAGCCAGGTCACCAGAGAAAACCTCTGTTTTCTTCTTATTGGATTCATGGGAACTTTAAGAAACAGTTTATCTGGAGTTGATTTTGTGATGCTTTCACACAATAGAATTTGTAAGACATGATAAGTAATTTATTTATTTATTTAACAGGCAAAGTAAAATTGTTTAAACTTTATTAGAGATTTTTTAAAAACGAGCTAAAAATGTTACAAAAATAATTTTGCTACCAGGAAATGTATCGAGATAAACTGATAACAAGTCTGATGACGTCTTATTATATCTTATCAAAACTAACCGTTTTGGCGCAAAATTCAATTTGAAAATCAGTCAAAATTTCATGTTAAAAAAAATATTTTTCTATTAAAATTAGCGGTAGCCCATTATTTAAGGTTGATAGATTTCATTGAAACGATTGTTGAAAATCACCTTGGTTGTCCATAGTTATATCAACCATTTCATAATACAAGACATTTGACTATTGATAAAAAAATCTTTTAGAAGAAAAAAAAGTTCAATGTTATTGATGTTTTAAGTTATTATTAGCATTAATTATTAGTTATTATTAGTCACAAGTATTAAACGACTTTTTAGATAATTATTCTTAAATCAATTTCAATCTTCCCTTTAAATTAGAAGTGATTAAAAGAAATTGTATAACTTATGCACGCGCCGCTAGTTGGCGCCAGTCTCGAGTATGTTGCGACTTGTTTGCCCTCTACCAAAAATCGCTAAACGCGGCTAAAGATGTTTTCACTTAAAAAAATCCTATTCTTACCACGTATTCTGATGATACATGTGTATTATTAGTCGACACTAATCCAGTTATAGCATCCCAAACACTTCAACCCCTTATCACTAGTCTTGAAGAATGGTGCTAAAACTGGGGAATAAATGTAAATTCCCGAAAATCCTGTCAAATCACCTTTACCCTTCGTGGGGAACCAATGAATTCTTGTACTGGAGAGCACTAATTAATAATACCCCTCATACTCCTACAGAGCAAATTATCGAAATTAGGAATCGACCTAAGAATACTTCTTTACAATCGTATAATGTGAAATCCTCATACTAGATTGAAAAGACAAGAAACTTTTCGTTTCTGGCTACTTTGACATATACCAGACAAACACTATAAGCTTGCAATAAATTACAAATGATGGTGCTTGTACTACAGAACCATCGAATTCATCTCGTATCCAAACCTTACTATCCAAAACCCTTTGTAAAATCCTTAATGTTCATTCTCAAGATGAGAAAATATAAAACGAAGGTTGTATTTACAATGAAGCGAACTTTAATTGGGCTGTACTCAACGAAAAGTCCGGACTGAATCTAGTCAAACTAGGTCTGGTTCCATGGAGTTGAAAGATTTGAAACTGATATTCACCCATTTTAGGATGTACATTTTTAAACCCATTATTGTATTATTTAATAATATAATTTTAAAGAAGTTATTTATTTATAGTACTAATCACACCGAGAAATGATATGAAATTAGTAAAATTGTAGAAGTATTGTCTTAATCCACCTTAGAAACTCTGGTAGACACAATTTATTGCAGCCCAGGGGTCTCTTGTTGTTATTTAAAATCCACGATGGAGGTATTCAAAAACATGTTATAGATCTACAGTAAACATTCGGCGTCGTTAGCATCTGTGACAACAAACTGTGGAGACAATACGAATAAGATTCCATCGGTGTCGGAATTTTCACAAAAGGAGATAAATTCCGGGACGGGGCCCATCCAAACTTTAATCAGGATGATTACGAAGTTACCTTGATAATAAATAATAATACTCTAGTATCGAAAATAAATTACTTATGTTAATTTTGTAAAAAATAAGATTAATTAATAAACTAAGAATCACAAGAATATAGAATTCACAAACACCACTATTATAGTATAACGGTCTACACATTTAGTGTTTCCATTATAATATATATTAATTAATCCCGATTTGGACTCCAACATGGCTTCCATATACACTGATACGACTATTAATTGATCCCATTTGTTTTATCCTTGTTGCAATAGCATTGTTTACAAGAAATATATCCCAGAAAAATATATAAAATGTTATTCGTATGTACGGCTATATAAAATATCTAGAATGAGTGATTTGTAGTACGATTTCTGAACCTCTCCTTCCATCTATGGAGGTTATATTCAGTTAAGAATTTCAAGTATCACTTTAAATGAAATTAACAAATTCCTATTGTTATAAAATAATTTTTTTCTTTTTTTCCAAGATTTTACATTTTATATTGTTAGGGTCAGAGAGGGAAGAAGGACAAGCTGAGAGGATTAGACGAGCTGTGGGATTAAGCGGAAGGGATCAAAGAACGGTGTAGAACTTTCTGGATCAACCTGGATGAAACGAGACAATTCTCGATCTTCCGAGAAGTGCCCCACCCTACCTTGCCTATATAAAAAGGCCAGCTGTTTCGACCGAGTAAGTATCAGTCTATAATAAGCAGTAGTAAACTAGTGACAGTCCGTGTGAGTTACAGTGAGTTAGTATCAGCCAGTGGCAGTGTGATAAGTAATTAGTGAGTGTAATAAACTGTGCGTCAGTTTGTCATATTTGGAGAGTCTTACGGTCGGTGGACTTTAATTAGCTAACTGTAAGTGTTAATTTGCAGTTATAAACTATAGTGTAATTTTATTGTATTTGTACAAATTTAGGTAAATAGTTAAGTTATTTAGTATTACCAACATCTTATTGTATTTGTATATCATTTTAGTAATTAGATAACAGTTAGGCCTAGTTTATAATCTGTAGAATATTGTTATTGTAAATTGATATTAGTTTAACAATTTAATTGTTTTAAATAATTTCCTTGTAGTCTTTTTAATTTGTTAATAAATATTAGTATCTTTAATTCAGTAATAGTTTAATTTATTTTACACCCAGTAGCCCGTAACAATATAATTTGTTGACCAAAAGTTGTTTTAAGCTCAAGCCAAGTATGAAAATGAATACGTTACAGAAAATTTATTGCTGTTTAGATCTAATCGATACATTACTAAAAAAAGTTAATAAAAATCAGTAGTGGTTTATAATAATGATAATAATGATTGATGTTGACTTAAGGGCTATTGATTTTTGTCATGGGACGACTAATTACTGGCTAGTATTTAACACCACCAAAAAACCAATTGTCCCTCGGAAAGCGAGAGTTTGTTTGAAAAATCTAAGAAAGGAAGATCCTAAGGAAAATGTAACAATGCCCTAATGAAAGAAATGATCCATTTTTTATAAGCAAAACGCAGAGCTATTTGAGCTCAATAAAAATTATACCATCGTGGCAATGTGTAACTGTACCGCCTCAAATAGTTAAGATACGTTGAAAGGAAGAGAGAAGGGAGGTTGCCAAAAAGAACCCCTGAGGCCACCCTTAGCACAATGGTCCCACTTATGCCGTTGAAGGTTGAAGGTTTACCAGTATGATCAGCCCTTTTTAACTTTTTAGCTATTAGTTTGTTACTAAGGGGAGCAGGTAGCTCAATGGTAAAGCGATGATATGCCGTACCGAAGATACCGGGTTCAAATCCGGCTGTGGCCGATATTATTTAATCTGTTAACACCCGGAATGGATCCTGGGGCTCGCCCAGCCAAGTGGGTAACCAAAATAAGGGAAAAATCTGGCTATTGAGCGTGTTCGAATCACCTCCCTGAGCAACCCCTCTGTTCGAAACAGTACAGTCTCTACCACATTCAGAAACCAAGACTCATCAAAGTTTTTTTTTTTCAAAATTATACTTCAATGGGAATCTAAGCCTCTCAGATTCTCATAATTTTATGAAATATTAGGAGGCTAAAATATGATTCATTTTTAGTATAATTTATTTTATAGGAAAAACAGCTCTTTCACAATCGATATTCTGAGCAGATGTATATTAAACCTAACAAACCGTCTTCATGCGTATGATAAATCGATAAATAAATAATAAATAAGAACATTTATACTAATTCGTTTAATAATTCAGGTTAAATATCTAATGTACTTTGATTAGATCACTGGTATAATTTTCAAGATCCATAACTTTATAAATTAAGTCAGATAATAAATTATTGATTTCGCAAACACTAGCTCTTTTCTGTAGTGTGATAAAAATAACATTTTGGCACATCTTATCAATAAATTAAGTGAACCAGTTGCTACCAGCTTTAACCATAAATGGGCAGTCATGATTACGAGCCCATTTAATAAAGCTAATCAGTGATGTACAGGATACAGTGCACAGCTTTCTATTACCTACTTCTCTTTAGCTACACGGCCAGAGTCAAGTTAGATTAAATTTAGGCTACAGTATGATTACCACTTAAGGGTCTATAACCAGTTAGTGCTCTCCATACTTAAGCGATCGACGATAAATAAGGCTTCAATATTATTTCAGTACCGTACGACTTGCAACTAACTTATTAAATCATTAAAAAAGGATAAGCCTAATATGTTTAGAAGTAGACTTGAGGTAGAACAATATAGATTTTACGAACATAAATCGGAAAGCAAGGAAAAATTACAAGAAAGAATTTGAAACAATAAATCCGTTTTTCAACACTTTGCTTTAATTTAGATGATATAAACCATAATGTAGTTTGTACGTTTGTTCATTTAACGTCACTTAATGCTGCTATGGCAAATCGAACGATGCACCAGTGGAAATTCTAAATTTTGCCTACCCAGGTTTAATTAGGATAGGGACTTTTAACGAGTACCTGACATCGCACAGGCTCGGGACCCCCATTTAACGTCCCTTCCGAAGGACGGCGTAACTAAGGATTATTTACTCCCTTTAAAAAATCATAGGGTCACCTGCCGGGCTACGAAGCAGCGATCTTGGGCTTAGTAGTTTGTTACGCTAACCACTAGACCACAGGTGACCTTATAATGTAGTTTAAAATGATAATATGACCATAATGAGGTTAGGAGCAATAACAATGTTCAAAATAAGACCGTATTCTTTCATAAATCGTTATTACGGGAACATTTTTTTCAAAAAGTCCTAAATTTTCCTAAAAAGTTCTAAATTTATAAATTTTATTCGAATTCAAGCTTTCTCATAAAATTCTTAGTATATTTTAACTTTATTTCCCATATATAGAGGTGAAAACAAGACGAGATCGAATTCGTAACTCGGTCTTTAGATCAAGCCTTGAAGTTGAGCCTGCTGAAAGTCATTGAAGAAAACAATCTAAGATGGCTTAGAATTGTTTTAAGAATGGAAAACAAGAGGCTGGCCAAGATGAAGAGGTTAAGGTTGATGGAAGAAGGTATATAGGAAGACACTGACAACCTGGGAAGAAGGTGTTAACGAAAGCTTCCCAAAGAGAAGCCTGTAATGGAATAGAAGAGAAACGGTAGAGGATCGTACGTTGTGGTCCGGGCTGTGAAGAAAGGAAACCTCCAACTGGAAGATCGGTAGAGGGAGTGGACTGAGATGATGATATTTAGGCTTTAGTCCAACTGTAATAAGGGCTGCACACTGATTTAGAGAAGAAAATTCACATTTGGATTCAAAGTAAATGAAGCTTACGTACAAACATAAAAAATCCATAAAGAAATGCTGCAAGGCTATGTTCGTTATTAAATCTTATCGGTTTTTCCAAAACATTAATGGGAACGAGGTAGCTGGTACTCAGTACCACAGTGCCAGGAGTGTTGGGGTTACTGATATCTAGGTCCTTGAGTTTGAGACCGGCTAGGGTGATTATCTATTTTATTTTGTTGCTGTTTTTTTATTCATTTAATGTTCCTTTACGCTTCTTTGGCTAATCGGATGATGCTACAGAGTGAGTCCTAAATTGTGCCTATCCTAGTATAAATAGGATAGGAGTCTTTAACGAGTACCTATATCCGTACAGGCATGGAACTCCCATTTTACGTCCCATGCGAAGGACGACATAGCTAACGATTTACTCCTGTTTAAAAATCCTAAGGCAACTTGCACCTGCAATCTCGGGTACAGTAGGTTTTCATTCTAACCACTTAACCTTAGATGAACCCACGTGTAATTTTAAACAAAACTAAAACTTGAAGAGTACAATTGCATTACGTTTCGTCTTTGGTATCATGAGAGATGCCTCTGTCACGGATATTTTGACTTCCTTATGAAACATCCTAGGAACACCTACCAGTTTACGAACCCGCGAACTTGAGTTTAGAAGATTGTTATGATAATTATAAAATCACAGGTAACTCCAACTTATTTTATTTTGTTAACATCTATAAATCGATCCAGTGAGATCAGAGAATCCTCTTGAGTCTCACTGAGCCTCTATAAAATACTAGCTCAAATAGGGGAAAACCAGGTGATTGAGTCCGGTCTTAACCTAATCACTTCCTTGGACAACTAAGGCATCAAAAATGTTACGATACCTACCTAATACTTAATGAACCTAAAACGGGTATACACATGGGAATATAATATATAATGGCGCAGTTTTTCTTCATATATATTAGTAAAAACAGATTCAGGTTGGTTTTTGGGCATATGAATAGTGACAGAAGAAAATAATCCTTCACGTTTGTTCTATGTAATGAAACAATGAACAAGGTAAAAAATCGATAATACACTATAATAATAACTACAATAATACTACAACGACGTCAGGGGCGACCTGTGGTGTAATTATTAGCATAACAACGTACTATACACAACTTCACGAGTTCATAGCCCCGGCACGTGGCCCTAGGATTTTCGGAAGGAAGTTAAAAATCTTTGATAATGCCGACCTACGGAAGAGACGTAAAATGGGTGTCCACAGCCTGTAAGGTTTTAGGTACTCTTTAAAGCTTCCTATCCTAATTATACCTGAATATGCGAAATTTAGGATTCCCACTGCAGCATCAACCGATTAGCCATTGAATAATTAAGCGGCGTTAAATAACTAAATAAATAAACTAAAACAACAACAAAAAATAAGTTTGCTACATGTTATAAGATAAAAATATATAATAAAAATGCCTAGCTACTCGGTAATAACGTTGGCAATGATGACTCACTGGTTCATTCAGTTAGCCAGAGTGGCATAAAGATACTTTAAGAGTCTGAAAAGAACGACCCCCGGGAAGGCGGACAATAGTGAGCCATGAGGACTAAAAGAAAAATTTGAAGAGGAAGAGAAGGATGGTCGCGGAGAAACGGCCTTTAGAAAAGAACAAAAACTGGTCGGGGGCCTGTATGAAATTTTTATGCGGCAGCAATCCTCACGTCGGAGAGAAGACTGAATGTCCCCGTCTTAGGTCCTCACTCAACTGCCTCTGTACTGCTCCCCCCCCCCCACCGAGGGTCCTTTCACCCAACCTCCTTTCATTCGAGGTATATACCGCATTAGCATTTACTGCAGGGCCGAAGCCGTAACCTTTTCACGTGTATGAGCTCCTCATCTCCATTGTAACACGTTTGGCAGTCTTACCGAGAAAACCCATCGGTTGGATTGATCGATAGAGGGTTAATCGATTGTCATTTGAATCCGACCCAAATCGTAAGGTGTCGAATATATCAAAATGGAATCCTAAAGTGACAGTATCTGCTCAATATCTGTTCCGCAGGTTGTCGCTTTGAGTCGAATAAAATTTTAAATTTTCATTAGGTTCAGTTTTAATATTTTCCAAAAATACAAATTATTATGATCTATAGCATGGGAAAGAAAATGTAATTGTGAGGAAATGTGTATACTTCGGTAATCATTTCATCTAAAATTAGCGTTTCAACAAACATATACCTTCGAAATCTTTATTTTATTTTTATTATTTTATTGAATTGCACAGCTGTCATGTATACATCTACAAAGTACAAGGGCTATATGAATAAATAGCCTCTGCGTTTTTCGCTTAGCAAAATGCGAAGGTGCTGTGGCAGGTTAGTCTGTTGTGTGATATTATTTCTGTTTATGATAGTGTTATCTTTTATGCTGTCTGTTATTGTTGCTGTAATTACTTCTATTGCGCTGCCAATGTCTTGTTTAGTCTTGAATGGAATTCCTAAGTCTAGTTTGTTTTCCAAATCGTTACTAAATTGCTCCCAGTTAATTCGTCCTGTAATCAATGAAGGAGAGGAGGGGTGAGGAATGAAGGGAGCAGAACTGGACTGTGATCTGAGGAGAGGTCTTCCAGGGATTTGATTAATACCTGGGAAGGAGAAATCTGGGATGTGGCAAATATATCCAGGATATCAGGGAGTTTTTTCAGGGAAGTTGGCCAATAGCTAGGATTGGATGGTGAGAGGATTGAATAACTACGAGAAGTGGAGACATGAGACAGGATGCTGCCACGAGAGTTGGATGCTCGACAACCTCATCGTTGGTGTTTAGCATTGTAGTCGCCTACAGCAATAAAGTGTGATCCAAGGGATTGGAATAAGGATTCTAGTTGGTTATAGGATAGAGAATTGCCAGGAGGACAGTACACAGCTGATAATGTAAGATGGAAGGGACGAGTGGATATGTTGATAGAGGTTGCTTGGATAGCCTTATTTGGAGTAGAGGAATTAAGGGAATGTGGAATGGATTTATGGATAAGGCTGCAAAAGCCGGCTTGGGAAGTGTTGTCTGGGTAGTTAGATCTATAAGTGATGTTGTCGCGTATGTAAAAATATGAACGTTTAGTGAAATGAGTTTCAGTCGTAAGGGCAATGTCAATCTGATTGTCATGTAAAAATATGTCAACTTGTCTCGGTGATTGTATAGTCCGTTCGCATTCCGTAAGAGGATAGCTAGGAGCTGAACATTCATCGCGGGAAGTTAAATGGAATTTCTGTGAGGAGTCTAGTGAGGAGGGTGATGGGCGGTTTGATAGTTTGCTGTAGGTCTATCAGGAAGGAAGATAGGATGGAATATATGTCGGTAGGATTATGTTTTTGGAGTGGATATGGATGAGGAGGTTGAGATGGAAAATCAGTAGGGGTGTTGGCTGGGTGCTGAGGCCGACGTTGGGGACGAGGAGGTAGATGAACTTTCGTCGGTCGATGTAATGAGGGGTTTACCAGGATGAATGGGGTTGTGATGAAACTGGAAGTGGGTGTTCTGGAGGAAGTTTAGCACGGAGGAATAGGATGTCGTGGAGGTTGGGATTGTGCTTTGGGGATCTGTGATTTGGATTGAGAGGTTAGGGGTTTAGATTGGATGTTCTGAGGCGTCTGACGTCGCGGCTGCTGTAGAGTCTTGGTGTAGGCTTGAGAAGGCGGCTTTATATCTTCCTGTAAATTGGCGATCGTTGAATTAGTGGGATGCTGCTGGCTGATAGATGTTTGTGGCAGTTCTGGGAAATGTGATAAATTGCCAGGTTCAGGAACAACATTTAAGGTGTTCTGTTCAGGTTTTGTATACAGTATTGTGCGATCCCTGCCTATAGAGGTTTTTATATACGAAGCAACCCCTGTAGCTAGCAGGATGGTCTTTACCACAGAGTGCACATTTTGCAGGCTCCTCCTAAGGTTTCGGGCATGCCTCAGATGAGTGTGGGCCGTCACATTTAACGCATCTTCGAAATCTTTGTTGAAACTTTTATTTCTTGGTGAAGCGATCACTGAAGTCTACTCACCACCCATAATTGCATTCTCGTTTGCATAATAAAGCTCACGATAACCTGTATTTTTGGAAAACATTAAAAATGAAATGAGTAAAGAGTTAAAACTTCAAATTCAACTCTAAGCGACAACCTGCGGAACAGATACCGGGCAGATTATTTTACTAACTTTGGATAATCCACCCTTATACATTCTATTTGACATATATATTGTTTTTAAACTGCACTATTACAACTCATGAAGGTCCTTGGATTCAAGTAGAATAGAATAGAGTAGAAAAAAAACTTTATTCTGGGACCAAGTCCTAGTTTAGAATAGTTTAGAATTACAATAGATAACAAATAAAATAAACATAATATTCATCTGGCCAGAAGGCTACATAATGATACAAATCATGAAGTAATAAAGAGTGACAAAACATAATAAAAATAGAAATAGAAAAAATAAATAAAAAGAACGAGACTTTACATGATTTTAACTAATTGTCGAAAATAAAATATAGGTTAGATATTAACAAAATAATAATAAATAACATTAATATAATAGTTAATAACGGAATTGCTAAATAAAATAAATGAATGGCATAGCATGCAATAAAGTATTTACAAAGTCTGTATCTTCTTTGTTGTTGGAAAAATAAACAAAACGAGTATTCGATACTGATTTATTCAAGCGTCTTTTTGGGATGCCAAGAGATGATGGAAAATCAGGGATTTAAAGTAAGCCAGTGAAGAAGAATGCAGGATGAAAGGAAGGATTGAGTTCCACACAGTGGTGGAGCGGGCGAGGCAGGAACGTTTGAATGCCTTAGTTCTGTGGGAAGAAGTGTAGAGATCGGAAGGGCGGGATCTTGTTTTGTGGCGCTGGACAGAGGATTTGACTTGGAGGAGACTATAGATATATGAAGGGTATTGCGAGTTAATGGATTGGTGTAAAAAAACACTAAGGAAATATTGTCTACGACTGGGAGGGAAGAGCCACTTTAACTCATTATAATGATGTGGCACCCGGGAACGCCACGGAATACCAAGGTCAAATCTTAAAGCACAGTTCATTATTATTTTTAAGCCACCCTCCAATATTTTCGAACAGCACACAACAGTAGTCAAAGTGGGGGAGGATACGAGAAGCTTCCGGGTAGATTCTGTAAGGAGATGCCAGGATCGATGGAATAATTTCAGGGAACTAATTGATCGTCGGGATAGTTGGGTGGGGACATGTGGTTTCCAGGAAAGGTTTTAGTCCATGGTAATGCCTAGTTTTCAACGGAGGAGTTGAAACTGATGGGGTGGTCGTTTAGGATAATGTTGGGAGGGTCGGGATAGTTGTAAGGAGGGAGTTGGAACCTAGCACAATGGCCTGGGATTTCATTGCGTTCAATTCCAGTTTGTTCAACTTTGCCCAGGTACCGATTCTATCTAGGTCTTGCTGAATACTGGCGAACGCAAATGATAGCTCAGAAGGAGGAAAGAATTAATCGATTTGGAAGTGGTCAGCATATTGATGGTAGGAACAGTGGTGACCAGATTTAGGAAGATCGTTGATGTAACAATTGAAAAGGAGAGGAGAGATGCTTGGGCACTGTGGCGCACCTGAGGATAGAGTGAGGAAAGAGGAAAGGGGTTGGTTGGGCATAGAAACCGCTTGGGACCTCTCAGAGAGGAAGGATTGGAACCATAGTATAGAGCTGTTGGAAAAGGACAATGACTTTAGTTTGGAAAAAAAAGGATAGAATGGTTCAAGGAATCGAAAACTTTGGAAAAGTCTAGTACATGGAAGGGACTATACTTTTTCTAGCACTACGGTTGTACAGGGAGTTTATTGCCCGAAACCGCGCTCAACCGCGAGGTTTTTCGCCCAATTAAGAGTACCCACGATGTAGAGAGTATATGAGCCACAGAAGAGTCTGTAGATTCAACAGGGTTCATCCGCGGCTAATTGTTATTTAACAGATAGTTTACTTATCTGCCACAGCCGAATTTGAACCTTCAGAATTTCAACTCACAACTCTACGCACAAGGCAACTTCGCTCGCAAATTGGAATAGATAAGATGGACAGAATGACTATTGGATTAAAAAAATTTTATTATAAAATTCATTATTTAATTAAGTAAACTGTTTGCTGATAATTATAAAAGTTTAGTCAAGTAAAATTAAATCGAATTAGTAAAATAAAATACTCATTAGTAGTTCATGTTTATTCATCCAAGGGGTTTAATATTTTTGGCCAGCTGGCCACATTGACACCTCCAATTCTGATAACAACTTTGAATCGTATATTTCACTGGAGATTTCAAGATCATAGATAATAATAAGATAATAATTGAAAAATAAAAAAAAATTGTAAATTGCATTAATTATGTATTATAAAATCATCTAGTATAAATTTATCTATTAATAAATTATGTGCTATAAAATTATCTATTAATAAATTACGTATTATTTATTTGTTTTGTGGTAAGAGAAGTATGAATCACCAGTTCTCATAATTTCATTGAAATTACCTTTCTCTTATTTGGTATTATTGAAACATAAGTAGAAAATGTCTTCTATTTTGTGTTGCATTGTTCCATTCTTCAATAAATTTGGCATTAAATTAATGTGAGATAGTTTGGTAATTTAAAATACAATTATTTTGACGCCTTTAATTGCCCCCTACTACTATTTTTATCAACCTACTGCTATTATTTGATAAAAAACCAGAAATCAATATACCTTAGCCATATCATGCAAAATTACAAATATCGCCTACTCCAGCTGGAAATGCAGGGAAAGATTGATACTTGGAGAGGGACGCAGAAAGTAAAAGGTAGTCCACAACGCATAATTTAAGCCAGTGATTTGGCCCAGTAATAAATAAATCCAATTATTTATAATTGCCACAAACGAAATTAAGGTCACCTTGCTAATTGCCAACGTCCGGAACGGGTAAGGCACGAGAAGAAGAAGACTGCTGAAATAATCGTTTTGAATACCTACGCGTCCATAACTTGTCTCCAATTGCTTACTTTCGTTATTTCCTCTCGTGACTAAAGGTAGATACGCCATTGTAATCCAGTAATAAATAGATTAGTAAAACTCCAGAATACTATCGCATTATCAGTTCAACGATGCACTAGTTGTATCTAATAGTTTTTTCTTAAAAAGGAATTTGTATTTCGATTGAAATAAAAACCAAGGAAAATAAATCATCACATTAAGATTACATCAAAAATTCGTGACCTTCGCCCACTCCTTCACCTCGAAAACCACCAAGGTTCAAAATTGGACAAGAGGATGATTTAGGGCCCACGTCTTCCTGAGGCTTAATGGAAGTTTCAGGTTTTCGAGTTCAAACATTAACTCAAGGTGATTTTCAAGCATTAACTCAAGGCGATTTACAAATCTTTATCTGATTAACCATTTTTTAATCTAAATTTACTATTCATATATCATTCACTTAATTTCCATTTCATTTTTATTTTAAACAGGAGGTAGCTATTACGATATTAGGATATTATATATTTTTTTTCTCAAATCACTGATGATATTCATGTTAATACATTTCAATACGATTTGTTTAAACTTTTAAATTATTTTTTTATAAATTGCATGTATCTACATTACTATTTTCCCAAATTTTCTATTTAAAAAAATGTAAATATATTTTTAGAAGAATTATAATTTTACTTAGGAAATTGATTTTTTTTTTTACGAGAGATTATTCTTAGTCTTAATATGTCCTCATGAATTTCTTTCCTAGTGGTGTAAGTATTTACAAACATCTAATCAGTTAAATCTTTTAATTATATATATATATTGATATTTCCGGTGCCTTTTTTTTTTTTTTTTTTTTTTTTTTTTTTTATAAACGATCAATTATTAATGTGTACGTACGATACCAAAAATATGATAATCAAAGATGTATACAAAAACACTACTTCCTATCACATTTTACAAGAGTTTACATTAACGAATAATTGTTAAAAATATTGTTTACTACTTTATAAATGTTTTACATAATTCTCAATTTTTCAAAATCAATGCTATTATTGAGTTTGGATCAAAATGTTTTATATAGTTTGCCTTTCATACATCAGACAGTCAAAAATTATGTGTTTAAATGTCTGTTCTTCTTTCTCTATTGAACAAGCACTGTCATTGATTATGTGGAATCTGTGTAAGTATGATTTGGAATGTCCATGTTCAGTTAAAACCAGTGTTAGTTCGTAATTTGTGAATTTTATTAATATGTAGTTGTTGATTGTCAGTCTTAGAATAAACCTATGTAAACTAGGAGCTTAATTTGTACCAGCCCGTCATTCTTTCCAACTCAAAATTGATGTTTTCCTAGTAATTGGCATCTGCTTCGAAAGGTTTCTATCTGTAATTCATCTTCTTCTAGATCCTTTCCAGGCTCTCCCAATGAAATAAACTCGTATTATTTGTCCACCTTAGTTAATACTTCAAAATCATCCTCTCCCGTCTTTCCTTTAACGCCATTTTTCAATCCCAACAACTTTTACTCCCCAGACATTTCACCCACCAACATTATTTCCTCTCTTCTGAAATCCCACTACAACTCCGCAGGCTTTGATGGGATTCCCGTCCAACTGCTAAAATCTTGCCTTATTGATAATCTACCTGTCCTACTCTTCATATATAATTTTTCATTACAAAACGTAGTATTCCCTACCTCTTGGAAAAAAGCTGTAGTCCATCCTATAAACAAAACCTTTAACCCTGTTTCTCTCAAATACTACCGTCCAATCTAAATTCTCTCCAACCTTTCCAAGTCTCTCGAAAGAATAGTACAATCACAAATGTCTAATTTCCTCGAACAGTCCGAACTCCTTGATCCACTTCAATCACGTTTCCGTCCCGGTTTTTCCACACAATCTGCACTTACCAAAATTACCAATGACATACATACCGCTATGGACGACAGAAAACTAACTTGACTTTTCTAAAGGTTTTGATTCCTTGGACTATTCTATAATTTTCACTAAACTAAAATCATTGTCTTATTCTAAGATTTCTATGCGATGGTTCCAGTCTTTCCTCTCTGACAGATCCCAAGCGGTTCCCATACCTACTCAACCCCTTTCCAGATTCCTCAATCTGTCTTCAGGAGTGGCACATGACTCAAGCGTCTCTCCTGGTATTTTCAACTGCAATATCAATGATCTTCCTAAATCTGTTCATCACTTTTCCAAGCATCTATATTCTGACGACTTCCAAATCTATTCTCCTTTCCTCCTTCTGAGCTATTAATTGCGTTCGCCAGTATTCAGGAAGACCTAGATAGGATCAGTACCTGGGCAAATCTGAACAAACTGGAATTGAACACAATGAAAACTCAGGCCATTGTTTTAGGTTCCAACTCCCCCCTTACATTCATCAACACCCTCTCAACATCAATCCTAAACGATCATCCCATTACGTTCAACTTATCTGTGAAAAACCTAGCCATTACTATCGGCCAAAACCTTTCCTGGAAATCCCACAGCGCCCAAATATCCCTACGGTCAATTAGTTCCCTGAAGTTATTCCATCGTTCTCGACATCTTTACAGAATCTTCCCGTAAGTTTCTCGTAACATCTCTCATCTTCCCCCACTATGAATACACTACTGTAGCGTGGTATATGGAGGCCTTTCTAAAACCCTTGAAGGCATATTAAAGCGAATAATGAATTGCTCTCCAAGAATTGTGCTTGGTATTCCTAGGCGAACGCGCCACCTTAATGATTAGTTAAAGTGGTTCTTCCCTCCCTTCCGAAGACAATTTTTCCTCGGTTCATTCTTATACCAATCCGTTAACTCTCAACATCCTTCACATATCTACTGTCTCCTCCAATTCAAATCCTCAGTTCAGCACCATAAAACAAGATCTCGCCTTTCCGATCTCTATATTCGTTCCCACAGAAGCAAAGCATTCGAACGTTTCTTTCTCGCCCTCTCCACCACAATATGGAACTCAATCCCTCCTAACATCCGTCATGCTCCCTCACTATCATCATTTAAATCCTTGCTTTTACAACATCTCCTTGCTTCCCAAAAAGATGCTCTATAAGCAGGTTAGTCATTTGCTTAGAATATAATGTATATAATAATTTATTGTGGTATTTAGTTGTTTTAATTTTGTTTTTAGGAAGATGTACATGATGTAAAAAAATTATTGCATGCTTGTTCATGCATTTAACAGATGTTATGAATTTATCAATTCTCTTTAATTGCTTAATATCTTGTCAGGATTCGTACTGTTTATTTACTTATTATTATTTTTTGCTTAATTATTACTTTTTAAATGGTTTTCTGTCACTCGTTTTTTTACTCGCTTTTTGATTTGTATCATTTTGTCTTCTGGCCAGATATACATAATGTTTCTTTTTCTGTTCATATTTGTTATTCTAAAGGGACTTAGTCCCCGAATAAAGTTACTTTTCTATTCTATTCTATTGGTTTTTAAAGGCTACAGATGTTTTGTGAAACGATGGAGATAAACCATTTTGTGCTGGCTTTTTTGCCAATTTATCAACTCCTTGCCCTCAATGCCAGAGTCCCCTTTTGCCCATTTTATTTTTAATGAGTAATTTAGAAGCCTAAGTCTGCATAAGTTTATTCTGATAATTTATGTTAGCTCGTCATATATCCCTGTGTCCAGAACTAATTGTATCATGATCGCATTATCTGAGTGTATGAGAACGTCTTGATGTACGTCGGTTGGAAGGTCAAGAAGGGATTCTGTTGATTTTACGACTGTGCACTTGGTTGTTAAAATTGTATTCTGGAGCCTAGTTGGTACTTGAGCTTTGCATCTTCCCATTCCTGTCACAGATTAGCCAAGCGCAGCCTACTATAATTGCATCAATTATATTGCATCAATTCTTTACTTTCATCTCTGTATACTCGTATGTTAGAGATTTTAGAGTTTGGGAGTTCTTCTAGCTCCACCAAACTCATCCCCAACCTCATCACTGATTTAGAGCATGTATACATCTCAAACTCTAGATCAGTCTACTTCTTCCACGAAGTTATAGATTTTAGTATCATTATTTTTTGTCAAGTGTGAGTAAAGTTCGGCATTCGGTGGGTATAACCAATGCTAAGTAATGTTAAAGGTTCTGATTCCCGTTTCATCATTAGAGGGTGGTCCCTGTAGCCTTCATTGTCCAGTTTGATCATTTTTTAAATCAATAGACACAGTGCCTGGCAATACAGAAGCTGTTTATTTTATACTTTTTAATTAACCGAATGATATGTTTATTCTAAAAACATTTTTTAACTCACTGATATAAAAAATTAAGTAACTATTATCTCAACATATGGATCGGATGTGGAAGTAGGTAATTGAAGGAAAGCTGAGGAGAGGACTTGAGCAAGAATCGAATCGTGACTGGGTCGTCTCATCGCTACCTCCAGTTAGTCCTCCCTCTAGTAGGCAATGTCGAAAATATTTGTCGAGCCTCACTCTTCTCTATATTTTAGTAATTTCACCCAGATCTTTACTTAATATGAAATCTAGTTTTTAATAAGTATCCCTTATTTTTAAAAGATTTATAAATAATTTTGAGGTAAAATTAATAAGCATTAAAAATTTACGGAATTTAAAAACAGAATCACAGAAAACGAGTGCAAATTTTCCAATCGAAATACTTAGACTTTTCCACCACGATATGTCTATTAAGGTACCACCGTATGTCAAAAAGAAAACTCTTAAAAATACCAACGGATTACTAGCATAATACAAACGCTTTTAAGAAAACTGCACGGGGATCCAAACACATTAATAGAATAAATGGTTACGACTCTGGTGCCTAAGAACACTAGGAGGAGACTAAAAAAAAATCCCTATTTTATGAGGGGTCTGTCCTCTTATGAATTTAAACCAACACACGGGAGAAGTACCACAGGGTACTGTTCTTCTTCATGCCGTTCATGTCATTCTATATTATTTTAACCTATATTATTTTATTCTATATTGTTAACCCATTTGCTTAATGTCAATTGTTTGTTCTTGACTGGTGTGAATATAAATAAAAAGAAAGAAAATACTATTGTTGGTAAATTTTACGTGGACCATTTACTCGAATATATATATATATATTTATTCAGGATAGTTAAAGCACTATAATAGCAACTTAAGTGATTATAAATCTAGTAACTCCTCTTTCTCAACATATTTTAACTCAGGCTAATATGATTTCCAGATTTTAAGTTTCGATTAAGGAATAGTTCCTTATGTCTGCCATTTTCATAAAATTTTCAATAATTATATTGTAGCCATTAGTTAGTTGATATTTGTTCATTTATCGTCACTTTATGCTGCTAAGGCTAATCGGACGATGCTACAATGGCAGCTCTAAATTTTGCCTATCCAGGTTTACTTAGGATAGAGATTTTTAACGAGTACCTGACATCGTACAGGCTCGGGACCCCCGTTTAACGTCCCTTCCGAAGGGAAGGCGTAACTAAGGATTTTTTACTCCCTTAAAAAAATCCTAGGGCCACCTGCCGGGCTACGAACCCGCGATCTTGGGCTTAGTAGTTTGTTACGTGTAGCCATTAGTATATATTAGCTGTAACATTAAATTATAAATTAAAAAGTAGCCATTGCTAATAACTTCTGTGGATGTTGGAATATTGGCGGGTGTACCATAATAGACTGAACATGAGCATTGTAATTAGCATCATCCCTTCAGAACCTTTTTTAAATCTCTGACATCCTTCTTGGGATCTTCTGATGTAAAATCATAGTTTCATAAACATGAAATCATCAGAAATCTGTGTTCAATTTGATTCGTAAGAAGTTGACTTAAAGCGGAAAATTACAAATTCCGAACAAAAAGTTTCTTACGTGTTTTGCCAAAGAATTAAACATTAAAATAAAAAAATAAAATAGTTATTCAGTTTTATAGGTTCTCCAAGAATTTACCATCATCAAAAGCTGCATACAATCAATGTCAAGTTCAGTAAATAACTTGGTTAGTATGAGGGCTGTCAACACGTCGCAGCTAACCTTACACTAGACCATAGTAACTAGCAACATCCCATGAAATCTGATAGTACGGGAGTCCAGGAGCATTAGCATGACAGCCAGTTTACAAACAGAAGTTACAGTGGTAGCCAACTTGAGCACAGTAACTGCCATCGTGTAACATGCCTTAAGGTCTAGTAAGGGAAACCTAATATATCCCGGCATTTTTTTTTAGCTACGTCCTCTCCCAGCAGTCGGAGAACTCTTTGGCATATCTCTGGTTCTTAATCAACTAATATAGAGTTGATTAATGAAGATTCATCAGTCATGTAGAGTTATCAGTTGGTAGTTAATTGGAATGTAAATAAATAACTTTATTTTTATTTATCAGGGTACAAAATTTAAAACATCTCTTATGGGTCACCTGAGGCGTAGTGTTTAGCAACAACCTTCTATGCCCTAGGCCTAGGTTGAGCAACCTGGCAGGTGGTCTTAGAATATTTTAAAGATACCTAAAAATCATTAGTTATGCTTTCCTTTGGAGGGGAGTAAAACGGCAACCCTTAACCAGTCTCTACATTGGCCAGTAAAGTACTCGCCAGAGTCTCTATCCAAACTCTAGTTCAACTCAAGTTCACTTTTGACTTCTAATAAATGTTTAAATTACTATTGAAAAAATAAAATTTATTTAAAAACAGTTAGTAAATAATTATGACTACAAAAAAAACACAACTGACTGAAGATAATAATAAAAACCATTATTTGATACTAGCCATCGAATGACCTAAAATTCTAATACAGATAGAAATACGCGAGCATTAATCTCGGAGAGTGAATTGGCTGATTGCTATCCATGTTGACTGAACTTGACTGAAGAATACCTTGAAAATTTTCGACATCTAAATTATTTCTATGCTATTGTGACTTTCGGAGGCACAAGACGTTGCCATGCGTTATGGATTGGCCAAACTGTGCCAAAGCTTCCAATGAAATGATTTCACGTAGAAGAGAACATTGGTGAGATTCACTAACAAAGATTAGTTTATGCTTGCTTTCAAATTTTAAGTTTCTGCATACAACACCCCGCATTGTTCTCAAATTTAGATCCTTCTGTTAAAATTAGTTTATGATCGGTGAATTGGTGGAGCATGATTTCACCGTACCTAAATTTTACCATATCTGGTGTGGAGCTCTTCGAAATTAGTTGCAGTTTCTTGTTAGGGTTAATGCCTGGAATTGTCCATGGTGACGAGTACCCTATCCTCTAGGATCTAATATCCCCTATTTATTCTTGTATCATTTTTATATGCTTCTTTTTTTTCCTCCGATAAAAGAGATGGTGGATAAGGGCGGTTAAAGACCAGCTACACATTGAGAAAAGCCGCGAAACAGGGGATGTCCTTTTGAGGTTTTTGAAAAATCCGCGAGTGAACGCGGAGTGTTTGCCGGCCTGTAATTGGCAATGAGGCCGTGACTAGAATCAAACCCGGCTCGTAGCCTTGCTATATAAGAAGCCGACAGAGACTCCCTTCCAGATCGGATTTTGCATCCGGATATTTTATAATGACTGGTTGCTCCTCGAAGCAGACTTGGTAATCAGGGAGGGAGCATCGCCTCGTCCATCTTAGTGAAGTGTCAAGAATAACATAGCTAGTGGAGTTGGCAAAAAATAAAAATCCTTCCATGGTATCTGCCATAAAACTAGCCCCTTGTTTGTCTTTAATGATTTGTATCTATCCGGTTTTCCCATTCAGCAGGAATCCTTGTATCGATTTTCAAAAGAATTGGATATGAAATAGTAATGGTAAAAGAATTAAACGATCTTTTCTACAATTACAATACAACTTCTGTAGTTGAGTGTTTCTTTGATTTGGCAAATTCATAAAAGTATTATTCAAGAAATATGTTTTTCTACTATAATATTGGACACTTACAATTGTTCACCATTGTAAAATAAATAGCTGTAAACAAACCAAACAATCACAATCACGGCTGAACCCTCCCATACCCTGAGAGGCACAAAAGGGTGTCGGGAAAGAAGAAGAAATAAACAAAACTTGAAAACCATCTTCACCCTGTTTCCATTAATGCAAGAACCATATTCTTGGCCACAGCAATATATATATATTAGGGGGTGGCCGAAATAACTTATTCTTTTATTTCGAAGTTGTAATATATAGATATATATAATGTAATATATAGGTATATAGTAAGTTGCGAATTATATGGACAAAGAAAAGGAAAAAAATTATCAAAATCGGTTGACATCTTCCGGTCGCTCACAGGCCCTAAAGTTTGACAAAATGCGAAAAAACTTCATTTTTGCAATTATTATTTTTTATTTTTGAATTAGATGTTTTCGTAATGTAATAGTTTGTAACTTCTTCAAATAGAGCCTAAAAACATTGTGTTTTAATTTGGTTTAGATCAGTTGGTATCTTTCAGTCGCGCATAGGGCCTAAAATTTGCTAAAATATTGAAAATTTCACATTTTTACGAGTTATTTTTTATATCCTTGATATACTTTTTTTAACGTAATAGTTACAGTATTTTTATTTTTGAACATAAGAAAATTCTGTTTATTGTGGTGTGAATAAATGAACAACTTCAGGTCGTCAATACAGGTTGGAAAACTGGTCTGGTTTGCCAAGTTGAACTTTATTTACGGAAACCTATACAATGGGCAATTTGCCTCCTCCATTTCAATGAGTTGCGGTTGTTAACTTCCAGAGAATTCATTGTCAGATCCCACAGATAGACAGAAACTTGCTTAGCAAAGATCAGCAATACCAACTTGATATTTCAAAGGCAATAAAATCAGGAACCAGTAAAGAAGATTTGGCTGTGCGGGCATCACATTCGAGGTGGTTGACAAAAGCAAATAGAACTCTCAGATTGTACATGAGTGAAGAAAACCCCTCACCTGAACTTCAAGAACTAGTTTTATTTATATTGAAATCATACATGCCAATGTGGTTTACTATCAAAACAAGTAAAGACTTTACAGACGGCCCGAAACTTGTTTACCAAGCAATACAATCTACCAGGTATTTGCCAAAACCTTTGAATGATGTTATCGACCCTGTGATCAAACAATGGGTTTTTCGCCCACCCAGAACACGTACTGTTAGCCATGACTCAAGATGACAAGAACACATAAGAGAGCTCGGACTTCGAAAAATTCCGGAGGCAAGACAGATAAATGCAAGAAGGAAAACAGTACTAACATTCACACCACCCAAAATCAACTTTAATGCGCAAGAATACTCGGAAATGATTTACTGGATGGACTGTGAATTATCTTCTCCCCCATTGGCAGAAATCAGTGACGACGAGATCAAATAGCACATTGACAGTGACTCAATCCCTGACTGGAGCATAACTTTCAAGCAATTCCCAGTTCACACGAAGTAAAACTCGTCATGGAAACCTCTGGAAAAGTTTTTGGAGCTGAATCTCGAGACGGATTTATAAGAAACACTCTATTGTACAGATCATCCATGCCCAACTTCACCATCAAATCAGTCTTCAAAGTACCTTCGGCTACAAAATAGAGAACAGTACTAATGAACAGGTTCAATTTACATGGACTATTTATTCAGAACTCCGTTTTTCTTTTTTATACAAGTAAGTTTATTGTTAAAAACTGTACTGTACCTAAAATATCTAAGCTTTTTAAATATAGAGCAAGTCGAAAAGTACTTGGCCCATTGTTACTGTTATCACCCATCATGTCATAGGCCTAACTATCTTTTTTCTCCTACTTTTTTATATGGTGCTGGGGTCATTGCGCGACCGGAAGTTGTTCATTTATTTACACCATAATAAAACACAATGTTCTTATGTTCAAAAATAAAAATACTGTAACTATTACTTTAACAAAAATTATATTAAAGATATAAAAAATAACTCGTAAAACTGTGAAATTTTCAATATTTTGGCAAGTGTCAGATCCTATGCGCGATTGAAAGATATCAACTGATCTAAACCAAATCAAAACACAATTTTTTAGTTACAATTTGAAGACGTTACAAACTATTACATTACGAAAACATCTAATTCAAAAATAAAAAATAATAATTGCAAAAATGAAGTTTTTTTCACATTTTGTCAAAATTTTGTTAAACGCATAGGGCCTATGCGCGTCCGGAAGATGTCAACCGATTTTGATAATTCTTTTTTTTGTCTATAAAATTCGCAACTTTTCCGCGCTATAACAACTTAAAAACAAAAAAATAAAAAAAAAATTAAAAAAGAAATAAAAAAATGAGTTTTTTTCGGGCCATCTTAATATCGATGCCTTAGTTCATAAATGTGTTAAGTGCAAATTTCTCAAAAATGGGGTTTTCTATATAAATAATATTGTAAAGTTGTGATCAGGAAGTCATAGATCAAATGTTGATATACAATTAATAGAGGAGCTTTAAAGGTTACAAAAAAAATTTGTGTGCTTAAACTTGAAGTGTATTTCTTGTGTTAAATTATTATCAAATTTGAAAGGTAAAATCTTGTTTTCGGCTCTTGACACATAAGGCATCGATATATAAATTGGAAGAAAATTTTTGGCTCAATTAAAGACCAAGTTAAATACAGGCAATACCATCACAGTAAGATGTACTCTCCAGTTCACAAAATATCTGGGGTTATGAGGAAAAGGAGGATTGCATTTGATGGTCACTTGCTTAGAATGAAAGGAGTAAGAAAAGAATATCGAAAGCTGCGGTTGTGTTTAAATCAGAGAGCCAAGAAGAGATGCTAGAGGAGTAGACTGAAGTTTCATATTGGAGGAGATCTGAAATGTGTGACGGTGGGATGGGATGACTTGTTAAAGAAAGGATGCAAGGAAATAATTACTATATCAGGAAGGATGAAGCAAAGGCTTGAAGTGACAGAGGCGTTTCTCGTGATATCAAAGATGAAAAGTACAACGCAATTTTACAACTCAAGTTTTAGTTTCGTCCTTATGGAGGCATCATCATCAATATCATCATTGGCACTACAGGCCCATATGGTCGTTGGCCTGCTCAATAAGCCTTCTCCAGGTGGCTAGATCCAGTTGTGGAGAGTTTAGTAGCACAACAGTGTACTTCCATCTAAGCCGAGGTCTTCCTGTTTCCTATGTTTTTTAGAGGCTCTCATCAAGCAGCTTTTTGTACCCCCGTGTGCGTAGAACGTCGCTAGCACAGTGCAGTTTTCCCAACTTGATATACCTCACCAATCACCCTCACCATAAAGTTGGTATAGTTTCTCTGTTAAGTAGACATAAGTTTTAAAATTACATCCGCAGGTCATCTGCATGACAACTCACTCTGCCCAAGATTGCGGGTTCGCAGCGCGGACAGATGACCTTAGATAATTAAAGGGAGTAAAAAATCCTTAGTTTTGAGGTCTTTCGAAAGCTACGTAAAATGGGGTCCTTAGCTCGTATGGTGTCAGGTACTCGTTAAAGATCTCTATCTTAATTATACCTGTGGCATAATTATGGCAGTGTGCCATTAATAATAGCAATATTTAGGACTCTCACAGTAGCATCGTTCGATTTCCAATAGTAGCATAAATTGACGTTCAATGATCCCGCAAAATTACATGCATGAGGTTTCTAATCAACATATTTTAAGTATGCTTTATCCGAAATTGAGAATATTCAAGAACCATGAAGTTACTTCCTTCATGGTAGTAGTCCTGCGCAAGAACAAACAGACGAAAAATCGCATAAGTAGAAGAGACGGAAGAGGATAACAAAAGAAGACGGAGATAGTGCATGGAGAGAGAGGCAAGCTAGTGCAAGGAATGAAGTGGACGGAGGCTAATAGAATTCGATTTGAGCCGTAGCCTAGGCTTTGTGCAAGAGGACTCGTCTCATTTGTCAATATGTCAGCCGGCCTTGGTCGGGATCAACGCACTGACCCTTCCAGCCCAGCATCTTCTCCAGGCCATCTCTCAACCAGTTCCTTCTACTCTTTTAGTCTGTTACCGATGATAAAGGACCAATGTTATTTATAATTGATTGACTAAAATATACCATAATTATGCTGTAAAATTTTTTACAAGATTCAAAATATGTACATTAGAAAGATTTTTTTATTATTGAGAGAGTTTTCGCAAACAAGTTTTAGGAGAATATTTTTTTTTCCAGGTCATTCTGTTAAGAGCTTCTTCTTCATTTATTTATCCAGTCATATCTTTCTGAATTTGGTTCATCCATGAAATTCTTGGTCGGCGACTTCTTCTTCTCCTTCCTTCGGGGCACCAGGATCAATTATTTTCCACCCTCAATAGGTGACAAAACCACTTAATCGCTTTAAGGCGATTTTTTCAAGAATGGTGGTTGTTAGTAACCATTATCTCTGCTGCTATCGACTGCTGAATTGGGTATCCTATCACGCCTTGATATTCCGGCTGCTCCTCTCCAAAAGTCCGTCTCTAGTATAGTTTCTCTTTGCTCCCCTTTCCTAATATTCATGTTTTACAGCCATATAAAATTATAGCCATTATAATAGCATAGGAAATCATTCTTTTGTGTTTTTTCACAGTAGGAAATTGAGCATCCCAATAGCTTTCTTCGGTTCTTCGGGCTACACCCCCGTCAGATGTTCCTTCTTTTTGAAAGACAGATCCAAAATATTCGAAATTCATTACATTTTTAATCTGTAGACCGTGTTCACCTCGAATGGTCCGTCCTCGTCAGTATCCAAATATTCAATCTTTTCGATATTAGAAAACTTAAAGTTTATAATATTAATTAAAAAGAAATTCTCTCAGCCGTGTAAAGAAATATATGTATGTGCTAATCGACTCTCACTGTGTCGAGTAATTGGGTCTTTTTCAGACAAGTGTCTATTAATTGTGGACTCATATGTTTTTCATTAAAGTGCTATCCTCATTATAAATATACAACTTATTACCAAAGTTGAAAATAACTGAAAGATAAGTCAAGTATCTTAATTGTTGTCTTACTGCCTTTAGTATGGACTTATCTTTAAAAAATAATTATTTCATTATGTAATACAATGAGTGTTATATGTTCTGTGAATATTAACTAAAATACCCGATAAATAACGAGCAATATAATTAATTTATACAGGTATGTTTATCTTGTTTTTTTATATTATTAACTTGTTGGATGCTTTTATTTATTTATCTAATGCTATTGTAAATCTTAAGGTAATACATATATATGTATTATATTTTTATAAAGCGGAATCGTTATATTTTCTTAGCCAATAAGGGGGTTGAAAAAAAGTTATTTATTGCTTATATAAAACTCCATTTCAACCCAAAAACTAGAATGATGCGTTCCACTTCCTTCAATACAGTATACTATTATTAATTATGGGTCTGTTTGACTCGGTCATATGGTGTTTTATTGTTACCATTCGATCGTTCTTGAGAAGCTATTTCCAACAATATACGATCTCTGTATTTGGATTTGGATTTTCGCCATAATATACTTTTTATATATTTTTTTATTTATTCAAACACCTTATTATATTCACTGTCACTATTTTAAACCAATATTTTTTATATAAAATCGATAGATTTTGACGACAGCTGACGATTGAAACTTAAAAGGACGTAGTAGCTTTTCCGAGTCAAAAGTTATACTGGGTGGAAATCTCGATACATAGTAAAATTACTTCAAAATGGTAGCGCTTCTACCTCCACCAGTCGCGATGCTTCCCAGTCCTCACATGTAATGAATTATTTGGTCCTTTAGCTATCCAGTGGTCTAATTGAATTTTGGATGGAGGTGATGGATGTGTAGCTGCAATACTAAACTGTATCCCCCGATCATTCTTGTTTTTTTTAAATTGTGTCCCACTGTTGAAGCACAACGACAAAAAGCCACTACAAAATTCAACTTTTAAGACTTTTTGATGGATCCCGTGTTACCTCACCAAGTAATTGCATCTTAAGTGATGTATAGAATCATTAAGATGAATTTACCTAGATTTTTGTCAAAAACAATTAAAAAATAACTTTATTCTAGGCATCCATCCATCTTGCAGGTTGTGCCTTGTTACATGGCTATCCTTGTACAAGCTACATAATAGGATGTTATGAAGTCTTTCACACCAGCTTCGAAAGAATTTATTTCTAATTAACTTTTTTGTTTGAAAAAAAAGTAATGATTATGTTTTCAAACTCGCAATGAAGTAAGAAGAAACGTACACAAGGATCTGCAACCATTGTCTAACTGAGATATTGTCTTAGAATAAGAGAACCTTATTGTTTTAAACAATATATCTTTACTTAGAAAATTTTATAATGAAGTGTTCATGTCCTGGAACTAGGAAAAGAACTCTTGATGGTAACAATATAAATGGTTAATGGAAAAACTTTTTTTTTTTTTTTTTAATTTATTTATTGAAATTTACAACTGTATACAAAATACATCAAGTAAATTAAATGACTGATTACATTGACATGAAGACAAGTTGAGAAACTACCCAGTGGTAGTACTCAAATAAAAAGTTCAGCTTAGAAGGTCACGAGGCCATCTTCTTTTTAGACGCCTCGGAGGGTTATCAGGAATTGAAGAGGTTGCGAGGTTTGAAACTAGTGGGTTTGGGTGGAAATGAAGTTTGTCATGAAAAGATTGATATCGGATTCGGGCCAAATCAGCAATAAACGGGACGTTAAGGTCATTATGGATTACTTTGTCCGTAACAAAGTAAGGAGCATTGAGGATTTTCCGAAGGAATTTGGATTGTAAAGACTGAATACGAGAGGAATTCGATGGCTTAGTGGAGCCCCAAAGCTCTATTCCGTAAGTCCAGATGGGTCTAATGATTGTCATGTATATGAGTCTCTTGTAAGTAATTGGAAGCTTAGAGTGTTTGTCTAGTAAATGTAGAAGTAGCCTGAAACGGCGAGCTGTTTCTTGTCGTTTCAGTCTAGTATGAGGATTCCAAGTTAAGCGTTTGTCAGGGTGTAGTCCTAAGTACCGGATCTGTTCTACAGGACTTAGAGGGATGTTATTAAACGATACAGGAGGGCAGGAAGTCGCTGATTTACGACGGAGGGTAAAGGTGATTTGATGAGATTTTTGAGAATTTATTTTAATCCTCCAGTTTTGACACCAATTTTCAAGGTCACTAATGTGGGATTAAAGAGTACGGGATGCTATGACTGGATCAGTGTTGACAGATAATAGACATGTGTCATCCGCATACGTGGTAAGGATAGTATTGGGATGAGTTGGGATGTCAGGGGTATAAACTGTGTAGAGAATTGGGCCGAGGATACTGCCTTGAGGAACGCCAGCAGATTGAGGAAAGAGGGGTGAGTAGACATTATTATGATTTACTGTAAATGACCTTTAGGAGAGATTGGATTGGATAATGACAAAGTATGTAGGAGGTAGGGATTTACGGAGTTTGTAAAGCAACCCGGGATGCCAGACTCGGTCGAAAGCCTGTTCGACATCAAGGAAGACCGCTGGACAATACAATCCACGTTCCAAAGCTGAGGAAACAACATCCACCACACGATGGCATTGCTAAATAGTGGAGTGGGATGTTCTGAATCCAAACTGGTAATCTAGGATAATGTGATTTGCATTTAGGATGGGGTACAATCGTTTCAGGATGAGCTTTTCCAGGATTTTACCCATTGATGGTAAAAGTGAGATAGGGCGGTAAGAGGAAGGGTATTCCGGTTTCTTTTTAGGTTTAGGTATCATTTTCACGAGGATAATTTCCAGAGGTTAGGAAAATGTGTAGTGCGGAGTATAGCATTATGTATGTAGGTGAGGAATAAATGGCTTTTCTAGGAAGATGTTTTAGGATGTGAATCGTGATGAGGTCGTGTCCAGGAGCTTTGCGAGAAGGTAGTCTGTGAATAATGTTCGATATTTCTGAAGGATGGAATGCGTTGGGAGGAAGAGTCATTTGAAGGGGAATATTTAACTCTCTTTGTATATATTCATGGTGAGATGGATTCATGATATCAGGATGAGGCTGAAAAGTTTTAGAAAGGAATTGACCGAACAACTGTGCTTAATGGAAAAACTAAAATCATGGTTAGCAATTTGTAGGAGTTCCAATAGGTAGATGTTGGGGGAAACAAGATAAAACCCTTTCCAAAAATTAATTCACATCGGCCAATCACACATGATAAAACAAATCGAACATTTCTGTTGAAATATTTATTAAACACGCACAAGCTTAATTCTTAATTTAATAACTGCCTGATTTCTGGCTGATTGCATGATTCGACTTTGCCAAACATTTAATAATTCATTTTTATCTATTGTTCTTTTGATGGTGCTTTTTTTTTAATATTTTTATTTTGAAGAGAAAAGATTTAATAATTCAGTTGCTTAAGTAGGCATCAGAGACATTTTAATTATAAAAGTATAAACAAAAATTCGTGATACAAATTTTTTTAAAGGTTTACTTATTATGTATTCATTAACCTCGTGTTTCCACTCATATCTTTACCGCTTTGGGTGCTAAAAATACAAAAACATTAAAAATGAAATTTACCTGATTAAGGTTTTTTTATGCATATTTAGCTTTGAAAATATTTAAGAGCCTTTAATATAACATCCTGAAAGGTTGCAGGACTTCTAAAATTTTTCGAGTTATTGGTAAAAATGAAACTGTCTAGCTTAGGTAGTTTTTATCATTAACTGATTATATTTAAATCTCAACATAATGTTTAAAAAAATTATAGTCGTGATTACCGTGTAATATTTTGTTATCACTTCTCGAAAAATTAATGAATTTAATATTTAACAGTTGCATATCGTCGCTGTCATAACAATACCGCCTATCTACAACTTTTACTGAAAATGAGTTAGTAACGGTAACGCATTCTACAGGTTGAATTACACACTGTTAAAAAAAGCTTTCAAGGTTGAACACAATGCAAGCATCTTTTTTATCGGTTATCTTTATCAAAGATAACTGATATATAAGGTAATATAATATATGGCGCGGTTTTTCTCTCTCCTGTAAAATCGCCCAAAGTGTACATTGGCGGTATTGTTTTGACAGCGACGATATATGAGCTGTTGTTTTGTTTGTTTGTTTATTTAACGTAATTTTATGCTGCTATCAGATCTGTAATCAGACGAAGCTGTTATTTTTGAAAGTGTTAAATGTCCATTTGGATCAAAAAAATCGTTTATTCTTTTTAATAATTGTAATGATTATTATTTCATAATAAAATCTAAAAGTGCGTAGGACTAAAATATCACTCTTTGCTCTTTGCTAAGTTCGTTTTAAACTAATTCAAATAGAAGCCCTTAGATATTGCAAAAATGAAAAACGGACTTATACCTCTTTCAAAAATAACAGCTCATACATATATGTTAATAACATACCAAAGTTTTAAATAAAGTAGATAAACCATAAAAGTTATTTTTTAAAAAAAGTATCAGTAGTGTAATAAATTTATAAGTAAATCGGCAATATAATAATAAAACGATGGGAGTTCGAGTGATTTAAATAATTATACGATTGGAGCAACGGGGTTGGATTGCATAGCAGTGGACCAACGTATCCCCCCATTAAAAAAAAAAGAGTTTGATTTTTTTTAAATAATATAAAAACCTTCAATGTAAATCAGTTGATAACTAATATCACATCGTCCTTTTTATTACTAATGTCGAGAGTCAATAGTTTTTCTGGGTTTTTTTTAAGGGGGGGGGGAGAAGGGCAAGAAATAAGACACTCTTAGGTGGGTCAATGACTTAATGTCGCTATCATGTTTGTCTTAACAGAAAGAACTAATACGAGCAGTAGAAAAAAAAAACTCCTGTAAGTTACCGTTACAAACTATCAGCTACAACATCTAACACGTTAAGTGGATGTCATTATAAAGAGGGTAGATTAGGAATGACTGGATAATCGCAGTAATCTAAGTCTTATTAAGTTTCAAGACGGTGGAAGATTGACTTAAACATTATACAAACAATGGATACTTTACGCAGATTTAACACGACGATAATGGATTTAAACTCATAAAAATCGATTTAGTATAACAAAGTGATACTATAAATAGCGTATTTTAAAATATAAATATCGTTAAAAATATCTAAAACATCACTACAAATTTATTACTCTTTACAGTAAAATAATCATTTTTTAAGAGCTTCGAACTCAAAATAAAATATGCCATAAAAAAAGAGCACACAATTGCATATTCAAGTTGTTTGAAAGTATCTATATGGTTGTAGATACATATTTTAAATCAAATAGACACTCTATCAGATATATTTCAGTATTTATCTTAATATTTATATCAACGCTATGCACCCTAGAGTGGTTTATGTAGTCTCTTATGTTTCCTAGTGGTCTCATCCTTTTTTGGACTGAATATTCTATGTAGCCCCTTATTTTCGAATACCTGAACACTTTGTTCATCCTTTAGCGTTACCGGCCAAATTTCACATCCGTAAAGAAGAGTTGGAAGGACGATGGTTTTATAAATTCTGATTTTTAGATTTCAGGACAAAAGACGCAAGCTTAGTAATGTCGAGGCCGAATAATAACAAGCATTTCCCGCCTTTATTTCCTCTTGAATTTCGTTTTTTCTAGTTACCATAGACCCTAAGTACTTAAACTTATCCACATGTTCGAACTTACTCCCTTCTACAGATCACCAAAACTTCTCCCTTTTCTGCCACTAACCATATACTTAGTCGTATCCGAATTTACTTCCAGCCCTATTTCCTTCCCTGCATTCATCAGCGTTTCTGTATTTAGCGTTATAGTTTCCGCGTCTTCACTCAACAGCACCAAATCGTCCGCAAGCCCAAGGACTGATATTTTACTATTCATATCAAAATTTAAACCTTTTTCGTTATGTATCACCTTTTTAATGACGTACTCAAGTGTTAAATTGAATAGTACATGTGATAGCGAATCATCTTGTTTTAAACATGAGCTAATTTTGAACTTCTCCGAACAATTATTACCGATTCTAACCTTATCTAATGTTTCGCTCATGCACATCCATACCAGATTTACTAATTTTTTTGGCATACCCTGTTCAATCAATACGTTATACATAATCTGACGGTCGCTGGAATCATAAGCTTATTTAAAATTGATAATTTTTATATCAAAGAAAAATTTAACGATTACATTATAAAAGAAAATGCTCATCGACGATCGAAATTCGGATTTTAAAAAGGATCAAAATTTTGAATTACTTAATGAACCATTTCTATATAGAAGAACATGCGTATGTGCGTTTATAAATCATATTTAAAAAACTGACAACAAATCTACAAATATTCAATAAAAAATTCATTTGCTGATGACTGAAGATAAGCAAAAATAATCTTACCAACTAAATGGAAATAAAATACCTTCTTCCAATACTGAAGAATGATACCAACAATTATAAAGGATATGGGTTGTTGTTTCAATTCCTGTTTAAAAACTTTATTAAGTCTAATTTTATAGACAAAGATGGATCATTCTTCAATTTAAAATTTGTTCTATCTAGGTGAAGATGAATTTGATTTTTCAGATTAAATGCAGGAAGAATCTTTCAAACACCATAAAAACTTTAATGATTTTTACCCCATTTTATTTATATTTTAGTAAATTAATAGATTCATGGTGAATCTTTTTTTCATTTTGACAAAAATTGAGTTTTGAATAGTGCTACTATCATACCAGATGTGTGTAATGTAAAATTGCTTCACCTGACCATAAGTAATTTTAACAATTTACAAGAATACTAGAATGAAATGCAAACATTGTATATAATTGATTATTAATATCATAATAAGCATTATGAGTTATTAAAAAGTATACATCAATAAGTGGTGTTACATGCCTGTTATAGAGAATGATTCTAACAGCAACAAATAATAAAAAAATTTCAATTCAAAATTGTAAAAAATTATTTCATGTTTCAATATTTTAAATATAAAGGAATAGAAGATCTCTTTCAATGTTTTATTCCCATAACAAAGAAATTTTAATTTCTTTTACTTGTTGTTTTTTATTTCATTTTCACCTTTATGAATTTTATATCTTTTTAGAAATGCAATGTTGAAGCTTGATGAAACAAGGCAGCGACCTTTATCGAAACATTGGCAAATTTCAAATAACAGTTCAACAGTAGCTAATTGACAGCTGTTGATACATTTCCTTTATCAACTATATATTTATCATGACTCAGTTTAAACTCATATCAACTCAATTGCTACGATCAATTTTTTTAAAAGTTTAAATTGATTTTCAAGAGTGTCAATGAAAAAATTGGTTTGGTTGTTGAGATAATCTTCATATCCATATAAGTAATTCAACCAGGCAAGTGATTTGAAGGATGTTAATAACTCCATAGTTAATAGTTGCTATGTTGATATCTTATTCTTTTCGAACAAAAAAATATTATTTAATCACCTGTAATGTATGTAATGTTCAACTCCTAAAAACCTATTTGTTGCTACAATGACTATTACAAACATATATGAAGATAATTAAGCAGAATATGACTCTTAAAATGAGATGAATAAAAACGTTCAACTGCAAGAGTAGGATGTGTGGAATATCTGACTTGATGGGATAATACAATGATCATGATATCTATCCTTTGTGTATCATGTATATGTTAAAGCTTAAATACCCTACCAGCCTGGAATACAGTGTTGGCTTTTAATTTATACATGCTTACCTAAAGAATATTAGAAAAATATCTTAAATCCTCTTTAGAGATTTGGTGAACATCAAACTCATTTTTATTAAGGTTACTTGTTAGAAATAGTTTTAGATCTTTGATGGTATGCTTCTGTATGGCCAGCCCGAATATTAGTTTAGTAATTAAACATTAGATTTTTAAGTAGCAGATTTGGATAACTACTGTCTCAGCTTTCTCAAGTATTTTTTCGGATGATTGTGTGATGAATAATCCTGATTTAAAGAAGATAAAGGAACAATAGTTCAATCAATAAAACACTAAAGTAATTAGTGATTGATTGACTCTGTTAATCTATTAGTGATAAATTAACAGAATACCCATATTTTTTTTTAATGAATCCCTTTGGGGTTGAATGGTGAAAGGCAGAAACTCTAAAGTTCTAAAATTGTATTTATTCAGTATAGTCAACAAGAACAACAATGAAAAGTTGATGACAAAAAAAATAGAAATTTCTAATTTGAAAACTGTAAAGAATTTTGGATTAAGTAGAAGTCTATCGTTTCTCATAATTTAAAAAATTGGAATCTAGAAACTATTACATTAGAAGAATAAGAAATTGATTGCAACTCGATGTTTGATTACTTTATTTTTGTTATACCTTATATTATCTAATGCCGAACCAAAAATAAAAAAGCATAATTCAATATAATAATTGAGGGATTGCTGGAAGAAAGAACATGCCTCTAGTTCAGAGGGAATTTGACTTGCACATAGTAATACTAAGTCAGAATTTTTTTTTTCATTCGAGCTTCCTCCTTTTTTTAGCAAAACCTTTATTCAGTGGTTTGCTGTGAAAACTGAGTGACAGTTTTTTTTTTTGTTAAATAAAAAGTCAATCGAAATACTAACTCCAATTATTGGTGAAAAAACAAACCATATTCTTGCTCTCCTAAAAGTGCATTTTTTGGATAACCCTTTAGTGATATCACTTATGACTGTTAAGACTCATTACTTTAACTTATGACAATATTATCTGTTCATATATTTTTTCTTTTTTCATAACATAAAATATAAGTGATAGCCAATGATAAACTTGTCAATTCTTCACTCTTCTATAGATCTACGAGGTATTCATTTCCAATCACAAATATGTTAAAACTAGTTTATGCATACACTGTTTTTGAATTAATATAAAAATTCTTTTGTTCATTTCCTTTAACATTTAGCTTAAATTATTTGGAAAGCAAATACAAAATCGAAAAAATAAAATTTTTATTATAATTACTAAGGTAAAAAGTTTTTAAATTATTTATAATCCCAAGTAGGGATTGTTTTAGGAATGTAAGTTTAAACTTGTAGATAAAAATTCTTGAGAAACAATTTAGTTATTTATTTGTATGCATCATATATACAAAAATAATACATGGACGGCTATTTTCTTATTTTAAAATATACACAATCATACGAACATTGATAAATTATCTATATTTATTATCTTAATTTCTATTTCTAATGTCTATATCCAGTTTAATTATGAATGTAATTTGAATACAGATTTTCTAATATTAAGGCAATTGCACTAAACATAATTATTCATAATCCTTAGCGACTTATTAGCTCAGATGGCCTTATGTTCCTATTTTTTAAATATGAACACTACAAATAATAATAAAGAAAACAATATATATAAGTTTAATAGGACTTTTGTCATTTACAACCACACGGGTACTTTAAGATCATTTAGTAACAATTGAAATTGAAAACTCTGTAATATATAAAAACATATAATATTTATATATTTTGCTTTATTTCTTCTTTTTTTTTTTGGATTGAGAAAGTAATGTACATTAAACTGAATTTCATTTCACTTGAAATGGATAAATATGAAAAAAATAATGTTGAATGCATCAATCCAGTTTTTTTTCCAAATACTTCTCTTTTTATAATTTTAAGCTTTTTATGTTTTTTTTGTTTTGCTTTTTTAAACTCCAGCTTATAGTATAGATACAAAAATTATATTTACAATATTTTCATTGATCATCATTTTCATTATGATAAAACAAATGTACTTGACAACAATAATAATAATGATCACATTTTTCATGACTTAAATATAAGTAAAAAGCTCTTATTGCTAAAACATTATTTATATTTACCACCTTTATTCAATAGCACATCGATAATAATAATACAATAATTTACCATGTATCAACACAAAAAAAGTATGTTCATTGTAGTTTTATATTATAGTCCAATCAGACATTTATTTGAAAAACAAAATATAAAAATAAATGTTCTGACCATGTACATGGCACAACAGTACTTATTACACAGCCTTTTTACCGATGCAAACAATATCAAACTCCCACGGTATTGTGCCAAGTTGTCTAATCTAATCTTATGATAATCAAATAAAATTAAAACAAATAAATACTTTTAAAATAATGTCTCATAAATAAATAAAAGTCTGTAGTTATTTTTAATTTTGTTTTCTATCACTTTGATAAATGAATCCTTGCTCCTTCAAGATACTTTGTATATACCATCCTTATTAAAATTAAAATTCTCAAAATCAATTACAAAATAAATAGTTTTCCTCCACAGATGTATTGTTATAATTAAACAATATCTTCATACCACAGTCTTAATTTATTTTTGAAAATATTATATAGTACTAGTTGGTAAACATTCTTCTAAATATTTTTGCTTCGAATGTTGTTGAACTTATTTAAATATAAGTGTTTTAAAATACCCTTACTTTCCCCTATATTCTTAGCTTATCAATCGACAGAAATAATTACAGTTAAATAATCACAAAGGCTTAAACATCAAATGGCTCTATGTACAGTGAGGTAAAATATTACCAGAGTGAAAATACACTCAAAACAGAGGTAACTTCCAGATCCAAAATTCTTTTTATTTATTACTCTTTATTTTGGAACTAAAATTCTACCTATATTTTGCTCCTAATCCCTTATTTATAATAAACACAACCACTAGTTGTCCATTAGCCATAATAGAGAACTATTATAATATATATCATAAATTCAATAATTTTAAAAACATTCCCCTTGAGCTTATCGGTTGTTTGGTTTACCATTCCGTTTTGAACAATTTTCCAACTGACTTTAGAGGTTTAACCCTACAGTCAATGAATAAAATTTGATCACAAATAAATCAATGTTTACAAAATTGATCTAGTCTGTACATTTACTATTTACAAGATATTAAAACACTAATTTACAGAATTGGTATTCATACTTAAAGTTTTATCACTGAATTTATTAAACGAATCCTATAGTTTTTAAACTGTTAACACTACACATAAACCTCTCCCCTTCTTTGAGAAGTATTACTGGTCTTCCTACTTCTATCTTCTCCAGTGGATGGGCTTCCATTGGAGCTGCCACAGCCGCTATCTTCTGTTATTTCTGTTATTTTTATACTTCCTCCACCACTGTTGTTCGTGGTCAAAATTCCTGGGAGTATCGGCCCTGTAATAGCAACTGTTGGCTGAGTTACAGTCGTGACTGTTACTGGCTGTGTAATAAAACCGGCAGATTTCAATGTTGGTGATAGAACAGCTTGTGCCAGGGCTGCTGTGCTGCCGGTTGAAGTTATAGTTGACTGATTTCCATCAGCTTCAGCAATAGGCAGCAAAACCTATAAACATCAAAAGCAAAGGATAAGCATTTTGTTATTTAATTAATAATTACTAACTGATTTCAATAACCATATGCAACTATGTGTTTGAAGCCAAGAATTGTGAAAGTTGATTTCAATTGTGATAAATTTTAAGTTTAATAAGCTGAATGTTACATAACCTCGATAAATTGATTTTATAATGAATTTTATCTTCCCAATTCACCATTAGAGGTTTCAAAGTTAACAAAGAACACAACATTTCTTCTAAAAAAATTGGTTAAAAAATTAAAAATTTGTTTCCTTTTAGTTATTGAATATGTATTTAGTTTTAAATTTAAGCTATGATTGTACTGTATAATACTATAAGATAATTATGCAGAATAGTGTGGTGATTTTTAATCCCACTCGTGTGAGGGAAACTTTCCCTACTATTGCCTAACCTGACAGATAACCGCTTATATGTTTTGTAAACTCACTCTTCTTGTACAGTTGTTGTTTTAAGCTAATAAAAACCTTTCTAAGGGTAAATCATTCGCCCTTCATTTTCATCACAATTTTATTAGCTTAAAACATCTTTCGTTCGTTTACAAGTCATGTCATTTCTTCTTCTTTCGCTACCACTTTTGGGCCATTCAGCGTAGAGGGGCGGGCCTCAATCCAGTTGAGCCATTCTTCCCAGTCCCGACAAATCCTCTTCGTTTGAGCCAGGGTTTTTCCTCATTTACCTCCTATTCTTTGGATATAATCCTCATAGAGGATTCTCAGGCGTCCACGGGGTCTTCTGCCTATCGGGCGGGCTTCCATAACCTTTCTAGGAAGCCATTCTTTGTCCATGTGACAGACATGGCCGAACCACTTGAGCTGTCTTTTTTCGATGGAGATCTTCAGTTCTGCCACTAGCTGCTGATCCCTTATGTTTATATTCCGCACTCGGTCCCTCCTGGTTTTACCGACCATTCTGCGAAGGTACTTCATTTCAGCTCCTGTTGTCCGGGTGATGTGCTTGTCAAGCATGACCCAACTTTCACTCCCATATGTAAGTGTTGGGAGGTATATTGGTTTGTATATGTGAAGCTTCGTCGCTTTCCCTACATTTTGGTGGCCAACTATGCTATTATAGATCTGGTAATATATCTGATTTGCTTTATTGATTCTATTGCCTACTTCTTCATCTACTTTACCAGACCTGCTAATGATGGTTCCTAAGTAGGGAAAGTGGTCCACCACTTCGAGAACCTCACCATTGCATAACAAACGCACATCTTCCTGTTCATGCCTAGATATGGCAAGCACTTTGCTTTTGGGAATATTTATTGCCATTCCCTTAAGTTGGAGCTCTTCTTTCCATTCCACAAGGGCTTGCTGCAGCTTCTCCTTATTGTCCGCCAGAAGAACGATGTCATCAGCGCAGAGAAGGCTCTGGACTTCGACAGGACGCAAATTCCATCGACCGATTAGAGTTGGTGATGTTCTCCTCTTGCATATTTTATGGATCTCATCCATAAAACATATAAATAGTAGGGGGCTAAGGCTATCACCCTGCCTAACTCCTTTGTCCATGTGGAATGTATCTGTCTCTCTCCCATTGATCCGCACTACCCCTTTTGCATTTTTATAAATTGCTTTTATAGCATTGATAAAATCCCCTGGGACGTTTTTATTCGCCAAAGCATTCCATATCTCCTGGTGTAGAACAGAGTCGAAAGTAGCCTTTAAGTCGAGAAAGGCTAGGAAAATGTCTTTGTCTCGGTCCCATGCTCCCTCTAATACTTTTCTAAGAACAAAAATGTGGTCCTGCGTCTGTCTACCAGATCTAAATCCAGCTTGCTCCGGTTCAAGATGTTCCTCCACAATTCGCCGTGGTCTCTTTTCGAGAATGCATGTGTATATCTTATATACTACAGAAAGTAGACTAATCGGCCTATAGTACTTATATTCCGTAGAGTTGCCCTTCTTATAGATTGGAATAATTACACTGAAGTTCCAATCCTCTGGTACTCTCCCAGAATCCCATATTTCTTGAAATAGCCCTTGAAGGGCCTTCACCAGTTCTTGGTCACCGTATTTGATAAACTCTGGGGCAATGCCATCTCTGGGGCTTTTCCAACCTGCATTTTCTCAATGGCATAGGCCATCTCCTCTTCTTCTATTGGCTCCTGGCTAGTCATGTCATTTAAAATTTTAAATTTCGGGTCGGAGATTCAATCACAGGAGTGAGCCTAGATGGCTAATCGAGCTCCGTTCGTTTATGACATATCTTACCGTTCCGGTGAGGACAACACCAAGGCAGACATGCTCTCCCATTTCTGTAATGCGTCCACTTCTACTGACTTGTTCCAGCTTCACCAATCTTTGTGCCACCCTGGTGTTACACGTATGTACCATTGGCTCAAATGTAAGAACATTCCCTATTCCCTTGAAGATGTCAAGAAGATGACTTCAAACTGTACCATCTGTGCTGAAGTAAAACCTTGAAACTTGAAAACATCTGGAATCTTAGTTAAGGCCACCTCTCCATTTGAACGCATCAACATACATTTTTAGGGCGCTCTCCCTTCCAGATCACAGAACTTCTACCTCCTTACCATCATTGACGAGTATTCCCGTTTCCCTTTCGCATACCCCCGCCATGATGTTTCTGCTCCCGCTGTGGTTGAGTGTCTTAAAAATCTCTTCTGTTTGTTTGGAATGCCAGCCAATGTCCACTCAGACCGGGGACCTTCCTTTATGTCTAGGGAAGTAAAGGATTTCCTCCATTCAAATGGTGTAGCTACCAGCAAAACAACGCCATACAATCTGGCAGTAAAAACGGGCAAATTGAACGCATCAATGGAACTCTGTGGAAAACCATTTGTCTCTCTTTGAAGACTCTAGGACTGGGGACAGAGAACTTGGAAATGGTTCTACAGGAATCCCTCCACGCTATTCGATCTCTACTTTGCACAGCAACTAACTCCACTCTTCATGAACGATTTTTCACCCATCCTCGCCGTACAGCAAATGGAGCCTCCTTGCCGTCTTGGTTAACCCCTGGTCCTGTGCTCGCCAAAAGGAACGTGCAAATCAGCAAATATGAAGACCCTGTCGAGGAAGTGGAATTACTGGAGGCTAACCCACAGTACGCCCTAATTCACAAGAAGGATGGATCAGAATCAACTGTGTCCCTGAGACAACTAGCAAATGTTTTCTTAAATCTTTCTATGTATCTCAAATATTGTATTTAAATTTTGCCAAAAGTTTTAAGAAAAACTCAGGGTGAATGTGGTGATTTTTAATCCCACTCGTGTGAGGGAAACTTTCCCTACTATTGCCTAATCTGACAGATAACCACTTATATGTTTTGTAAACTCACTATTCTTGTACAGTTGTTGTTTTAAGCTAATAAAAACCTTTCTAAGGGTAAATCATTCGTCCTTCATTTTCATTACAATTAGTATGAGTAATGTTTCCTTAGAACATTTGTATTGGAATGGAATAGTGCTGTTAGCAGCTATTGTATAAAACTGATGGGATGGTATGATAGTTTGTTACCTAAAAAGACGACTTTCAAAAGGTAAGTTGATTATTTTTATATATCACGTTTTGACAACCTTAAAATGGTTGAATCATCAACCATGATGATATGATTGATGATATCTATTCATCAAATTACATAATTATATTATTGTTAATGAGTATAAAAACAATATTATTTCTAATGGATAAAAAATAGTTACTGCTCACTTACTTGCATGATTTGCGGAGCTTCGGTTAATACAAAAGTGTTCTGTACGGGTTGTGTACTGACATTGCCATTTCCTAAGTGGTTATTATTGTTGTTATGTGGGAATACAAGTTTATTATCCTTATCCACAACTTCTTTCCCAACATCAGGAGTTGGTATTCTCGGCCTATTCCTATGTGCCATTGGAGGTATATTCACATTTAATTTGCCTGGTCCTATAATAAAAAATGAATTAAATTTGCCTTTGACAAAATTAACTTCTTTTTCACAATAAATAGATTATTTTATTCGATCCTCCCTTAATCTAAGTTTAAGTTAGCTTAATCTAAAATAACTTCTAGGTTTAGAACTGTTTTCAAACTTTAAACAATTTAATTAATAATATTTTTTCCGTTGAGCTTTACTCAAAAGATCAATAAATATTTATATTTTATTTATATGTTATATAATATTTTCTTTATTCTATTAATTTGGAATTCTACCTCTATTAATTATATATGTGTAATCTCAGTTCAGGTTTTTAATTTACATTTTTATTTATATTTTATTGATATGGACAGCTTGAATTAGTTTTCTATCTTTTATTAACTTTGTCCAATACTTTGGTGATTTCTAAACACATAAGAAGGGGATATTTATGCAAGTATTTGTGTTTGGATTCATGTCTTATTATTTTGAAAGATTTATCACATACATTTTTATAATCAAACTTCAACAACTAAACCAAAGTTTTAGTTTTATTTATCTTTGGTTCCTTAAATTCAAAGTATTGGACATTGTAAAATTAACACAGTACAGAAAAATAATAAACTATTTTCATACTTCTAAAATATATAGAAAAGTGTAAGTTACAAAAATGATTATAAAAAATCTGAGCTGCTAGTATGCAGTTGTAATTAATAGGCTATGAAAATACAGTAAAATTCAGTTTTTAACATACGGTTCTTACGTTAAAATAAAAAAAAGTATTTATACAAATGTTTGTGGTCTTTTTAAAGTAGCATCTTATTATATTTTTGTTTGTTAATTTAAAATGTTTTAATTTACAACCTTCAGAATGTTCTTATTGTAAATTTTAGAATGGTCTAGAAAATGGAAAAAATTTCTAAAAGGTCAGCAAATAATGTGTGTAAATTTTGTTTCAAACAAAATAAAAAAATGTTGGTATAGCAGGTAGTTCATAAAAACTACTCCTCCTAAATTTAAAATTTAGTTCTAATCATGTCATTCAAAGTAAGTCATAATAATGGCTACTCAGCCTTCTTTCCTCAACCTTCGGGTGTTCGTCAAGGCAGTATCTTCAGCACAAACCTCTACACAGTTTACATAGCTGACATCCCAACCCATCCTAATACTATCCTGACACAAGTCTACTATCAGTCAACACTGATCCAGTCATAGCATCCCATACTCTTCGATACCATATAACTGACGTTGAAAAACGGTGTCAAAACTGGAGGATTAAAATAAATCCTATCAAATCACCTTTACCCTCTGTCATAAACCAATGACTCCCTGTCCTACTGTATCATTTAGTAACATCTCACTGATTCCTGTAGATTCCGGTACTTAAGACTACAGCTTGACAAACACTTAACTTAGAATCCTCATACTAGACTTAAACAACAAAAAACAGCTCGTCGTTTCAGGCTACTTTAACATTTACTAGACAAACGCCCTAAGCTCCCAATTAATTTCAAAAGACTCTTATTGATGACAACCATTAGACCGATCTGGACTTAAGGAATAGAGTGGAGTGGAGTTTAGGGCTCCACTAAGCCATCCTATCCCCCTCGTATAATCAATAATCCTTAATGCTACTTACTTTCTTACAAATAAAGTCATCCATAATGAACTCAATGTCCCACTTGTTGCTAATTTGGCCCAAACCCTATACCAGTCTTTTCATGACAAGCTTTATTCCCACTTGAACCCACTAGTTTCAAACCTAGCAACATCTTTATTCCTGATTAACCTTCTAAGTTGAACTTGTTATTTGAGTACTATCACTGTCTTTACTTAATACTTGTCTTTATCCATGCCAATATGTACCATTCCTGCTATTTACTAGTTGTATTGATATAAAACAGTTGTAAATTTCAATGAATAAATTATTTTTAAAAAATATTAAAAGTTCTAAACATTATAAAATAAAGCTAGATTTAATAAGATTCCATAAAGTGTTATGGATGAATAGTGATAAAGCTACCATTCGTTTTAAGAAATAATGTATACTAAATAGTAGCATTTTATAAGAAAGTAGATATATCTTTCTAAGAGGAAGCAGTAGTATTGATTGGTCCTAAAATTGACCCTAGTGATGCTTTTCCTGAATAATACTTAAGAATTTCTATTAATAACCCTTTCAACCAATTTAGTTGTGTCCAAAAATGTACTTCTTACATTTAAACTAATGTAAAGTATTTGAAACATGAACATTCAATCATATTGAAAATAATAACTTTGGCAACTAATGATAACCTAGCAATGGGATGTTGCAACGCTCGTTAGTTTATTGATACTATTTAACAATTATGTAGGAATCAAATTTTACCTCTTCGAGTTGACTTTCTTCTAAGTAGCCGATCGTAAATTGACATTTTATGGGTTGCAGGCTGATGGTGTGTAGGATTTGGCAGTGGTGGGAAGTGTCCAGACATGGGCAGTATACCACCCTCATTTGGCGTGGCATAAACAGAATTGTGTCTTGATCTTGTTCCGCCAAAAAGACCAGAACTATAAGTTGTGGAAGAAGAGCGACGTACAGAGCTCATCCTCTGCACCTGTCGCTGGAACCAATTCTTTCTTCTCTCAACTATTGGAGTATCGACACTTTCCTGTGGGCATAATTAGTTTTAATCATTATTGAACAATATATTTTAGTAATTTATAATTGTATCACCTAATGGTTTTAAAGAAAAAGAATAATTTACAATGTAACACATGTGTTTGGACATCGAGTAATCATAAGTAACTTTTAAAATGAAATCAATTATATTTTATAAATAAAAAGTTAATCAACATTGAGCCATCCTTTTTAAAAATTTATAGATATTATATTCAGTGTTTTAAAAAAAATATATTATTGGTTAATGAAACAGTAAGTTTATAATTATTATTATTCCTGCCAAAGAATCTATTCATCCAAATGCCTCTTCAAGAACTTCAATCAAGGGTTATTCAGAACATTACCATAATGAAACCCTCTGTTCTAATTGCCTCTGAATGTCTTGTAATGGCTGTAAGAAGATCACAGGGAACGAGTCTGCTCAATGTATGTAAATAAAGGAGAACTGGTAGAAGTAAAGAACAAAACCTTTACCAGAGAGTAGTTATGAGCTCCATAGCCCTCAGTCTGCAGGCCCCAATGGCAAAACAACAAAGACGTGTTTACACTGACTAAGGTCTGTATTTTAGAGAAATCTTATTCATATCCTATAAAAGATTGCAATGAAGACTCAAACATATTTCATATTGTTTAATTCGACGATCAAAATCCATTCCTAAAAGTACATTAGTCTGAGAGTATTGACAGATCCAGGAATTTTCTGAGGGAAATACATAAGTTTACCAGGTCCTACTATCTCCAGAAATTTAAATATATTAAAGGATTTGTTCAAGTATTAATTACCACGTTATTCGATCGAAGTTTTTCATTAAATCAATAAAAGTTCCTGTTGTAGTAGTTCAAGAAAAAACATATTTGAAAAAAACTGGATTAGCGCCCCCCTTCTATTTCCGCCGGTGAATATAAAAGGTTTTAAAGAATATCAATGACAAGCAACCTATCGATTTAGGTTTTCATAAAAATCGATTCTGTCATCCAGGACTCTGATAGTTACTCGATTTGGCCGGCTTTGCAACAATAACAACAGTACAATTCGAGGTTTTTGTAATTCATAAGGGAATATTGAATAACACTTTTGAAAAAAAAATTACAATCTACAAGCTAAAAATTGTGTTTGGAATAGGCCTTTAATTTTGTTTTCTTCCTTCAAATTTATAGGTTTTTTAAAATAAAAGCAATTTTTTTCAAAATTAAAACGTCTACAGTAGTTAACCCTCCTCGTCTTCAATCTGCCCATCCAGCTTCACACGCTACAAGTTACGTCTGTTTTGATTTTTCAGGAATATATTTCTCACTCAAGATCAAGGCAATGACGGGTGTGCCTCAACTGAAAAACAAAGCCAAATAAAAACTGAGCTTCTTGTACAATACTGGATTAATCCCAAGTGCAACATGTTAAGTTTTGTCTGTTCCTGTTCTGTCTACTTCAAGTAGCGTTCCCTTTTCCATGTCGTTTTTTTTCACATTAGGCTTGTCAAGAAAGGTTATACACCAGGAGATTTCTTGTATTGTTAGGCATATGTGTTGCTATTTAATATATGATATATGTTGTCTGTAACTTACATACGGAACCCGCCGGACTACATTAACTACGGAGTCCCAAGAAATTTCAAGGTTTCAGTTTTGAAAATACGAGACATCTTTTCAAGCACAAACCTGCTCTATAGAATGAGAGAGTCAGTGCTATCATAATTGGCTACAATTTACAACAATCTACAAAAATCTCTTCAATTTTCTGCAGCAATTTACACTTTCTTCTTCATCAAAGGGGGACAATACGCTAACTGTCGTTTTATACCATCGGGATTCTGAAAATCCATGAAAGAGAGAGGTTTCGGATACTTACTTCCCCATTATATTTTTAATAATTAATAAAAGTAAAGTATTTGAATGGCTTCATGACAACATCTATATATATAATAAAACTGCAGTACTAAGGCCCAATTATTTTTTTTTTCGCGTTACTATTTTAAAAATAAAATGACTGTATCAACATTTTTTATATTGTAAATATATTACAAATTCGTTGCCTTAATGGCACAGAAACTTTTATACAAAACTGATGTTTTCGAGAATAGTGTGGATTGTAATATTATTTTTTCATGTTTTATTATAGGGTCATAAGAAATAAGTTCTTATTTTTTTGCGTCGGATGGAGATAAGTTTCTTGTTTTCAAGAATGTTTGTTTTAATTCATAACTTTCATTCATCTAAACCATCATTAATTTTGAAGAATGATAATTTTGTAGATACATTTTTGAGTCACTTAAATATTCAGATTAAAACTATTTCGGCGGGAAGAAAGTTCGTCAAAGTCGCAAGATTATATGATATGAAATATATATAAGAACTATTTTTGGGGTTTATACGAAAATTTAAAGCTTTATTATTATTTTATTAATTTTTTAAAACATTAATGGAGTAAATGTTGCTCTGGAGATGAGGTCAATGTGAATGTTGCTACCTGTTCTAATTTATTCTTGAACAAAATTATACATTCCCAAACTTTCTTAAAAACAAATTACAACGCACGAGATCTTATCGCTGTATTAAATATAATAATTACAAATTAACAATAATAGTTCAATAATTGATAAAAAATGAAAAAATTATGTTTTAAAACCAAGAATTTAATAAGCAATAAGACCAGTTGTTTGAATAATAGTATTTAGTAGATATCAAAGATAGATTATTTCTCTTTTGCCTTCGCATTTCCCTAAGGGCATAGGCTACGTTTAACAAATTGGTTATCAATATCGATCTGAAACCACAACTACACCCTCGGTTCAACTGACCTCGATGGTTTGATGTGTATATAAATATAAGGAAATCGACCTTAAACAGACCATGCAAACCAGGAAACGATACAGTATAGTTGGAATTTCTGAAGGACTCAGGCTAATATTATTATTTTCAATAAATTAATTATAATGTTTAAAAACCTATATAATTTAGTGTAATAATTAACCGGCTTTTGAAAAAAAATTATTTAAAAAACTCACCGAATTTGTGAATGTTAGGAGTGCAAACTGATCCTTGGTTTTTTAGTAAATAATTAGATTTGAATTGAAACGGAATGTTTTCATAAGGACTTTTATAATTACTTACACGAGACAATCAAATTATTTTTAGGATACAGGGAAAAATTATAATGCTTAATCAATCATTACCCCTGTCTTATTTGATTCTTATTCTATTTTTTATTTTTATTTGTTTAAATAAAAATATTTATTTAATAAATTATACAAATGCCATTTAGCACATATTGTATTTTCAATCTTCTTTTGAAAATATCCATTAAGGGATTCACGTGGAAGCGTGTACGGAGAAACCTCCCATTGAAGGCACTCCCCTGTGTGGTTCAGTTGTGGTAGTAGATCCCTGCTCCAGAGACGTTTCAGCCTCCTTGTCGAAACCTGTGGTAATGTGTCTGTCAGCAATGATTGTACCAGTAAGTTTGGGTGTCCAGCTAGTGTCACTTTTTGTGCAGACATTTTTTTGTAGTTTTTCTTGATCGTGTCAGTCACGATTTAAATTAAATTAAAACTCAAAAGCACCATTCATTTCCTTTAGTAATAAATTTTAAAGTGCTTCTATAGTTTAGTATACTCGTTTCTCCTATAGATGTCGGGACAAAATACGGTAAATTATTGATGCATTATTTTATTTTTTTGTAGGACACATTTGTAGGGATTTCTACGCCATAAAAATATTAAGGTCGTTCGTTAATAAATATTTTGAAACCCTAAATTTCAAACCGTTAAAAAAAAAAGTTTTCCAATAAACTACTTGGTAAAATCACAAAGTCCATTATTTATATTCATTAGTTTTGTATCCTTCCTTACAGCGTGAAATCCCTAAATTTATAACACATGATACACTTACGTAATCGGCATATTCGTCCGGTTGGCCGACAACAGACTTCCTGTGCATCAAGTTGGCGTAGAGCGCCTCTGTTTCCTTCACTTTGTAGAATTCGGCAGATCCCTTGGGTTCGGACTTGCGGTAGCACTCGGAGGCCAGGGTGTAAGGTAAATCCCTTGGGACAACTTCGTCCCAGTACTGGTCCTTCAAGAGCTCTGGGTGTTCCTCGTGCATCTCATCCACGATCATGTATGCGGCCTGAAGTGAAAGAAGAATATCTATTAAATACAGATAAAATCTTTATATTTTAAATCAATTGCTGATTCAAAATAAAAGGTTATTTATTCCTCACATCAATAGAGGCCAAACGCTCTGATGTATTCAATGTCATAGTATGAAATGAAGTGATCGAGTTAATATTTAAAAAATGATTAAGGGAATATAACTATTTCTAAAATTTATATGTTCTTAGGTGTCTGTTCCGCAGGTTCTCGCTTAGAGTTGAATTACAAGTTTTAACTCTTTATTAGTTTCATTTTTAATATTTCCCCAAAATACAATTTATCGTGAGCTTTAGTTTGGGAATGAGAATGTAATTATGGGTAATGAGTCGATTTCGGTGATCTTTTCATCAAAAAATAAAAGTTTCAACTAACATTTCGAAGGCATATGTTTGTTAAAACGTAATTTTATATGAAGTGATTACCGAAGTATACATATTTCCCATAATTATATTATATTTTTTTTTCTAAATCTCATGATAACTTGTATTTTTTGGAAAATATTAAAAGGGAAACGAATGAAAAGTTATGCATATGTAAACCTTGTTGTCTCAAATCGAAGCGACTACCTGCGGAATTATTACCAGTTCTTATAGTTGCCTTTTATTTAATTTTGGAATCTGTGGTTACTAATTATTCATCTATTCAACTATTCATCTAGCTTAAAAAATAGGTTATGCATCAAATCAACTCCTACCTAAAAATTATAAAAAATACCAGTAAATTTCACTTAACATACTATAAAGTTAAATAACAATAAAAAACAAAGTATACAAATAAAATAAAACATTAAATCGCAAAAATAGAAAATTAACATAGGATGGATGCATAATATAAAAATAAAATAATACAATAAGTCGATTTTTATTTTTATAGCTACGAGTGTAACAATAATCATCAGCAGGTTTTTTACCGTTAAAACCAAACGACAACAAACTAACTCCTTCAAGCTAATTTATGCTAATTTCGCCTTAATTAATTAATCTGTATAGCTAAAAAAGCTTAGAAGACATATACAATATTTAGTGATTGCTTAGCAATTTGTAAAGTTTAATGTCCTTAAATATTTCAGCATTGGGAACATAGATTACAATTAAGCACTTTATCAGGACTTTAACAGTTTAGTCCGGAGACTTAGTCGAAACAAATTAACTCTCCATTCAGGCATCAAAACCTTTCATGTTTACCAAGTAAATTATTGCTTAAATATTAATTATTGTAGAAATCTGAATCTAACATATGAGGGGGATTTATTTTAATTTACCGTCAAAATGTATTTTTCATTAGAATGGCAATGAATTGCGTAAATTTATCACAGAAAATAAGGTTTTCTTGAACTCTCTAAAATAGACGTTTCACCGAGTTGTTTCGATTTCTAGGTTTCTCTTCCAGAAATGAGAGCAGTATCTACCAACTTCTTCTAAAGAAACTTAGCGGCTTATACTTAGTTCATTCGGTAATTAGCATTTGTTTTAATTAAGTTTGGTATTTTATTACTAATAGTATCCCGATATCAGTCACTCCTTAAGATTGTAACTCGAATTGATGAAATCGTATCATATGGATGGCAATGACGAGTTTGGAGTATCATCCTGATAGTATGTGACTCGATTTAGTTTTCTTAAGGAAAAACCGAGGAAATCGTGAGATGGACTTACAAATTTTATCATTCGATATTTAGAGTTGGCTGATCATGGGGGCAAAACTTCAAGGGTAGTTAAAATTGTTATTTTTTAATGGTCGGTCAAATTCAAACCCTCCCATTATCCGTCGTGCTTCTTCCCTATTCTCATCTAAATTCTTGCTTTTCCAACATGTCACACCCCACTACCAAGATGCTCCCTAAGCAGGTTAGTCGTTGGGTTAAATGAATCAGTATTAAATAGTAGATTTCGTTATTCAATCTTTTTTTCTGTAAAAAATATTATTAAAACGATTAAATTGTAATTAAAAAAATTTCTGTAAAGGAGATATAAGATATTATACATGTAAAGAAGTTATTACGCCCTAGTTCATGTTTTTATTTGTTGTTTTATATATTTTTACTCTCCTTAGTTGCCTAATTTTTGTTTGTTTGTGGTTAGCCAAAAATGGTTTTATTTTGTATTTACTCTTTCAGCATTTTTATTTATACATTATGATTTGTACTAACGTATGTAGCCTTCTGCTTTTTTTTTTTTTTTAATTGAATTTATTGATATTTACACCTATAATATGATTATAACTAGTAAATCTGCTGATATGTACATTATGACATGAAAAACACATGTGGAGTAACTACCCATCGGCAGCACTCCAATAAAGTTCTATAGTAGATGATCTCGAGGCCATCTTCTTTTCAGACGCCTCGGAGGGTTACCAGGAATAGTATGGGAAGCAAGTTGAGAGACTAGAGGGTTCGAGTGTGTATGGAGCTTGTCGTGGAAGGATAGGTATCTAGTTTGGGCCAAATCAGTATCATATGGGATATTAAGATCATGATGGATGAGTTTGTTTGTGACATAATAGGGAGCATTGAGGATTTTACGAAGGATTTTGGATTGTAAGGATTGGATACGAGATGAATTGGATGGTTTAGTAGAGCCATAAAGCTCAACTCCGTATGTCCAAATAGGTCTGATAACTGTCATGTAAATGAGTCTTTTGTAATTAATTGGTAGCTTAGAGCGTTTGTCCAGTAAGTGTTGAAGTAAATTTTAACTGTTACGTCATTGAAAAAATTAACCCCAAACGACTTGGAAAACCCTTGGATCACTGAGCTTAAGAGACTACTGATGACATTTTTGGCGCAAAAAATAAATGCTATAGTTGTTATTAACTCTTGTGTTCGAGTAGTAAACAACATCCCTGTTTAATTTAACATAATTTTTCATTTAATCGAATGTACGATTCTTTTCACTTTTAGTTTTATTTCATTATTGAATAATTAAGTAAAAATATTTCGTAAGGTGATAAAAAACTCCTATGGGTAAAGAAGTTGCGAGACTCTTATGACGCACAGCTGGTAAAGCAATTTTTTAAATATTTTAATTGATAAGTGGCTCGTTTTGGTTATGTTATAATTATCATTAAGTCAAACTCCGAGGCCTCTCGTTAAAAAGATAATTTAAAAACGATCATTTTCACTAAATATAACACTTTAAGGTCGACATTACGAATTCTCGGAACGGTCTGTGAGGAAGTGATCTGAAGGAGGGTTTAATAGCAGGTTCTAGTGAGAGTGAGTTATGGGAGCAACTGCGTCTCGAGGACGGTCTATTACCGCTTCCGACAAAACTAATTCATTAGCGATGAAGAGCAATGTCATGGCTGATTAGTTTACTTTTATTAAAGAAAGATTACTTTCCACAAATATCCAGGGGTTAGGAGAACTTCATCGAACAGTATCACATAGGAGAAAGGAGTACTTGATAGGACACTGCTGGATCTTCACTAACGGAAGGTGATAAGGCCGAGATAACTCCTAACCGACAGTTTTTTCCTAAAATTAAAAGTGCCCTCTTCCTGAAGGCTTGATGAGCCTCAGGAGGTTCTCACAGCGTCTATCCCAGAGCTGATAGCGAAATAAATAATTAAGAAAAATATACGGTTTTGAATTGGGGATAGTTTATTAGGCTTTCGTGGGTTCGGATAACGTGTTTTTAATTAGATTTTTGATAGGAGATGCTCTTTTTGAATTATCGTTACTATAAACCTTTTTCTGACAGGAGTAATTTATTATATCAAGGGAGGCGATAATTATGAAATTATTTTCGAATTGTTAATCATTCGCGTTTCGACTTTCAGTTACTTTTGATTACATCAATCATCACTCCTAACTTATTCAGATCTTCCAATCCCATATATTTTATTCATAACAAAATTTAATTGATAAAAAAATTCAATATTTTTTTCTTCACTATACGATTTTATTGAATTAATTTACAACCTCTTTAACATTATTGTTTAAGTTTGATTTGATAATGTGAGCGTATAGTGTTTTTTCAAGTGTTCTTATCAGTTTGGCATCTCAGAAGAAAAATATATTGTATTTAAATAATGTTTGGTATCTATTCCGCAGGTTGTCGCTTCGAGTTGAGCTACGACAAGACCTAACTGCTTATTCGTTTCACTTTTAACATTTTCTAAAAATACAAATTATCGTGAGATCTAGTATGGAAGAGAGAATGTAATTACGGATAATGAGTATGATCGGTAAACATGTCATCAATAAATAAAAGTTATATTGCTATATAACTAACATTTCGAATTATAGATGATATGTGTTTGTTGAAACATTCACTTCTATAGGAACTAAAGTATACACATTTTCCATGATTACATTCTTGTTTTTAAACTAAAGCTCATGTTAATTTGTATTTTTGGAAAACATTAAAAGGGAAACGAATTACAAGTTAAAACTTGTTGTGGCTCAACTCGAAGCGACAACCTGCGGAACAATTACCAAATGTATAGTATATTCCGCCCAAATCAAGCATAATTTAGGTTCATAAGTATTCAAAAGTTATAAAAAATCCAAAGTCGGCCATTCCTATGTACTTCCTTTATTTTAAAAAAAATATTTACACGTAGCCTTAATTTAATAAAAACGCTTTATCATATGTGATCACGACGTACTTGTAAGTTGGATTAATATGATTTGAGGGATTTCGGACAACCGGTAATTTTCGAATATGCAATGATTCCCAAATATCTGGGACGCATTCATTCCTTAAGGAGAGATAAGACTAGCTTGTATAAAATTGTCCCATCAACTTGGATGAGAATGCAATTTTTGAATATATTACATATGCAGCTTTCGCAATATTAAAGAAATAAAAGAAAAGTAATGAAACATAAATAATATTTGTGTCGAAAGTTGTAAAATCTAGTGCGCACTTGCCACAAATTACCATGTCTGTTTTTTGGGATCGGAATCCTCTTTTTTTTTAATGTTATTATCAGGTTTCGTAATATTTCTTGGTAGTCAATTATTCACGGTTTTAGAATCAACAAAAACCGGAACGTATCCGGAAACGTATTTCAAAAATAAAACAAGGCACTTTGCTAAGGTCGACCCAATGGCTTTGTTGGACAAAGGAAGAGGACTCAGTTGCCAGTTCTTTTGAGAGGATTGATATGTCTTCCTAAACCGCCGTGAAGCAGGCAGAAGGCCTGCAACGTTTCGATAGTCACCTCAAGCCAGTGGTCATTGTCATTGATATATCTAAAAAGATTTCATTTAATACAAATCATTGGTACAGAACAGAACATACATAAAAACTGCACCATCTTATGGTGACCATGAACAATTTTGAAGTCTGCTGTATAGATAAGAAAAGAAAAATTCTAATAGTGGGACTTCTTCCATGCTTGATATTAAAAAGTTCCACGTTTTTAAAAAAAATTATATTTTTACTAAACATTGAAATAATTTATGCAGCGTGTAAATGTGTCCTGTTTGCATATTTTTGGTTAATGCATTAAGATAGTTTCTTCATTTAAATATTCACAATCAATGATCGAAAACAGTTTTTCTATGTTTATTTATTTAACGTCAGTTAAAGAGCCGCCGTTTTGCGTCCTCTCCGAAGAACGGCATAACCAATGTTTTTTTCACTCCCATTAAAAAAATCTTAAAGCCACCTGCGAGGCTAAGAAACCGCGATCATGGGCGTAGCAGGTTTTTATGCTAACCAGTACACCACAGATAACTCCTATCTTTCTATCGAAATCGGTTGATTACTTATTTTAAAAAAGTAGAATATATTACCCCATACGTTGTTAACATTTCTTAATTAGTTTTCCTTTTGCTATACCACAGATAAATTTGGGGATATTTATGCTTTGAATCCTATACAAATATATGTATATATACCATTTATTGTAAAACCTGAATTTATATCTACTATTAGTTGAGAAATTTTTTTAAACTGTTAATTCTATTGATAGTAATATTGAATATTGCACTATAGACTTCATTGATCAAAACTACAATTTTATTTTAGCTAAATAATTTGTTTCTGTATAAATATCGACATTTAGGGGAAATATAGAAATCGGGATAGGTAGATCTCCTTCCAATAAATTTATTATTTTTACATCCAATAAATTAATTTTCCGTCTGTATAATCTCTTAATAAATAAGACATATGTCAAAAAATTAGTTATGCTAGAATCCATCCACTTCAGTGAGTGTTCTTGGTGAAACGCCTGGCGACAGAGAATGGGCAGAGCTAGACAAATGGGTCAGACATGTGATAATTATTTTACAGTTATATTCGAGGCTCGGCTCCCCCAAATATCCGCTCCTATCGCTCCGATTTCCAGTTTATTGAGCTGATTCGAACTTCTGGCGCCAAGGCGATGCAATCCTGTCAACTGCCAATTATATATCATTTCGGAATATCTCCCATGCCATTAACGAATTACAACTTTCCTTCGGACATCGAACCAGTGCCGGGATCGCAAATTAGCATAGTATCTTGTGATATTGAAAAGAATTAATCGATCTGAACAGAATTAACCCAGTTTTCGTTAAAAAACATTCCTGCTTTGTAAATAACCAGTGTGATGTAAATGTAATATATTCTACAATAGGTTCGTGTCTCAATTGTACATTGATTATTTATTCCATACATTTATTCAATTTGTGTATGAGCTGTTATTATTGAAAGTGGTATAAGTCCAATTGGATAAAAAAATCGTTTATTCTTTTAAATAGTTTTAATGATTATTATTTCATAATAAAATTTAAAAGGTGTATAGGGTTTAAAACACCAATCTTTGTTAGGTGCTTAGTGATACAAACATTCGCTCGTTTAGCCCCGCAATAGAAACCTTCAGATATCGCGAGTATGAAAAAATGGACATACCATTTTCAAAAATAGCAGCTCATATTATGCTATGAGTGGTTGACAGTAGACCAACGTACATCAATAACCAATAACAGTATATGTATATATACTAGTAATAATTGTCTACAGTAATAATTTATAAATCATTATTTGAAGAAGTACGTTTTTATCATTATATATAGCATTAGGAAATAAGAAACAAGATCCACTTTTCAACAGCAAATGTATTTATCTGCAGGAAATGCGGTTACTAGTTCATTTAGTTACTGCATGTTAATAGTTTTTACAAAATCGTGTCTCTTATATGCTGTATAAAGTTAATATTTTAATGAACATTTTGATCTGACCTGTAGGATTTAAATATACAAGTGTCATGTTTTTGGCTTGGAGGTAAAATTGACGGAAACTAAGTATGGTTGGTAACGACTGATAAAACACAATTTAATTCTTTCATTTGTTTGTTAAAGCATAGAAAATTCTTTAAATTTTAAAATTTATTAGTATTTTTAATAGACAATAGTGGTGTGAAAATTTTTTCAACAACTATTGCTATTGTTTTTATTTACACAAAATATTGTATTAATCAGTAAAAATTCTAAAACAATATATTTATAAATTTTTCTTAACACGAAACATTAGAGGTTTGCATTAAACGTTCAGACCAAAAACGTTAAGGCTTTATTAGCAATTCGTGTAATATTATTATTCACATCAGTTATTTCGTAATTTATTTTTTACTCTTTATATTTCTTATCACTTCTGTTTATATAAACTGTTATTATTCCTTGGTACGGCAATTTTTTAAATAGTTTGTTTCTTTTTCTTTTTTCTCAACCCTAAATCTTAGGCCGAAACATTGCCACAATACAATAAGTCAATCTTATTTTGTGTGATTCACTGACTGTACTCCCTATTCATTTTTCACTATTCTTAAAATTGTCCAGTCAACTATTTCCATTTAAATATTATTAATATGATAAAATTTGGTCCTACTAAATTAGTAATCTTGTTTCCTATCCTATTATCACGTGTACTCTATATTCTCTAATAATAAACGGATTGGCAACGCACTATGAATAGGCATATTTCAACCTCACTGCTATACTACGCTCTTCAAGCATGCTAAGTGAAAGGTGCCTTGTTTAGTCCTAGCGGTTGTCCAACGTCCCAAGACAAATGGCGTTCAGTTCCCAGTCGAAGGTCTCGTGTATGTAATATCGCTCTAGATTATCTAGTCTCGGAATTCTATTACTACTAATCAGATGAATGGGTAACAGTCTATTACCAACGTACTGAACGGTTTTTCAATCCACGTTTTATTGAGGTGTTGCTGATATCGAATATCTTATTAATGATTACTCTTCTTACATAGCCTTTTACGAATCTTGGTATATATCTATAATTTATCATTCAGATTTAGACCTTTATCACGTAATTGATCCGCAGGTTGTTGCTTCGAGTTGAGTCACAACAAGTTTTAACTTTTCATTCGTCCCCTTAAGAATACAAGCTATCATGAGGTTTAGTATGGAAAAGAGAATATAATTATGGGGGTATTATACTTCGGTAATCATTTCATCTAGAAATAAACGTATCAACATACATATATCATCTATAGTACCAGATGTTAGTTGAAACTTTTATTTCTTGATGGAATGATTACCGAAATCTACTCATTACCAATAATTTATTTTTCATACTAAAGCTCAAGATAACTTTTATTTTTGGAAAATATTAAAAAAAAAAAAAATTAAACGGTTAAAAGTTGCGACTCAACTCGAAGCAACAACCTGCTGAACAGATACCATTTATTCTGATTTAAAAAAAAATTTAAGACATTAACATGCATAAATTTATAAAATTAAACATACAAATTCTTGTGCATTTTTTGTGTGCTCTAAGTGCCAATGATAATGTATGTAAATAAGTATTAACTATTTATAGGGACAATCCAAGGATAGTTCCTTAGACTACCAAATATTTATACTTCAAGCGACAAAAAAGTGGGAACAATTTTTTCTTTTAACAATAATAATGGTAGCAATCTTTCTTCAGTTTAATCATCCAATTTCAGAAAATGGAATCGCCTAAGGATTACGATAGATAAAAAAATAATAGATAAAAAAAAAATATATATATATATATAAAAAATAAGTATCATTCTAAATGAACTTCCTTAAAGCTAAGAAACGCATTCTTAGTATATTTAATAAATACCTGCTCCAAATATAATAAACATTAACCAAAAGTTTACAAATAGGGATAAAAAAAAGATTCAATCTAACGATTCTTTTCTATCAGGAATACTTTCCTCTTGTTGGTAAGTTCCTAATTTTATATCGACAAGAATAATTGTCAATACTTAGTATGGAATATATATTTTTTTTAATTTACAAGTCCCTCAAGTCTTAATATTGTAAATACGAATTGATTTAAATATGAGCAAACGACACAAGAGTAATAGATAAAGTTCGAGATAAAAAAAAATCTCTCTTATTTTATCGCTTGATTAAAGTACTAAAGAGTATTGAATAATTGAATAAGAAGTACTAAGCCATTGAATAATATTTTCATTTCAATGGTATCAATTACTCTTAGAATTATTGGTTTTCGAAATACCGTTTTTAAATATTTCTGATATAAATTTAATGTATTATTTTGTTGGTAGTTTCAAAATGTAGACAGATTTGTTAATTTTTTGGGTAGTCGACCTTTTTATTCAAATCATATGTGTAATAAATATTCTTATTGGCATTTTAAAACCATAAATATATTCATTTAACGAGAAAATAATTTGAAATTAAAGCGGTTTCAATTGAAGTATAATAAAGATAATAATTTGAAAAATAAAAATAAATGAATCCTGAAAATATTATATACACCAATTTCGAACAAGCCGGATATTTGAATTAAACTAAGTAATCAGGAAAATATTTTAAATATTACCTTGATGTGCCTGTCGATGAGCCAGTTCAATTCGATGTCGTCATCGTCTTCGCCAAATGGACCTATGAGTACTTCAGCAACCTTCAACCATCCGATGTAGAAACAAAACTGCAAAAAATACATTACGTGATATCATTATCATTACTGAGAGCAGTAATAATTTTTATTTTTAGAAACGTAATAGTCTTTAATAAAGGAATTGGGCGATACTTCACGAAAAATACTTCATCTTTCTGTAGTTGTTTTTTGTTGGTGTTTAAAGACGTAAAACCCTTATATAATCAACGCCTATGGTTCGCTTTATAAAATGTTTGAATATATTATTTGTAAATATTATTTCTCTGTAGTAGACCCCTGCTCCAGAGATGTTTCATCTGTCGGATTCTGTGGCAATGTGCCTGTCAGTAATGACTGAACCAGTAAGTTTGGGTGTCCAGCAAGTGAGTCATGAAATTGTTTGTAGTTCTTCTTGATCGTGTCAGTTACGAGTAGTATGTTCAGGTCATACAGAATTACAGAATATGTAATGCAAAAGGGGCAATGAGTAAAATAAGGAAGGAATTTCGACTGCAAGATTTGAATAGTTTGTAATTGAGATTTTTTGCACGAGCCCCCGATTATCGTTATACTTAAAATGAATTATTGACACTATACTAAGGCACCAAAAATGAAAAAATTTTGACTAAATAATCAAAGATACTTTTAAAAGATAATAATATATATTTTTACATAATAATTTTCAGCTCTTTCTACAGTAGAAAGATACACTGAGAACAAAATTGTGTCAAGCAAGATTTCCTTATTCTGAGAATGTTCACTTTCTCTGAGTACTTTTTAGAAAATCAATATTTTCACCAGTCCGGTTCTAATTAGTAACCAGTCAATTGGATCCCCCTTGCAGATTAAATCAGAATAATTAATACAAATAACAATATGAGACAGTTGGGGAGTGGAGTATTACCGGTATTGCCACTTTCTTGGCTCACTCAGCCCCAAAATGAGCATTTGACTAACCATTCATGAATAAATCAGGTGATTAGAGCACAGTTGTGACTACACTGCCCTATCGTGAATATCATCAGGTCAGTAATCTTTTTTCTTTTTAGTAGTGTATAGGCGTTGTAGTCTCTTTGTAGACTTGAATAACACTTATTTTAAGCATGTTGTCATTAACAAATGAGGATAACACGCTATATGACCAATATCTTAAATATGAAAGTTGTATGTTAAGAATATGTAGGAAAAGACAAAATTTTTGTTTTTCGAACAGTGGGTACAAGTTTTATTTTTTAAAAAACCATAACTAATTCGGATTTGATATGTTTCATTAACTCTGTATAATGAAGTTCACATTTTAAAAATTAATCATTTTTGTTAGTGTATTTAATTATGATTTAAGATTGTTCTTACCTGTAGTGCAGTAACTACAGGAAAATATATGTCAACGTTGTCAATGAAGTTCGCCCCTTCCACTGGGTTGACGAATTGTTTCCCAATAAGAGCTGCCAAGAAGTAAATATATACTGATAATGTCACGACCTGTTATCAACAAATTTCTATTAATTGTATACAATAGAATCATGACTTAATTCATAAATATTATTAATTCTTGTAATTTATTGTATATTCGTGTTAATTAATTATTTATACATGTCTTTATTTAATTTTTAATAATCACTCTGAGCAAATATATATTAAAAATAACTACAAGAATTTTGTTTTCAATTTCTTGCGTGTAATTTACAGAAGTGTGTAAAATGCATATTATCTGTATGTGTGTAAACATGCATACACAACCATTCATACTTTATTCACATATTTCCTATATATTTAGTAATATTCACTGCAAAAACTATTTTAGTTTAGTATTTTTAAAAAAATTATTTTTATGTTATAATATCAATTATAAATATAGCATTGTATCAAAAAGTATAATTGCATGCTGTCCTGGCTAATTATAGTACTCAAATCTAAATTATATTATTAATAAATTATTAACTGGTCATATAAATATGTCTTAAGAGATTTAATGATTGATAATATCAATCTTAAAACCTCTTAAGACTTTTTTTTTTTCAAAAATATTAAATTATATTATAATTAAATGTTTATGAAAAAATGTGTTAAAATTATTTCCATTACTGTATCTTTCACTAATTTTTATATGTTTGAATAATTTTGAATCCATATAAAATAAAATAAAAAAAATTAAGACATAAACATGCATAAATTTATAAAATTACTCATAACAATTGGTGTGCATTTCTTATTTGTGCATTAAGTGCCAACAATAATATATGTATATAAGTACTGATAAGAGGAAATTAAAATTTATCATTGACCTGGAATAAAATGTATTAAACACAAAACTACACACAAATACATACGTAATAAATAAATTTGCTCAAGTAATTGGATCTTGACACACAAACCAATAAAATTCAAATATTCTCTAATGGTTTAATTTTATTAAATTATTATTTTTTTTCTGAAAGCATATGCTAAAAAATTGATAAAATCTACATTTCGTATAATAGTGGACTAGTCTGTCGGTTCAATCATTGAAAAAAACAACTGGAATACAGTTTTGATAACCCACACTTAAACATGTGACAACATAAAAATGTTTTAACAGACATACTTACCTTATACTCTAAACTAAAAGTTTTGTAATGAATTGTAAAGTAGTGTAAAAACTGCTTGATTTTTTACCTCCCACTGATATCTCTCACTAAAAACAGCACATAGTTAATTTTTATTAGGTTTTCCAAAAATTAAAAAGGTAGTTTTTTGGGTACTGACTAATGTGGAGAAAGTCTAAAACTATAGGTAAAAATAATTTATATAAACTAAATAATATTGTTTTAATGAGTTTATCCAAATGATCTGAACACTACATTGTAAATTAGGTAAGTATCCAATTTTCAATCGTATTCTGAAATAAATTTTTATTCACTGGTATTATTAGTATTTGTAATTAAAGTGCTATGCAATGAAGCACTGTTTAATTTTTATTGAGGAGTATAATATTAATTGGTATAAAATACAAATTTATAATATACTTTATTATAACACTATTTATTACAGATACTGCTGATACTTTATGATGTTCAAAGAAACAAACAGTGCCTATTTATTTTCCGATTAGTATCATTGTCATTAGAGGAACAGAAAATGTAGATTTCACTGGTCAACAGTATTTTTGTCAAATGGGTAAATGTGGCTGTCTCATTTGTATTTTGCTATGGTAATTCCGAATATGACCATCAAAGTTGTCCAAAGGGCACCGATTTTAAAATTTTGTAAAAAAAAAAGGTGATATTTCATAGCTATGAACGTGTCTTGATTAATATATTCAATTTATTTTCTCTAAATGCGTTGTTGGCACCTAGATTAAAAGGTTGGAACCTACTTCAGAAGGGATCAAAAATATCTACATATCGCCAACGGGAACAAGAACTCCATCGCTTTTTCTCTGCAAAAGATCATTTAATATTTTGCACAGATATTGATGCATTAATGGGAGAATTAGGATATAATCATAATCGTAAAGAATGAAGGCTGTTCATAGATTCCTCCAAACTTAGTTTAAAAACCGTTCTCCTTCATGTAGGCAATGGCAAGCCCTCAATCCTAATTGTCTATGCAGCCCACATGAAAGAGACATATAACAATATGAAGATTTTACTGTCCGAGGTAAAATACCAGAAGCATTCTTGGAATGTGTGTGGAGGCCTCAAAGTGTTAGGACTTCTGTTAGGTCTTCAATCACGTTTTACAAAATTTTGTTGTTTTATGTGTGAGTGGGACAGCAGAGATCGCAAAAATCATTATATAAAGAAGGAATGGCCCAAAGGAAATCTTGTACCTGGAGAAAAAAATGTACTTTTCGAACCACTAGCAAACCCAGAAAACGTTTATCTTCCACCATTGCACATCAAACTCGGTTTGATGAAAAATTTTGTTAAGGCACTGGATAAAAGTGGCCCTGGATTTCTATATTTAAAAGCCAGATTTCATCGAATCAGTGATGCAAAAATAAAAGAAGGTGTAATATGCACACCACAAATAAGGGAGCTTATGAAGCATCAAAACTTTGAGGAATGTTTGCATGGAGCCGAAAAATCAGCTTGGATTCATTTCAATTTCTTGGAAACAAAACAGCAGACAACTAAAGAGAGCTAGTTTCTGATCTTCTACAAAATTAGGCTTTAGGATGTAATATGTCTCTAAAAATACATCTTCTTGACTCGCATTTGGATTTGTTTCCTGAGAATCTTGGGGCTGTGAGTGATGAACACGGTGAGCGATTCCATCAAGAAATATCCACTCTAGAGAAACGATACCAGAGAAAATGGCATCCAAATATGTTGGCAGAGTATTGTTGGTCTTTGAAAAGAGATGTACCAGCTGGAAGTCATCAAAGGCTTTTTAAATTACGGTATGAAAGCTGATTAAATAAAATTGCTTGTTTTAACACTATACTATTTTTTTATTTTGAAATTACACAAAACCCCTGAGACAAAAATGCTTTTCAAATTTGCAATCAGAGCACTAAATTCTAAAAGAAATAGCCATTGTAATTCATTTAACATACAAAAAGTTAAATTTTGTTGTCCAGTGTTATCGGAATTACAGTTGAGAGAGGAGGAAATAAAGATTAATTTAATTTTCCGTTGTGGATTTTGACGGAAAAGGCCAAGGAACTAATTCCGTCTTTTCATGACTTTCATTATTATAGGTTATTCTGGGCCTCACTTCATTTCCAAAATCGGAGAATCGCATATTCTGCTCATCTCGAAACTTTAACGATCTACAGTTTACTGACAAGATGGTTACGAGGTAGAATTCAGTCATATCTTTTAATATTACTGTAATTTATCTTTTAATACTAATAAAACATCAAAACTACTTTCATTTAATCGACATTTTTATCTATTCCGTAACTAATTACACAGTGTACTTTGAATCCGCATTACGTAACATCAGTTACTCAAATCTCCGGAATGATCTCACCGTGGATATTCGTGTTTATGAGCTCTGTGAACATTAATATTTGCAGTTGCGCATATAATTTACGATTGGTGGATGGACCAGGAAGAAGTTATTTTATGTCCATGCTACGTCACTTTTGCTTATGAGAGTTATATGCTGCGATTTCATACTTGTTGAAAAGTATGAGAGTTTATCACCACTCCTATAAGAGAAAACTAGAGTTGTTAAAAAAACACAATAAAACTTGTTTTTTTTATATGATACTTGCAGAAACAACAAACAACAAGTACGTTTTCAACCTGAAGTTCCGGGAGCAAAAAGGATTGCTTGACAAAACTAGCGAAAAACATAAAACAGTTGAGTTTTGAAACTTGGATTTAACCACTTTTGTTCCTGAACGGCTTATATATTCTTTTAATAAAACGTATGCATTTTCAGGAACGAATGCTGCGACATGACTCCTCACAACGCACTATCATCACATTAAAAAATTAATTTAGCCCTTTTTTTGCATTTACTATGTTATTACAATTAATCTTCTATTTCTTTTGTTCGTTTGTAGTTAAATAGATAAGTATTTATTCTGAGCAGTGATTCATATTTTTGAGTATTAGAAAAAAAATTTTGATGCAATTTATATGGGATTCTATTGACGACATGATCATGTAATATATGTAAAATAGATGAAATGTTTAATTTGGGCTTATTCTGTAAACAGGGAGTTTGGTTTCCATACCGAGGAGAGTTTATAGGTGCGGGAACATTCGGATGGGCATTTCATTAATGGGTAGATTTTTTGCTACCTCGAATTTTGGTTTCGGTTGCTCAGGTTGTCGCTTCGAGATAAGTCACAAGACGTTTTCACAACTTATGGGAGATGTGTTAATTTCATCAAGAAATATTTCAAGTAATATTTCATCAAGAAATGGACGTTTTAACAAGCTTTGCGAAGTATACATGAATATATAACCTAATCAGTATGTGTATCACGGTTCTTTTATCTATTAACAGCCAGTAATATGTATTATATACAGTCCGTAAATAAGTTACTTATTGGAATCAGTTCCACAGTTACATTTATTTTCTTTTTAATATTCTAAAACATGAAAAAAAAAGTGCAATTAGGGGAGATGTGTAAATTTCGGTTATCATAGCTGCAAGAAGTGAATGTTTCAACAAACATTTCGAAGTATAGATATGTCCTAACTAGAGGTGGAAGTAGTTTATTTTACTGAATCATTCCTTTTGAGATAGTTCATTCTAATGAACTAGTTCAAAGAACTACATAGTACATTTTTCAAAAGATCTAGAAATGTACTAAAATAGGAGTGGAATTGAACAATGGAAAGAGGGGGAGAAACTGAGAGGTCAAATGAACTAGAAAGGTTCAACTAGTTCACTTAGTTCTGTAGTTCGTCTTCGTTCGATCGTAAGTCCAATGTCCGAGTGTGGTAGCTGGTCAGTGGTGTGAACTAAAAAGAACTATAGTTCACCAAAACAGAGAACGCTCTTTATATTTCATTTTCCGGATATAGTTCAATGAACTAGTTCGTTCACGTAATCTCATCTCTAGTCCTCACCATAATGTGTATTTCGGTCCTTTAACCTACATACAGTCAGTAATAGTTATTAAATATAGCCAATAATTTCTTTACTTTATTTTTGAGAATATTAAACGAAACGAAATGAATGAAAAGTTAAAACCTGTTTTAAACTTAGCTCGAAGCGACAACCTGCGAAACTGATACCCAAATTTTCCATAACCGGAAGTCAATTAAGTTTTATTTGTTTATTATACTCGCTAGGAGTTAATCTCCTGAAAGGAGTTCAAGTTCGAGCAGTGCAACTGATTTCCATTTCTTCGAGATAGGCACTCCCTGGCCGCCCGGACCGGTTGTTGGTGTCACTGCCTTACCGTGCCCTCTAAGTGACCTTTAGGGCTCCACCTCTAAGGAGGCCATCATCGGCATTGTATAAGGGGAATTCGCCAATAAGTTGGGAGTACTATGGAATCTATGGACTAAGAAAAAGCAGTTAATTAAAAAAAAAAATTAACTTAAACGTGAAAAGGCTTGAATGTGATGAATTAGCTTTTAATTATTCCACTACACTTAGGTGATATTTCAAACATAATTTTAAATTTAATAAAATAAAAATTCCTATAGCTTATACTAATTTATACATTTGTTAATATTTATATTACGGTGACCCGTTTATTCATTATTTTGGAGGTTCAGCTGATTTCTAGATTTCTAGCTTCTGAATGATTTTAGGAAACTAAGAAAATTCTTGGCAATACAAACTCATACCTCGTGATTTTTCTAATACTAAAAACGACAAAGAACAATAGCTAATTGTGCCCCAGCACTTAAGATAATACAAACAAAAAATAATAAATTAAACGCAAACTATTACAAAAACCCTTTGTGAAGTACTACATCAGAAATAAGAAATTCTTCAGAAGGAAAAATGTATAAATTTGTTTATTAACCTAAATATGCTCTAAAATAAGTAGAGTTTATAACAAAAAAAATCAAAGCTCTAAAGTAATCTTTCTGTGAAAATCAAAACTAGGAACATTAGATATTTTTGTATAGTCTGCATATATATGATTTATTAACTATACATATTAGTTAATAAATCATATGTGTGCAAAGTTATAAGATTTATTAATTGTTAATATTCATTACTAATTGAGCTTTAAAATCATTTTTAGTCCATACAGGAAAGTAATCGTTTACAAAAGCCAGAAACAACATGTTTTATCCACATTTCCTTTAAAAATATTTTTTAATTTGAAGACCTCTGGAAAGTTTTTTTTATTTTAATTTACACATATTGATAATTCTAACACCACTGTAACTAATTCTTTCATGAAGACGATCTAAATAAAACTATGTCAAAAGAGAAAACAATATGAAGGTTGAAACTGCGTTGCTTAATTCGGTACAAGCAATTTTTATCAACTTATTAAACCTTTCAGCAGAAATACCGCCATAAAGTCAAAATTCCATTTTGGTTTTATTTTTAAATTTTATAAATTTTATTATTTATTCGTTCGTTAATTATTCACGTGGGAAAATGCAATACGAGTATAAAATGTGCTTTCAATAATGACTCCAGCATTCTTTTAAGAAACAGTAATACAATTATTATAAAAATATAGTCTGGTTATATTATGTTTTATTTTATTGAAATTTAACAGCGAAGACTAGAGATACAATATAGAGATACAACTACAGGTATCTAAATGATCTGTTCAAAATAAGATATTTGATAGGTAGCGAAAAGTTTTGAAATTAATAAATATTTAGTAATATTTATTTATTTAGTAATAGTAAATATTAGTAATAGTTGGAGTACTATTACAACTAAATATGATACATTTATATTAAACGTGTAATTTATTTATCCAATCAGTAATTTATTTATTCAATCATTAATAGTTATTTTGCCCCATTTACCGTAAAAGATCATTAGCAGCACCATTGTCTTTCAGTATATCCTAGGATTTCATATTTTTCTATACTAACCGCTTCATTTCGGTTTCATCTAAATTACCCTTTAATATAGGTTACTGTTATATATTTTTTTTCTCGTTATCTTTTGTTCTTACATTTTACATTACATTTTGATTCTTATCTAATACACTGGACTGCAATACTATGTAATTATTAACTTTGAAAAAAAACATTCATGAATGAGGTAGCATTTATCTGTAGGAGAAGAACTGAGAGAACATTTCTGGGGCGAAGAAGTCTGTATCCGGTTGTGGTCCAGTTTCTTCACTATGCGGACGATGTAGTACTAATTGCTGACTCAGTCGGAAAGCTGCAACAAGTGGTGACGGAATGGTGTGGAGAACTCCGACAAAAAGGAATGACGATCAATGCCAACAAAAGTAAGATCCTGCATGTGGTTAGGCGGCAGGAAGAAGTTCACATATACTGCGATGAAGAGGAAATGGAAGTGGTGACTGACTTCACTTATCTCGGCACAGTAATAGACAGATCTGGGAAGCTGGACGCGGAAATATCCAATAGGATTAATAAGGCAAACACAGTCTACTACCAGATTTGTAATACTGTTGTAGGAAAGCGGGAGGTAGGAAGGAACGTCAAACTCCACATCTTCAAGTTAGTGTACCTGCCGATACTGCTGTATGGAGCTGAAAGCTGGGTATTGACGGAGAGACAGGAAAGCAGAGTTACAGCGTCGGAAATGAGGTACTTGCGAAGAGTGGCGGGAAAGACGAAAAGAGACTGTGTTCGCAACGAGAGGATTCGTCAGGAACTGCAGATTGCCCCGCTAAAAGAGCTCCTGGAAATCCGACAACTGAAATGGTTCGGCCTCGTGGTCAGGATGAATGATCACCGAGACCCCCTCAAGACGATGGACTACATGCCGGATGGAAAAAGACCTCGAGGACGCCTAAGGATGTCTAATCTCGAGTACATCGAACGCCTCAGCAGAAAAAGAGGGAAAGATCTCCGACAGGCCAGAAACCTAACAAGAGACCGGGATAGATTCGGCTCCTGGCTGGACGCTCCCCTACGCTGAAAGGCACTATAGGGGGAGCGAAAGAAGAAAAAAAGCAGCTTCCAGTCAATTCATTTATTCTTTCAAACAATAACGTTTCGACACTTAAATGTCATTTTGAATATTTTAAAAAACACCAACATCCTAACATAACTCTTAAAAAATTACAAGTCAAAAATCTGCAAAAAAGAACAACAATCAGAAATCAGCCAACAATTTATTTAAAAAATTTAAAATTATTACTATACATTATTATAAAATTATTACTATCTATGCTTGGTTTTTTCTAACTGTTTTGGGACGTTTCTTTTATTGTTTTTGTTTTTAGATTTGTTGGCGTATTTGTGATTGTTGTTTTGTTTTTTTGCAGATTTTTGACATGTAACTTTTTTAGAGTTATATTAGGATGTTGATGTTTTTAAAAATATTGAAAATGACATTTAAGTGTCGAAACGTCATTGTTTGAAAGAATAAATGAATTGACTGGAAGCTGCTTTTTTTTCAAAGATAATAATTACATTTTACATTACATTACAACGGTCTTTTTTTATTTCGATTGATATCTATAGTTTTTATGGAATCATAGTCAATGTGGCACGGGTTGCTAAAGGGAATTGATTGTATCCTGCATTACGTCAGAACTAATATAACATGTAACAACCGGACTCGTTGCTTTCCTTAAAGCACATTAAACTCACAAGAAGCCGGATAATGATAGAGTCTAAGAATATCTCTCTCCGCATTTCTCTTCCAGGAATCCGATTCCTATTTTTGAATGTTCATCGACGGCTGGAATTTCCTATCATCCTTGATGATATAAGCTCCAGCGATATTCCCTTATCGTACAAGGATGATCGGTTTAGGGTGTGAAAAAAACAACAACTCTATTATAAAAATAAAATAAAATGCTATGAAATGATTAAGAAGGTTTGTCGATTAGAGAACATACATTATTGTAATTACAATAAATAAAAATAAATTATAAATAATATAATGGCGTAAGTCAACAAGATCCTAATTAAAGTAATGTTCAATAAGCATTCTTCCCCGTGTATACATCGCAAAATTGCGAGAACACGGGGATGAAGGATGTGCAAAGAGAATGGATTTGTTTGGCTTGGTTACGACCCCTGGTTGTTCAGATTGTTCGAATCCCGGCCAGGACAAATCTTTTCTCATCAAAATAAAAAAGATTTTTATAATTGTTGAAGTTTTTTGTGTACATCAAACGAACTGGGAACTGGGAAACCAAACTAATGTCCTCATAAAATTTCTTCTGGCTCGTGTTTTTCGGCAGTTTATGGTTTCCCTATATCCCCAGGGAATAAGAGGTTAAGTCGAATTTTCTTTTTTTTTTTGAAGTTATTTCTGATATTAGACCTCCATTTCAAGCCAAAAACTGCAAGAATGGTACAATTCCGCTTCCCTCCATACAAATAATTCGTTTTGGAAAAAAATTGACTTAACCTCTTATTCACAGGGGTTGCAGATATACGTAATATTACTATTTCTTATCGAGATTTTATTGTTCTCTTATTAATACCATAAGAGAAAAAAATAAGGTTTCCTCGAGATTACATCGAATATTTAGTCATTGAACTTTAAGATCATAAACTAATATGAATACAAAATTAGCGCCATTGACATAAAATAATTCTAATTTTTGTTGGAGGCCAATCAAAGTAAAACCTTTTGTCTAAGATTGCAGTCTGTTTAGTTGACTTTAACATATATTATATTTTTATCGTGTTTGTTTGCTTCAGCAATTATAATAAGCAATAAGTAATTTTTATTGTGTTTGAATGATTTTGAAAGATTTTTTGCTAACCATATATATTATTGAAATATCCAAAAAAAAAAACCTTACAAATGTTTAAATTATTACTTAATTTAATTTAAATTTCATTAGAAAATGATTCGTCAAAAAATTATTTAGTTGTTCTTTAAAAACATTCAAGGAAATTATTTTAATGATTGCTAAAATTAATTATGGAGTGTTTGAAGTTTTGGCCGCCTCTTATCATTTATGGTATTGAGGATCAAAAGCGGAGACTCTAAAATTTTATAACTTGACATTTTAATACGGTGCAAACAATAACTACTGTTATACAACAAATACTTACCATGCATGACAAATTACCATTGATGACAAATGAGACATTCTGCATCAAAAGTAGTTAACTCCAAAATTTCACAAAATGGCATTCAAATTTTTTTTTCGGTAGTTCAGCAAAGCAAATTTGAAAATCACAACACTATTCCGCCATATTTTAGGTTTTATATTAGTCCGGGCTTTGATTTGAAGTTCTGGGGCATAAAGCATTGCTTGACTGAACTTGGAAAAATGTGAAAAAGACAATTTTCGAAATTAAGAGTTACCCAATTTTGATCCTGGACGTCTCATATGATTCTTTTGAATCATACGAACAATTCTATTATAGAGATAAATATTTTTTAAGGGCGTTTATATTCTATATAGGGCATTATACTTTATATAGTGGGCTACTAAATGCCTGAAGATTGTTTCACCTATGAGTACATCGCGTTGCACATTATTACAAATATCTAAATGTGGAAATAATTCAATTGGCAGATTTGTTAATTTTTGTTTAATTAATAAAGGGTAAGGAAACATCTTCTTTTAAGATTTTGAAATACATCCTGGGAAGAATAGACTAAAACTAATTTGAGGATTCTGTAATTTTCCTCCAAGAACAATGAAGGCCATCGGTTGAAATAATTGGCGAAAATTCCGCCGTTGTGGAGACGGTACACCTTCAATTACGGTAGCATCCAATCTCCTCGAGGTCGAACTAAATTGCTATTTCATGCAAGTTTCATCAAGGGGCTTATCAAATTGATTAACATTATGATTATAGAGATTAGCATTTCATAATTTGGTATAATATTCTTTATATTGTAATTTATTACCCATTGTTATCATAAATAGTCATAGTATCACAGGAATATCAGAAAGCGGTTTTTAGAACAAGCATGTAGGTAATGGTTAATTATAATTAATCAATTAATGACAATAATTATTGTAAATGTATACAATAATAATGATCAATGCACAAAAACAGAAGGAACAGAATAACTACCGATATTTACAACAGATCGATTATTTGAATAATTCCAGAAAGTTTTAAGATTTTCTGTTCTTAAGAATGAAAAAAAACAATTTCGAGATTTAATTATTTCACTTAGGTTAATTGCACGGTAGAGACTGTTTCATGTACAACGTTTGTGCAAGGAGATGATTTGCCATTGATCACGCTCAACCGTCAGACTTCCCCCCTTTATTTTGGGTACACTCTTAATAGAGTATGGGTGAGGGCCAGGAGGGTCATAGATCCCATATGATCCATCTCTGGATACTGACAGACTAAATAAAAGTCTTGCCAGCAGCGGGATTCGAACCAGGATTTCGGCATGGCAACTCAGTGCTCTACCACTGAGCCACTCTGCTCCCTATAAAACTACCTTAGAGTAATATTAAATTAATAGTTTATTAGGCGTACAAAGAAGCCATGGAATTTCCACATAAGATATTTCAAGCAGAGGAAGTAGTTACAACTTCATGAGAACACTAAGGATGGCATAAATTTAAAAGTAATAATAAAATAAGGCAGTTTAATTTAAATTTGAGTTAAAATCACAATTTTTGAATAATGGAAACATGGTAATTCTTATGATTCCTGGCTATCGATTAAAACTCACTCATCAATTTAATGAATTAGAAATAGTTGTGATTTCCCAATTCAAAGTCTTCAAATTTGGATGTTCCTAAAAACTATTGAGACATAAAACGAATATTTTAAATTCAATATGCTTCTGCTATATTTTGCACTTTTCGGAGTTCTAGCTCGATTATAGAAAGGGCTGAATATTGTAATTTTTGAATATTTATGTAAACAATTTTCATTTTTTGATATTTATTATTAATTTATATATTAATGTTGATAAATAGCAGATGGAATTTATACCTTTTAATAGACAATCCTTTATTTGTAATAACTATAACAGAAAAACCTTTATATTTAATTTTTAAAGCTATTGACAAAATGTATGACAAATAATTGATTATTGGTTCGCTCCTGGGAACTCATGTCACGCTGGTGTATTTGTGTTAGGAGATCATGTGACGCAATGAAGGCTAGAAAACTGAGGTACTTTCACCCCTAATTATAGCAGGAAGAGCTAATACTCGGTGTTTAGCCTCAGCTTTAGGCCCGAGCTTTAAATGACTTTTAGGGTTTCGAAAATAAAAAATCCAATTTCGTTTTCTCTGATTCCACCTCCCCCCTCCCCCTGCTTCGAATCGAAGGCTTAACGACATTTAATCGACGAGGTAGTAAATTAAGACTCTCTGGCTTCATCGAGAGTTTTCCCTCTCTGATAACTGTCGTTAACTTTCAGGCCATGAGTTCTAACGTAATCGGAACATATAACTGCAATGTGGTTATTTTTCAATCATAGATTAGCAATAAGGTGAAAATAAGTAGACTGGACTCATACAATTATAAATACAAACAAATAGAGTGTTATAGAGTGTTATATTTCTATTATATAAAAAAACTGTTTTTGGCATACAATAAATTGTTAAAACTACAGGGTTGTGTGGGTAATGTATTTCAAAGGCCAGATCTAGAAAAATTATATTATAAGGTTACAATTGTAGAACAAATTAGAGGGCAGCCATAAAATCATATTATAAAAAACGTCAATGAAACAGAAGCCTAACTGATGATATTCGCATGGTCCTTAGTGGCCGGTCGGTAATAAAAAAAGAAAAGTAGGAATACAAAAATAACAGTAAAAATTAAAAATTAATGTTTAGTTTAAAACTGTGTTAAAAAAAAAGTACAAAATTGTGTAGTAAAAACATTAAATTTGACTGAAGAAGGGTGCCAAGAAAGCGCTTAGAGAAGGATATAAAAATATTCCATATAAAAAATATTTAACAATGAAGGATTTATTGTTCTTTAAACTTCAAATACCGTCTATAATTCTTAGTAATGGAATTTACAAATGTATATACGTGCGTGTGTAAACTACGTCTCGCCTACTTTTTTTTTTTTTCTATAGGCGAAGCATTGGTAAATTACATACAGCCACAGAAAGTCTACTAGATATCAAAACTGTAGTAATTATAGAAATTTGAGTGGGTACAGTTATAATGTACGGTTATAATTTATTTAATTAATTTTGTGTGTTTAGTAAACAGAAATTAACTCCTAAAAGTTATAAAGAAACATAAAACAACGGCTTTAAATGCTGTTTCTTTTGTTTTCTTTGTGAGTGAATGTTTTGTTAACAAATAATGTAATTATTTAAGACTTATAAATATGCATTCAAAATAAATCATTTGTTTTTTTCAGGGAAACATAATTAGTCTTTGTTTCCTTATCCAAGAGCATAATCTAATTATAATATATATATTTAAAAATTAAATATATATTTAATGATTAGATTACGCTCTTGGATACGGAAATAAAGACTAAATTGGGTTCCTCTGAAAAAACAAATGATTTATTTTCAATACATATTAGAAATATATTTCGAGATAAGACATAAATAATTAAATACTACTATTTTAGACGTCAAACTGAATCTAGAATGAATGGATGAACTGAAGGAGAATTGTAATATATCGATGTGGGAAGAATTAAAAACAACTGAGGTTTTAATTAAATTAATTAATTGTTAATAAATTATACTTAATAAGATAAAATGGGCAAATGACCAAGTGGATCGAACTTTCTAATTCAAATGGTTGCCGAAACTTTCAATATTCAAGTCCAGTAATCTCGCCTGTGTGACGTCATTGATTTCGTTATGGTTCTGATAATATATAAGAAGAAGCTTCCATGAATGCCTAACCATCAAGAATACATCTCCTTCCTGATTTCAAAACTGATTTCGATGTGCATCGTGCGATCGATCCAATTTAGCATCTTGTTTATTCGATAGACGTCCTTAATAAAGCGGGTGTCTCGTTGTCACTTTCGGTGGATAATAAATAACACTCGGGCAATTCTTGAGAAAGTCGACCCTTGTCACCGAGTCTAATTCGGCGAAAATTATTTATAACGTCGTAAAATGGCAATACTTTCTATTCCAGGCGAGAGTCTATAAATACAATGGAATTGCAATGAGGTAATCTGTATTTCAATGAATATCTTATATATTATAAAATATAAAATAAAAAGGGGGTCTGAATTAATTAATAGGTAATATATATATATTTATTTGCACAAACAAACTGTAATAAATATTTATATTTTTTGTAGATACAAATCCGAGTGTTTCACATTAGGGTTGAATGTCACTAATTATTCTCTTTTTTTTCGAATTAATAATTGTCATGGTAATTATTACTAATACTGAGCTATAATAGAAATTTTAGTCCAAAATATCGTGTTTGAAAGGTAAAACAGTCAGATCAAAATGGGTAACAGTGAAACTTGAAATGTAGCTGCGTAAACACTGAGTTTTTGTATTAATTCCACATCTTTAAATTTTTAGTTGTACTACAAAAGTCAGCGGGAGCTTCAATATGGAAAATAGAATATAATTATGGGTAATGAGTAGATTTCGGTAATTAGTTTATAAATAAATAAAAGGTTTAACAAACATTTTGAAGTATAAATGATATATGTTTGTTGAAACGTTCGTTTCTAGATGAAATGATTACCGAAGGATTTATGTTTAAACATTTCTCAGAATTACATCATCTTTTCCATACTAAAGATCATGATGATATTAAAAGGGAAGCGAATGAATGCTGCCGTGGGCGTTAAAGTCTCCGCTAGTATGCGTTGAAGTCCCCCAGTAACCGCAGGGACAGTCAACTTTCAATCATTTAAGTTTCTATCTAGATTGTACTTATACCACTAAAGATTTGTAAATATATTTCTAATTGGAGATACAGCTTACATTCCTTCCGTTTCAATAGCTGATCGTATAAAGACCAATATTAAATTTAAAATGGTTGAACAACATCTGTACTGTGTTGTACTGCACATAACATATTATCAAACTTAATGTAAGTACTATTAAATTTAATTAATAACATATCTATTAATATACGTTAATTTAGTTCCTAGAAAGAAAAATACTTCTGACCGTCGACGTATAATCGGTGCCTAAACGCATTAAATTTTGTAACTACAAAATTTAGTACGCTTCTTCAAAAAATTTTGATAAAAATCCTGTTCCACTACTACCCAAGAAGCGCCAAGATTTCAATAGATTGTAGAGACTGTACTGTATTTAAAATAAAGGTTTTTCAGGATCATAATTGGATTAAGATCACGCTCAACCGCCAGAGTTTTACCCCCAAGAATGCCCACTTTTAGAAGCTAAATGAGCCCCAGGGAGTTCTGTAGGTCCATTCAGGGCTGCATAGCAACTCAGTGTTCTATCCTGCGCGAATGAATAAATAAATAAATGCGCAAATAGTTCCATTTCTTGACTCAAGTGTTTATGATCTATTTATGGATTGATTATTTTTTGTAAATTCTAACTTATTTCGACAATATACACGCTTTCATTTTCTTAATTTCTTTTTTTTTTTGGATCGAGGACAAATTAGCAGTTACATATTTGGCAAGAATCAAGCTCGCATCCCACATCAGTTATTTGAAAAAAACTAAGGATCTACAAATGATCGACAGCTAATCAATAATCTACAATATAAAAATATGTTATTCACTAATTTCATTATTATTACCGCTTATGTATTGCCATAAATTATTCATGATTGCAACAAAGGAGCGATACATCTATAAAAATTATTAATAGGCTTCTAATTCATAAAACATTGATAGGGTCACGATCATTATCTTTTATTAACAAGTTGTTTTTAATTAAACTTAAAATCCATTCTAAATTCATCATAATTATAAATAATCTATAGGTGTGTCCCCATACAATTCAGTAACATAAACCAAAATAATATATAGTTGAATTATTATTTTTTATATTAATGAAATTTGCTTGTTGAATTAGAATCGTATTCTACCCAGAGACTCGTTTGAGCTCTGAATCCAAAACAATCCTGAAACCGGTCAAACAAGCAATAAAAGACTGCGTCGTAGGAGTCTTTAAATTTATTTTTTTAAATAACTTTTCTGGTTCCTAATGATTCTTAACTTATATTTTATTTCTTTTTTAATAGTGATTCTTAATAATAATCATTACTGTAAAGAATAATTGTCTTAAATTTATTAGTTACTCTAAGTGGCATTTACTAAACCTGTTCATTATAGTCACTATAACTATATTTATTCAATGAGCGTAAAATTTACAAGTATAAGAGAGTTTAACTATGCATCTAATCCATGTAAAATATATAATAGTAGGGATGTCTAAGAGTGAGGGCAAAAACCGTTGTAAGAACTTAGAGCCCTTGTTAGAGCCCTGGTATAACACAAATCTTGGACAATGTAAAAAAGTCGTAAAGCCTGGTTATAAAACTGAAGATTTTGAACTGGCGCTTCTTTTCCCGGGACTGCCTGTCAAGACTGCTAAGGTTACAGAGGTCAAGAATCTTCATGAACTTTACTTTGGAGCAAATTGGGCAGATAATGAAGATTTAATCTTTTAGAAAACAGTATTTTTGGAAATGAGAATCCAGAAAATGATACTGCGCAGTCAGATGATGAAAACGAAGGTGGACATATGGAGGACGCCTAAGAATTTTAAAAGAAATTTACATTCAGGACTATTCCCTTCAATTACAACCATGTTGACAAGTTTATATTATTTCATAATAGTTTTATTATTTTAAGGCTATTTAAGAATAAACCTGGTTTTTTGAAGTTTTTATATTCAAACTGTCCCTTGTCCTTTATTTTTTATTCAAACCGTCTCTTATCCATTCTATGGTTCCAAAACGACTTTTATCCAAACATTTTACAATAACTAAATAACAATGTAAGATATCACTCTTGAATAGAAAACAAATAAATCCAGCACTTTTTCTTAATTTAAGGAAACTATTTCCAAATTGGTATGCCCTAATTTAAATTCATAGGCTTTATTTCGTTGTTTGCCAAAAGTTTCATCTTATGGATAACGGACGTTTTGGAAATGAACGACTCAAGTAAAGAGATTAATTTTTAAGAGGTTTAGACCTTGCAGTCTAACATACTCCTGTTGTATTGTGTCGTTTCATATGAAATCCCCGTTTTTAAAGGAAATGTTATTATGTAAAACAACTTTATGAAATCAAAATATTTTTCTCCAAAATTTATCCTCATTTCCTATGCGTTTTTCCAACATGTTATCAAATTTTGATGGTACGTCTGAAAATGTTTTGACTTGAGAATTATTTCCAAAAATTGTATCTGTAAGGAACTTGTCTAAATTCTTGAACAGAAATCTTTTGTAGACAGGTCTGGTGAATTAGTTGGGTGTGGGAGGGTTTAAGAAACGAGTACACGAAAATCGCAAATTTCCATGGTCATATTTCATGGCATACCAAACAATTTCCGTTCAAATGTAGAGATAGCAAATATTATTATAAACAAAAAGAGGATTAAAGACAGCTCATTACAACATGTAATCATAAACATAGTTAACAACAGAAGTCCACAAATTCCGCATTGAATTTTAGAAACAATAAAAAAAAAAAGACACAAAAGACCCAACATAAATATTATTCAATATTTCCTTTCCGAGTATTGAATCTTACGATACTTCATATTGACCCAAGTGTCAAAAGTTTTATAATGCGGTTGGATATGGAAGTGTCCTGTGTATTACTACACGTGGGTTGAACAAACTGGTCGGTGAATTCTCCGAATTGGTTGAGATGTTGAATATTAAATAGTGGCCTTGTTACTCCATGAAAGTAAGCCGCCTCGGGGGCTATGTGACATTAAATCAAATGAGCCGGAATTCGTAACATTCAGGTGAAGATTTATGGTACTGGTACCAGTAACGGAGAGGGAAACTATTCAAGTGGTACATTTTTCTTTGTTACCAATACTTTAAGGCTTCGTGTCATGACAGCATGCAAACCTGAGTTGGAAATTCATTTCCTGGGACAATAATCAAATTAACGCTAACTAAGATATCATTTACCCTTAATTGTTCTCAGCCTCTTTATGGGTTCCTCATTCAGAACAATCAGGGAGGAAACAAATGAATTACAGTAGATAAGTGTAATTAAAGTGGTAAGGAGTATACCTAAACATGTTTATATTTACAAAGTAATTAGGTTCTCTATTAAGCTTTTGAAAGAGTTTTTATCTACGAAGACATTTGTTTTCTTATTCAGTGAGTTATTTCCCTGTGATTTTAAAAATAAAATACCATAAATCGTTACGTTCGGAACATTAGTGAATGGAATTTATTTTATACATCAAGAAATTTCATGCTAAAAATTATGTTTTTAGTTAGAAGATTAGAATTATCTTCTTAAAGCTCTTCAGCTTAAAATCACCCGTTCTGCTACAACTATTTAGCTTTGTTTATTATTGTCTCTATTTTATTTTTGTTATTGTTGGTTTTAATGACAGTGATATGATAGTAATACTCAGAAACCATGAGGAATCGACGTTTAAGACCTCCCCCCTCCCCCTCCCGCCCCCCCCCCCAAGGAGCTACAAAACACTATCTTTTTTTATTCATAGTGAAAATACCAGAATTTTTTTTAACATATTTGAGATGCTTAGGATCAAAAGCGGATAATTCCTTAAATTAAAAACCTGACCATAATATTCGACATTTTTCTCTAGTTTAGTCAAGTAATTTTGTCGAAAACTGACACTTTTCTACCTTATTTCTCAAGGTATAAGTCCGGGTCGGAACCTGGAGTATAAAATCGCAAGAAGGAACCAGTGAAACATGAAAAAAAACGTCAATTTTTTAAATTCTGAAGCTACCTGCTTTTGTTCCTGAACCCCTCATTTAAACTGGATCCAACATAAATCTTTATATGATCAATAACTTTTAACATTATTGATTGAATATTATTAGAATTATTAGACATGACGATGCGAGTCTCAAGGATAGAATCGGCTCAAGAACAAGCTCAGTCAGAAAGAATTAACTTCGAGATTAAACTGAAACTTAAATAACATTTAACTGTCTCAGCATATAGGTGTTGATCAGAAAGTTAGCCAACATTAGACTCATCATCCTTAAATTGACTAGCCATCATGTCCAAATACCTTTATTAGAAGAATGGACAACAAAACTGTTAATAAATATTACTATTGTCGCTCTAATAATAATATTATATTATTCAATTCTAAGTAGTTAAATATCCGTGAAGATGAAATAATGGGAACCTGAATTATAGAAATTCTTCACCCTCTTACACAAAGAGGAGGATGGCCACGTGTTGACCTTGACCGAAGGTCATCTCTCTTCCTCCCTCTCTGTCTCTCTCGCTCCTCTAATAAGTCCCTGGTCGTTCGCTTAACAGCGCAATAATGAAGCTAATAAAAGAAGTACTTTCCTCAGTTTTGTTTAGAATCCGCAATCAAGATTTATCACAACTGATTAATTGACTCTTTTTAGCTAGGGATGAAACCATGCGTTTAAGTACTAAAAAGATGAATATTCAAATAAGTATGGATGTGTGATTTTTCAGTCTATTATCATACTTATATTCAAGTAATACATCAGCAATTATTATTCACATAGAGTGATGCTTAAACTTAGTAATTCATATAATGAGAAGGGAGCTGTTACACAGGGTGTTTCAGGGTTATGTACCCAAACTTAAAATTTGAACTAAGTACTTCAAAACAAGAAACAAATTTCCTATTGAGGTATGTCCGCAAACGCTTATTTTAGGAGATATACACAACTAAAGTATTTCATTGTATTGAATTATTTAGACATAGGAAATAAATAAAACTTGCATTTGTTCCAACTACTATATTCATTACATGTAAACATTAACATTCATATCAAATCTTGTTTAAAGTAATTTCCTTGAGAATTGAGACAGGCATCGTTCTTTCAACAGCAGCAGTTGCAGAACGGCACTGGATAAGTGTTATTGTTTCATAACACATAAATTATTTTGAACAACATTTAATATGAATGTTAATGTTTAAATTTAATGAATATAGTAGCTGGTACAAATAAATTAAAGATTATCCCGTAGCACCCACCCTATTAAGGAATGTGGAAACACCGACTGGAACTATGGTCCACGCAAAACCTAATAAAAGATACATATCACGGTCGGAAAACAGTCATGGACGGAAAATATTAGATTGAGGTATATGTTTATATATATATATATATATATATATATATATATATATATATATATATATATATATGATAAGAAGACGAAATAATGTCCAGCCACTTCAAGACATCAAGTGGTTATTCTGCAATGACAACTGACAGAATTGTGAACTTAAACGCTACACAAACCAGAGGATGTACTAATTGTGTAGGTTCCTCCTTCAGGCAATGTCAAGGATCTCCTCCCAGCTTTGAAGGACCGGAACTGGGTCCACTCAACAGTCCATCTTATTAATAACTTTTAACAATGTCAATGAAGGTAATATTGTTCTACACTTTGGGATTTTTCAAGCATGCCCCAACCAAAAACTCTCTCTTATTAAGAAGTATAATAATGTAATTATTAATACAAGTATAATAATTGGGAACATTAAGTGAATTATTATTCAATGATCTATTTTTAGTATTTTCTGGCTTTACCTACAACTGATTGTTAACATTAATTTAGTAGTTCAAATGAAAATTAACCCATTCTAGCTGCAAGTTTCTTTATTAAAACTTAATAATATTGTTGAAACTTAAAGCTTAGAGAGTAGTTAGAGTGTATTTGAATTAAATTGTAGGTTTGTCCAATCCAATACGCCAAAGGCGCCAGGGGAAAAACATGCCTCTCAGTAATGAGCTGGGGTTTCCCATCCTTCATTTCTTAGATTTGCTGAATTAGAAAGTTCTCGTTTCAAATTATGGTAGTTTAGACAGCTCCAGACTCTATTTTATAACAGTTAGTGTAATAAACAATTTTCCTCAAGACCATCGTTGTAGTTCGATATGTATATATCTATTAGTTCTAATCAGACTATTAATCTAGCTGTAATTTTAAATGAATTTTATTGGCATGTATGACATTTAAATTCCAAGACAACTTACAAATAAATATGCGAAATATAATAGGAACTTCAACATGTTTTTTTGGTTTCCAATTTTCACTCTCTACATTACTTTACTCAAGTATTTAAATATAGCTAAGCAGCATGTAGTAGGACTTTAGGAATGCAATAACTATATTTCATATATAAAGCGTTTGGTTTCAAGACCGGTTAAATCCATTTTCAAAAATTTGTCAGTAACGATCCAAAAGATTTAACTTAAAAAAAATATCAATTTAACCCCTTTTAAAAAAATATTTTAATAACAATTCACTTCAAAAAATAATTACTGACAATTTTGTAAATCTCATTTAATATTTTTAAAAATGTTGGATATATCATGATAATAAATAAAATAGACATTTTTAAATACAAATCACTTTAATCAATATATGTATATAAAGATTTATAAAAAACGCTTTATATACCTAATGCCCAAAAATTTCGAGATGAGAATTGAGCTATCATTAAAAATTATTGAAGTTGTGATTGACTAATAAATAAAACATTTATAAATATTTCATATATACCTTAATTATAAGTTATCAAAGTGAAACGGAAAATTTAAGGCAAGAGTTCTTCAGAAAAAATAAAATATTTCTCACCGGTACTTGCACCATGTCAGTATTATCTACATGCACATGATCCAGCATAGCATAACAATAATAACGCAATCCTGTTAATTGTTACCTGTATATGTCGTCACCTGAAAATATCTCTATAGTGAAGAAGATGAACTGTAAGTACCAAGTACTAAGGACTTACATGTAAGGACTTACCTGGGTGTATACGAGAGGCACCGTGACGTTATCGTATCCGATGAGGCTCCCCAACCTCCACCTGATATCAGACATTTCCATGAGTAAGGTCTGTACGAGGTGGTCTGAGGATATGAGGGCATCCTTCCTGGCCCTGTTGATAATGTTGGTGGCCCAGGTGAGAGGAAGCCAGTACTTGGCCATCGGGTGCCGTTCGTCCAGCATGTCGAAGATCTTCTTCTCGCTCTCCATCATAAGACCTGATCATCCCAGCCTATTCGTCAGCCATTATACTAAGTCCCCCCTAAGCTCATTCATTCCCTAATTTTCAATGTGGCTTAGTAAATTTTTTGAGATGTCAAAATAATAGTTCAAATTTCGCATTTAGTCTACCTTTTACAACAAATGGTTTTCTTTCAAACACATAATGAATCCCTAAGTGATAAAAATCTAAAAAAAACTCTCCTTTAACCTTCTTCACAAAGAACGAATGCGTGAAATGTAAACGATGAAAAAAACTACAACACAAGACACATAATTCCTTATCTCTTGGAGAACTGAAGACCATGGTTTTCTACAATTCAATACAAAGAAAGAATTTTTTCTGCTCATTATATTTATTACTATTAATACAATTTTATTACAAATAACTTTTATGTATTTATCCTTATTTACCCAGTGTTTATGCTTTGAAGATGCTTATGTAACAATAACCTAAAACATAAATCTCAAGTTGACTCAAATAGCAAGTTTTAAAGTAACACCGACTAAACTAATCCATTTTTATTTCCTCGGCTCTATCAGATTTTTTTTCGGTTTCAAGGAACTCATTTTTGATAGTAATGTGAAATGTGTTGTTTGTTCATTTACCGACACTCCATTCCGCTATGGCTAACGATGCTACAGTGGGAGTCCTAAATATATTTCCTAAATCAAGATATAATTAGGACAGGGATCTTTAACTAATACCTGGCCGCAAACTGGACCGGACTCCTATTTTAAGTCTCATCCTAAAGATGCCATAACAAAAGATGTTTTATAAACTTTCAAGAAATCCAGCCTGGCTTCGAACCCATGATATTGGGTATAGAAGGTTGTTTTACTAACACTACACCATAGTTGACCCCTTTAAGATTTGTTCAAGGATTTAGTTCCTCTTTAACATTGGAGAAACGTATTGATATATTCAATTCAAATCCAAGATCTTTTTGGCTTCAATATTATTACTGCATCTTGAAGAAGGAAAATCGATTATCTTGTTACCTTTCCTTCTGGTTTGAAAATACAACCAAAATTGTACAAATACATAAAACAAGAAAAAAAATATATAAAAAGCCGCATTCAATCTCGACATTAAAGCATAAACACTGAATATCTCTTAGTATGGTGATAACCGATGAAAATGTTTAGGTCTATAAATTTAGCTGTCTTAGAACTTTTAGAAATGTGATAAAAATATTACAGTATATTATGAGCAGAAAAAAGAATAAAACAAAGGAACGAATGCTTCATAAATCTCAACTCTTCAATCTCCTCATCTTGAAAGCTCGAGTCGCAAAACCCAAACAAGTAATCACAAATACACAAACGAAGCTGAAGACTTAACAAACGCAAGGGAACATTGCATAAATTAGACACAGGATTAATGTTGTCCAGAATCGTCTGCAATGTTAAAGGGGTTTTACCAAGGAATAAGCTACTCGTTTATTAGGAATTAGCTACTGTTAAAACTATATTTCTACTTCTGCAGTTAGGTGCAATACAAACGATATCAAATCAGCTGATGCGATGCGACCACTGATCAGTTATCAGTTATCGCTAAATTTAATTTAGTGGTATATAAAGATAATTTCAACATAATTTCTTCGAAAATACGATATAAAAACTTGTTTTCCAAAGATTTACTACATCTAATTCAGCCACTGATTGTAAAAAAATTACCTTGTTCAACAGCTTTATATTACCTTGTTGTGGCTTTATTCTTTTTAATGAATCAGGTAAGAACACTCAAACGTTCAAAAGGCACTTACAATGAGATCTGTGATATCTCTACTCAAGTGCTCTAACTGCGATATGAGATCAGAAGCAATCAATATAGTGCACTAATTGTGAGTGAACTACTTTAATAAGCTACTCAGATTATAATGGGCTCTGATATATTTTTTTTTTCTCCCGATTGATTCTAGTGCATTATATTAAATTGAGGATATTTAATATCCAGGCACTTTAATTGTCTTTAATACATTAACCATTTATGGATATAATTATCAATATTAAATGTTAAATCAATATTTTATGATATTTTTATTTTTTCTTCTGGTTGTACTGTTCATCCAACGAACAAGGAAACAGCTTGAAAAATGAATAACGGATGATATAATGAGCTTCTACCCGGCGAAGATAATTTCATATCTCCGCACGTCAGTCGTGATAGCTAGAGCGGTTTTGAATTCCGACTGCCCACTCACGCGATATAATAACAACAATTTTTACCACTGCAGAAATAGAAATATAAACAAATTAAATTGTTTATGAGCGCACCAGTCAGTATTCTGGTAGTTTAGCGTACGACGTACTCATAAACTCTACCCCAGAACCACTACAATAACCACATGTAATGCAACTGTGAAACCTAATTTTTTTTTTATTATAATTAATAGTTGTTCTTAGTATTATCAAGATTATTTTTGTTTTAATATTTACTATAAGTTTGATGAATGAGAATAACATTCACTCATGTTTACATCTTAGTTTGAAATTAATGGCATCCTCTATTGACGAATTCGTATTATCGTACTTTCTTTCCTGGATCCGCGATATCCAATCAACCTTGGAGAACCCCTAATTTCCACAGAGATGGCACTCAAGCCAAACCACAGGTAATTGCAAACGTGACTCCTGCGACCGCGATCATGTTAAAGAATATTCCTACGCACCGCGATTCAGTCAAAAATAGAGGAACAACCTAATGGTACTTCTGAGCAACGATTCCGCAAGCGAATTGCGATGGTATAATTTAATCTCTCAGCCTAGAAACAAAATTTAATCTATTTCTTTATTTTATTTTGATTATTTTTTATGGCGTGTGAGAAAAAATAAATATAAAAATTTATTCATATTTCAAATTTTAATCTGAACCATAAAAAAAGAACGATTTTTTAAAGAAAGAATTTTAGTTTTTAAATTCTTAACCCAAAAATCTCTTCATTAATCACTTGATGACTTACCCAAACCAAGCTATTGACGACATTGGCATGAATAATTATCAATTTCATTGTGTTAAAACGCTTCTAAATTAATAATAAATGAAAAAAACAAAGAAAAAACAAAAAAAATATATTTCTGAAGGTTTGAAAACTGGTAGCTCAAAAAAATACAGAAGAAAGAAAACCTTTCTATTTTGTCGTTGCTACAAAAAAAATATTATGTGTATTTTATATTTATTTATATTATGCGTAATTTATATTATGCGACGTTTGGTACTTTCAAATTGTATTTACATATTTGTTTCTGCATACTATAAAAAAATTATCATCATCTTTTATTTTAGATCTTATAATTTATTTTTTATTTCAGATATATATTAATTCGTATACATTAGCATTGTATATTAAAAGATATTTCAATCAATTAGACTTTTAATTAATTGATAAATATTTGATTTTTTAATCAATAAATTAATTTTGAATTTTGAATATTAATATTTGAGTAATTCGGTATTATTTAATGTTTACTTTGTTTTAACATAATATATATCACATATTAAATTTATATATTTATATTTATAATAATACATTATATTAGACTACATATAATTCGGGTACCTATTTAAAAGACTATGCTGATACGCTGCATTGCCAATAACAGAATTATTTTTTTATGATAACCATTAAAGAAGAAAAAATTGCGTTTAAGTTAAAATTATATCGTCACTCAACCCGATACAATAGTTGGTAACTCAAAACAATAACGGACTTGTTTTTCTGTAATAATTGTTCATTTAATTCGAAATATAAAGTCTATAACATGAGAAATTTAATGTATTACACAGTATTCGACAATTAATCGATCGAAAACATTGTGAGAACAAAGATTGAAAGTGTTAAAAAATCTGAATAAGAGCTAACTTTCAATCTACTTCACTCCAAGCCACAGGTCATTTCGACCCACTTGCAGTTTCTTCAACAAACTTTCTAGCTTTCGTCAATGAAAAACAAACATTCAAACTTGTATTTTGTTAGGTCATTGGGATTTTCAGAAAATATGCTAATTAAATATGAAGCAACATAAGCACTTCATATTTTGAAAGGCGATAGGGATGTGCATGGCAAATTATTCATAACCAAATAAATTTCTAATTAAAATAAACTTTTTTTAAGATTAGAAAAAAATGTGTCATTAAGACCCATGAAGAATTTTGATTTCAGTACGTGGTACTGTTGCTAGGACTACTTATGTGCTGGGAGGCAATTTGTCCATGATCAAATTTCAGATCACGCTCAGCCTCCAGATTTTTCTCCTAATTTTTAGCCACTTTATGCTGGGCGAGCCGCAAGAGGGTCACCAGATCCCAAAGGATCAATCCCAGACTGTAAACAGATTAAATAAATGATCTGCCTCCGACGGATTTGAATCTCGGACCATTGCCTCGGCAAATCAGCGTTCAACCACTGAGTCATGCCGCTACATTTTTTTCTAAGATTATCGTTTTCCTCTTATTGTCTTTAAATTATTCTCGCTCTTGGTCAAATATATGGATACAGTTTAGTTTAGACTGTACTTCAAAAATGGTTATTTAGATTAATCTAATTTTAATAAAAACATATATATGTTATATTGTATCATATAATATCAATTTTTCAGTTGATACATCATGATGAACCCAAATTGGTGAGTAATGTACCAAAACCCGGGATAAATATTATTTTTTTAAATATTTTTAAATGTTGGAGCTTGAAATTGTTGACGTGATTGTTTTTTTTTTATCATTTAGAATAGATTGTATTCCGTACCATAAATCAGGCCCGATAAAGATTTAGTCAATCAAGAAGTCATTTAGCAAAAAGAAAATAGCTATTTAGATTAATCTAATATTCCTATAAAAATAAACACAAAATGTATTGTGAAGTATTGTATCAATTTTTCGTTTTTATTTTATGACCAAACCGTTTTGGTGAGTAAATTTAACTTCAAATGTACCTAAACTCTCAACATATGTTACAAAAAAAATTTTTTTTTAACGTTGCAGCTTGAAACTGTTAACGCTATGGATGTTTAAACTGTTTTAAAACTATCTGATATATTTATGGCCTAGTTTATTGTTTGCTTAGAGCCGCGTGGTATTCGTTTCACAGTTGCATGATTGATGATTGAGCAATAAACAAAGCGGACAACTCTACAACTTGCTTGGAACAGAGACACGGAGAAAGTCTGTTGCCGATGATGGCAGGTCACTCTGCTTTGATCATCGCTCCATATCTAACTACTTAAGCTTATGTATTACCTTTTTTTCTGTTTATCTTACTCTGTCTTGGCGGTAAGATGGGTATTAGCCCAGGGCGGTTGGTTTGCTTCTGGTATTTACCTGAGGGTACCCGTGTTCTTTGGGTGGTCTCCCTCGCCTCTTTTTTTTTTTTAAGCATGCTGTTAGGTTAGTGTTAGTACTAAGCATTCATCAAATAAAAGTTAGCAAAAAAGCATAATGTGCCAATTTTACTAGTCTACTTACTACTACAGTTGTTGATAGGTTAATCATGATTTCAACTATCCATCTACTAAATTTTAAACATTACGGTATTTAGAACTAGAAAAGAATTTATTGCTTATTTCTTCAAAGTAACTTTGTATTCCAATGGCTTATCAGGCCTCAATTTTATGTGTATTCAATGTGAGTCCTAAATTATACGTATCCAGTTGAATTTAGTACTGGGATCTTTAACGAGCAACTAAAACGGCACAGACTAAAAAACCTATACCACTACAACCCAAGGAGGATCTTGGCTTCAATACATGGTTGAGACTGTACTGTTCCTTGGACAACGGTGGTGCAGGGAGGTGATTTGCCCTAGACCTCGCTCAACCCCCAGATTTGTTCCCTTTATTTTGGGTATCCATTTTATAGAGCCCCAGGAGGGTCATAGATTCCATAGGATTCATTTTCAACAGCTAACAGGTTAAATAAAAGTCTGCCAGCGAGCGGGATTTGAACCCAGGACCTTCGGTATGGCAACTAAACACTTTAACATTGAGCCACTAGCCTCCCCTACACAGACTAGAGACTTTCATTTTACGTCCCCCGCGAAAGACCTCTTAAACAAGGATTTTTTACATCCTTTAAGCAATCCTAAGGCCACCTGCCAGGGTGCAATCCTTGCTCTTGAGCTAAGAAGGTTGTTATGCTAACCACTGCAATAAAGGTGGCTCAAATGGATTTATTTTAAACTATCAGGAACCGTGTTCAAAATATATTTTTAATTTTTTGGGTAAATTCTTGGATTCTTAGTATATTATGATTTGTAGTGTATTATTGTTAATGTAAACTAATTTATAACCATACATGATATAAACCCCGTATCCTTGAACTACTAAACTAAAATATTAGGGTATCTGTTCCACAGGTTGTCGCTTCGAGTTCAGTTACAAGTTTTACTGTTTATTTGTTTCATTTTTAGTATTTTCCAAAATACACGTTGTCGTGAGCATGGAAAAAAAATTTAATTATGAGTAATGAGTAGCTTATGGCAAACATATAATCAAGAAATAAAAGTTTCATCCAACATTTCGATGTAATGATGACATATGTTTGTTCAAACATTCATTTTTTGATGAAAGATTACCGAAGTGTACACATTTCCCATAATTACATTTTCTTTTCCATACTAAATCCCATGATAACGAATAAGCAGTTAAAACTTGTTGTAACTCAACTCGAAGCGATAACCTGCGGAATAATTACAAAGAGTAGAAGTACAAGCTTAATGACGGTTGATGCAAAAACTTTAGTAGTTGAAAATCTGAATACTATTTTGAAATTTCATAAAAAATCTGAATTCAGTAATAATGGAATAAATGGATTAATCTACAATACTTGTGTTATCTCTACTATAAGTCAGATATTTAATCAAACAGTAAAATGACAATTATGCGTTAGTGAAAGCCAAAGGTTATTGAAGGTTTAGAATATCATGCACTAATCGTAGGAGGGAGTAAGGACCTGGGTGTAGACGAGGGGTATGCAGACAGTGTCGTAGCTGATGATGGATCCGAGCCTCCTCCGGTGTTCGGAGAGCTCCATGAGGAGGGTCTGGACGACGTGGTCCGAAGAGATGAGTGACTCCTTCCTCGCTCGGTTGATGATGTTGGTGGCCCAGACCAATGGCATCCAGTACTTGGCCATCGGGGACCTTTCGTCCATCATCTCGGCTATCTTCTTTTCGCTCTCCATCATTATACCTTATCATCACACACTTCCCTACTTAATTACCACATCAGAAGGAAGCCAAAAGTCTGGCATTCACTTAAATAGTTCGACCTAATGTAACATCTCATGCAAACAAAAAGTACCTAATGACCCATTAACTAGTACTTTAAAATCGAACAGAGAAAAAAAAATGGTGCATTTAAAAGTCTATACTAACTAATAAACTGTTTTTAATATAAAACTATGCACCAATACCATCATTGTTTAGAATTTCATTTATCAGTCATGAACCCCAAATATATATAAATATTAAGTCCTACATAAATAGGTATCATAAAAGTAATATAATTAATTAAAGCAATATCACCGAACTAATTATTTATATTATTAATGTGGAAATGGTTGACTGCAAATAAATCTCTAGTAATGCTTAAAATGGTTCTGTTTTGTTTTATTCTCACTCCAGATGGTGGCATATAAATTAGGCTTAAACGTTGTCACAAATAAAATAAGTTATACTTTTTTTGTGTAAAATTTATTGAATGCACCCAGACTATTTTAAGCATTTCTGTTTATCTTATTATTTCTATATAATAGGTACTAAATTATATTTTGTAATTCTCCAGATTCCATGCAAATTACTATATTATTTTCACCAATCTTTCAATAAAATGAAATATTGAAATAAATAAAAAAATCATAATAACATTACAAAGACCCAAAAAGAATGTTTAATACAATGGTGATAGAGATATAAAGGTATGAAAAAAACAGAGTAATAACGAAGAATATATGATCGAATTGAGAATCTCCATTTGCTAAGTTATTTGTTAATTTAATTGAACTAATTTTCCAAAATAGTTCAGGCCAAAGCATATTGATTAAAGACAACTTAAGCTAATAACTAAAATAATTTCTACTGGAAATCTATAGAAATATTAAAAAAAAAAGTGAAATGATGTGAAAAAAATAGATAAGCTATATATTATTTATTTTAGATTTAATTAAAAAAATTGCCACCCCTGCTCAAGGGGTTTCTCATATCAATCTAATTTAATGCATGGAAAATAATGTTTATTTACAAAAACTTCTGACTTGGTTAATATTCGCATTTCAGAAAATGCGATTTTTCTTTCTTCTCGCGAATTGGTTATAAGGGGACCCATACCACTTTTACACGTTTCCTTAATATGCCTCCTCAATCATGGTTTAGATTTCTCAAGAGATATCATTTCTCCTACTGTTGTATAGATCGATCATCATCTATTTTTCTTTCTATCTTTCGAATATATCTTCTTCGAACTATAATTTTTCAGCAATCATGCCTTTATATAGAGTTACGTTAAGAAAATCCTCATATTTCCTTTAGCTTCATATTCACAAGCTATCATCCCACCATGCTTATCACCTGTCGAAAATCAATGTGATTTAGTGATTCCCGGTAGTTTTATCCTGAGGAAATAGATGTCATTCGATCTGGAAATATTATAGTAATCCGCAATTATCATAGTTTTTATTCCATATAGAAGGATTCCTCCAAGGTATCTAGTTCGAAAAGCTTTTATTATCTTTGTTCACAATTGAATTTAAATTCTTATTTCTTTTTCCCAAGTCATTTAAAGTTCCACTAGATGCTCTGGATTACATTCAAGGACAGTAATATCATCCACATGATCCAAATCTTATGTTGCATTCCGAATATTAGATCAACAAACTATATATGCATAACAAAAAGCTATATATCTATTTATCATCTCACAGTTTGAACAAGTTACAGCTGAATGTGCAACGCATATCTATGCCCATTTGACAGATTAAAGAATGAACGGTTCCAGTTTCTTCATTATAAGATTCAATCGTCAAACAATCAATCAAAAATTTTTAAAAACCCTTATCTCTAAAGTTTCGAGCTTCATCAATTATTTTTTACTTAAAAATATAGCACGTTGTACTTAACACAAAATAATTAAATAAATTTGTTTCTTTTGTTTACATGTCAGTGATATTGCTTTAAAATATGATTGGAAAATTACTTACCAGCGTCGACAATGTGCTGTAGTGTCGGGAAGCGCTTCTTCACTCGAACACTTACGTGTTTTAGCGTGATGACGTACGCTAGGATAGCATACCTCACGATTGTCCTGCGCATCAATCTGCCTCGCTCATCCTAAATAATATATTTAATGTTTATATATATTTAACATATGCATAAGTCGTTAAAATATTAATTAATTGTAGTAATTTACTAAGAGTATAATTATGAACATATTAATTACAAAGAAAATGCAGTCATGGTGAGATGCAGGATTCTTAAATATAAGGTAAAGTAATTAAGCTAGTAACCAAATGTCTGCGGTACACTACATGATAGAGACTGTACTGTTTTTAGGACAAAGGTTGTACAAGGAGGTGACATTGCGCCCAACCACCATATTTTCCCCAATTTTAGCGTACCCACATTAAAGAGGCAGGGTGAACCATGGCTGTTAACATATTGGATAAATTATATGCCACAATCGAGTTTTACTCCGGGAACTTCGACACCACTCATGAATTACCCAGCTCCCAATTAGTCTAATATATTTCACAAAAATTAAAATTTAGAAAATTTTCATATGCATTAACCCGTATCGAGACCATCATTATGTAATGATAATATTGTTAACTATGTTGATGGTTAGGATAAACATTTTTGAGTGGAATTTTTTTACAGCATTCGATTTCATTCTTTACAGCTTTAATTTAATTGTCATCAGAAACAGGAAAACTCTTTTTTCAAACGGTACCAACACTTTGGTCATTACTAATGTTTGATCCCTTTTACGCTTTTAGCATTGTTCATTATTTATTGCTGATTTGGCCTGAACCCGATACCGGTTTTTTAATGACAAATTTATTTTCCACTTAAACCCACTAGTTTCAACCCTAGCTATTTCAATTCCCGATAATCCTCCGAAATTGTTATTTGAGTACTACCACTGGGTAGTTTCTCTACTTGTCTTTATGTATAATTCCTGCCATTTACTTGTTGTTATGTTATAATACAGTCGTAAATTTCATATCAAATAAAAAATATGTAATTCATTTTTATATTTACCACTCCGGGGATGGCCGCTGAAACAAAAAGCGCCAGTGTATCGGGCCAGGGAAGAAGCCTGTACTGCTCCCACCACCTCTTCACTACCAGCGTTACATAGAACCCAAGCACGAATGCCATTGGAATATTTTCACTATGTTTATAAAAGTATTGTCGTACAACTTCGAACGTCCTGTAAAAAAATATAAATATATAAGGATCATTCAACAGATTATTTGAAAGAAAAATCAATTTTTACTTTAATCAATATATGTAGTAACTAAAAATGGAGAAATTAACAGGGTACCAAACTTTAAATATCTAGGGTTATTAAGTTATTATAGGCCTAGAGTTCGTGCAAAACCTTTACAATAAAATATGTTTATCTCTAAATACAAAAATGAAACATTATAATACTGTAATTCAACCAACAATATTAATACATGCCTGTGAAACCTTGACAATTCACAGAAAGCCAGGGACAAAAGCTCCGAGAACTGGAAGAAAATGGAGCGAAGAAAGAAAAGCTGAATTCTTGCAAAAAATGAAAAACTAGTAGGAAAATAAGAAAAACGTGAAAATAAGAAAAGGCCCAAACGTGAACCATCTTTATTTAGTTATAGAGTATTCCACTTTGGGAGGTTTACGCCAAAAAAAAAAATATATATATATATATATGTTGTTGTTTTTTAAACTACATTTCTCTAAACAGACAAAAAAGAATGATACATGGATATAATCCTGTCATTTTGTGAAGGATATAGTGATGTTAATTGATGAAGTAAGGATTTTTCACCATCATCATTGATTGCCCTGGCCTGGTACAGATATTACAATTAAATGATTTAAATCATTACAAAAAATGGATAAAACATACTTGGATCTAAAAATATCTAAAACCTTCATCAAACTATCAATGGAAAAAACTAAATTCTATCCTGAAAAAAATAATATATTCCAGACCTTGGAATTAAAAATTATAAGATAGGAGTTGGATTCATTAGAGGACATGAAAGTTGCTTACTATTCTTTAATCATGAGGATTCAAATTTGTAATTTTTTAATACTTTTTTACACAATTTAGTATACCTACATATATAGTATACCTAACCAGACTATCTTCATCTAAATAATAAATAATACTTGCAGAATAACCGGGAAAGATATATAAAAACATGCAAAAAATACTATTACTAAAATAAATCTTTTAATAAAGACGTCGTAAAAAATATGTACTTCTAGACGACAGTAGGGTGTTGTATAAAGCAAAGATCAATTGATTTATAAAAGAAATCCCATTTCTCAATTTAATTATAAGTTTTTAACAATTACAAACATTTATAAGTTTAATAATAGCAGCTACGATTTCTTGATATTTCTCTTATTATAATTAAAGATGTTAGATTCATATTTCTTAGGTTAATGGGATACCTATTTGAAGCACAAGGTACGCAGAGGAAGTTATTAGCTGAAAATTTTAACGACGTACAAAGTATAGTACAACAAGCGCACGATGCAATTGTTAGACCTGGTTTGAAAATGCATCTCAGCAAAAAAAATTCTGGTGTTCACCAAAATCCCAAGTTTTAACATAGAACTGATAAGGGACACTTATCAACAGAAATAACGACTATTCTAACAAACTGATAGCAAGAATTATTTATAAAACAGTTCTTCTGAAACAGGGTTATAAAAAATTACCTTACAATGTGTATGCTGAGAAGTTACACATGCTCAATTCTGTTATATGGTATGGTGGCTGTCAACCTTACAAAGGTTGTGATGAGAAATTAGATGAGGATATTGAGAACATCTTACGTTGATAGAACAACGAAAAAGGAGGCTTTTCAAAATAATTACCATCCCTTAATTAGCAAAACCAGCCTTAATCTGAAATAATTAAGTCGTTAGGAAGCAGAGGTTGGTAGTACAGCTCTCCCAATCTAGTTATGCAATATTCTTGCGCAAAGTAGGTATCACTATTTATTATGCTAAAGACTATCGCATTTTAATTAGATGAATCATATTTTATCACGTCTATTTTCCGAAAACTAAAATAATTAGGCCCCATTATGAGGGGGGGGGATAAATCCTGCAGTTAGTCATGCAAGGGAAAATCATAGGACAGTGCAGCTTAGGAAGAAGACAAATGTCTTGGCTCCGCAATCTGAGAAAATGGTTTAACTGTTCATAAAGCCTCTTCAGAGTAGCCGGCAACAAGATTCAAACAATCACGCTAAATATCAACCTTCGGCAAAATATAGAACCTTAAGAAGCAGATTCATCTTTCTTTTCTAGAGCATTACACAAAGACCTAAACATACCACTCGTGACTGACACTATCAAGTAAAACTACAGAACATTTTATTACTTACTTGCCGGAGATTCAAAATTACTGGTACAAACATTACTGACAGATATATTACCACAGAATCCGAGAAGGAGACTGAAACGTCTCTAGAGCAGGGATCTGCTACTGTGAAATCACGATTAAACCTGGATGGGCAAAATTTAGAGCTCCCACTGTAGCATCGTCCGATAGGCCATAGTGGCATAAAGTGACGTTAAATAAACAAACAACTACTGTGAAATGAAGAACGCTAGGAGTGTTTCTCCATCCACGCTTCCATGTGAATCCCTGCAATGTATGCATTTGTATAATTCCTATAAATAAAAATATATTATTATCATTTGTAAAGCTCCCTAAGTGGAAGACGCTAAATAAAGATGGTTCACGTTTGGGGCTTCTTGATCTTCTTATTTGCCCACCGGGTTTTCATTCTTTACGAGAATTCAGCTTTTCTTTCTTCACTCCAATTTGTTTCAGGTGTCAGCGCTTTTGTATCCCATTGCGCTTTTGTATTGTGCTTAACCTCCCATTTTTCAACTTTAAGTTTTAAATCGTTTCATGTGTTCATGTCTTGATTAGTAATTTTGGCTAATTACGAGTTTTTTCTAATATTTTGGATACATTCTATTCCATTAACAAGGGAAGCTAAGCATTCAACTATTATTTTTGTATGTCTGTGAACGGGAAGCCTCATTATGTGGCCAAAGAATTTAAGACGTCTTTTCCTCATATTATTATTATTCTTGTCTAGATTTAAAAGGTAGATTATAAATATTCTTGGGCAATATAAGTTTTTTAAATGACACTTCCATGCAGATCTCATTTTTCTTTTCATTCGTTCGTCAAATAAGGCCATGTTGGATTGCTTCCTGGAAAAAGCGAGCCGTGCAAGTAGATAGAAAGAAAAGAAAGAAAAAAAGAAACCATCAATCTTGTCCTAGTAAAGGATAATAATCTTCAAGATCTCTAGAAATGGAGCCTCAGATAGAGAACATGTCTAAAAATAACCGTTTATTAAGGTGACTAGCGGTACGCTCGGGGACGGCAATGCGGATTCCTTCAGCGGACATAATAAGTTCAGGATACTATAAATAGTTGCCTGCAACCGGTTGCAGGAGAAAAACCGGACGCGGAAACAGGCCCCTGCAGGAATCTCACCCGGGGCCCTTCATCCCACGGGACGTAGAGTTATGCCAGTGGCTGAGAGGGCCTTCCTACATGTAGTGATAATGATAACCCGGGACGGGGAGCTGGGTAATTATCTTGCAGAGAAGGTTCCCATCGCCCTCAATCTTCCTGTCAGCTCTGTTCCAGCATAATTCTGGCCCTTGGGCGTCATTGCTTGTATGCGCGGCTAAGATGGTTTCCCGGGGTTAAGATTAAGAGAATTTACTTTGCATGTATCAACGGTTTAGTGTATCAGCACGGCGCAAAATACAAAAACAATCAACAGCTACTTTTACTTAGTATACCATCAATCTCTTTACACCAGTGGTTCCCAACCTGGGGGACGTGAAGACAAACCAGGGGAGGGGGGCGCGACATTTAAAAATTCTCACTTAGTTAGGGTTATTTGTCTCTTACCAGTACTCCTTCATCTTAAATTGAAGCTTATAATGCTGCACCTTGTTTTAGCTCTTTTTTCATATATGCAAGGGGGCGTGGAAGGCTTTCGTGTTTACGCCGACAAACGAAGCGTTCAGAATCGATAGCGAGTAAATCTAAGATTTCAAAACATGACTTTTCAATTTCTTTTTACAAATTTAGTCAAACTATTTTGTCTAACACGACACATTGCCGCCTTGTTTCTCATGGTTTTAGTCCGGTTCTGAACCTGAAGTTTCGGGAGCATAAAACCAAGCAATGCTTTCATTAATCTGTTTTTGTTTTCACTTTGTCAAATCATAAAATAACCAAAAAATAAAAAATGTATTTAATAGATTAATAATCACACACATACTAGATTAGGTTAGGTTTTATTGTTTATATATGCACAACAGCCATACACACATACTATAATCGGCGGTAATACAGTCAATTTATTTTATACTTTCTGAAAGGAATAGCCTAAAACAACATGGTTGGTACTACTATACTACTATTAGTACTACTACTGCATATGGGTGTAGGGGTACCATAATTATCCCATCCAGGAATAAATTGATTCCATATTGAACTTTAATATTTATATCCATTTATTAAATGTATCTATTTTTTAAATTTGGAAAGTATTGGAACAAAACTAAGTTATAGTACATTTTAATGCTTTAAATAAATTATAAAAATTAGTTTTATTAGTTTAGTAAAGGATGCGATATTTTTTTCATCAATTGGTTTACAATAAATAATATAAGTGGGTGTGTGCGTGTATCAATGACCTATAGTTTTAGCCAATTTAAGGCCGTTAAAAAAAAAACCCAAAAAACATTTCTATAGCTTTATTCTCGCTTGGACTACGCATGTTACCGATGAACATATGACATATATGAACTATTTATGACGGACTAAACTGATAAACTATATATGTTAGCGATTGAAAATGCAAAAATTCCTGAAATAATCATTTGTTTCTTTAATTTAATTTAAATATCAATAAATGTTTTAATTAGATCGCACACGTGGTGCACCTACTGAAGGTGGTTTGAATCTTAATATGTACGAATGTATTATTTATTCCAATTATATACTTATTGATTTATTATTATTAGTAAATTTGTGTGTTGATATAACTAGGGCTATTCAAAGGTCTCTAGTAATATCGGTAAAATAATTGCAAATCGCACTATTAAAAAAAATCATCTAAAGTTAAGCTAAACTTAATAATCATAAAATACATTATATGTTTCGTCAATTTTTAGTTGTATTTTTCGAAAATAACATAACTTTGCAAGAATTCGGAGGGGATGTTTATTTAAATAATTTTCCTTGAATAATATTAGTTGACCTTGTATATATGAGGTTGACCTTGTATATATATGAAACCAAATTGCTTGTTTAATGAAAAATATTTAAAAGGAAGAAAATGGTCCGGGTAGAGGACAAGAAAATTGTCTTATACAGGGAAAACATTTTATTGGTAAGCCAACGTTTCGACCCACGTTGAAGGTCTTCTTCAGGGCTAGTTTGATCGGGGGAGGTAGACACTGAAATTTAGTTTAGTTTGAAGAAGACCTGCAATGTGGGACGAAACGTTGGCTTACCAATAAAAGTCTCCCTATATAAGAGAATATTCTTATATACCTCTACCCGGACCATTTTCTTCCTTTTAAATAGTTTTCATTAAACAAGCAAATTGGTTTCGGAGATGTCTGATATAAATTTAGCTTGAGAAATATGTGGGCACCTCCAATTCCTCTCTTTCTTCAAATGAACTGAATGTTTATGGAAGGTTGTTCTACAGACCTAGAAACGTGAATTAAAAAAATCTGAAAAGGCCACAAAGTTTGGCGCTTATAATATATTTTTCCAACTTTTTGATGACTATTCTTTAACAAATTTATAATGTCTGTATACTGTAATTTATAATTGAATCCAATTTCAGGTAGGAAGGTCCCGTTTATGAGTAAGTCAGATAGTTAAGGTGAGTTCTCTTTTAATAACTCGAGGTAAAAATTCAAATTTTTTCTACAATTTGAATTTAGAAATTTTCTACAAATTGAATTTCAATTACAATACATACCTACCCCGGCAAAGCGATATTTCAAATTTTATTAAACAAGTATTGTATAGAATTTAAAATTATAATGTATTGTTGTAGTTAAAGAATCCTAGTTACAAAGTCTCAGTTAATCGAACATTTGATCAAGTAAGTTGAATTTATAGTGTTTCTTTATATTAATTCTACATTTAAGGTAGGTGGACAGTTAAAAAGTATAATATATGGTTAACAATGTGATTACACTATAGAGAAATTTGTATAAATGTTTGACTAATTTAAAAATGTAACATGTTTTATTTCTATTTGTTTATTTAATTGTAAATGTTCTGTATATTTTTGATTCCTACAAAGGAGTTCTTGAACGTTGCACTGAACTGCTGGCGGGAAAGCAGTGACATTAAAGATGGCACAACTTACAATCTCCGTCCTTGGCTAGAAAGATTCTATGGTTTCTTTGAAGTGATCTTCATTCCCTATTGTGCCATATTGCTTGGATCCAATAAAATATTAATGAGGCGTGACTTTCCTTATTATCTTCTGTTAAAACAGAACAACTGATGGAAACGGAAATTATATCGAAAAGTATTGTTAAAATAACAATTTTTGACGATGCCAAAACAAAAATAAAACGTAATAGTACCAACAGAATATTACACATGAATCATCTACTTCTGTCGATGCGATCTTCAATCATCTCAGGAGAAATTATTTTTTAGTTAAACCTCTAATTACTTCCTACTATGGTTATTGTTAATATATATATTGTTTATGGTTCTTGAGTTTCAGTCAGTTATTGCAACTTCTTAGGCGACGTTTCGAGACTTCTAAAGTAAAAACTATAGTAGAGAAAAATTGTAATAAATTACAAACGCATAAAAAAATACCTAAAAACTATTTCTGCAATTACTGGTCCTATGTACAGACAGAGGATATTTTCAATTCAATGAAAAATTGTATATCCAGAAATTCGGCTGCCTTATGGGATCTCCTATTCCACCTATCTTGGCGGATATTTATTTAGAAGAACTATTAAATACAGTCATACCAAAAATACCATTTAATATCCGGTTTCTATTTAAATATGTGGATGATATAATAACAGCGATACCAACCGAAAACAATGAAAAGGAAATAATTTTAAACGAATTTAATAAATATTCCACTCGATTAAACTTTACAATTGAATTTGAAAAAGATAATAAAATACCATTTTTAGACGTTCTCTTAATCAGAAAATCAAACGGAGAAATAGAAACTAAACGGTGGCAAAAACCTATTCACTCTGGTCGATACATACACTACTCAAGCCAATGCCCAAAAAGATATAAAATAAATACGGCTAAAAACCTAATAAATCGCGCGAGAAAATTATCATCCCCAATACACCAAAAAACAGCCTAAAACAACGTACTGGACCTCTTATTAAAGAATGGTTATCCACACAGCCTCTTTCGTAATTTACTAAAAACAACAAAAACATTTTCTAACCAAAACAACCCAAATGAAACCAATCCAAAAAAATACTATACTATACCCTATATACCAACACTTTCAGAAAGACTAGCAAAACCACTCACCGGTAATAAAAGTAATATTGATTCCGCGATTACTATTAAAAACACAGCCACTGTGTCAAGACTATTTACTAAAACTAAGGATTCGGATAAATTAGAGTTAAAATCAAATGTCGTGTACGAAATAAAATGTGAAGATAAATGAGGCAAATCCTATTTCGGAACGTCGGAACAATACTTAAAACGAAGAGTGTACCAACACAAATATAGTTGTGATTCAATAATAAAAAACCCAATAAACCAGATCAAACAGCCCTCACTACACATTTTAGAAATACTCAACATACATTTAAATTTGACGCACCTAAAGTGATACACCTAGAGAAAAATTGCTTCAAACGAAATATAAAAGAAATGATAACTATAGAGAAATATAAAAATCGCGCTGTAAAAAAAAAATCGGGTGTACAAGGTCTAAGCTCGTGTTATGCAAATTTAATTAATTCTTGGTGATATAATAATAAATAGTCTAATATGATTCAACAATTAATAAAACTGCTGTTCCTAAAAATCGATTACTTACTCGTTGATCATAGCTAATGCAATATAAACATTCTATGATATATTGTGAAGTAAGTGATTGATGATAAATTGATCAATTCTTTGGAACTTGTAAGTACACCCTATCCTATTACAACTTACACGTGTCATTTTATATTAATTTTAGTGTGCTATTTAATGTTTTCACTAAAAGCTCATTTTTTCACTGTCAGGGCATGAATATGAGACTCACCCAGTCTCGAAACGTCGCCGTAGAGCCTTGCTTAGACACATTATTTAATTCATCTGTACATATATTTTGATTATAATAACTGAAAAAAAATATAAATAAACAATAAACAAACTGACTTAAATCAGCAATAAGCTGGTTTTAATAGGTAGAATGATTTAATTTTCATTTTCTTGTCTTTGTTTTAAAAAAAAGGTTTGTATCACTACAACCCATGAAGGGTTTGGGTTCAGTACATGGTAGACACTGTACTGTGATTTGTCCCAGATGACCTTCATCCGCCAAATTTCCCCTCTTCATAGTGGGTACCCACTTTACAGAGGCTGGGTGAGACACAGGAGGGTTCTAGATCCCATGGGATACATCTCCGGCTGCTAATAGGTTGAATGAAAGTCTTACCAGTACCGGGATTTGGACTCATGGCCTTCATGGCAACTCAGCGCTCTACCACTGAGCCACTAAGCTCCCTGGTCTTTGTTTAAAAGGTCCTTAAACTGATGTTAGCAAAATGCTTCCCCTGGCATTTTGAAATATACTCTCATTAATCTGTACCACTAACATGTTCACAAGTAGCCGATAAGTATTGAAGGCATGCTACAAGAGATTAAGTATGCGCTGCCCATGTTCACTGCCCTGTAGCTATAAAACAGAATATCCGATACAGGATGCTTAAGTCCGGTCATATTGTTCTTATCTCTTCTAGAATGCCGCAAATTAAATTCACATGTAAAGTCCTTATTATTTATTGTATTATTTTTTTAAATATCATACCCACTTTAATGTTATAAAATTGTATATAGACATTATTAGCTTTTAATAAAACAAAAAATATGTTACAAAGCCATTACACTCAAGACTCAAGAAAACGGATGACAGTTAATATGTATCTATTGATTTATTTTATTATCTCTAGAAATTCTAGGGAACATGTGAGCTTATAGCAATTGCGAGAGCATGGGGATTTGGGATCAGTGAAAAGAATGAATTTGTCTGACTGAGGTACGAACCAGGATAGCACAGGTGGTAGAGCACCACGACGGAAATGTGGGAGACCCGAGTTCGAATCCCGGCCCTGGACATATCTTATCTTTTCAAAATAAAAATATTTTACAGTTTTAGAGATTCTTATGGCTTAGGCTTTGTTAGGAAACGATTTTACGAAAATTAGGTCAGTAATTGTTTCCGATGAATTCGCATTTTCTTAATTACGCATATAGCCACGTCCTTTCAACTAATTTTTTTTGCAGTGAAAGGTCACTGTATTTCAACCTTCCTGTTTCATACAGTTCTCGTGTCCGAACTTCCGTGTGTCCATCTGTTCTAATATTAATATTGGATATTATAATTACTAATATTTATAAGCTGCTTTTTGATTAATTATTATTAAAATTGTATCAATTGTATTAATAAAAATACCTGTTAGAAATTGAAAGTTTATCCCTAAAAGACCCTTAATTTTGAAACGCGCAATTGAGAAAAGTTTCAATCGGCGCTGTAGTCCTGAAGTACCGGACCTGTTCTACAGGATTTAGTGGGATGTTATTGAAGGATACAGGAGGACAAAAAGTCATTGGTTTACTACGGAGGGTAAAAGTGATTTGACGGAATTTGTGGGAATTTATTTTAATCCTCCAGTTTTGACACAATTTTTCAAGGTCAGTGATATGGGATAGAAGAGTATGGGATGCTATAACTGGATCAGTGTTGACTAATAATAGACACGTGTAAAAAAAATTCTTTTAAGTCGTTTTTCTATTTTCATCCTCCCTCAGACCATGGTCGTACATACTTTCCTTAATTCCTTCTTTCTCTCTTTTTCATGGTATTCCTCGCCGTTTCCTTCCTTCGTTATTCCAATTGAAAATTGAATTGGGCAAACTTTCCTCCTTCATTCTTCTGAGATGACCATAGCCCTCCCTTGTATTTTTCTCTATACTTTGGAGGACGTTTTGTTGAGTTACATTCGCTCTAAGTATGAACAATTTTCCTAAATTATTCTAAATTCCTAAAGAATATCTATGCTATTTATTGTTTTTTTATAATAGTTGTTCAATGTCAAGTTTATTTTTTTTTTAACAGTGCAAAACTAGTTCATCCTAGATTTATGCAATCGCATATTTACATATTTAGAATTTGAGTAAATTTATACAACCATATGCCCTTTATGTATAAAAATAAATACAAATATTATTAATGTTCATTCGACAAGTTACAATTATGATATTAGCTGAAATCATTAAAACACTTACTAACCTATAAACCTATGAAGGGGAGGACTGAGAAATAAACAAGCTCTGCTATCTCTACCCGCAAGGCAGTTGACATTCCACTCCAAAACAAACCGGTAAAGGAATAAAATCAGGCCATCTCCCCGTTTCCTGAATCCACTACGCCCCCATTCGGCCCGTTCTCCTTTGAATAAATTAATAATTACCTCACATCTCGTTCGGGCAAGGGAGAGCTGGCCAGGGAATAATTCATTGAGTTTGTCTTGCCTTGGTCCGTGGCCTCTACCCGGCGACCTCTGGAGGCCTTCGATCCGTGTCCAGGAAGATCGGCAGATCACGTAGGAGTCAGTGTAATCAGAAATGACTAATTTTATTGCAAGGTGGATAAAACAGTCTTGGGTTAATTTAAGTACAAGATCAGTTGTGATGTTTTATGAAATACACATACGTGTCAAGGAATCATAAAGTTTAAGTAATACTTATACTTCATATTAGAGAGGAAAATAGTTGACTGGGAGATCTATATAAGGATGGAAATAGTAGGGGAGTGCACCCAAAATAAACACCAAATGAGTGAGGACTTATTTATTGATTGTGCCTGCGTTTCGACCTACTTTTTAGGTCATCTTCAGAGCAAATATAATGAGTTGCGGCTAGTTACACGGGTCCTTTGGAGTTCCATTACTTAGCACTGAAATTTACTTGCAAGAATCTAGTTTTTAAGGTGACCCATATTCATACGATAATGTGAGAATGTCAAAAAGGTCAAATCTTTCTGATAAATATATATTTCTGGCAATAGTAGTTTTATTTATTGGTATTTTAATCATTAGTCACTATAAAAAATAACCTAAACCTTAAAAATAAATTTCCATTTTGATGTAATTGAATCTTTAATAAATTGTACGCTACATCTGCTGAGTCGGTGAATAAATCATCATCATCATCATTCGTGGCGCTACAACTCCTGCAGAGTCAAGGCCTCCTGCAGCTTGGTTCGCCAGTCTTCTCTATTGGTTGCAGCTGCTCTCCAATTGCGAATTCCCAAGATGGACCTGGCATCCGCCGCCACTCCATCGATCCATCGGAGCCGAGGTCTTCCCACTCTTCTTGTCCCATAAATCCTTTCGTCTAGGATCATTTTAGGAATCTCATCCTGGGTCATTCTAATTATATGACCTGCCCATCGAAGCCGGCCTACTTTTATTATCCTTAAAATATCTGGGCTCTTGTAGAGTCTTGCTAGCTCAGCGTTCGTCCTTATCCTCCATATCCCATTGGTGCAAACTGGGCCATAAATTCTCCTCAAAATTTTCCTCTCGAACCTTAGGAGAAGGGCTTCCTGAGAACTGGGTAATGTCCAGCATTCGGAGGCAAAAGCGAGAACTGGTCTTATTAGGGTCTTATACAAATGCACCTTCGTGTTTTGGGAAATAGCCCTGCTTCTAAAATGCTTCAGTAACCCGAAATAGCATTTATTTGAGGACATAATTCTCCGATGGATTTCTGCTTTTATGTCATTATCCGCGTTCACCTGCGATCCAAGGTACACAAATTCCTCCACCCTTTCAAATTTAAACCCTCCAGCCATAAAATGCGATGGTTCATGCACATTCACTTGTGGGCCTGCATGCATATATTTGGTTTTTGATTCATTGACCTCTAAACCTAATCTAGCTGATGCTATCTGGAGACTGTTAAAAGCATTTTCTAAATCTGTAGGGGTTCTTGCCACAATATCTATGTCATCGGCGAAGGCCAAAATCATAGAAGATCTATTGAATATAGTTCCCCCAATTTGTATTCCAGATTTCCGCACTGCACTTTCAAGAGCCAAATTGAAGAGAAGGCATGCAAGGCAATCACCCTGTCTCAGCCCTTTGTGAGTTTCGAAGCTTTCAGTCAGGTCACCTTGAACACGCACTGTGCATTGTACCTTCTTCATCGTAGCCCTAATCAGTCGTATCAGCTTCGGTGGTATTCCCATTTCCAGCAGCTCCTTGTACAGCTCGTTCCTCTTTACACTATCATAGGCCATTCGGAAGTCAATGAACAGGTGGTGTGTGTGGATATTATACTCCCTGCACCTCTCCAGAATGCTTCTAATGCAGAATATCTGATCCATGGTAGACTTTCCTCTCATGAAGCCCGTCTGGTACTTTCCTGTATTCTGCTCGGCAAAAGGAAGCAATTTTTTATAAAGTATTCGAGAGAACACCTTATATGCACATGGTAAGAGGGATATACCACGATAATTATGGCAATCAAGCACATCCCCCTTCTTGTAAATCGGGCATATAACTGCTTTGCGCCACTCACAAGGGATTTCCTCCATCCTCCAGATATCCATTATTATATTATAGAGGACTTTGACTAATTCTTCTCCTCCATACTTAAAAAGTTCAGGGGAGAGTCCATCTGGTCCTGGTGCTTTATTATTTTTGAGCTCTTCCACAGCTTCATAAACATCATCCACATCAGGAGGCTCCAATTCCCCTGGGGGCATCTCTATTTCCTCTCTTTCTATTCCACCCACGTCATTAAGTAGGACATCGAAGTAAAGCCGCCACTGTTCCAGAACCTGTTTCCTATTTGTGGTGAGATTACCCTCGTTGTCTCTGCAGGCATTTATTCTAGGTTTGAATGTCTGTCGGCTGTTGTTCATTTCTTGGAAAAACTTTCTCATTTCATTATTAGTCCGAAGTTCTTCCATCTGCTGGAGGCGTTCCCGGTGCCAAGCCCTCTTTTTCCTCTGGTGGGTCTGTTTCTCTTCCCTTCTTCTGGGTCTGTATTCCTCCACTGATCTTCTTGTATGCCTTCGCTGTAACATTGTTTTATAGGCAAGGTTCTTCCGGCTGGTCACTTCTTGGCATTCTTCGTCAAACCAGGGTACTTTCTTAGTTGGTCTTTGGAATCCAAGCACACCAACTGCCAATTCTTCCATGGCTTCTTTACATTTTTGCCATTCTTGATCCATGCTATCAGCCTGACCCAAATCTTTAATTTTGACATTCATGCTGTCAGTAAAGAGTTGCCTAACCTCGAGATCTTTCAGTTTTTCCGTGTTTATCTTCGCCGATTGTACTCTATTTTGATTTCTGATGTTGGAAATTCTAGCCCTAAACCTGGCGATCATGAGGTAGTGATCAGAATCGATGTTGGCTCCTCTGAAAACTCTTACATCCATCAAACTACTGATATGACGGCTGCTTATTAACACATGGTCGATTTGATTACGTGTGAATCCGTCATTGGAGTGCCAAGTCGCTAGATGAATGTTTTTGTGAGGGAACATAGTACTGCCGACCACAAGTCCGTTCGAAGCAGCAAAATTTATCATCCTCATCCCATTATCATTTGTATGGCCATGAATGCTATTTAGACCAATTGTTGGCAAGTATTCTGTCTCCTTTCCTACCTGCGCATTATAATCCCCCAGGATAATCTTAACATCAGCTCTCGGGCAGGAATCAAGGCGTTGCTCCAGACTACTATAAAAGGCATCTTTTTCATCATCTCCTGATGGTTCAGTCGGGGCATGGACACTAATCATACTATAATTATGGAATTTTCCTTTTATTCGGAGATAACAGATTCTTGGACTAATTGGTTCAAAGCCAATAACTAACTGACTTATCTTCTTGCTCAAAATAAATCCAGTTCCGAAGGTGTGCCTCTTGTCATCGCAGCTGTAGAAGATGGTATGACTTTTCTTGTTGAAAGCTCCTTGACCAGTCCATCTTATTTCTTGGATTGCAGCTAGGTCAACATGATAGCGGTCCAGTTGTGTTAGGAGCTGATGTAGAGCTCCCGGTCTATGAAGGGATAAAACATTCCATTGTCCTATAATAAGTTCCATTAGGCGTGCGTTGAGTCGTTTCCGATTAATCCGTCCGGCTTTTCTCGTTGCAGGTTTCGTAATAGTAGGGTTTTAAGGGGAGGGGGTTATTAGCCCAGGCTCTGCCCCCGAGTCAGGTGGGGGGGCTGCCCCCTTTGAGCTTCCTGACCTGCTCCCCCGTCTGGGGCAGCTACCTAGGGGAGGTAGCCCTAGGGTGTATACTGTAAGTGACCTTGGTCTGTACGGTGTGGGGGTGTGTGTAGTGTGCTGTATTAGTGTACTGTATGAGCGTCAGTGTAGATGTCCCCCAACCTGGAGGGCCAGTGGCTGACTGCGGTACGATGACCGGGCGATGGGGCCGCCACCACCCTACGCCAATAAATGGTGAATAAATGGTTAAGTCGAATTTGTCAAAAATGAGTTTCTTGTACTTATGGAAACGGAATCTTGTTATGCTCTTAGTGCAGACTCGGTTAGAAATGAAGTTATTACTTATGTTATAACTCCATTTCAAGCCATAAACTATGAAAATTTCACGATTCCGCTACAAGTGCAAGAAATTCATTTTGGATAAAATTCGACGTTACCACTTATTGGTAGAATTATAGCCATACTTATTGGTAGATTAAACCACTTATAGGCAGTAGATGAGGTTGAACCTAGCAATTGGTCCAGTCCATTGTAAGATGGACTATAAAATAAATGAATGGTTACTAGATTACGACATAAAAGGTCCATTTCATGAAAAATCCTGTAGTTAAAAAATATTTTTAAATAGTCCTACTTCTCATAAAGCTCCTGGACATGACCTCATCACGATCCATATCTTAAAACATCTTCCTAGAAAAGCAATTCTATTCCTCACCTACGTATATAATGTACGTAATTCTGTACTCCGCACTACATATTACATATTAAAATAAATTCCCACAAATCTTATAAAATCGCCTTTACCCTGCGTGGTAAACCAACCACTTCCTATCCTCCTGTATCATTTAATAACATACCACTGATTCCTCTAGAACATGTCCTGTACTTAGGACTACACCTTGACAAACGCTTAACTTGGAATCCTCATACTAGACTGAAACGACACGAAAAAGCTCGCCGTTTCAGACTATCCCCCCCCCCTCTTTTCCCTAATAGGGGTGGCTGTATTCCATACAGCCATATCTGATTATATGAAAGTTATATTCTCAGTAAGCATAATAGCTTTGTTGGTACTGCTATAATTTATTATTTTAAGTGAATTTGTGTTTACACATATTTTTTCACCACACATATACATACTCACTCACTCATACACACAATATAAAAATATATACATCAAATGTATAATAAATGTTTGTTAATTGTTTTCAAATATTTATGAAAACTACAAATTTTTCTATATTGAAATAATTTTAATATTTCATCATAAACGAAATTTTGGTTCAAATTTTCACAGTCCTGAAGATTGAGAGAAAAATTTTGAGAAGGATTCATGGACCCAAGGTAACACAGAGGGGTTAGGCGAAAATTTAACGAAGAAGTATTCAGTAAATACTCTTTCAAGTTTCCACGGCCACTATTTATACAAAAAACTTCATTTGTTTCTTCTGGTTTAGACCGTGTCGGTGAATTTTCTGCCAACGTTTCGCCAGACATGCTGCTGACTTCCTGAAGTATTCAGTAATTTGGAAGATCTTGAAACAGTCATCAGGACCAGGGGACTGAGGTTCTACGGCCAAATGGTCAGAATGAACAATATGAGGCTAAACAAAAAAAATGTCGATAAAGTCTTAAGCTATAAGAGTATAGGTGGATATGTGAAACAAATAAAAGAGGAGCTGGATAGGCTAAAAATCAAGGATTAGGATTGCTTGGATAGAGAGCTTTTCGGAAAAAACTAACAGAAGTTGTGGTTCTGGCAGGAAAGAAGGAGAGACGAGGGAGAAAATGGACTAATGAAGAGTCCAGGAAGATGAGAGAGCATTGGAGTAGAAGAAAGGGGTAGAGTGTGAAGACGATTATTAAGTGATATTCGCGTGGTCCTTGCTGGCCGATTCGTGTAAAAAAAAATAAAAAATTGTCCCACAGTAAGCAAGTAAAATAATTGTAAGAACCGGAGAAATGGAATTCGCTTAGTAACGAGAATGAAAGAGGTATTCTTCCATATAATATAAGAATACTCTGGATTATTTATTTAATCCGAAGAAAAAGTAAAAACACGAGGAAAATGTCACAAAATCAAGCCACGAAACCTTTTCCAAAATTTGTATCGCAACCGTAAGAATAGACAGTCGCAGAGTTCATTATGACCACAGGAACTTGCATCACAAATAAAATATAATGGAACTGATCCAAATATTTAAAATAAACTAGTTTACTAGTATTATGCAAAAGTACAAGTTACTTTTACAAAAATTGTTTTTCAAGATACTATGGAAAACAAGTTTCTCCTTTCAAGTCTTTTTTTTAAGTTAATCTAAAATTATAATTCTATAAAAATTAATATAAATGAGCATAACATGTTATCATTCAATTTTTTCCAAATTTAAATAATTCTACATATCGTTTTAATATTAATAACCAGATGTATATAAATTCAATGTTAATTAAATCATGCTTAACGTTTTATCAACATTAAGTGTTAATTTATTTTATTTATAGTAAAGTGTTAAAAGGAAGTAGCTATTTACCTGACTAACAAACATATTTCTTTTTGTATTTTTAACTTGTTTTGATTCTTTTGATCAACTCAGCCGTTACTAAATAACCTGATTTCCTTATCTCTCTTAATAAATAAATTCTATGAAATTATAATTAGAGTAATTATTAATTACTGCAATTAATTTTTATTTTTATAAATACAAATAAACTACGGGTCTTGGACATTTTTCCATAAAAGCTATTGTATAGATTAATATTAAGTAACTTAAAACAACAACAATATCCTAAAGTATTAAAATAAATTTTCCTCAACAACGTAAAGAAAAAAATCCCATTTCTTGATATTTCTGTAATTCAAAAATACTGTTACGGTCTGAGCGGGAAGGAGGCTGAGAAGATTAGGCGAACAATGGGATTAAGCCGGAAGGGATTATAGAATGTCGTAGAGCCTATTCGATCGGCCCGGAATGTTCTAGATGCCCCCACCCCAATCTCCCTTGCCTATATAAAAAGGCGAGCTGTTTTGGCCGCGCAGTAGTAATAAGACGAGTAGTAATAAGACGAGTCTGTAATAAGCCAGTGAGTAGCAGTCGTTAACTAGTGGCAGTGTGTGTGAGTTAGTTAGTATTAGTATCAGTCTGTAATAAGTGCTTAGTGAGCAACAGTGACAATTAGTGACCGTGTAATAAGTGTAATAAACTGTGTGGCAGTTTGTCATATTTGAAGAGTCTTACGGTCGGTGGACTTTAGTTAGCGAACTGTAAGTGTTAATTTGTAATTGTAAACTATAGTGTAATATTATTGTATTTGTACAAATTTATATATAAATAGTTTAGTTATTTAATATTAGAAATATCTTATATTGTTTGTATATTATCTTAGAAATTAGATAACATTTAGTAGAATATTGTTATTGTAAATTGATCTTAGTTTAATAATTTAACTGTTTTAAATAATCTCATTGTATTCTTTCTAATTTGTTAATAAATATTAGATTCTTGAATTAAGTAATAGTTTAGTCCATTTTACACCCAGTAGCCCGTAACAAATTGGTGTCAGGTGTGGGGTCTTGTGTAATTGTTATTTTGTCTTGCATTTTTGTAATAATTGGGCTACTGTTTGAAAAATGGCTTCTCAAAGTCTTAAATTGATGGATTTAAAAGTTGCGGATTTAAAACGGGAATTAGAAGAACGTGATCTGGATTCTTCTGGAAATAAAAGTGTACTGCAACATCGCTTGCGTCAAGTTTTTGTAGAGTTAGGGGAGAATCCAGATGACGCTCTGTTTGAAACCGATTTAAGCAAGTTGTCTGCAACTTTAAGTAATGTAGATAATAAGCTAGGTAATTTACAAAATGAGTTAAGCAATGTAGAAAATAAGCTAGGTAATGAATTAAGCAATGTTAAAAATGAGCTAGGTAATGAGTTAAGCAATGTAGAAAATAAGCTAGGTAATTTACAAAATGAGTTAAGCAATGTAGAAAATAAACTAGAGTCTAAATTAGGTACATTAGAGACTAAGTTAATGGAAAGTGTTGAGAATAAGTTAGCCGATGTAGATAATAAAGTAGCTGATGTAGAATCTAGGTTAGGAGAAAAACTGAATTCAATTGAAAGCAAACTTAGGCAAAGAGTAGAAGCTCTAGAGGGACGTATGAGCAACCCACCGATGAACGACACCGACTGTTCCCCCGAGGTCAGTCTTCATAAAACCATTCTGCCCGCCAATAATGGGACGCCACCAGCTCACAACACCATTCCAGTATTCGACGGAAAGACGCCGTGGGAAGACTACATGACTCTCTTCGAGACCGCGGCTTCAATCCACTCGTGGTCGCAGGAGACCCAAGCTTCAGCATTGTGCCTGGCCTTGCGTGGAGACGCCTTGAGAGTGCTGCAGGGAATGCCCATGTCGGAGCGGTCTAACTACGGGAAGCTGATTAGAAGGCTGGAGATGCGTTTCGGCCACCGCCACATGGACCAGCTATATCGCTCACAGCTAAGAAACAGGGTCCAGAAGGACAACGAGACGCTGCAGGAATTTGAAGCGGATATTGCCCGGCTGGTGAGGAACGCCTACCCATCGGTCACCGACTATGTCTACGAGAGTTTGGCTGTCGACAAATTCCTGGATGGACTTCGGGACCCAGAGACACAACAAGCAGTGAAGCTCGCCCGGCCGAAAACGTTGGGAGACGCATTATCTCAGGCCATGGAGTTTGAAGCTGTTAGACAGTCTGTACGGGGCCATGCGCGAGTTCGAGCAGCAGAAGCGGAACCTAATGTGATCCCTAGCATCGAAGACATTGTGACGAAAGTGTTGGATGCTCTCAGGACCCATAAGAAGGAGATACGCTGTTGGGGCTGGGGCCAGCTTGGACATCCTAGAAGCAAATGTCCAACCCGTAACGTCAAAGCACCCAGGAAGGCCATCAGAGTTGCGTCGATAGGAAGCAGAACGAACAGTTTCTACGTTGATGGGATGGTGAACGGGCAGCTGCGAAGTCTTCTAGTGGATACCGGAGCGAGCATGACGATCTTGAACTCGAAGACACTTCCAGCTGAGAAGATCATACCGACCACTTGGGCATTACGGACTGCAACGGGACAGCCAACCAAGGTCTACGGGGAGACAGATGCCACCTTCCACATCGGGGGCCAACATCTGAAGCACCTCGCTCTCGTGGCAGATATAGATGAGGACGTCATACTGGGTATGGACTTTATGATCACATACGGGATCAAGCTGGATATGTCGAGAGGTGTGATGACGCTAGGAGACGAGGAAGTCATACTTCGGCAGGAAAAGGACTTCTGCGCTCGAGTGCTGCTACCAGAAGACACCGCTTTACCTGCACGGAGCCAAATCGTGACGCATGGGACGGTCGAAGGGCATCTACCCGCGGGTCAATGTGCACTACTCGAACCTGGAAGGCACGAAGAACAAGAGGTTGGACGCGGCATACTGGTTCCTAGGTCTCTCATCAAGATCGGACCTACCACTCCAATTCGGCTAATGAACCTGAACAGCTTCCCGGTAACGCTGAAGAAAGGAACACCAGTCGGGGAGTGTACCACCGCTACCTCAGTGGTTCGTCAGCTGCAACGTCATCCCACCGAGCTTCGAGGACTCCCAGAGGAACTTAAAGGATTTTTGGACGAATCATGTCGCGACCTTTCGCCCGAACAGAGCGAGGAAGTGAAGAATATGATAATTCGATGGCATGACGTCTTCGAGATCGGACTAGGACCACGGGGCAGAACGGATATCGTCCAGCACAAGATTGACACTGGGGATGCGAAGCCCATCCGTCAGGTTCCGCGGAGGCTGCCGTTAGCCAAACGGGAGGACGCCGAGGAGATTATAAAGGAGATGGCGGCTGACAGTGTCATTGAGCCTTCGAGTAGCCCCTGGATGTCTCCGGTTGTATTGGTGAAGAAGAAAGACGGCACAACGAGGTTCTGCGTAGACTACCGTCTTCTGAACAATTTCACCAAGAAGGACAGCTATCCGCTTCCCAGGATTGACGATACGCTGGATACCCTAGAGGGGTGTAAACTCTTCTCTACTTTGGATCTCCGCAGTGGATATTGGCAGGTTGGATTGGCACCTGAGGATAAAGAGAAGACGGCGTTTTCAATTGGCACTGGGCTCTGGCAGTTTACAGTAATGCCGTTCGGGCTTTGCAATGCTCCTGCCACATTCGAGAGGCTGATGGAAAACGTGTTAAGAGGTCTCTCTTGGGAAGTATGCCTGGTTTACCTAGACGACATCATTGTGCTGGGAAAGTCCTTCGCTCACCATCTGAAGAATCTGGAGAAGGTCTTCGAACGACTGCGTGCAGCGAACCTAAAGTTGAACCCGAAGAAGTGTAATCTCTTCCGAAGGCAAGTCAACTACCTGGGGCATATTGTGTCAGACAACGGAGTTGCTGTTGACCCAGAGAAGATAGCAGCGATCACCGACTGGCCAGTACCTCGAGATAAGCACCAGGTGAGAAGTTTTCTCGGGCTCTGCACCTATTACCGGAGGTACGTGAAAGGATTTGCTGACATCGCAAAACCTCTTACCAGGCTTACCGAGGAGAAAAGGACTTTCCATTGGGACCACGAGTGCCAGGCATCCTTCGAGGAGCTGAAGAGAAAATTGAGTAGTGCTCCTATTCTGTGCTATCCACGTCCCGAGGGCAAGTTCATACTCGACACAGATGCCAGCAACATCGCCATTGGAAGTGTCCTCTCTCAACTCCAAGACGGAGAAGAAAGGGTGATTGGATATTTCAGCAAGGCACTCTCAGCTCCGGAGCGCAACTACTGTGTCACAAGGAAAGAGCTTCTGGCAGTTGTAAAATCCATAGAGCACTTCCATAAATATCTATACGGAAGAAGGTTCCTGCTGAGAACGGACCACGCGGCTCTAATGTGGCTGCTGCGATTCAAGTCACCGGAGGGACAAGTGGCGAGGTGGATCGAGCGCCTTCAAGAGTACGACTTTGAATCTGCTCATCGTTCTGGAACGAGCCACAGGAATGCGGATGCGCTGTCTAGAAGACCATGTGAAGATGAAGAATGCAGGCATTGTTCCCGACAAGAAGAGAAGCAGGGAACAGTATTGAGGACTACAGTTGTCATCGACAGTTGGCAGGACGCAGAGGTGTCAAAGGAACAGGACGAGGACCCGGACTTGAAACAAATAAAGGAATGGAAAATATCGGGGCAAGGAAGACCAACCTGGCAGGATGTTGCTCCAATGTCGAAGAATGTAAAAACGTACTGGGCCCAATGGAACTCCATTTTAGTGGACAACGGGCTGCTGAAACGGGCATTGGAGAACGCGGAAGGAGATCAGCGTAGGCTACAGCTCATCGTTCCAAGGAAGAAAGTGCCCGAAGTTCTTAGGGAGCTACATGACGGTGTAACTGGCGGCCATCTTGGAGTTCACCGTACATTGGAAAAAGTTCGTGAACGCTTTTACTGGGCAAACCTTAAGGACGATGTGTTGGACTGGTGCAGGCGTTGTGCGAATTGTGCGGCTTCTAACGGACCAACAAGAAGAAAGAGGGCCCCTATGAAGAAGTACAACGTGGGAGCACCGTTCGAGAGGATAGCGATCGATATCGCTGGCCCTTTCCCTGTGACGGACGAAGGTAACCGATATATTCTCGTGGCCATGGACTATTTTTCTAAGTGGGTGGAAGCGTATGCCCTTCCGAATCAAGAGGCAGTCACGGTTGCAGACGTACTTGTGAAGCAGCTCGTCAGCCGGTTTGGAGTACCCATGGAACTTCACGCTGACCAGGGAAGAAACTTTGAGTCTGCAGTCTTCTCCGGGATGTGCGAAGCACTGGGAATACGGAAAACCAGGACGACACCTCTTCACCCTCAATCGGATGGCATGGTGGAGCGCATGAACAGGACCATGGGTCGATATTTGTCTAAAGTGGTTTCCGACCATCAGCGGGACTGGGACCAGTATCTTCACTTGTTCCTGTTAGCCTACCGCAGTTCAGTCCATGAAGCAACGGGGCAGACCCCCGCAAATGTGGTGTTCGGCCGAGAACTTCGTTTGCCTTGTGATCTGAAATTCGGGTTCAAGCCAGACGAGGAAGTTAACGGAGAGGAATACGTCACGAATCTACGGAAGCGGATGGATAATATCCACGAGAAGGTTCGTGCAAACATCCAGGGAGCCAGTGACAGAATGAAGGAGCGTTACGACATCAGGGCAGAGAAAGGTGGATTCCAACCTGGAGATTTGGTCTGGCTACATGATCCTCGAAGAAGGCGAGGCTACTCACCTAAACTTCAGAACTCCTGGGATGGCCCGTTTGAGATCATCAATAGGATAAACGACGTCATCTATAGGATCAGAAAGCAGCCAAAAGGAAAACCCAGGGTAGTCCATTTTAATAGACTGGCCCCATACAAAGGAGACCATGGCCCGACAAAAGACCAGCAAGTCAGGTATCTCAACAACGTGGAAACCAGTAAGGTATTAGTTGCACAACCTAAGGTACAAGGTCCCCGTGGAGTAACTCAGACAGTATACAGAGATATCTTCTCGTTACCCGCGGACTGTTCTCTGGCCCATTGTGTCGCCGAAGATCTGAGGACTTCCCGAGGGATTGCAACGGTCTTCAGGAAGAAGTTTGGTGGTACTACGGAACTAGAACGCCAAGGACCAAGCGTGGGGAAAGCACTCCACCACACATACGAAGGACGACATCTGTTTTACTTGGTAACCAAGTGTGCCAATGATCACAAGCCCACATATGATGCCCTGCGGCGAAGCCTCGACGACCTGCGGAGTAAGCTTCTGAGACTGCGTGTCACCAAGCTCGCGATCCCTAAGTTGGGCTGTGGATATGACGGCCTGGAGTGGAAGGTTGTCAGGAACATGCTTGAAGAGATATTCGCCAACTCTGGGGTCGCCATATTGGTGTGCACGTTCAACCCCTGGAAAGGAAATGCGTCTCCATCGAGGGAAGCTCATAACCGCCCGATTTCTCCGGACTATGCTCTGGGACAGAGCACTTTTAAGGAGGGGGCAGTGTTACGGTCTGAGCGGGAAGGAGGCTGAGAAGATTAGGCGAACAATGGGATTAAGCCGGAAGGGATTATAGAATGTCGTAGAGCCTATTCGATCGGCCCGGAATGTTCTAGATGCCCCCACCCCAATCTCCCTTGCCTATATAAAAAGGCGAGCTGTTTTGGCCGCGCAGTAGTAATAAGACGAGTAGTAATAAGACGAGTCTGTAATAAGCCAGTGAGTAGCAGTCGTTAACTAGTGGCAGTGTGTGTGAGTTAGTTAGTATTAGTATCAGTCTGTAATAAGTGCTTAGTGAGCAACAGTGACAATTAGTGACCGTGTAATAAGTGTAATAAACTGTGTGGCAGTTTGTCATATTTGAAGAGTCTTACGGTCGGTGGACTTTAGTTAGCGAACTGTAAGTGTTAATTTGTAATTGTAAACTATAGTGTAATATTATTGTATTTGTACAAATTTATATATAAATAGTTTAGTTATTTAATATTAGAAATATCTTATATTGTTTGTATATTATCTTAGAAATTAGATAACATTTAGTAGAATATTGTTATTGTAAATTGATCTTAGTTTAATAATTTAACTGTTTTAAATAATCTCATTGTATTCTTTCTAATTTGTTAATAAATATTAGATTCTTGAATTAAGTAATAGTTTAGTCCATTTTACACCCAGTAGCCCGTAACAATACTTTTTTTTCTAATGGTAGCCATTTTTATTTCCTCCGTAATGCACGTAATGTTTAAGACAAGGATTCGAAAACAAATCAACCATCAACAATTTTTCTACTATAAAACGTATTATCCTAGGTGTTAAACAACTTATTTCTGTAGTTATATTCTTTCATTCAAATCAATGCCCTTTTCTTTATTTATAAATAATACCTCGCTAATATGTTTCGGTTTATTTATAATTACCTAAGTCGTCATATGAGAATGAAAAAAAATCCCTCATTCGGTCTAATATCCGTAATAACTCATTTGCACCATTAGACATAACTATTAGTTTCATCTCTACGTGGTATATTGTTGGAAACCATCATTAATTATTGCGAAAAAAATTGTTGTTTTTTTTCTATATCTTACGAATAGTATTGACTTTAATTGGCCCACAATATTCTAAATATTTTTTTCAGCTACAACTCAGTTGGATGATCATGGAGATAAAAATTTGGATATGGAAGAATCCAATCGTTAAAAAAAAAAATTAATAATTGATAAGAAAGCTTAAAACATTAATCCAAAATTCATTAAGGAACGTGTTTCAATAGGAAACCAGGTTTCACTCTTTCATTGCATCAGATAAGGCAAACAACAAAAAGACTAGAAGAAACCAGATCTGAAATTTAAAAATAAAATTACTCTTCAATTTTTTTCCCTAATCTTCCTCGACAGCCATCGACTACGTGCTTTATCTAACCAGGTGCAAATAATAAAGAAATAATTAAAAACTGACACACGGACAAATAAATATCTTCTAATATAAATTAAATTAAAATAAATGACAACTATTTTACCTTTGTTGTTGCTCAGTTAAGGCATATCTATATGTAAAATTAATGCTAAAATAGATTGCTAAGTATGCCACAAGTTCCCTCCATACTAGTTTGTATACGCTCCCTCGCCATCTAGAAAAAAAGAAAATAAATTAGTATGTAGTATCTTAGTTAAACAACTTATTTACCAATATTTTATTTTATTTAACATATAATGTGCATTGCATATATATTCACATATAAATATAATTATGGTAATGAAATTATTCATCATCACTTCAAAGAAAAATTCAATGAAAAATCACATCAAAGAAGAACTGCACCACATCTCACTGTCTTTTATTGTATATCCTGATGATGCGATAGGTTGTTTTTCTAGTATTTTAGAGACGAGGCTTGGCTTTGTGGAATTTTTCCTTTTGCATTATAATCTATTAAAAAGTACAGATTAATGTCCGAATTTCGTTACAATTATTCTTATTAAAGAATAAATAGGCAAGATTTTATATAACAAGCTGCAGATAATGTTCATATATTTTCGTTAGGGTGCCCCAGAGGTCTAGCTTATCTGCATTACCACTCTTGTTCGCTACTGAAATAATGCTAGAGCAAAATATTGATGAATCAAGTTCCCCGAATTATTTTCCATTTTAAGTAATAATTTACCTCCACGCTGGCGCTAAAGAGGAAGATAAAGAAGAAGAAGAAAGTAATAACTTAAATGATTAAATAGTTTTTAGAAACTAGATTCTTAAACCTCATAAGAAATCTTCACACATAGATTAATTCTGACATCAAGGTGCAGGAGCCAGGAACTAGTACCGACAAGTAACCGAAGGTGGTATTACCTTTTTCGTTCATCATTAGGCAATGCTGAAGAACTTACTTAGGAACAAATCACAATCAGGAAGAAACAAGTTGCGATACTAGAGGTGACTGGCAGAAATCAGCTAAATGGTCTCTAAACGTTTTGCAATGTGGAAGGATACCTTGGAGTAATGTAAGTCATCAGATACGGTTGTTACATTTCTATAAAGCGAATATTATAAAGTTTTGTTCACTCGTTTGTAAATATATAAATCTATCCAACAGCGCCGCAACAACTCATCGCTGAGTCAATGCCACCTTCATCAGCCTACGCCATATCATTAATTTTGTATAATTACCATTAATTATATACAATGTTAGTTAAATAGGATTCATGGGATGACGTTTTTTTATTTAGATGTTTGATTGAATTGTTGAATGTTGAGACTGTGTAGAAACTATATTCAGGTGTATCCAATTACAGCCGCGGGAACTGACTATTATGGGAATATATTGAACAATATAGATATGAAAAAACGTGATTGTTTAATCTTTAGTTCAAATAAAAATTTTATAATGTTTAGGTTTGCTCGTTAAAAAAAAAAAATTAACTTGACATTGAGCATCTAAAAAAAGAAATAAATCATCATAATCTTGTATCCTCCTCTACCGCCTAAGGCTACACCTACATTTTTTTTTTTGAGATTTTAATTTTTATTTAATTTTAAATTATATACATACATTTTAAACATTGGTGGGATAATCCGTTACAATGAGAATGATTTTGCATACATGTTTGTTTGGTTAATAAGTTTTTGTTGTTGGTAAAAATTTAAAAAACCCAACAGAAAAAAGAAGTACATAGGATTTTATACAAAAGATATACATTTATAAGAGTACATACAAAACATTTTTATATACAACATTATTATTATATACTACATTATATAGCATATAAGAACATTGATTTAAAGAAGAACTCATTTCAATATATATATTATTTATAGTAGAATGTGTTTTGTTCGTTTGTGTCTGTATTTTGGTGTTGTAGTTTTTGTATAATTTCCTATATCTTGAATGAGTATGTTGTCTGATAGTTGGCATGAGGTGAAGAATCTGAGGGATTGTTGGTGTATAAATTCATGTATTGTTGGGATATCTAGTTCATTGTGCATTGTGGTGATTTGAGCATATATTGGATAGTTTTTTATGATTCTTAGACATTTGTTTTGGAAGGTCTGTATTTTTTTTATGTGTGTTTTGCTAGCTAAACTCCAGACTGGGCATGCGTAAGTTACCATGGGCCTAATGACTCCCTTATATAATATTTTCTTATTTTTTTCCGATAGTTTTGATTTTTTGTTGAAGTAGGGATACATTTTATATAATATTCTACGGGCACTATTTAGTTTATTGTTTATATGATGGTTGAATATTAGTTTGCGGTCTAAAGAGATTCCTAAATATTTAATATGGTTAGGTATAGGTATTGAGGTATTGTTAAGTAGTATGGTAGAGGGGAGTTTAGGTCTTCGTTTTGTGAAAATTATAGCTTCGGTTTTGTCAGTATTTAAATTCAGTCCCCATTTTTTCAGATATTTGTTAGTCTTGGAAAATGCTTCCTGTAGCCTTTTAATTACACCTACATTGAATCCGATTCGGTGCGACGTGATTCTATCACATACGATGCTGGGGTGTATACATTATACACATTTTACTATACATTATAGTAAAATATAAATGTATTAAAAATAATCTTAATTTTATAAATTTAAAGAACCAAATGTTATAACTCTCGATATATTTCAATCATTTGGTTTGCTAGCGACGTCTCATCGTATCACACCGGATCCAATGTAGGTGTAGCTTAAGCAGTGTGAGAAGACCCTTTAAAGAACTTGAGCCAGTTTTCTCTGTTCTATAACAACTATCATCTTCTTTTCAGACACCTCGGAGGATTATTAGGAGTTGAAGAGGTATCTATGTTTGAAACAAGCGGATTTGGGCGAAATAAAGTTTGTCATGATTTATATCGGGTTCGAGCCAAATCAGCAACAAATGTGACTTAAATGTCGTTATGGATGATTTTTTCAGTAACATTTCGGATTGTATACAAAAAGAAGGAGTTTATTAGAGCCCTAAAGCTTTACTCCGTAAATCCGAAAAGGTACTTATAATTTAAGTTTTTAAAAGTTTTATAATTTAAGTTTTTAAATTCACACTGTATTTAACGTTAAAATAGGAAAAGCCCATTGGATGTTTTGGGGGAGAATGAACCCAGAGATTAGCGGTAGAGGGGACGAGCTATCAGTAGGCTTAGCTGGCACCACGTTCACATTCGATTACAGGAAACATGGATACCTTTCACATCGTGAGGCCTCTCCGCTGCATTTCAATGCTTCCCATCATAGTCCATTATAATTCCATTTACTGTTTCAAAATTCATTAACATATCGAAGGAAGCAATATAAACTTAGGACTTGAGAACAGAAAATTATATATGTTTTAAACATAATCTAATTTTCGCCATATAAATTAAAAGAATAAAGTGGCTAGTGTTATACCTTCGGTATTTTGTTGAGTGTGAAACTTGTATTCCTTACAAAAAAGGAATTACCTGGTATAAATACAAATATATTAAAATAAAAAAATACAAATACGGAGAACTAATAGAAATCTTGTAAAACCGTTTAATTGAACTTTCAATAAAGACGGGAATGGAAAGCGAGTGAATAATAAAAATTAACGCAATAAAATCTATATTCGCATCTTTTAATGGAAATTAGTGCATTCATTACTATTTCCACATTGTCAAAACAAGAAATTTCTATTATATATATATTTTTTAAAATAACTCTACCACAACAGCCTATGAAGCATTTTAGGTTCAATTAAATGACAGAGACTATACTGTTTATAGGACAACGGTTTTGCAGGAAGGTGAATTATTTCCCAATTAAGGGTACCCACTTTATGGAAGCTGAGTTGGCCCCAGCTCTTTCGATACCACGTTAACTGACTATAATCATTTATCTGTCCCAAGCGGATTTGAACCGGGGAATCTTCAGTTGAGGAACTCAGTAGCACTTCAACATCCTAAACATTGAGCTACTACGCTCTCATATAAAGTATATTAACTTTTTTTCGTGATACGGCTTTAGATGCCAAAAACCAAGGAAATAATAAACCTTAAGATATAATAATTATAATAACCTATTTTTACATAATTGTTGCATAGAAAAAACAGCAGCAAACCACGCCTAACCACCCGTCATTTTTTTATTACGTTTTCAATGTTGTCGCAACATCCGCCTATCACGATCGTTAACAGGTATACGTTCCGAAGGCTGTCAATCAGGCTGACCCTACACGTTCCTCAGACAAGTGTGCCTCACGGACTCCCCTGATACGGTGCCAAGAAGCTACCGAATCCCCTTCAAGTAGCCGCTGATAACGACGTATGATCGGAACATTGGGCGACCTCTCACGAAAATCTTATCAGATAAGTGTCAACATATGAATGGAATATTACAGGTGACACAACAATAACAAGTAGCGTCCTTGCCTTCCATTTGTTGAAGGTAGTCGTCAGTAGCCGTCCGTGACTGGCCCAATACTTCATTGAATATTAATACCTCCCCGTCACATTCCTACCAAGCCGTACATTACATTCCCTGAATATCTCGGACAGAGGTATTAGATTCTTTTCCTTTTTTTTCTTCATTCTTTTTACTCACGACAAGAAGGCTTAAAAGAGATAAACTAATACCCTATTACCCCTAATACAAATTCAGGTAACATCAATTGTAGAACCAGTCCTGAAAAAATTTTAGTTTCTTTTAGTGTTTGTATAAGTGTGGTGGTTTCTTTTATTATTGGTGGTGATTCCATTCTAAGAATGTTTATTAATTTACTGTAATGTTTGGTTTCACTGGTCCTCCATTAAAAATATATTTATAAAATTGTTATATCAATACGGTCCTCATCAACATATTTCATCACTTATTTCTTAAAATACGCCTTCAGTTTATCATCTAAATTTCAGTACGGTGTCAAGTTCATTTCTAGAATTGGCCTATAAATTCATTATTTCTTTTTTCTCTCAATAAAAGATCCGAACAAATTAATCGATTAATCTTAATGTAACATATAACTGTATAAATTTTGTGAAGAATGTCATCCGAATTTATTTTATGTCAGCTGCACGGAAAATTTGAAATTTGATTATTGTTCTTGATACTTTGAAGTTGTAGCGAAGTCCTCAAGGAACAATAAAATAGAATATTAATATGCATTAAAAACTAGAAAATTTTATTTATAGCATTAAACAATTGTTAATAAACAAAAGTAACAGAACAGAATCACCCGTTAATCTGATACACCGCTCTGTCTAAGCCAATCTGAGAAAACATGGTGTTTGTTTTGTTTACAAAAGAAATGTATCATTTAAAAAAAAAAAATGAAATAATCATATTTAGGTTTCTTGATTAATGGTTCATAATAATGGTATTTTCCAATAATACGCAGAAAAAATAGCTCAACTCGCAACAACTCCGTTTAGGATTGGGACAACAATTCTATTTCTTCAATCTAGTACAGTTAAGCTTGTCTTCATTCTAAGTTTCTAACTTATATGAAAATTTATTATCAAATATCAAATATTCAAGTATATCGCTTAGTTGTTATTAATGGTAAAGGTTCAAATAGGAAGTTGGCATGGTTTGACCAGAAGGTCTGAATTATGCCTGGGTGAACCCTAAAATAAGAAAACTATAGTATATAGTAGTCGCATCAACATCAACCATGAATACTTTGACAGCAATGGTTACACTCCATTTCCAATAACCAATCGTTAAATTCTTTATGGCCTGTTGTAAAACTGATTTATGTAAATAATAAAGATAATGAAAGCTAATAAAAAGCTAATATTTACCGGACGAGGATTTTCTTTCTTTTACATTACACAGATGATTCGGTGAGATTCTATTTAAAGATTTTACTATATAATTATAACTATATTTACTGATTTTTCTTGCTAGCATGAGAAAATTTAAGGCTCAGAAATTTATAGAAATATATTTATAATATTGTATTATTATAATTTAATACTACTTATCACTTAATACATATTGTATTTATATTCATAATTAAACATATATAAAATAATGAAAATAAATAAATTCATCATCTCTTATTGTTATAACAACCCCTATTAAAAATATGTCTTTTACTGTAAACATATGAAACCTGATGATAAAGGTTTGAATACTTCAAAGTAAATTTCATTATTATTATTATACTAAAACAATTTAATGAACTAATATTTTTAGATTTTTAAGTCAACTATTTCGACCAAATCCAGATATAATGTAAGATTTGAAGAAGATTTTTAAGGAGCTTTTTTTTTTAGATATATTCAGAGATCCAGGATTACTTTAGGTTATTATTATTGAACTAAATAATGTGATCTGTTCTGTAGTTAGATTTCACAGCCATCAATATTTTGTTTTGGTGTAATTCGCCCTTTATCACTCATACTTAAACTATAGACTTTTATAGGTGTTTTTACTTCATCAGAAGCTCCAGTTAACGTGTATTGAGACCCAATGTTCGATTAATTGGCTCAGCCGAGCAGATGAAAACCATATGCGGTATTCATAGATAAATTGCATATATTAAAAGGGTGTAAGCAAATACCGCGGTGGTAATTTGGATGAGGAATGTCGAGTCGAGAGAAAGGAGAAATAAAAGAGAAAACGAATTGATCCTGCAACTGATTGGTCTCGATTAAGTCAATATCACTTGTGAAGATTGGCACGTCTAATCTTTTCTAATATCTACACACATCTGGCTCAGACAAACTGAAATATGAATGCACACAAAAATACTGTTGTTTTTAAATCGCTAAGTTTTAAGGACTTTAAAGTTCTAAGGAAAAATAATTTTAAAAAATGAATTTTAATAAAAACCTGATAATGACTACTCATTTGAATTAAAATATGACATGAAGGAATGAACGAATAAAATATAAATTATAAAACATTTTTATTTTGGTTTTCTTTATAAACACTGTGGTAATAAATAATTAAAACATTCTAACGTTGGGTATTTGCCATTCTGATTTTATCATTATTCAAATTATAATCTTATCCTAATTCACTTTCTTTTATTTTATTAATTATCTTGAATTAGTATTTCTAATGCTTTTAAAAATATATTAAAATATTATCGAAAACATTACTGATGAATATTCCTATCTCATCGGTAGGTTGCATAAGGCAACCATCGTTTCAAAATGGTCTATTTCAAAACGGATTTCCGTTCTGAATCCAAAACAACTTTTGCAGAATTATTCTTCGGTTGAGAAAGTTAGGAATAATTTTCGTAGTTTAATTAAATAATTAATTTATTAATTAATTAATAAATAAACAGAAAATAATTTTACTTAAGTGGTTATCAACCTTAAGTACTTAATCCTGATTTGATTTTTTTGGAAATGATAATTGCTGGTAGTAATGATAATTATCATTTCTAATCTCATGAGGCAGCCGCAGACTATCACTCCAAAGTAGAGCAAATATTTCAGGGAATACATTGATATAACATATCTCGAGAATCGGTAGTAGATCAGCGCATCAATAAAGAGAAAAAAATATGTTTATTTACAGTCAACCATTCGTTCGTTGGTGGATAGTTTTGCTGAATTTGGGACTGTCGGAGATTCAAGAGGTACGGGCAGACTTCGAACTGGTAGATCGGCCGAAAATACTGATGATGTGAGACAGAGCACATTTTTGCATTAGAAAAAACGGTTCTCATTTAAATGACATTATTTTTCATAATTAATGTAAAAAATAACACAAAATAAACTTTATTTTTATGTTTCAAATCAACGAACCATTCAGAGACTATTCAAAATAATTTGTGTTATCCGAGAGTTGATGATACTCCATATTTCTGTTAAATGACGGTTATAAACCCATGACTTTTCATTGTAATCTCATGAAAGTACAACCTTGTGTAGCCTTCATGGCTTAAAGGTCTCAGCGGTTATTAAGGCAAATAACAGAAAGTGATTCAGCATTGAATGTATCCGCTAGATAAATAGCTGTCGTTAATACATTTATACATAGATGGTGTGCGTTTTTTTGTTTAGTGCATATATTTTTATACATAGACTCTTATCGAAGCGAAAAACAGAATATACATCGTTTAGAAAAAAAAATATTAAAGAAACAATGAAAGGCTCAACCCATCACACAATATTTTTATCAATTATAATCCACTACTTTAAAATATCCATATTTTCTATATAATAAGACATAGTTGGTTATATACTCGACTACAAATTATTTACCAATAATAGTTGAGGCGTTTGGTTTCAAAACCGGTTACATCCATTTAAAATAATTTTCAGGACAGAACAAAAAAATTAAAAATATTCAATTTAAAAGAAAGAAAAATTAATTAAAAAATATTCAATTTACTTTTTATCATTTTTCGTTATTTTGCTAATAACATCCTTCATAAAATAATTACCGACGATTTTTTTATCTCTCTCTTCTCTATAAGTAAAATAGACATTTTTAAAAATAAATCAGTTTAATAAATATAATTAAATTGTATATATATATATATATATATATATATATATAGTTTCGATCTTTCATACATCAAAAATGTTCACTTAATCTAATGGATATAATTTTAGAAAGAAAATGGAATATTTTGGTATTGATTTTTGAAGGTGCTAGATGGTTATGAAACTAATACATCATTTCAGGCATTTTGAAAACTCATAAAAAACATTTTATAATTGGAACGAAAAATTTAATATCTTTAGTTCAGGAATGAATACATAAGAAAACCATAAAAAGCTCAACATACACAAGGGTACAATATCTTTTAGGTTTTTTTTTAAAAATAAAATAATTATAATCCACTAGTTTATAATATCGATATGTTCTTAGTCAAGAAATATCGATAAGGTATAGTTGATTATATACTAGACTACAACTTATTTATCATTAATATTTTTAAATGTTATTGTTTATACATTCCTTAGTGACTTCCACTTGTTATTGTTTTTTATAATTTATTAATATAATAAAAATGCAGATTATACAAAACTAAAATTAATTAGCGGTAGATGAATGGAGCTTTGCCTTAGTTAACTATGTGACAGCTATACCAACAGTGGAATGACCGGTTGCCTTATTAACATCTGAGTTGTGTGAAAGTTGTCAAGCTCCGACCTGCTTATTGCGGATTTGTGAATGAACGAGTTCTCAATGATAAAAGTAAAAAGGAAACTATTTATATGCATATATTCAAAGTTCTTAGTGTAATAACCTACATTGTTTTTACATTATGAAGTAATTCGCTAATAATTAAAGTTACAAGGTTTTGGCAGGTAAAATGAGTAATAATTTTTGTCTGAATTAATTTTTTTTTTAAATAAATAATTTACGCTCTTACAAGAATATAAGTCCCAACTAGTTAGATCTATTTCTCAGAAGTGGAACACCGATGATTGTTAGTGATCACTTAAACCTATAAGTGCAGTTAATTGTCACCGGAAGATGAGAGAAATTTGAATGAGAGCAAGTTGTTACCGGTTTAATTGGGCCGATTTCACTCCATTCCTTTTACTTCCGAAATTGAAATCACAAATGCACACAATTCTTGGACGTATTATTATGTCTCGATTTCTTATACAAATTATAAGTACCAATACACATGGTACCAATAGGAAGATCAACCGAAGTCGGAGAAATCATCCACCAATCCGAAAAATTGCTGAAGTAACTTACTTATATTTGTGACTTTTTTAGAATCTATTACAGGTAATTAAAATATATAATTTTTAAAAATCAACTTTATATACTTAATGTAAATGCATGAATGTATAGATAAGTAAATAATTTGTCTATTTAATTAAAAACTGTTTATTGATGTAATATATTATCGGCACTGCCTAGCAACGGATTGAGGAACTACTTTTTGTTGTGTATTTTGTCCCCAGTCAGAGAGAGAGAGAAATGCTTTATTTTTTCAGCAGTGCTGTCCAACAACCCTGCATTGCCATAACACCCAGCGTACTCATCAATACATATTGGACATACTGTACATTACAATGTACATAATAATATTTTTCAAAATATGAAAAAATATTTTTCAAATCGGCAAATTACATCCTCCTTCCTGAGTTCCTGACTTCTTTATTCCATTATACAAAATATAACACTGTTTTATAATTTAAATGGAAAAAACGGAATGAATCGATTTAAAAAATAAAACAAACTACATTTAATTCTAATGTTTCGATTTTAGGACTATTATTGAATAATAATATGGAGGTATCTCTACTAATACGTTAAACATCTTCTTTAGTACTTTAGGATATGCCACTAGTAAATACAATTAAAAGATTTGCTTTAACCTATACTACATGTTTATTGTGTACACATATTTATCTCCTAAGTAAATAAACTAATTGGTATTTAGCCAAATTACATAGAAAATACATTATACATAAAAGTAAATCTTAGACCATTAATTTTACTTTATTTTTAAAACTATTACGATGAATAAGTCTAGTGTCAGGTTTTTAACAGAACAATTACGTTGTTCTGTTCACTTAAAATCTTTAACGCTATGTAAAATCTTTAGTCATACAATTTGTCACAATGACTAACCACTTAGGTATGTTAATAGAAAAAATAATCATGTGTGACGATTCGATTTTTAAATTTATTTGTTTACATCTTTAGTCCTTTGAATGTTATAAATCTAGTATACTGCCTCAGGGATTTGTTCGTGAGCTCATGTTGCCCAATGATGTGATCAAGATTAGAATATACATTGTTTATTTTTGATAATTGTTTATTTTAATTTTACGATCATGCAATGGAGATTGTCGCCTTGATTCCCCTATGGTGAATGAATAGCACTTATTTCATGTAGTTCTTTCCTTCTGGTGGAGCCAATCGCTTCAATAATAAGAAAACAGAGACAGTGATTAAGGAAGCTTTGTTTATTTATTAATAATTCTCATAATGTCGATACGTAAGTTAGGTTTTGGACATATATTTTATTACTGAATTGAAACGAAACATGCGTCCAAAAGTGATATTGTCGAGCAATTAAATTATAGTTGTTTAAAAGCATAAAGTGGAATCGAACCCGTGCATCCTTAGTTCGCTGTCAAAAGTATTATGCACTGGATAATGTGATCGATTTGATTTCCAATAACATGGTAAATTTTTACAACATTTGGTCTTCAAAACCTAAGGGGAAGGGGCGAAGGAAGGCGAGGTTTCGGAGGTAGGGGTGGTTAGGGGTGGTGGGACTATAAATAAATATATAATTCGAAAAGTTCAACATATAGAACCACGGGGCGTCTTAACCCGAATCAAGAGGTGAAATCGTGGGTGAGCCACCTTGCGACAGCCCGACTATAATGCACTGCAAAGGCAGCGAACTAATTAGCTAATTACACATAATTACTAATTACAATACAATACTTTACTTGTTCACTGCTTCATCTGGGTCAGTGCCATAATCCGCAGCAGATCCTTGGGATGTAAAGTTGGATCGTGTTACCTAACCTCATTTGTTAACTAGATGGCCTGTTTTATAACATGGTATAATTCCGGCGATTATTAGGATATGGTTTTCTAGAATTGTTCATTCAAGAGGATTCAATAACAGAAAGTTTGTTTCATTTAACGCAACCTTATACTGAATAGCGGAGTGCCTCAGTGGTAGAGCGCTGAGCCTCCTTTTCCGTGCCGAAGATACTGGGTTTAAATCCCGCTCGCTGGGAGACTTTTCTTTAACCTGTTAATGGCCGGAGATGAATCCTATGGGATTTAAGACTCACCGATAAGATTGGATACCCAAAATAAGGGGGGAAACAGGAAGATGAGTGTGATCTAGGGCAAATCACCTCTCTGCACGGCCTTTTTCCAAGAAACAATACAGTCTCTACCATATACTGAAGCTCAGACCCTTCACGGGTTGTAGTGGAAGAAGTTTTTTCTTCTTTTTTTATACTTCTACGGCTAATTAGACCATGCTACAGCGGGAGTACTATGTGTTATATCCCTATCCATGTATAACAATTACTGGGATCTCAATTTTAAGACGGCATAACCAAGGAATTATTACCCTTTTAAAAATCCTAAGACCATATGACGGGCAGATAATCGTAGCTCTAAGTATATATAGTCCTGGGTAATACCTACAAATTCTTAGCGATGTTGTAATGTGATACATTTTGTTTACAACTTGTCAAACTTTATTTATTTTTCTCATAAATCCATGGACATAGCAAGGGGAGAGATATAAGGCCTCATCCCTTGAACAACCAATGTTCGTGCAAGAAATGTAAAGGAATCGCTCATTTTCCATAAATAACTATTCAAACTAAACCTGAAAGACTATATATTTAGGATTGTGAACTTGTTAGCTTTAAGTCGATACTATGAAATTTGGTACAATTATTTATTATTACGGATATCTTCAAGCTCGAAAGATTACATAATCATTAAATTCGTTTTAACACTAAAGCAAGATCAATACATAGATTTGTGAGTAGAGTTGTTTTATTGTGAAAGTATCCATACAAATTTGTTGAGTGCAGAATTAATTAGGGTTGACACGTTTCAACACAAGTACAAAATGAATGTGAAAGGATTGTATTGAACTGATGTAGTCTGGAATTTGACTGGATCAGCTGGCGGAAGTGTGTGGGAAACTATTGTTCTAGGTCCGGCATTGAACTTCCTGTTTGTCAAGCATTTAATTAAATTTGATTTTTCAAGTGCGTTGATTGATTTAACATTAACATTAACCCTGGTTCTACAACCCATCACGGGTCCTGGCCGCATCAAGGCGTCGCGTTCACTCTTCTCTGTCCTGCGCTAAGTTCCTCCAACCTCGACTTCATCTGCCCATCTAAGTCGTGGACACCCACGTTTTCTTTTTCCGTCCACGAACCCAAACAGCAGTCTTTTCAGGGTAACGTCATCCTCCATTCTGGCCACATGTCCAGCCCATCTCAGTCTAGCTATTCTTATGGGTTTCACCACGTCAGGCTCCTGATACATCAGATGCAGCTTTGAATTCTGTCTGAGTCTAAATTGGTCGCCAACTCTTACAGCTCCAAACATCCTTCTTAATATTTTTCTTTCGAAGAGCAGTAAACTGTTGGCATCTACCCTGGACAGAGGACTGGTTTCCGATCCATAAGTTGATTGATTTAATCAGCAAAATTCCTAATTACTTTCAATTTGCATAAATATATTAATATCATAAATCATAATGTTTCTTGTAGCTGATTGTTTTTTCGTTGTCAGTGACAGGAAAGAAAAAACAGATTTGGAAAATGTTTTACATTAGAATTTACCTAACATAACTATTTAACTTTCGGAAATACATTAGATTTCATCTACTAAATTAAAAAACTTTATTGTTCAGCAAGTAAAGAAATGAAATCTTTACTTCCGCAGCTATGCTCTTAAATTACCCTTTCACCTATACATTATTTTTTAATTTTATCGGGACCAGGCTAATACACCAACTTATTTACATGGTAGATGAAGGAGTAGTAGCCAAGCGATAAGATTTTTGTTCTCGGGACCAGTCGAAGATCAATAATTAGCAAGCATTCTAACAGAAGTTTTATTAGGGTAGGTAAGTTTTATTCTGCCTCACTCTCAGATCAAAGCTTCTAACAAGACACTTAGCGTTGACAACTAGTTATAAACTGCTAAGAGTGCTAAATATCTTGTGGTATCTTAGATTAGTTATACTTGATACACCTGTTGTCAAAGAAAAGCATTCAGGAAACACGACGAGAGGGGGCAAATGTCAATGACATGGCACAACAATGGTTCACTCACCTTTGTCAAGAGGCCTTGCCTGGTAACTGGGCCAAACGACACTCCTCTCAGTGAGTGACCATTTGTAAGAAGTTCTGAACAAGGACCTCTCGGTACCTGCAATCCTCGCACTCGTTGCTCCTGCGGTGGGCCCTTTCAACAAAGCTTTGCCTTGTCCACTGGAAGGACGGTTGACTAATTGATCTTGCCAACTGACAAATTGCTTTCTTTTCCGATATTTAGGCATGATCTGAGGAGATGGCCTTGCTCTAAAGTGATAATAATAACTTCAATGGGAAGGCTTCCTGCTTGTCAAGGTCCGTTTGTACGAACACGATCACGTTCAATAACAAGTTTCATATGTGTCAAAACTACAATAAGAGGCAGACTGTCAAATTCAATACGTGCCTAAATTATAATAAACGGTATTTCATTTGATACCAACAGAAGTAAAATTAGAGTCACTGCATCACATATCTAGTTGTAGTTTAGTGTCAGGAATTTTGTCTGTAACTTACTTGAGAAAATAGAAAATTTGTGATTAGTGTTACTTCAGCTTTGAAATAGACGTTTGAAGTATCCATTACTAAATTAATATAAAAATTGACTAAAATCAAAAAGCACAACCTTTTCTTTGTTCTATGTTAGTGACGTCAGACTGATTAGAACTGGTCTTGCCAACCTTGAGACTTGATGTGGTAACTATAGATTTATCTGGAAGCGTTTATAATTTATTCTCTGAACTACAGAATTTTGCAGCATACAATATAAACATAAAATATATGTTTAAAGCTATAATTTTCTCAGGAAATTATAATAAAATCAATACAGGGATTTGTAATAATAGAAACTACAAAATAATATTTTTTTCATGAATACTAAAATTAGACGTAACTTTATTATTTTTTTTGTCATTATAGAAATAATGTCATTATTGTCATTTTGATACAACTTCTACAATAATCAAGTTGTAGATTATCAATCAACAAATTTAGTTTTTTTAGTCCAACAATTTTCCAGAAAAATGTTTAAAATGAGAATATCTCTTATTTTTTTTTAACGCAATGTAAACTTAACCAAGGTCCGTTTTTAATTTGTTCTTTTGATTTATTTATGAGGTTGAAAATTAAATCAATTGCAGGCATATTATATATCTGCATATCTGTTTTTTAGTCATTTAAAGCTGTATACCTGCATATATGTCAAGATTAGCTGTATATAATTAGTATAAGTAAAACAATATCTAAATAGTATATTTTATAAGTATATAATATATCATATCCAATGAAACATGAGAAATGATGTCGAATACAAGTATTAAGAAAAAAAGGTAAATCTGTTCGCTATGAGATGACTAAATAACTGAAATTAAATAAGCAAGAACAAAAACTGTCATCTATTAAAAATTAGGTATTTATCATCCCAGTGAGATGGATTGATTCTAACTTTAACATGGTTAAAAAAAATTTCTCTTGACCTACTTGCGAATTGGTGACGTCTCGGAGAAGTACATTACCGACAACTTGTGCTAAGGTCATTGCATAGAGATATTGCAAATGTTGAACGTTCTGTTCCTCAAAGAAAGAACTCACATGACATTTGGAATTTCCTTAGGATGAGGAAAGGTGTTCTAAATCTACCCGGGTTCGACAGAACTGTTTTACATTTTTATGAACTCCAAAGAAATCTGACAAATGTAGTCCGAAAAATAGAAAGAATATTGATTTTTTTTAATAGTGCAAATCAAGCCATACCGAACATGTTAGCTACACTATAAGTTAATTTTATAAATAGAAATAAAAAATTAGCCAATATTAGCGTTACAGTATAACAGTTAAGTAATAGAAAGCTAGTAGATGCGTCACTGTAACGATGTTCAAACTATAATAGGGAATAACTCAACACATGCGAGAGGATCCAATAAGGGTTACCGGATCATCTTGTAATATTTTGATTTTCTATATGTGATTATTACATTATTTATAGTGCTAAACCGTTTTTAAAATTTCTATACCTTGCACCGTTCCTGAATAGCGGCCATTTGATAATTTTACGATGGTTTATCGATATGGAGAAATTAGAGTTAATTTGAATATCTCTGCACTGGATGTAGTTACATTTTAATTGGCCGGATTGTTTTTAGAAATGCCTCCTCTACAACATTGTTTATCACCCCAAATATAAGGTTTGGTATTGAGAAATTAGAAAATCCATTTTTTTAGACCCAAAACTAACAACCAAGGAATGATTTATTTGGATGTATTTTTTTTTTTTTTTTTTATCATGAACTACTATCCTATAATAGAATAGGAACAATGACTAGTGTTTTCTTATTTTTTATAACTTTTTAAAATTTGAAAACCTTTAACTTTTTTCAGTAAAATCAGAAGAATAATGTCAGAAACTCAACCAAATAACTGACCCAAGTTACATTGCTACCACATTCCCAAAACCAAAATAATGAAGAAAAGATTGCCTTATAATATGCGAGATCCTCGGACGTCAGAACGAATCACTCGTATATCCCCTTTCGTTTTCGACCTTGTCAAAAGAAAATATAATGTTAAACAAACTTTTTCTTCTTGACCTTGTTCCGTAATGTCTTCTTCAGAGTTAACTCGTTCCTTTAATTTTCGTAGATGTTTTTACGGATACGTAATTTGGATAGTAAAGTCGATTCTGGATTCGGTACGTTCCGCTTTTTCAGCTGTATCTAATCCTGTGGTCAAGGCGGAAGGTTAAGGATTGTTATGCGTTGTAGAAATTACGAAAAATGTCTTACTTTAATTGAACTCTTTCACATGTGACCTCCTATTTATTGTGCAAAACTAATTTAACTAGACTTCTTTGCATGTTGAAATATTGCGATTGCATCCGCTTCGTCGAGGTAAGCCTGAAATCGTTCCACCTTAGATCCTCCACTCCAAAAGCCGATGCTGTTTGCGTTTTCCTGATTTCCAAGCTGGTACTGAAGCTAAAGGTATAGTTTACTGGAGCAACTGATGCCGTAATGTTCTCAGCAGACACTTGACGTACTCTGCAGGTGGTGTCATGTGGAATTGATAAGCATCCAATCCACAAAACCTTAGTGGATTTTAATGTTTTGTTTTTTCGTATGTGTTTACATCCATCGAGTAGAGGATGAGTTATTGATCTCTAGATCCAGAATTTGAATATGTCAGTAAAGCAGGTATGGACAATTTAACTCATTAATAATTTATAAACAGACAAATAAGTTATACTGTTTTCTTATGTAAGGGAGCGGAGGGGCTCAGTGGTAGAGCGCCGAGACTTTTCATGCCGAATTTAACCATTATTTAATATGTTAGCGGGAGAGGAGTGTCTCAGTGGTAGAGTACTGAGTTACCATGCCGGAAATCCTGTTTCAATTCCCGCTGCAGGCCATGATTTTTATTTAGTCTGTTTGCAGCGGGAGATGGATCATATAGGATCTAGGACCCTCCTGGGGCCCACCCAGCCTCTATAAAATATTATAAAAATAGGATACCCAAAATAAGGAGGAAAAATCTGGCGGTTGAGCGTGACCTAGGACAAGTCACCTCCTAGCAGAACCGTTGTCCATGAAACAGTACAGTCTCTACCATGTACTGAACCCCAGACCCTTCATGGGTTGTAGTGGTACAGGTTAATATGTTAGCGGGTATAATAACGTATGGAATCTAGGACCCTCCTAAGCCTCACCCAGCCTCTTTAAAGTGAGTACTCTATAAACTAGTGGTTGAGCGTAATCTGGGACAAATCACCTCCCTGCACAACCTAGGTCCAAGAATCAGTACAGTCTCTACCAAGTACTGAACCCCAGACCCTTCATGAGTTGTAGTGGTAGAGGTTATCGTATGTGAACCATATCTGCGGGATCTGGAGGCCTTTCTTTTTTTCACAAACCAGTTGTTATCCCTAATTAGATGGAAAATCTAGCGGTTGAGCGTGATATTGGCCTACCCAATTCCTTACACAACTGTTGGGTTGGAAACGGTATAGTCCTTACTATCTGCTGAACTCAATAACCTTATAGAGGTACAGCTTTCATCTACCGCAATTTCTTATTTCTGCTTTAATTATGAGGGTTATGTCATATTTTTACAGTACGCCTATGCCTGAGAGATGTTTTACTCTTAAGATATGAACTGTGAACTTAGTATTGCTTCCAGTGATGGCATAGAACAAGAAGTCAAAGGCGATTGTACAAGACTACCTGAACAAGATATAACGGTGAATATCCGATAGATGTTGATGAGATGCGGCTGCCCATTCTCAAAGCTCCTGGGGTATTCTAGTCACGGCCGGGCATTAAACATTCCAAAGTATAATCTTCTGTCAGCCGGCTTGTCTCAGCTCAGGAACAGGTGTTTGGTTTCGGAAAGAGTTGTCCGTTTCATCATTCTTCTTATTATAATTTAGTTATCCGTTCCGCAGGCTGTCGCTACGAGTTGAGTTACAAGTTTTAACTGTTTATTCGTTTAGTTTTTTATATTTTCCAAAAATACAAGTTATCGTGAAGTTTAGTAAGGAAAAGAAAATGTAATAATGGGAAATGAGATTATTTCGGTAATCATTTCATCAAGAAATAAACGTCTCAACAAACATTTCGAAGTATGGATGATATATGTTTGTTGAAACGTATATTTCTAGATGAAATGGGTACCAAAGAAAGAATACACATTTCCCATAATTACATTCTCTTTCCCATACTGAAGCTCACGATTACTTGTATTTTGAATAAAATTAAAAGGAAAACGAATGAAAAGTTAAAACTTATTGTGACTAAACTCAAAGCGACGACCTGCGGAAAATTACTATATTTTTTAATGAAATTAGTCACTTATAATGATTAGTGATTATGGGTTTGATTTATTACCAAGGTTTGTTTACTAAATACAGTAAACCCCAGTTAATAAGTTCTTCGTATTAGCCGTAGGTAAAGTTAAAGAAACATTACAGAAAAAAAAGTCTAGTTTGAAAATTCACGTTTTTACGTAGAGGAAAATTATTACTATACAATCTGAAGTTAACGGACACTAACTCACAAAAAAATAGGAATTATCCTATTAAAAAATTAGAACATCGTGATTACTCTTAAAAACTAATACATAATTGTTATAACTATTTTAAAAACAAATATAGCTAATAGCCATTTTTTACCTTCCCTGTTCCTGAACTAATGTTTTTATTATTTATATATCTTAGAAAGAGGTAAATGTTGCGCTATTGTTTATCACTCTTAAAAGAACAATAAGTTAAATTTATTATATTAACATTAATTATCAAATAAATAAGAACATGAATAGTTTTAAGATAAAATAAAATTTTAAGTATTTTAATTTTTTTTTAACCAAGAACCTATTCGAGATTTGTAACAGTAGTAAGAATCCAATAAATTGCAAATCCTTTTGCTAATTTCAAATTCAAATTCCCTATTTCCACTGATTTATTGTTCGTTTTAATATGTAAGGAACTGTTCAAATTCGAGACAAGCTGTAGTAAACAAATTATCTAATGTGATATAACCGTGGTACCCTTAATTAGGAGAAACCCTGGTGTTTGTATGTAAAACGGAACTCCTGCACAAGCGTTGCCTTAAAAACGGTATGTGGCATCAACTGAACCCGATATGGCTCGTAGTGTAGAGAATTTATTTTTTTGTGTGGGGGATCGTTCATCGATATTATTTATTACGACAATGAGTCATACCTAGAAAGGGCCACTCAGAATAGGCTAGGCCGTAAGTAGGCTTGCACACTGTAATATTACTCCTAGAAATAACTGCAAAGTTATTTTAAAGTCTACTATTACTAAAGTAATTTCGGGCCCGTATGTAAAAATTACCTAAGGATTGGGTTGTGCAACATGTAAATAGATAAAGAGAAGTTGTGAGTGGCAGAGTGCCTGCAATGGTTACAAGCGGCGACCTGGTTCTTAGACCAAATTGCGCTGTTTCACATGAAGCAGTTGTAGGCTCTGGCTCCAGGCCACAAAAACAGTGCAATTTGCTTTTCGGACCAGGTCGACGCGACCTCATTGGGTAGGCTAAGTAGTCGCCAAAACTAGTTCTGCCAATTCTAGAGGAGTTTTGTTCATGGAAACAGGGGTATCCCGTGTTTATGGCGAGTTAGCAGTAAGAAGATGCCCCGAAGATGAACTATTATCTTAATGATAATGGATTGATTGGTCGGTGCAGTTGAAGGTAACACAAAATAAACAAAACTAATGAGCCAACGTTTCGGCCTAAGATGTATGCCATCTTCAGGGCAACCGGCAGTGAGTGCCGAGTCTGAGTTGACGGGTCAATCTATTAACTGTCAACCCATATTATTATTAGGATGGTTATGAATTTTACCAATTCATGATTTGTAGCAGAAATCTTCAACCTAATAAATGAACATTAACACTTTCGTTAAATTAGGTTTTTGTTTTTTTTTCTTAGCCCCTTGGCTTTTATTAATTTTTGACAATAACATATTAATATGATACATGGCATCTCTTTTACTGCACCATGTGCATTTTAAGAGAGGATTGTGCATTGAATTTTCTTGAGATTAATTAGATGGTAGGAGGGGGGGGGGTTTAGTGATGGGGCTCACTAGTTCTTTCTGATTGGTGTTAGTTAGTAGTTTACTCAGTCCATGTTGAGTGTCTGTACATGTGTTTGCCAGCGGTGAGGTCAGCCTGTCGGCGTAAGTGTGTTGAATAGTGGGTTCGTGTACTGTTGGAGGCTATCAAAGAATTTGATATGCCTCCGTGTGATGAAGTCCGGTACCGTCGGGAATCCGAGGGTCTCGTGTATTATGTTTGATTTCGTCCTTTGTAGAGAAGTGTGCCTGACTATACACCTCAGTATACGGTTTTGAAATTGTTGGAGCCTTTTTGAAGATGTTGGTGAAATGTTATTCAACATAGACGGCCCATAAAGGAATGCTGGTCTAATAGCTGCCTTAAAGATCATTACTTTGAGGCGGAGTGATAAGTTCGGTGAGGTTAAAAGGTGATCAAGCCTGTAAGATATGGTTCTAACCGACCTGATCTTCTTACAATGTTGGGATAACGTTAAGTGCCGGTCGAGGGTGACACCGAGAAACTTTATCCTTTTCGCAGGTTTGTTTACTTTGCCTGCTACTCTATAAACCTTAGGTAGAGGGCGCTTATTCTTTTGGAAGGAGAGAATAATACTTCCTAGTCTTCTTGGGATTAACTGTAATATTCAATTCGTCCAGTTTTTTAGTTATTTCCTCACAGCCCACCTCCGCTAGAGATCTCTCTACATTCAATGAGCTACTGTAGATGGCGATGTCATCGACATACGCCGCCAAAATAGCTTTTTTGTATTTTGCACCAAAGATTCCCGCCGTATAAACTGAGAATAATACCGGTGATAGCACAGACCCTTGAGGTACACCACACGTAAGTAGAAAGGGGTTGGACAGCTCTTCGCCGACTCGTACCTTTATTGAACGTTGTGTCAGAAAGGACCTTATGATAGTATAGAGCTACTCGGGAAACTCGTTGTCCCGTTAAAGTAAGTTGAATATATTGCGTTAATATAATACGATTTTTTTTAATATATATATCGGGAATAACGAAAGCACGTATGTGTCATGAAGCAAGATGTTTTTAAGGTACTGTTTAAGCAATTGCAAATAGTAGCCATTTAAAAATTAAAAATAAGACCGACAAGAATAAAAGATTAGTTGTTGGCATAGATTTGTAGGTTAAAATACATGTATTATTAAATTTAACTTAAACTTAAAATTTTCAAATTATTTATTTGATGAACATATCTATATAATTTTCCAAATCTCAAGAAGTCTACTATATTCCAATCAGAGATGTGTATATCGAAAAAAAAAAATAACGGCCTAAAATGCATGGATAGCTTTCGAATATATCGTAATAGTAGTTTCATTATGAAAAAAAAAATCGCAAAATTTTAATTGTTTAAGCCTCATCATATTAAAGACTTGAGGGATGTTAGAATAACAGCGATATATTTTTTTTATTGTATTGATTCAATTTCTAACATTGGTGTAATAACTTGAGAATAGGAAAGCTGAATTTTTTCAATGAAGAATTCAATTTAATAAAATATATTTTAAAAATTGATAATAAGTTCATAATTAACCAATTTATTTATTTGTTTTAAAGAATTTAAATGGTTCTTTAATTCTTAAAAATGAGACTTATGAATTTTATTGATTTTTTTGTGTATTTAAACTTTTTAATTATGAATATAATGTGCTACGAATTGTTCCATTGATGAGTTCAATTCAATGTGCTTGATACTCTAATTCATAACCAGATGGTTCTGGTTCAGATGTACATTTACATCCCTCAATAGAAACCTGTCAGATTGCTGACTCTAACACAGTAGTAATAAGAGAAGATAAAACTGGTTTTGCTTACAACTATGTTTAATTTTTACATTAATAAAACATCTGAATTAACTATGTTTTCAAGAGCGAATGGTTGATATCTCGAATACAATACTTGGATATTTCTATTTTTTACTTTTGTGGACACAAAAGCATATAATTGGCATTACTTGCTCAGAAGATTTTGTTTTTTGAGAAGTCCCTATGACTCATGTTTTGTTAAGTAGCCTTCAGAGGTGTTTGATGTTGCAAACTGCTTAGCATAAAAAAGAAAGTTCCAGGAAAAGACAAAAGGTAAAATTATTGCACGATATGCACAAGAGATACGCCTGCCTTTCAAAACTGAATAAACAGAAAAACAATTGTCAAAAGTGTGCTAAATGGGACCTCTAAGAAAACTAATATCTCTTTCCTTCTGAGAAATACAATCAGGTCTGTTTCTTTGAAGCGGGAACCTGTTTTATAAGATGTAAAACAATGCAAGAAGGTTTACTGACAGTGTTAATTGAGATTTTTTTAAAATACCGACAAGTAAAAAGTTTTTTTTTCTCTGTATCGCAACGTCGTTATCAAAATTGGAATATTAAAAAGACAAAAACACATTTCATGGTCTCTAGTCCAAACACTCAATAAAGTCTCTCAAAATTGAGTTGGTGCGAACCACGCACCCGAATAGAGGATTGCAATAAAGAAGTTAAAAAGAGGTGAATGAGAGAAAATAAAGGTAATTGATTAAATTTTATTTCAAGAAAGGGATTGATCTTTATCAATAACAAATCCTTTATTGTAATAATCTAGTTTTTAAATCTGAAATGGCTACTCCTTGCAATCGCTTAACCGCAAAACTCTCGCTCCTTTACACATATGTACTTTCGTTATCCGGATTTATAAAAAATAGTTAATCTTATTTTGTAAAAAATAAATACTTATTTTATAAATTTAGTCTTGTAGTTTATTTTATTATATTTAATATAAAATATTGGTTTTAACAATTTCACAAAGATATTTCCTAAAACATTTCCATAGGTATAAATTTTAAAAAGCCCTTTCCAAGTAATTATATTTACTATATTTACCCTGTGGAGTTGTGTTCATTTACAGGAAGATTTTTATTTCATTTAGACCATTAAATATTCATTGTGACAGCCACGATATTCACATTAATGTGCATGATGGTTCTACGGAACTAAGATGTTCAACGGAGTAGCTTTATAAGAAAACGCTCTAGGGCGATTAAAACATTCCGTCGCATCTATCTCGGAGTAGCAGACAAAGAGAAAGGCTTTTGGATGAATATAAAAACCTCAAAATGTACTGTCATAAAAGTTCAACGCACAGAAAAATTCCGGAGAAGAATGTCAAGAAAAACTGGTGTCACGCTAGAGAAGACTTGCTCGCCCAGCTAGCCTTAAGAAAATAATCATAACCTATCCTCATCCAAGCCCAACATTAAACTGAGATTTGTGCGTTTTAGATCAAAATCGGCATATTTTAGGAATGATTCGGTTATATTCCTGCCATTAGATTTCGTCTGACAATTAATTACTGTACGAATAATAAAAAATTCGAATCTGATTCAATTTTTAATTGTTAGATTAAAGTTAAAATGCGACTGTTGGGAACTTTAAGTTATGTTTCAAGAAGGATTTATTCAAAAATGTTACATTAAATAACGAAATATTAAATATAACAATATTAAAGTTTTCAATCATTGGACATCTAATAAATTCTGTCTTAACACCATGATCGGTATTAAACTGTTATACAAAAGAAGCATGTACCAAGGTTTTTACTAGTAAACATATTTTATTACAACTATTATTGAATTCAGTTGTTTTTTTTAACTTACGACATTCCGCATAAGAGGGAGAAATATTTTTTTTAATCTATTTAATAAGGAGAGTTTTTTATTTTAAAGCCAACATCTCGACCAATATTGCAGGTTTTCTTCAGGGCTGAATATACAAGATCATACAAATCAAAATGATCCATAGTAAAGAATAAATATATATAGGCATCAAGGGATTTGAGTGATAAAAAAATATACCTAATAAAAATGGTTTTATTATATTCCCCATACTATATTAGTTTGTCAACTGAGGCACTCACTACTCCATTAAGATAATTTTATTCTCTACTTAATTTTATCAAGTATCAAGGTCCCAAACCTTGAAATTTCTCATTGTTTTGTTTTTTATCTTTCTGTATATGCAATGAGATGGGAATATTTTAATGACTAACCGCTCGTTTTATTTATTTTTAACTCATACTTCATGTTTTCCTGTTTTTATAAGATTTATTTTATTTTTTATTTTGTTTTGGTAACAGTTCTTATATCGACGCCTAAGTTCGCAAATGTGTTAAGTGCAAATTTTTCAAAAATGGGTTTTGTTATATAAATAATATTGTAAAGTTGTGATCAGAAAGTCATAGATCATATGTTGATATAAAATTAATAGAGAAGCTGTAAAGGTTACACAAATATATTGTGTGCTTAAACTTGAACTGTATTTCTTGTGTTAAATTATTATCAAAATTGACTCATGTAAAATCTTTTTTTCGGCAACTAACACATGTGTGAACTAAGGCATCGATATATGTGTGAGTTTATTTGATTATTTTATTGTAATACTGAGTTTTTATTCTTAAGGAAAATGGTTCAGGACTTGAGATTTTTTCTATTCTATAACGAAGAAGAGTAATTATCATTGACATTCAGAAATATGGTAGGTCGGGAAACTATCATTTTTAGTTTTTCAATCAGAAAACAGAATTGAACAACATATCTCTTAATTATTATCCTTAATGAAAGGCTTATTGTTAAATCTACCGCGCACAATTAAGTCGTAATTTGTACATGTTATACATTTATTTTCCTAAATAGGTTAATAAGCGCCATGTCGACTGGGAAGCTTCTGAGGGGTAGACAGAAGACGTTAGGATTGCGTTAATAGTGATCTGGCGGATTTGGGTTTGAGTAGTGGTCCGTGGATGGATGTTTGTAAGCGGAGATTGGTGGATCGAGTCTTCGTGTTCCCTATGCCTTATCATTATAATACAATTATTTATTTTAACCAAAAAGTTGTTTTGGTAAAAAATTTAATAAATATTTAATGGACCTAAATGAATGTTTTATAGCTTTACCATAGGCTGTCAATATTAACAATTATTTAATTTTTTAAGGGTCAGACAAAAAAAAAATCTGAATATATCTATATATATACTAAATATTGCCCTTTTTGAAATATATAAATTCCTAACACACATTCAAAACTTTTGGACATTGAAAAAGAAATCAGAAATAGATAATTGTTTATTGCTTATATAAACAATTAAATTAATATGAATTCTTAATCTTCCTTATCCAAAATCAATTGATAAAATATTCAATTAGGAGATTTATAAAAATTACTTAAACGTTTCGCGAAACACCGTTTGTTTCCGGAAGTTCTTCAATGTTAAAAAATAACCGTTCATTATATTAATTACAGGTTCCGATAATAGTTCCTATCTACAGATATGGAGAAAGGATAATTTAAAAATATTCGCACTACATCGCGGATTTTAGGAAATGATTTTCGATTGACAACCTTCGCGCTACAAGGAACTATTACGGGCAAGGATAGGTCTTCATTGAGGTCTTTATTATTGCGTGTTGCTGTCGTTGTATAATATTCTCACGCAGAAAAATGTTTATATAAGTGTGTGTATTTTAATTATAGTTTTAAATCTTCACACGACATGTAATAGAGAACGCCACGTTTGAACTATCATATGTATCTAGCACGTGGGCAGGAGGGAAAATATTATATTCGTTTAAACACCGATACATACATAGCTACGATACATGCATACCTACGATACATAATAAGGATGTTTTGTCTTGCATTCTTTGGTTAGGAAAATGGGTTATCAATAACAATTCTAGTGCATATATTAGTTAGCTATCAGATTGTTTATAGGGTTCCAAAACCAATCTGGATAGTACATATGTAAGTGATAATTTACATTTTAATCAATACATTTTCAACTGGACATACTACTGCGATTAGTGTTATAGGAGGCCTGGACTCGCTTGCGGGTTGTAGCGCCAAAATAATAGTAATATAATATTTTTATTGTATTTTATACTGCAATTATGATTTTCCTGATATCAAGTAAAATTGATTAAAACAGTTGATTTATAACGTTCTCTTACAAAAAATACAAATAATAGAAACCAACTAGGTGAATCGAAGCATAGGCGGTCAACTAATCATAAACGTAGTTGATATAGTAATAAATAATTTATCAACAAATTTAACGCTTTCATTACTTTGCATAAATAAATCGGTACAAATTTATCTTCGACAGTTTTACCAGTATGACCTCATTACTCATATGATGCTACACGTTAAAAAAAAAGGTCTGTAAGAAAAAAGAGATGCGTCAAAGCCGATGCAAGGAATGACCTAAGCATCCATTTAGTCGATGAAGTAGAAGTGCGTAGGAGTTGAGGGAATGGAATTCGGAAAAGGGGGCGTAGGCGCTGCCAACTGGATTTCTGAATTTATTTGCCACTTATTTCTACCATCACGGCTCTGCCAGCTTGCCCTATTTATTCTTGCAATAAATTATTTATAAAAAAATATTTGGCTTAGAACTTCTTGACCTTGGCTTCAGTTAGCTTATGTCGTATTTATTTTATTTTATTACATTTTTTTATAATTGGTTTATTATATTATATAATAAACCTGTACCACTGCAACCCATAAAGGGTCTGGGATTCAGGCCACGCCCAACCGCCAGGTTTTCCTCCATATTTTGGGTAGCCACAAAATAGAGCTCTATGAGGCTGCTCCTCGATCTTTTAGGATCCACCTCCGGCCGCTAACTAATTAAATCAGTCTTGCCGGCAGTGGGATTTTAACCAAGTCTAGCAACTCAGTGCTCTACCACTGGGCCACTACCCTAAAAAAAGCCTTTATGAAGAATAGTTTATACAATCATGTAAAGGTCATTTTATAATTTATAGTTTTAGAAAAAGTAAACATTTATAATAATCATTAAGATTATGCATTGCAAGGAATATATTCCTCTAATATTATCCAAAAAGAGTAATAACTATTGTTTTTTCTAATTGTAGTGTCTTCAGAATAACGCTAACAAAATTGCCTTCTATTTATTTACATTTGTATATTCTAGCATTCAGCTTCTTTTTTTTTTAAATGATGATTTTGAATTATAGGCGTATGACATGTATTTGTATGATGAGACATCAAGTATTATACTATTGTAGTGTGTCCGTTAGTATCGTGCGTTCTTCGAAGCTGTCTTGGCAGTGTTCCCCTGTTCTCCATTGTTCTCAAGCGTCATCATAAACAGCGGTTAGTATTTTATACAATCTTTATTGTAATGAGATTTTGGCTACATAATTTTTTTTTAATAGCTAGTAAATGATGGTATAGTAATGATAGCAAGCTAGAGTTCTTTCACAAACGGTCAGAGATAATTTACTTAATTACAAGTTGCTGCAAGACATTTCTCAAAACTCTTAATCATCGAGAAGACCGATATTTGATTATTCATTTATGCATGCCTGTATTATCCCACATTTTCCCCTGATCTTTGAGGATGCCAAGAATCATTTCAGTGGTTTTCCTGTTCCAGGTAAAAGTGTTATATTGACCAGATTAATATTGCATGTCAATGAGTTTTTTTCACTTTTCCGCATGGAGACAAATGCGAAAAAGATGTTGCGATTATAATTATGTTTCCAAGCGACTTTTTAACCGTGAAAGTTAAACGATTCGAACAAACACATTATCCGAAAGATAAGATGTTGTGGCCGATGTAGACCTTCTAGCCATGGTAAGGTCGAAGAACATAAATAACAGTACGTTCTCCGCTCTTTCGGCAGCCTTGCATGACCTTCCTAACCTGTTTCGACGTATCGCTAAGAAAGTAAAATACTGCTAGATGAATAATTCTGTGTTCAACTAGATTGGATGCGGTAATAATATCTAAAATGAAATTTTAAGATTTCACACATATTCTAATTTATTTTATTTTTATTTACTCATGTAATAATTTTTTATGTACACATGTAGATAATATTATATTAAAATGGAATGGTTGGCTGGATGATTCTTATAATAGTTTAAAGTGGTCAGGGAGTGAAGTCAATGATAATAAAATAAGAAAGACTTAGTTTACTGTGCCTACGTTCCAACCTAAGATGTAGGCCAGATTCAGGGATGAGAATAAAGGAAACAGAAAAAAACCTAATAAAACATCGGAGTACCAAAGAAGAAGTTTATATAAACAAAAATGATAAGAATGAAAATAAATACAAAGAGTAAAAGATAAGTTCCTAGAGTTAAAGAGATAACTTTATAGGTAATGTCTAAACACTAAGAATATATTTAATTTAAATTTATAACTATTTATAATCAAATAAATACATATAAACCCAATTAGAAAGGTAACTTCAATAAGTGGAAAAAATGGTCCGGGTAGAGGACAATAAATTTCTCTTAAATATCAAGAAATATTTATTCAATAGCCAACGTTTTTTTATGCAAAAAAAGATAACTTCAATAAATTTCATAATATTCAATTTTTTTAAATGTTTACTGTTCTTACAAGATTATTTAAACAGAACTTAATCTTAATATTCCAAGATGAAATATAATCTTTCGCCAGCCTGGTTATTCTTTATATTAAACACATCAAGGCCTTGCGGATATAATATATCTATAGGATTTGGAGTTCGTAAATAATGATTAATAGCCTTGATTTGACTGGCATTGTATTATTTTCGGCAATGGTACATTCCTATTCAATGACAACGGTGGTCGCAGTTCATGTACACCTGAGGTTGAAGTGAACAAGGTGATTTGGTGAAAGATTCATGAGAATCCTTGGTACAATCCTTACATTTTATTGATTATTTTTTAACAATACTCTAAGGAACAAAGGTAACCACTTCCTTCATACTTAAAGGGTATTGGTTTAGAATATTCTTTCCTAAACTTGAAAATAACCTGTACACCACAAAATAACCACTACAACCGATTTTATTACAAACGATTTTTGCATTAAAAACTTATTATCGATTAAGTGTATCAAATGTATATATCTTTCCCATAAATTTCCTTTTTCCAATTTATATTAATTTTTCGTGAATAATATTAGTTGACCTATTGTACATGGGGATGAAATGGTTAAGGTGGAGGAAAAAAAAAATTCTCTTAAATATTGAGAACAGTTTGTTGGAAAGTCAACGTTTCGACCCACATTGCAGGTCTTCTTCAGGGCTTATAAGGGATTAAGGCTTGAGGTTTAACTGAATAGACATTTAAATTAAATAATTAACTAAATATTTAATGAACTCAACCCTTGACCCCATTATTAGCCCCGAAGAATGCCTGCAATGTGGGTCCAAATGTCGGATTTCCAATAAACAGTTTTCGGAATTTAATAGAATTTTGTTTGCCTCCATTTTCTTCTTCTGATATTATTTTTTGTTTATGAAGGAAATTACATAGGGCTAAACCCTATGAACAAAGACAAAGAATAATTTCTCCCTGAAATCGTCTCTATACTTCATTTTAGGAAACAAATTTGTTAAAGAAGCAGACGTCGAAAAAGCTTACAGGTTAAAATAAACAAAAATGGTCTGGCTGGATGTCGAAAAATTGTATTCCTTAAATAAATTATTAATTTTAAGACTAGAAAAACAAGATACATAAACTATTTAAAATTGAAATTAAAAAATAATAAATAAAATGAATTAATATATAAATACTAAACTATTGGAACAAGCAATTTAAAATTGTTTATTCCAATAGTTTTAATTTTTTTATCTTTTTTCGCTTTCTAATAAATATTAGATTATTATTCATTTAATAAACTATTTTAAGAAATATTTTCGTTTACCCCCACCTGGACCATTTCTTCTCCATATTTACAGGGTCAACTAATAATGATTTAAGACTGAAAAATCTCAGTAGAAGACTTTCCCTATGATGCATATGCTAAATAACCTGCTTTTTTTGCTCAGAAAATTCGAAAGACACCGAGAACAAACCAGGAAATGTATTCAAAATCGGATAGCTAGAAGAAATTAATAATATAATATAATTTCTACTGTAATCAATGACATAAGTAAGCAAAATTAACTTGAATTCTATTAATTGTTTATCATTTTTATTATGTCTCATGTCTCGATATTTCATTCACTGATCCTATCTTCAGTGAAGGGTGAATTGATAAGGTCGCAGCCCAACTTCCAAACAGTTCTGCATTCAGTGATTGATCTGAGAATAACTGACAAACAAATAAGTTTGAAATTAGGTAAATTTCATATAAACATTGGGCATATCTCACTTTAAAATTGGCATAAACATTAATTAAAAATATGTATGGACGTCATTCAGTAAAATTGATTCGAACCACTAAGTGTGCAAACATGATTTAGTGGTTTTGAATGAAATTAGTACAGAAAATTACTATCTCTCCATTCAGGTTTATCTTCAACGGGAAACCGAACTTTATTAAAATATTAACAATTCAATGCAACATTTCTACAGCATAAAAACATTATAAAAACTTCAAATTTTTAGGAAACTTATAGAACGTTTTCATATTATAAAACCTAATTAAATTTATGACAAAATCAAAAATTTATTTATTCTAAAGCATCCAGATTGCCTAAGACTTCAGTTTACTCAAAACTTGTTTAATGAAGATAGGCCCCTTGTTTGTATAATACATTAATGCTTAATAAGTTTAAATATGAGTATGAGCAGTAGATATCAAATTCATATAGGCAGACACGTAATTTTATTAAGAACAATTATTAGATTTAATTATTTAGGAATTTTTAGGAATTCAATACTGAAGTTTCTTTCTCTTTTAATAGATGGCATATACGAAATGCTAAAAATACATATGAAATTAAATGTGAGCTAAACTTTTAATACGTTTAAAGTTTCAAATCTTTCAGACATCAATTAAAATAATTTATATAGTTTTAGAAGTTTTTTTATTGCAGATACCGTCAGAGTGAGGCTGAATATAAAGTATGCTTTTTCTTTGATTGGAATAAAAAATCAATAAACCAACAAACTGCCCAACTAACTCCTTAAACGTAAAAATCAAAATTTTATAGTATCATTTCACCACTTTCAAAGTTCAGCTCCCATTAGAAGTATTCATGACTTTCATCTTTGACTAAATATTAAAGTAATAAAATACGAATTATTATATTCAGTCGGAATAATTTCTAGAATTTCCAGATGTAAAGTTTGAATTGCTCCCTATAACGATTAATTTGTTTATCATCAGCGATTTAATTAAATTAAATTAAATGTGTAACTAAAATATAAATAAATGTGTAAATATAAGTAATATATACTACTACTGTATATTTTTATCTATTAAAAAAAGAGTGTATGTGTGGGATGGGGTGGCTCAACGTTGAAGATTTACCTTACAATAGTTAAAGAACGTCAGTTAAAATCGGGCTGTGGTCTATGATTTTGTATTTTTTTTTCATTCTTTTCTTGGTACCCAGTATTTCTTCATTGTTTCTGATCTTCTTTTCCTCTCTTCGTCCGAAATGATGGATTTTTGTGTAGATTTGTCTTGGAACCTTATGTTTTCATCTTTAGTAATTAATTTAGCTGTTCGATTAATAAGTGAATTTTCTGAAATATTTAATTCTGCTAGGTCTTGTGATTTTGTATATATTTACATTTCTAAGTTTTTCTTTGAGTCAGGAAATAAAAATAAAATATTAAATAAATAAATTAAAGTCCAATCTAAACCCTTAAGATAATCGAAACTGGGTTATAGAAACTTTAAAACTTCTAAAACCTTTTATGAATTAATGTTTTTAAACTTGGCTACAACCTATACGTAAAACAAAGATTTAATGATACATATTTTTATTAAATATAACTGGACAGTAAGTTTTTTTTACAAATTTTATTAATACGGTTTTTCATATTTAGACAATGTCTGTATGTATACTGATCTGATGTAGATATACAAATCAGATCCAGAAGTGAGTAGAGTTAGAGAAAGTATGACCTCCTCCACTTCCTTACTACATCGGTTGTGATATTAATGTCGTTTTGTGATGTAACATCAGTAAGGAAAGCGAATTTCCACGATACTTCAGGAATAATACGTGTTATAGTCAGCACAAATCCGTAAATTATAATGATATTCCTGAGAAAGAGTTAACGTTGTAGGAATTTTTCAAGATCTTAATCACACATTAATCAGACAACTCATTTAAATAAATATTTCTCTATGAATGTGGTAGGATGGATTTGACACTTTCAAAGGAAAAGGAAAAATCTCCAATGGTAGAGAGAAACATTGACGGTCACAATACAATGCAATAAGGAAAGATTTAATACTGATTTAATTTATCAGTATATATACCCGATCTTTTCCTGATCGGGAAAGAAAGAAAAAAATAATATATTTTTTTACTTATTTCACAAAGATGGACTCAAGGACATATTTTTCCTTGGTTGACTCCAGGAAAAGATAAGTGAAAAAAAAAGACAACATATTTATCTATGAAAGGATTAAATGTTTAACATAATTCAGTATTTAAAAGAAATTAAAACACTGTTTGAGATATTTACTGTTGTTAATTAAAATTTATGTAAAACAGTTTCATGATAATATAGCCCTGAGAAACATTTCAAAGGATCGCATGTTTCTTACACGTGATCGGCGAAAATAGAATGGATGGACCAATATCAGTGTTGAAAAATGATATTTACATTATGAAATATTTTTACCTTTTTTTTCTACATAGACAATACATTAATAAAGAAGTGGTATTAAATAATAGGAATGATTTGAAAATATTCATTAAGAGTGGCTATTGCTTAGTGTTAGTAATATAGATGTAGACTAGTTTTAGTATATTTTTGTAATAAAAAAATAATTCGTCACTGGTTGTTTATTTTTCTTAACAATAATACTAAAATATTATGCAGTGCATAAGTCCAATCATAATATACGTAAGATATGACCAAAATTAGCGAACAAAAAATATCATTTGGTATACTCTAAGCCGATTAAAGTATTCTTGTTATAAACAATAAAATATAGGTACCTTACATTACCAATAAAGAAAATGTTGGGAATTTCTACTTAAATCTTAGATAGGTTTTTTAATAATTTTAAACCATGCACCCTTGGAGGAAGAGGGGAATCATTCTTAAAGAAAGTGGAGAGATCTTAGAAAATATGCAATTTGTGTTGAGTCGTTACGCCAAATATAAGGGAAAGCCTGGGATGGCTTTGACAAAGTATGTTATTATTTTTGTAAGCATCAAATTAATACCATATGTTACGGTATACTTAGATCGAATTTAATATCAGCTAGAAGTAATTAATTGGCTCATTCAGGTTCCATTAATAAATTTGATGTTGACATTTTTAATTAATAAAATTGCGCGAGTGTTCTTCGGCATTATTGTAAATACTTCACAACGCGAATCTCTAAAAGTATTCTCGACTTAAGCAGTTAAAAGTGTAGCATTCATAATATGAAAATATTTAGTTAATTGCCAAAGTATCGCCCTTTTTTATTTAATCCGTGCACGTTTTGTCATAAGTTATGTAGTGTAGTTTTCGTTTGATATTATAAACCAGGGTTAGTTAACATATACAAAAATTTTGTTTTTATTTTTACAGTATCTTTGAATAAAACTGTTCCTACATGCTCTTAATCCTATACATCTTATGATATCAGGTATCGTATCCTACTATATCTGATGAAATGAAGTAATGCTTACATTACAAATTCATAGATAGAAGAGATTTATATAAATTTGTTTAGAAAACAACACATTCTTTCATAAAGACATATACAGTGTTTTGTTTATTAAAAATAAAGGATTTAAACACCATTGGCTAAAATGCACTTTTTGTTTCTTATGAAGATGGCTGGTGAATATTCTAATACAAACGCCATTATAAATGCCAATCTTTTCAAATGTTTTGCTGTAAATATATGATATTTTACTGTCTAATTCGTTAGCAATATTTATGTTTCAATACAAAACAAAAACAAACGAAAACGCTTGACTTGGGGCAAAGATTTTCCCCTTTTTAGCAAGTTGATAAACAGTAGATTTTAAAGCAACTCATATCATTGATGATTGAACAATAACACAATAAGCTGTCAATTAAGTTGCAGAAATGAGTTTAGTTTAACACTGGGGTACCTGGCTCGTTTTATGTTAATTTTGAATGCCATTCCTGAATAACAAGCTATGGTTTTCAGTTATACACATAGATGTGTGCATAAACGGTGAAGGTTTATAATAGTTATTATAGTAGGCGTTAAGGATCAAAATCGTCGAAATTTCAAACATGGATTTTTTCACATTTTTCCCTTTTTTAATCCAGAAATTTTGTCAAACAGGAAACTTTGCTTCCTTATTTCTCATAGTTTTAGTCCGGTTCTGGAACAAAAGTTTCGGGTACATAAAATTGCTAGTCTAAACCAGATAAAATGTAAAAAAGACAATTTTTAATATTTTGACCCAAAACGCTTCATATATAAGGAGTCTAAATATCTTTATATTATTTAAATATAAGTTCTTGGATATTAGTTTAAATCTATTGACCTGGTATATCGCAGTCTGAAACGTATTTAAGCGCAAGTAAAGACTGTCACGATCGGCCTTCAGTTTATAGTACTCATAGATTGTCATGAAATCGTTATCTCTAATGCAAGCAACATGAAAATTAAAACGTGCAGATCTGTCCAAGACAGCAGTGGCAAAAACAAAACTACCGACAACCTTAGTATTAAAATTAATGAACCAATAACCTTATCTATGTACAATATATATTTAATTTTATTTCTATTTCTACTATCTAAGACGAATAATATCAGAACTGGTTCTGAGAAAAGATAAACCAGTGGCTAGAAACGTCATTGAAGTACGGATAAGAAAAATATAGGCAATAAAATGAACCTTAAACTAGGCGTATTGTTTTCTGCACTTTCTTCCGTGTCCGAGACAATTCAAAACGTGCAAGAATATAACGATTCTGAAATCATTGTTCTTTTGTGATCGCGTTGCATCACGCTATCGACAATTGCATCGTTTGACAAGTTATCGATACCAATTTGTAGAAAATCTAAGAACAATTTATGGCTAATTCATGGTGTGATTACAACGAATCCCAAGACACTAAGAATGAACCCTGGAAGCAATTACGGTTGAACAATTAATTCGTTAACTTGAAATCGAATAAACAACCTTGATCAAACTTCAATAGAATTTCAATTAACAGAAGTGAAAAAAGTAAGAATGAAATGTCTGGATTACTAAACTGTGGATAAGGCACTGGGTGTTTAGGAACTCATTTTGGTGGTATATAATGATATTGTGTGTAATGTGACACTGTGGAATCAGATGCGGTTCTCATAATTTGCTGTATTTTGTACTGTGTATTTAACTTGGAGAATAATAAAATAAAATAAAATAATAAAAACTGGTCCACTGGGGCGAGTACTGATATAGCAGAAGTTAAAATTTCAAACTACACCAAGAGGTTAAAATTTCAAACTACACCAAGAGGTTAAAATTTCAAATTTACACGACTGATTTCTTATGAATGAGTGTTGAGATCTCCTGCTCAGAGAAGGACATCTCTTTTCAGTCATTTTGGATTTCTCGTTTCTCCAATGAGTTATCCTTCTTACTTACACTTCAAAGATCTATTAGTGGAGAAAAAAATAATAGATATAAATGTAATAAATTGGATGATATGACTGTATCTTTTGAAATAGCGTCGATCCAACAGACTCATGATTACGACATATGGATATTCTTATAAGCCATCTGTATTATAATTATAATAATATTGCATTGGCTAATATGTAGTTATTAAAAATGTTTTTATTTTTTATTATCAAACGTATAGACATATTTATACAATAGATATCTAAAGAAGATACGGGAAAAAAATATTTATTTTTCCCAGATCGAATTCGTATGAATATTTGACGGCGATAAATAATGGCGATGTGACGTGTTTTTTTTTTCTTTAAAGAGTATTTTATAGAGTTTTATAGAGAAGATAGCAATGAAATCGTAATATTACTAAGATTCAATGTTGCATTTTTAATTTTATTTTGACTGTTCATAAACGATTATAACAATTAGCAAATTATATTTTAAAAGATTTGTTTATTAAGATTAGGATAATTTAGAAATATATGTTGCGTTATGTATACTCCTAAGTTGAAGAAGTAGTTAAACATAGAGCTTAAATTTAATTTAATAATTTAAAGAGAAAGATTTCCCTCTTGAGGTAAATCCACACTAACTGGCAAGTAAACAGTAAACAGATTTACCTCAGGAGGGAAATCTTTCTCATGAAAAGGCGAAGATGGCGAAAAATGGACACTGTTTTTTTGCCAGTTAGTGTGGATTTACCTCAAGAGGGAGATCTTTCTCATGAAAAGTCGAAGATGGCGAAAAATGGACACTGTTTACTTGCCAGCTAATAATTTAAAGTTTATTCCGGTCATTACGAAGAAAGAGATTAGTTTAAGAAAGTAAATTGTACTTGAAACCTATCAAACATAAATTTAACGAAATCGAACTCGGGTAATGCTGCAACACCCAACGTTGATATCCAATAAACCTTTTAATTAACTTGAAAGATTGATTTTATGCTCGTTGTTTATAAGTTAATCATATGGTGGAGTAAGCACAAACGAGCTATAAACAGATTACATTTCTTACAAAATGACTATGGCCTCAGATGTGTTATAAATCTTTTAAATTGGAAGATTTAATTTTGATTATTGCTTGGTAGAATTATTTATTTTTAATAACTATTTGTTCTAATTAGTTAATTGTTGCATTTTTCAAAACGTAAGAACCTTCCGTTAATAATTAACTCGGCTTAAAAACTTATTCAATCATTCAGATATATATTAGTTCTCGAAAAGTTAGGTTTTTCAACCTCTGTATTCTAGTTCATTCAATTAATTTCATGAGTGCTGAATCGACGAGGAACAACTTATATATCTGTAAAAACTTTTCAGTTCGAAAATCATATGTCACAGACTTATAAGAAATGAAAAACATGTATTCCTTTTGAAAGTTTTGTCACAAAGCTTAAGGTTATTGCGAAAAATATCTCGTAATTGTATTTTTTTTCGAAACGCTACAGAACAAAGCTTATAAAAAGTGTCTAAAACGAAAAGTAAAACAAATGCATAAGTGTAACGAACGAGTAGAGAAAGTAGAAAAACTGCCCACTGGTAGTACTCAAATAAAAAATTCAATTTAGAAGGTCACGAAATCATCTTCTTTTCAGACTCCTCGGATCATTAAAGAATTAAAGAATTAAAGATGTACATAGGTTTGAAACTAGTGGATTTTAGTGGGAATAAAGTTTGCCATGAAAGAAATGATAAGAGGTTCGAACCAAACCAGTGAAGTTGGTTCCATTCGAACCAAAATGAACGGAACTTTAACGTCATTATGGATGCTTTATTCGTGACAAATTAAGTAGCATTGAGGACTTTGGTAAATATTGTATAAGAGAGAAATTCGATGGCTTGTTGAAACGCCAAAGCTCTAATCTTTTAAGTTTAAAAGGTCTTATAGTTAATTGTATTTATATGTCAAAATCGAGTATCAGAATTAGGAACAATCAATTACAGTTATGACCAATTTTCCTGACAAAGTTCTATATCGTTATACATCTCAGGTCCAGTTCCACATGACGACCTTCATTTCCTCACGTGCATTAAGGGCACCGATAAGCGCATGGAGGCACAAAGCGGCACAGGATATCGGCAAAGACCGGGAGGCACAGATTGCATAACATCCGTTACAGTTAGATGGCTAACTACTATCCTTTCCCCGGTCACGCTGGCCCGTTACCGCCCATCTGATATATTTTACACTTGGCTTCAAACAAGCCTTGATTCTTCAGAGGGCAACATATAATGTTGATTAAGACGGATTAAAGCCGAAATTGTATGACAAAATTAGTGTCCCCTAATTTAAGGAAGCAATGTACTATAACCAGTGTGAGCCAACTGTGATGTAAATGATCTCATGAACCTCAACTCAAGATATTTCCCTGAGATAAAATTTTTGTTTCAAACGATGATCGATTTTCTAAAAGAAACAGCTCCAAAATGTTCGGCTTATTTCTGTTCGTTCTTTTGTGACAGATCAGTAACATTTTAATCATTCCGTTTAGGTCACCAGTGAGAAAGGTGCGACTGAAGTTCAAGAATATAATTTTTCCATGATGCAAAATATAGTGTTCACCTACCCAACATCCCCAAACCACGTATTCTTCCCCGACCTCTATTGTAATTTAGATCAATCGAAATACCTAAAGCAGAATGAATTGCAAATTTCCGAAATGCCATTTCCCTATGTCGATTTCTACCTCCGACACCTATCCAGTCTGCAGGCTGTCTGTTGCGGTGTATCACTGTGACCTTTCTGTGTCACGCCGCACAGTGGAACGAGCGTTAGGGAGGACTGGACATTCATTAATATCTCCGCTTCTGGTTCTCCTAGAATTAGGGTATTGGTACGGTTTTAAAGCTTTTGGAATGGACTATTTAATTATATGATAAACAGGATCAAACATTTTAGGGGAAACGTGTAAAAATTCTAGATTTGATATTTCGATGTTAGATAATTTATTATCTAACATTGTACCTATATACTACTAGAATGGGTACAATACGGTATTCTATGGAAAGACAGATACATAGGTATTAAATAAAGTTATACAAAGGAAAAAGTAACAAACCAAATAATTTAATTATTAAACAAAATTAATATAATAATTGATAATTACTTTTGTTAGTTAATACACTATGTATAATTGATACATCAAAATTATAATAAATGTAGGTGCCTATATAAAATTGTTTTATTTAAATAACGAAATAAAAATTAAAAAAATAAATAAATAAAAATTTAAAAACTTGACGATTTGTTGTAGGGACTATTGCACCTATGTGCACCATTACACATATGTCTTTCAAATACCACACACAAACTAAGTTTCATTGTTAATACTATTATGTTAGATAAGGATTCGGATAAATGAATGTAAACAAACATTGGTAAACAAAAGAAAAGTAGACGCCAATATCAACAGAAATTATTTTAAATTAATACTCAAGGCCCGGAAAAGAAAAAAAAAGAAACAAATCATTTTCTCGGAAAATAGCACCTAGTAGCAGAATCCGACTAATGCAAAAAAAACTTCAAACATTCTAGTTATTTACTGTGAAGGTAGTTTTTTGGGCGATTTTGAGCGATTTTCGCAATTGATTATTTTAGTTTTACCCCCAATTTTCACCGAAAAATCCCAGACGTTTGAAATAATCCCAAGTTTTATTTGCTTAAAATATCTTATTATGGATGAGTTTTTTTCCTGTAGGTGCACGATTAATTTAGTGCATTACCTCAAACAGTGAATTGCTTTAAAAATATGAGTTTTTAGAAAAATTTATATTTCAATTCAGAATTTTTCATATAAGAGTTAATTTCACAATTAATTTATCTATGGATTTTGTTGAGAAGAAGTATAAAGTATAATTTAAGATCAAAATAAAGGACAAATTTAGTTATTAGAGAATTGATCCAATGTCCAACAAATGCGTTGATTCGTTCCACTGTGCGCCGTCTTTGACTGCGTGACTCAATTCCAGGCTCTTCCATGATCTATAATTTCTGGTAAGGTTGTTCTCTCTTGGCAACATTGAAAGTATTTTTAGTTTTGAAAGCATATTGACATTGTATGTTTGTGGATAAATTTAAAGTCTAATAAGTTACTTAGTTTGTTTACTAAGTGGCTAACACTAATAAACAGTATTGGTACATATATATACTTTAAAAAGAAAATGAAGGCCATGGTATTTTGGCATTGCTAATTATCTGTTTAACATAAATAATGAAATATATTTAAATTAACATCGTAGTGGAATTCGCAATTCGTTGCAAGTTTTACTTTTTTCTCTATTCCTGTAAGTTTGTCATACGACTCTCATTCATCAGTTTTTTAGTTCATTTAATCAATTTATATTTGAACTTATTATCTATCGATTAAACTTAAACAACAAAACTTAAAGAATAAGAACATTGTTATTATTTATTTATCTTGCTTACACGCCTTCTTCTTTTTCGTTTGTTTAATTATCACTAGATTATAGATCCCATATTTTAAATAATTAGTTTAATATTGAGAGTTGTTTTGGGACTGGCTGTGACTGATAATTTGTTTACTCTTTAATCGACACTGATATGCACATCCTGTAACAGTAACCCTTAACTATAAAAAACCTGGTGGAACATTTTTCCCATTTTGCATTTGAACCGACTTTATAAATACTACCATCATATGGCCATTGCTCAATTTCCAATTTTTTCTTCAATCTAGATTAAAATTAAGGAATTACGATTACGATATGAAATATTGTAATTAATAAATGAACGTCATCAACAAAACAGTAATTAATTAGGATTGCTAATAATCAAATTTATATTAGTCGAAAACGTCTGGCGCATAATTTTATAATCAAGAACATAATAAAATAATTAATTGTAACAGAAAAACATAAATTTAATATATTGAACATCCGTTGTACAAGGGCACGTGGTGTATTGAACATTGTGGCATTGTCAACGGTAATAGATCTGACAACACCGCATGAACAACCAATAAACAATGATTGGTAGTTATGAATTTTTGTTTGCTTTCTAACAATAAATAAGGGGGCATTGAAGACTGAAACACCATCGTAATATTTTTATGTTGATGACTGTACAGAAAGTTCTTATCTTTTATCACTTACTACAGTAATTATTTTAATTATTTTTCACTGATTTTTAATTTGTTATTATATTCTTCTTTTCTTTAACTAATTTATTTATATAAATACATTGTATACTTGCATATCATATTTTGTTAAATAAATGTCAAATGGTGAACCAATTTTTTTAAAAATTATTATAAAACATTGTTTAGCCAAAAATTAATTAAAAAATTAATTTAAATTTAATGAAAAAAATATTTCTTCCAATCATAAATAATTAACGATTTTATTTTTCTTGTGGGTTAAAAATGGGCACAGTCCTGATTGTAATACGGAAACAACTTATGGTCTCTGAATAAAATGTAATATTACATATCTTTTTTAATAGATCAGCTAGAAAGTATTCAGTAAATACTTCAATACCCTTCATTTTGTTTTATTAATTCTGACCAAATATAAAACATAATAAAAATTAATCAATGAAAACAAATGTTTAGTAAAATTCATAATAGGTATAAAGTAATGCCAAAGTATTATATTAAAAAATGTAACAAAATAAAATTAAAATTATTGTACCTTTGTTCGTTATTTATTCTACGACTGTTTCTCTGGTATTTCCTAGTATTCCACGACATAATTTTGTGTGGTATCAGTGTAAGTACTCATAAAGTTTTAACGACAATTCTCTCCGAACTTAAATCTGCATACACGCATTCCCGCATAAACTTCGATATTAGTTAACGATCAGAAGATGCTTTATTCTTTACAAAACCGGTATTTATTTTTCATTTTTACTGGAATTTTATAAGAAGGTATTTGAAATTCAAACATAAAACATACAAAGCTTAAATTTAAACTCTTCAAGCACGCTGACTAAAGTAGAAGGAATATTTGAAAACTTAAAATCATTAGGATTGACTTTGTTTTAACTCTCGATATATATAAAAGGAAAACTGAGGCATTCTCGTTTAAGATTACAAATGCATACAGAAAGTTATAAGGCTGCAAGGTGTGAAGATATAAATAAGCCCCTACCTCCAAAGAGACTTCCAGAAGGATTCCTCCCTTGGGTTTCCTTCGTTCTTCTTAGTCCTTCCTTCATTGGACATTTCTTTGGCAGCCACGCGTGACATGCTTGGGTGACAACAGGAGCTAGAGACATCTGCCGGTTATATTCGGAACTTCCGAGAGAAGATTAATTAAGCTACTAGTTTCCCTGTCGGCTTTCCGGCGACAACTCATTGTAAACAGTTTTCCGTCGAGACCGGTGTTTACAAATAAAAATTTATTATTCAAACAGTGATGCGATAAGGGAAGGGATTTTCTTAATGAGGATGTTTTTATTTTACATTCATCAATTTTTCTATTTTTTTCAATGAAATGTATTTATTTTAAAGTAGTTGTTTTTCCCCCATATTTAATCTTATTAAAATTAATAATTTTATCAAATATTGTACTAAATGTAATTTCTAAAATTAATTTTACCCATACTTGATCTTTGTTTAAAATTATCAAATAGCCTTCTTGGCTTATTTGTGATTAAAATGGCTGTTATTAATAGCCTAAAGGCATAAATGCAGTTTAATAATTATTTGCTTATCGATTGTTTGTTTTCAGTAATTTTATCCTGCTTAGGCTAATTTAATTGGTCGCTCTTACTATCTGGTATAACTAGTATGGGGATCTTTAACGAATACCAGACACAGCAGGGTATTTAATGAAATACCCTTCATTTTACGTCCCCTCCGAAGGACGGCATGACCAAGGATTTTGAAAAACCCTAAAGCATCCTACCGAGCTGCGGGCAAACGATCTTGAGATTTATATGCTAACCATTACACAACAGGTGTCAATTTTTCAATTTTTTTTATTCTGTTCCTATTATTATTATTTTTTAATCCAGCAAATCGAGAACAGAAAAGAGCTAATTTGCTGGATGCGATGTGCAAGTGCAAATATAACAGAAAATAACTTAATACAAAGTATAAAAATAAATGAAACAGTATTTTCTTGCAAGTGATTGTACAGAATTAAAATTCCGCCGATCCGGCTAAACTGATATTTCCACCATTCTTATTATGTCTGAGATTCCATTGATTTCTTGATCTAACTTTGAGAAAGAATGTAAAAATGAAAATTGTAGTTGTTGAAAGATCTTCAGATATTTACGTAATGCATATTGTTTTCCATTGAGGATGATACTTGATCATGATAGCATTGGAAAAATATCTAATGGCCATTAACAGATAACGAATGGATTGATGAAACAGGAAGTTACTAAATAATTCGTGTTTACATTACAAATTATATGATTGAAATCACTAATATCTAAAATCATGAAGAAAACGTACAATAATTTGAAAAAAAAAGAAAATATAGGTCTATCTTCTCTCTCTCTCTCTCTCTCTCTCTCTCTCTCTCTCTCTCTCTCTCTCTCTCTCTCTCTCTCGATATATATATATATATATATATATATATATCCCACCTACGGCCTCGGGTCTACCCCTCAGGCACTTCCTATCTGGTACAACCCTTATTAACTTTTTAGGAATTCGTTCGTTACTAATCCCACTGTGTGTGTATATATATATATTACTACAAAGGGAACATAAACATTGCGATTGCTCAACAGTATTTCCCGTTGCAGTAACCTAGCAACAATCTTACGTCGATTTATTCTTCTATATATTATTATCTATAATTAATTTTTGCAAGCCTTAAATGTCTGCAATACGTTAGTAATCACCTCTAAATCTTGAAGGGGTTCACTCTTTTTTCATACCTACACGGATTTAGTATTAACCTCATTGTAATTGCTATTACAACGCTAATTAAAAAAATAACAAAAGAATTCACTTTCTTTGGGATCCCCAAGTCGTGTAGAAATAGCGGGTAATGAACTCGCAGTCTCTGCTGTTAAAGAAGCTTGAATACTTTTTCAAACAAATAATAATTTAATAATATTAATGATGTAGCTACAAAATATACAATGATTTTTAAATTACTATAAAAAGATAAGTGAATGTGGTAAAACTGAAAGTTTTTGATGAACCTTTAATTTTAAGCGTAAAATGAAGTGAAGCAGAGATCCCAGTTTAGGGTTAACGTCAGGGAACACTTGTTTGATATTTGATTTCTTGATCTAACTTTGAGAAATAATGATGAAGGGTTAGGTGGTTATGCTTCAATCGAGGCCAAACTTCAATGTATAATTGAACAAAGGATCACTTCTCAATTAAAAGTTGCTTTGCTTTAACGTGAAGAATTGAGAATTCGCTATGTTCCAGGGTCACCATTTCTCCCAACCCTTTCTCTATAACAACCTCATTTAACATTTTTTAAGGTAAAATATTTCGAAATAAATGATACAATTTCGTAAAAATTAATCACAATATTCCCTGAATGGAGGAATTAACTGTAGATCAGTAATAATTATTTTTAATCAACCTTCAATAAAAATAGTTAAATCTCACAAAATTTTTGCCTTTCAATTTAAGTAGCCTATTGAATATGTCGTCTTAACCCTACCCTAACTCTTGTCATGGTAGGAATCTATCAATTACCTTTTTATAGTTATTAATGTGATTTTAAACACTAAACCATATATATTTTTAATAAAATACTATTAGTATAAAAATGTATCAATATCCAAAGCAGTATAGTGGTTATGCTCTTTAACCTACCGAAAATATCAGCATTCTGGGATTATTTCTATTTATCTGAAACCTATTCTTTACACTACCCTTTTTAAATTGGCTCTGAATTATTTCAACGTGTAGTTCGTTCATACTGTTTCCTACCCAAGGCAGTCTCAATGTTATGGGCAAGACTTTCCCCATGAAGAGATCCCAGAAAGAGCTGGGCTTAGTCCAAATATGTCAGGGAGCTGCTAGCTGTTGATGAATTATAATTGCCTTACGTGAAAACGTCACTAAGTGACCAGGAGGAGAGCTCCCGCAATGTTAAGCAGCTCTGTGGCATGTGTCAGTGCCATGAAAAAAATACGTAAATAAAAATATATGCAACTCATTTCTCAGGTCCATTGATTGATGAATGGCATATTATTTTTTATTTTAATGGCATGATTTTCTTTATACAATAATCATAAAACAAGCATGAATGTATTTTTCTTCTTTAATTATTTTAAAAATCGCACCTTTTGTTACTATTTGGCAAATAAAAATGAACAGTAAAAATGTAACGATTTTTAGAATTAGTATACTTCTTTCAAAGTAATAAAATACATTAGATGTTTCAACTAATAACCGCTGATTCTGGATTTCCAAACCAGAATATCTAAATATTCTACTAAATAAAATTTACCACATTTCATCAAAACTTTCTATTCGTTGAATATGATATTGCATTATTAAATTGAAAATGTTCTACAGTTTTTTTTTTATTTCTCCTAAGTAAAAATTAAAAAAATAGCAAGTCTACAAATTCCTAAAATACCTTATCACATTTATCACAGCATAACCAACATGGTAACTGAATAATCAGTCAATTGAAAGAAGTCAAGATTAATCATAGATAGTTCCACATATTATACATTTCGGTATAATAAAGTTATATACAGTAATAGTAAGTTCACTAAGTAGTAGAACCATGGGACATTACCCTACCTTAGAATTAGAAAGTTCTATGATACACAGATATGAAAATGAGAATAGCAATGTCAAAGATTCTGGCCATAATAGTTTTATTTCAATGCAGTCGGGTGACGTTTAACAGCAGAAATAGAATCCCATAAAAACTATAAATAAAAAATGAAAGAATGATGATATTTATTGAAGAAATAAAATAACATAGAACTTTGTTTCTCCATAATAAGAACAATAATTATGACAATGTAACATAGAACCATTATATGTCTATGCATAAGTTCACTTTCTCTTTAAATGTTTACATATTAGGCAAAACTAATTTCATAAAATTGTCGATCCAATCCTGGCATGTACTTACATATGGACTTCAGAATATCTATCTTATTTTGGTGAAGGTCAGCTATTACATCATAAATTTTATTAATCTGAGGTATTTCTTCACTTTCTGTTGTTACTGTTCTGAGATTTCATTGCCTCAGATTAGATTCAGTGGGATTCAGAGGGTTTTCAGTACTTCATTTCGTAAAATGATTTACTGAATTCTAGGGATACGCCTTTTTAAGTGGAACTACATTATATTACATTTTAGAAAATACTAGCTAAGATCCAGAATTATTCTGCTATACCTTTTCATTTTCACTTTCAATAATTCTCTCAAAAGTGAGGTAGTGAAATATTCCGATTGTCTCAAACTCCATTCAATAGCACCTCCTAAATGCATGAATGTCCGGGTACGGAAATTTCGATAGTGATTATTTTCACTTATATTATAATATATTATGGACTTATATTAATTAATTATATTAGCTGAATACGAGAAATGGAAAAGCGATCTTTTGGAACACAGCTATCTCTCCATAATATCAAATATTCTAATAAGGAAAAATCCTCTATTAACATGCTTAAAATTGTTTATGTTGAGCTAACAATACCATTACCAGCTCGTCAGTGCACCTCTTATCAATTCGATGCTGCTCTAATATACTGTTCTTTTATTCGCTTAATGGTTTTTCATTATTTTTTTTAAGATCTACTTCTGGAAACAGATCACGTAGGTCTTTCGACGGTATATTGAAAGAAAATTTATACTCATTGCAAAATACTTTGCGATAAACATGTGATTTGACTGAACTAAAACTGTTCCTTGATTGATCACCCTCGATAAACTCCCTCTTAGTATCATATCGACAATAATGACTCTCAATTTTGGAAAATAGATTGATATGCTTTAGTACCAGATCTCCTGCTTAATCTGTAGTATACTTCTTTTCATGTTTTCCTTTCGTACTATTTTGATAAGTATTCGTTTCTGTTGCATGCTTTTGAATAGTATACATGGTTTTCAGGCGTATTCCTAATGATCCAATGTAGAATAGTTCTGTACTCGATTATTAATAAAAAGGAAAAAGCATTAAAACTATTATTGTCTTTTTTTCTTTCTCTTTATTTTTCCTACCCCTCTTCTTTGTGGATTACTCATTTTGGGTGTACTGAGGATAAAAATTCGGACATTTGACAGATTAGATAGGTGCATGCTGTAGCATAAACCCATGTGCTTCCAAAGTTCTTCTATGTGGAACATAGGACTATGAGACTCCGATTTAAAATCTTCATGAAATCTAAACTATCGAAAAATGTGAAAAAGGCAATTTTTAAAATATAGGAGTTATCCGCTTTCGATCCTGAATGCCAAATATGTAATAGTATAGTTAATTTGCTTCTAAAAAGAAGTATTGCAATTTGTTTGTATTAACGACTCAATATTTTTAATATCCAATCGGGTAACAATTTTAGATAAATGATAATATTTTTCAGAAAAAATATCTTAGTTATCTATTATTAGTATGATAACGTCATTAATCATAGTTGCAGTTAATTTTTTATAGATTGGCGTTATCTAATACTAGAACAGATTTTAAGTGAAAATTAAATAACAAAAAAACTTAAAATAATACGAAATTACATAAATTATTTCAATCATTACATGCTTCTGCAACCTCCGTCTATAAACGCATTTGGACTTACCTGTAACAAAAAACAACTAAATTAGTAAAAAATAGAGATGGATTTTTATTTCAGGACAATATAATCTATATCTTCCAATTTTAAACAAGTAGTTTTTTAAGAAAAATCTTCAAAATTAATAAAAATATATTAAATTATGCATCTTTGAACTGAAATAAAATATTTATTACAAAAGGGATTAATTTATTACTATCATTTAGTATACATTTGTGATTATCATTATGATTTCATTTTGTAAATAAATAATTAAATGAAACAATGGTATAGAATAAATAATAAATAAATCTAAGAAATCAGCATTCCTTTAAAAGGGTCAATTTGAAGGATAAAAAAGGGATTAATTATAACATAACTTTTTTTTCTGATAGCGTATTACTCATTTCTATTTTTTATTTATTTTATATTGAATAACTTAATATATTTTCCCCATAATTCTATTATCTGTTATTGAATAAAATTATATTTAAAAAAATACAAAATACTAAATATCAGACCAATTTAAAATATTGTTAGGTTGGGCCGTACTGGTCGGACTGGTTATTCCAGTAGAGCAGCCTTTGTGTATCTGGTCCTGGTCGGAGCTCAATGAACATTCGGTCAGAAAAAAGGAACGAAAATTCGGAGCTGGTTCTGTCTGTTATTAGTGGCACGGAATTTTAAAATTATCCGATGAAGGGGAAATATCTGGCTGGAAGGTTGTCCGAATTTAAATATTTCTCCTCTGTTATTTAATCTACCATCAACCTGTTATCACAACAAATTGTGATTAAATGTCGTATGAATAATAATGGATTGATGTCTGATTGAGACGTTTAGATAATTAATAAAAAAAAGAAATCTTTGGATTGGGTAGAAACTTTATTAAATAGTATCTTAATGTTAATTATATTGAACTTGAATGAATAAAGACGGAATTCCAATTACACTTATTACATATACTTATTAAATATATATACTTATTTTCGCTATAATGTTAAAAAAGAGAATATTTCTAGCTTCTCTCCAAGAATAAAACTCAATGTCCGACGATAGAACTGTTCAATTAGTATAATTGTTTACTTTGCATTAATATTAAATAAAAAAAAGAAAGAAAAGGTAGTTTTAGGGAATATGGGAAATCGAGAGATATCCGAGTTTTAGAACATTTTGTAAATGTTTAAATAACATTGATAAATATATACCAAATTTAGCAGATTAAACAACATTTAGTTTGAAAAAAGTGAAGTTATAATTGAAATAGTAATTTCAGAGGACCTTTGAATAAGTGTTTTTATATTTTTGAATTGTCAGTATTCCTTTTAGCCATAATTTTTCTTAAAATACATAAAACATTGATCGTATGTTAAATTTCAGGCGGCGGTTTTAGAAGATCTAATTATTCTTAGGAGACATGGAGGATATCAAAGCCAAAATATATCAATAATTGACCAGACAATAATTCTGGAAAAACGTCTTTATTACCAAAAATTCACAATTTTTTCTTCTTCCAAAAAAAATATTTTACCTTGAGTTTTAACGGAATTCGAAAGTCGCGGATCCGGAAATCACCAATACCCAATATCTTTAATGAATTTTTTATGTTTCCCTCATTATTATAATTTTTTATCGTTATAACTCCGGAAAAGATATAAACTGTGCTCATTATTATAGCGTGGTATTCTCTTTACTCTGTACACACCTATCGAGGTCCCATCCTATAATGCCTCTTCACGTTTAACGCGGCTGTATTCGTCGTTATCTGATAGGGACATTTATAAAAACAGAGTTAACATTTTGTCTTCCAAAACATTTTTTATAGCTGAAATATATATATATATATATATATATATATATATATATATATATATATATATATATATATATATATATATATATATATATAGTTAATGTAATCATAATTTGTACACAAACATTTTTATTTCGGTAAAGTTACTTATTTATTTTTTCCTCACTTCAGCTTAATTATACCCTTGTTCGATTCCTTGTAATAATCAACATCAGATCTTCCCTATAATTAATACAAACTCGTGATTTTCTCACATCCTCAACACTAACCTCCAGGGATTCCCAGACAGTGAAGCATTGTACATATCGGCGGGACAAAAAAAAAAGATACAATTATCATAAATTTTACCAAGGAAAAATTATTTAACAGGTTCAACTAGGTAGAAGATTTTTTTGCAGTTATCGAATTTCACAATTATGAGGTGACAAGACATTTATGCAAGGTTGGGTTCGAGTTATATTTTTTTATTCGAGTTATATCAAAATGTACCTCAAACCTATTGTCACTAAACAGTGACTTGTGCACCTTTTTTTATATTATTACTCAAAATTAATAAAAATTATGTGATAGCGTTTTCGCAAGAAATACAAAAGAATAAACGTTGATGGAGCTATGATTCCAACTTTCATAGCTTTATTTTTATTTTTTACAGTTTCTATATTGATTAATTTGCAATCTTAAATATTATTTTCAATTAATTTTGTTTATTTTAATATAGTATTTTGTTGGTTTAATATAATTGTAAAAATCAGTACTTTTCATTAATACAAATCTAACAAATAATTAAATGTATGCAGTTAAATCTTATCTGGGTACTCCTATTTTTGAAAAAATAATCTTCAAGTACAACAAAAAATTCATTGGACTCAACAAAAACTAAAATAAAATCATGTTCGTCTCTTCTAACAATTTTTTCCTATGATATCCTTCTTCTTTTTTATTTCTTCTTTCATAATCAGGTAGCATTTTGCCGTTCTACAACGAGGATGCTGTCTTCAACTATCATTTAAAGATCATTAAGTATGACTGACAAACTTCATCATAATAAGCAACATGTATTTATTTTTTCCATTATGTGTCATACATAAACTGCCGGGAAGACGGATGTTAGTAAGTAAGAAGGCGAATATTGATGTCATTATCCACTGATTATATTTTAAAAAAATTGATTTTATTACTTAAATGTCACTCTGTCCTATTTAAGGTTTTCCCTACCTCTATGTATTGCATTTACTGTATCTTTGTCCCATTTCAGTGTTTTTCTCTCTTGTCATCTAACCTAACTCAAAATTAAAAGAAATATACCAACAAATAGAACATACGAATATATACATAAATAATATCATCGGAAGAGAAGAATTCCTGCTTACGACGATTTTAATTTATGAATTCTTGAAGCTTACGTGTATCCAGCTTAATAAGTAAGATTATTATCAATAATTTGTTTACATAATGTTTCCATGAAACATAAAATACATTTATGTCGTTAGTGCCAATGTTTATAATTTTGAGGATAAATCTAAAAATGAGATGTAGTAAGAATTTATAACAGATGTGCAACTTGCAAAAAATCAATTATAATTTTGGTTAAATAATAAAATATTTCGTGGAATTTCAATGCATATTTTATTACTAATTTTTAAATAAAAAATATGATAAAAGAACTCTTAAATCTTGTAAAAATTATATAATTTAAAAAATATATAAGAAAAAAGAAAGAAAAATAAATTCCAGAAAAATAGTTAGGTGAGCGTTAATAACCAATGTAGTTAAACCATAACCAACAGACTTTATTGCTAATTATTACTAAGTCTTTAAAGACTGATTATCAGTTACCATCTCATGCCATCAAGGATCCGATCTGAGACCTTGAAAACACCATTATGAAATTTTTCAGACTTAAAGAACAATAACTGACTTCTCACAACTCTATCCTTGAGATATCCTTAAGATATGCATCTTAAAAAATCACTAGTTAATAACAAAAAAATGTAATTACAACAGGGTCCAATTATTGACTTTTGTCTTCTAAGAGTTCAATAAAATTTACTTGGATTTATAGATCACACTTCTATATTATAAATAACATGTTTGATTTGCTCACGACAATCAAAATTGAAAGCTAATTGTTAGCTCCTTCATTATGATGTTGACGTATAATGTTTGAATATATGAACAAACCAAAATCGAAATTTAAAAATAAAATGACTGACATCCCAACCCATTCTAATACTATCCTTACTACATATGTGGATGATAAATGTGTACAATAAGTCAACACTAATCCGTATAGGACATCCCGTACTCTTCAATCATTGACATGAAGAATGGTGTTAAAACTTGAGGATCAAAATTATTTCCAAAAATCCGGTCAAATCACCTTTACCCTATGCCCTAAACCAAAGACACCCTGCTCACCTGCCCACCAGTATCCTTTAATATCCCACTGATTCCTCTAGAACAGGTCTTGAACTTGGAATCCTCTTACTGGATCGAAGCAACAATAAACTGCTCGCCGTTTCAGGCTGTTGCAACATTTACAAACGCTCTAGGCTCCCTATTAATTGCAAAAGACTCATATGGATTATCAGACCCATTTGAACTTATGAAGTAGACCTTTATGGCTCCACTAAGCCACCGAATTCTTCTCATATCCATTCCTAACATCCAAAATACTCTGTAAAATCTCCATTTTATGGTTTCAACTATACGGTAACAGTAGAACAGTCTATATTGTTAGTGCAATAACGTCTACATACTCCATTAATTCTGATCACAAAGATAAAACTTATTTAGAAAGACAGATTTAGCCTAATATGTTGGTCGGTTCCAGTGGTTGGCTAGTTAGCCAGCTGAAGAGGTAGACCATTCCTCCACGTCCCGTGCACTTATCTCCCGCCTAGTGGATGAAGGACGCAGAAGTGGCTAGAATCTTCGGCAAATTACTGTAATCAATCTTCTCCTTCCTCACTGCTTTATTTCTTACAAGACTCTACCCAAAACCATAATTTACTTCTATTTTTTTTTCTCTTAAACAGAATATTCGATCATCAAAAACGTATTTCAGTACGTTGTTCGCATCTGTCCTCCTTCATCGCAGATTACAATTAACGAATACAACCCAAGAAGTGTAAAAGATATTACCCTTTGTAATTTGACGTCTAACCTTTCTAAGGGGATCAAATAACGTTGTGACTTATTTGTACAGAGGTTAACTCCAAGGTGCACTACATTCTCTTGTAGGTACACTATGCTGACATTCGTTGTAAATAAATACGCGTTTTTGTTTTTATAATAAATACTTTTCTTTTGTAATTCAGATTATCTCTATCAAGATTAAGATTACATTCCACTTAAACAATTTATTATTTGTTTATGATAAATGAATGAATATTACAGAATAGAACATTATAAACTAATTGAAAGTTAAATATTACGAATTTTCCGTATATTCTTTATAGCATCGATACCATGTTATTTTCTATCTCATGTTTAAAATTCATCTATTTCAACTAAAATCAAACCCAAACCTCGATAACAAGGGAATTAAATATAGCTGATTATTTAATGAATTTATTTAAAAAATTCATTCCGGAAATAAATTAGTCCAGATGGATTGGTGTTTATTGAATGTAGTTTTATTTATCTGCAATAAAAATGGACCCATGAAGAACACTTGGCCAGAATATTTTTTCTTCTTGTTTAAACTGTAACAAACCTAGAATAAACCTTCCAGTATGAAAAAATAGAGTAGTACACATGAAAATCTGCCGAAAGATGACTAAGAATTGTGAGCTTATACCCCGAATTGCGTGACCTGCACCCAGAAAAAATGAGGCAAACAAACTGAAGAAGGAAGTTAAAGTTCTAGGAGTGGATAAGGAATGAATCATTAAAAGTCATGGATAAGCCGAAACATACAGTTATTCATTTCTTAGGTATAGTCAGGTATGATCATGGAAATTTGGATTCTATTAGACTTTAGTGTTGAAAGATATCTATGTATAGATTTCATAAACTATTAGCTTCGTAATGTCTTTATTTTTTTAAATAAAATAAATTGATACCATTAATGTAATACCATTTAAAATCAAACATAAATTAGTTTCATTGTTTATTTATTTACCATTGCGCTGCTATGGCTAATCGGGCGATGTTACAATGAGAGTCATGATTTTTTCCTATCCAGTATAATCAGGATAGGAGGATCTTTAAGGAGTATCTGACGCCTGTCTAGCCTGTACTGGACACCCCTATTTTACGTCCCTTTCGAATGACGCCAAATAGTAATAAAGACGCCAATAGCCAAGTATTTTCAAAAATTCCTAGGGCCAACTGCCTGACTTGACGTCAGCAACCTTAGTAGTAATGCCAACAACTACACCCCAGGCGACCCCTCATAAATTAGTGTTTATGTTTCCCCACTTGATGTAGGAAGGCTGGAAATTTCCACCGAATGTCTTTAACTTTAGAAATACCTACGATCCAACTGATTACTATTTGAATACAGACGTTCATTTAAAATCCCGGAGACCAGTAAAGGTAGTGGAGGAAAAAAGGCAGAGATCCTGAAACAGAGTGCCCCACAGAGATAAGGCACGTTCGTGACTATGAGAGTATGGCCTTGTCGGCTGCACCTGCTGCAAAACTGAAAGCAACCGACAGGTATTTCATTGCAGCAAGAAAATCCCAACAATATTATCTTGTCAGAGATCACCATAATCAAAGGTGGTACAGGAAAGTAATACATACGGTATTTGTAGAAAAGTAATGGGAACTTAAGGCATGCTCATCTTCAGATTCTAATAAAAGTGAGATTCGTAAATAAATACCTCGCTATACGCTGTAAGCCTGTATTTCGTGAATACGCCCAATGAATACCTTCTGACTTCATCTACGTTTACAATTTAATTTTCTACAGGCAGCTTATTCAATTCGATCTGGATATTTTTAAACAGATTAAAAATTCCTTAGTTATGCCGTCCTACGGAGGAGGCGTAAAAGTTTTTTAACGAGTTCTTGAGATTGCACAGACTCGGGACCACCAGTCTGTGCAATCTCAAGAACTCGTTAAAGATCTTTATCCTAATCATAGTTGAGAAAAATTTATGGCACCCACTGAAGCATTGTACGATCAGCCACAGCAGCATAAAGTCACATTAAATGAAATAAACAAACAATCTAAGTTCAATTAGCTGCAATTTTCATTCGTTGCAGTTGTCATTCGTTCATTATTGTTTTACTCTGAAGCATTTTAGGATCTAAGGGTACAAGTGCAAGAAACTTTAAAATCAAAATGTCAATGGTTTTTGCTTAGTGGTATTTTCGGCCAATTTTTTTAAGTACTAATAAAAATTAAATGAAAAAGTGGAAACTAGGTTTGAACAACCTGGCATTTTAGCGTCCGAATTTCTGCAAATAGATAGAATCATCTTTCCAGAAGGGGGCAACCTGTGTTCTAGTGGTTAGCATGACAAACTACTAAGTACAAGAACGCGGGTTCGTAGCCCGGCAGGTGGCCCTAGTATTTTTTAAATGGGAATAAATTCCTTAGTTAAGCCCATCTTCGATCTAAAATCCTTAGATCCCTGTTCGATGCCAGGTACTCGTTAAAAATCCTTATCCCACTGTAGCATCGTCCGGTTAGCCATAGCAGCATAAAGTGACGTTAAATGAACAAACTAACAAACAACTTTTCCAGATGTTATAACAAATGTTTCACAAGCTGATAACCAAAGATTTCAATGATCTCATTACCCAAAACATGTTTTTCTTTGATAATTATTCATTAAATGTATATGTACTCAGTGTTCTGCTTAACCAGCCTCTTTAAAGTGGGTACGCTCAATTAGGGAAATAACCTGGTGGTTGATTGTGATCTCTCTGATCTAGAAACAATACAGTCTCTAACAGGTATTGAACCCAAGACCCTTAATGTCTTGGGGTGGTACGGTTTCTTTCTTTTTTTAAATTAAATATAATAATATTTCCTATATACGTTTAAATGTTCATCTATTAAATAAACTGTCAAAGAGTTTTCAAAATATATATATTTAGGACAGCAAGGTGACACGTATCTTGCATCTTCAACCTTAGCTGATGGCGACTGATGGCCTTAGCAAGTTAATACCCGATTGTCTCCTGAGGCCTGACAAAGGATCTTCTGAAGGTGGGGGTACTAAATTTACAATAACACAAGGATCCTATTTCTTTTCGTCCTGTCGGTTTGTATACTAATAGACAGTCTCATTTCCTATTCAATGTTATTACTCATGTTTCACAAAACGTCAGTGACAAGGGGCAAACAGTCAGTCAGAAAGGTTATATACTTAGTATAAATTGGTTTCCTAATTTCATTGACGGGAATCTGAAACACGGCCGTAAGATATCGATAACGTCAAATTTCTATGTAAATTAACTCCTCGCAGGCCACTCTTACTTCACTTCTATCTGGAACAGAAGCAGAACTGTTCGTTGGCCTGAAATAAACAACACACAATGCAGGTACTTTGCTAAATCGTACGCGTCATTGCTATTATGGCCATGGCTGGTGATCTTTCCATATCTCGTGAAAGTTCAAAGATAGAAATGACTTAGGTAAATCAAAATTCCAAAATTATAATAATGATAACATTTTAAATTACTGTTGTGTTTTTAAATTAACTGGATTAAATTCTTTCATTCCTGAATTCCTGGTGCATTCGTGTAAAAATGGTTTATTGTTTTCTGGAATATTGATTTGGCAATTTTTTCAAGATTGAGGCACGCATTTACTCAAATTAATTTTAAAAAACGATAACTTCACAAATTATGGTTATGAGATTTTATAATTCGGATGACAATATAAGCAATTGTAACAATTAATCCCGGGTGACAGAAGTGATTCCCTACTATAAATTTAAAAAATACAATTCAAAAAAAATATATAGTTTGTTGCTTCTAATATTTGGCCATACAATGCTTCAAAGTGATAAAACTGAGGCATTTCAGTGATAGAATAAGTTTTGCAGAAGATATTAAAAAAATATTGGCAAATAGAATGACGATAACAAATTTAGAATATTACCTGATATTGTTATTAATTATATTCCCACTATGAAGTTAATATTCACATGTTGTGCCTAGTGAATTCAAAAATTCATACAATTTTTTCTATTCATAAATCTTATTTACTATAGTAAATTTCCTTTGTTTACCACAACTATATACAAGAATTCTTGTATTTCACAGTTGATTCATACATTTCATATTTTTATTTCGGGTATCATTCCCGTAATTGTTTATACTCATCGTTGCATCATTTACAAATAACAAATATTTGTCAGCTTATAAGCCTTAAGCGGTAAACATCCGCCTCCAACAACTAATGATGTCTATTGTTACATAAATGGAGCTTTTTTTTAAGGTATAAAAGATGGCCACCGTCAATTGTTTATGACGTTTTGAAACTAGATATGATACAGCACATTGTTCTGTCGAAGTTTCACTTATCTTTCTTAGATGTATAATATTATATATATAAACTTTTTTTTAAACCTTATTTCATTCCAACACTCAATCGAATAAAAGTACTTTGATTAGGTAAACATGTCATCCAAATTTTATGAATTAAGATTTAATAAATAATAAGTCTGTGAACATAAACAAAATATAACCATTTTCATCCAATGGAATTCGACAAAACTGTAAGATTCTTGGCTTCTATTAAAAATCTAGATGTTGTCAAATTATTATATTAATCTGGAAAAGAATGAGCAGGTCATGCCTTACAGATGGATGAGAATAAAGTCCATAAAATGTATTTAGGACCAAACCAATCGTTAAATGGAAGGTGGGAAAATCGAAATTGAGATGATTGAATTGTGTGCGTGGCGATGCCAAGAGCTCTAGGGAATTAGCAATCAGTGTTCAGTCCTTCGAGATAGAGAACAGAGTTCTTGGAGGCCAGTAAAATCGTATGATGGATACTGGGGCTTGGAATGATGATGAGTTTTCGATTTAAAGCTTAAAATTCCACTTGCTCCAAAATGATGAAAATACTAATAAAATTAAAATAACGTTCAAGATTTTATTACAGCCCTTATGTAGAAAGATTTTGTTAAACATTCACTATTACCTGTATAAATAATATAACAAAATTATTAAAATTAACGAATGGCTTACAATTTTACAAATTCAAGCATACAATTAATTTTAAAATTATATTCATGAAATAAACATCGTCGACCTCCTAACACCTCCATATATATTTAGTAAATCAATTATTATTGTTAATTATGTTCATGAGGAAACGCACTGATTCTCTTCCTAATTCTTTTTTTTTTTAATACTCTTTCCTAACTTAGGTTTTGTAAACAAGCTAATTATTTTCCTTCGTGGCCAATCTGCGCAGTTGTTTTCTTAGAATTCTTTGGAAGGTCCACATCAGTCATTGATGGTGTCGATTCTCTTAGTGCTTTACCGAACTTGTTTTCGCCGAAGTGACAGCCATTTTTTTCAAATGTCCCGAAGCACGAAGTCGTGACACCAAGATCCGGCTACAGGTGATAAAAGTGAACACATATTAAACAGGCTGCTTTGAATCATGAACAATCAATTATCACTATCAAAGAGGTTATGTAAGAGACACCATAATCACCACTCTTCAGTGTCACCATAGAACTCAAAGACATTGAGGAAAAGCTGTACTGTACTATCCTCAATGGTTTTGAATAATGAAAATGCTAATAAAGGCCTAATAAATAAGCAGGTATTTGTTTTCAATAACGTCTTTAGTATAAAGTAATCATAATAAGCATTTCACGTCACTAAAAATTATTATATAACTTGTACCAAAAACCTAAAGACTTATTACAACATTTACACCGAGATGAAAAATAAACACCATTATAATTATTATTTTGTAGCAATATTATAAATACAAAGAAAATTTAAAATGACGAAAACATGTTAGAAGAATAAAGAAAATGAAAATTTTAATCATGAAATATTTGTATGAGATCAATTAAAACTACTACTTAATGATAGTCAAATGAATTTAAATATGACAATCCACTATGCACATTCGATTCATTTCATTAATAAAAGTAGATACTACTGTCTAGCTTATGGTAATAGGAATATATTTTTATAAATGTTAGGTGATTTATTCTGTATATAAGTAAAATTTACTGAAATTAAAAATGATATTGTATGTTCTTTAGTCGATTATCTCTTTTTCTGTTATTTCAAAATATTTTTAGGAGATAGAGATACATCCCTGAAACTTTAACCTGTTATAAAAATTATAAATAATAAAGTTATTGTAAGGTAATCACAATTTTGAAGGAATTCTTAATCTTCCTAGTTAAGCTGACTATAAGATTATCGTATGGCTTAAAAAAAATTGTCTGTAAAAATTGAGGTATCTCTTCTGCAGATTGTCGCAGATCTTGTAACAACAATTTTTAACTGTTTATTCGTTTCACTTTTAATATTTTCCAAAAATACAAACCATCGGAAGCTTTAGATTACCGAACAATCAAACTTACAAGAAATAATTACATTGAAGTATACACTTTTCCCATAATTACATTAACCTTTCCATACTAAAGCTCATAATTAAATAAATAATAATTACCAAAATTTATTAAATACATGGTATTATATGAGTATTAGTTATAATTAGTATTTTAATTTTGTTCTTTTCATTTTACTTCCAAGATGTCATTTCATTAAGATGATTAAAAGTAGCCTAAATTGTGCTTTTCATTACATTTTTATTTCATATAAAAAATACCATCCGTGTATATGGTAAGACAATAAAATTGGACTAAAAATATTGGAAAATCGATAAATTTTATATATGTATTTTTCTCTTAATACATTATATATTTCGAAATTTTAAATTAATTAATTAAATCCTAGAATTAAATATTTAATGGGCTTGTAAATAGTTATCAATTGTGTTTACGGTTAAAAGATTTTTTTTTTAATTTTCGCACAACTGCTTTAAATAAAAAACCGTACTATTCATATTCTGTATATCCCTGATTTTTTTTTTAATTGATGAAATGTACAGGTAATTATATAATGTGTTATATAACATTGGTTGAGAAAAAATATTATTTTCGCTTTAAATGTGTCTCAACATAAACCTCAAAACGTCACAAACCGGTTCGAGAAGAAGAAAAGGAAAACTTAAGTGGGAAAATGTCACGAAAGTCACATTATCATTTAAATAATCCAAGGGTGTTTGATTCCACAGCCGTACAAAAAAATGTTTGGGTTTTGTTTTTAATAGTTTATTTTAGAAAAATAGAATGGAATGTCATTTGCTATTCTTATTACCTGTGTTGTTCTTTTCCTTTCACAGGATCTTGAAACATTGAATTAATAAATCTGTATTAAAACTGTTGACTTCAGTAAGGTAAGGCTTGGGAATGCCAAGATACAACCAAAACAACGATAAAAATAATAATATTCGTCATGGTAGCTCAGCAAGTGTATTATTAACATTCTACCTGACTTTGTTGGATAATAAAAAATAACAATAATTATAATTAAATATTAATAAAACAGGAGGAATTATTTAGAACTAAAAATTCGAAGCTTATCAAAGTGTCCTGCTTTCATATTATTATTGCAAATCATCTTGATTGTTGTAGAACAAAAAAAACTCATTGTTTATAAAAAAAAATATGATAATAACATTTTTACTTTTAGAATATTTAAGAATTGGTATAGAATTCTTAAATATTCTTTTCTCCTTTCGCCTTGTATGTCGATGATAATACGTGTTTGAAAGTATTTCAGTCATTTGTTGTGTTAATATATGATAATATCTACGAATACCTCGTATTTTCTATGAAGTCAGTATTATTATTCCGAGTATCACATTATTTATTCTGTTCTCATGAACTTACTTGACTGTAAATAATACTTTTCGAACTTAATATCTCAACGTTTAACATATTTAAAATGTATATAATTAATGTAGGAATGCACTGTGAAATAAACTACAGTTTTTTTCTTTGTTAATTCAGCAATGTTTCCCTGTGAAAAGAAAGTTCGTTTAGTATTTGATTGAGAGAAGTATGTAGAGGGCACTATTGTGTTTTAAGGACGGCATCGTTCGTTCGGGTTTGCTATACTAATCTCCTTCATTACTAAGTAGTTATATATTTAGTTGAATGTATAATTATGTATTTACATGTCACATGTTATATCAGATATTTATGGAGTATTTTGCTTTATAATAGTAATAAAGATTTAATAAAAATGGGCAAAACACGAATAGAGGCATAAATTATAATTAGGATACAACAGGAAATATCCCGATAACAAACCCTTAATTCTCAATAATCTAAAACAACCACCAGTCGATGTTTCTCCAATTTAGACATCATTAGGATACATACAGTGGCAGTCAAAAGTAATTGCACAACCCATTATTATATGGGAAATTATATTGGAATGAAATAAAATTTCACAACTTTTTCAATTGAAAAATCTTTTATTTACCAAAGTTTTAAAGTGATTAATAATCAATTAAATAAAACTGATCAATCAAAAAAAAAAAATACAACACAAAAAAAGGACCTTTCAAAAGTATTTGCACAAATTTAATTGTATTTGTTTACAAGCATTTTTATGTTCGTTAAGAGCTTAATTGCATTCAGGATTAGGGGGATTGTGATGAAATTTACTTAGTCTATAGCGGAGTAGACTCCATGTAGGCTAGGGGCATACATCGTACGTTCCATCCAAAGAACATCCTAACTAAGGGTTTTTTACTCCCTTTAAAAAATCCTAAAGACATCTGCCGGGCTGCGAAGCCACGATCTTGGGTTTAGTAGCTTATTATACTAAAAATTACAGCACAGGTATAGATCCCCAAAACCATTTCTTATAAAACTCTGTTATCACCTTTAAGTGATGTGTGCATTTACTACAAACAAGCAAAGGTCAAAAATATTGAAATTTAAACGTACTCCGGCTAGCGGTTATAGTACAAACTGCCTGGACAAAACTAGATTAGATGGATTTAGGAATGGTCAAAATGTATACATCAGTTGAAAACTGAAAATCAAAAATTTGATCGATTAAAATACTTCATATATCCTGCACGAAAAACTGAATATTAAAAAAAAATAATTTTAGGGCCAAACGTGGTGTAGTGGTTAGCATTATAACCTTCTACGCCCAAAATCGCGAGTTCGCAGCCTGGGTGGTGGCCTCATTATATTTAAATAAAAATTTGAGAAATCCTTTTCATTTTTAAGAGACAACTTTGGGTTTGAAAGGAAGAGCGACGGCATTTTTCTTCCAAATGAGCTGCCTTAATAAGGTTCAATTATTCATTAGGACAATGTGGGAAAGTTCCCAGAAAGTGAGACAGTCCTCCCGCCTATTTTTAACCAGCTAAGTGGGAATGGTGTCCCACCACAGCTAGGAGGAGCACCATAGGCACGCCCAGTGCCGCTCGCATACTTAGCAGTCCTCCGTCGGCTGACATTCCGTCAGGGCCAGCTGGAAAAAGAAAACGACCAGTCGCTAAACCTCTCACATATTCTAGTGGCAACTAGTCCATCTCAGGATTCCGAAGCGATCATCTCAGGATGAGTGCGTACGGTTGTACAATGGAGGCATTTGTACGCGAGAGCGACGAGGAAGAAGGTAGACGTAAGGTAGCAATAATTGCAAATGCTGTTACAAATTAACCCTTCAATACTAACGTAAAATAAAACTATTCAAGCACGACTGAAACACTAGCGTAGACAAGAGGGGAACATGACCGATATTGTTTATTGTTTACTTTTTCACGTCACTTTATCCCACTATCAATCAAAACAAACTATTCTATAGATGGATCTCTAAATATTTCCTAGCCAGGTGTGATTAGGATAGCGATATTTAATTATAACTGACACCGCACAAGCTCGAGAGCATTATTTTACGCCCTCTCTAAATTACGAAACAAATAAGGACATTTTTCTCCGTTTAGGAAATCCTTAGGCTACCCCACGAACCCACGAACTTGGGCATGGAAGGTAATAATGCTAACCAAAAAACACATGAGACCCCTGAGAAGAGATATTTTCCCCTTTAAATACATTAATAAACAACAAAAACCAATCGATTAATATTCAATTCTATTTCGTCACTTTTAAGCAAATAATGTGTAGACACATATTGCATATTTATTTTCTTTCTTGTTATTTCATTCTCCTCCCTCCGAAAATATTTCAATGTAGGTACGTTCCTGGATTGTTAAAAAAATGGTAGTAATTCCTCGTGCAAAAAGGTTGTGTGAGCCTAAACTATTTTATTCTGTCTTCTTTTCCATTGTATTTGCAACTTGCAAATTTGTGATCAAATTGGAAGTTTGTGATTTCGTTCTTGATTTGCAGGAATATGAAATTTTGTTAAATTAATTGTTACTAAGCAGGCCTCTAGGTCATTGTCTTTTCATTCTTGTTACAGGCAGTTCGGGTAACTAAGAGGAGGATAGAGAAAGAACAAGAGGGTATGCATTTATGTGTTGATAGGTGACGTGTTGACAAGTGAAATGTTGTGCTTTTGTAGGAGATGTAAGATTTATAATTATTAATTTTACACCTGGAATGTTAATTTTCAATCGTTATTGAATTTTTATTGGGCTTTTTGTATCTATTGTATTATTAATACGTGTTAACAAAAAAACACCTACTTGTTTTGCATGTGTGACGAACTTTTTCAAGCACTAGTATGTTCACGTTGCTAAACTGATGATGTTAAAGATTCAAATAAATTGTTTGGACAATCTCTGAGATAGTAACAATTAGAATCACTGCTTAAGGGATTGGTAGCCTGTCAACCAGCATTAACAATATTCTCAACACTTATTTCCTCAAACTTCACTTAAAGTTGTGGTTCATTACTTAAATTAATTTAATTTAAAATTTATTCAACACTTAAAAAATTAAGCAGACTTGTTTGTTTTATCACAATCTCAAGGCACCATAACACCACTTGACCTTCCTAATCTGATGCAACATCTGGAAGTATGTTCTTAACCCCGAAAATTGAATATAGTTCCTTTTAAATTTAGCGGGAATGGTATAGAAAATAATAAACCTTAAAGAGGTGGAAGACTTGAAAAGTTCACACTCCCAACTGGTTTCGTTTCTGGGTGACCTTGTTCCTACCGATAAAGAAAAATAGCTTCAAAAACCTTTTATTCTTTTGTCGAATCTGGATAATTAACTAAGATAAACGGCGCTCCTTTTTATTTATTTTTTAAGATAGTGTTAATTTAAACCCAGTGTTTTAAAATGGAAATGGCCTTGTATTACATGATTATTCATAAAATCATCGTTTTACTATCACAAAATATGCTTATTTACTTAATGACTATTGAACAATAATTTGTATCGAAGAAATTAGATTTTATTTTTACGAGACTATTATAAATACAAATTTATTAAGCAATAAATCAATATTTTGGAGCACCGGGGCTGATATAAATGACCTTCAACTCAATGTTTGAATAAAATCGAATTATATTATACTTGAACAATTCCTTAATAAAACCACTGTCATATCTTCATGATCCTTTATTATAAAATTAACATTAGAAGTGGGCTGTCTGGAATAAATGTTCTTGAAAACCCTCAAGGGCATTCTTTAATAAGCCCGTCTGATCAAGTTTGATCAGCTTTTGGGGTATCCGCTAAAATCGTAGTATAACTTCTCTGGAGTAGGGATCTTCTACAGAGGGATACGCTAGGATCCCTTTAATAGGTTTCTCCATCCATTTTTCCGCGCGAACCTCTATAGGGAGACTTTCAAATCAAGATGACAGATACTATATGTGCCAAATGACTTTAAATAAAATACTCAAATAAATATTTTTCAATAAAATAAAAAAAATATGCCGTGCCATTACTCTTACTATAAATATCCGAACTTATCAATAAAAAAATACTCAGGCTTATGAATTTAACGATACATACTCTAGCCTACAGTAATAATTATTCTAATTAGAATCTTCCCTATTTATCAAAACGTTAAAAAAAACGCCAAAAAAAATCAGATTCACATAAATGACTATACTATGCCAAAAAAGAATTGGACGAATGACATACCAGAACAAATCGGACTCGACTTATTAAAGAATGAAGGTTTTTGAGACCCTTTATTCCTGGTTCTTTTTACCAGCACCAGTATTCTCAAATTTTTATTTTTGCCTAGTAAATTGTATTTACAATACTCCCATAAACTTAGAGACAGAATTTCTTTGATCCAAATTATTGTGATCAGGAAACTACAGATACTCTAGGACTAGTTATCACTCTAGACAAGTCGAGAGTATGAATGTTCTATTTCAGTGGTAACATATTCATCCTTTTACAGTATAAAGTACTTGAAGAGATTAAATGCAGACTTGACCACTGCCTGGCTGATAGACAGGAGCCATTATTGACAGTGCCAGTGGATTAATCCCATTCCTGATTGGCAATAGCTGCCCTCTCCCCCCACCGCGCCTGAAGGACGGCCGGAAGAGAACCGGATTAGAGGTTATTTCCTCTAAATAGCCCCTCTCGAAGTCCACTAGGCCGATGGATATCCTCTGTCTTGATGAAGTTTATCGCACTGATGGGAGCTCATTCCGGGTCAAAATCCTTTATCGTCCTGAGAATAGATCTCGCATATCGTAGTGACGTCCACCACTTCACTGTTTGTAAAATAAATCATGTTATCTGTTCCACAGGTTGTCGCTTCGACTTGAGTCACAACAAGTTTTAACTCGGTTTATTCGTTACATTTTTAATCGTTATCCGTGTCATAATTCGTTACAAGTTATCGCGAGCATTAGTATGGAAAAGAGAATGAAATTATGGGTAATCAGTAAATTTCGATAATCATTTCAATATATGATTGTTGAAATATCCATTTCTAGATGAAATATTTACCAAATTATACTCATTACCCATACTTACATTATCTTGTCCATACTGGAGCTCATGATAACTTGTATTTTGAAAAATATTAAAAATAAAACGAATGAAAAGTTAAAACTTGTAAATAAACTGGAAGCGACAACCTGCGGACTACCAAAATCAGGGCGTTTTCTGACTTTTACATTATTTAATAATACCCACTAACCCTCAGAACCCAATAGGGACAATAAGAGTATAATGAAAGTTTCTCAGGCAAAAATCACTTTCAAGGGACATGTCCTCATCTTCAAGTTTTTTAAAAACCAATCGTGATCCTCATTAATTTTAGTGCATTCCTTCACGGCCCCGATAAAGTCTATATAAAAACAAACTTTTTTTTCTTGTATGCAACTATTGTAGGAATCGATGCCACTTGAAATTAATACTAGAATCTATGAGGAACCAATTAAGACCTAATAAAATATTTTCTTTCTTTCTTGCTAATTATTTTTAGGAATAAAAAGAAAAAAAAACACACTTACCAATTGGAACATAAAATAAATATTTCATTTGTCTTTCCTTAGGTTTTATTCAAATGAGGATAATCCCAATGTTTTAATTACAGCAAGCATTTTCTTTTTATGCTAATTAAAAATAGAATATATTTGTTTTCAGCTAGTAATGATTGAGCAAGCATTAAAATTACAAAACAAAGAGGAAAATAAAACAAAACAACATCTTTACTTAATTTATTCGTGGTGAGTTTCTAATTACGGGGATGGCTATTGTTTTACTTTTTTTTAATGGGATTAACAAGGATCCCTAAACAGGATAATTATGTAAACTATAAAATGCTGAAACATATTATAAAATGCTAATAGTATTATAACATCACAGATTGAAGTTATACCAATAATGATATATCTGTTAACTTGCAACAATAAAAACTTTCATATTCAAGCAACGGAATAAAAAGTTGTTTAAAACACCCTGCATTTTACTTTTTCGAAGGTACTCTTATTGATTGTGTGACAGATATGATTTTGAAGAAATAATCACAAATTCAGTTTAAAATTATATATAATATTTATAAAACAATCAAGTTTTTTTTGGTTATATGGAGATGAACAATCTTTCGACCAATCTATGCTAGATTCGTATTAAATCTATGCTAGAGGTTTTTATGGCCATGCTGGATGGATGGTATAAAATCTTTCGTCTTCTCTCAGGTTTCAGAGTAACTTCGTGTTACGAGTAACAGTGTCAGGCAAAAAAGTGCCCATTTGTTTTTTGTATTGGGAGCAACCACCCAAAAACTAAACATTTTCTAAATAATGTGCACCATCATAGAATAAATAAAATTTTCTTGAGATAATATGGTTTGACTTAATTGAACCTAGTTTTCTAGGAAGAGGGGACATCGATAATTATTTTTAAAATCACACTTTTGAATATTATTCTCTGTCCATTGTTCAACTTCTACATCTATTAAACTTTAATTTTGGGTTTTTTTTTATGGAAAAATTGAGGTGTAGTGTTGAAACAAACAGTCGATGTTCATCTGACTACATTTAGTTGGAAACTAAAAGCTTGAAAAATATAATTATCTATTAATAATTGTGTCAATTCTTATAAAATGTTGTAAAGAATATCATGGATTGTTTTTGGATGGAATTACAAAGTAGGGAACTTCCTTAGGAGCGATTACTGATTGATTCGACATAGTTATCGAATTCAGTTAATAATCAATAACCACTGCCTGTTACTTGTACGGATGTAAATAAATAAAACAAAACATTTTTAATGATAATTTTAATTCTATTTCGGTGATTAACGTTATTATCTTTTTTAAAGTCGATTACTTAACTTGGAACTTATTATGATTCAAAAATAATCAGGCGAATTAGATATTGAAACAATGAACAAGAGATTGTCCTTTTTTAATTAGGTAATAATCCTTGATTAACGAATTTTGTATTCCTAGCAGAGTTCAATTATCAATTATCAGAATATTCCTATAATACAAATGTTTGTAAAGGAATGAGAAAGGTGACGCAGGAGAGTTAATCGAGCGTGTATCCTGGATGGGGAAACATGGCCGAATGAATTCAAAGAGTAAGCGAATTATGACTTAACTTTAGGGCAGTTTTAACTATTTATATACATCAAATATGAAACGGGAGCAATTTAAAAATTTACAACTTGATAATTCTTGGGATAACTTGATAATTTTAACATCCTGCCACAAATATCAGGCCAAAAAACTGCAGACTAACAAGAATAAATCTGCAAGCATGTATAAGTGTTATAACCAAGAGACAAGAGTTAAGTTCTTCATAATAAGTTCAGGGCATATCATGATGGTACACCAACCACACACAAGGAAGATGTCCTTTAATTTAAGAACTTAATATTTCTCTCTCTCTCTCTCTCTCTCTCTCTCTATATATATATATATATATATATATATATATATATATATACACACACATTTATTTATATATATTATTAATATATATTAACTAACCATGAAGAAAGAAGAAGAGTGAGAAATTTATAAGATTGTAATCCCGATGGGTAAATTCTTACATGAAAAACGTATTGTTGTTTTGATAAAAGCTGACTATTAAAAATAATTGCTTGTTTACACTCAGTGATGTTGCTAATTTAATCAGAGTGCCATCATTATTTATAATTGGATGTAACTTGGTAAACCTAGGGAAGCGAGCCGTCCATGTTTGTCTTCCTAAGCTGAAATTGATTGCCCACGATGAGCTAATAATATGTTTATCATTAAAACTGATGATAACAACACGGGGTGAGGGATTGGTGCTTTCATTGCCTTATTTAATTATAAATAAAGAAAAAAAACATGTTGCATCGGGAGGGGAAAAAATTATAAGTGCACACTCCATATGGAAATTAATACTGGTGAATAATTAATTAATTAGTTATTAGTGATATTATCTAATATTAGTTGCTTCGTAAAAATTAAAATTTCATAATCGATAGCTATTAATATTATTATATTAAATTAACGAAAAAAACCTTATTAGTACATGTTGAAGAAATAGTTCTTGAAAAATGGTCATATTAGGAGATCTCATCATGTATTGTATTAAAAGTCGTCAAGTACCCAAAGAAGAAGCGTGTATACTCATTTTCTACAATGTGATGCCAGAAGTATATCAAAATTAATATATTGATTACAGGTAGAAAAAAAAAAAAAATCTGTCACTAGCATGTTTGTGATGAGAGCAACATCAGATAAGCGATATAAATAGATTTATAAATTGCAGCAACTTTTCAAAATAAACTTGATTTACTAGAAAATAAATTTTCAACAGTTTTTCTAGACTAAAATGTTTTATTAGAATATTTATAAACAAACTAAATCTATAAACGAGGTGTTGCAACTGTGACATGGGTTGTTCTGTGGAATGCTGTTATATTTTGGGATTAATCCAAAGTAGTAAAGTTATATATATCGAATTCATAACTGTCTTTGAGCATTTTTTTTATACCAATCGTAATTATAGATTTCAACGAATGATAAATGGTGGATAGAATATTCTATGAAATGTTCCTGGATGATTTGTCATTGGTGCTAATCTAAAAACATTAGCACGTACCAAAATTTTGCGGGGCGTTAATTTTTTTTTTCTATTGTCGATTATATAGATTCATTATTAAAAATAATATATACATATATATATATATATATATATTGTGTACGTGTAATTTAATTTTGAGTATCGAAATAAAGTTTTGAAGTGGTTACTAGATTTTTCCATTCCACTTACAGTGTTCACAGAATTTATAGAAGTATTTTGACTAATATAATAAATTCGTTAATTTATCTATAGTTATCATAATTAAATTGATAGTTAAGATATAAATGAGATTTACTAACATAATACACGCCCAGTAAAATAAGTTGTAATGCAACACTGCCCAAAACCATGTTGTCATTAATTATTTGGTCATAATATCCTTTAGAAAAATGGGAAAAAGTGCAAATTTTTCAATTAGCATACGCTGGAGTAATATTGTAATCAGCAATAAGATTGTATAATTCCATGTTTCGAATGACTCTGCAAAATATCTAAAAGTAATTAGCTGCAATCGAAATGCTGACTAGATTGCTAGTTGCAAACCTTTCAATATTCCTTTTATGAACCATATTATCTGATTTATTAAATGAGGTCTTTATCGTGTTACTCAACTGTATCAGGTTATATTTAAAACGAATTTCAACTGGGCATAAATGGAATATCTATGCAGAAATTACATATGCCAATACCGCTCGTTCTGGCAAAACGTCTAATTTTAGGAACGAATTCAGAACTTTTTCCTCATATAATTATTACCCTCGCATAAATATAATTGCTATCGTTAACACGAGTGTCGTAAAAACTTGAAAACAATTTTGACTTAAATTTTTTTAATAAATAATATGTTCACAAACTTGTCGAGGTCTTTGAAAGTCGAAAACGATTTAAAAAAAAATATATATATGTATATATTTATTTTTTTAAGTGTGTAAAAAGTATTGAAAAAACAATGATGGTCAAGACATCTGTATAAAAGTTCTGATTTATACTAAATGGTTCATTTTAAATATGAAATCCTGAATTAAAATGTACTACGAGAAGATAATATGTTAATTATATTAAAAATAAATGGTCTAAGAAGGTCAAATAAAAAAGTATTGGTATCTGTTCCGCATGTTGTCGCTTCGAGTTTAGTTACAAGTTTTAACTGTTTTTTTCGTTTCATTTTTAATATTTTCCAAAAATACAAGTTATCCCAAGCTTTAGTACGGAAAAGAAAATTTAATCATAGTCAATGTGCATACTTCAGTAATCATTCAATCTAGAAATGAACGTTCCAACTAACATTTCGAAGTATAGGTGATATATGTTTGTTGAAACTTTCAATTCTAGATGAAATGATTACCGAAGTATAAACATTTCAAATAATTACATTTTCATTTGAACACTAAAGTTCATGATAACTTGTATTTTTGGAAAATATTAGTAGGGAAACGAATGTATAGTTAAAACTTGTAATAATTACCAAACAATTTAATCCCTGTCACATTATCTTCTAATAAACATCAAACATTGAAAACTGGATTTTCAAAGCTATGAGAAAAAAAATGATTTAATTTTTTACCGTTTTCTGTGTGTGCACATATTCATTGGAATGACTTGTTTCAAGTGAAATGAGGGAATTAAGGCATTGAATAGAGAAAAATAGTTATGGATAGGAGAGAGTTTCTTGACCTTCATGGGGTCTTGTATCAGATGGGAAGCAGGCCCTCCCAATAGGGCCCAAGGACAGGATAAGGGCAACCACCTTTGACCTCAGTCTGTACTCAGGTAGGCTTAGGTTGATGGTTCGCCCCTCACTAAAATACCTAAGTCATAGGAGTATCCTCTTTCCAGTAATATAGAATAATTAAGTGGATATTTGTCTTGCTAATATTTGTTACCAAAAAAAAAAAAAAAAATACCACAAATACCTCCGACAAAATAGATCTCTCAAATAGATATAAAATGTATAAATAAATAGGTTTTTATTCTTTAAGAACTACTATCATATCATGGATGCTAAGGCTACTGAAGAACTACTTCTAATATGTAGTTGATCACAATTTTTTTTTTTTAATTTATTTATTGAAATTTACAATTGTATTGAAATATTACATTTACAAATGTCAATATGATTACAAGTACAAGTAGATATAATGAATGATACGAATGGATAAAGGCAAGTAGAGAAACTACCCACTGGTAGTACTCAAATAAGAAATTCATCTTTAAAGGTCACGAGGCCATTTTCTTTTGAGACGCCTCGGAGGATTATTGGGAATTGGAGAGGTTTATAACTAGGTTTGAGTTCGAATAAAAATTTACATGAACGGACTGAAATTTGGGTTCAAGCCAAATGAGCAACAAATGGGACATTAAGGTCAATAAGGATGACTTTATTCGTAACAAAGTACAGAGAATTGAGGATTTTACGAATTGCATACTAGGGGAATTCGATGGCTTAGTTGAGCTCCTAAGCTCCAAGTCCAATTGGGTCTTATAATTGTCGTGTACAAGAGTTTTTTGTAATTAATTGAGAGCTTAGAGAGTTTTTCTAGTAAGTATTGAAGTAGCGAACGAAGATCTGAAACGACGAGATCATAATGTGAAATGAGAAACTATAAAAGAGAGAAATGCTTTATGTTTTCAGCAGTGCTGTCCATCTACATTGGATTACCATACTCATCAATCCATATTGGACATACTGTAGATTATAATTTTAAATTTATGAATATTCTTTTTACACATTCCTCCATAGGAACATCATAGCTCGGTTTTTCTAGTAAGTAGGCGAACAAGCTTAATACATAATATATCTGTTTCATTTTTTGTCGTACATATTCTAAGATATAACTACTACCCTCCATAGTTGTCATTATGTAGGGATTACCCCAACAAAGGATGAAAAAAGCAAGAAAAGGGTAATAAAAAAGAGGACTTATTTATATGTAGTGTAATTCAATGAAATCCGTCCATATTTAATTTTTAAAAATAATATTTTAATTTGTAAATTGAAGTAAATAAATTAGCTGATTAGTTTATATAAATTTACAACTATTATTTTTTGTTTGAAACACAGCGTTGACAAATGAATAGCATGTGCAAACTTTTTATATTACTTTAAGTGACGAGATGGCGTCTTACTTAAAAGACGTGTGTACGTGGCGCATTTCGGGCGCAATTCAAACATTGAAAATGCTTGGCCATTAGATTTCAGTTACGTGATCATCGGCTAATATTTGTTATTACTTTTTGTTATTTTTTTATTCATTTTTTAAGACACCCTGCGGCCATGTTTTGTTAGTTCCACTTCTCTATTTTCAACACGAAGTTGTTCTTGGCGCGCCATTTATTGGTAGTTTTCGCAATTGATTTTCATATTGAATCTATATTTCTACAGCAATTTTCCTGCGCAAAATACTAAAAAAAAATTTAGTTCGCTTATTTATAAGAAAAAAGGACTACAGCCTATAATGTAGTAAGATTAATGAGCTACGTTAATGAAACGTTGCCTAGCAGGAAAAAAAATACGGATCATTACGTTGGTCTTAAGCGTGTGTAAAGGAAGACGAGGCAGACAAAAGACTAGTAATTTGTCGCTTTATTATCCGAAGGTTAGTCGAGATAAGGAGAAGATATAAATATCAGCCAAGGAAAAAAATAACATAAACAATGAGGAATAAACAATCGCTTCCTAATCATTGAGAGAGGACAACTCCAGGGGTAGCTCCATGGCAGATGAGAATAGGATTCCGAGATATCATGTCCTTGTAGAGGAAGTTTCTTATCTACCTTCAGTGCTCATCTAATGAATATGTAACCGTGAGATTACAAGCTAAAATACATAGTTTCTCATTATTACTCATTATTTATCAAAGTTTATCATTACTATTTATTATTATACAATCACAATACTTCAGCAATGTAGTTACTTGTAAAATTTAGAACAAAGTTATACGATATGTCAAAATGTTTTCATATGGAAGAGCAAAACATCAAGAACTGTCTTCTAAATTAAATATCGAAGATTTCAATGACAAAACTTAACTTTTATAAAACTAACCGTACAACTAACCGTGTACGGTAACCATGAGATCATAACCTAAAATACAGGGTATCTTATTATTTATTATTCTATGTTGAAGTTATTCCTCTTTTGTATAATATCTACATTGTTTATAAAGTATTGTATTACATACAGAAAACACTGTAAAGTGACAGTTGAGATTATGTTGGCTGTGCACTATGGCATCCATGATCTTGTTCAAGCATTGTCTAGGTAGTTAGCGTCGGTTTGTTGTCAGCACTGGATCTGTTGTTGTGTGAAGTGTTTGTCTCCGTGTGTATATACGTTTATATAGTGTATATATCCAATATATCTGTTCTCGTTTCGTTATAACTTGTACTGTTGTTTTCCCTGCACTTTTTCACCTTTTTACTCTATATGTTAAAATTCTACAATCACAATATTTCAGCTATATTTACTATTAATGCTTAGATCGAAGTAATATGATCTTTCAACATATTTTCACTGAAAGTATTCGAAGTTATATATCAAAGATTTCAAACACGAAACCTAATTGCACTAAAATAGTGAGGGGCGACCTGTGGTTAGCACAAAACACTACTAAGCCCAAAATCGCGGGTTCGGTGCAATTAGGATTTTATATAGGGAGTTAAAAATCCATGGTTATGCCGTCCTTCGTAAGGGATATTAAACGGAGGTCCCAACCCTTTACAATGTCAGATACTCGATAAAAATCCCTATCCATATTAAACCTGGACAGGCAAAATTTAGGGCTCCTACCGTAGCATCGTCCGGTTAGCAACATCAGCATAGAGTGAAGTTAAATAAACAAACAAAAATCACCCATAATTCAGAAATCCTCTGAACAATTTAAGCCAAATTAAGTGCTTTAGTTTTTTTAAGACTAACCTTTTCCATGAAAACCTTAATTTAATTTCAAATTTTGTATCACACCTCTGTGAGCATAGTTAAAAGCTTGAAAGAAAGAAATACCTCATTTTATAATATTTCTGAATACATCGAAAGTGGATAAACTGAAGACGATGTATAGAATGAATGAAACTTCGAGTCAAAACCTGCTATTATTAGTAAGAAAAAAAGCAATAACACAATCCTCTACATGTTTCCAGTTTATTTCACAAAACTGTCAGTCAAAAACAGCACTGATTTCTTATTCCAACAATCAATTTGATTGTTATATATTTATTTATTTTTCCCTTGGCTCTTAGGACCTGTTGAAAGAAACGCAGGAAGATGTGATCGATATTTAAGGATGCAAATTCACCTGAACAAATTTAGGTTTTTTTAGATCAATTGTTTTATTTTTGTCTCAATTGAAACAGTTTTTATTTATTTTCTCGGAAATATTCTTCATGCTAGAATCGATCATCGAACAAAATTTGTATTTATAAATGATACATGGACAGACAATAGCATGAATCGCTTCAGGTTTTTTTTAGGTTTATCAATAAATCAATGTACATTCGTTAAAGATGACGAGAAAATTAGATATAAATAAGTATGTATTAACAAGGAAATAAATTGTAAACGATGCGTTTCAGCCTTGAGGAAAAGTGCCACCGCACATTTACATAAAATCTAAAGACTTGAAATTAATGATTTGTAGGTGTGGTCTAGCACGTGACGTAGTCGTTTATTCTCCATGTTAGCAAATATTTGCGTATCATCCATCGCTTGTAGAAAGTTTTATATCATGTCGTGGAGTTTAACCACCAGTGCTCTAAACCTAAGTATCATTTTTTTCATTTAAGCCAATACAGAAATTATATTTTCAGATTTACTTTACGATATATGCATGATATTAAAAATTAAAAATTATTTTAAGTTGAAAGTAAAAAAACTAATAAATACAAAACCAAAATCTCATTTATCAAATCTAAACATTATACTGATGAATTCCTCTATTTTGTCTTAAATCTCAGTTAAGCCTTAAATTTCTGAGGGGGCCGGTAATATGTTGATGTCATATCCTACATATGAAAAACTATCCTGTATATCCCGTATTACCTATAATATAAGGAAGTGTCATTCAATAAATAAATATCTTATTTTATCGCATTTTGTTTTTGACCCTGATAAAGTCCATTTTAATCTTTCTATATGGTTTTAATTATTTCTAAATGTACTACATACACTACTGTTATACAAGGAAAAATAGTCTATTAAGGGGCAGCAAAATTGACAAAATCCCAGTTCTAGTTTTCCCCTGATTGTTTATTGTTTATCTATATCCCGGAGGTAAAGTACAGTCAGATTGTTGTAATTTTTTGTATTCGTGAAAATCAATTTTCCATAACTTTGAACTATTAAAATGAGTACTCTTTCAAATTTCCACGGCCACTATTTATACAAAAAACTTCAGTTGTTTCTTCTGGTTTAGACTGATATAGTCAGTCTCAATTAAGCCTTGAGGAAGTCAGCAGCATGTCTGGCGAAACGTTGGCAGAAAATTCACCTACACGGTCTAAACCAGAAGAAACAACTGAAGTTTTTTGTATTAAAATGAGCTTCTTCGTTACTCATTGAAACAGCTTATAGACAATTTTTCTCATAGTTATTGGCATTGATAAGTAATCGATTTTAGTATTTTATTTATGTATGGTAATTTACGTAAAATATTACTTATTTTCTGAAGATAATGTCTTTTTCCTCTGTGGCACAGATATCAACTTCCTCTGATCCCCCCCCCCCCCAGGTTATTAATCGTTTTATTAGTCACTCATAAATACATTATGTATTTTGATATTTCTTAATGTATCGAGATAGACAAGATAGAAGTGGGGCATCCAATGTGGAGAAAGATAAGGGGGCGGGTTGCATGATAAAGAGTTGGTTAATCTGAATATTGTTATCTGCAGTTTATGAAATAGTAGCTCTTATGACATTAAAATGAATAGCGATATTTCGCTCAAGTTCAACCTTGCCGTAATTGTTTACATTCTAGGCTTAATTGCTTTTTTAAACGTTTAGGAATAACTATTTATGTTCAGGAATTATAGGCTTAAGGTGTGATACGACACGAACCAAGTCTGAATGAATGCTATTTAGTTATTTTTTTCTGTTATGTGAAAATTACTTTATTTTTCTCTCAGTATTAAGATAACATTGTTGAATGTTTTTCCTTACATGAAACAATATACAGTCTTTTTTAAAATACGTTGTTAAATATTCAAAATTCTCTTTCTTTCTTTTGTTATTTTTCCTTGACAAACTATTAATTTAGGAATGTAAACAATTCCTGTGGAACTTTACAATGTGTCATTGTATGTAATGTAACCACTAAAGTGCTCTCTATTCTTTTTTATTAGTCTTTTATTTAATTTTGGTTTCACATAATGTACTCACTATAAATTTATAAATAATAATAATAATAAAGTAATCCTAAAATGTTCTCTGAACCAGAGGGTAATGATGCCCTGCTCTTCATCACGCCAATCATTCTATCTTGCTTATATCCTTAGGAGTTCCCCAGGGTTTCAGTATATATATCTCCCTTCCATTACAGCTCTACATTAATGACCTACATTGCCCATAGCCTTAATGCTGATGACTCCCAAAAAACCTTCTGGATTTTCCAAGATTCAAGAAAAGTTATAACTCAGCAATGGAGGAAGCTAAATCACCTCGTTTCAGAATAAGTTCATATTTCGGTAAACAGTTTTTCTTCTATTTCTCTAAAGATTATTGTTGTTATTTTCTTATATAGACAATTAACAAGAAAACTCAGGGAATTCTAATAGGTTCCAATACCCTTCTTAAAACTATTAACTCACTCCCCCAATCAACCTTAAATGATCACCCTATTGCTTTCAGTTCCTCTATTAGAAACCTCGGAATCATTTTCGACTAATCCCTTTCATGGAAACACATTGCCCAAATTTCCCGTCGATCAATAAGGTTCCTAAAGTTATTCCACCGTTGCAGGCATATTTTAACACTACCTTAAATATACCTGGTTGTGTGGCGTATGGTGGCCTCTCGAACAAGCTCGAGGAGAGATTTAGGCGAATTATGAACTGTTCACTTCGATTTGTCTTAGACGCCCAAGTCTTATGTGTCCCGCCTGAGTTAATGTGGCTCTTCCCTTCTATCCGTAGATTCTGTTTCCTAGGTTCTTACTTATATCAAACCATCAACTCACTACATCCATCTTATATCTATAGTCTCCTACAATTTAAATCCTCTATCCAATCCCAGGCCACAAGATCTCACCCTTCCGATCTTTATATCCGTTCCCATAGAACCAAAACTTTTGAGTGTCCCTTTCTCACCCGTTCTATCTCTCTTTGGAACTCACTCCCACTCCCACGATATCCGTTATGCTTAATCTTTAACCACATTTAAATCCAAACTTTTCCAACATCTTCTAAATTCCCATATAGATGCTCTCTAATCAATAAAAAATTAATAGCTATATTAATAGCAACTTAATCGATTGATGAATTAGTGTAAATACTAATGATATTATTTTTTATATTATTAGATGCTATTATTTATATATTTATTTTTCTATTAGCCTATTTCTTTTTTTTTGTAAATTTGTCTGCTATTGTTTTTCTTTTTGTATTACTTTTTCGAATTCTCTATCAAAACATACATTTTAGTTATTATTTATTTTCAAGTTATTATGTAAATATAATTTTATTCTAATAATTTAGAACTTTGGTCTATTAGGTTCACTTTTGTTATTCTTAAGGGACCTGGTCCCAGAATAAAAGTATTTTTCTAATCTATTCTATTCTATATAATAGTATTATGTAATTCAAAATAAAATACGAATATTTATTTGTTTAAATTTTTAGTGTAAAAGAAAGCAGTATATATGTTAATAAAACACTAATTTACATTGTTTTTAAGACATAAAATATATTATGAATATATATAAGTCGTTTTAGAACATTTATAGTTTTTAAAACTTTAAATTGTTTTAAGAACTATACAAGATCAATTAAATTAAACTGAACTATGCAAGACCAAAACTTATGCTACATTTTTTCCTCACAACGAATTAAATTAAAGAATTTATACATATACAATGATTCAAAAGTTACTAAATACATGTACTAGATAAAAACTGATTTTTAGTTCAAATATTTCGTTATCTATCTGTGGAATATTTTCGTCTTTATAAGTGTATTAAAATAAAATTCCAGGCATGGAAAAAACCAATTACTGTAAACATTTTCAATAATTGTGATACAATACAGTGAAACAAGTTGTATCATATCGCTTGAATAACAATACATTTGAAGAAATAACGATTTTAACATAAGGTAAGATTTATCAATAAAATACGGTTATTTATTCTAATGCATTTAAATTGTTTAAAAAAACTAATTTTGTCACAATGTTAAAAATAATTAAATAATAATACCCGTCGAAGTAAAAAATTATTAAACTTTCATTTAATCAAGTTTATTTCCTGATACAACAAGTTCCGTATATCAAGGTAACTTTCCAAATTTTTAGAACAACAGTTTTTTTTTAATGGTGAAAGTCAAATTATTTTAGATTTTAAATTGGCGCACTACATTATCCACATGGATCGGCTTACGTCACAGCTTGATTAGAGTTAGCCCATCTTACAAAACGTTTTTTGTTTCAAAACTGATTTCGACTGCAAAGCTATTGAGGACGACTGATATATTTATAATATATAATTCGGCCTATAATTTATAATTTAAATAAAAGGTATTTTAATTATATATAAGATCGGACTGCCCTATCCCAAGGATGCTGACAACACGCACGGCATTACTGGGTCAGTAACGGTAACCAAGCACCCCTCAGTACGCGAGTCTAACCTTCCCTCAATGATATAGTCGTTTTTTCCTTATACTCCATCCATCGATAAGAATGGTTAGAAAAAAATGGCTTGGGAATGTACCTCAATAAAACAAAATGACAGAATTTGAATGAATAGTTGACCTTGATGAAATATGTGGAATAAAATGGTCCGGGTAGAGGTCAATAAATTTCTCTTAATTATCAAGAGAAATTTGGCTACTAAATAAATATTTCTTGATATTTAAGAGAAATTTATTGACCTCTACCCGGACCATTTTCTTCCACAAAATGACAAATTATCTCAGAATGATTAACATTATTGGCTAATCAGTGATTCAAGATGAGTTATTTCAATAATTTCCTATTATATCACTCCTTCAAAAGAACAACGAAATAATTCAAAAATTGGCATTTTTTGAATTTAGCCTTCAGTTGCAATTGTATTGCTTGAAGCTTTTTAATTCAGGAACGAAATATCTGACATTCCATTTCCGGCATTTTTTTATACTAAAGCCATACTTTGAGTCGTTTCATGTTTGAACTTGAAGTTTTGTAAGAATAATGACATAAGTTAAAATCAAAAACTGTTCAAGTTTTAATAACAATTCTAACGGTTAATAAAATAATTTCGATACCATCATTACGATAGCTTCGCTTTGTCAGTACCCAATTTGTTAACTCAACGTAACGTGACGTCATTAGACAGGACTTGAACAATCTCTACCAGAAACTGGCAACCTACAGAAAAACACAAAATTTTGTTATCCCACTGGATTGAATGTTTTAACCCTATCACTGCCATCAGATATTATGAAGTCGAACATGCTACATTTTATTATTATCTTTAAAAGAAATGAGTTAATAAATTTTTGTTAATCTAACTGCTATTATTCCAGACGAGGCTATACAAATCTGAACACGCAGCAGTCTATAGATGAGCTGCTGACATCCTGATCGACCAGTTCTTGCAATAGCTGCGTTGCCCAATCCAGAGTGTTGGCCGAAATTCGAACTCCCCTTTGCCAATCTTACCGTGCGGTGGAGACGTAATACCAATATCGTGCAGACTATTATCTGTAATTTAATTGTTACATAAGGCCTCAGGATGTTATTTTGAATATTTAAAAACAACCATTTTCAGGAGAAATTAAAATTATCATTAGTCGAACTGATTCGTTGATTTTCAACATCACACATTAGCAAATATGCCTACTAATTGATAACCTAATCGGTTGTAACATTACTAAAATATTGCAGAACATTGTGAATTGGGCCTTAATGACTTCAGTAGGAATTCAGAGGTTATAAAAAACGAATAAATGAAAAGTTTTTCGTCAAAACTGGTCAGATTTAGTTTTTTAAATTAGCAATAGGTATAATTAGCTAGGATGATCGTTGATACATTGGCTTTACTGTCATATAATATAAATATAAACCATGCCTAAATTTTTAATATTACTACTAATTTTTCTTTTTGTGTTGTATTTTTACTTATTTAAGCCTGATACTGTCACTGGGTTTAAAAAAAAATAAGAAGGGTCTAGAGTTGACTACATTGTAGAGACTGTACTTTTTCAGAGAGAACTATGTGCGGATTTGGCCGAGATCACGCTCAAACGCCAGATTTTTCCACCAATTAAGGGTAATACACACTGTAGAGGCGAGACTACAGATCTCACAGGGTAAAATCACGGTATTTGAATTATAAGAGAACGAATAAATTATCTACCAAAGCCGAATTCGAATTGGGGAACTGCAGTTCAATAACTCAGAACTCTAAACACTGAGCTACCCAACACCCATTATTTTAAAAAAACGTTCATATCTAAAAGAATAAAAGAAAGGCAATGACCTAAATGTAGCCTATGAAGTTGCTAGCCTCTTTTTTTTTCTGAAACAGTTACTTACAAAATAAAAAGTAAGTTTTCATACGATCAGCTTGAGGGCATTGATATGCCATAAAACCTGATAGCTGCTTAACATACGTGATATTTTTATCACTTTGTTTATAATCTATCCGTGATAAAAGTTACTTCAGTAGTTCTCAATTTGGTTTGGAAATTATATGATCATTCAAGCGATCTCAAATACATTAATGTAATTTTTATAAATAATTACAACAATTGAAAAAAATTATGTGTTATTTTACAATATAGAATCTTGAGAAAATTACTAGAAAATGTTTTATTGTTAAAAAGGGTAAAACAATAATACAATCATCAAGAATAATTCTTTTACAATTACAAGGATTATCATTGCCATTACTATTACCATTTAGTATTTCTATATTATTCTGTACATTTGTTTATTATATCATTCATTAAAAATAACTAATAATAGGGTTGTAGTGAATTTAGTTTAGCCATTTTAATGTGTCTCTAGAGAAGAAAAGTTAATGGAAAACCATGTCTGTGCATTCTAGAGATAGGAATAATGCTCTTAAAGAAATTAGATTGGAACGAATGACGCCGTCCAATAGACCAAAGATAAAACTATAATTTCCAACCGACAATTTTTATGGATGAATATTTATTTTAAATTATTCGCCCAATTTGTCTTAAACATGATGTGTATACGTGGATATGATGTAGTATAATTCAAACCGTTTTTAAGTTAGTAAAAAAAAAAATATATGCTTATGCTTATTTAATGATGTAAAAGAATAATAAAAGGTTTAAAAAACTAAAGATAACACATCACATCCAGTTCTTTGAAGGTTATTTTTTCAAAAAGTTTTTTGATAGAAATACTAATTTTTAAACTTTACATAAAGATTAAATGAGTAGTATGTCTTGCAGTTATTATTCGTTAAAAAACACTATCAATACTAATAATGCTATGAAGTTTTTCAATTAATCTAATCTATAAATACAGGCAAGTAATTGAGAGTTAATGCATAACAATTGAACAAGCGTTTGCATAACTTGGCTAATCAATTACATAATAACTTTTTAAAATATGAAGCAGAATAAATAGCCTTCAGAAATGGTCCGTAAACCTTCAAGGTTCAATTAATGGAGCCTAAAAATTAGATATACTTCCTTGATTGCAATAATTTCACGAGTTGTGATGTTCTTTTTGCAGATGATTTACAATAATTATTTTTGACCTTCCTTTTGCCTGCTCATAATCTAAAGAGATAATATCTATATAACGCATATCTATATCTAATAACGCTAACATACACTGGCTCAGATAATTAATGAGAACTCGTAATAAGATTTTAATTCTTTAAGTTCTATGTATTAGAAGGATTACAAAACAAACTATGAATTTTTTAGCTGTAACATGGTTTTATTGTAGCAAATTTTGTCCGGCAGTTGTCGCTGCCTATCATCCGGATGCATGTATTAATTCTTATTTGGCCTAGTAATTGCCAATTTTTTTTCTATTTCTTTAACTTTTCTTAGGGGCTCAGCGTTGATGTTATGGTTATCTTATTTTATGAATATAACCTAGTTTCTTTGGACTTTTTTTAATTTTATTAATTTGGACCTTGGACTGAAAATCCCACAACTTGGTCACAATATATAAACTTAAAAATCATCCATTGTGCTCTAAATAAAGTTTTACTCGTATCTAGTGATGACATATATTAATTACATACCTTTCTCATAGTTTAATGAAATAGTTTTGAATTTCTTAAAGACCGGTATTGTCTATCTTCAGTATGATAGAAAACGTTAAATAATTAAAGAAATAAAATATTAAAAATCTTTTTTCAAGTTTTGTTATCAAATAATGTTTTCAGAGCGGGAATTTGGTGCCCAAGCACTAACCCAGTTCAATTTATCCACACTTTTTCAGTCATAAAACGCCTTTCTAAAAGAAGATTCCAGTGTCTAGACAGAACCATGTTCATTCTGTATTCAGCTAGCTATGCAACATAAAGATATCAGCTGGCGGCACGGCGGCATAAATTATGGGGGTGCAGCGGTTACTTTCACCGGACACCTATGTTTCGGCGATAGTTGTCTCCCATTGTCATCTTTAGTTAATTAGAGCTTTAACCATGATTCTGGAGCAGAGTATGTAATTACAGATCCCAATATTCGAAACAGCACCATGCATAAAGCTAGAGTTAAAACAAAAAATGATGGAGAGCTTGATTGCTCAGAATTGCATCTGAGAGCTTGAATAAGACGTGGAAGGAACTTCGTTGTCATGAATTTATTGGATTCATTATATTCACTTTTCATTGAAAACATATTTCACCACTTCAAAGACAGGAATTTTAATTCCTATACTTATATTACTGAAATGTTCTAATTTTTCGAAAATTAGTTTATGTTCAAAAACTACGTTTAACTAGTATTCTGTCGGAAAATGCTTAATACAAGGCATTTATAGGGTAAAAGAAGGAGAATCTGGCAATGAAGAAGCTCCCGTTCTTTATTCTTCTCAAAAATTTAGAATACTAATATTTCATGGCTTCCATTTTAAAAATGTGCTTTCAGTACTTCTTATTCTCCTAATCCCTTAATTCTAAATAATCTAATATAATTCCAATATAAAATTTCAGCAATTTATTTTACACAGTTTGTCCCTTGTGTCTCAATCTCTTCTATTCTATTTTCCTTGTTTGGCTTTCGACCGAGTCTGGCACCCCGGGTTGCTTTACAAACTCCGTAAATTCCTACCTCCTACATACTTTCTTATTATCCAATCCTATCTCTCCTACAGGTCATTCACAGTAAATCATAATAATGTCTACTCACCACTCTTTCCTCAATCTGCCGGCGTTCCTCAAGGCAGTATCCTCGGCCCAATTCTCTACACAGTTTATACAGCTGACATCCCAACTCATCCTAATACTATCCTTACCACGTATGCGGGTGACACATGTCTGTTATCTGTCAACACTGATCCAGTTATAGCATCCCGTACTCTTCAATCCCACATCACTGACCTTGAAAATTGGTGTCAAAACTGGAGGATTAAAATAAATTCTCACAAATCTCATCAAATCACCTTTACCCTCCGTCGTAAACCAGCGACTTCCTGCCCCCCTGTATCGTTTAATAACATCCCTCTAAGTCCTGTAGAACAGATCCGGTACTTAGGACTACACCTTGACAAACGCTTAACTTGGAATCCTCATACTAGACTGAAACGAAAAGAAACAGCTCGCTGTTTCAGGCTACTTCAACATTTACCAGATAAACGCTCTAAGCTCCCAATTAACTACAAGATACTCATATACATGGTAATCATTAGACCCATCTGGACTTTCGTAATAGAGCTTAGGGGCTCCACTAAGCCATCGAATTCCTCTCTTATTCAATCCTTACAATCCAAAATCGTTAATGCTCCTTACTTTGTTACGAACAAAGTAATCCATAATGACCTTAACGGCCCGTTTATTGCTGATTTGGCCCGAATCCGATATCAATATTTTCATGACAAACTTCATTTCCACTCAAACCCACTAGTTTCAAACCTCGCAACCTCTTCAATTCCTGATAATCCTCCGAGGCGTCTGAAAAGAAGATGGCCTCGTGACCTTCTAAGCTGAACTTTTTATGTGAGTACTACCACTGGGTAGTTTCTCAACTTGTCTTTTCATGTCAATGTATTCACCCATTTTATTTACTTGATGTATTTTGTATACAGTTGTAAATTTCAATAAATAAATTTTTAAAAAAATTTGGATTTAGCTAATTAAATCCATAAATAAATATTAATATATATATTAAATATTTGTATTTGAAAAGAAAATCTAAAAGTTAATAAAATTAATAACAAATAAAATTAAAAAATTAATTTATATAAATAACTAGCGACCCGCATATTATGTCATGTTTTGTCTGTCTAATGTATTTTATTATGTAGATATTATAATCATAAAAACAATACAAAATATTTCTTTTTATCCGAATTGATTTTCTTGCGCGTTAAGTTTTTGCGATAACCCATAAAATACTCATTTATATAATACGGTATAAAATATTCTAATAATGCGCATGAAATACTTAAGGTAACTAGAGTATATAAGTTGATAAGGATTAATACTGTACTCATCTAAATAGCTTTCAAAATACCACATTGCAGGTTATCAATTGTTTAGAAGATAAAATGGGTATAGCAACCTTTCCTTAAAATATAGATATATGCTATCACTGACTTTTTTGTAGATCAATAAAAGAGGAATATTCCACCATGCATTGTTTCGTTATGACAAAGGCATTAGGCAGCGTCTTCGATGAAACCTACCAGGCGCCTATACTTTTTCCAACATTTCCGCAAAATATCGTTATATTCCAACCCGTTCACGCAAAACCTCGATAAATTATATACCTAATCCTTTCTGGTGAATCACTCTATCTATTGGTGAAAACCGCATGAAAATCCGTGCAGTAGTTATTGATTTTACTGCAAACAAACGCGGCTGAGGACTTTGTTACATAATATGTATAGATAATGTAAAATGTAATGCAATAAAAATTTCTTTTTTTAGGTAACCGAGTTGCTCATTGTGTGGAGCGGTGCGATGTGCTGTTTCGAAAGTCCTGGGTTCGAATCCGGCTGTGGCAATTAAATTATTTAATCTATTAACAACGACGGATGGGGACTATGGGATCTGGAAATTCTCCCGGGATTCATCCAACCTTTATAAAGTGGCACCTAAATAAACCGGCGTTTGATCTTGATCTCGGACTAATCACCTCCCTGCACAAACGTTGTCCTGGAAATAGTGCAATCTCTACCCAGTACTGAACACAAAACGCTTTATATAGATGCTTTTAAAATGATCGTTAACTCGTCTTTTAATTTTAATTTCATTTTATGAATATCTGAAGGTTTATTTAAAGACTTTACCTCACTCATTGTGAAAACTATTTTTTATTTCATTCTTTTTTTTTACAATAATTTCAGGCAATCAAGTTAGCTTCTAACTACTTGTAATTTTTATTCCAAAAGGATTCTTCTGGGAATAAATGTAGAGCTTATGATTCTGATCATTAAACAAAAGGTAGCAAATATAGTTTTCAGCTATTCCTCTCGACGGATCTTATATAATTCTCTTCCGGGGAAACCTATAACATCACCCTCATTGGATTATGCGCTCTTCGCATTTGGTAAAGTTAAAGGATTAGATAGTAAAACTCTTTCCAGTATGTATATTGGTATTCATTGGAGACTGAACAGTCTGCCAGAAATTGTTACTTTTTCACGACGGAGTGCCAAGATATCCAGACCCAAGACACGTCGGTGAGCTATGGCGGCGCACGGTGCCTGCATAGACCTCTAAGCCGTCGCCCTGGGAGCTCGCTCTTCTAGGGAAAGGTCAGGGAGGGAGCCTCGCTCTTACGAAACACTTGTACAGCTACAAAGTATATGGGGGTAACATTATTGGTTACATCGCTATGTCTCCACTGACATTGTCCCATTAATAACTTACTAAAAATACGGCAGAATGTTCTACAGCGACCTTAGAACATAGGAACAACGGAAGACATTCTTGTATGAACTGCATTATATACTGTTTCAATTGTATATTAACATTCATATTGAATATCCGAATACATATCAATCCACCATTAGCTAACTTAAAACTGGATAATGATTAATTGAGGCCAAAATCGTCTTTTTCATACTTTCCGTTAGTTTAGTCAAGCAAATTTGTCTAAAACAACACTTTTCCACGTTCCTCATGGTTTAAGTCCGGCTCTGAACCGGAAGTTTAGGAATCATTAAGCATTGCTATAATAATTACTAGGCAAACATGTGAAAGTCTATTTTTTAAATTTGGAGTTATCCGATTTTGATCCTGAACGCTTCATACATAAGGAGTAATACTATAGTTACATTCTTTCAATATAAGTTCTTGGATATTAGTTTATATCTATTGAGCCGTTACAACATGAAACGCTTTTAAGCTCCGGAGTTGCATCCATACATTTCTACAAAGCATTACTTATGCTTACGTATGCACTAGTTGACTGAACTAGGGAAAATATAAAAAAAATATTTTTTTTTAATTTTGATATATTCGCTTTTGATCCTGAACGCCTCAATAATCAGATTTTCTTTTTTTAACTATATTATAAATCATTATTGTTTCATTAGTGATTTCTCTCGCAAATTACTCGTATTTCTACTAATAATGTAATACAAATACTTTTTAATTTGTAATGTAGCCTTCTCCAGATGTATATTATGTTAATTTTACTCTTCCTGATTGTTATTCTAAAGAGACTTATTTCCAGTAAAAGTTACTTTTCTATTTCAAGTTGGTTTACGCAAAAATAAATGCCCGGGGCTAAAATAGTCTCAGTGCTGTACTAAAACAGTGTTGTACCCCTTAACACCCCTCAAATGTAATATGAGTTAATGATAAAGAAATTCTAAACCGCCCTTGTTTTAGTAATAAACATAATTACAATTTTTTTGAACATTCCTAAAATGTTTTATTACACCATGATCGCATCTGACTCCATATCTATGGCAATTTTAGATTAAACAAACTTTGGGAAGCAGATATATTTTTGTTAGGAATTTGTTTAGCTTCTTTTTACAAAGAGAAATATTAATATTAGAAAAAAATCTCAAATGTTGTGATTCCTTGTTCAGTTATGGGCAGCTTGGAAGCTATCACCTCGACTATCAGCACAAATATGATATTCAGGCTTAATCACAAGGCTCCAGCAGCTGGGATATCTTAATATCGGAAGATAATGGGTGAATAAACCGAGCTGAGCCTTCGTATTTCCTCTAATTATAGGACTCTTTCTTTAGGGCGATTAGGTCTTGGTATTTTCGTTCCACCTCAAATTACTTGCTAGAATCCTAGGGAATGCTTAGAGAGTTTAGGAATGTTTTCAGCCTATGTTTTTAGCGATGTTCTATATTCTAAAGAATTAATGGTATGTAACAACAAATACCGGATTTTTTTTTTTAGTATGACTTGACTGCGGATGTTCGGGGATAGATCTACTTCATGCCAAAAAAAAATAAAATGTACCACTACAAAACTTGAAAGGGTCTGGGGATCAGTACATCCTAGAGCCTATATTTTTTCTTGGAGAGCGGTTGTACAGGGAGGTGATTTGTCCTAGATCACGCTCAACCGCCAGCTTTTTCCCCTTTATTTTGGGTGCCCACTTTTTAGAGGTAGGGTGAGCCCCAGGAGGGTCCTAGGTCCTATAGGAATCATCTCCGGCTGCTAACAGATTAAATAAAAGTGTTATCAGCAACGGGATTTGAACTAGTCCATGCCAGCCGGAGGTTTATTGATCGCTTTATTTATATTGACACCATTTGAAGAGCAATTCCACTCCCTCAATTATAAATCGTTTAGAATCAAAATCGTATAACTCCAAAATTTAAAAAATTGTCTTTTTCACATCTTTCACTGGTTTACTCTGAATTTTACTAGATATTTCGCCGGCATTAAATTGCTTAAATAAACGGGCGAAACATTTGAAAAGCCATTTTTGAAACAAGGAATCCGCTTTTGATACTGAACGTCATGTTTTTCCTCTTTGTATAGATAAAATTTTGAAGCAGAGTCAGCCTAAAAGTCCCCCCCCCCCCCTCACCGTTAAATTCACTAATGATAACGTGCGACTTTTTGAATCCAGCTTTCTCACAAAGAAAAAAAAAGGATTTTCAATATCCATTAAAATCCTCGAGATTCCAGTAGTACAGTGGTCGGATACGTCTTCAGTTCAGAGCCACTATGTTCTGAGAACAGTGTTTTCCTGACGCAAATCCTTTATTAAAGTATTCTTAAATAAAATTTAAACATTACAGATAAATACATTATAACAAGAACGTGATATAGAGCTGAAAAATATAATTTATTTATGGACGTGCTGTATCTTTTTTTTGTTTATTTGTGTTTTCTGTATATTATGTATTAGCATTTTATAAATTCCTTGTACGCTAACAGCGATGAAATATTTTCTAGCTTCCAAAATAACTGACTATCCTTTTTTGTTCTATTTGGGATACAATTTTTGTGGTTTCTAAGAAACTTCGAGGAGTTCCGCAATATTCTTCTTTGCAATTCTAAAATGCACTAATTGATTAGAGGTTTTTTCTTGTACATGTCTGTAGAATTTCAATTGAGGAAGTTGACACAATACATAGTAATGCAAGTTACTGTTTAAATTTTACAAAAGAATAGCTGTCTGTAACTGTTTCTATCTGAATAATTCATGAATGGATGTGGCTTTGTATGAGTAGTATAGACATTGCATCTAATTTAAAAGACTTGCCCAAGATAAAAATAAATCTGCCCAAATAAATTTTAAGTTTTATACTTCATGAAAGCTATAACACTGAATATTTTTCATACAGCAGAAACCTGACTATCCGATAATTGGTAAGGCTTATCCAGTTTATCCAGAGTGTGAAAAACAATATGTTTTAAAATTAAATTAACCGTGTGAATAAGTCAGTTTTTTATATTTGAAGTTATCCGCTTTAGATCCTGAACGACTCAATAGTCAAATATTTTTTTAACTGTATTATAAATCATTATAATTTTATCAATGCTTTATCCCACAATTTACGCGCATTTGTACTAATAATGAAGATCGAATACTTTATAATTTGTATTATGTTCTCTTCTGGCCAGATGTATATTATGTTTCTTTTCTCTTTTTGTTTGTTATTCTAAAGGGATTTATTTACAGCAAATGTTACTTTTCTATTCTATTCTAATAATGAAAGAAGGTTTTCCTGAGAATGGTTCATTAAACCTTGATAATTGCAAAATGCTCTATATGCTTTTATATATATATGTGATGCCTAATCCTGTGCATTTATTGAGCAATAGTTTTTCTTCCGGTATATATCTTTAAAAAAAATTCCATTTGAAGTTTTTATTTATATTGATATTTAATAAATTTAAGTTAATAATTACTCGTAATCAGTAGTCATAAACTCGACAGTAAACAGATTAACCAAATGAGAACTAATTAATTTTATTATGAACCTTTAGGAACTTTTTCTAAAAAAATGCATGGCTTCTAATTGTCTCTACACTAAACTCATTATTTTCATTATTATAGAGGGCTATTCATAAACTTATAAATAAAAAAAATGTTTATAAATATTCATGAAAAGAGTGAATAAAATAAAATTCCAAGTGGTATTAAGAATACTAAAATGCACCAGATAAATAATCAATTACTATAACTTCACACTATGTTGAGATATTTCATTTTTTTATCCCTGTATGTGTGTAAATAAATATTTAAGTTGAGGGGTTCAGATCAGACAATAGTGTAAATGTTGAAATAGTCAACTCTGTGAATAAAATTTACATTCTTTTTTCTTTTCCTTTTTTTATCGTCGGTTAATCGGAAGAACCGGTTGGCTAGATAAGCGGGATCTACTGTAAAAAAAAAAACTAAAAAGAAAAAAGTTAAGCCCCTAAATCGAGTATGAATAGTAAAATATATTGAAATTAAATGTTTAAACATTGTTTGCCCATGCATACCGTTTATAGACAGTTATAAAGCTGAATTTATATATAGACTACTATAGTACCATAATTTTATAGTTTTATATCTAGCTGTCTAAAATTTAACGAGTTCTACCAACTCAAGGACTGTCGTCTTTTAATAAGGCGTTATGGGTATCCAAAGAGTCAAGGTTTTGTTGGATTAATGAGATCAAATTGATCTTTAGCGTGTTTGAAAACCTTTCACATTTTTGGATATGGTCATTGAAAAAGTTTCATTCGATGGTCTCTGAATGCAGTATTCAGAAAGAAAATGAATACTGATCTTGCGTCTCTGAATGGAAAATACTTCATGAGGGAACAATTCAAACTAATAATATTATAAATAAAATTATTAATAAATTTAATTTCAAGGCGTTATTAGAACCCAGAGATTATCACGATTCGGCTCCGGTACCTACAAAAAAATATATTAAATACCCAGCACTTACAATTGCACTTAACGAAAAATTTTCGTTGTTGGAAAACAATAATATTGGTTAAATAAGCTTATACTTTTTGAAAAAATAATCGTAGAATTTTTCTACCTGATGTTGCAGAATTTAAAAAGAAGATAATTTACTTCGATTAAAAAAAAATGAGTTTTATGGAAAAATAAAGTAAATAATAAGCTGGGAACTATAGTCCCTCCCCTTCCATTAAATTACCGACAGTCGCTAACCTAGAGTGAATTTTTTCGAGACTTCTGCAAGCCCAGTCCCAAAGGAATTTACTAATATTTAATGTTTCATAAAATCGGTATTTGTTGATAATATACGGAAGCTTAAATAAATACTATATTATAATAAGAGTTTGTAGTTAAAACTAGAATAAAACTATATTTTTATTCAACTACATACTTGATATCGAAAGAATAATTCAATAATAATTACTCAAGTATTCAACTCTATTAGAAATGGAACTATTATTTATTTACAACTACTTTATTTTTAATGATTCAACAATTATTTAGTTACTATTCATAAGCAGTATCATCGGTAACTCATTGGTTGAGTCTTGAATAGTTCTCCTTTTTTATAAATATTTAAATCAGTTTTTAAAATTCATATCTATTGGTTCCACTAGCTTTATAACTGCTTAGTCTTATTTTTAAAACTATAAATATTTTGCTGTCTAGACCTCTGTATTTTGTTCACCTTCACCCTTCCCAGTCATAATATGTTATGCACCAATATGAGTAAATAAAATTTCCAAATGTTGTAGTAGCATTCACTAATCAATTGATCAAACTCAACGAACATAAAGAAAAACAAAAAGGGAGTAAAAAATTCTTGGTTATGCCGTCCTTCGGAAGGAACGTTAAAAGGGGGTCCCGAGCCTGTACGATATCAGGTACTCGTTAAAACTCCCTCTCCTAACTACACCTGGGTAGGCCAAATTTAGAGCTTCCAGTGTAGCATCGTCCAATTAGCCATAGCAGCATAATGTGACGTTGAATGAACAAACAAACCATAAAGAATACCTTCTTTAATAAAGGCTTGTATATAAAGGCTGGGGTCATAAGTACATCAAGGAAGAGATGTCATAAGCTTTATATAATGCTTCTTCCCCTTGGTTGAACAATTGGGAGATAGCGTGACACTAAGCATTCGTGTACCGTCTCCTGTAGCAGGAACTTTAAAATCGAGATACATAAAAGGCTAGAATAACATTAATTAAAGGTAATTTCATCGGTATTTATACTAAAATTATTTAAATTCAGTTATATAGTAAAATAAAATAGTAGGTTAAAATGGCTAAAAATTGTATAGCTAAAACAAAACAGGACAACCGGTTAGCATTAAAGATGTTAAAAAAATCCTTGTGAGGTTTGATTCTATGTATTTTTGGAAAATTAATTAATATCATTTGGGGACTATTTCATTACATTAATTCCTTAATGGATGGGATAATAAAAACAGTCCTATTAGTAGATAACCAAACTAGGTTGAGGACCAAACTGAGGTCAAGACTAACAGATAAAAATATGCTAACTATATACCCCTTGTGCTTAGTATATAATCTTTAAATGACCATACATTATTTAAATTAATAATTCAGAGCACATAATATTTTAATAATACAGGGTGAAATGTTATCTTTATTGATACGCTGTTGATTATCAGGACAACATATTGATCACAGGAATTTATATACTCTAGTAAACCATAAGATTTCAATTTTTTTTTATTTCTATCGAATAGAAAAATTAAATCCATGTTTTAGAGCATCACTGATATTTTTCTCTTATATTTACTATAATGTCTTGGTACATCTTAGCTTCTTCGTAACTGTAGAATAAAAGCATACGTAAGTACTTGAAAATACTCAATAAAAATCTGATTTAATGAAGTAATTAAAAAGTTGCTGCTATCAAATATTTTAATGTTATTTGGCTGACTTTTATGTCAGCGCTATTATTAGCAATAAAGGTAAATTGATGGATGATTTGCATATATCTCCTTCGATAACACAGGTCTGCGATGGAAAAATAGTAGCATATTTAACTAGTGGGTTTAACTAAGTACTTAAACAAACTTTTGCTGATTACGGAAAAAATTGTGAAAAATTCCATCACCCCTAGATAAGTCACAAATTTCACCTGATAATTTTAGGGTATAGAATTAAAGAAAGAGATATGTTAGCCTCCGGCGTTTCATTTTCATGGTACCTATTTAGAGAAAAGAAATTAGTCCCTATTTTTACATAAGAGGGTGACCTAGTTTTCTGTAACAATGTACCTGGAATCGTAGAAATGTTCAAAATCACATTTGAACCAGAGGAATGGAGACTTTTCATCGATTCATCAAAAAGGAGTTTGAAAGCTGTAGTTCTTCACAATGGTAACCGATATGCTTCTGTTCCTGTTGGACACTCAGTACATTTGAAAGAATGCTAAGAAAATCTTGAGTTTGTTCTTAATAAGCTCGGCTACTCTGACTCTTGTTGTAACAGGCTATCAAGGAAACAAAAAAGACCCAAACTACAAAACTTTGGTTGCTGAATTGCTACAAAACTACAAAATGTTGGGATGCAACATGAGTGTCGAAGTTCATTTCCTTCACTTACATCTGGACTACTATCCAGAAATTCTTGGGGTTGTAAGTGAGAAGCAAGGAAAACGTTTCCATCAAGATATTAAACAAATGAAGCGAACACACCACTGTTGGATTTTAAAAAGGGAAAATTCATACGAACATAGCCGAAAAAGTACCAAAAGAAGCTTTGATGGAAAAAGAAAAAGTTTTTACGAAGACTTATAATAATTTTACAACACATGTGCATCACTTTTATGCTCATTTTACCTAAGTATCGTTGTTGTTTTTTGCCTTTACTTCATGTTAAAATAATAAAAACTAATCCAAAGTTTTCCGTTTTTTGTACTTTTTCCAAAAACGTCAACTTTATTTTGTAGGCAAGCCTTACGTGATAGAAAAAAACCAATGTCATTTTTTTGAAATCACCTCAAAAAACTACATAAAGATCAGTTAACTAAATCAAAACAATTTTTAAAAAAGCTTCTTTTTGCAGACCTGTGTAATCTAACACTACAGTAACGTTTACAATATATTATTGATATTATCGATAATTATTATTATTGAAAACAAACACCTCTTTGACTTTCCCGACCTCGCTTTGAGTGACCTGGAATCCCAGTGGCAATAATAAAAAAGAACCCTGAGACAATATTGAGGACGCCCCTGCCAACAAGGACTACTCCCATCCTGGGAGAACTTCATCAGAGCTATATCTACATGGGAACTTAGAGTTGTAGAGTATTGTTGTGTGTTGAGTTTTACTTATTCTTTCATTAATATCTGTTGTTCCGAGTAGGGTAATAAGTTATTTATTCTACTATTAGAGACATGTGTCGGATTTTGAAAAATAGTAAAAATCGATCATGTTATTCATCGAGCATTATGGAAACTCAAAAAGGGCTTGTAGAATATCCAATCTCCTTCCCTTATGTTTCTAGAAATATTTTAAGCTAATTAAATGAAGTCGAATCGTTAAGAGGCGACTTTGCGTATTTATGTATGTGTTGGTATGCTCCAGGCTTCTAAATGCGAAGTCAAGACATCCAAATCCAATACTCAGGAACCCCAATCCAACCCGCAGTCTTCCAACCCTAAGTCACAACCTCCAGATCAGCTAGTTCCTCCATCATCTTATCGTATGGTTGCATCATCAGTATGGTCTGTGACTTGAACTCCTTGTCATATAAATTATCTATGACCGCCAAAAACAAACACAAATTTAAATCTTTGAATTCATTATGATTTTCAGGAGACTATCCAACCACCTAATACCCTACTTATTAGAATTTTATCAGAGTTCCATTTCCTGTAGGATGATGAGCACAAAGTGCTATCGTTTTGTGGAATGACCACCTTGACACATTTTCCCATGACAATAGCTTAGATACTTTACTCAAGGGCCATATTGCATTTCTTATAAATAATACAACGCAAACAAAAGATATTTAAAACATAAGATTCCAGTTCAAAGATTCTCGTTCCTATATCCTTATACCATTCTTTTATCTTATCTTCTCCAATTCACACCAATCATTCAACCTATAACAGCTCGGTTTTTTCATTTATCAATTTCAGGTGTATTTTGTTCTCCAGGTATTCCTCTTTCTCATAATCTTATAAATTCCTTATTCCAATCCCACAGGCCTATAAATGACGATAGGATCGCCGAAAACCCTACATCCCTCAAAAAAAACCCTTTCCTCCTTCACATAATTGTCACCTCCCATATTTTCTTCTATAGAGTCATAATAAAATTACTGGATCAGTTGCAGTTCTCAAATCATCAGATCATAGTCTAGTTCTGTTTATTTTTCTTTCCAATTTTGCTCCCAAACTTTTATTTCCTACATTTATTTGATGAGTAATATGAAATTGGGTTGTAGAAACAAAACAGTGATTACGGAAAATTAAAAGTTAATAAATAATTATCTGGGCCAAATATTCAGTACAGAACGCAAATCAAGAAGGCCTAGTTATAATGTAGGTTGAGTAAGTTGGAACGTTTGAGTCTTCTTATCCAATAGAAGAGTACCTTTCACCAACTGGAGGTCGGGAAAGTACGTTTATTTCATCGGCCTTCTGTACTCAACCATACCTCAACGGAAAATGTGGGTCGTATATTATTCAACAAATAATTAACATATCTTCATAAGCGACAGTTCGAAGAATACCTTATGTGTGCTAATTTTGTGCCCTAGTCAACACAATTATATAATTTGTATAAGAGTATATACAAATATATTACCCTTAAGTATCAGTACATCAATAGAAACTCTTGATATCTACGCACTTAAACCCTTTTCAAAACTATGGCAGTATATCCTAAGTTCAGACATGTTGATAGCCTCTTGATGAGTTGCGAACCTTGGCACAAGACAATAGAATTAGGGGAAGATCATGCAAGTCAATTAATTGTTATCACTTAGCATCTATGAGAAGGTTGCCAATTGTTCTTTAACAGAATAATTATTAAAAATAAAATATAACCGAGCTTTGGAGCCAGAAACAATCTATCTAAAGGTTTTGTTTCATTTTTCATCTCTAAAGGTCTTTTATATTTTTGCTCTTATAAAACTGATTAATCCACAACGTAGTACAACAATACAAGATTATATTTTTTCTATTTAATGTTTACAATATTCTACATTATGTACAAATGTAGATAATATAAGTCTTCTTTCTTTTTTGTTGTTACAACTGATATTTGTTTTGAGTGGCACGTGTAGATATTTATAAAGCCTCTAATACATAGATTTTGAATTACTGTGAGATACAAAAATATTGCCTTAAAGTATTAGTACATGAATACATAAGTATATGAGATATATAACTTCCTTTTTGATTACTACAACCTTAAGTATGACTTGAAAATGAAAAAAAGTAGTCACTGAAGCACCCAAACATAAAATCTTTAAAATATTATACTTCGAAATCTAAGAAACTTTATTGGCCGCAAGTGAAGTTACATTTTCACATCGCTCTGTACTTGAGACATTATTTTCAGACAATTTCGTTCATATCATCTCGTCAAACTCTCCCAGAACAAAGTGAATAGACTAAACTACAGTTTACTTTCAATATTAGTGAGGTGAGTGACTAATAAAAACAATAGACCTAAAATAAATTAGTGACCAGCTGCTAAAGGCAGCAACGTGGCCTTAATCCTTCAGTAATAGATAGGACTAATACTCAATAGAAGCAAGATCAAGGTCAAGGCTTGGTGCTTATCTTCTCCGGGCTACACTCAGTAACGTGAACTTTTTATTTTATTTTACTTGTTTTTGTTTTTATTTTTATTATTATTATTTTTTTTTTTTTCATTAGTTTAGTTAATATGTTTATTTCATTTAATACAATTAAATTAATAATAGTTTATAATTAATAATTTAAAAATTTTATTTTATTTGTTTTTCATTAATTAATGAATAATTTAAATATGAATGTGGACATCTCGGGTAGTGAAATGTCGGAGGAAGAAGCTCTGTGTTCCGAAATTAGTGAAACCGACTCACAATATCTTAAAAGAAGAACTTTACAAAAACGTCAGAGAAAATCTGCCCCTGGCTCAGCGGGTAACTCGCCAAACAAAAAAAAAACAAAGCGGCTAGTTCAAAAACTTCAGCCACAAATAAACCATCGAAAGAACCACCAAAAACCCGCAGTAAATCTACTGCAGTCAAGCCACCAGTAGCCTCAACCAGCACCAACGCTGACCACAGTGATAATACTCGTCAGAACAATCAAGAACGACAAAAATTCGATGACTTGGAACCTCCGCCAATATTTATCACGAAAATAAGTGATTTTTATAACTTCGGAAAAGAAATATCTGATCTTATCGGGCAGCCAAATTTTAGATGTTACTCCCGAGTAAATGATATAAAAATAAACACCACCAACAAAGATTCATATAAAAAACTCATAAATCACCTGACAAGCAAAAATTACGATTTCCACTGCTACCAACTGAAACAAGACAAATCATATAGGGTAGTTCTAAGAGGGCTTCACTCGACCACGCCTACGGCAGCAATCAAGAGAGATCTGGAAGAGATAGGCCATAACATCAGGAACATCTCGTCAGTGTTGCACCCAACTGAAAAATATCCCCTTCCTCTGTTTTTTGTCGAACTGGAACCAGCCAAAAATAATGTTGAAATATTTCAAGTCACTAGGCTTGTTTATTCAACTGTTAAATTCGAGGAGCCAAGGCACAAAAACACCATAGTACAGTGTACTAGGTGTCAAAACTTAGGTCACACGAAGACCTATTGCCACCACCAAGCCAGATGCGTCAAGTGTGCTGGCTCACATCTAACAGAAGTATGTCAGAAGTCCAGAAATGAGCCAGCAAAATGTGCTCTTTGTGGTGGGGACCACCCGGCGAATTATAAAGGCTGCCTGGTATACAAAAACTTCCAGCTACAGAGAACACATAAAATGCAAGGGAAAAGCATAGAGAATAATGCTCCTCATCCACCTGAATTCAACAACTCAACTATATTTCCGGAATTACCAAAAACCATTACAGATCAGCACATCACCAGAGTTCAACCTCCGGAAAACATAATCCCGACCTCAACGAACCAGCAGCAGCCTCAACGTCAGGCGCCTCTCCCCTCCCAAGATAAACCACAGCCTTCCTATAACAAGCCACAAACCTCCCAACCCAAACCCCGAGATCCTAGATCCAAGCCTCAGAAATTCAATACTAAAGTCCAACCCCCACGTCAGCATATACCTCTCCATCCTGAAACCTTAATAGTCAAACTACCGCCACAGCAACCATATCCTACCCCTTCCAATCACAACAATCAAATGAATCCTTCAGTTCATCAAACAATGAATGTAAATCCAGCACCTCGGGTACAACCCCCAGCCAACCTTCCTTTACCCGTTAATTATCAATATCAAACTCCAGACCCATATCCAGTCCAAATCCAAAACTCCATCGACATAAATTCAATCCTGTCATCCTTCCTGAAAGATCTCCAAGAGACTATCAAGCCTCTCATCATTCTACTCACGAGAATCCTTACCGAAGTTCCACTTAATTACCCACGATGAGCATAAAGCCCCTAGCTATCGTCCTATGGAATGCTAATGGACTGCATAATCACCGTGACGAACTTGATATATTTTTACACGACAACCAAATAGATATTGCTTTACTTACTGAAACACACTTCACTCACCGCACACATTTCTACATACGGGACTACATCACATATAGATCAGACCATCCAGACAACACTTCACATGCCGGATCTTGTATTCTCATCCATAAAAACTTATCCCATTCCCTTATTCCTTCCACTCCATCTGATGCTATTCAATCAACCTCAGTAACCTTAACGACTCGTCCTTTCCATATCACATTTTCAGCTGTATACTGTCCTCCTGGCAATTCTCTTTCTTATAACCTCCTTGATTCCTTATTCCAATCCCTAGGACCGCGCTTCATTGCTGGAGGAGACTACAATGCTAAACATCAACGATGGGGTTGTCGAACATCCAACTCTCGTGGAAATATTCTATCTTCTCTCACATCCTCAAAGAGCTACTCTATCCTTGCCCCAGCAAATCCTACCTATTGGCCTACATCCCTCAAAAAACGTCCCGACATCCTTGACATATTTGTTACATCCCAAATTTCACCCGCACAAGCCAATATTGAATCCTTGGACGACCTTTCATCTGATCATAGTCCAGTCCTCCTTTTCTTGCACTCTAGTTTCGCTCCCAAGCCTTCCCCTCCCACATTGATTACAGGACGTGTCAACTGGGACGGTTTTTGTTATGACTTGGAGGACAAACTGGACTTAAAAATTTCACTAAAGACAAAAGAAGACATTAATACAGCCATAGAAAAACTTACAACATCAATCAGAAGCAGTTTACATGATAACATCTCAAATCATACAATTAATAGCTATCAACATACTGATTTGCCACAGCATATTCGTATCTTATTAAGAGAAAAACGCAGAGCAAGATCGAAGTGGCATAGAACTCGATATCCAGCAGATAAAACTACCTACACAAAATTAACTAACAAATTAAAAGCAGAAATCAAGAAGTTCAAAATTCAAAATTTAATTACCTGGACTGAAAATCTCACAACCACTGACAAAACATTGTGGATGACCACAAAAAAACTCCTAAAGTTCAAAGAATTTAATCATCCACTACTTACTGAATCAAATAACTGGACAAGATCTGACGGAGAAAAATCACAGTTATTTGGTCAATACCTTTCCACAATCTTTCATCCACATCCTGATATCATTAACCCAACTCATATAGAATATATAAAATCAGCGATAGATGTTCCCCTCCAAATGTCCCTTCCACCCAAAGCATTCCATCCTACAGAAATATCCAACATTATTCACAGATTACCTTCCCGCAAATCTCCTGGGCACGACCTCATTACAATTCATATCTTAAAACATCTTCCTAGAAAAGCCATTCTATACCTTACCTATATATATAATGCTGTACTCCGCTCCACATATTTCCCTGACCTCTGGAAACTATCCATTGTAAAAATGATACCCAAACCTAAAAAAAAACCAGAATACCCTTCCTCTTACCGTCCTATCTCTCTTCTACCTTGCATGGGTAAAATCCTAGAAAAACTCATCCTAAAACGATTGTACCCCATCCTTGATGCAAATCACATAATACCAGATCACCAGTTTGGATTCCGAGCATCCCACTCCACTATTCAGCAATGTCATCGTGTGGTGGATGTAGTCTCCTCTGCATTAGAACGTGGATCATATTGTTTGGGCGTCTTTCTTGATGTGGAACAGGCATTTGACCGTGTCTGGCATCCGGGATTACTCAACAAACTCCGTCAATTCCTACCGCCTACCTACTTTCTCATCCTTCAATCCTATCTCACAAACAGAACTTTCCAAGTAAATCATAATAATGTCTATTCATCCCTATTTTCCCAATCTGCTGGTGTTCCTCAAGGTAGCATCCTTGGCCCAATCCTTTATACAGTTTATACAGCTGACATCCCAACTCATCCTAATACTATCCTTACCACGTATGCTGATGATACATGTGTATTATCTGTCAACACCAATCCAATTATTGCATCCCAAAGCCTCCAATCCCATATCACTGATCTTGAAGAATGGTGTCAAAACTGGAGAATTAAAATAAACTCTCAAAAATCGCATCAAATCACTTTTACCTTACGTCGTAAACCAATGACTTCCTGCCCTTCAGTATCCTTTAATAATATCCCACTGGTGCCTGTAGAACAGATCCGATACTTAGGGTTGCATCTTGACAAACGATTAACCTGGAATCCTCATACGAGACTGAAAAGACAAGAAACCGCTCGACGTTTCAGGCTACTTCAACACTTACTAGACAAACGCTCTAAGCTCCCAATTTATTACAAAAGACTCATCTACATGACCATCATACGACCTATTTGGACCTACGGAGTAGAGCTTTGGGGCTCCACTAAGCCATCGAATTCCTCTCGTATCCAATCCCTACAATCCAAAATCCTTCGTAAAATCCTTAATGCTCCTTATTTTGTTAAGAATAAAATCATCCATAACGACCTTAATGTCCCATTTGTTGCTGATTTGGCCCGAAACCGCTATCTATCCTTTCATAACAAACTTCATTTCCACTCAAACCCTCTGGTTTTAAACCTAGCTTCCACTTCAATTCCCGATAATCCTCCGAGGCGTCTGAAAAGAAGATGGCCCCGTGACTTCTTAGTTGAACTTGTGATTTGAGTACTACCAGTGGGTAGTTTCTCTACATGTCATTTTCACATGTCATTTTGTATCGCTTAGCCCATTTACTAGATGTATTTTTTGTTTTTATACAGTTGTAAATATCAATAAATAAATTAAAAAAAAAAAAAAAAAAAAGAAACTTTATGAAATGTGTCAGGGAATGACTCAAAAGTAATCCAGGCGAGTGTTTTATTTTTCAATTTGAATCTATTACAATTATTAATGAAAAAAATATATTATTTTATGTATTTATGTACTAAATAAACGACCGTCTATTTTATGATAATTTATTATACTGGTTTAACCCAGATTATAACTAATATTATCAGCTCTGTGTGTCAACAACATAATATGTGCATATTTCTTTTCTTATTGAATATCAGCGTTTTTTAATGTCGATTGTTTTTCGAAAAATTATACAAGATTGGAAATTACCTATAACTATATAAATATTGAAGTCGAGGAAAATTATAAAGCTGGTAAATTAAAATAAGTTAAGTAGTGATCATGATATATAATGTTACGGTCAGAGCGGGAAGTAGGACCGGCTTCTGATCTGCCTAGAGCGGATTAGGCAAACAATGGGATTAAGCGGAAGGGATTATAGAATGGCGTAGAGCCTTCTAGATCGGTCTAGGTGGTCCTCGTCCGTGTTCCGAGTAATGCCCCACCACGACCTACCTTGCCTATATAAAAAGGACAGCGTTTTCGGCCACGGCAGTCAGTAATAAGACGAGTGAGTAATAAGTCAGTGAGTAATAAGCCAGTAGTAATAAGCAGTCGTTAACTAGTGATAGTGCGTGAGTTACAGTGAGTTAGTATCAGTCTGTAATAAGTGCTTAGTGAGCAACAGTGACAATTAGTGACCGTGTAATAAGTGTAATAGACTGTGTGGCAGTTTGTCATATTTGAAGAGTCTTACGGTCGGTGGACTTTAGTTAGCGAACTGTAAGTGTTAATTTGTAATTGTAAACTATAGTGTAATATTATTGCAAATGTACAAATTTATATAAATAGTTTAGTTACTTAGTATAAACAATATCTTATATTATTTGTATATTATCTTAGAAATTAGATAACATTTAGTAGAATATTATTATTGTAAATTGATATTAGTTTAATAATTTAACTGTTTTAAATAATCTCATTGTATTCTTTCTAATTTGTTAATAAATATTAGATTATTGAATTAAGTAATAGTTTAGTCCATTTTACACCCAGTAGCCCGTAACAAATTGGTGTCAGAAGTGGGATATTTTGTGTAATTGTTATTATTTTGTAATTATTGGGCTACTGTATGAAAAATGGCTTCTCAAAGTCTTAAATTAATGGATTTAAAAGTTGCAGATTTAAAACGGGAATTAGAAGAACGTGATCTGGATTCTTCCGGAAATAAAAGTGTGCTGCAACATCGCTTGCGTCAATTTTTTGTAGAGTTGGGGGAAAATCCAGATGACGTTCTGTTTGAAACTGATTTAAGCAAGTTGTCTGCAACTTTTAAAAATGAATTAAGCACTGTTAAAAATGAGCTAGGTACTGAGTTAAGCAGTGTTAAAAATGAACTAGGCAATGTAGAAAATAAGCTAGGTAATGAATTAAGCAATGTTAAAAATGAGCTAGGTAATGAGTTAAGCACTGTTAAAAATGAGCTAGGTACTGTAAAAAACGATTTAATGGATACATTAGAGTCTAAGTTAGGCACATTAGAGACTAAGTTAATGGAAAATGTAGATAATAAGTTAGCTAGTGTAGATAATAAGTTAGCCGATGTAAATAATAAAGTAGCTGATATAGAATCTAGGCTAGGAGAAAAAGTGAACGAAATTAGGCTAAGAATGGAAACTCTCGAGGGACGTAAGAGCAACCCACCGACGAACGACACCGACCGTTCATCCGAGGGCAGCCATCGTAATAGCATTCTACCCGCCTATGCTGGGGCGCCACCAACTCACAACACCATTCCAGTATTCGACGGGAAGACGCCGTGGGAAGACTACATGACTCTCTTCGAGACAGCGGCTTCGATCCACGGGTGGTCGCAGGAGACCCAAGCTTCAGCATTGTGCCTGGCCTTGCGTGGAGAAGCTTTGGGAGTGCTGCAGGGGATGCCCATGTCGGAGCGGTCCAACTACGGGGAGCTGATGAGAAGACTGGAGATGCGTTTCGGCCACCGCCACATGGACCAGCTGTATCGCTCACAGCTGAGAAGCAGGGTCCAGAAGACCAACGAGACTTTGCAGGAATTTGAAGCGGATATTGCCCGGCTGGTGAGGAACGCCTATCCATCGGTCACCGACGATGTCTACGAAAGCTTGGCTGTCGACAAATTCCTGGATGGACTTCGGGATCCGGAGACACAGCAAGCAGTGAAGCTCGCCAGGCCGAAAACTTTGGGAGACGCATTATCCCAGGCCATGGAGTTCGAGGCTGTTAGGCAGTCTGTACGGGGCCATGCGCGAGTACGAGCAGCAGAAGCGGAGCCAAATGCGTGCCCCAGCGTCGAGGACATAGTGACGAAAGTTTTGGAGGCTCTCAGGACCCGTAAGAAGGAGATACGCTGTTGGAGCTGCGGTCAACTTGGACACCCTAGAAGCAAGTGTCCATCAAAAAAGCAAGAAAAGCCACAGGAAAACTAAGTAGGGTTGATGGGAAGGGGCAACTGTCAACCCGTAACGTCAAAGGCCCCAGGAAGACCATCAGAGTTGCGTCAATAGGAAGCGGAACGAACAGCTTCTACGTTGATGGAATGGTGAACGGACAGCTGCGAAGTCTTCTAGTGGATACTGGCGCAACCATGACAATTCTGAACTCGAAGATAGTTCCCGATGAGAGGATCTTACCAACCACTTGGACATTACGGACTGCCACGGGACAGCCAGCCAAGGTCTACGGGGAGACAGTTGCCACCTTCATCATTGGGGGTCAACATCTGAGGCACCGTGCTCTCGTGGCAGAAATCGATGAAGATGTCATATTAGGCACGGACTTGATGATCGAATACGGGATTAAGTTGGATATGGCAAGAGGTGTGATCACGCTGGGAGACGAGGAAGTCATAATTCGGCAGGGAAAGGACCTCTACGCACGAGTGCTCTTACTAGAAGATACCACATTACCTGCACGGAGCCAAATCCTGACCCATGGGACGGTCGAAGGACAGTTGCCGGAGGGTCAATGTGTACTACTGGAACCCGGAACGCACGAAGAACAGGAGATCGGACGCGGCGTACTGGTTGCTAGGTCTCTCATCAAGGTTGGACGTACCACTCCAATTAGGCTAATGAATCTGAACAGCTTCCCGGTAACGCTGAATAAAGGAACACCAGTCGGGGAGTGTACTACCGCTACCTCAGTGGTTCGTCAGCTGCAACGACATCCCACCGAGCTTCGAGGACTCCCAGAGGAACTTAAAGGATTTTTGGACGAATCATGTCGCGACCTTTCGCCCGAACAGAGCGAGGAAATGAAGAATATGATTATCCGATGGCATGACGTCTTCGAGATCGGACCAGGACCACGGGGCAGAACGGATAACGTCCAGCACAAGATTGACACTGGGGATGCAAAGCCCATCCGACAGGTTCCGCGGAGGCTGCCGTTAGCCAAACGGGAGGACGCCGAGGAGATTATAAAGGAGATGGCGGCTGACAGTGTCATTGAGCCTTCGAGTAGCCCCTGGATGTCTCCTGTAGTATTGGTGAAGAAGAAAGACGGCACAACGAGGTTCTGCGTAGACTACCGTCTTCTGAACAATGTCACCAAGAAGGACAGCTAACCGCTTCCCAGGATTGACGATACGCTGGACACCCTAGAGGGGTGTAAACTCTTCTCTACTTTGGATCTCCGCAGTGGATATTGGCAGGTTGGATTGGCACCTGAGGATAAAGAGCTTGGCTCTGGGCTCTGGCAGTTTACAGTAATGCCATTCGGGCTTTGCAATGCTCCTGCCACATTCGAGAGGCTGATGGAAAACGTGTTAAGAGGTCTCTCTTGGGAGGTATGCCTGGTATACCTAGACGACATTATTGTGCTGGGAAAGTCCTTCGCTCACCATCTGAAGAATCTGGAGAAGGTCTTCGAACGACTGCGTGCAGCAAACCTAAAGTTGAACCCGAAGAAGTGTAATCTCTTCCGAAGGCAAGTCAACTACCTGGGGCATATTGTGTCAGACAACGGAGTTGCTGTTGACCCAGAGAAGATAGCAGCGATCACCGACTGGCCAGTACCTCGAGATAAGCACCAGGTGAGGAGTTTCCTCGGGCTCTGCACCTATTACCGGAGGTACGTGAAAGGATTCGCTAACATCGCAAAACCTCTTACCAGGCTAACCGAGGAGAAAAGCTCTTTCCATTGGGATCACGAGTGCCAGGCATCCTTCGAGGAGCTGAAGAGCAAGTTGAGTAGTGCTCCTATTCTGAGCTATCCACGTCCCGAGGGCAAGTTCATACTCGACACAGATGCCAGCAACATCGCCATTGGAAGTGTCCTCTCTCAGCTCCAAGACGGAGAAGAAAGGGTGATTGGATATTTCAGCAAGGCACTCTCAGCTCCGGAGCGCAACTACTGTGTCACAAGGAAAGAGCTTCTGGCAGTAGTAAAATCCATAGAGCACTTCCATAAATATCTATACGGAAGAAGGTTCCTGCTGAGAACGGACCACGCGGCTCTAATGTGGCTGCTGCGATTCAAGTCACCGGAGGGACAAGTGGCGAGGTGGATCGAGCGCCTTCAAGAGTACGATTTTGAATCTGCTCATCGTTCTGGAACGAGCCACAGGAATGCGGATGCGCTGTCAAGAAGACCATGTGAAGATGAAGAATGCAGGCATTGTTCCCGACAAGAAGAGAAGCAGGCAACAGTATTGAGGACAACGGTTGTTATCGACAGTTGGCAGGACGCAGAGGTGTCAAAGGCGCAAGACGAGGACCCGGATTTGAAACAAATAAAGGAATGGAAGATATCGGGGCGAGGAAGACCTGCCTGGCAGGATGTTGCTCCAATGTCGAAGAATGTAAAAACGTACTGGGCCCAATGGGACTCCATTTTAGTGGACAACGGGCTGCTGAAACGGGCATTGGAGAACGTGGAAGGAGATCAGCGTAGGCTACAGCTCATTGTCCCAAGGAATAAAGTGCCCGAAGTGCTTAGGGAACTACATGACGGTGTAACTGGCGGCCATCTTGGAGTTCACCGTACATTGGAAAAAGTTCGTGAACGCTTTTACTGGGCAAACCTTAAGGACGATGTCTTGGACTGGTGTAGGCGTTGTGCGACTTGTGCGGCCTCTAACGGACCAACAAGAAGAAAGAGGGCCCCTATGAAGAAGTACAACGTGGGAGCACCGTTCGAGAGGATAGCGATTGACATCGCTGGCCCTTTCCCTGTGACGGACGAAGGCAACCGATATATTCTCGTGGCCATGGACTATTTTTCTAAGTGGGTGGAAGCGTATGCCCTTCCGAATCAAGAGGCAGTCACGGTTGCAGACGTACTTGTGAAGCAGCTCGTCAGCCGGTTTGGAGTACCCATGGAACTTCACGCTGACCAGGGAAGAAACTTTGAGTCTGCAGTCTTCTCCGGAATGTGCGAAGCACTGGGGATACGGAAGACCAGGACGACGCCTCTTCACCCTCAATCGGATGGCATGGTGGAGCGCATGAACAGGACAATGGGTCGATATTTGTCTAAAGTGGTCTCCGACCATCAGCGGGACTGGGACCAGTATCTTCACTTATTCCTGTTAGCCTACCGCAGTTCAGTCCATGAAGCAACGGGGCAGACCCCCGCAAATGTGGTGTTCGGCCGAGAACTTCGTTTGCCTTGTGATCTGAAATTCGGGTTCAAGCCTAATGAGGAAGTTGCCGGAGAGGAGTACGTCACGAATCTACGGAAGCGGATGGATAACATCCACGAGAAGGTTCGTGTAAACATCCAGGGAGCCAGTGACAGAATGAAGGAGCGTTACGACATCAGGGCAGAGAAAGGTGGATTCCAACCTGGAGATTTGGTCTGGCTACACGATCCTCGAAGAAGGCGAGGCTACTCACCTAAACTTCAGAACTCCTGGGATGGCCCGTTTGAGATCATCAATAGGATAAACGACGTCATCTATAGGATCAGAAAGCAGCCAAAAGGAAAACCCAGGGTAGTCCATTTTAATAGACTGGCCCCATACAAAGGAGACCATGGCCCGACAAAAGACCAGCAAGTCAGGTACCTCAACAACGTGGAGACCAGTAAGGTATCAGTTGCACAACCTAAGGTACAAGGTTCCCGTGGAGTAACTCAGACAGTATACAGAGATATCTTCTCGTTACCCGCGGACTATTCTCTGGCCCATTGTGTCGCCGAAGATCTGAGGACTTCCCGAGGGATTGCAACGGTCTTCAGGAAGAAGTTTGCTGGAACTGAGGAACTGGAACGCCAAGGACCAAGCGTCGGGAAAGCACTCCACCATACGCACGAAGGACGACACCTGTTCTACTTAGTCACCAAGTGTGCTACTGATCAGAAGCCCACATATGACGCACTGCGGCGAAGCCTCGACGACCTGCGGAGTAAGCTTCTGAGACTGCGTGTCACCAAGCTCGCGATCCCTAAGTTGGGCTGTGGATATGACGGCCTGGAGTGGAAGGTTGTCAGGAACATGCTTGAACAGATATTCGCCAACTCTGGAGTCGCCATATTGGTGTGCACGTTCAACCCCTGGAAAGGAAATGCGTCTCCATCGAGGGAAGCTCATGACCGCCCGATTTCTCCGGACTATGCTCTGGGGCAGAGCACTTTTAAGGAGGGGGCAGTGTTACGGTCAGAGCGGGAAGTAGGACCGGCTTCTGATCTGCCTAGAGCGGATTAGGCAAACAATGGGATTAAGCGGAAGGGATTATAGAATGGCGTAGAGCCTTCTAGATCGGTCTAGGTGGTCCTCGTCCGTGTTCCGAGTAATGCCCCACCACGACCTACCTTGCCTATATAAAAAGGACAGCGTTTTCGGCCACGGCAGTCAGTAATAAGACGAGTGAGTAATAAGTCAGTGAGTAATAAGCCAGTAGTAATAAGCAGTCGTTAACTAGTGATAGTGCGTGAGTTACAGTGAGTTAGTATCAGTCTGTAATAAGTGCTTAGTGAGCAACAGTGACAATTAGTGACCGTGTAATAAGTGTAATAGACTGTGTGGCAGTTTGTCATATTTGAAGAGTCTTACGGTCGGTGGACTTTAGTTAGCGAACTGTAAGTGTTAATTTGTAATTGTAAACTATAGTGTAATATTATTGCAAATGTACAAATTTATATAAATAGTTTAGTTACTTAGTATAAACAATATCTTATATTATTTGTATATTATCTTAGAAATTAGATAACATTTAGTAGAATATTATTATTGTAAATTGATATTAGTTTAATAATTTAACTGTTTTAAATAATCTCATTGTATTCTTTCTAATTTGTTAATAAATATTAGATTATTGAATTAAGTAATAGTTTAGTCCATTTTACACCCAGTAGCCCGTAACAATAACATAAATAGTCGAATATGAAAACCGTTAATGCTTCAACTTAGACTAAAAAATAGTAAGAGGGTTTGTAATCTCTTTGGTTGTAATGAACTTGAATCTAAGTATACCAATATCCTTATAGATTTATCGAAGCCTTCATTATGATATTTTTAAGCATTGTTCATGATAATCCATAATGTATATATAGTCATAGTATCTCATACTGTCAGTTATAGATTTATTGTTTTATTACCTGAATACTAGACTTAATACTGATTGTAGTTAGGTGTGAGATAAATCTGGAAAAAATCGAGCCTTAAACTTCCTCATGATCAATTATCGTGCTAAGATAAAAATGACTCATGAAAGCATCATATGATTCGATTCACACACCACGACCATGAAAGGTGTAACAGAAAACCTATTAGTTAATTAATCTTAGCAATTTTATTGATTTGGTGTCTTGGATAAAATGATAAAACTTTATTTGAATGTCTGTTATTACCTTTCTTCTTACAAATTATTATGATCACCTGGACTTATGTAGCATGAAAAAAATAATAAAAGAAGATTTAGAAGAGAAAAAAATCCACATGAAAGACATGATAAGGAACTAGTAGAAATTCATCGGTGTTATATTGAAGGGAGAAGGACCAGGTTTTGTGAGAAACAGAAAGAAAACAATTAATATAAAAATATGCATTGCTCCTAATTCAAATTCTCAGTGAAATATCAATAGTGATGAAGATGTGACATTACATTGGAGTGTACAAGCCTTTTGTCATGGTCGTACCAATGGACCAATATATATTTGGAATGCTAATGTGGAATATATTATTTCTGTTTTTCTTAGAGGATAGATTAGATTTTTGGGTAGCGCCAAGAAGTTTTATTCCGTTTTCCTTCCGGATTTCGGTGACTATGTAGTAAGATCTATGTAGCTTGGAGAGTTTTTGATTTGCAATATGAAATTAATTAAAGTATGTTCAATCAAGATGTTAATGTAATCGGTATGATGCTGATTCCGAGATTGTTTCATCATCACAGTAAGAGTGAGAGTGGGTAAGTAGGCATGTCAGGAGTGTGGAGGAAGTAGAGCAGCGATGCTAATGCTGATCTCTGCGGTACTCCCTGGTGTATATAATAAACATTATTATTGTAAATGTGTAACAGTTTAATATGAGGTAATTTTCCTTTAAACATACTGTAATTAAAATGATAAGTCCACATAAACGTATGAATTGTGTGAGTACACATAACCAATAGAAAATAATCAATATTACCAAGAAGAGATTCCAATGAGGTAATGCGGAAGATTAGAGAAAGCGTTAAGATTATGACTTGAATGGACATTCACTTAATTTAAATACAGTTTTCATATCCTGCTTGCCAATTGCTGGATCTCGGATCAGATAACTTTGAATAAACAACTAATAACATACCAAGCAACTTTTAGCTAAGACCCAAAATTAAATAAACAATAATTAACAGTCGATTAATCATAATCATTGTAAACCCGCCCATACCAGAATTACTAAAAAGTAAATTTCACTTACTTTTACTTATAAATTAGTTTTCAAGCACTGTAATTTGGATGAATCCCTAGTACAGCAGTATTGAATTTCATCTTGCGATAAAAGTGTAATTTTAATTCTAGACCATAATTACAAGTTGAATAATTGATTGAAATTACAGCAGTTGGGAAATAATTTCAATTTTAATTGAATTTTCGTTTTGACCAAGACAGTCGTAGCATTATCGAGAAATAGAATTTATTTTAACCTTACTATCTTCATCTTGTTCTTCGTATTTTGAAATTACATTATTACATTTATTTATTTTTTTGTTTCAGGCTGTATAGTTTAATAACCGCTAGTTTGGTTCAGAATATAACAATAATCAGGAAAAGTATGTTAAATAAAGATCCTTCTAACTGCTACAAAAGAACTCCTAATGTCCGGAGTCAAAAGATTTTTTACATTGAGTGCTTTAGCTATTAAAGTTGTACCTAAAAAATTTGAGATACAATGTTAGCGATTCCTTTTAATACAATAACTGTTTTAATTAGTTAATTATTGCATTCTATCCATTAATCCATAAGCAAGGCGACCAACTATATGTGTCATTTATTTATGATTTTTGGATTTTTAAAATAATTTAGTTATTAATGAAAATGCCGTGATAGTTACATTGAAAATCAGCAATTGAACCGAACCTCTTTAAAAAAAATATCGTAACTTCAATCTGTGGTTATTCATAAGATATTAAAATAATTGATAATTTTTATGTCCTCAAGACTGTTTTTTAAGCATAGGAATATATTTCAGGAAAAGCTCATACAACAAAGAGAACTTTTCCTTTTTTATTTTCCTTATCGTAAAGGAAAACTTAAGAGAGAGCGGTTGGTTAAAAAAGCTGTTGTTTCATTCCTTTTTTTTCTTTTTTTTTACTAAAGTGTGACTCTGATCGGAGAAATGATTAGACGATGTTAAAATGAACTACAAAGAATGCAAAGGAGAGTGAATTTAAGAAAAAGAGTGTAAAGAACACTAATTAGCGAATTCTACTTGTCAGGGTTTGTAATGCCTAATGACATTGACAAGAGGGTACCCATAATGTCACTCTGACTACAATGAGAATTTAGGAACAGAATGCCCTTCTTAGAAGTATTGGACTATTAAAGATTTAACAAGTGTCTGGCATTCAGAAATAAGAAAATCTGTTGAAATATAAAACATCATTTCATATTTAACCCGCTTTTACAAGCTTCGTCTGTATTTAGGTTTGTATCTAACGGTATCTTTGAACTTGGTTTTCGGCCACATCAAAACAATATAAATAAATTGAAACTTTGCGCAGTTCCCAAGGACGGATGACAGTACAATAATTTCATAAGTTCGCCTACATATTAACAACCTTTCAAATCCCAAGACACGGTTGTGTCAAATGCCAAGTACTAAGATATACATGGTTTAATCTTTGAGACAAGCATATGACTACTGGTAGGATCATCAGGGGAATTTCATTTATCTGGGGAGGATCACATATTTTGCTACAAAAAATAATTATAGTGTGAAAAAATAAAAAGCCTCAGCCAAATTAAAAGTTAGAAAGTTAATAATATTTTAAAAAATACGCATTAATAGAAAACAAAACAAAAAGTAGAAAATAAATTTCGATAAGTTTAAAATAAGAATAGATTAGTGAACTAAAAAATCAACATATGGTACAAAGCGCGGGGTGTTTTTAAGATATTTTCATATTGACTCTAAAGTTACCAATATCAGTAAAATAAAAGTTTTACAACAATTAACATCAAGCACTTCATGTTTTTTCACTATAAAATGATTTTTTTAATCATAACTCTATTCTTATTTTAAACTTATTGAGAATTATTTTCTACTTTTAGTTTTTGTTCAATTAAAGTGTAAATTTTAAACCATTATTTATTAGATCACATCTGTCAGATGCATGATGTTGGCATCTGACAGATATTTGCCAACATATTCATTGATGATGTCAAATGAAAGATGGTATTAAGTAGGGCTTTGTTTAAACATTGTAACTTAAATGCGCTGTAATGTACGAACGACTAAAAGCAAAAAGTAATTCATAGGGAACTATATTTTAAAGTAATGAAGGCTTGAAAAAAAAATCTTTGCAAGGTTAAAATGGTAAAAAATTGGAAGATGGCTCTTGAGGTTTCCCAATTTTCACGGTTTCTTTTCTAGGAAAAGCAAATTTCATGGTAGCATGGCAATTTCATGCTCTCCATGTGTCGCGAGCCACGGGTCAACCGGGCTAAGGGCTGCTCCGATCAATGGAATCGGTTCTTTATGAATGGACATATTCATTGTCGACGTTTCCCCAGAATGTATAGAGCTTCAAAGGTTTTCGAGGGATCAGACCTTGATAGAAATTATTCGTGATCAGAATCGAATCACCGTCCTATCAATGCAACTCACTCACTACTTAGTTCTTACCTACAAAAGATGAACTATTCATTTTTCTTAAAATTGTTTACCTATTTAAAATAGCGCTTAGTGATATTTAATTACTATCTAATTTCTTCCAAGTGGCAGTCATATTTCATTGTTAAGCATCATTACATGCAAACAAAAAACAAAAATGGCAGAGTATGCAATTTTATTCTGAGAACCGTAGGGTCAGAAGTCGGATGGAGATGAAACTTCCAAAAAGGAGATAGGGAACATTAAGCACTATCCAATTCGTGCTGTGCCGTGGCTAAGTTTCACTTTCATTATGACTTCACCTTCAAAAGGCTTCAACGTTGGAGAAAAAAGCTTTCCCAACGATGGTAATGTCCTGTTCATAACGACCTAGAGTGGGGTCTTTGTTTATGCCCTTCACTCTAAAATTTTATAATTTTATTTTAGTAATATTATATATTTGTGCATGAGTTTATAATAAATTTAACAATATTTAATGAAAGAATATCAAAGATTTAAAATACAAAAACCTCATCGATTTCTTATAATTATCAGATTATCCAATGGCATAGAATATTTTGCTTTCAACTTATGAATATATATAATTTATCCAAATATAGAAAGAAAGGTATGACCAAAAAATTACCAACATATATGATTTTTAAAATACTATCTTTGTTGGTTGAGGATGTGTAATAGTTTCAAGGGTGTTAAATCTGGAGTTTTTCATAAAATATTATAAGCTTCAAACAAACTATTTGTCCAAGGAGACGTCGTTGGCCCTTCATTGAATAGGCACATTCCTCTAATCGACACATCAGCTGTTGTCAGATTTATTGAATATTCATAAATTCAACATTCACTGAATACCAAACACAAATGACGTAACTCCTTTTGATCGTGAGCAAGGCATAAATGTTCATGAAAGAGCAGACCGGATAACCACAGCCCTCCCATACTTGGCTTATTTCTCGGTAACCATGTTCGCAACAAGGCCAAATCCCTTTCTAAAAAAAAATATTTTACAAAAGCCAACATTAGGGCGATTGTATTGCGGTATAAAATGATCAGACAAGGAGAGGTTCAAAACGTAATCATGGATATCTCATTGTAGTCTGTATTCGCAAATTTGTCTAGTCATAAAAATGTATCATTACTTATACTACATGTAATGTATTAAATCCTTTTTTTCCCACCTGTGTATAACTTTTCAGTTATATTGGATTCAATCGAAACTGGCCTATTTAATATAAAACACATTTATATTTCTTATTTCTTTAATTTAATCCAACTTTAATACTATATTTTTAAGAATACACTATTTCAAAAACAAATGATTAATTGTTTTCTTCATCACTACTAGTCAAGTTCTGCAATAGAAACAGCTTGAGCTGAATTATGAGCCATAGTACTATACAGTAAGGATATATTCCTTCTTTTTTTGTTCGTACATGTCGTTCAATTTAAAAGAATATTGTATTTAAAAAGCACCCAAATTCCAAGATGGTGCTTCCAACTTCCAACAATATTCAATTCATATTAAAAAAAAAAATGTTAAAATTTCCAACTGTATTACAGCAATACATCAAGTATACATGCAGTTGATCATAATGTTTTTCATTTTTTTAAATTTATTTATTGGAACAAGTAAATATAATGAATGCATATTGGAACATATATTACATATTGGAATAGATAAAGGCAAGTAGAGAAATTACTTAGTGGTAGTGCTCAAATAACAAATTCAACATGGAACGTCATGAGACCATCTTTTCAGACGCCTCGGAGGATTATCGTGAATTGAAGAGCTTGGGTTTGAAACTAGTGGGAATAAAGTTTGGCATGAAAGGCCTGATGTCGGGTTCGGACCATATCAGCAACAAAAGGAACATTAAGGTCATCAAAGTAGGGATCACTCAGGATTTTACGAAGTATTTTGGATCGTAACAGTTGGATATGAGATGTATTAGTGGAGCCATTAATTAAATTAATCTATAATTTAATGCGTCGGATGCGTTAACGATAGAATGATTTTTGTCGTGAATGTTTCAAATTCACTATTATCAATATTAGTACATATATATAGATATTTCATAACAATTATACTTTGTATAATAGCTTGCCTAAGAACACAAGGTTAGAAATTGTTGAGCCCTTAACGTTTTATTAAAGGCTCTGATTTTCATACCGGTTTCTCTGAACTACCGCTAGATCCCAACAGAATGATTTGATGATAAAGGTATGAAAGTTGTCACGAAATTTATCCTGTTTTTTCCTTTATTGTATAACGCATATACAAATATTTACTTTCTCTGCATAATTAATGTGTTACTTAACATTTAAATGATATTTTTTTCCTACTTCTCCGAGTAGATTTCCTGATTTTTCACTTCGGTCCAATAAATGATTAATCCGAAGATCAACTACATATTCTTAACTTCACCTTCTACCCCAACATCTCTACTACTAATAATCCAACCAAATGTTATAACCACAACTTAATTCAAGTGAATCTGTTTCTTGTTTAGAAACATGAACCGGTCTACGGAAACAAACGATATAAACGGTTGGTCGTGGCAGTGTTTTAATCAATGACACGTGACTGGTGCTCATTCCTCCGATATTACTTTGCATCCTTCCTTCTATAAAGATAATGCCCATGACTAACAAGGAAATCGGTGCATGAATCTATTTGCGTGATCTGAATCTCCTTTCTTCCTTTGCGGTAGGGATCTAAATATAAAACTAACCATGAGCAATTATGAGCATTTAGTTAGTTTCGACTCCAAGAATATTTAAGGAAACTAGAGAAACGAGTCCATTTTAATATTAATTCCTTTGTTCATTATTTCCCCAAATCAATCTGCAGATTATCTTAGGACCTATATACATTCAGAAGAATAAAAGCAATTTCTAAAGATTGGATAAGGTTATGTAACTACCTATTTCCGAAAAATAATCAAAACCTTTACAGTCCTTAAAAAGATACAGGAATAGATAAAAACAAATCAGACCTTTTTTTCTAAGGTTTCCTCAGATTGGCATTTCCTTCAACCAAAAATTTCCTTTCATTTGTTTTTCCATTTTCTTCCATCTTCTATATCTTCCTCCCTCAGACAATGGCCGTGCATACTTTCCTCAATTTCTTCTATCGATCGTTTTCGTGGGCTTCCTCACCGTTTTCTCCCTTCAGCACAACAATTGAAAAGTAAATTTCGGAATATATCTCCCTCCAATCTTCTGAGATGAATATAGCATTCCAATATATTTCTCTGTATTTTGTGGAGTTTGGATTCGCTCTCTAATGTTGGCATTAGTCCTTCTATCTAGTCTGGATAACTTAGCACCTCTCCTCCAATAGTCCATCTCAGTTGCAAGTAGATTTTTTCTTAGAGGAGCGCTTATCGTCCATGTATCTGCTCCATATAGCCGTATGCTTTCAATTATGGACTTAGATGTGAGCTTCTTGGTATCTTTTGTCACATTATTTCCCTAATGGACCGAGGTAAGCAAACGCATTGTTCTGCGGGTTGTAATTATTCTTTGTTTTAATTATTTTTCCGATGTTTCATTCCTTTCCATTACAGGACTCAAATATTTAAAATTATCCACTCTTTTTATTATATTTCCTTCAACAACGAGGTTCTCGAGATCATAAATGGTTATGTATTCAGTTTTGCTAAAGTTTATTTTAAGATTCCAACTATAATATGTCTCCCATAATTTTGAACAGTAGATTACGGAAATGGCTGTTACCTATTCTTACTCCCATTTACTTAAATTTTTTATCACATTCTTTTAAAGCCGTTCCGATGAAAATTTTTGATAGAGAGGGTGATGTACAGCAGCCTTGCAATAAGCCTTTACTAGTCGAAACTTCTGGTGACAAATTTCTACCTATTTTAATTTGACACTGGTTTCTGCTATATAAACTTCTGATAAGCTTAATCACCCGTCTGTTAATAGCATTCTTTTGAGGCGTTTTACATAATAATTTTCGGGGCACATTATCGTATTCCTTTTCCATGTCTACGAATACCAAGCAAATTTCATTGGATTTCATTTCACATTTTCTTCCAATAGCTGTCCAACTGGGGAAGTGAGAGCTACACATGATCTTCCTGTTGTGAATCAACACCTTCTTCTGGTCTGACAGGTTCTTCTAATCTATTTCTTAACATTCAATGATTTTTCATGTTCACACAAAAGGTTTTATCCTCAAGTCTCGCCAAGGGTTATCATTTTTTGGAAATATACACTTTGTGAAATGACTGAAAAACGTAGAACTTTTAAAAAAACAATATTAGTGAGATACAAGTGGTCGGTAACGTTGAAAATTGGTTCATATCTCCGCTAATTGGGAAACGTCCGAGCCGGTGAATCTGGTTCCTATAACCAGTTATGAGAAGGCTTTTCCAAACCGGATATCCGTAAGCCGTTTCTTGAGCGATACTAAAGGCTGAGATTATTATGGAGGCTCACGTAGGTCCAAAGGATAGAACCGCTGCAGGCCTTGGCCGGGGAACTGGTTCTCAATGTCGGCCATGCATCTGCACTTTACCATTCATCCAGTTCTCTGTCGGATCTCCGACCACCTCTCCTTTATGCTTCAAATGATTTATTTTATTTTTTATCAAATGTCGCTAATTGTTATGCAGGTTGTAGCTTCGAGTTGAGGCACGACAAGTGTTTACATTTCCATTCGTTTCCCTTTCAATATTTTCCAAAAATTCAAGTTGTCATGAGCTGTAGTATGGGAACGAGAATGTAGTCACGGGAAATGTATATACTTCGGTAAGCATTTCATCTATAAATGAACGTTTCAACAAACATATATCATCTAGACTTCGAAATGTTAGTCGAAATTTTTATTTGTTGATGAAATAAACGTGGAATTTTTAATACCTCGATAGAAAAATTAGGTTTTTTGAGTTATGACATTGTTCTTTTGAAGGAGCGATATTATTAATAAAATATACTAATTGTTGGATTAATAAATACCATGCCCCAAACAACATTTAGGATCTCAATTAAATAAATAATTCTTTTAAATTTATAATTATTTTACGTTATTATTTTTTAAAATTATTTATAACCGCTTATCCGCAAGCGTTATTATGTGTAACTATTTCTCCAATATTATACTCATAATCACTCTTTTACGCCATCCATATACAGTTGGAAGAAACTAACGAACTTTCTGAGTAAAAATTTTTACTGTGTATTAAATTTTATATAATTTTGAATTCTGAGCAAAATTATTTTCACTTTATATTTATAATAATGCTCAATTGTAGTGTTACTCATACAGTGACCGAACTCTTTCTAGAAAGTTAGCCCATTTTGTAATTATGTACATTACATAATCTCTCTCGCAACTGAAGGACCTTACTCATTGGTTTCAGCACAAAATAAACGTATAAAAAATTTTTTTTGTGCCTTATTATTTTATGAAATATAAAAATATCGATAAAAAAAAAGTTTAATAATTAAATTTGATTATAAATGGCATAATATAATTATTTAGGGAATTATTTTCTTTCAGGGAAGGAAAACCCCTACGCCTCATATTATCAATACTGAATTTTATTTACAATACTGAACCATAAAATATACCCCACACAATACTTCGAGCTCGTTATAGTCTACCCACATAAAGACCCTCATAGTTTATATATTTTCTCAAAGCTTTATTCTTGATATGAACCATACTATATACAAGAGGCGATAAGATCCTTGTCAATTGTAATTTATTTGATACAACTAGAGGTGGGTTCCAGGGGGATCTTGGTGAAGGCCGAATTTAAATTTGCTCCCACCCTCTGCCTATTTCGTTTAAATTATGAGCTTCCGGAAACAGTGACAACAATATCCGGTGACGAAGGGATTTATTGTTTATTTTTAGCACTTTATTTAAATAAAATTTATTAATAAAATATTTTCGTTTAATTCTAATTACAATAATCAAGAAAAAAAAATTATATTTATTTATTTATTGTTTAGAGATAATACAAATTTGTTACCACCGTTTTTTCTTTTTCGGTAAATATTCCTAAAAATTTCAAAGAACTTTTTCTGAATATGTATATGTTCATATCATACGTTATATCATGACTAATATATGAAATGATGAAGTATTTGTAGCAGTGAATATAATGTAAATCAAGTAACCTTAAAGTTCGTAAAGTAAAGTGAGTATGAGCCATTGATTTCATTACCAAATTATATAATAGACATCTCAAGAAATGCTATTTGTTATTAGTGTTTGTTTATTAAAAAATTCATAAATAAGAAATCATTCCTATTATCGAAACAATCTAACCCAAATTCTGTTCTCAGGAGCCGTGGTTATTGAGAATTTTATTTTATTTTCCTTCAAATATCCTATTCTTGATGAACATTTCCACATATACAGTTGTACATTTCCCCCTTCGTAACGCTTTTAGAAAAAGTTAAAAGCCGTAATTTTCTGCAAAGGCCAGCTGTGACACTGGAAGGTACAAAAGAGGTTGCCGAAGAAGATACATTGTTTCGACAAGGCCGTTGAACCGATCTTCTTGGTCCGCCCACCTTCATTGTCTTCCTGGCGCAGGCTCCAGCAGCCGTCTTCTACGATCAAGGAGTCGATGTCGACTCTACCATCTTCAGCATCTTCATCGCTAGTGGACTAAAAAAGTCGGTCATGGATCATATTCCGTCTCTGGTGATTTTATTTCATCAGCAAGATGATTCTCTATATAATGAAATAAACCATTCTTTCAACACATGCCTTATTGAACTTAAATACTCGTTTAACACTAGTATAATAATCAAAAATGGATATTTTAATTTAATAAAATAAACTTTAATTTATTTATCTATTTTCATGTTTCCAAAAATTTGATTGATTTGACCTTTATAAGACTCTATTGTTCGAATTAATATAAAATCCACCAAAAAAAAGCATGGAGACGAGTTATTGTAAAGGAAAAAACATATGTAGTTTTTTTTCATCATTACACCCCGATATGGATATGAAATAAACTGACTGAAACTCAAGAACCAAAACATAATATATATATATATATATATATATATATATATATATGCGTATAAAATTTATATTAAATTTTAGATAGCATTTCCAGAAATTTAACTTAATGAGAATAATATTTGGTTGTGAGGATTAATATGTTCCATGTAAATACCAAATATTCTTTTATAATTATAAACATCTGCAGAATTTGTATTTGTTGTTCAAATTGTTAAATTATATAATCTAAAGGTTTTCAAACAATAAACGTTTAAGATGCACACCTGACTGTCAAGGCGACACTGCAAGAAAGTAATGAAAAAGAGTAGGTGTAGTGAAATTGAAGCTTTAAGGTCAAAGAAATATTTTGTAAGAAATCTTTTGGTTTTAAATTTGTATGAATGATTTGAGAACTTATCTCTAATTTATGGTAATAGGCAAATCGAAGTATCTAGTAAGTATAATTTCAGTATGCTTAAAATCTCATACATTTACATCAACCCAGAAATGAGAACTGGTTTTAGATGTTGCATCTAATCAGGCTATTTCCTGACGAGACAAACCCCCATTGTACTGAATATTATTTGTTACATATTGAGTGCGCGGTATATTAAAGAATCATTTATTTCAAGATCATCAACTAAACTGCACTGTTGATCGACGTTGATACTCATGGGAATATAATGACTAAATCATGTGAAATGTCACAAGGCAAACCTCATCCTCATCAATGGTCACATATAGCACTTGGCCATGGATTTTATTTCCTTCTAATTTAAATTTTGGAATTTATTATCAGGATTAGAGTGCTATTATACTGTTTTGTGTTCGAATTACTTCATGAATTATTCATACTAGAAATTAGAACTAATTTGAAAATAAAAGGTACCTTGAAATTAAAAGGATGTTTGCATATTTATTTTGTTAGGTTAAAAAATATTTTTTAATAAATAATTTACATGAGTTTTAAATAAGTAACAAATGTAAAATTGATTTCAATCATCATTAAGCCACATGAATGTGTATTCTTTATCATAAATAAAATTAATCCATAAACTCATATATGATATGCCTAGATGTTAGAATACATATAACATAGGTTTAGGGCCCATGCTTTAGTTTATTAACCCAATAGTTGATCTAAAGACCGAAACCCTCCGATTCCCAGCACTGTTAAAGGTTTTAACCCAATGTTATGAAAAATAAGCAGAAAGTATGCACATTTATGAGACGGCACTTATTTATTGAGTCGCTTAATATGAAAAGTTCGATTTCTTATTTCTGAATTCGAAGAACTGGTGGACTTCTGTTGTTTACTATGTTTATGTTTACAGATTGTAATGAGTTGTTCTTAATACTCTCTTTTTTTTAATAATAATTACTACAATTGAACGAGTATAGTTTAGTATTCCGTCAAATATGATCAAGGAAAAATGCTATTTTCGTGTAATTTTTTACGACTTTAAACTTGGACACTCGGGAGCTCAAACTGCAAGAAAAATTACCATAGCGTTCAAGGAAGGGTGCCGTGACAAACTTATCATTCACCGTTAGTTTGAGGAATTTTCAAACCAAAAAAAATATTGGTTTTGTATGGTGGTCATTGGAAGGAATAATTAATTTCTCCTTTCTGGCCAGATGTTCACATCGTACTCCGAGGATATTGGCAAAACGCGACAAAAACTTATTTAAAAAACCCTGCATTGGTTGATCATAAGGGACACGTCCACCCATGACCTCATGTTTTATGACAGACATTGAAGCTTGGTTACGAAGTCCTCCCACACCCACTTTATTTGCCAGGCTCATTTCCAACAGATTGCCTTTACTTCAGAAATAAAGGCAAATTCCTTGAGTGTATTTTTTTTTTAATGATTATCAAGTCAATAACTCATTTTCGTCACAAAGCTCAGAATTTTTCAGTTCCAAGATTGCAAATTTGATAACACATTAGGAAGTTGTATAAATATTTTGAATAAAAATATTTGTATTTCATAAAATTGTTTTATTATTATTATTAGTCGTAAAGCACCCAAAATGGAAGACGCTAAGTAAAGATGTTCAGGGGTTCTTGATTTTCTTATTTTTCCATCAGGTTTTCAATCTTTAGGAGCATTCAGCTTTTCTTTCTTCGTTCTATTTTGTCTCGGCGTATTTGTCTTTGCCTTAGCCTCCCATTTTTCAACTTTAAGTTTAAAATTGTTTTCATGTCTTCATTAGTAATTTTGGCTAATTCCAAGTCTTTATTAATTTTTTGGATCCATTCCCCTCCATTAACAAGGGATGCTACTATTCTTTTTGTAAGATCGGGAAGCCTCATCCTTTTCACTTTTTGAGTACAAAAGAACTTAATTTCTTGCGAATTACCGCTTATCTTTGATTGGATCCTTTCTATAAGGATTGGATACAGCCAAAGGTAGGTTAATTTTAACTTGCCAATGGGCAGAATAGACAGGACAGTTTAGTTAACACTTAGCAATTGCTTTCCCTCCGCCGTAAAGCATAACGCAGGGCCACGCCTTCCTTTGTCAGCGGTAAAGCCCTGAGAGCCCAAGGTCCCTGCACTCCTGCCTGGTTTACGTCACCTCCGAGCGGTACCGCTCCAACTGTCTGGATCAGCTGTTGCACAAGCTCATCGGCTCTTCAAGTATTCTTCAAAATAGATTTTTCCTATTTAAAATGGAAAGAATGTTGCCAAACATAGTAGGCTTTGCCATTCATTTATTGATTTCAGCAACCCAATATCACCCTCCTATTCCAATTATCCAAATGTTAACTTTTCACCTAATATACTATTAAAGAACAATAGGGGTAATTATTTCGCAAGTTGCCGCTTTGAGTTGAGTCACAACAAGTTTTAACTTTTCATTCGTTTTCCTTTTAATATTTTCTGAAAATTCAAATTATCATAAGCTTGAGAATGGAAAAGAGGTAATTATCGGAAATGTGTATACTTCGGTAATCATTTCATCTAGAAATGAACGTTTCATCAAACATATGTCACCTACACTTCGAAATATTTGTTTTAACTTTTATTTCCTGATGAAATGGTTATCGAAAACTACTCATTATCCATAACTACGTTATCTTTTCCATACTAAAGTACGAGATAACTTGTATCTTTGGAAATTATTAAAAATGAAACGAATAACCAGTTAAAACTTTTTGTAACTCAACTGAAAGCGACAACCTGCGGAATAGCGAAGTAGGCTTATAAGAGAGGTGTGCGCCGTGGCTCATAAAAATTAAAGTTTTAGGGGATTTAATGACTTAACCTGAAATAGCAGATTCCTTAGAAAGACACTTCTAAATACGACTATGATGAAGTGTTGTCTTGTCATCTTGTCATCATAGACAAGACGCAATCGCATAAATAAAGCAGCTATTTATGGTCCGCAGCCGATTTCTGAAGTGTCATAAATGTACTGATTAGAAAAACTATTTCTGGCTTTATAGAAGTTTAAGTAAAAAACAGTACATGTTTTATTGAACTAGAGACAAATGTGAACATAGAGAGATGTTGAGATACCACAATTCATTAAAACATGAAAAAATTAAAATCGATTTTTTCACAGAAACATTGATCATTTTTCAAAAATAGTTGAGGCTTGATTAATATAAGATGTTTATTCATAGAACATACATTATTGTCTTATTTAACAATAACGTAATTCATTAAAACATTGTTAATTGAGTACAACCACTAGGTAATATCTTTACTCATTTTTATCCATGCCATAATACATTATTCCTGCCATTCATTTGTTGTTTTGTTATTATACAGTTGTAAATTTCAATGAATAAATTAATAAATAAAATATTGTAAATTTCTAAGCAATTTCATTCATTTTATCAATTCTCTCAAAATAAAAGTGCTGAATATACACACCTCATTCCCATATAACCCAATTGTTAGCCTTATATTTATATATAGCATAGGGTGGATTGTATGAAGAGGTGAGACATATTATGAAGAAGGATTGCTTAGGCGACCTAGTTTCGCACCTCAGGGAGAACAATGTCAGCGTTTTCAAGTCTTTTCTCCAAGCCGCATTCAGAATGACAAGGAGTCTGTTGCCTCGTGTACCCACTTTGCTTCTTCAAGTCTCTCTTGTATGATTAGACGAAGGAGGCAAGTTTTTTTTCGTTTTATTTAATTATTCAGATAAATTATTTTTTGTATTTATAGAAGTTTAATTTTTTTTAAAGTATACATTTTCTGGAATTAGATAAAAAAACTGTACGGTGAAAGGAGGAGGTTGAGAGACCACGGATTCATTGAAACTTTAAATAATCTAAGAGCTACTGCTATTGTTTTACAGTTCCCATAAGATGAAAGGACAGAATATTTTTTTTTATTTTTAACAATATTTGAAAATAATATAAGGCATGTTAATAAAACTATTGCTGTGGCTTATTTAATAATTACATAATTAGTAGTAACAATAAAACTATTAGTTATGAGTAAATATGCACTAAACCGTATTGCCATCCCTATTGCCTTATCTCAAATATTTATAACTAAATTCTAAACATCGAATCTAAGACACCTCAATGGGCATTATGTATGGGAGGTTGAAAAGTTGGTAACTCCAAAATTTCAAAAATTTACACTTTCACGTTTACATTTCGCTTATTTAATCAAACAGAACACCTTATTTCTCACATTGCTTTAGTCCTCATATTGCAATGCTCAAGAATTGCTTGAATAAAGTAGCGAACAATATGAAAAAGTAAATTTTTCAAGTCTGAAGTTATCTATTGATGCTGAACGTCTCATATATTCCTCATCTAATAAGTAAGTAATTCATATTTTAAAAAATACTGCTTTTTATAAACATTTTCATTCACTTTAACTAGCTAACAATCCATCATTAATTAATTTGAGTAAATTTGCCTGCATGGTTTCATTTCATTTAATGATCCTGAATAAGTAATATCCACCGAGATATTATCCATCTATCGAATAGAATACAAGTTTAGAAGTGTTTGGCTTAGTGTAAAATGAATCGCTTATCCATATCAATACTGAAATTTTCTTCGTACCAGACACATAACATTCATAATAAATAGAGACCGATATGTCAAAGGCAACCAATGGCAACGGATTAGGTATTTACTACAAATCATTCATCTCCTTTCACGTTGGCGATATCGCAACAGTAATTCTCCCTCACTTGTAACCTTTGGCTCTTGATTGCCAATATTCCAAGGTTCGATTCAAACCATTATAATCATACGCCCCATAAGTTCCATGTCAGCGAAAGGGTCCATGTCACTTTTGTGATGGAAACATGAATAGTTTATATATATATATATATATATATATATATATATATATATATATATATATATAAACTATTCATAGAAAACAGCTGATCGAGATAAAGCTCAATGCAGAGAGGAGGCCAAGACCTATACGGGTTTGTAGTGCTACAGAATAATGATACCATCATCGATGATTGTTATATCGGCTGGTGATAACGTTACTAAAACATTGAGGGGGGAAATACCGAGTGAAAAACTTATATTTATAAGTGTTGAGGACTTCAAGAAGTGCAGAAAGCGATTGTGCTGGGATCTGCCAGCATCGTCAGAAAATGTTCTAATATTTCAAATTAAAAATAAAATGTACCATACTCTATGCCAAGGTCCGGGTTGTTGTATTAATTCATACAAGTTATAAAATAATAATTTATTAATTTATATTTTATTGATTATCTTTTTAATTTGAAAAAGATAATTGTATTATTTTCCATTTTTAAATGTGCAATGCTCATTAATTGTTGTCTTGCTATGATAAAACCCATCTGCATCACCATCTGTGCACATAATGTAGATATATTGATTTACATTTCGGATCACCATGTTATGTCTGTTTATTGTATGTATTGTTCATTGAAACCACATTTGATCGGTGAACGCTGAGAGTTGTAAATTATTATTAATAGTGTGAATTAATAAAAAAAGAGAATAAAAAACATTTCGGATCTACAGACTTATTTATCTTTATTTTTTTGGTTTATTTACTGAAATTCCCAACTGTACAAAATATTACAAAAAAATAATATTATGAATGATTTATAATTGGAAGTAGAGTATAAATTACCCGCTGATAGTACTCAAATAACAGATTTAAGTTGAAATATTACGAGGCCATCTTCTTTTCAGGCGCATCGGAGGGTTATCAGAAATTAATGAGGACGCTAGGTTTGAAACTAGTGGGAATAAAGTATGTCATGAAAGGATTGAAATCGAGTTCGGGCCAAATCACCAACAAATGAGACGTTGAGGTCATTATATACGATTTTATTCGTATCAAAATAAGGATTGGATACGAGAGGGTATTCGATGGCTTAGGAGAGCGCCAAAGCTTTACTTAGTGAGTCCAAATATTTCCTAACAGTCATGTTAATGAGAGGTTTGTAATGAATTTGGAGCTTATAGTGTTTTTCCTAGGAAGTCTTAAAGCAGCATGAAATAGAATATTATCTTAAATATAAGTTTTTATTTCCAGCCTCCCCCCCAAAAAAAAATATAAAGTCGTATTCAAAATATCAAATGGATATTCTTTACCATAACTTATATAGCATTCATCCATTGAATTCCAGTTTTTACAGTTTGGGTTTTAATTTTCTTATATTTTAACCGGAATTCATATTGTTAATGAAATATAGAACAAAATAACTACTTCATTCTTCTTTTAGTTTCAAAATTATGTTATTGTGTCAAAGAGATACCCAGAAATTCAAAACTATTGCTCCAGAAAAAAACATTACCACTGCTGTTGTTAAAAAATACAAAATATCTAGTATGATTACTTTTTTTATTTATCCAAATGTTTGAGTGCTGACCTTTAGAGTATACTTACGATAATTTGAAATTACAATTTTTTAAAGAAAGCTTTAGTCTTGAAATTGTGAAATTGGAACAAGTACATTTTATGAAATGAAACAATGTGAAATAGGTTTATTACTGACGTAAATTCAGAAACCGATGACTAATTTTGCTTAAAATTGGAGTAGACATTTTTTACGATAGTGTGTACTTCATTATGACGTAACCCTCTTACCATATCAGGTAAGATAGGCGGGGTTCTGTCCCAGGCTGATCGTGCCCGAACAGTAAACAAAATATTACGTTCCATTGTCGTTCGAATAAAGGCATTTATGTCGCCGATATTCAAGTTTGAATCAGTATGCGAAAAGGGTCAACAAAACTCCAAAACAACTAAATCTTAAAATCAAAACAAACAAAAAAAAAATCATTTTATCTGTTTTAATTAACAACTGGACTATGCTAACGATTGAATGAAGTAATTTTAGCTACAGATCTCAATTTTCAGAAATAATCTCTTAACTCTATTATCAAGAACATATGTGTAATATATTAACAGATTTTTTTTTTTTATAAATCAGCCAGTTAATTGTTTTCATATTACCCAGTAAATTAGCAATTGACAACAAGAATAGAATTATTAGTATTTTTATAATCAAGTAAACTGTGTTGAATATTTTAATATTTGAGACAAATTGGCAGTAGGAGAAAAAGGCCAATGAAACTGAATAAAAACACAAAGACAAAAAAAAATTATTTTAATTAAAACAGATCTATGTTAACGATTCAGTGAGGTAATCTTACCTAAAAAACGGGATACCGAGAAAAAATCGCTTTACCTCCATAATCAAGAAAATATAAATAATATATTATCAGAATAAAACCTTTTTATATAACCGAAAAAATTAACAATTTAATTCTAAAATATCATTAGTTTGGGAATTATTCGGCAGGTTATCACTTCGAGTTGACTCACAAGTTTTTACCCCTTCAGTCGTTTCTCTTATAATATTTTCCAAAAATATAATTTATCGTGAGATTTAGTATGGAAAAGAGAATGTAATTATTGGAAATGTGTGTACTTCGGTAATTCCATCATCTAGACATGGATGTTATTTTTTATTACCAAGTAAGCTGATAATTATTTTAATATTTGATAAGATTTGGAATTTTAAACGAGCACGAGATATAGTCTCTACTACGGCATCGATCAATAAACATTATGAAAACACGACAGAACAGTTCGAAGTTAAAAAAAAAAATTTAAACTTCATTCCAAATTCCTCTTTCTGTCAGTTCCTTAACAATCGATAATCGTAGAAAGATAGCTATCAATCAAACAATGTACAATTGATAGATTTGGATTGTTATTAATCATAAAAAATTGCATCGTCAAATATTAAAACCAATAAAAAGAACTTTATATGTATAAGGCAAAATCTAATCAAATTGATTCTCACCAAAGTTCTTATTTAAGAACTTCAAATTTTTCAGAATGTATAATCTATTTATTTTCTTTCATGTCAATATTGACAAGATTCTCACCCAATCCCATTCATAATAAAAATACATAACGTTTTGAGCATTTGGTTTTGTAACGACATTTTATTTATAACTGGATCTAAATCTAATTAAATAGGTTTTTTTATTATTTTATTTATAATTTTAATTTTTGGTTGCCATTAATTCTGGAGAAATTAAAGGCTGAATGAGCCTCGCCTGGAAAGGAATACTGAGTACCTTGGAATCAAGTTCTACTTTTGCTGGGAGGACTTGGCTTTGTAAGTTGACCGTTATTTTGCTTTGTTGTTGGCAACGCCATTGTTTGGAGCCATGTAAAAGATAAGGCGAGATTTATTCCTTAGGTGACATCTTGACCAGCATCCGAGTATTGACCGCAAATAACTGCAAAATAAAGTATTAAAAAATTGACATTTATTTAAATATTATAATAATAACACCATCTTTGAAATCCGTTCAGTGATCAGGATAAAAAAAATCTTTCATTAAATTTTCTGAATTATTTTCTGCGCTTCATATTTTATTAAGCTTAGAGTGCTGCCAGCGGGTAGTGCCTCTACATGCCCTGTTATGTCTTTATTTATTCACATAGCCCTTGCACTAGATGTGTATATTACAGTTGTACAATTCAATAAAATAATTATAAAATATATATATTTTATAGAGCACTTGTAAATTATTATAATAGTAAATGAAAGTTTTGAATTAATAATTTACTGTAAAGAAGCTAAAAATAGTATGAAATTGAGCTTTAAACCAAAATGGATCGAATATTTAGTATAAGGTTTACATATTAACCTTTTAAAACGTAATGAATATTTGAAAAAATGTTGGTTAATTTATTCATTGAAATTTGCAACTGTATTATATAACAATTCAACAAGTAAATGACAGGAATAATACATAGAGGCATGATTAAAGACAAGTAGAGAAACTACCCAGTGGTAATACTCAAAATAACAATTTCACTTTGGAAGGTCACGAGGTCATCTTCTTTTCAGACGCCTCGGAGGATTATCAGGTATTGAACAAGTAGCGACGTTTGAGACTAGTGGGTTTGAGTGGCAACGAAGTTTTTCATGAAAAGACTGGTAACGGGTTCGGGCCAGCAACAAACGGGACATTGAAGGTCATTATGGATGATTTTATTCGTAACAATATTAGGAGCATTAACCATTTTACGAAGGATTTCCGATTTAAGGATTGAATACGAGAGTAATTCGATGGCTTAGTGAAGCCGCAAAGCTCTACCCCGTAAGTCCATATAGGTCTTATAATAGCCATGTATATGAGTAAATATTAAAATTTAAATAAAAGATATAATGAAATATTTATTAAATAAAATTTGATAGAATATATAAATATATATGCAGCACAGTAACTCTAGATTTTCACATTATTAACATTTCCACATCAGTATGGTGTGGTTAAATGGTTAATCAGTATGGTTAACAAACATACTGAACCATCCACCTTATACCAGTTCATGTTTCGAATCATTATTTAAGAAATCAAAAAATATTTGCGGTAGTAGAATAAAGTTTCATTTTTTAAATATAATAAAATATTTCACTCTTTAATAAATAACTAAATTATAAAAATCAATGACACAAAAGCAATGATAAACACCTTATTTTACTTTCTGGAAATCATTTGAGTCATTGTTTATGAATGACGATCAAATCATGAAAAACAATTGCACAAACCTAAAACAAAGACAATTTTTTTCTGAAATATCTTTTTTACTAAGCATATAAAGGCAGCATTAAACCATTACTCAGATGTAGAATGTTTTCTAAAATTTATAGTGATTTTAGTTTGGTTAAGTTTCATACAATACATTAGTTAGAATTTTGTAACCACGATAAAAATATCTTTATAAGTTTTTAAGAGGTACAAAGAATTAGTATTTTTAAATATTGGTCGTCACAAATCGGTCATTTAGAAATATGACATTTCGCAGATTTAAGTAATTTTGTTTTCTAGAACAAAATAATCACGCCAATCACTTTAAATCATTCCAGGATCGACAGAAGTAAATTGATTAGTGGATAGATAAAATGTATATCGAAAAAAAATTATTTCATATAGGATCCTCAAATAAGGAGTAAAATTTCTTTACGCTAGGAAAACATTTGAAATTTAATCAGAAATTATGTAAATTACTTACAGCTGATTTTAGTTTATTTAAGTATATTATGTTAATGGCGATTTCAATACATAAATTTCATCATATCAAAAAGATTACTCAATGATTTATAATAATAATCAACGAATTCAGGTGTAACTGTCCAGGGGAGACACTATTATTTATAACTTAATTGTTTTCATCAGTTATGTATATTTTCCCACAATTTTCCTTATCATTTATCTTGATCTTGCTGAACAAAACACAGATTCTGCATCACCGTTAATGTTCATTAAAATCTTCCATGGTCAGGTGGTTGGTCTATTAACTGATTTAGCACTCTTTTTAAATAAATCTTGATTTAATACTGCGAACACATTTGACAACTACAAACCGTGTTTTAGAAGTTTTAAATCGTCCTGTCAACATTCCACTAGGTATTATGATTGTTTATTTAATGTAGGTTTTTAAACATTTGCGTTGCTGAAGGAAAACAATATTTGTTTGATAACGCCTTTGTTTGGAATGAAGAATAAGAACATAATAGTGAAAGGTGAGTTCAGTTAGGTTAACATAAAACATTTATAACAAAAGTGTATTATAAGAAGAAAAAAAATTCCTTTAATTTTTAATTATGAACTTTTTTCTTTCATTTTATTATACAGTAATTGTCAATATGAAACAATGTGCCTAATATCGGAATGCCTTTCTACTATTTTCATTTTTCCAAGCTCCAAGAAGCAGTCAAAAAAATTGTATTTTTCTTTAAGAAATTGCAAAATGCTGTTTTCCCAATTCATAACACTTTTTCTGCGTATTATAAATTTCCCACACATTAGAAATGTTTATTTATACCTGAGCCAATTAAACATTATGATTGTGTATCGTGTCCAAATTAATATATCCCTGCATTTTTAGATCTTTCCGACTTTGGCAGGTTTAGACATAATACTTTAGAAGGGAAAAAAATTGTATTTTTTTTATCAGTTTAATTACGAACTTCCTCCAACGTAAGGTTTTGTAACTCTCATAACACGACCAGATGAAAGTGAAACTGAAAAATATACACCTCACAGTAAGTTCAGAAAGTATTTTATCGAAAATTAGAAGTCATGCTGTCTTGAGAAGTTGTATGAAATTTAAATGTCACACGTCTCGTTCACATATGAAAACATAAATCCCGAATGAGATTCTCAAAGTAATCAATCTTCTACGATTAATAATTACCATCTTAAATCCAAGTATTGTTAGTCACTGATATTCGTCCGTTATGATTTCAAAAATTCATAAACCAAGAGATTAAGCAAAAAAAAAAGGTTCTCCTAAGGCGAACTAACAGATAAATGTATTACTGGAGCAGGGATATGTCGCCGATTGGCAGAGAAAATTGCATGTCACACATCTCATGGTCCAGTGACAATACATTTCTCGACCTTCTCATATCGTACATTAGCAAAGGTCATACATATATGACCTCTGGGCAACTTATAGTCGTAACTTATTTTTAAATAAAAATAAAATTATAAAACTTAATTAGTCTATTCAATGATTCGTCAATGAAAAATATATATTTTTTTTAACAGTGATTTTTTAGAAAAATAAATAAATATCAAAACGTAAATATGTTATTAGTTTTTTGTATAGTAGTAACTTTAATTTTTTTTAATGGATTTTCCTTTATTTTTTTATTAGATCATAAAGGAATAAACTTGAATAGAACAGTATTTTTGGTTTTATTAAAAATAAATTGTAGGTAAACATCGATGCGAAGGGAATAATGTTCTCCACTGAGCCTTCAGTTAACAAACAGGCTGCACTCTTTAAATCCATCTTTCCCGGATGGAAATATATTGGACTATATTTTCCACATTTCGACTTTACACCGGAGTTTTCTAATCAGGCGACTAGGGGAGGAGAAATTGATGACCGGGATCTATTAGAGGCAGTGTTAAAGAACTTTCTTCGCGAGGATCCCATTGTCTCTAAGATACTAGTAAAAGATATTGATGACTCACTTGAAGAGTATGCTCCAGAAGCAGCCGAAGCTGCTGCCGTTGGCGACTAGCCTCGAGTAGGACACAGTCATCTGAAGACTTGAAGATCCCCAGGAGAAGGTAGAAGACGAGACTCACTCCACTGCGGATACACAGGCGGTACTGAGTTCCCCTACCCGGTCTACGATATATCCCTCCTCTCTCGCCTTTTCCCTTTTACCACCTCTGCTCTACCTGTCTCACGGTATCACTACACACTAAGTATCTGTTTATTTGTATATATTTACTTCAAGTCCGATTTTAAATATTATATTTCCGTTAAAAAAAACCAAAGTATCATACTCGCTTCACAAAGTTGACTACACACAGATTTTAACTTTATTTTTCAACATAATTGATTCATGATATAATTTTTGAAGTGAAAACTTCTTTAGCCGCGTTAATTATTAATTATTTTTAAATCAAATTATTGGTATTTTGTATTAAGCTTATGCAGCCATCTTATTATATATTTTGTTTAGTAAATAAACTATTTGAAAATTTATATAATTATTGTGAAAAATCGTTATCATATTTTATCTCATAATTTCGAAAAGAGTTAGTTTTTGAATTACATGGATGCACAAATAATGAAATATTTTTTAGTCCGTTGGTTTTCACAACTTTGGCCATTATACAGTGAGTATATTTTATATAAGTGTGATGAATTTCAAGAGTCTCAAAAATCATCAAGGTCGCTTGCGCGGATTGGCCACGCCTTTAATAGATAGATGAAGAATATTCATGCTTTCAACAAAATGTCCGCGAGTTGAAAGCATTTTCTCTTATATTATTGTGACGGGATAAAACCTCCGTCAATAAAGGATCAATCTAAAGCTAAGCTGTATTACAAAAAATAAGGCCTAGTGTCGAATAAACCCCGATACAAAGCGTTGTACATCACTTTAGCAAACCCAGGTGGCCGAATAGTGCATATTACATTTTTCATACTCAAACTTCGTGCTGCTAAAGGACAGTTATTACTAGTTCAGGAACTGTAACGAAACTAATATGGCCTTACCCCACATCACTCGTATCATATTTTGTTCTCACTTCAGCAATCTAATATAATATCTGTTCTGATTTTGAAACTAAATTGAATCTCGAAACTTCAAATTAATTAGATTAGGTAACTAGTTTCCTGTCATGTAGCTCTTCTGTACTTTATTTTTAAATAGTGCCATAATGTTATGAATAGGTAGGATCTATTTAAACAATTGTGTTACCTTTTTTATTTATTCCATCTTTTGGTTCTTAATAAGAATAATTTTTTAATCATTGCTATAATTTTAAATATTTTTATTTTGATCTGCCCGGATTCGAACCCGGGTGGTCCGCCTCTACGTGGCAACGCTCTAACCATTTGAGCTACCGGGGTCGCCCCCCCCCCCACCTTGGACAAATCTGTTCTCTTCACCGATCCCAAATTCCCCGTGTTCTCGCAATTTTTGCGATGTATACACGAGAAAGAACGTTCGTTGAATATTACTTTTAATTTTAGGATCTTGTTGACTTACGTCATTATATTATTTATAATTTATTATAATTGTTAAATCTTTTCTCTTCAAAATAAAAATATTTATAATAAGAATAACTATAGTAATATAATTATTATTATAGTTTAATGTATAGTACAGTAAACTCTTCTATGCTTTAGCTTTAAATAATACCTAAAAGTCAACGTTTATATTTTTATTATAAATGATTGTATATTTATTATCCACCATTTTTATTATCTATTTTATTTATGTATCCCTTGCAATATTTTATTAACACATTCTAGTATATCGTCATTAATATTTCCATTATTTACGTTCGTTATAGTAGATTAATTAGTAATACCTTCTTTATTTAAATTATTCTCTCTGTCTCCCTATATTTATGTATTTTTACTGATATATACCTATATGCCTAATTTTATTTTACCTATAATGTATAATTTTAATTTGTCTGTATTTTGTGTCTTTAGACTTGAAGAGGCTAGCAATGTGGGTCGAAACGCTGGGCATTCCTATAAACAGTTCATACCCTATTTAAGAGATTTACCTCCATCCGGACAATTTTCTTTCTCTTAAATTTAATCTGGTTTCTTAATACTAAAATAATTTGAATAATTCGACGTAGGTACTTTCTGTATAATATCACTGCTATCACTAATATCAACTACGAACATAAGCGAGCAAGGAGAAGGAAATAATTTATATATTCGTCCTATTGGTCAAGCCACACCCCTTTTCGTCTGATGTTATCCTCCCGTCATTGTCATGCTCTGCCGCTCTATGCTCGAGCTTTAGTCATGTAGGTGTTCCTAGACTACGCAACTACCAACCTTGAATATATTAATATCATTTTCATTAACATATTATACGGCAATGGCAACATAGTGTTACGGTCAGAGCGGGAAGGAGGACCGGCTGAGAGGATTAGGCAAACAATGGGATTAAGCGGAAGGGATTAAAGAAGTTGCCGAGGCCCATCTCGTTCAACCTGGATCGGCCTGGATGGTTCTCGATCTTGTTCCGAGTAATGCCCCACCCCGACCTACCTTGCCTATATAAAAAGGACAGCGTTTTCGGCCGGCCCAGTCAGTAATAAAGCAGCGAGTAATAAGCCAGTCAGTAATAAGCCAGTGAGTAGCAGTCGTTAACTAGTGGCAGTGTGTGTGAGTTAGTTAGTATTAGTATCAGTCTGTAATAAGTGCTTAGTGAGCAACAGTGACAATTAGTGGCCGTGTAATAAGTGTAATAAACTGTGTGGCAGTTTGTCATATTTGGAGAGTCTTTCGGTCGGTGGACTTTAGTTAGCGAACTGTAAGTGTTAATTTGTAATTGTAAACTATAGTGTAATATTATTGTATTTGTACAAATTTATATAAATAGTTTAGTTACTTAGTATAAACAATATCTTATATTATTTGTATATTATCTTAGAAATTAGATAACATTTAGTAGAATATTATTATTGTAAATTGATATTAGTTTAATAATTTAACTGTTTTAAATAATCTCATTGTATTCTTTCTAATTTGTTAATAAATATTAGATTCTTGAATTAAGTAATAGTTTAGTCCATTTTACATCCAGTAGCCCGTAACAATAGCAATTGATAATGGTAAGTTAAGAATTTACATGTCTTAATTCCTACTTGAGAAACAAGTGAAAATAAAAACAATCTGGATCCACAACTTTTTAAAATAACTATAATAAATCTATTTTTTGGTTTAGTTGCCTGAATTATAAATTGTTTTTAAACTATTAAAAAAATAAATAACAAGAAATACAGAAAGGTGATTGTAAGGATAGTCTCCCTCAGCTACATTATTTGTTTATTTATTTAACATCACATGTGCTAAGTTAAATGAATAATTTGGCAAAAAGGGCGATGCTACAGTAGGAGACCAACATTTTTCCTATCCAGGTATAATCAGGATAGGGATCTTTAACGTGTACCTGACACCGCACAGGCTCGGGGCCAAAATTTTACGTTTCTTCCGAAGGACGGCATAACTAAGGATTTGTTACTCCCTCTAAAAAATCCTAAGGCTACCTGCCGGTGACGAACCTTGCACTATACGGAAAATTGAGTTAGAGGTAGATTTGTTTAGGATTATTGCTTACTATTTTGAATGGAAAATAAAAAGTTCTTTAATTGAAAACAGGATGAAAATACTATAAGTAGAAAACCTTCCTCTATTTGATGCAAAAGATTCAAAATATTTAATATTTTCAATTATTTTTGTTTGGAAGAGAAAAGATTTGCCCCGGCCGGGATTCGAACACGGATCTTTTCTGCTTCTCCGTAGCAGTGCTCTAAACCACTACGCTACCAGGGGTCGCATCCCAGTCAGACAAGTCCGGTTCCTTCACCGATCCTATATCCTCGATTTCTCGCAATTTTTGCGATGTATACACGGGGAAGAATCTTCATTGAACATTACTTTAATTAGGATCTTGTTGACTTACGTCGATATATTGTTTATAATTTTTATTTTTTATTAATTGTTATTATTTTTATATATTTTTGTTTTGAAGAGAACGGATGTGTCTGACTAGGATACGAACCCTCGAGAATCTTTTCTCTTCAAAACAAAAATATTTAAAAATAATAACAATTAATAAAAATAAAAATTATATTTAATATTTTCAGTGGAGCAAATTCCGGATTCCCTTACAATAGCATTAAACTATGTTTGAGTGGAAAATAGTAGACTGGCTAATTCTAACGATGGATTGAATTGGTCAGGGGGTGCAGTCAAAGATAACACAAAATAATCAGAACTTATTTTTTAATTTTACCAACGTTTCGGTCTATGGTGTAGGCCATCTTCAGGGCAAATAGCGGGTGCCTGGGCTGTGGTGACTTGTCAAATTATAAGTTCTGCTTATTTTGTGTTATCCTTGACTGCACCCCCTGATCAATTCAATCCATCAATAGCATTAAATTAGGATATAAACAAAAACAAAAGCAACAGATGCCTATTAGTGTTATAAGAAAAAATATAGGGCAGGAGAAGAATATTTTATATGAAATTGAGACCAGGAGGCTGCACTGGTTTGGCTAACTGATGAGAATGAGACACAATAGATGGCCAAAGAAACTCTCCCTATATAAACCAGACTATAGAAGAAATAGAGGAAGACCAAGGAAGACATGGGTGGAGGATGTAAAAGAAGGAATGGCGAGAGGAAGAGGAAGAATGGGCTGATAGGAAGACTTGGCGGGAAGAGATTTTGGGCATCGGGATAGATTAATTGTAAAAAACCCGAATAAATAAATAATTTAAAAAAAAATCCAAGAAGTTTTTCCAGCCAGGTTTTCTAAGGCCTTGTAACTTTGTTTCGATTTTATTCAAAACATCTTCGATGTGTATTGATACTTTTCTTTAAAATGTTGTACATTTATCGTGTTCCAATGTTAAACTTTAGTCGGCTGCAACCGTGATAAGTGAAGTAAAAACTCTGTTTGGGTAATGTTTGCATCTTTCTCAGCGGATTTTAATTTTAATAGGAAGAATATTTAAACATTCCAAAAAGTTAATGTTAGTGGTTCAATATAACAATTAAACTTAAAACATTGTAATAAAATTATTACAATTACTTGTGTTATAATTCTCCTTTCAAACCACTATAATTTTTACTTTCAATTAGTGCAATCATATTTGAGAGTCTCTATGATAGTTACTTCCTTGCGCTAAGTGTTGTAGTTATAATTATAAATATTTCTGTTTTCTGATCACTTAAAATTACCTCTACGCTGGTAAGAGATGAAAAAAACTCATTGGATTTGTGAAATTGCTTTGTTAACTTTTGATAATATGCCCCTCATTTGTTAATTTATAATTTTCAGAAATCCTATGTTTACTGAATTAAAATTTTATTTTTTAAAATTAATTATCGATCAATTTCTTCCTTTATCTTTTCCTTAGTATTGCACATGTACTTGAAATGCTAGAATTAAATCACAATTGCATACTATTGCAATTGGTAATTTCAATAGTAATAGCTTACCTAGCAATTGTAATTGCGGACTACAGTAACAATAACATGATTCAATAAATAATTGAGATTATAATTATTTGTAATTGTAAAAATATTTCTGTAATTTTAAATACGGTACTTTTAATTGAAATTTGGTTTAAACTAATATTGGTAGAAATAAAACTTATAATTTTCTAAATCGTCCTTTTTACTAACTCTGATATTGAGGTAAGATGTTGAAGTCATGCTCGTAAATATTCTTGTCTGCGTAAAGTGGAAAATGCAACGTCACGTACTGATATTTAAGTTCTCTTAACTGTGAGATCTTTATTGAATGCTCCTGTGAAATCAAATTGCAACAGCTTCGAATGCGGTCGAGGTGTGGCCGATAGAGATTTTTAGCCACGCCTGTAGATCATTTTTCAAAAGTATAATTATATTTAGTTCAAGAATCCCTAATATAAATATCACTGTAGACAATGATATTATATATAAAGATATAACAAAACGTAAAAAACAAATGGATACTGGAGGTTTTCAGGTGTAAATTTCTAATACAACTTTAGTGTTAACAAAAAAGCTATACTTGTAGAGCTCTTGAAGTAAGTCACAATCAAAGTTATTATCTTGGTCCAATACTTAAAAACTATGTATTATTTCTATCTTAGAAATTGTGTAAAGAGGGAATTAGAATCACATCCAACCTCAAGGTTTTCTCTTCCAACGAGGGTACTCACGTAATAGAGAATTGATAAGCCCAAGTGTATTTCCTTAACATACAGTGTCAAAATTATAACTTATTGTGTCGATTTCTACCACACAACGGTAGATAGAGTATCAGTAAATTCAGTTCAGTCAGTCCATCTTTTCATACAGCCTAAAAATCATAACAACTTTTGCTATAACCCAAGTAAAGTAGTTAGTGTCCTACGGAACACATCAACGTTCAAAAGTCGCTTTGAGAAGTCGACAGAGCATCTTAGTACCCGCCAACATTCATCTAACGGTGAGATTTTTATAATAATTTTTTTGTTTTCTTTTAATTTAATTTAATTTATAGCAATACAAGAAGTAAATAATTTGAAAGATGTATAAAGGAAATTAGAGAAACTGACCACCAAAAGTACTCGAATAACAAATTCAACTTATAATGTCACGAGGTCATCTTCTTTTCAGACATCTCGGAAGATTAAAGGAATTGAATAGGTCAATTCACTATAACTTTTAAGTTTAATAAGTATATAATTATTACTAACTTACTATTATTATTATTTATTTATCATGTTCGTGTTGGTTTTGAAATATAATAAACAAGTATTATGGGGCATCTCAAGGTGATCTGTTCATTTGTAACACCTATCTCGCAGTTGAACAATTATATTTTTAGATAACTTAATAACCTATATTTCTTTTAATTGTAGAAAAGTAGTTGAACTAAAAAAAAAAAGTTGATGTTTGATAGTCGGCTGTAATCACTCAAATTCATTATTCTGAAAGACATTTCTGCCCAAACTTGCGATCGATCAACAGAGCTAATTGCTCCGGATAGAAACCAATAATCAAGAATATTACTTTATATTTATTCGTGAATTCCTATCCTTAATCCAAATATTCCTGACGATGGTGTCTAGTAGCCAATAATAAATTTATTTATGATATTATTTATTTATTATAGGACGAAAGTAATTGATAGCCCATATCAGGCACAACTAGGATTGGTAAACCTTTCAGTCCAAACCTGGGGCATTTCCGGTGATATTTTGACGCAAATGGTGGCCTTTTTATCAATAATCCCAAAACAAGTACTTTCTATCGAAAAAAATGAATAGACGGGTGCGGTGACTCATGTTCATTTCAATGATTAATATATTTGTGGAAACTATTATAAATCAAATTTTATTCGGTATAAAACTGCTTGATAAAGTTATATTCTTTTCAACAGGAAGAATGCTTTTATTTACAGCCAGAGCATGAATGAGCTCAAATCTGTTCTTAAATTACTGCTTTCGCTTATTACTTTGTAAGATCGTATTCATCTTATAATTTATAAATAATAATATGTTTAACAAAAATGTTATCCATTGATCATTGGGTTTAAAACATTGAATTTACCCATGACTTTTGTTTGTTTGTTCGCGTATGACCGTCAGTTGTTTTACGAAAGCTTTCATTGTTAAAGCAAACATAATCTGAACAACTTAAACAACGTTATATTTCATCCCTTGTTAAATCGATACATATATTAATGCCATTGACCAACCCCTTGTCTGCTGAATATGGGAAGAAAAACAAATTTTGATTTAAATCACTGTGCGATGTTGTGTGAAAGTTATTTCTTCACAGTTTTTTAAAATTAAAAGTAAAAACTAATTAAATATTACACATATTATATCATAAATGAATATGCATGAATATTTTCAACTCCATTTCGACGTGCATTTAATACATTAACTAAATATATGTTTATGTAGTGTCTAACCGTAGTGCTCTGTACTGCGTTCTCAGCTTTTCTTGGCAGCCATATTGACCAATACCTAGGCTATAAAATAACAGTACATTTTGTTAAAATAAGTAATTTCAATTTGACTTAAAATAGATCTTATAACATTCCAAAATTATGAATTAATATTAATAGTAATAATTAGTAATATTCATCTATAGTGCTTCATCTTTCTGTGAGAATTGTTTATACAGTTTACGTAATTAAATTTATTAATTTAAAGAATAAAATAAATTTAAAAGTTGCTAAATTTCGGACATGAAGCAAATATTTTTACACACACACACACACACACTGAGAAAAGTTACAGAACTCTGAATATTAGTGAAGAATACCTCTATTGAGGACCGTAAACTCCTCTCCTATCTGTTCATCAATAGACTACAAAAATAAAACTTAATATTCGTTAATACTTGAAGCTATTTCATATGTCGGTACATGATATTCAGTTAACTAAAGTAATGTAATCATTGGCATTGAGTTCTTTTCAAACTATAAATATAAAAATCAGTATAAAAAGCTTATGTAAGGTGGATTGTTTATAATATACCAAAACTTTGCATCAGTGTAATGAATATTGAAATTATAATTGCCATAAAAATCATCTTTGTCCATTCATCTAGTCTGTTCCAACTAGCCTGAAAAATCATAATATCATTAATAATTTATTTATAACAAATTATATCATTATTATATTAATATGTGCTGTCTTTTGAATATACAGTTAAAACATTATAAATTAAAAACTTTAAAAGGATTAAAATTAAAAAAGCGTTATTTTTTTTTTAGATACATATTTTGAATATAAGTGTGGGAAGCTTTCTCCTAAATTAGCTTAAATAATAGCTTAAATAGTTATTTAAATAAATAAATAAACTAAACAATTATCTAAAAAAAAATTTGTTTAGACAATTTACTTCAACACACATGCTCAAAATATAAAATTCAGACATACCTTAATTATCCTCAAGCTGTATACCAAATTGTAAGAGCGATTAATTTATCCGAATTTTCAGTATTTCCCTTAAACTAGAAATTTAAAATTTAAACAAATGGCTTTCTCATTTATTTTTGTATAAGATTTTTGTATTATAGAAAATTACAATTAAAATTTTATTTAAACTGATCGCAGCCGGCTTTCCCTAACATTCCCAAACTCATATTTCTCAGATTTATTATGACCTTTGAAGTTATAGGATGTTAAAGGTTATTCGTTATATTCCATCTGTGGAATTATGAATATGTATTTAATAAGTTAGTTTAATTAATGCATATTTATACGTCGCCATATCATTATACTCAATACATGGCATTAAGTTCATTACTACTGTTATCAATAGTAATGTATGGTCTGCAATAATTAATCAAATTAGAAATTTATGTATTTGATTAATGTATTTATGTATCATCTGTGTCTCTTTAGCTATAGTCATAGTTCTAACGAACGCAATGAACGTTGATACCATCAATGATTGTTTACATACTTCCATCCAACGATCATTGTCAATGCCCAAAGAGTTGTCCACTTTTAATCCTTTTAATTTAAATTTAATCAAAAGTTTCTATCATTATAAGAATAAAATTCCCCATGGCTAATAATTAAAATTTACTTACATTTGAGTTTACTTGATTAAATTGCACAAACGCATTATCTGTGGGCGAACTAGTTGTAGGCTTCTGGTGCCAACATACCGCCGGGGATGACCTGCTTCTGCACAGATTGTCTACAAATCCTTTGAATCTTTCTGATGATGTTAGCTATCAAAATTACGTTAATAAAATTTAATGTAAATATAAATTTACTATATAATAAAAACATTTTAATTGATTTAAGAGATTAGCTAATATATGACTGAGTGTCTGTGCGGACATAATATAGATGGGCAATACCCTTAAATTTACTGATTCAAATAGCTTTTTATAAGTTTCAATCGCTGATAAAAAAAGTGATGGACATTTATTTAACTGAATTATTCGTCTCGATGATAAAAAAATTACCTGTTGGTTAGCAATGAGTCATAGAAAGATCATTGATGTGAGTTAGCCTTTCTGTTACTGATTGTGAAATTGTGGGAATTCACATATCCCTAGTATAGTGCCCGCATATACTTATACATATTTGTTTTAATACTAAAATAATAATGGAATATTATGCATCTGCGCAAGAATCTAGTTTTTAAAATAAGCCATCACAAACATATACGTTTGTTAAGTCTAGTAATTTCGTCTAACACGGTTCTAAACCAGAAGTTTCAGGATCCTAAAGTATTGGTTGACTAAACTAGGTGAAAAAGTAAAAAGTCAATATTTGAAATTAGGATTAATCCGCTTTTGATCCAGAACGCCTCATATTATTAATATACTAGCTTGTGTTATCCTCGAAGCTGTCACCAATTTAAAAGGTAGCCATCAACCAAAATCAATCTTTGGAATAGCAGACAAAGGTTATTTTATTCAACATGTCATACACATTCGTAATTCACATCCGAACTCCTAAAATTAGAATCTCAATTAAGTGTACTATTATACAGTAGGTACACTTAATTGAGGAAAACCCGGACGGTTGATCTTTGCCAAATCACCCCCCCCCCCTTCTGCATAACCGTGGCTCAGAAACAGTACATGTACTGTACCCTTCGATCGGTTTTAGTGGTGGTTGGTGTTATTTTTTTTAATTTAACAAATCCATACCTTGTACAACTATTTCCAATCAGTCCGTCATTAATTATAATTATACCTAATGCTAGTTGAAATTAGTTATTAAATGAACATTACTTACAGTTGCACTTGACTGCCAATCATTTCCTAATGTGGCTAGCATTTCTTTGTGAAAAGGTGTTTCTTCTTTCTGAAAGTAGTTATCTTACTTAAAATCATTATTGCAATGATATATAGATGTAACGTATTTTGAGAACATATATTACCTGTGAACTGAATATTTTATGGCTATTAAGGAATGGTAACGGATAATAAAATATTCATCTATCAAGATATATTAAATTTTGTTAGACTTCAGTTTCTATCTATGATAATTTAGTTTGTCCTAATCAAGAACCTGTAAGTTTATAGTCGTTTTTTCTCAAAGTTTTATATATATTTCTTTCAAAATTTTCTGGTTTCGGGAAAAAATATGGAAATTTAAGCAGAATGTGGCCCAAAAATTACTGATGGTAATTCATGAGGTTTATTTTTTTAAATTATTATTTCCAAATATTGTTTTCAAGGTTTTATCCACCATAACGATTTTTTGTGGCCAGGGATTTCCTAAGTTTTCATTGTCTTTTAACTTGAACGAAGGTGTAAGAGCGGATACCGCAGTCACTATCACCCAGGTCAAAGATGCTGGCTTTTACCTGCCTGCTGGAGATTGAGTCCCCCTATCTTTTCATATCTACGTTGTTAGAAGAACCTCTAGATTGATGTCTCAGTGGCATAGATTGATATGATGGTTCTTCGGTTGCGGTGTAGAAGGGTAAAAGGGTGGAAGGTGTAGAAACGAAATATCTAAATGCTATATTATGGCAAGTGCTGCGAGAATAAATTCGGTAGGACTGTAGTGCCGAAACTTTCAATCCTTTTATGCAGTCAGCAATTTGGGCCAAGAGCTCATCATATTATTGGAGCCATTCTTTGTTGTCTGAAAGTCTTGTCGACAGCCTATTGGAAGATTAATGAACCTAACATCATTGGGTCGTCGTAGTTTTCGAACAGCTCTCTGCACACCTACGTGTAATTTTTATTATAACAGCAGAGATAAAGTATCGACTGTTTCTTTACGCAATGACCCAAATAAATAGGGACATTTTTCTATATCTTTATGTGAGTCTACTTCAGTATGAAAATTCTGTTATCCTATATAACACAAACTCACTACTCAGGTTATTTCAGTGAGCCTCATGTTACACTAGTTGTCACATGCCACATGTTTCCCGTTCGCTTCTCACCGCTAATCTACACTCAGGGCTTTTCCTGTCAGTTTCTTGAAGGAAAGTACGGCTTTAATAATTAGAAGCCCTAGGTTCATTCCCAATGCGTTGGATGTCCCTATAGCCATGCCAAATTCCTCTTTAAGTAATAAAGCTTTGTATGAATCACTAGCTCATAACACCATAATACTTAGTCTAGTACACGATGACTTATGGGAAGCAGTCGAGACACGAGGGCCGAAAGAGGATGACGATTGGAAGAATAAGAACCGAAAAGCTCATTCCAGGATCATTCTATTTGTTGATAAAACCAACTACTCTCATATTCGAGATACTAAGACTGCTTCAGAAGCCTGGAAAGCCCTGGAGACTGCCTTCGAAGACTCAGGCCTAAGTAGAAGGGTAGGATTATTAAGAACTCTTGTCACAACAAGACTTGAAAGCTTCCGAAACATCGAAGACTACTGCGACAGGATTATGTCAACTGCCCACAAGCTCAATGAAATCAAAATTGCTGTGAGCGACGAACGGATTGGTACCCTTTTGCTAGCAGGCCTCCAAGACTATTATAGGCTTATGATCCAGGCCCTTGAGAGTTCCGGAACCCCGATAACCTGTGAAAGTAAAGTTAATGCTAGACGTCAGGAATTCCGACTACGAAGAATCGGATGACTATGCTCTGGCAAGTGTTTGGAACAATAAGCGTCAGCAGAAAACCTTCAAGTGTTTTAGGTGCAATCAAGTGGGAAATTTCGCAAAAGACTGCCGTTTAAATCGAAATCATCATCAACAGGAGACAAGACCTGTAAGTACTGATCATGTAAAAAGGGCCCTTTTGGCAGCGAATCCAGCAAAAGATTTTTGGTATCTTGATTCTTGTGCTTCTGCACACATTACAAATGATAAAACAAAACTTAAGGATTCTAAACCCTGCACATTCTGAGTATTGGCAGCAGATGGTTCTAATCTTAGTGCGGACATCAGTGGTAGTCTGGACTTAAAACTGCACAATGGTGACAAAACGGTAGAAGCGGAAGCTAATGATGTGTTCGTTTTGAAGGACTCCGCGGTCAACCTACTTTCTGTTAGCAAAATCACTCAAAAAGTTTATTCATTCACCTTTGATAGGTCAGGAGGTTACATTCATGATAAGACAGGTGAGTTGGTGGCAACAGCTGTTTTGAAAAATGGAGTCTATTGCATGAAAACTTTACAATCTAACAGATGTTTTTATAGAGTTCAAAGTAAGGATTTTTTATGGCACAGGAGATTAGGCCATATGAACCGTAAGGCTATGGCCAAACTCAAGGACTCATCCTTCGGTTTGGAAAGCAATGTAGTGGTCCAGGATCGCTGCGAAATCTGCATCATGGGAAAACAATATCGTCTTCCATTTAAAAGAAGTAAGATATGCTCAAAAAATATCTTAGAGCTTATCCACACCGACCTGTTCGGTCCAATGGAGCAGGTATCGGCTGATGGCAGGAGGTATTTATTAACATTTATTGACGATTAATCCCAGATGATGTTTGTCTATTTCCTTAGGAACAAGAGTGAGGTTTTCACATTGTTTAAACAGTTCAAGGCCATGGTCGAGAAGCAATCAGGAAAAAAGATTTGTTCAGATAATGGAAGAGAGTACATCAATAATACTCTACAGGATTACCTAAAATCGGAGGGAATAATTCACCAGTAGACTGTGAGGTATACCCCTCAACAAAATGGTGTTGCTGAATGGGCCAACAGGACTATTGTCGAAAAAGCCAGGAAAATGTTGTTGGACGCGGATCTCCCAAAAGAGTATTGGGCGATGGCAGTATCCACGGCTGCCTATCTCCTGAACAGATCTCCATCATCGACCCTGAAGGATGTAAAACCATATGAGAGATGGTATGTTCGGAAACCAAACCTGTCTCATCTGCGTGTTTTTGAGTGTAAGGCGATGGTACACGTTTCAAGGCAACAAAGAAAAAGTGGGATTCTAAGTCAGAAAAACTCATGTTTATGGCCTATTGTGATGCTACCAAAGGATATCGTTTTCTCGACCTGAATACTAACATAGTCACCATAAGTAGAGATGTCATATTTCTGGAAGAAGGTGATGGAGAGAACGAAAAACCAACTACTACCGAAGCTATCGTTGATGACACCAAAGGAGAAATCTCTGAAGAATCAGAGCTTTCACCCTGAGCATAAAGATGATGAAGACCCTCAACAAGAAGCCCCTGACAGTGAGGATGAACCTTTTCACAGATTTGACGACACAGGTATTGAAAAAATACCAGACGCCCCTCGTCGTTGTACCCGTCCACCAAAACCTAAAATTTGGCAGGACCATGTCACATATTACACAGAAGGATTTGATTCATCCGACTCCATTTGTGTAAAGGAAGCGTTAAGTGGCTCTGATGTGGAACAGTGGCAAGGAGCTATTAAGTCAGAATTCGGATCTCTCATAAAGAATCAAAGTTTTGAAGAGGCTGATCTACCCAAGGGGGTGAAACCTTTAAAAACAAAGTGGCTTCTAAGGATCAAGCCTGGAAAAGATACAAACACGCCAACATTCAAAGCGAGGCAGGTGGTGAAGGGATGTAGTCAGATCGAAAGTGTCAACTTTTTTGTTCATTTAACGTCACTTTATGCTGCTATGGCTAATCGGAGAACTTTCGGAGAACTTGTCAACTTTTTTAAATCATACTCACCCGTCGTGAAACACTCGTCCATCAGATATCTATTAGCACTGGCAGCTCAGAAAGATTTTGAAATTGAACATATGGATGTAACCACAGCTTATTTATATGGCGATTTAGATGACACCATATATGTGACTCCACCGGAGGAATACACTTTCATCTCAAAAACAAAAGACAAGGTTTGGAGACTCAAGAAAGCCGTATATGGTCTGAAGCAGGCTGGAAGAAACTGGAACATAAACTTAATGAAGCACTAAGCGAACTTGGTTTCAAGAGATCACAAGCAGACCCTTGCATTTATTACTCCGGAAGTGGTGAGAGCTTTGTCATCATTGCAATTTTGTGGATGATCTTTTGTTTTTTGGAATAGACTCAATATTAATTCAGAACATTAAGGAATCCCTTGCAAAAATGTTTGATATGAAGGATCTTGGCCCAGTGAATCATTGTATCGGTATGAACATCACCCGAGATAGGAAACATGGAAAAATTTGGGTGTCACAAGAAGAATATTGTAAGAAAATAATCAAAAAATTTGGAATGAGCGAAGCCAACCCAGTGTCCACTCCGCTTGATCCTGGACTGAATCTGGAACCCTTAGATGGCGACGGTGAAGAGGTGGTTGTTCCTTATCAAGAAGCGATTGGTAGCCTCCTTTACTTATCTCAAGTGACTAGACCAGATATATCCTTTGCAACTATTCTTCTCAGTAAGTTCAATCAGCGTCACAATATAAGTCATTGGCAAGCTGTAAAGCGCGTTTTTAGATATTTAAAAGGTACTATTAATTACAAATTAGAGTTTTCTTCAAAGAGTAATGATCAATTGGCAGCTTATTGTAATGCTGATTGGGGGAGCAAATTGAATGATAGATATTCTGTGACTGGTTGTTCATTTAAAATGTCCGGTAGCTTGATATCTTGGTTTAGCAAAAGACAAAAAACCATTGCTTTGTCTACTTGTGAAGCAGAGTATATGGCTCTATCATTTACAGTGCAGGAGCTGTTATGGCTTAGATAATTAATGTCAGAAATTGACCCTGAAAGTGCCAATAAGTGTTTTAGTGTTCATTGTGATAATAAGAGTGCTATACAACTTGCAAAGAACTCTGTTACTAATCCAAAATCTAAAAACTTAGATATTAGATATCATTTTCTAAGAAAACATGTCGAAGATGGAATTGTTTCTATTAAACATCTATCAACTGATTTGACGTGGGCCGATATATTAACTAAATCATTAAGCATGTGGCTTGTGTAAGTAATTTGGGTCTTGTAATGTAGTGCAGCTAATGTGGAATTACAAATTTAAGGGGGTGTGTTGAGATAGTAAATTTGTATTGATTATCATGTATGCAGCGCCAGTGGCTTCAGTTAGTTGCTGCTCTGACAATGTGCAATGTTTGTCTTATGTATACAGTTTTATCCTTCTAATCCGTGTCTATTTTATTTCAAAATAACCCAATTCACATGGAATAATATATATTATGTTGTAAGTAACATTTATGCAAAAGAAGAGACAATGATATAGCTTAATGTCTAAGGTGATAGTAACTAAAGGGTATATACCCATGCTTAGGTAAATCCCTTTGAAGGGGCATCTAATATACCCAGCTGTATTAAGTGATAACAGAAGGAATCAGTGAATTAATAATTTAATCTTTTGACTTCAATAGCGTGTATCAAATCAAATATTTAAACTAAATTAAAAATAATACAACTCTTTTACTCAAACTAAATGTAGAATGAATGATTTTAGTTTTATACAGTTATTTACATTTATTACCATAAATAATAAATATTTCTAATTTGGAGTAAAAATTTACTTATATATCAATACTAATTATAAACTACCTATAAGAGTTGATTTTGTTTAGATTGATCCTTAAAAGCAGTAGAAATGATTGTCACAGTTTTATATTTAATATATTACAGTTTACCATTTAATCTATATTCTTTATCTCATTATTCATTATTTAGTCACTAACATAATATCACATCCTAGTATTATGTATTAAATCAAAGAAAAAGGTATTAGCAATTATAAGAAGACAGGTGTGCAAGGCCTATGGCCATGGTCTTTCGACCCTGAAACTGTTTTAGATAGCCATGTAAAAGAAAAACCCACAGTATACAAAATAATCTGTAAAAGATGTAGGACCTCTGACGCCTTAAGTGCAAAAAAAAAAAAATCCTTGCCATATTATCTAAGACAGTTTAATATATATATGTATATATAAATGTGTAATCAGTTGTAACCAATAGAGGACAACTATTTAGTTTATGAATAAAAATGTATTTCATAACTCAGTTCTTTTTCATTTAATCAGTTTGAAAGAGTAATTAGAAAAATGCCATTTACATCTCTCAAGATTCATTGTGTAATAGCTTAATAATGTAACAAAATAAAAATGCAATCCAAAATCATTATGAATGATATTACTGGTCAATAAACAACACTTATGTATACATTATAACCCGCAGAGGCTAGCTCAAGATTAGTGAGATTTTTCATTCCCACGGTCCCCTAGTTCAGTATACAGCACCAAAACTCTCAGAACAAACAGTACACAATTCTCTTATACTAACATAAAGTCACTTACAGTACACACTCTAGGATCACCTTCCTTACGCCCCGGATGGGGGAGTAAGTCAGGGTGCTCTGAGGAGGCAGCGGATTGATCCCCTGCTTCTCCTTAAAACCATAATTATTACTGAAAATGAAAAGAATAGAGCTGGTTTATTTTTACTGAATATGACACAGGACAGGAAATGTTTTTTAGAATTGCCATCTGGTACATTCGAAGTCTGACAGGAAGAAAAAAGTGAGCTTGTGGAGTAAGCCAAGAAGGCCAAAGTGGATCTGCTTGGGATTACCAAGGCTAAGAAGGAAGGAATGGGGAAACTGAAAATCCAAGATTACAGGCTTTTGTATTCAGGTATAGATATCAATGAAAGATCTGCTGAAGAAGTCGGGTTCTTGTTCCATAATGACCTAGCTTCATTAATAATGGCATCATAGTTCGTGAGTGACTGAGTTTATGGTGTTGGACATTGCGGAAGGAGAAAGGACAAAGTCATTGGCCATTGACTATGGGTCTAACCAAAATGTATGAACAGAAGAAATGAATTTCATTTTTAGTTCCCTACAGAAAGAAGTTAATGACTGCCTAAATGGTTGATTTGGTTGTGAACATGATAAGTGGCCTGAAACTTAAGGTTAGATACAGGTAACACTTTCTAACTCATAATGGAGAGAGAATTTTGAACTTCTAGGTGGCAATAGATCTTACAATAGCAATTCCATAATTGAAAGCATATTACTAAATGGAGTAAGGCATTGATAATAACCGCTGCTTTAGTAAAAAGGCGCCTTGCAACTGAAATGGACTTATGGAGAGAGCTGTCAGGGTGTCCCGGTGAGAAAGAAGTTCTAATGTTTCAAAATCTGAGAGGAAATGAAAACCCATCAAAACTCCTTGTAAAACATAGAAAAAGGGAGATTGGAATGATATGGTCATTTCAGAAGAATGAAGGAAGAAAGATTGTCCGATTTAATATTCAACTGGAATGATGAAGGGAGGAGACGGTGTGGAAGACTACAAAAATGATGGATAGCAGAAATTGAGGAAACTGTGCCATGGTTTGAGGGAGGAAGATGTGTGAGATAAAAGAATATGGAAAAACAAAATTAAAGAAATTTTTGGTTGAAGGAAACCTCAATCTGAAGAAACCCTTATGAAAAAAAAAACATTTAAATTTCTACAGTAGCTTAAAATAAGTACACCTGTAATGGTATTACAGTTCTAGTATCGTTGGTCAACATCTTTTCCTTGATCAAGGCTACAAGGAAAAGATGATTTTTCAAAAAAATTACTAATTATATCCAGTCATTAGTCCATCCAATTCTGGGAGTTCTTTGCCAATTTTTTTCTAACGAAAAAAAAATCAAATATCAATGGGAATAATGTCTTTCACACCCATTTCACCAGTCTCATCTTCTGTCGTATCACAGACATAAGTTCTATATGCCATTATTTGCATCATCCCTAGTGACTTTGGAGGATTTTTTTCTTAATCTTCAGAACCTGGAGACATATAAATGGTATTTTTCTGAATGCTCATTTTTTTTTAATATAGTAATTTGGCCATTTTGTAGAATGATTCCGTTCTTTATTCCTGAATAATTAAAATAGAGAAGCATTAACTAATAGAATGGAATGTAATCATCTTTAGATCAGATATACAAAGTTCTCATCATCAGCAATATTCACCCGTTGCTTTTTGTTGTACAACAGAGGTTAATCTTATTCATCTGAACTTGTTATGCTTCTTACTATGGTAAATAAAATTTAACATATTTTAAATGTATTACTTATTTTCCTTCCAATTAACCACTAACTGGCTTCAGATATATTTATTTATTGCTTACTTCAAAGCACAGGAACAATGAAGAGAGACACAGTATATTGACTTTTAATATTTTATTCATTTGTTGATGGTCTAAGGGCAATCGAACCTGTATAATTATGCCAAAATACAGATATTTTAATATAACAAAAAAAATGTCATAATTAGACAGTTGTTCAGATTTTTTCTTTTATCATATTTATATACACTCTGTAAACCTACAACCCTGGTGAATAAGTGTTTGAGTTGAATTTTGCTTAGTGAGAGTTAACTGTAGTGAACTATTGACACAATTCTGTTGAGGAAATGGAATAGTATCAATCTCATAGTTTTTGGGTTGAAATAGAGTTGTAATATTAGCATTTACTCCTTTTCACGCCAATCCGTGACTTAGCTCCTTATTCACTACCAAAATATTATGATTTCGCTTCTCTAGCTACAAGAAAATCATTTTGGAGAAAATTTGACTAAACCACTTATTCACCGGGGCTGTAGACATTATTCAGGTTAATTTTTCTTATTGAATTTAAGACTAAATATATAATTTTATATTTACATAACATAATTTTAGACTTTTGTCAATTGTTTAAGAATAGTGCTCTTTTTTAGATGACAGTATTATGAATATTGTCTTATTTGATTAAAATTGCTTGCTATTTCTTGGAGACAATTTCTTTAAATTGCTGAAAATTCTTTATTATGTTTATGGAAAAGCTTATGATTCATAACTTTTGTGTTTGGGTGTGTTCTAATAATAATCTTTACAATTTGTCTCAAGTTTTTGTCTGCACTCTGTTACATCTAACAACATAGGTAGGTAAAAATTATGTTTCAACTGTTGGGATAGAGCCTAAAATTTTTTGATTATTTTTTACCGATTTTGGGGCATTTTCATATGCACAATTTTGATTTAGGGAGTGGCTATCCCACCATGGGTGTAATATGTTTGTGTGATGTAGGTAATTACCTAAGTACGCAGTATTTGCCTAGGTAGGAAAGTGGTAGTAGGTAGGGTGTCTTCATTGATTGGAGAAAATTACCAAATAGTGGTAGACATGTAGAGGTATGGTGGTTGATAATGTTTCTACCAAGTCTCTAACTTTCTAATTATTGGGGTTTTCATTTACACAAATTTGTGTATTATATATGGGCCCTAAGAAATGCCAGTAAATTTTTGACAGAGGGTATCTTTAAGTCTTAGAGAACTAAATGACTTGTCAAAAAATTAACCATTTCACACTGATATTTGTTTTGGTAATTTCTGTTTCTTCAAAATACTACTTTTTCTGATATTCACCCGTTTAGCACCTATGATTTTGATATGTACTGTTATTAGTGATCAAGCCATGATTATGATAATAAATATGTCTTATACTTACTGACAAAGCAGACAGTGAAACTGTGTTACGGCTCCTGGCAAGAACTTTATTTGTTCTTGTAGAATGACTGGTTTGAGGTAATTCTAAAAAATCCAAGTCATGAAAGGAACCAAAGTTATCATTCATTTTGTATCAGCAGCATAACTTTTATAATTTTTTTTTATGTGATGTATTTAGTTTTATGTCATTTTTAAAAACTAAAACAATACATCTCGTTATCATAAGTCATTGACATGTGTTAGTTGAATGTATTTAACTATTAGGAATTTTCCTACTAGAATAATTATAATTTTATAAAATTATCCATTAGATTCTTTTAAAATGAATGTTTTATTTAGGTTACATTTTCAAATGGTTAGCTATATCTTGAAAATTAAATGAAATGCTAGAACTAGTTCATTTTTGTATTTTTTTAATAAAAGTTAGTTCAATAAAATTATTAAATTAGTATAAAATATAAACAGCTGAAACTCAGTTATTCATAAATTTTATTCAATTTTATTTTATTGTAACTTCAATTTTAATTTTTGTACCTCAAGACTCCAGTGATAAGAATTATCATTATTTTGGATAACTATGACCCCTATGAAATTCAAGGACAAAATAAAGTTGAGAAATGGTCAGTGTAGGAGAAATTTGCCAGTATTTTAATATGCCTGTTATTTAATTAATAACCATGAAACAATCTTGTGGGGAATAGACTTTTATTTTATAGTGGATGGTCAGACAGTTGTAGAATTCCATTGATGGAATCAAGGTTCAGTTTATAAACTTATCTCCTATACATGGTGTTCAGTCGCGGATCAATTTCATAAATTAAAATTAGAATCTCGCAGATCTGTTCACATTTTGTTTCCATGGCGACGAATAAAGAGGATGTTCAGTAGCGTAACACTTAAAGCTTGTTATACTCAAACTCCCCGGTCACCGCCGTCATGATCGGCTATAGCCATCTAGATTAGGAAAGAAGATTGAAACACCATCTGTCGGCAGAATCGCGATCTTCACTTCACTTGACTCTCCGCATTCAGACTGCAAGCACACATCTCTCTACTCTTCTCTACTGAATCCTAAACCTACGGACATTCACCAAAGGTCGCCGTTCACCGCAGGACATTGATATATTCGCCGAAGGCCCTAGATCGCCTAGCACCACCAGAAGAGACAAGAGGTGCAACCTCGATACCACCAGATCGCCTAATACCAGATGCAGTCAGAATTGAGGTGACGAAATTGACTCCACCACCGTAAGTCTGCCTTTTCTCATTAAATTTGGTAACAGCAAAGACTATTTCATTTCATTCAACGTTCGAGATAGGGACTCTGGACTCAATCACCATGCGGCCATTTCGCCCAGTGTTGGTGTTTGTTTATACGATATATTAACTTTTTCATAGTCATTTCCTTTAGTAAAGACTGCATTATCTCCTTTTGTACCTAGATATAAGTGACCCCTTTGATTGTTTCTTTCTTTCCTTATTTAATTGTAAAATAATTCATTTTCATGTTTGTATTTAAAATTAATAAACCATATGTTTCAGTATCTCGCCAATTGATTTAAAACCCCGACTCTATTTTGCTATTATATTTCATTTCATTATCTTTTTTTTTCTTTCTATTCAGTCTAATCAAGCCCGTACATTTTGGTGCCGAAACCCGGGAATTTAATAAGAGCATTAATTTTTCTCGGCAGATACTGAACCATTGGTGTTGCACGGCCATATTGCCTCATTGTTTACTTAGTTATTCGGCCATATTGTCTCATTGTTTACTTAGTTATTCGGCCATATTGTATACGGTTACTTCCGCCACATATGTGACTATCTATTCAATTCTATTTAGGTTACAATTGTTTAAATTTAAGGCTCATTATTCAATACCATTATTCATTGTAATTTCTTTCAGCCGTTTTTTATTAAGTGTTAATAGTTTAAAATGGCCAATCGTCGCCAATCTAATTTTAAGGGAAAATCTCAAAAGGCAATATTTATCAGTTTATTAAAAGACGTCCAATTTTTCGCCAAAAAATGTAAAACAACTGTGAACAGTAACGAAATCTCATTAGCTCAAATTTATTTTGATCAATTAAAGCAATTAATTTCCAAAATGCGTACCGCCAAGACTGCCCTACTTATCGAATATAAGGGACGATCGATCCCAGCCGATATTCAGGAACAATTTATTCAGGTCCAGTTAGAAGCCGTGGAGTTAGAAGCAGCGATATTCGAACTATGTAATACCGCTGTCCCGACACCTAACCCGCCGGCCATTTTCCTTCCACCTCTTGAGTTGCCCCGGTTGAATGGGGTTATTTCAAAATGTCAACAATTAAAAACATCGAACATTCCAAATCTGGGGGATTATTTATTGTATACTATCGCATTCCAGAAACTTGATCCGGTCACCCAGAGAGAATTTAAACTTCAGCATCCGGAAGAGTTTCCAACGCTCGCCGATTTATTGACCTATATTTCCCGCCTTAAAGCTGCTATCACCGCCGCTTCACTTTTTAACACAGCCCCGGCTCATGAACTAACAGATGAGTCACTTCCGCCCAAGGCTCAATCTCCGATACGACAATTCGCTCCCGCAGCGCGACCGGAAACATCAAATAATTCACCGCACCGCTCCCCCCGGTCAGTGTCTCCGGAATGTAAGCCCCCTCAGCCGCACGACAATTCTGCTCAACACCTCAGCGCCACCGAACCCGGACATAGTTCTTCATCAACTGTTCCCACCTTGCACGATTCGTCTCCACCACCCGTTCGGGAATCACCTAGCCAGTCGCCAACCTTGGGTCATCATTTGCTGGTATCCTGCAAAAATCCATCTCCTCATAAGACTATCTTTCCTGACCCATCGAAAGGTTACCACAATCCTGAGCGATCTTTTCGCCCTTCTCATCGGACTTTCTCCAGAGATGTCAATCGTCTCCACTTATACCCCCTCTTATTTTCGCCGGATAAAGCCTCCGCGCGTCGATCATCAAACTCGCAGGGATCACTAAAAAACTCACCCCCATATAATCCGACCTGTCGTGATACACCGATAAATCACCATACTCTCCCGCAATCCAATCGCCCGGGTCTCTGGGTTTTTCCCAGAGATATTTATCGTCACCGACTCTACCCCCATCTGCATCCTCCTGAGGAATCAACCGCTCGACGCATCTATCCTCGCTTAAGTCCGCCTGAGAAAACTACTATTCGACGCGTATACTCCCTCTTACGTCCTCCTGAGGAATCAACCGCTCGACGCATCTATCCTTGCTTAAGTCCGCCTGAGAAAACTACTGTTCGACGCGTATACCTCCTCTTACGTTCTCCTGAGGAATCAACCGCTCGATACGTGTATCCTCTCTTACGTCCGCCTGAGGAAGCCACCGCTCGCCGATCACCAACCGCCGGTACAACCAGGCCTACCAAGGGACTCTCTTGCACCTTCGAATCTCTTCTCCTCTCTCTCGCCTTCCAGCAACCATCGCCGATCACCGTCGATAGGGATGCTCGCCATTCAAATGTTGGAAGCACAAATTTGTCACTTCTCTTACATATTCACCAATCTCATCTCTTACATATTCACCAATCTCCTCACTCCTATTCGCTACTAGTCCTTGGTATTCTCCATCTAGCTCATGATATTCTCCTAGTAGCCCAATCTATTCTCCTACATAGTCCTACTCATTCTCAGTCCCACTATTCTCCTGCTTCTACAAATTATTCTCACGGTTTCTTTCCAATTGTTCCCTAACATCTCCCTCCTATCCACCTACGTAAGCTTTACATTCATCAACCTTTCCTCTTTTTTCACCAAGTTCACCAAGCAATACTGCTTCTTGCATTCTGCTACCTCATCCTCATATTCGCATACTTCCCCCTATTATTTCTCAAACTTATTCCTTCTACATCCCCATTGTATTTTACTAATTCTTTCTAATACCATCATATTCACCCAGTTCATCAAGCAATACCGAGTCTTACGTATTCATCAACCTCTCCCTCTTATTCTCCGACGTCTCCCGCTTTCTACCATCCACCATATTCACCTACAAGTCCCAGCTACCGCGGCTCTCCCCCATTAACATTCAACATCTCCTCATTGCACAACTATACCTCCCACATATTCACCCAGGTCACCATCTTAGTCTCCATCGTCACCATCTTCTCCAAATCATTACTCACCTCCAGCCCACCATTGTAGTTCGGTGTCTCACTTTCTCCAGTCCACCAATATCTCGGTCACACGCATACGCCCCCTTACCCTCTTATGATGCCACTATCGTGCCATGGCGGGGGGGATGTTCAGTCGCGGATCAATTTCATAAATTAAAATTAGAATCTCGCAGATCTGTTCACATTTTGTTTCCATGGCGACGAATAAAGAGGATGTTCAGTAGCGTAACACTTAAAGCTTGTTATACTCAAACTCCCCGGTCACCGCCGTCATGATCGGCTATAGCCATCTAGATTAGGAAAGAAGATTGAAACACCATCTGTCGGCAGAATCGCGATCTTCACTTCACTTGACTCTCCGCATTCAGACTGCAAGCACACATCTCTCTACTCTTCTCTACTGAATCCTAAACCTACGGACATTCACCAAAGGTCGCCGTTCACCGCAGGACATTGATATATTCGCCGAAGGCCCTAGATCGCCTAGCACCACCAGAAGAGACAAGAGGTGCAACCTCGATACCACCAGATCGCCTAATACCAGATGCAGTCAGAATTGAGGTGACGAAATTGACTCCACCACCGTAAGTCTGCCTTTTCTCATTAAATTTGGTAACAGCAAAGACTATTTCATTTCATTCAACGTTCGAGATAGGGACTCTGGACTCAATCACCATGCGGCCATTTCGCCCAGTGTTGGTGTTTGTTTATACGATATATTAACTTTTTCATAGTCATTTCCTTTAGTAAAGACTGCATTATCTCCTTTTGTACCTAGATATAAGTGACCCCTTTGATTGTTTCTTTCTTTCCTTATTTAATTGTAAAATAATTCATTTTCATGTTTGTATTTAAAATTAATAAACCATATGTTTCAGTATCTCGCCAATTGATTTAAAACCCCGACTCTATTTTGCTATTATATTTCATTTCATTATCTTTTTTTTTCTTTCTATTCAGTCTAATCAAGCCCGTACACATGGTATTGTTGTTTTGTATTATGACTTGATAAGGAGGAGGTGTTGTCATCAGCAGTTAGCCCGACTATTCTTTCCCTTTTCCTTATGCATTGTTCAAATTATATTACCAGCTATTCTTCCTTTTAATAAGGTATTATAATTTATCAATAATAACTATTCAACACTGGATATGATTATTAAATGAAAATAATTCCAATAAAAAAACATTTCAAGTTATCACTATTTTATATAAGGAACCCGTAATGGATGGGTATAGCATAATGTATTGTTCTGGGTGCAATAACATTTATACTACTGCAATCTAGAAATTATTAACTCAGTAATTCGTGGATTTTTATATTTATTATATTTACAATTTAAAAAGTCATTACTTCTGTCGATGCTAAATGGAATGTTGTTGGAAACTAAATAGAAATTGTAATGGGTATTTATTTTCAACTAGGCAAATCAAAAATACGTTTTATACAGGTTTGTCATTTTTCAGTTGTTCAAAAAATATTTTATGGCATTTCTCTAAAATAAGACTAGGGAATGGGGAATTCTTCTATCAATTTTTAAGAGAACTCATTAAAAATATTTTTAAAAATGGATTATTACTTACCAAAATATAGCACAATTCAGAATATTCGTTTTGTCTGTATTTTACTAAAATATTTTTCATATAAAACATTTAATCCTATCTCTTGTTTAAAAAATAATTTAAGCAGTTGATTTAATGACGTTTGTGCTGATTCTTTTTATTTTATCTTAACTAGGGGGTACTCCTTGTCCGCCTTAAGGCAGACCAACTTCTAATTTGTTCAAATCACTAGAACTCCCATTTTTATGTAATTGTATGTATATAAACTTTTTTTTTATCAATTGTCATTACAATATAACACTATAACAATTGTCATTACAATATAACACTATAACAATTGTCATTACAATATAACAGTTTTTTTTATCAATTGTCCCAAAAATAGAGAACAGCAAGCAAGTGATTTCAATCTTCCTTAGAGTTCTCCTTGTTTTTGTGTAACCTCCTATGTTATGTTATTCTCTGTCACGTTTTTGTAGATAATCTGAAATATAGCTTAAGTTCCATACTATAGTGTGTCTTGTGTCTGGTCCTAATACATCAAAATGTAGTTTAACAGGTTATGGGCCCAGCACGCTTCCACTGCGCCACTCTGCTCTCTCAACAACAGAGGCTGAATACATGTCAATGTCTTCTGCAGCGCAGGAAGCTTTATGGTTAAGGGGCCTCTCTGAAGAGATTGAACAGCCTTCAAAGAATCCTACTCAGATCTTCTGCGACAACCAGGGAGCAAGGAATCTGGCACTGAATGGTGCTTATCAGTCAAGGACCAAGTATATTGACATACGGCACCATTTTATGAGAGAAAAGGTGCAGAAGAAGCTTCTGGCCTTCACGTACATACCAACCAAGAACATGGTCGCCGACTCCTTGACTAAGGCGCTTGATGTGGATAAGTTCAAAGAGTGTGTCAAGTGCCAAGGACTCCACAAATAAGGAGGGTGTTGGATAATCGATTTGTGTATCCATGGCAACCATCCGCTCAAGCCTGAGATATAGTGTGTGTGTAACCTCCTATGTTATGTTATGTTACTCTCTGTCACGTTTTTGTAGATAATCTGAAATATAGCTTAAGTTTCATACTATAGTGTGTCTTGTGTCTGGTCCTAATACATCAAAATGTAGTTTAACAGTTTTCCCTGCATTTCTTCATCCTCTCCTCAAAGGCTTTCCTTCTTTCTTCTGCCCACTCTGGTCGAAGTAAAATTCCACTTATTAATCTTATTTCTGAGTATATCTTTATCCAGACATGTTTCCGCAACATCAAATTTTGTTTTGACCAAACCTTTCTTAACTTAAATTAATCAATTAATTAGTTAATTAATTGTATATTTTATATTATATTATTGTCTTTTTGTATACCCCATCGTATATATTTTTTTCTTTTGAATAAGGATTTTTTTATTTTATCACACCTTATTAATTTATAAATTTATTACATGTCTTAAACTTTTTTTATATAATAGAGTGATACATTTGAATACACAAAGGCAATCGATAAAATGAAAATATTGTATTACAAATATATATTTCTTTAACACAAAAACATATTACCTTTACTTATAAAAATAATACAAGTAGGCACAATAGGTGAAATCACTCTTATTAATGAGTGCAAAACTTGATGTTACATGTGAAGCAATTGAATAAGTCATACACTTTTAAGTACAAATAACAGTACTAATATTTTCTGATGAGTGTATATCACTATTGTAAAGATATGATCATCATAATTCATATTTTCATTAATAAATTATTAGCATAGAATAAATTTTATTTGGCTTATCATTTATAAGAATGTAATACTTATTAATAAAATTATTTATATGGAATCATTTAAAAAATAATAATTATGTCTCAGTAATACAAGGTTATCAAAAACACAAGTTTAAATAACAAGAAACAAAATCTACCATTTTCTATTCATAATCACAGTAGTTGACTTACTTCTAATTATTTATAAATGAGAACATATAGCTTTAAAAGACTAGTTTTTACACAATTTTTTACCAGTTTCTACTTTTTTAATGAATTTCGCTACGTCTCTACTTTGAATAATGGAACCATAGATTTGATAAGGTAATGTAGTTTATCAATAAAAACTACTCAGTACTGGATAAGATGATTAAATGAAAATAATTCCAATCAAAAAACGTTTCAAGTTAGTACTATATTATACAAGGAACCCAATAATGGATGGTGACACATACTATTAGATGTTAGTGCTAGGTAAATTCATCACATCATTAAAAAGGATAAAAGATCTTAATAGCTGAAAACAAATTTTATTAGGAATCATATAACTGGGCACTTCATATGGCAAAGGCTTTTCTGGTATATTTTGTACATATTACAAGATTTTTTTAACATTTTATTTTTTGTGATAATAAATTTAGCATGGTAGAAAGCAGATAAAGATTTGAAAAAGTGAGTAATTTTGACCAATTAAATAAAAAATGTTTCCAAAGTTCTCCAATTAACTAGGGGAAAAAAAATCATTCTAAACAAAACTCTGCTTCGCCCATTGCTTATATATGGAGTGGAAATTTGCTTGTTTTTGAATGCAGGGTCCTACAAAAAATATTTAGGCAGGTCTTTGTTGTTGGATGGTGGAGACAGAGGAAAAACCCAAAAAATCTATAATTTCTTTTGTTAGTCCAATAATGTCATCAAACGATCCAACTAAGCTGGGCTCGACATATGGCCAAGATATGTGAAAAAGAGCTTCCAAAAAATTGCTGACAGAGGTTATCCATGGGCGAAGGATTCAGCTGACCACCACTGCAACGGATTGGCTGAGTGTATGAAAAAGCAAAGAGCTTGAGTGTCTGCAACTGTATGGCAGCAGCACTCAACAAGGACTACCGGGGGCTAATGATTGAGGAGCCCTGGAGGTGTCAGTGTGGTGTTGCACCAAATTAATAATAACAATAAAGTTTCCCATTAATGAAAACATGAGGATAAAAAATAAACACATTATGCTCACAATTATCCTTCTGCAATGTTAGCATCTCATTTCTAATATCTCATCCTCATATTTATCAAAAATATATATTTTTAATAAATAAATTATTATTGTTGTTTAGATACCCTGTTTTGTGAAATTAGTTCCCCATATGAAATTTCACTCTAAGGCTGACACCCACAGTGAAATGGAAAAAAAAAAGAGTAAATAATTTATATACCAGGCTCAGGCAAATATTGCAAAAACTTTAGATAACATTTTATTTTACACCCCATGTTGTTAGATGAATCTCGATGACTAATAAGTCAGAAGTAGAAAACAGCTATTTTCTAGTTCCTAATTTATTTATTATTATATAAATTATCCCTCATTAGTTGAAGACTTTAGAATTGATAAACATTTCATGCTTGCTTATAAAAATATTTATCAGTGATAAAAGTTGCTTTTCCTTAAATGAATTCAGGTTAAAATACTTAAACAATAACTTAAGCCATTTAATAGTTGAAAGATAATTACCCATAATGTTATAATATGTATACCATGGTACGAAACAAATGATATCTTTTAGTATTTTATTTGGCATATTGAAAAAATAAATAAAAAATCTTAAATCAATTGCTTTTATTATCTCAGAGCCTTGGTATGTTGATAAAGGATGGGAGCATACACTGCAGTATGGGTATACCCAATCACATAGGAGTATAAGGAAACGGCAGACCAACTTGCCAAGGAAGGTGCAGCACTACCTCAACCTGACAACCCCGCTTCACTAACCTCAGCCAAGAATAAGATTGAAACAACTATCGGCAGCTATACAAGGAAGCTACTATACAACATTAGAAGAGCAAATAATGGGAGTGCCTTGCACATGAGCAGGTTCCCGGAGATCTTACAAGAGCCGAAGCTATTGCAAGATTCAGACTTATCACAGTTCATGATTAGCTCCAGACATGTCTGCACAGAATGGGTATTTGTCCCATATGTTTGGTTTAATGGAGGGTGCACACTTACGACATTGCAGTGGTCTGAGAGATGACCCAAATAATGATGACAATTCATGTATTTATTGGGAGGCATTGGATGAATAAAAAAAAATGAGATGCTGATATATTTGCTTATTATAATCTATCAAAATAAGTTGAAACATTATTTTTTTATATATATCCAAATTTTTATTGCAATTAATTCAAATAATTTTAACTTTCCAGGTTATAGCCCGGAACCATTATTGGATCCTGCATTATAACGGTGTGATAAAAAAAAAAATAATAATAATAATTCAAATTGTTGATATTGTAAAATCACTGTTGCAAATACTTTGTCTTTTACAGTACAAGTTTGAATCCCTTGGAACTAACTGAAAATATATGACTTCTTTTTTTTTATTATTTGACAATCTTATCATTAGACCAAGACACGATTTTTTTCTGTTTAACTGAATCAATATATTGTAAAATCATATTTAGAGATCTCTACTCTTTTTGTCAAGTGGATAAAGACACTGAGTATCTGTTTGTATATGCTTTACAATTTTCAAAATGTTTAGCTACCTAATACATAAAAGACTAACACTAACACCTAACTTATATGTCTAAAGTATAAAATAATAACTATTCAGTCCATTTTTATTAATAAATAATTTAAAGTAATCAATCGAATGTATGTATCTATTTACAAGTGATTATTAAATCATATTATGGTCAAGCTATCTAAAACCTAAACGAACAGCCGAGTATGTACAGTTCTGAATTAGATCTCTGATGAAAAGAGCTCCATAGTTCTTATCGAATAGTATTTCCTTCAGTTTGAGTTGCCTTCCATTGGTAACTCCATCTTTGGTGCCAGCTACAATGTCATCCTGACCAGCAATGCTCCAGTCATAACCCCTCATTTGATCTAGTCTGTCAAGTAGATAGACATCATTCTTCATAAATATACCTCCATAATTTCTGAAACAGAGAAAGCGTTTGCAAGTGTTAGTTAAAGTTAAAAAATTTCTCCTCAAATTTTTACTTCATGCGAAAGCTTATTACAACTTGATTGAAATTGAAAAAATGAACTTGTGGGTTTTAATTTGGCATTCCTAATATATATTGTAATTTCATTCAACCTTATTGCAGTAAACTGTTTCTTGAAAATAATTATTTATATTTTTCTTGAATATTTATTCGCTGACCATATAAATATGAAGAAGAGAATGGTCCAGGTGGAGATAAAAAAAAAAAAAAGAGTAATGATAATAGTGATTAACTATTTATTAGATAAGATAAACTATTTCGATCCACACTGCAGGTCTTCTTCAGAGCTTGCAATGTAGATCGCAAGTATTTTGATGTGTATGTGATTATTTTGGTTCAAACCCATACTTTTGGCCTACATTACAAGCACTGAAGAATATCAGCCATGTGAATGGAAGCGTCGGTTTCTAATAAATAGTTTATCACTGTTTAAGAAATTTTGTTTTACTTCCACCTGGACTATTTTCTTTTCCTGTTTTTATTTTTCCTCATGATGACTGATTATTTAAATCATTTAAAATAAATACTATAACTAAATATATACATATATATAAGACTAAAAATGTTTATTTCATTTAAAAAATAACATAAGATTTTTTTTTTATTCAAGTGGTTTTACAGCTTATTCATATAGGTTTATGTATACTGTAACACTACTAAAGTATTTACTACATATAATACGTAATATATATTTAGCAAATATATAAGTATTAATTACTCAATTGGAAGTGTTATATATCCTTTACGATAGATGATCATTAGAGTTTTATTTTACAATTAACTCAGTATATGATTATTACTTTTGTTTGTAAATCAAGATATTTTAAAAATCATAGTTATATTGCTTTCTGAATTTATAAAATGCTGATATTTCCTGTACCTAAGTATGTTAAGATGAACAGGGCCTGGCCCATAGGGTGCTTGAAGCACCTTAAAAGAACTCAGTCCCAAATTTTCCAATTGTTGAGACGTTGACTTGATATCAGTTGTATGTATCCAAACATTGTCATGAAACCTCCTAGCAGCCTTTATACATACACCTTCAGACTTACTTATGTTTAACACTTCTTTTTCACTCCTGCAAGTAATTGCATCATTTAAATAACAACTGCAATAAATTAATATGTATATTTTGATATGTAAAAATTTACCTATAAAAATGTATAATATCAGGCACAATTAAGTCACAATTGCAAATACTCTGTCTTTTACGGCACAAGTTAGAATTCCTGCAAAAATAAAATGTTCTTTAATAACCACAAAGTTGACCATTATATATATTACATATTGTAAAATTTATAATACAAGATTTAAAACTGTAATCAATAATGAAATCAACTAGTGGTAAATTGGGCTAATTGATAAGACCTAGTCATTTGACCAAGATTCACTGCTGAACAGAATCTAGTTACAGTATCAATGAGATTTTGAGATCTTTGTACTTTCTGTCAAGCGGATAAAGAAAGCGAGTGCAATTAGTGCTCTATAATTTACAGAAATTGAGAAGATTATAAGAAATAAACAGAAATACTATTTTTACCATTGTAAAATAAAGGAAATAGAGAATTCATGAGCTCAATAACATGTTTTGAAAATGACAGATCAGGAGAAACAATCATGTAATTACTTTCATTTGATACAATAGGACTGTGGTACAAATCTGTTTGAAATTCACCCAAATAGGAAAAAGGATATTTTTTTCATCCTTATCATGTATAAATATGAACTTCAAGCATACAATGAATGCTCTAGCTAGTGGCAAATTTGCAACTTTTCCTACACCTGTATGATTTTTTTTTTCCTTTTAAATCACTGAAAATCTAAAATTTATTATCATTTATGTAAGTATTGACACTGAGCCCCCCTTCAATATTATTGAAACATTATAATTGGATAAATACCATCGAAAGCGGAATAGTGGAGATGTTCTACACACTTGTCAATAATATTTAATTGATATTAAATCTTCCATTCTAGCTTTTTCCCTAAATACCTGATTTGCTTGTATTTTGTAGATATGTATAATTTTTGTCTATCTACATTTTATATGTGTTAAATAATAAATATCTTCCTAATTTATTGAAAGTATCAACTGTAAAATATGTACCCAAAAATATGTAAATAAATAATTTATAAATATCAATTTCCATTAAACCGTTAATTAATTTTTATTCAAATCCTGATATATTAATTATTGTATAGATATAAGATGCAGTTTTTAGGTTTGGACTTAAACTCTACACCTAGTAGTGACCTAGAAGATGAGCAAAAGGAAAATTTAGTGACTGGGCTTACTGAGGGGGCTTTATGAAAGGGTCCTTTGTTTTAAAAAAACTTAATGATAACTATATTGCAAAAAAAATAAATTAAATTAATCTGATTAAGGCTAAATAAGGGCTAGATGGTATTACTAAAAGTTATTTATTATTCTCCCTAAATTATATATACAATGTATTCATATACAACATAATAGGTTGGGGAAAAAGAAATCCATTTTTTTCTTGTTAGATGGCTGTAGTGATCGATATCTCATAAAGTATCGATCGAACAATTACAAGTTTATGCTCGTTGTCAAAGTGACATTTCACACTAAAAAAATTCTTTGGTTTTTTTTTGTTTGTTCCATTCAGTTATTAGTTACAGGGTGTTAACAATGAAAGACAACAAAGAGAAAATCCGGTACATTTTACAGTTTTTCTTTGATAAAGGCGAAAATCCAAGCCAGGCCGCTAAAATTGTGAATGGTGTATACGATGCCGATACTGTAACAGCTAATTACGTGCAATTTTGGTTTCGTCGATTCCGTTCAGGCATTTTTGACGTTAAAGATGCACCTCGCACATGCAGGCCCGTCGTCAATAATGTCGATAAAATCACAGAAATAATCGAAGTTGACCGGCATGTGATTAGTCATAGCATCGCCCAGGAGCTAAAGATCGACCATAAAACAGTTTTAAACCATCTACGCAAAGCTGGATTCAAAAAGAAGCTCGATGTTTGGGTGCCACGCCAATTAACACCAAAAAATATGATGGATCGAATCTCCATCGGCGAAGCCATGGGCAAACGGAATGAAATCGACCCATTTCTTAAACGGAAGGTGACTGGAGATGAGAAATGAGTCACATACAACAATATTGTGCTACAACGATCGTGCTCAAACAGTAGGCAAACCAGGACCAACGGCCAGGAAGGTTCTACTGTGGGGTGGGGGTGGGACCACAAAGGAATCATTTATTATGAGTTGCTTCCGTATGGCCAAACACTGAATTCAGGAGGAATGGGGCATTCCATCTTCAGATATTACAGCTCATTGAGTTCAAACTAACATTGTTCAAACAGTCATTTTTCCAATATCATAATACAGTACCTATTTGTGTCTTTTAAATTCTCTGATTGACTACGTTAATAAAAGCAATAATGTTTGAAAAGTATATGTTGATCACTTGAGGCGTGGTACAAATCCAGATTTTGTTTTTGTTCAAAATCTAACATTTCAGGCGCGAGGGTCTCAGAGTGCCCGGTTCGATAATTTTTTGGTTCAATTCCTAACTGAAACAGTTAATATTTATTTGGAATGTTTCGAAAAGAATATTTCATTTCTCCAACTTAAGCGGCGGTGGCCTGAGATTGCCAGCAGAGATGAGCAAAAAGGACAAGTTCTACTGGCGGAACGAGTTTCTCTCACTACCGCCAGCAGTAAAACTGACGTCTTTAGATCGTAATACACACGTTGATTGTCAGGCGCATTTTCCGTGGTTTGGCCAAGGTGCCAACGTGATTTTATATAATGCAATGCATATTATGTTGAAATGTTATTTGCAATAAATAAAGTGAGTTAAAATATCATGTTTGACGCATTCTTCGTGGTGGGGGTCGGCGCTGTCGACAATTTGAACGATTGTCCTTTATTAAAACAATCATGCTTCGGGTGCTAAGCGGCTAATTTTTGCATTTTATATGTTTCATTCAATTTTGTATTTAGCCCTCAAAAATATGGCTTCAAATGAAGATTATTCATCAGATATGTACATCAACTGGCGGTCCAGTTTTACAAAGACCCTCAAAAATATTTCGACTGCTATCAGACAGTGAAAAAAGTTCATCGCGTAGTTCATCCGATATCATAAGGACTACCATGGTACATCGCCGCTGAATTGAGTCTAACAGTGAAACTGAACCTGAAGATAGCGATAACAATGAAGATGATATACCCAAAGACGTGAATTGGCGTATTCCGTTAGGTAATAAAACTAATATAACATTTTCAGATTCGTCATGTGTCAACGCATGTCTATCTATTTATGGTGCTTTCCATTTGTAAAATAACTAGCAACATTTTATCAGTGATTCGTTAACTAACCATTTTTTCGCCGATCATATTCAAATGGAATTTCTTAGTTTTGACGGTGAGAAAATTTTGTCTGGTTGAGAATGGTGTACTTTTAAACTGATGAAGGAGGATTCTACAAGACCTGATGGCCCTGCTCGAATTAATTGCCTTAATTGTAGTGAGCTTATGTCTTAAGAGGTAGCTTCCACAGTTCTATCAGAACTCTTTACGAGTTGCGTCACTGAAGAAGAAGAATACCTATAAGGCATCTCAACAAATTTTACATTTACAATCCGTGAATGGTTTTGGGTTCAGTATATGGTAGAGACTGTTCAGAAATTTTTTATTGTAAGGAACCAGATGATTTTTATTTACTTTTTGCTACTGACGAAATATTTGAAATTATTACATAGCAAACGAGAAAGACAAAAAAAATCAGAACTCCAATCGTATCGTTTAGATCAATGGCTTGAAAAAAATGCTAATGAAATAAAACTTTTCTTTGGTCTCATTATATGGATGGGATTAGTGCGATTGCCTAAAATTGAGCAGTATTGGAATAAATATGAAGGATATAACCTGACTCTTACACGCACAATTATGCCAAGTAATCGATTTGAATTTCAGAGATAAAGAAGAAAATGAACCTTTTTTTTCATTATTATTTTTAGCATTATCAAAACCTGGTTATATTATCAATTGTTTGAACAGTAATTTTAAGAAATATTACAAACCAGATGAGATACTATGCGTGGATGAATCCTTAGTGCCATTTTGAAGCCGCACGGTATTTCGCCAGTTTATAAAACAAAAACGTCATATTTAGATACGCATTTAAAGTTTTTAAATTATGTAGTGGGCCAGGGTACACTTATTCATTTCGAATCTACACGGGAAAAGGCGAAAATACAAATATAATAAAATTTGGAAATAAGTCGACCGAGATTGTAATAGCTGTTTGTCAAGATATTTTAGGCAAAGGCCACACTATCTGCGCAGATAGTTGGTACACAAGCGTTGGCCTGGCAGAAAAATTAATTTATATGAATACATATTTATTGGGTACGCTACGAAAAAAATCGACGGGGCAATCCAAAAGAAATAGTGGCCCAAAAATTAAAACGTGGAAACGTTATCGAGCGAGAAAATAAAAATGGAGTTACAGTTTTAAAATGGAGAGATAAAAGAGAGGTGTTGATGCTATCTACAAAACATTCGCCAGAAATGACAACTGTGCAGAAAAGAAAATGTTCAAAAAAAAGAAGCCAAAAATGCTAGTTGAATATAATTTAGGGAAATCTTCATTCGACTTATCTGATCAAATGATTACTTATAGCTCACCTCTGCGCAAAACTATAAAATGGTATAAGAAACTATCAATAGAGCTTTTACTAAACACTTGTATTGTAAATTCAATAGTACTATTGAATAAGTAACCCGGAAAATTATTGCAATTTCTGATTTTAGGATGAAATTAAAATTTTATCAAATGAAATGCTCCGATAATGTCCGATTTATTTCTCCAATAAATTCCGTACGTAGCAGACCTCGTTATGAATTTTAAAAAATGCCGGGAAATGCACGAAATGTAAGGCGAGCTATAAAAAAAAAATCAAAGCAGCTAGGAAGAACTGGAGAATTGGAGGCAAAGAGTTCCACTAAAAAAGTTGTGACGTATTGTTCCGATTGCGATAATTCGCATTTTCTTTGCCTCGAGTGTTTCAATCTGACCCATCGCAATATGCATTGATAATATTTATTGATAATATTTTTCATGTAGTAATAAATTATTTTTGTATGTTCTATATTGCATTAATTTCTTCAAACCATTATAGTAACAATGGTATTATCGAAAAAAATTTCAGTATCCAAATTTACTCTAATTATGTACTTTTATTATTTGCTACGTCGCCGGTCACTGTGACCCCCTACGGCGCTGTAGCCGAGTCGAGTGCCGGTCACCGGTGGCCCCCACGGCAGTCAACGAGTTAATTCGGAATTATTTGGTTGGATACTAAATAATTGTTAGGTTGACATTTAAAAGTGAGTTAATGCCAAAAAAAGAACTCTTATAGGAGGATTGAAAAAGGGAGCGTGGTATATAATAAACACAGCTTTTTTTTCGTGATAAACGTAAACTTATTAATTTGGTAAACTTGTGCAATTTCGTGCTATTGGTGATTAAATCAACTATTTTATCAGTGAATAAAATATAAGGTTGTTTCATGTGAAATGGCTACTTTTATTATTTCTAAAATTCAAAGTGGAATTAGTGGTCTTCTGTTGTTTACTGTGTGTATGTTTACTTATTGTAATTAGTTGTTATTAATCCTCTCTTTTTTACAATATTTGCTATCACTGCGGTTGAACGAACATTGTTTAGTATGCCATCAAATATGACCATAGGTAAACACGATTTTAGTTTGTTTTTATGAATTAAAACTTGTCAGCAACACCAAGCTGCAAGAAAAATTACCACCGCGTTCGTTGATGCATGTTGAAAAGAACGGACCATTCAAACGGTGGTTTTAATTGAGAATTTCACATCCAAAAAAATTATTGGTTTCGGTGCGGTGGTTAATGGCAGGAACAATTTATTTCTTCTTTCTACCCAGAGGTGAAACCATCACATCCACATCGTACTAGAGCAGTTGTTCCCAACCTTTTTTGTACTATGAATAAAAGCTTTCCACGCACCTCCCATGTTTAAATGAAAACCCCTCACGCCCCCTAGCATAAAATTTGTTTAGGAATTTGATAAAAAAACATTAAGATTACATTAAAATCGAAACATTTAAAAAGGAAGAACTGATAATGCAAAAATAACCGAAACTAAGTGAGAATTGTTTTATTTTCAACTGGTCTCGCGCCTCCCTGACTTGGCATCACGCCCCAGGTTGGCTAATACCACCGTATTGGAGGGATTTTGACCAAACCTAACAAAGATTTATAAAAAACTACCTGCATTGGTAACCGCAACTACCTATACTCTTATAATACAACGCCAGATCTAATGTTGCATGGCAGACAGTGAAGAAACTAAACAAGCTGGGTTACGAAGCCCTCCCACAGTCTCCTAATCCGCCAGACCTATCTCCAACAGATTTACATCTCCTCAGAAACTTGGAAAACTTCCTTGAGGGTAAAATTTTTGAAAATGGTTCTCAAGTCAAAAACGCATTTTCAGACTTTTTTTAATCATAAAACCCTGGATTTTTCAGTTCTGAGTTTGAAAATTTTACCACAGGTTGGGAAAATGTATAGAAAATGAGGGTATGCATTTTAAATAAAATTGTTTTGATTTCATATGGTTGTTTTACTGAATAATCATTTCATGGTCTTAATTAGTTTTAATACAAATATTAGATACTGAGATGATAATGTCAACTAGTGCTGAGAATGAAGATGAACCCTAGAATCCCTTGACCTCATGGAAGTGCCCGATTAAGGTACGGTTTGAACCACTTCTGTCTGGAGCTGGTTAACGTTCCACCCACACCGTACTATCAATTACTTCACTTCAGGCGGATTACTTTAACGTCCGAATGTTTTTTACTTCTTACAAGAACTTTTTATTTCGGGAACTGAATGGACTAAAGTTCTGACGTCTTCCTTTTCCAAAGTCTACTTATAGAATCAATATCCATAAATTATTATTATTCTTATATTTTAAATTTGCATATGTGCAGTTTCGCATCCAGCAAATTTGATCTCAGTTTTGTATTTTTTTCTCCTTGATTTTTTTTCTAAGCAGATATCTAGGCCATTGTCTTTTTTATTATTTGCAGAGCAATGCCGAGTAATAGAGAGAAGGGAGAGGAAAACAAGTGGATTTTATGTTGATGAGGGGAATTTGCTGTGAATATATGATTTTACAGTGAGGATTTTGATGTCGTTGTGTATACCAAGGATGATTCGTGATATATTAAGGAAGAAACTCTAATTATAAGGAAGGAGTCAGGAACTCTACCAATTGAGCTATCCTGGCTGTATCAGGCTCCCTCCCCGGTCATGGTCATATAGTTTTTTATTGGGTCCTTTGTATCTTGTGTGAACATGTTTTTCTGAACTCCAAAGCTGTACTCCATGTACAAATAGGTCTTAGTATAGTGTTATAGATTAGCTTTTTATTTCATAAGCCTAGTAAAGATCTGTTCTCCAGAAGATGCTTGTCTAATGATAGTTTTCCAGAAATATGTAACTTATTTTTTTCGCGAAACGGCCTTTGAGACCACGCGAATGTCACTACTTTTCACTCTTTTCTCCCAGTATTTTCTCATCATTTCTGCGTGCTTTTGCTTCTTTTCTTCTGACCACGCCGTACACTTCCGCTTTTCTTTTTTTCCCACAAGATAATTGATTTCTTTTAATTTCCTTCCGTGCATAATGTTCTCTATCTAGGCAGTCGTCTGTTTTTTTTAATTTTTCTGCTTCCTCTCTCATTTGTTTTTCATACCCTCCTACGCTCTTGTATTCACGGATTTTCTTGTTAAGTCTTCCTCTGTCCATTCTTACCATGTGTCCGCAGAATCTCAGTCTTCTGGTTCTTATTTCGGTTTCCAGGTCTTTCATCAAATTCAATAATTTAATTTCAAATCTATCATAAAAAAAAGAAGGAAAATAAATGCGTCAATAAATGAATACAAAAATAAACCGGCATAATCAATTAAGGCGATAGAAAATTATTTGTAAACAATTCTATAATACAAAAGAAATCTACCATTGTCAGTGAAGGTTGTTGATGATGATTCAGTGGGCCTGTTTGAGATATCATTTCACTTTATTAGAAATAGATTATCTACTACATGGCATATTTACCGCCAAGCACGGGTTGGAAACATCACCAGCTTATCTAGACATTGATAACCCTCTTATTCAAACCATATATATCTACAGCCCCGGTGAATAAGTGGTTCGGATTTTGTCCAGAAAGAGTCAACTTCTTTCAGATAACCGGGATCGTATCATTCTCGTAATTTTTGGGTTGAAATGGAGTTGCAATAAAAGCAATAACTCCATTTCAAGCCAATGCCTTACTAACCCCTTATTCACTACGAAAATAACTCGATTCCGCTTACTTAAGTACTAGAAACTCATTTTGGAGAAAATTAGACTTAACCACTTATTCACCGGGGCTGTAGATATAAAGTATATCTATATAGATATAAAGTACAAGCAGATATAAAGTATATCATCAAATGACTTCATTAAAAATTATTTGCAACAAAATCATAAACGTCACATTTATTTGTCTGAAATCATTAATCATCTCAAATCATTAATCATTCAAACATTAATATTCTCAAGAACGGGTCTAACGACTTTACGATTATAGCCCTTAAAATCAGTTATGTCTTATCCTTGTTTGGAAACAGATGTAGACAAAACCTAAAAAAAAATTCATTGAAGAACCAATTTGGTTCAATGTGGTCTTCTCATATGAGTGTCTCTGCATCAAAATGTAAAAATATTTACTTGGATATTCGTAAAAAGTGGCTTCACATTACGGTAACTACTTTTTGAATCGTATTAACATCTTTTTATAGCTTTTTCCGGTTAATTTCATAATTTTTTCAACCAATTTCATAATTTTGCCAACCAAATTCATAATTTTTTCAACCAATTTCATAATTTTACTAACCAAATTCATAATTTTTTCAACCAATTTCATAATTTTTTCTAATCCAATTCATAATTTTTTCATCCGATTTCATACTTTGTAAGATGTCGCGGTGTGGTTGTCTGGAAATCACATAACACATATATTTAAAAACAGATTTGGATGTATTAATTATAACATATTCTGACGATATACTTATAAGGAGGTAAATATATATATATATATATATATATATATATATATATATATATATATATCTTTATATATATAATTCTACTGTACGTGTGTATGTAACTGAACTCCTCCTAAACGGCTGGACCGATTTGAATGAATTTTTTTGTATGCTTTTGGGTGACTCCCTGGATGGTTTAGATTCACAAATCAGCCCGGCAGTTGGCGCTGCAGTCGGTATCTAGGTTATTTATCTACACTGCAACTAAACGGCTGGATCGACTTGAATGAATTTGTGTGTATGCATTCATTCATTCATTTCATTCATTTTTTGTATGTATGCATTTAATTATTTTAATTAATCAATAAAATAAAAATTAATTAATTAATGCATTAAATTAATTAATTAATACATTTAATTGTACGCTGTGTTTTGATATTATATGTATCGCATTCACGTAAACATTGAGCGTATTATATTTAGTTATAAGTTTTTCGTTTACTTTTCGACATTTTAATTTGAGTGTATTATATCAAGTTTGTTTCGTTATTTTGGCATTTTAATTTTTTCTACGGTGTCTTTTGATATTTCAGGTGTCACATATCAGTGAATATTAACTGTATTATTAAGCTAAGTGCATAAAACAATGCCACGTCTTCGTGGACGAAGAGGAAATATTGGTTGACGGACTCGGAATTCACAATTAGCCCAGAATCGTCGGTTAAATAGATCGGCAGAAGATCAATTGACGGACAATGAAAAGAGATAACACAGTGCATACGATAGAAGACAGTCATCGCTCTTACGGCGATTTTCAATATCCATTGATATTTTGGGAAGGAGTAGATGGCTATCATTTAAATATCAAACAAAGAAATCCAGCAACAGGTACAATCTACACGTGTAACAAAAAAGTGTGAACCACGAAAGCGAGGTGTTCCGGTTGAAGGATACAACGGCATATTTATGGGAAATACATTAGGCCGATTATACACAGTCCATCAAAAGCAACGCGAATGTTTCTTCTTGCGTCTATTGTTGGTTTATGAGCAACTATTCACTGATGAACAAAAGAATTTATACGATTGAATTAATTTGTCAATTGCAGCAGAACAAGGTGGATTCTTTTTTTTTGGACGCACCAGGTGGCACTGGAAAAACCTTTCTCATCATTAGATCACAAAATCATATTGTGTTAGCAATTGCTTCATCAGGTATTGCAGCCACTTATTTTGATGGCGGACGGACTGCACATTCAGCACTCAAGTTGCCGTTGAACATTCACACAAATCCAGATGCAGTGTGCAACATAAAAAAGCATTCCGGAATGGCTCAAGTTTTGCGAAAATGCAAAATTATTATCTGGAATTAATGCACTATGGCCCACAAGCATTCACTTGAAGCTCTCGATAGAATTATGAAAGATCTAAATAATAACACCAGGCTTTTCGGTGGTTCTTTACTCCTGCTGTCCGGTGATTTTAGATAATCATTCCACGCGCTGCATATGTAGATGAAATTAACGCATGTATAAAACAATCATATCTATAGCGAAATGTCAGTATATCACGTCTCAACACAAATATACGTATTCAACTGCAAAAGGATCCATTAGCACTATCATTCTCCGAGCTATTGCTCAACATTGGCAACGGAACAAGACCATGGCATGGAGACACACAATGCATCAAATTGCCAGACAATTTCTGCAACATGGTAAATACGAAAGATGCTTTGATTGAAAGTATATTTCCAGATTTACAAGCTAATTATATTAATCATGCGTGGCTTCTTGAACGAGCTATTTTAGCCGCAAAAAATATCGATGTTGACGCTATTAACTTCAAAATACAACAGTCGTTGCCCGGCAATGATATATTGTTCAAATCGATCGGCACTGTTACCGATCCTGACGAAGCAGTCAACTATCCTCTTGAATTCGCTGGATTTACCAGGAATGCCACCACATAACTTGTGATTAAAAATTGGATCACCTATCATTTTGTTTCGGAATTTAAATGCACCAAGCTATGCAACAGTACAAGAATAGTCATAAAAAAAATTATGTGCAATGTTCTTGAAGCTACAATTTTGAACGGCAAATTTGAAGGTGAAGTTGTTCTGCTGTCACGAATCCCAATGATTCCTTCAGACTCACCCATTCCATTTAGACGTCTGCAATTTTCAATTCGCTTGGCATTTGTCATGACTATCAATAAGTCACAAGGTCAAACAATGTCGATTTGTGGGTTGGATCTAGAAAATCTGGTCTTTCCACTTGGCCAATTATATGTGGCATGTTCTAGCGTTGGAAAATCGTCAAGTTTATTCATTTATACTCCTCAGGAATTGACTAAAAATATTGTTCATCAACTCGCATTAAGATAAAATTAAACAAACAGTATTGATTATAACAAATTGTTTTTAGAAAAATTGATGTTATTTCAAAATAAAGAAAAATTAAATTATTATATTATTTCTCTTTCATTTCATACTTTGTTTAATATCCTAATCGCTTGAAATAGCATGCAGCACAACGTCTGTAGGGTCCGCTAGTATATATATATATTATAAATTGATGAAATAAAGCATTGAATATAATTATACACCTTTATATATATCCATAGTAATAAGAAAAATTTAAAAGAGAGCAAAAGAAAAAAAATAGAGCAAGTTCAATTAAGAAATAATAAGAAGAGAATGGAACTTTGTTTAGTATTTCATGTAGAAAAAATAAATTAAAATATTCATTTAATACAATAAGGAAAAATGTGTACTATTTTACAATAATTATTTAAGTACAATTGTATCATATATATATATATATATATAATGCACATAAATATATTCAATGGTTTATTTCATCAATTTATAAGTATGTAATTTCCTGACATCCACACCGCGACATCTTACAAAGTATGAAATGTACAAAGTATGAAGGTTGAAAAAATTATGAATTTGATTGGTAAAATTATGAAATTGGTTGAAATAATTATGAATTTGGTTGGTAAAATTATGAAATTGCTTAAAAAAATTATGAAATTGGTTGGCAAAATTATGAAATTGGTTGAAAAAATTATGAAATTCACTGAAAAAAGCTATATATAACAACTTGCATCTCACACTATTACTATCGTGTAGCAAATTCATTAATTTTAAAATACTGAAGCAAAAGAAAATATGCAATATACATAAATACCTAACCTGTGAAGAGCTAGGAAGAGGTAGAGGAAGGCGAAGGCGAAGAATAATGTAGTACTGATGATTACAAGTCGCCGGTTCTGGACCTTCAAGAACCACCGCTCACTTAAACCTGGGCAATAACCATGGAAATATATTGGAAATGTATTTTTTTTTAATTGAGGCTGTGTAATTTACAGTTCTGTAGAGAAGCTAGTGAATACATATAAATGTATATTCTATATTACATGAAATTCTATATTACATGAATTAGATTTCGGTAATCATTACCCATAATTTTTGTATTTTTTAAATATTAAAAACGAACGAAACGAATAAACAGTTAAAACATGTAACTCAACTCGAACCGACAACATGCAGAATTATTACCCGGAAGGTAAATGACGATGAAGGTTAATTTGAATAACGATGACAGTTTTAATGTTATTTAAGCTTCAAATATAAATTTTTAAACTGAAATCCAACTGAGAATATCCGTGAATACTATTTATATAATAATAATAAAAATATTTATTTGAATAATAATACAAATACCATTTGGCACATATTGTAATTTTAATGTTCTTTGGAAAACCTCCCCTAAGGGACTCTCGTGAAAGCTTGAATGGAGAGACCTCCCATTGAAGGCACTCCTAGCGTGGTACATCTCACTGTAGCAGATCCCTGCAGAGACGTTTCAGTCTCCTTGTCGGATTCTGTGGCAATGTGTCTGTCAGTAATGATTGTACCAGTACGTTTGGATGTCCAGCAAGTGAGTCATGAAATTTTTAGTGTTTTTTCTTGATTGTGTCAGTCTCGAGTGGTATGTTGAGATCTTTGTGTAATGTTTTATTAGTAATGTAAAAGGGACTATGTGTAATATAACGAAGGAATTTCGATTGAAAAATTTGTATGGTCTGTAAGTGGGATTTTTGCATGACCCCCACACATGCGAGGCGTAGGTCCATATTGGTTTAAGTAGCATGTTGTATATTGTAATTTTATTTGTTAGTGATAATTTATTGTTGTGATGAAGTAGTCGTATAAGAAGTGAGAGTCGGTGATTCATTTTTTCTTCAAATTAGTTACGTGTGATTTCCAAGTCAGTCTTCTGCCCATTGTAATACCCAAGTATTTTGTCTGTGTTGGTCTTGACAATGGTGTATTGTAGTGAGGAGCAGTCTGAATGTCTAAATGTAAATGTTACTTGGTTAGATTTTTGTGGTTAGTGTTAGTATGTTAATTTTTATACGCCACTTATGGAGCCAATTTTGTAATGAATTTAAGTGTGTCTGTAGGTTCTGAGAAGCTATATTGGGGTTATTACTGGTCGAAAGTATGACAGTACCGTCCGCATATGTTGCAAGTAGTGTTTCTGGCGTCTATAGGATGTCGTAAGTGTATATAGAGTATAGAACTGGACCTAGAATACTGCCCTACGGTACTCCTGCATTAATTCGACAATAGTCGGAATGTTTACCATCCTGATTGACAATAAAAAACCTGTCCTCCAGATATGATTTTATGATCAGATAATATGCCTGTGGTATAACTAATTTTAGTTTGTACAAGAGACCATCGTGCCAAACTTTATCGAAAGCTTGTGAAATGTCCAAGAACGCTGATGTGCAATATTCCTTCTTTTCTAGTGCCACGGCAATGTTATCAACCACTCTATGACATTGTTGTGTTGTAGAATGTGCAGGCCTAAATCCGGATTGGTGGTTAGGAATTAAATTAATCATCCACCCCTTACTGAATCAAATAAATGGACAAGATCTGACGGAGAAAAATCACAGTTATTTGGTCAACACCTTTCCAAAATCTTTTATCCACATCCTGATATCATTAACCCAGGTCACATTGAATATATAAAAGCAGCATTAGATGTCCCCCTCCAAATGTCCCTTCCACCCAAAGCATTCTACGAACATTTTATTTCAGTTGAACTCTATGATAACAACTGTTATATTTAAAGTTAGTTTCGTCAGGATTTTTCGCTGCCAATTATGTCAATGTAATTATTTTGTACATCCGGGAAGACGCTCCTAATTTATTCATTTTTTGTCTGAACAACCGTTTTGAAATTTTCAAGGAACAAATGGATTGTGTATTGAAAAGTTTTCTTATCCGTTTTTTTGGTTGCAAACTTAGATTTACACTACTCAAGACATTCCCTTACAACATATCAAAAATGCAGCATCATCAAGCGTCACTGCTACGATCGACGCATAATCGATAATAATGGCTGACAAATATCACTTAGGGGCATGAAAAATAGTTAACATCCTATTCTCAGACATACTGAATATACACAAATAATTTCATAAGAATTGGTCAAGTCGTTTCGGAGGAGTTTTGTTATGAACACTGTGACACGACAATTTTATATTTTAGATAGAGATCAGATTCCAGTTATTTATTACATGATTGGAACATAACTCAGAATCTATTAGACCTACAGAGCTGCTGTTGGACTCAAATCTTATTTGATTACGAGATGGCATAAGATCCAGCGTAGTTTTAACCAATGAAATCAATTGATTTTGTAAAGTTTGTAATTGTTCTACAATAGAACTCCTCACTAAACTGTTATTTGCACAACGCTGATCAATTACTTCTGGTGTAATCCCCATTTATTCCATTTGCAGGAATTTATAGTCGCCATCTGTCACCGGCAACAGGGAACCTGGTTAATGATATGTTTGGCCTTGTATCAGAAAATTAAACAGAAAAGTTTTATTTTTACACAAAAACTTATATTATTTTATTATATGATAGGGACTGGACCCTAATAAACTTTTGCTAACAACTAACGCGCCTTTCTTTTGCTTTGATTGACGTCAAATGTTTGACAGCTGGGAACAGAGTGGTTTGTATGGGAAATTAAAATTGTTGTTTTTATTATTTCCCTTGTCATTTTTATGGGTTTTCTCTCCATAAGAACCTTCTTTGCGCCTTGAAAAAATATGAAAAAAAAATTAGCGGAATCGATTGAGCCGTTCTCGAGTTTTGCAGTTAGCAAGGAAATGGCGATTCATTTGTATTATTTAGATAGAAGATAGATAAGATTCCGGTTATTTATTATATGATAGGGACCGAACTCGGAATCTATTAAGCCTACAGAGCTGCGATTGATTCAAATTGTGTCAAATTTAATCTACTTTAAAAATGGTTATTTATGTTTTATACCAAAAACGCACCGATTAGGAGATACAGGCCAATAACTGAAATAACTCCGAAAATATCGAGGTTTTTCGGCCATCGAAGGTTTCCCTCACCATTTTTACGGGTTTTCTCTCCATAAGAACCTTCTTAACGCCTTAGAAAAAAAAATGAAAAAAAAATTAGTCGAGCCTTTCTTGAGTTTTATGGTTAGCAAGGAAATGGCGATTTATTTTTATTATATAGAAGGTAGAGGTCAGATTCGAGCTATTTAGAATAGAATAGAATAGAAAAGTAACTTTATTCTGGGACTAAGTCCCTTTAGAATAACAGATATGAACAGGAAAAAAAATAGTATTTATCTGGCCAGAAGGCTAAATGTTACAAATCATAAAGCGTGTAAAAATGACAGAAAACAATTTAAAAAGAAATATATAAACAAAAATAATAGTAAGTAAATAAACAGTACAGATCTTGACAAGATATTAAGCAATTAAAGAGAACAGATAAATCCATAGGTTTTGTTAGATGAATGAGCTAGCATGCAATAATTTCTTTACATGGACAGGAGTCAAATTGTAGCAAATTTAATCTACTTTTAAAATGATTATTTATGTTTTTCCCCCAAAACGCACCGATTAGGAGATACAAGCCAAAAACTGAAATAACTCCTCGATAATTTCGAGGTTTTTCGGCCACCAAAAGTTTTCTTATCCGTTTCTTTGGTTGCAAACTTGGATTTACACTACTCAGACAAGCCCTTACAAATCAAAAATGCAGCAGCATCAAGCGTCACTGCGACGATCGAATAGACAACACATATCACTTAGGAGTATGAAAAATAGTTTACATCCTATTCTCAGACTTTTAATCAATTCCCACTTTTTCAAGGACCTCTCCTTGAGTTGCTCCTCAGCAACTCTTTCTTTACTGATTGCGAAATCGCTAATGAATTCAATGTCTTGATTTTATTTTTACCTCCATCACCATACGATAACTACCTATTTAAATAAATTAACCATTAATAAATAAAAAAATTGTTTTTAACCTCCATTGCCACACAATAATTTTATTTACCCCATAATACTGTTACGGGCTACTGGGTGTAAAATGGACTAAACTATTACTTAATTCAAGAATCTAATATTTATTAACAAATTAAAAAGAATACAATGAGATTATTAAAAACAACTAAATTATTAAACTAATATCAATTTACAATAACAATATTCTACTAAATGTTATCTATTTCTAAAATAATATACAAATAATATAAGATATTGTTTATACTAAGTAACTAAACTATTTATATAAATTTGTACAAATACAATAATATTACACTATAGTTTACAATTACAAATTAACACTTACAGTTCGCTAACTAAAGTCCACCGACCGTAAGACTCTTCAAATATGACAAACTGACCCACAGTTTATTACACTTATTACACGGCCACTAATTATCACTGTTGCTCACTAAGCACTTATTACAGACTGATACTAACTCACTGTAACTCACGCACTATCACTAGTTAACGACTGCTTATTACTACTGGCTTATTACTCACTGACTTATTACTCACTCGTCTTATTACTACTAGTCTTAATACTCACTCGCGGCCTGAACAGCTGTCCTTTTTATATAGGCAAGGCCGGTCGGGGTGGGGATTTCTCGGAAGAAGACCACCTAGTCCCATCGAGCCCGATCCAGAAGCTTCTACGCCATTCTATAATCCCTTCCGCTTAATCCCATTGTTTGCCTAATCTTCTCAGCCGGTTCTCGTCCCCGCTCTGACCGTAACAATACTTTCAACTTATCGTTGTTAATTGTTTTATCATAGTTATCTGCGATTTCATTATTCCATAATTCGAAGGAATTATAGTCAACGTCAATAGAACACGTAGTTTTTTTCTTTTGTCCACCCATGTCGCCTTCTACAAGCCGCACCGATCCGTAGACTGTCTGCTAAACGACAACAGTATTCCACACGCCAAATCATGTCTGCATGTCAAAGATGAGGCAATAGACAAGCAACAACGGTAAACTTGTAGCATGCGGTAAGGAGGCATATTTTTTGTCGCTTTGTGTTGCTTCTATAGAAAGAATGTGTGTATTCTTCATGCTTCATTGCTGAAAATTTTCCCAGTGTAATTGCGCCTTTACCCACTTCCTATAAAATTAAATCCAATTTTTTTTTTTTTTTTAATTATATTTTAAATTTAATGTATCACCGAATCGTCTATGTGATTTTATTCATCATGATTTTTTCTTTAATTTTTCCAAAGGTATTATATCAAATATCAGAGAATTTGAGGATACTCTAACACAAAACTTTGCCTAATCAATATATGCTATCTCTTGAAGATTGATGCTTGTGGGTTATCATTCTACGTGATAAAGTTTATTATTACCAAATGTTCCCTTTGCGGGGTCGTGACAATCGGCTTCTAACGTGCATGCACTCTTGTGCACGATCGTAAAAAACAATTAATTAAAAATGAAATAAGCAAATATATTGTTTTCGTGAGTATGTTTTTAGATAATGCCTGATTTATTTCCTCATCGTTTTGTTGCTAAAAGCCAATATTAGAGCATCCACGCACTGGTATCGAACTTCCTGATTGAGTCTTCGTGACCGTTTTGTTTTGTGACCTAAACTAATAGTATTCTTTTTCCCAACCCGATAAGCTTATTAAATATACATTTAACAATAGGGTTTTTAAAAAATGGGGGGGCTGTGTCATGGATTCATGAATCATGGCATAAATGGCTGTGGCATTTATATAAAACATTATTTTTAAATATATTCATTTTGAAGATATGCCAGATATGCCGGGATTCGAACCCGGGTCTCCCACGTTTCCTTCGTGGTGCTCTGCCACCTGAGCTATCCTGGTTCGTACCTCGGTCAGACAAATCCATTCTCTTCACTGATCCCATATCCCAGTGTTCTCGCAATTTGCGATGTATACAAGGGGAAGAATGTTCATTAAACATTACTTTAATTAGGATCTTGTTGACTTAAGTCATTATATTTTATTATAATTTATTTTATTTTATTATAAAATATTATTATTTGTATTCAGGATAAAATAAAGTAAACAAATAATTACTGTGTTACAATATAACTTTATTAATTATTGGTCTGTGATACGAAAAGTACGACACAAATGGCATACAAGATACAATAAGATTTCTGGTAAACGTTAAATCAATACAGGTATTACCTAACGTTGGATAAGTTTCGATGTAAGACATATTGAACTCACTCAGCATGAAGCTGGACAATGATCGGTCTTGTGAGACATTTACATTAAAGTCCCCAACTATCGTAATCGTTGTGGTGATATGGTATATTTTAGCAATGTTTTTGGAATATTTTAATAGCGATTGTAACATAAAGAGTTCAATGATGGATGCCCAGATGGATGAACACTCACCCGAGTATGAATTAGAAGATGCCATTGCCATTTACTAAACAGACATTACCAGCTTTTGCGTCTTTCATTTCCAAATTAATTTCCGAATTATCGATGTCAACTCTATTACAATCAGTGAAGCTATTGATTGATGTTCCGACATATGGGCACTACACCGGCTTTGCGACTTGATGATGATGATACCGCTTCCGATGATGTTATTGCAATTTCACTGCGATTAGTGGTATTACTATATTATCTCAGTTCAAAGCAAGGCACATTCACTGGCATGGAATCTTCCATCCAAGTCCCGCTGATTCCCAAATAATCATATGGGCTGATGATGGAATCGGTAAAGATCTGAGTGCGCGACCGAGCTTTGTGCATTAATGGCGGAGACGCATCACAAACAAAACTTTGTTACATTGGCGACTAGTGTAGACACCGTATGTTGTATTGTTGCAAGCGGGATCGTGTAAGGCAGTCCACAATACCAGCATAGCATGGCAATAGCAGCATCCATGGGATTCTTGTAGCCGATCTAAGTGTCGTCGAGGACGTTGTATCTCTCTGTCAAGACAGCGCTGTATGAGTTAACGAGTCCCCGATGTGGGCATTTTGGTGATACAAACGAACAACGCCGATCAAGTTCGTATCGCACCACTGTTCGGTTCTGAATCGCGACTCAATGAGCTTAATTTCATCAACGTCGAGTAGCTCTCCGTTGCCGACTTTATTGTCGAAAGTGACCGCAGAAGAAAATCCTTCCAAAGGGTTGATCATGCACACGACGCACACACTAAGAAACGAGTCGGTCAATCAGCTTTTTGCATTGTGAAGCGATGATATATCTCCTTTGGGAGTTTCAGTACATAGGTCTTACCGCTACCGGCAGAGCCGTTGAAGAAAACATGGATTGGTTCCGATTTGGGTTTGTGTAAGCGGTGTATCACCTCCAGAAGTATCTCTCGTTGACCTAAGTTAGTACTACGCATCATGCGACAGAAGCCAGCTTTGGCCATTGTCTCGTACGATCGATACCGAGTAACCCTACAACAATTTCGTTTAGGATATGCGACTGAATGTGCATTAGCATTCTCTATGTCAACCTTATCATCTTCACTGCGATCTTCGCTGCACCAAGCAACAAAGTCAGGCAAACATATCGACTCTACCTCTGTGGGCCTATCCTCGTAACGCTGAATATCATCGTTTTGATCCAGATGTCAATGCTGTTTTTGTCTAACTGTTCTCTGTCCATCACAGCCTTATGCTTACCAGCCTTCTATCTCTCGTGTGGCCAAACAGTAGGAATGTAAACGGCGTGTACGATGGCTACACTCATGTTTTTGGCGAAGTAAGAACCAGGCAGCCTCTTGGGATGAGTTCTCATCTGTGTTGAGTTACTTCAAGCTGAGTTGTTTCAACAACTTTAGATATTCTTTCTCCGAGTGTTCATCGTCTTTAATTCTAGAAGGAGAGTAACATCGGACCTCTCCGTCCACGCGGTGCTTCCTGGGGATTGCTAACAAAGGCGGTAACGAGAAATGGCTGTACAACCATAACGGAGTCCAGGAAATCCGACAGGAATGCGGCAGTCCGGGGGTGGACTCCAAGCCGCCCGTAGTCTTCGGTGAATGCAACCTGTCTAGGGGGTACCCCTGTAATCAAGTACACCGGACCTCCAGGTTGGGGGTTGACTGATAGGCCCTATTGTCGGAAAAAAAGTTCACACCAAACAATTCTAAAATAATAGACTCGTAGGTTAGATCGAATACGAAGAAAACTGAAATAGAGGAAGAGTTGAATAGCTTAAAGATGGACTTAGTAGTATTGATAGAGACAAACCTGAAAGGACAGGGAAACGAAACATTAGGTAATGTCATTCACTTTTATAACGGTGTTGAAAAACAGGAAAGAGCATAGGCTAGCGTCTCAATTCTTCTTAGGAAAAAATGGGGTAAGAACGTAATAGATTTTGAATGTTTCAGTGAAAGAGAGTTCCCGAAAGAAGGAAAAAAAGAACTATGTAAATAAAAATAAAATAAAAGCAAAACAATTGGGACGAAGAAACCAACTCTGTCAAATAAAAGATAAAAACACTGCTTGGATCCCTCCAAACGGCCTAACGCCATAGGAATGCGGCGTAATAAGCAGGTTATGGATCGGTAATACAAAGCTGACAAATCTCCATCTACTTTTAGGGCAGTACCAATCGACCTGCCAAAGCTGTGATAATATAGACATATATTATATAGCATCAAACAGAAAGAATGAATTTGGATGTTGATATGTGCCAACCATTCAATGATAATAATAAACTACAGAGGATTTGACGTACTTAAAACATACAAAGCTAATTCAAAAAAATGTAAGAGAAGCAATGGTCACTAATGGCCTCATCAGTCGAAGAGACTGATTAGATCGTTATACTACGAAGTTAGGGCGTCTCCTCTTGTTTTCATTTAATGCCCTATCTTCGACGTAACTGTGTTTATTCATTTTACATAACAACTATAACAAGTTTGTTATTCAATTGTTGTTCGCCTTCACATTATTATTTTTTTAATCCTGAACATAGAAAATATTTACCACAGTCACAGTATAGCTATTTATTTTCCGCGTTCTTTAAAGTTTGTTTTAACTGTATCAATCAGGATATGCGTGTTGCATTTGTTTGTCTGACCAATGTACGTCGCATTTAAAGAATACAACATGGCGTTGTCAACAAAACAGGAGTTGAAGTCTTCTTCTTCTTTCGCTTCCCTCTATAGTGCCTTTCAGCGTAGGGGAGCGTGCAGCCAAGAGCCGAATCTATCCCGGTCTCTTGCTAGGTTTCTGGTCTGTCCAGTGGCGGATTAAAGGTCCAGAGCGCCCTAGGCAATAACTTTATCGGCGCGCCTGTACCGGCCATAAATGGCCATCTTAATTTTAACTGATTGTTTTTGTAATTACGGTGACGTTGTATCGTCACATCCTAGACTAGTAGATCAGGGCCCTTGTACTTAAGCTAATGCGCGATATGTTATTTTTTTTATTTATTTAAAAATTCTGAGCTCGCGCGCCCCTTGTAACTACGCGCCCCTAGGCACGTGCCTAGTTTGCCTTACGGATAATCCGCCACTGGGTCTGTCGAAGATCTTTTCCTCTTTTTCTGCTGAGGCGTTCGATGTACTCGAGATAAGACATCCTTGGGCGTCCTCGAGAAGCCAATAAACTAAAAGCAGTTTTAACAAACTGAAATTTATTATTTTAAAATTGTTTATTTAAAAACTAAATAAACTAATACAATATGAAAGAACTGCTTCATGCTTAAATTTTTTATATACCATCCTCAGTTTGTATATGTTCATTGATTTTAACATAGGTAATTTTTAATTAATTTCAGGTATAAAAGTGTCCTCTCTCTCAAACATTAAAGAAATTGGCGTTACAAACAAACTATTTTGAATCTATGGGCCCAAAAGCATATGATGAAAATTTTTTTTTTAATTAGTTTATTTATTGAAATTGAAAACTGTATTATAACAATACAAAAAGTAAATATAATGACAAGAATGATACACATTGGCATTGATATAGACAAGTAGAGAAACTACCCAGTGGTAGTATTCAATTAACAAATTTAACTTAGAAGGTCCCGAGGCAATCTTCTTTTCAGACACATCGGAGGATTATCGGTTATTGAAGTCTGAAACTATTGGGTTTGAGTGGGAATAAAGTTTGTCAAGAAAAAAATGGTATCGGGTTCGGGCCAAATGAGCAACAATTGGGACATTGAGACCATCATGGATGAGTTTATTCGCAACAAAGTAAGGTACATTAAGGATTTTGGATTGTAAGAGAAATTAGATGGCTGAGTGGAGCCCCAAAGCTCTACATTATATGTCCAATTAGTCAGAAGGTCTTATAATATGAGTCTTTTGTAACTAATTGGGACCTTAGAGCGTTTGTCAAGTAAGAAGTTGCAGTAGCCTATAACGGCAACTGATGAAATAAAATAAATTTTTTTTTTTATCGCTACCACTTCCCTATACTATATTATCTATTTAACCTCCATGTACAGTTTTTGCATTTAATTTATGGTCGATCAATAAGGCGCCTTTTTAATTAACCAGCTATGTGTTTGGGGTACTTTGCCTACGCAAAGGACAAATAAGGATTTTAGGTGAAATCAATTTATTCCGCAAATTCTTTTCTTCTTCCTTACCATTCCATTCTTGGATACTAATTGATAGGTATTATGAATTATTATTGGATTAGAAGGAAAAAGTTGACATTGGTAGCCATTGTAATTTCATATCCATTATTTTTTTGGTTGGACATTCACTAAGGAAAGATGTATTTTCAAGACATTATATTATTATGCATCAAATTCTTTAATCCATAATTATAATAATTTGGTAGAAGAAATGTATTCGATTTGTCGAGTTCAAGAAAAAAAACACGCCCATTTTAGAACTTAAAAAATGATCGAAGAAAACACGGCAGAAATAATAAGCATATGTCAAGGATTCTTAAGACGTTCAAAGAAAAAAAAATAAGACACCAAAAAACATACACATGCAACGAATGGCCAAAAAGAAAAGATATGTTGCTTATTAAATGTAAATAAATAAGTTTTAACAGATTTATCAAAGAAAAAAGATTAATTCAAACGTCCCTTCAATTTGCAGCTTTATAACTTCTTAAAAGATTGTATTTTTTTTTTTACCCTCCTTTATTTACAAATTGCATATTTACATTATATATAATGCTGAATATATGTCTGTGTTAATTTAAGGTTAATCTATTTATCTATAACTGGACTTCAATTTGGGAAAACATATTTAAGGTTATTTCACTCTCGCAAATAATTTACAAATTAATTATCCTTGGATTTTATAAATATTTTCAGGGATTCAGCATCTTTGAAAAATTACTACAAGAGAAAATAGTAAACGTTCACAATTGAAATACTCTGGTAGAGATATCTAAACTTTTACAATAATCTAGAACTTAATCCTCATAGTTTTTTTATTCATGAATGTGAAGTTAAAGTTTAACTGCACTTAAAATAGAATAGAACAGAAAACAAACTTTATTCTGGGACCAAGTCCCATTAGAATAACAATCATGTACAATAAAATAAACATAATTTCTGGGCAGAAGTTCACATAATAATACGATCATGAATGATGAAGTAATTAAAACTGAAAAAAAAAATAAAAATATAAACTAAATAACTAAAAAGTACGAAACTTGACAGGATCTTACCTAATTGTCGAAAATAAATACATTAATACCTACAAAATAATTATAATCAAAATTAATACAATAGTTAATATCAAAATTACTAAATAAAATAAATGAATGGGATAGCATGCAATAAAGTATTTACATAGTCTATATCTTCTTTGGGAAAAATAAACAAAACCATCGATTATTAAATACTAATTTATTTAAGCAGATGATTGACCTGCTTAGAGTGCATTTTTTGGGGATGTCAAGAGATGTTGGAAAAGCAAGGATTTAAATGAAGCCAGTGAGGAAGCATGGCGGATGAAAGGAGGGATTTTAGATCCACACAGTGGTGGAGGGGGCAAGGAAGGAATGCTCGAATGCTTTGGTTCTGTAGGAACGAGAGTAACGAGGCGGGATCTTGTTATGTGATCCTGGACAGAGTATTTGAATTGGAGGAGGCTGTTGTTATATGAAGGGTGTTGCGAGTTAATGGATTGGTATAGAAATGCACTTAGGATATATTGTCTAAGAATGGGAGGGAAGATCCACTTTAACTCATCATAGTAATGTGACACCCGGGATCGTCTCGAAGTTCCAAGGATAAATCTTATTCGCTTTAAACGGCCCTCAAGCATTTTCGAAAGGCCCCCGTATACCACACTACAATAGTCAAAGTGGGGGAAGATGAGAGATGATACGAGAAGCTTACGGTTAGATTGTATAATGAGATGCTGAGATCGATGGAATAATTCCAGAAAAGGTTTTAGTCAATAGTAATGCCGAGGTTTTTGACAGAGGAGTTGAAACTGATGGGGTGGTCGTTTAGGATTAATGTCGGGAGGGTGGGGATAGCTGTAAGGAGGGAATTGTAACCTAGAACAAAGGCGTTTATAGTTATTCATATTCATAGTTCTCATTGCGTTCAATTCCAGTTTGTTCAGCTTTGCCCAGGTACTGATCCTATATAGGTCTTCCTGAATACTGGCGAACGCAATTAATAGCTCAAAGGAGCAAAGTACAAATAAATTTGGAAGTCGTCAACATATAGATCGTAAGAACAGTGGTGAATAGATTTAAGAAGATTGTTGATGTAACAGTTGAAAAGGAGAGCAGATATGCTTGAGCCCTGTGCCACACCAGAGGATAGAGTGAGGAAAGAGGAAAGGGGTTGATTGGGAATGGAAACTGCTTGGGACTTGTCAGAGAGGAAAGTTTGGAACCATAGACTAGAGCTGTTGGAAAATGACAATGACTTTATGTGGAAGAAAATGGTCCGGGTAGAGGTCAATACATTTCTCTGAATATCTAGAAATATTTATTCAGTAGCCAACGTTTCGACCTACTTTGTAGGTCGTCTTCAGGGCTGTCGCACAGGGCCTGAGCCCAAACGAGTCTTATGGAAGCTACACTAACACTCTAAAGTTAGTGTAGCTTCCATTAGACAACGACTTTAGTTTGGCAAAAGGGATAGAATGGTCCAAGGAATCGAAAGCTTTAGAAAAGTCAAGTAGGATTAGCACAGTTAGTTGTTTGCTGTCTATGGCTTTATGTATGTCGGTGGTGATTTTGGTAAGGGCAGATTGTGTACAGAAACCAGGACGATAGCCTGATTGAAGTGGATCAAGGAGTTTGGACTGTTCGAGAAAATTTGATCTTTGAGACTGGAGTATTCTTTCGAGAGGTTTGGAAAGGTTGGAAAGTATGGAGATTGGGCGGTAGTCTTTGGAAGATACTAGGGTAGAGGTTTTGTTTATAGGATGGACTAAGGCTTTTTTCCAAATTTTCGGGAGTAATGCGTTTTGTAGTGAAAAATTATATATGAAGAGTAGGACAGGCATAGGTTGAGTAATTTGACGGGGATCTCGTCAAAGCCAGTAGAACTGGAGCGTGATTTCAGAACGGAGGAAATAAAGTTGGTAGGTGAAATGTCTAAGAAATAAAAATTGTCGGGGTTGAAAGATGAAGTTAGTGAAAAGGTGGAGGAGGAGGATTTTGATGTGTTAATTGAAGCAGACAAAAAGTACGATTTCATTTCATCGGATTTTGCTTGTCTGATTGTAGACTGTGTCAAATTTCGAAGACCCCTGAACGCTTGGTAGTCATCAATAAGCCTAGAATGTCTAAAAAGTCTACGGGCAGCATCACGCTTCCTTTACAGGTCTTTGATTTTTTGACACATCAAAGGAGTAGGGTGGTGACGGAAGGTTAAAGTTTTGAGTGGGGCATGGTTATCAAGGATGCTTTTGAGATTGGCAGAGAGTATATCAACCATTGAATCGATGGTGGTACAGGAATAAATTTGGTTCCAATTCAGGATTTTGAGGAAGAGTATATATTTTCCATCAAGGTTGCGAAAGGTTACGGTTTTCGGTAGGATTTCTGGAGTCTGTACGAAATTTGGATTAAATCATGAGAGGACAAAAATTGGGCGGGTGATTGTGCAGAGAAAGGAGTCTCTGCGAAGAGTCAATGATGAACAAGTCTAACGAGGTGTCAGATAGGAGAGTGTGATGGGTGGGAGAAAATGGAACGATGGAGAGGTGTAGAGAGTAAAAGAGGTTTTCAAGGTATAGTTTATCATTGGATTGGACCAGGAGATTGGTATTAAAGTCACCGGAGATTATGGATTGTAAAGGAGATGTGGTTGTGAAGGACCGACTCAAAGATTGAATCAAAAGGGGCCAAAGTAGGGCGATATACTACGACAAATGGGAGAGGGTTTGAGTTGCATGAAATTTCGACAAAAAGGAACTCTATGAGAGGATAATTGGGCGCGGGTGAAGAATCTAGGATACGTGATATTAGGGAGTTATGGATGTAAAGACCTACGCCTCCACCAGTCCGGTCTACTCGGTCGTGGCGGAGGAAGGAATAGTCAGGTAAGGAAACAGCGGAGGTCCGGATATAGGGTTTTAGCCATGTCTGAGATTCCAATGGTGTGGTAAAAATTTTGTGTAAAATATTGATGAAATTCATCGGTATCGGCAATGATTGGGAGTTGATGTGATAGGAGGTTAGGAAACTGGACATGATGGGGAAGTAGAAGAGAATTCTAAGTATTTGAGGAGAGGATGCTATGAGGAGTAAATTTTAATGGCAAAGCTAAGTGAAAAATTGGGTAGTGCAAAAATGATACGTAAATAACGAAATAAATTAAACAACAGAAGAAAAAAAGAAGATAAGATAGAATTTTGAGCATATAAGACAGTAATTTTAATTTCGCGACCTTTTTGCTTGGATAAAATATTTTTTTTGAAAAACACTTGAAATTGTCCGAATGATTCAAAATAAACCGTGAGTGCCATACTGAAATCCATGGTTATTCGTGCAGCTTGAGGGCATACGGGTCTTCAGCAGTCAGCCGAATACGTTCAGGTCATGAGCCTGATTGATGAAGACCACTTGGTGCCCATCTTCTATTCTGCATCGTACTCTACCACCAGAGAACGAAACATATTTTATTTTCCCATTATATTTAGCTTTATTCCCAGGCCTGCACAAATGCTTGTAACTAGGCCAGAAGGGATCTCTCAGGCTCATACAGGGATCCCTCGGATCTCTAGGGACCTGGATAATGAGCCCTGTTCGCTTTTATTCAACCGTACCTCCAGATTTCCCACACGTGCTTTGAGGGCTTTATTTTGTGCTACCATGTCCTCGATATATTTTGTTTGCCCATCTAAGTGTTTTCTGATAGATGTGAACTTCTCATTCAATTCGAATAAGAAGTCTCCATGTTTATCTATCGCGACCTTGATCTTTTTAATCTCCTCAAGGACGTGTTTATCGGTGTGTTTTATATTAATATCTAATATTTCTGGTAGTGAGGATTGCGTTATTTTGTCTGAAAATAGTTTATCCCCTGCCTCTGTGTTTTTTTGGCCTGCTCGCACTTAGTACACAACCACTGTGTTTTTGTAGATTTTAGGCCCTCTATCTCCTATTCGTTAAAAATTAAATTGCATTTGGAGCAGGATAAATTATTTTTGTCATGACCGGCGATGACATTGTTGCATTTAAATCAAACAGCCATTATGTGTATATAAATAAATAAACAGTCACTTACGGGGAGAGTTTATTATGGACAGCAGCTGCTTCTAATCCTGTTGGGCTTAAGAGATTGTCTATTACGTCCTAAAGCTCAAAATGGTGTTATAATTGGATTTATAACTTCAATTGCCCCTTCACTAAACTTTAACGACAATAGAAATATATATGTGTATTTAATATATCTATATATATATATAGTATCATTATAGCGTAAGCAACAATTAGAAAGAAAAGTTAACAACACAACACAACTTAAATTGAGGACTTAAGGAGAGCAATATATACTGGTGGGTGTCCCTCCCCAGACTGAATCATAACTTATACAAATAAATATACACCATATTATATTGTATATTAGGAATGTGAAATTCTTACATTTAAATGATTTAGTTAATCCTATGATGATCAGCTAGATTTATTCTAACGATAATAAAGAAGTTGAATATTTAAAACCATGATTTTGAATTATAGAATAATTTCAATTTGATTTAGATAAAATAATTTCAATTTCAGGTTAGTGGGAGCATGAAATCATGAGTGATAATACATGAGGAAGAGTGAATGAAAGACTGGAGTTAATTGAACTAGACTGAATTAGACGAAGGGTCAAAGTGGAGACAACGAAACAGACTTCAGACGGATATGTCAAACCAGTACTGAGTCATTACAATACTCATTCAGCTCCTCAACTGTAATACCAATTTCCTAGTGGCATTAATAATATAGTAATAATAAAGGCTGGGACAAGGCCCTTTAGAATAACAATATAGGTTTCTATACAGTGTATTATTATGTCTTAGAGTATAATGGGATTACATTTTATTAATTACAACCATTAAATTAACAAATGAGAAATATGTCTATTTTGTTGGACACGAAGCTCTGTGGCACCAGGCTATTGAGCCATAAGTTAAAACGGGTCTAACTATTGCAGTGTACATCCACCGTGCCATCTTGGGGCTGATTCCCCACCTGTTGCAGCAAAGACTCTTACAAGTCCACAGAATTCTAGTGGCTTTCTATGTGACTTAATCAATATGTTCATTCCAGTTTAATTTACTTTCCATAATGGCGCCGAGGTATTTAACCTTCTTGCTAAACTGAATGCTCATCACTTTCATCCTAGGGGGAGTTGAGCTCCCTCAGTGCCCTTTTTGTTAGTAAAAGGTACAATTACTGTTTTCTTTGGGTTGATATTTAATCCCACTTCCCTGCACCATCTCACCACCATTCTTAGTGCCGCTGTTATCAACTCTGAGTTAGTCTGCTGATCAAAACCTTTGATGATAATTGCTATGTCATCCGCATAGCCTATCACTTGGAAACCCGCCTCATTCTGGAGATGTAATAGTTCATCCACCACTAGGTTCCAGACTAGCGGGGAATGAACCTCTCCTTGGGGCAGCCTGCAGCTGCTTTAACCGTTTAGTGATATTTGGACATATTGGCCTGGAATAACCCTATTATTTAAGCATGACAATAACCCATTCAACTAGGGTATCATCGGACAAATGTACCCGTTAATCGGATTAATGTACCCGTGGATGTGGAAACAATGATGCCACAGATACCGCATCAATTAAACGATAATCAGGCGTTCCGATTTAACATAAAGAATAAAATGAAACAAAAGTCTACATATCTGAGCGGTGTGGTCAAAAAGTCAGTGGTAAAAGCTTGATTACGGTTCACTGGGATTCATGATAACACAATAACTAGTTGTGTGCCATTTAATACCACCGATGATCATCCGATGCGAGCATCTATAGTGTGACAGAAGTGCACCGGAGTCGGAGTTTCTGCTTACAAGGTAGCGCAGTATGCTTTGGAATGGAGAACATTGTCTAGACATTGCTCCGGGCCAGCATTTAACACCGCTAAATATTATTTACGACGGGTATAAGAACTATCGTTTATTTTGATATACTTCATAAATAATAAAATATTATTACCCGCTACGTAAACGTGTTCACGTACAACACACGGCCTAGTCCATGACTCAGCCACATCCCATTTTTTTAGCATTGCTTTTTGTCAAATCTTCACTTTCGACTCCAATTGCACTTTATGTGTTCCGAGCTGTCGAAGTAAGGATTTGTAGCAGTTAACCATAAGATGGAAAAATTTCCGCCTTTTTTAACTTGGTTTTACGAGTTTTGGAATACATTGATATAGCCATAGATAGATGAAATCTGATAGAGGATTTTACTGCAAACAATTCGAATTTAAAAAAATTGATTAAACGGGGTGTACCATAGGAGGCCTCTATACCATAAAAAGTTATAGATGCTTGAATTAATTTAAACATTTTTTTTGTTAACATTTGTTTATTGCCTCAATTTTCTTTACCTTCAATTTGTTTTATCTGAAGAACCGGTTAAGCTTGCAAATTTAAACATGTGGGCTTTACACCAATGAAACCACCTACCTAGAGTAGGATGTATTCCCCTCCATGCCAGTAGCGTTAGTCGAAATCCATCTCTCTTTTCCTGAAAACAGAAGTTCTACCCTCTCTTTCATTGCAGTACATGCAGGATATTCTGCTGTATTATCCAGTTCTGCCAGGCTACTGGCCATAGTGGCCGGCTCGAAAGCACCGTGTTCTGTAAGCATCCTGGTGAACTAGTAGTTGAGTTTCTCGTATTCTCTGTCTACCCACAATTCGAATTGGGGACCAGCCATCTCTCGTTCCATGCCGTATTCTGCCTTTTTTGATCAGTGAGTTTCTTCCAAAGGGATATGAGTGCTGGCCTTGATGCTACCAACAAACCCGAAGAGAGGAAATGTTCGTACAACAGAGTAAACCAATCTCCTCTTCGGGTTTGTTGGTAGCATCAAGGCCAGCACTCATATCCCTTTGGAAGAAACTCACTGATCGTTCTCAAGGCACAATCGGCTTTCTGACCCTACTTCGTTCAGCATCAGGTGAGTTATCTCTGGAGCTATTTTATCCATTTAATCGCCCACATTATGATCCTTTGAATGGAGCCTTTCCTCGATTCCATCACTCCATCAGGTTCGTCAAGGAAGGTTTGGACTGGATTCCTTGCCTTCCTTTTCTCAGGGTGATTTCATCTCTCCCAAAGAAAAGGAATGAAGGGGGCTGGTGTGCTTCCCATTGAGAACCACTGTTCTTCCCAGAGAATTCTTGAACACTTCTTCTTTGTTTTATGTCCCGTGTAGAATCTTCCAGAAACATCCATCTTTCGTCAAGGGCGTTTCTGAGGTATAGTGTAAAGGTGATTTTTCACCTCTTCCCCACGATAAGCTTCTGTTTCTTTAAACACTTGGGATGATGGTGTTAAGGAAACAGCCAAAATACATTTGGGAAAAATATGAATAATACTGTAGCGTACTTGATTGGTGTTTTTGATACGCAAATAGGTTCTATAATAAATTAATGAAGATAATACCTACATTAATAATAATGCCTACATGGTCATTGATGATTAATCAATCATCAATGACCATGAGAAATCTAAATACAGCATAAATAAGTAACAAAAAAATCTGAATAAACATAATTTATAAACTCTAACTAACTTATTTTCCTTACAACGTTTGTCACAGAATATGATCCATTTTCCAATTAAAGGTCCATTTTGAGATGATATTCCTTAGGGGTCATTGGCCTAGGCTACCATATTCTTACTAGTTTCGATCTAGGAATGTAAGGAAAGAGGATTCTTAACGAAAATCTAAAAATATAATTTCGATTTTTGATCCAACTTTTTTTGATATTCGAATGTGGTAATTCTTAAAATTTACACAAGATGCTGGGACTAGTTACATTTGTATGAAAAAAATATGTTAATTTTTAAAGAAGTTTTGATCGTGTGGTGGATGTTGTTTCCTCAGCTTTGGAACGTGGACTGTATTGTCCAGCGGTCTTCCTTGATGTCGAACAGGCTTTCGACCGAGTCTGGCACCCCGGGTTGCTTTACAAACTCCGTAAATTCCTAACTCCTACATACTTTCTTATTATCCAATACCATCTCTCCTACAGGTCATTCACAGTAAATCATAATAATGTCTACTCACCCCTCTTTCCTCAATCTGCCGGCGTTCCTCAAGGCAGTATCCTCGGCCCAATTCTCTACACAGTTTATACAGCTGACATCCCAACTCATCCTAATACTATCCTTACCACGTATGCGGATGACACATGTCTATTATCTGTCAACACTGATCCAGTTATAGCATCCCGTACTCTTCAATCCCACATCACTGACCTTGAAAGTTGGTGTCAAAACTGGAGGATTAAAATAAATTCTCACAAATCTCATCAAATCACCTTTACCCTCCGTCGTAAACCAGCGACTTCCTGCCCCCCTGTATCGTTTAATAACATCCCTCTAAGTCCTGTAGAACAGATCCGGTACTTAGGACTACACCTTGACAAACGCTTAACTTGGAATCCTCATACTAGACTGAAACGACAAGAAACAGCTCGCCGTTTCAGGCTACTTCAACATTTACCAGATAAACGCTCTAAGCTCTCAATTAACTACAAGATACTCATATAGATGGTAATCATTAGACCCCATCTGGACTTACGGAATAGAGCTTAGGGGCTCCACTAAGCCATCGAATTCCTCTCTTATTCAATCCTTACAATCCAAAATCGTTAATGCTCCTTACTTTGTTACGAACAAAGTAATCCATAATGACCTTAACGGCCCGTTTATTGCTGATTTGGCCCGAATCCGATATCAATATTTTCATGACAAACTTCATTTCCACCCAAACCCACTAGTTTCAAACCTCGCAACCTCTTCAATTCCTGATAATCTTCCGAGGCGTCTGAAAAGAAGATGGCCTCGTGACCTTCTAAGCTGAACTTTTTATTTGAGTACTACCACTGGGTAGTTTCTCTACTTGTCTTTTCATGTCAATTTATTCAATCATAATATTTACTGGATGTATTCTGTATACAATTGTAAATTTCAATAAATATATTTAAAAAAAAAAAAAAGAAGTTTTGTTTTGTTTATTTAATGGTTTTTAGTTTGTTGGTTGTACTTTTAATATTGTAACATTTTTCATTAAGCACCTTTTTTTTGTATATGCAAATAGTTTTCATTAGCAACTATTTAAAATGCGTTTATATTTGTTATGGGAATGGGTTGCGTGGATTTTGAAATTAACCCAGTAAGAATTACTTAGCTAAAATCGGTCAAAAGCAAATGCTGCATACACACAACTCACGCCCCCTTACAACGCAAAGTTCTAACATCAAGTGAAAGCTAAAGAAAACCTCACCAATAATTTTTTTTTCGATAGGCAGCAGAACAGCGGAAGCAGAAAGTCCTTAGAGACAAAGAATACCTTTCGATTCTGCTATCTTAAAACGCACAAGTTAAGAAAATTGGGAAATATCAAACAGTATTTGCAGCCCTCCTGAATGATTCCTTTCCAGTTTCTTTCAGAAACGGATCATACTCATTTCAGCTCTTACCGCCATGTTTTAGCATGTCAGTTATAATCTTAAAAATAAAAGTCGTTATTGTAAAAAATTTAAAATTTTGGGTTTTATATTTTTCCTCGTTTAACTTTTAATGCTTCAGCTAACAAAAATAGTTCATGACATTTTAGTTTAGAAACAGATGGATAAAACGCTCCGAAACCAAGACAGTTGTCGAGCAAGTGTGGTTAATGAATTCCTACAGCTCTGCTCCCAGTTGCTGGTCCAGTTGAATCATCAAATGTCGTTCTGGCCAGATAGGGAACTCCCCGTTCATAAAATAACTAATACTGCATTGTTCGTTTGGTCTGCCCTGTTTTCCTTCATCTTTTATTTTGCTTACTTTATCGTCCATAACCGATACCGAGGACTTGAGTTAGTCTTCTTATTTCGATAACTGGTTTTGTTTGCTCTACAACAAAACGTTGCACGTCTTCATATCCTTCAAGGAAATAGGATTGGTTGAAAGCTGAAGCTCATAATTTTAAAACAATCGTTGTACTAAAATCCCTCTACGATTTGCCAAAAGGCTGTTTTGAATATTTCTGTTTTGGGGCATTTAAAAAAAATTGTCACTTTCGCTGTCCCTCATTTGGTCACACTCATTTCTCAGTTAACAATGCTTATTTCCGAACAACTGACATTTTTGAATAAACTACATGTCGTGTGCTCAGATTGCTCTCAGCTGATTGTTGAGAAAAGCTGATTCAAGCTAATGTCACAACTTGTCTCCTTAGTTACTGTTTCAGTGCTACTTCCTATTTTTAATCATTGGTTTAGTATTTAATGACTTCCTTTTAAATTTTATAGGTTAATATTTCTCTTTTGGGCTATTTATACGTAGTATTTGAAAGTAGCAATCCTATTTCACGGTTAAGAGTACATAACTTAGAAAAATATTTGTGCACCGATCCCATTAGTTATTGATCCTGTGGTAAAACTGATTCAGTGAAATAGCGGGAAAGTGCTAGGCCTCATCAAGTTAGTTCCAAACGTTCCACTTCCATTATTATTTTGAAGTGAAAAGGTGCCGGCAGTTGTGTCAATCTTCTAAAATACATAGTATGTTTTTTTTATTCTCTGTCTCTGTTTCCAAAGAATTTTCATTGTCATTGAGGTTGTTAATAAGTTGTCATTTAGTGATATATCTGCTTGTGCGGCACCCTTACACGCAGCCTTAAAAAATTGAAATATTTTTTAAAAAATCGATAATGAAATCGCACAAAAAACTACAAAAAAAGAGATTCCCGTTATGGAAACCCGTTTTATTAAACCCGGAAGAAAGGGTTTCCATATCTATTTTTATATCTATGAATTGGTAATATGTAAAAGGTTTAAAGATATGAAGCACGTTCCTCTTCCTATTGTCAACCAATGATTTGTTTATCCCCTTTTAGAGGTCTCATCATTGATTGGCCCAGGATATGGTGTGATTTCCAACTCGTTATAATATGCTAATAACATGGAAACTCAAGGAAAGCAAGTTGCCATGACATAAAGTTAGGCTGAGAACTGGAATGGAGAGATCAAGTACGAGCCGGGCCGAAGACTGGACGAGGAGGGGCCTCTTCTATTTAGACCAGTTCTGGTTCTCAGCTCTCCTCACTGTCTGCAGCAACCATGGAGGCTCAACACCATGACTCTCACGTAAGCAGCATGGACATTTTACTATTACTTATTTTATTATTGATAGAATTATCGGGTTGGTCCAAGGTAACCGGAAAGTGCGGAAGAATTTTCCAGAGGTGTGAGGTAGGTTGGAGGATAAAAATCAAACAGTGTTTAAAGGACTCTAATATTATTACAGCCATCGTACTAATTGGACATCATTTGCATACATTTAAAGATAATAAAAATGAATGCCAATTTTAAATTATAAACTGTTTACTCGAGCATTTATGATGCTATAACATGTAAACTTCTTGAATTCAAGTGTTGTTTATTTCGGAATACTTTAAAACATTGTATTGTTTATACCTAAGTGTACAAAAGTAATAAATAGTATTATTTATTACCAAGGCCAATTCACTAAAGCTTCGTACATAAACAGGAATCTTTTTTCAAAACACATCTAACCAGCGTCGTCCTCTTGGAAAATTATAAATTTAGAATAACTTTTTTTATTTATAATTTTTTTCTGATAAATTTAAATGTTTGTTTTTATACGATTTTAAGAACATTCTTAATTTTACCAGTCAATGTTTGACGATTTTTAACATAGAGTACGATCCTTCCTATTCACTTATTAGCCTTTATTTATTTTTTAATCTATTAAAATCTATGCTGAAATTTTGTGAATACAAGATCCTGGCGGATTCCTACCACACTTCTCTCTTTATTTCTCCCTTTGTTCATAATTCTTATTTATTTTTATATCTCTAGAAAATTTATAAATTTGCAAAGAAAACAATTGTCCAAAACTAAACCAATGTTAATTCGCGTTACTGTTCTTTTTACATCGATGAAAATGTCGATGAAAGTATAGTTGACCACGGAAGTAGTTGTGGGAAAGGAAGGTTCTAAAGATGGATTGCATTAGGCTTAGTACTTATACAATACAAAAAGTTATGCATATTTACATTGAGGATAAGGGAAAAAAAACAATAAGATAAACAAGACTTCCTATTAGTATGTTTTTTACACTGACCGCATAGCCTGTCAAAGTATAGTACTCCTTCAGTGTAAATAAAGTATTAATCTGAAGAAGTACGCAGTTGATCAAGAACAATCCATCTATTCCTTAGCATTGCGTCTCCATATCTTGGAGTCTCTGTTCGAGCCTGGCTATGGAAGATATTTTTTATTGTGTAGTATGGTGATTACACGACATTACAGTGCCTTTCAGCCCTCTGTAGATTTGGAGTTCCCATAAAATAATTCTTAATTTGATGGATGCCAAATCATCTCCATGCACAGCCGTTATTCTAAATACGTTACTATTTATTTCCCTTCATTGGTTGGGATGGCACAGACTTTTTTTACATTCATACCAAACGATCTCCTTGTATAAAATTTCAAAAATTGACAAAACTGGAAGGTAATCTGCTATCTATCACTATTCCTATAAATCTTATCTGACTTTAATAAAGTCAGGTTAACAAGTTGCCTTCGTTGAATAAAAAATTGGCAAATGATAAACAACTTAGTGTGGAATAAAAAATATATTAATACCAATTAAAAACTCCACAGCCCAATCAATCAATAAAAAATATGTTTTTATTTCGAAGAGAAAAGATTTGTCCAGGACCGGGATTCGAATCTGGTTCTCCCACGCACCGTCTTGGTACTCTGCCACTTGAGCTATCCTGGCACGTACCCCGGTCATACAAAACCCTTCTCTTCACCGATCCCATTTTCTCTTCAAAATAAAAATATTTGAAAATTATAATAATTATAAAAAAATAAAATAAACAAAATTATAAATAAAAAATATGGTGTGCCTGAAATCAATTGTGATGTTTTCATACGATATTATATAAATTCTTAGTATTCATCGTTTGACCGATAACTTGAAATTAAGGCAAATTTTCTTAGTTTGCATTTTCTAATATTTTCTTTAACTAACGGTACTGGATTTCTTTAAGGCAAGCTTGATGAATATGGCGAATGTTGATGAACTTTTTTAAGTGCCGCATAACGTGTTCTTCAAGTTTCAATTGTTTCTTATTTTTGTATGTAATGAAGATTTCCTTCGAGTAAGACCCAGCATAGTATTTTTCACAAGTTGCACTATGCTCAATAAATTGGAAGAAATAGGAATAGATACGCTACCGATTGTGCAAGTGATTTCAAATAAAAGGAATCACGATTTTTTATTCAAATATTTTTGCCAAAATACAAAATTTTACTTCATCCATTCTAATATCAAAGTTTTAAATATTTTTTTAATGTAGATTATAAGATATAGCTTCATTATCATATTATTATTGTTAATAGTAATGCTATTTAGAAATATTTATTGAAGAAGGTGAATTATTAAATATTTATAACAATTTGAAAATGATTTCTTCTCTCCTATTAAAATATCCTATCCATTTTAGTAAAATTTATTTAACGACTTCATTCTCAAAAGTACCCTTGTAATCCAGTTATATTGATGATAAGAGTTCACCAAACCAGTAAACCCTGAAATAACTTGTCTGTTGTTTTGGGCGACTCTTCACTTCCTAACATTTCCAGTATTTTATTTTCCGAGTTCCATCCTTCCTTATAGCCTTAAGGTCACACAGTCGAACAAAAGAGAGATGTTGAAATTAATTATAATAAAAAATGATACAATTTTAATCTATAAAAGCCATAAATAAAAATATTTGTCATTAAATTAAAATTGTATCATTTTTTATTATAATTAATTTCAACATCTCTCTTTTATTCGACTGTATGACCTTAAGGCTATAAGGAAGGATGGAAAGTCACTCGTAAAATTACAATTAAAATGCACTAACATGCTGCAGTACCCTATTTAAAATTTCAATGAGAAATCTGCTATGAAATAATTTCTTTGAAATCAATGTAAAGGATATACTGTTTATTGATCTTGTTCTATTGTAGATAAACACGATAAGCAATAAAACTACTTCTGACTTGGTGTGGCACTGAACTGTTTTTCCTGCTTGATAAATATTTATAATTTTAAAATATTTTTATTTTGAAGAGAAAAGATCTGTTCAGGGCCGGGATTTGAACTCGGGTCTCCCATGTATCTATCCGTCGTGGTGTTCTCCCAACTGAGCTAGCCTGGCTCGTACCACGGTCAGACAAATCCATTCCGTTCTCTAGTTCAGTAGGGACAGCACCACGACGGATAGTTGGGAGACCCGTGTTCGAATCCCGGTCCTGGAGAAATCTTTTCTCTTCAAAATAAAAATATTTAAAAATTATAACAACTAATAAAAAAAAGAAAAGAAAAGAAAAGAAATTATAAATAAATATTTATAATATGTTAAAGACAACATTAGTTTTACAACCAGTATAACACTTTACATTTTTTTAATTTTTTCAAAAAATCTATATGTATTAAATGGATTAGTAGTAGAAACATTTAAATAAGTTTGATTCATGAAATAATTGGCATTAGTCTAGTATAAAACACTATTTATTTCAATTTTAAGCTCGTACAGTGTATTTTAGTCTGACTGCCTACTGTTAAACTAATCCAAGATTTTTTTTTTATGGCTATTTTATTTGTACTCAATAACATAAAAGGGCAGTAACTTTTAATTTATAATTTAAAAAAAAACTATCGAAAGTTAAGGGATGACGTTTTAATTTGTACCGGTCAGGTGTATCCCCGCTACTATGCGACCCAAACCAAACATGGGTTGGCCATTGATTATATTTCCTGAAATGACTTTCTGATTTCCAGTGAATAATCATTTTAATAGCGTACTCCGATGGTAACGCCTGCGTGTGCACTTTGAAGCCTTCATCGATTATGGAAAATGATAGAAACGCGATCGATAACCCTTTCTGTCAAAGTATCCATCAAACGGCTACGCAGTGGGCAACCATTTCACACATTAAGATGATATAGAGGCTCTAAATAAACGCTGGAAATAGTATGGAAGTAGGTAGCCAAATGTAGAGCTGATTTGAAGTGAAACTGACCAAGGATTGTACCAAACAATAAAACTAATGATAATAAAAACACTAGCTAACTCGAAGGCTCGATGCTGATACTTGCAACAACATTCAATCAATATCAAATCAGTAAGATCACCCTTAAATCTGAAGGATGAACAAAGTTTTAAGGTATTCGAAAAAAAAAAAGGATATTGATAATTATCACACTACTGGGTTATAACAATTATGTGGACTACAGGAGTAGTTTATTCAAACGGAGATTTCGAAACAAAAAAAATCCGCTCTTCATTAACTGACCAACCCTGAGGAAGCTCACAGCTAATGAGTTAATGAAGAGCGGACGGTTGTAGTCGGGGTATTTATACCTGGGGGGTCGATCAAAGTCGGCCTTCCCATTGGCTGGCAAGATATATGTTCTTTAATTCTTTTTTGGATGGTCCTTCCTGTTTGTCCTATGTAGACCTTGCCGCAGGAACAGGGTATACTGTAAACGCCTGGGGTACGCAGCCCCAACTTGTCTTTGGGATTCTGTAGTATGTGGGCTATTCTTTTGTCTATGGAGAATGTGGTTTTGATGTGGTGGTTCTTTAGGATTCTGGCAATTTTAATGTAAATTTTTGTCTTGTTTCTTGTGCTTTTGTTTGTTTTCTACTCGGTTAATGGTTTCGTCGACACTCAACTCAACAGAGCCGAAACGATAGCTGAATCTTCTCAGCTTCCGAAAGAGAAGAGGCACATGAGAACAGCCTTCCTGAAGAACGGATACTACCGAAAAACCGAGGTCTACATAGGACAAACAGGAAGGACCATCCAAAAAAGAATTAAAGAACATATATCTTGCGTCAAGAATTCCAAGAAAGATACAGATGAACCCTACCCCACCGAACACACTCGAGCACAACACGACCGGTACAGGCCAGCCAATGAAGACCGAGATCGATCGAGACAAAGCCCCCCTTGTATAAACACCCTGACTCCAACTATCCGCTCTTCATTAACTGACTAACCCTGAGGAAGCTCACAGCACGATGAGCGAAAGATTTGTTAATAGCACCGGCATGACACGGTACATCCCAGAAGTAGAATATAAGAAGAATATTAACGACCGTGTAAGCCTACGTGAACAAAAGCTGGTATATTTGTTGGTCCCCAAGGCTTTTTAAAGACCAGGAGTTTGAGAACACCATGAATTCTCTGAAAAAGGTAGACTGGCTAAGCCTCAAGGCCGTGGTGGAAGGATTTCTAGGCAATAACAAGGACCCCGATTACCGAAATTTGGTGGAACGCTTGCTGAACTTTCCAGAACCTCGGCTGCCTCATTTTCTAGAAGTTCCCCCAAATTTAGGGGATTACAGTGAAGAACAAGGTGAGATGTTGCAACAGGATACTTTGGCAATACCCTTTTCTAACTTAAACATTTACCATGCATGTTATATTATATTATAATAATATAATTTGTCTGTATTTTGTATATTTAGCCCTGAAGAAGACCTGCAATGTGGGTCGAAACGTTGCCTTTCCAATAAATAGTTCTCCTACTAAAGATAATTTGTTTTGGTTTATGTTAATTTGTTTGTTTGGTCAATTAATATAATTCAAGATCTAGTTAATATATATTTTTTACTATATCCTTTTAATTTTAATTACATTTTATTATTTTTCTTCATAATTTGTTATGAAGTTAATTTATTTTTGTTAAAAAATCAAATTATCTCTAAATATAACTGTTTCCAGATCTTTTATGTTGCAAGTTGAATATTTTAGGACAAGAATAGAGAAACTAAAAACTACCAACCTGATAAATAAACGAATAAATTATGCCCTACCTGTAAATACATTGCTTATTTAGACATTCAAAAGGATATATAGTCGAGTATCAATAACACAAAGAATAGGCAAGGCCGGAAGCCCACGCTGTAACTGATACATTTCGGGTCTTCTCCTCGGCAACACCGTCATTAAAACCGTATCTTATATGTCACTACATTTCTTGTCAGTCTTAGCATTTTTTTCCTGCCTTACCGCTACTCGACTACACTCGACAAATCTAAATATTGGGCAGTTTGTTAGTTAGCTGATGAAGGATGTGCATTATATTCCGACAGTAAAATTATTATTTCCTTTGTAGATCTTCAGGTACCCAAATATTATAAGAACATGATCTTGTTCCTGAAACCTCTACAGCCCGATTCGTTTATTTGATCAAAAACTAAATTCCTCTAGTCTCTTATGTTTGTTACAACAAAACGACACCCATAACTGGAGATATATATTTTTTAACTCCAATATTTTAAAATATGTGAATGGCTGAATACAAAGTAATATTAAGAAGCGTGAGATCATTTGACTATAATTTTTTTTGCATCTGTTCCGTAGGTTGTCGTTTCGAGTTGAGTTACAACAAGTTTTAACTGTTTATTCGTTTCATTGTTAATACTTTCCAAAAATACATGTTATCTTGAGCTTTAGTATGGAAAAGCTGATGTAACTATGGCTAATCAGTAGATTTCGGTAATAATTTCATCAATAAATAAAAGTTTCAACTAACATTTTGAAGTATTGATGATATTCGTTTGTTGAATCGTTCATTTCTAGATAAAATGATAACCGAAGTATACACGTTTTTCATAATTACATTCTCATTCCCATACTAAACCTCATGATAGCTTGTATCTTTGGAAAATACTAGAAATGAAACTAATACACAGTTAAAACTTGTAACTCAACTCGAAGCGACAACCTGCGGAATGATTACCATTTTTTTTTTTTTTTTTTTTTTTTACTAACATTGCTTTTGGTAATCGAAGATAATATTGTAGAGCTGAAATATTAAATTTTCAACAACTTCAAGCTATGTATGACTGACTAAATATCTGTTTATTAAAATTAATGATTTTATCTTTGAAAAAATGTTTAATATAGAGCGCCATTTTGTTTGTTAATACACTTCAATAATGGTTGGTCTACTGCGTATCTGATGACAGATAAAATGAGTTTAAAATAACTATTATCGTTGAGGAAACCATCCAGCGGTAAATTAAAACGTGCTATCAATAAATCAATAACAAGAAACTCACAAGAGGAAAAGAAAGCCAATAAGTCATGTTACATGGTTATCTGGAGTTATGTTATCCTAGTAGAAGACAACAAGCAAGCTATAACACACTAGCAAGAAATACTTGAAGAACGCTAAACCATAAGTACGATAGGTAGTTTCGAGCCAAATTTTAGTTTGGTTGCGCTATTAATGCTTCTTTAAGACAACGATTATTAACTATTCTTTATTTATTTTTCAGTTGGTTGCAAAATGATTTGACCTAATTTGTTTCTAAACCATTATTACGGTTACGACATCATTCTCAAGTTACGACGTATTTTTGTTAAATCTTTTAGACAATCTGTTTAGTCTTAGGAATTTTTATTGAATACTATATAATAAAATAACGGATTTATACCAATAGAAAGATTCAGTATTTATTCACCATTACATTCTCTTGATAATGAACCTATTTTATTACGATTATTATATTTAAGCGAATAAATAAATTATAAAATAAATAATGAAAATAATATACTATAATATAAATTACGAAATTTTTATTGTATATCATTGTAAGAGTTTGATTGTCAAAACGCTTGAATGAACTTCATGAAAATCTTAATAAATTATGAATAAAATTCAAATGTTTTATTACTGGAGTCAAACTGTTAACTTTTAATAAGTTGAACGATGTCAAATTAACTGTAAAATATTAAGACTTCCGCTTAATAACAATGAAAAACATGAATGAAGAACAGGAGAAACATTAATGAATGAAGGAAGTGATAAAAATGTGATATCAAGAAGTTATCAGAAGAATTCACACACCCTGCTGAATGGTGGCATTTGAAAACCTAAACCTAAACAAAAGATGTCAAAAACTCTTTTTAAAAAAATATGGACATACACTCAACAGCAAAAAAAACCGGACACTTGATATTTTTCGTATTAAAAGCTAATTATCAGCAATGTGTTTGTTTTTTCGGGTATTCTAGTTATTACAGAGAATGTAGGGTCTAATTCCATTGAACTAATCCCTTCAGGATTAGAAACAATTAGATAAAACTCAGATTTGATTTATTTGTCTTGAAGTTGATTTACCTGTCGGACCTATTCTAAACTGTAAGTAGTTTTTCGCACATTTAAACATCTTTAATTTATTAACCAAGCCTTTACTGCGATTAATAGACATGTTTTTTTTTAAATTTTGGTCCAGAATAATGGTTATTTCAAATGTTGACATAGCCCGAGCTGATGCATTGGCCAGAGAAGGCCAGAGCTTGGGGTAGCGAAGTCTACCATTCACGATGCACTCCGGCGTTTCCAGGAGACTGATAACTACGATAGGAGGGCCGGCAGTGGGCGACCAAGGGCAACAATGGCAGTATACGATCGATTTATTACGCTGTCGGTATTGAGAGAACGACTTTTAACGGCTCCTGAGGTCCGGGAAAGGCTTGAAGTGGCTCGAAATACACGTGTAAGTGCAGAAACAGTGCGGCGGAGACTGAGGGAGCATGAACTCGTATCAAGGCGACCCGCGACAGGGCCCCAACTCCTGGAAAGGCATCGAAGAGAAAGGCGATTATTTGCTAATCAGTATTCTCATTGGACTCTGGAGCAATTGGGAACTGTTTTATTCACGGATGAGTCTCCATTTGGTCTATACCACTAAGACGGTCGAGACAGAGTGTGGAGACGACCAGGGGAGCGATTTGCTCAATGCACCATTCGTGAATCACTGCCTTTTGAAAGGAGATCAGTTATGGTTTGGGGTAGAATTAATTTCCACGCCCGGGCTGAACTGATTTTCATAAATAATGGGTTCTGACTGCTCGGAGATACATCGAGGAAGTCCTCCTAGAGGCTGTGATCCCATTTGCTCCATTTATTGGTGAGCAATGCAGGATAATGCTCGTCCACATACCGCCAGAATTGTTACCGAATACTTGGAGCAAGTGGGAATCACAGTTCTGGACTAGCCTGCACGATCTCCAGATATGAATCCCATAGAGCATTTGTGGGATAATTTAGGGAGGCGTGTTAGACGCCGTCCTCCTCCTCCTAGTGACTTAAATCAGCTCCAAATTGCTCTTCGAGTAGAATGGGATGCTATGGCGGTGGAGTACGTCCAGAATTTAATTTCTTCGATGCCTGACAGGGTTAGAGCCTTTCGCCGTACCAGAGGGAGTAATACCCGCTATTAGAATTACATAAATTGTTAGAAAACCTAATAAAAATGAAGAATAATGTTTTCTAAAAAATGTGTTCATTTATCATTTTTTATTTATTTTGTACATAATCAATAAAACTTGTCCACTTTTGGCAGAATTTGTTTAAATAACCTATAAATTAACAAATTCTTACTATAAATTAAAAAGATTAATACATATAAATATATATTTAACAAAATTATAAGACCAAATCTAAGTGTCCGGTTTTTTTTGCTGTTGAGTGTATTTACAAAAAATTAAAAAGTAGAATAATGCATAAAGGCTTACTGTTAAAGGTATTCAACTATATTCAAAACAAGCAGTACTTCTTGTAAGTTTATAATTTCAATATTTCTTTTAATGGGACATCATTAACGAGGAATTTTTATTTTTTAATTTTTGATGATTAATTTAAACTAGAAAATCTGTCAATAGTGATAACATAATTAATACACTTAATTTTTATTCGGGATTCATTCGTAAAAAAAATATAAAATAATTATTTATTCCGATATGAAACAAATGTAATGCTTGTTAAATCAGTGTCTTCTTCTTGTATTTGGCTGATCGAAAGTATCAATAGAAGTGGAAATAATCAATTCACTTTTACAACAAAAAGATCTGGTATTGTTTGTATAATCTGAAAAAAAACTATTTTTAACTGTGTGTAAGTTGGATGTGGAAACGCTTTTGTGAAAGCATCTATTGTTTTGTCTAAGTAAATACTCTTTTCTAACCTTCAGTTGAAAAAACATATTCTCCTACAATCTATAATGGAATAATTTCGATGTGAGGTTTATTCTACAATGTAAAACTGTTTGTTGTTGTTTATTTTTCCAACAACAAAGAAGATATAGACTTTGTAAATACTTTATCGCATGCTATGCCATTCATTTTCTTTATTTAGCAAATATCCGTTATTAACTATTATATTAATGTTATTTATTATTATTTTGTTAATATCAAACCTTATATATATGTTTTATTTTTATTTTTATTTATTTATTTTACTAGACAATTAGTTAAAATCCTGTAAAGTCTCTTACTTTTTAATCATTTATTTATTTTATTTTTTTTCTATTTCTATTATGTTTTGTCACTCATGATTACTTCATGATTTCTATCATTATGTAGCCTCCTGGCCAGATGAATATTATGTTTATTTTACTTGTTCTTTATTGTTATACTGAAGGGACTTGGTCCCAGAATAAAGTTTGTTTTCTATTCTATTCTATTCTATTCTAAAACAATATTCAAGAATATTTTCAGCTTTCCATAGTCCAAAAAGATGGACGATTTTCAGTAAGTAGATGATTAGCACAGGGTGTAGAGCTCTGAGTTTCCTTGCTGAAGAACTCGAGTTAAAAAATTGTGCCAGATAAATTTATTAATTTGTTAACAGCCACGGATGGACGCTCTAGGATCTGGAAACCCTTCTCTCCAGCTTCTATAAAATGGGTACCCTTAATTGGAGGAAAACCTGGCGGTTGAGCGAGATCTCGTTCTTATCACCTCCTTGTACAACCGTTCTCTTAAAAACGTTACGGTTTATACTACTATACTGAACACAAAACAATTAGTTCCTTGTAAAAATTAAAATTAATAAATCGCCGAATAAGTTATTTTGTCCGATGCCATTTAACAAAAGATCATAATTCGCAAATAACTCAAAATCCTTTTTAATTAATTGTATATTGCTCCTAGAGATTGGATAACTTCTCATAGACAAAATAAAAATCTTAGAGCAATTGATTGAAACCAATTTGTGGAACATTGCGGGGTCTTTTATGATCATTATTAAACATTGCATTTCTTTATAATGGCTATTTGTAACATAATGTTTACAACATAACATTATTTTTAACAAAAAAAAATTCTCGTTATTAAAGAAAAATGCTTTTGTTTGTATTTTCCTAAATTAGTACTAAAAATAACTCTTTATTCGGTTTTAATATTAGAAAATCTGGGTCCATTGCATAATTTCATGCTCCATTTAGTCTTGTGTTCAATTGAGCGTTATGTTTATTATTACCTTAGTACAATTGCTACCGCCTTCAATCCACAATACCTAGATTGTTGAAATCCAATCAAGACGTTTTTATCAATTTTAGCTTTATCCTTGCTTACACAAAATATTGTTAAATTATTTATTTTTTTTAACTTTGTAATTAAAGATTTTATACTGTAATGTGTCGTTTTGAAATTTTGTGATGCATGAAAATCATGAATCTAGTAATACTTAATGATTTCATTTTGGATGGAATCAATATGCTAGTATATACGCGTATAACTATAAACTTATAATATTAATTATTTGATTTTTAATTAAATTTAAAATCTTGAATTTAATTCCTGCCATCAATGTTAAAATACTAGCGCAAAATAATTATGCAATAATAATAAATAGGGTATAGTAATAGAGTATTTTTTTTGTTTTTTCTCTCATGTGGTTCAAATATAATATATAATAATAATAAATAATATATTGATATATGATTGACAATAATATTAATATATAAAATAATATTAAATAATATATTGATTTTAAATATAACTTCATCAAATTCTAAATTTAATCGTATATGAACAGGTAGATTTACGACTAAATTTAGAATTTCACCATTCTTATATACAATATACAATTATTATTTTCTTCAATTACACACGCGACGAGTTAAAAAGTGTATACTATATATAACTTTTATCTGATCCCTATCGTATTGGTCCCACGTAAACATTTTTTCAAAACTTTTCATTCCATAATTATTCAAAAAATAAAAAAAAAATAAAAGAAAGAAAAAGAATATAACTGAGGAAAAACTTGTGGAAAGGAAGAGATGCTAACCTGTTTCCAACAAGGTTGGCGAGTTTCTTTGTAAAAGTGGTATTATTAATCTTGATTAATCAAAAGCTGCAACTATATTTAAAGGTTAATTTATATAACAAGATATATACAAGGTATGATAATTTATGCATATATACAATCTATTCAGATAGACGTCGAGCTTACCGCAGGTGGTTGAGCTGTGGCACCGCATGGGAATGAACATCGCCGCCGACTGATAGCGTATCGCACGCAACGCCCCCTACCACCGCCACTTCCTAGCCGGCTCTAGCTCAAGTGGCACAAATTATATCTTCTTTATCTTTATAAATAAAAACTATAGTTATTAATTCAATATTTTGTCGTTAATTAACTAACTTGCTGTATCAATTATCCCAATATGATTTTTATTGGTATCTGTTCCGATTTGCGTTACAAGTTTTAACTGTTTATTTCATTTTTTATATTTTACAAAAATACAAGTTATTGTGTGCTTTTTTATGGAAAATAGAATGTAATAATGTGTAATGAGTAGATTTTGATAATCATTTCGTCAAGAAATAAATGTTTCAACAAACATTTTGAAGTATAGATGATCTATGTTTGTTGAAACGTTCATTTCTAGAATAAATGATTACCAATGTTACACATTTCTATTTTCATAAATGGAAATCTGTAAATAAAATTTCCATTGCATCAACAGCAAAAAAAGACGCAAAATTCGGCGTTACAACCCAGTCATAAAACCAACAGTCCTTTACGCAAGTGAAAAATGTCACTTAACAGAAAAGAATAATTAGAAGAAATCAAAAAGCAAGAGAGGAAGATCATCAGAAAAATCCTAGGATCATGGTATACCCAAGATGGTTACAGGCTACAATCAATCAAAACAACAGAAAAAGTTTCGAACATTGAAATTGACATTAGGAAAAGACAAATGAAATTCTTTGGACACCTCATGAGATTACCAGATAATCGACTGTCAAGAAGAATATTAAATTATATTAGCTCACTTAAGAATTCAACACCTTGGCTGGACGAACTTCGAAAGGACCTCAAAAACGCAAACATATGTGCAACGGACATTTGAGAAAGAGACACCTACAGAAACAAAGTCAACAAGTGGGAAGTTACATCAGAGCAACCAAAGCAAAACCAGTGCAGACAGAAGTGGTCGGAAGAATGTAAACAAGCCTTATCGGAGAGAATGAAAGCCTATTGGAAGAACTAGAAGAACCCAAAGAAAGCCTGATTGAGTTGTTTCCTTAACGTATTCCACTATTGGGAGAATAGGCTAATAATAATAATAACAAAAATATTGACGGTCCACAAACTACGCATTACTCTAGACGTTAGCAACAGTAGAATGCATTGTGGTATAAAAAAACGTAAAGGACAGGTTCGATAAACATTCCACCACATCTTATCCTTGCAACCAACACGGAAAGTGTTTAACTTAATTAAGATTATAATGATTAGGGAAGGGGGAACTTACTCTGCTCTTGAAAAAAAATTCTTACCCGGTAAAACTTTTTAAGCTATGTTCGCTTACTCGTATAAATAACACATATTATTAAATATGGCGAAAACATAAAAAATAAATAAAAATGAAAGTACAAAGAAACTAAATGAAAGCACAAATTAGCATCAACGTAAAAGTATTTATACAGCTGAGGTTATGGGTATTGGCAATAATACTGCAGTATTCTACAATCTGTGTTGTCCGTCAAAATTACAGTAATTATTTCAGATTCGTTGGCTGAATTAAAGACATTAATAATTATCCATTCCGATAATTCAACAATCCCACGAACTCCGAAGGTAGAAACTTGGCATTGAAAAATCGATTAATTACGTGTTGGCACCCGGACATGCGGTATTAAGGGCACTGATAAGAATGATAAAGCAGCAAATGACGCTGAAACTCTCTCTACGGGTCAGGGTGGGTTATACTCCATCAGAGCTTGAACGTCCTCTAAAAGAGGACATCGGAAAGGAATGGCAGTACATGTGGGACGAGAGTACTCCAAGTAAGCTGATATTTCTGAAGAGAAGTAAAACTCTGGAACTAAACTAATCGTGGCAACCGCAGAGAGGAAGTGGCACTCATGACTGACTCACCTTCACTTCATTACCAAAGGCATACCAACATTGTACCATACTGACAGTGCCTACCATTAATAGCTATAACTAAATGAAATAGGGATACCAAAAAAATGTTTGATGAGCTTTAGGGAACTGAAATAATAAGGGTGACAAAATAGTATGTTATATGTTTTTATAATAATATTGTCAAATTCAATTTATTGAAATAGATATAAGGTTATACGATAATAAATTATATAAATCATTTTATCTTATTTCGTCCCTTTTGTTTTTCTTTGTTGCTAAGATTTTATCAATATTTCTCTCAATAACGTTAAAACATTCTTGCTTTTTTCCAGGGCGACCAAAAGTAATGGCGGTGCAATCCATGCAATAAGTTTATTGTCACGTTCATGGGAAAATAAACTAGTTTTACTAGCAACATTACCGTAACAAATACATTTCCGGTCCATTCATATGGGTTATATCAATAAAAGAAATGCAAATCTAAGGCAAAGAGTAAGAGCATTCGAAATGGAAGCGGCTTGCTAAGGATCCACCACCCATTTTTCAATAATTTGAATTGAAGAATTCATTGTATATAAATAAATAGTATATAATGTAATAAAATATTTGAGTATTTCGATAAAAAAATTATCATAAATCATCCATTAATAATTAAAATTAAAAGATTAGGGAACAAAGTAAATAAGTGAGGAGAGCGTTTCTGGGCTATTATAGATCCTGGGTTTGAATCCGAATGTGGCAGATAAATTATTAATCTGTTGATAGCCATAGAGATCTTCAGAGCCTCTTGACGTTCCCCCAGCGTGAGATGGATACCTCTAATTTAGGGGAAAACCTCGCAGTTAGACCTGGAGGCCGATTCGTCTTCCTGCACAAACAAATGTCTAACAAACAGTAGTCTCTACTGTTTACTGCGCCCAATACTCTTCATGGGTTGCAGTCTAAAGGTTTCTTTTTTATCATTAATAAATTAAGTAAATTTGGTAGCAGTCCTTTTTACTTCTGTGTTGAAGTGTGCGTTCGTTAATTTCATTATAAATTAATTGTAAAAAAATGTCTAATGCCCAAATATTAACTGAAAAGTTAATAGGAAATTTTCTCCTGTTAAGTCGTACTTGCATAAGATGTTGGAAAATATCCAAATGTTCTAAAAATACTGTTGATGAAATTCCTACATTTCGCCATCTGACCAGACTTCTGGTTACGCTGTAAGTGTTTGATTTTTCACTTGCTTAAAATTAAATAAATAACTCACGGTTCCCATCATTAACAAATTTTATTGCAAATTCTCTTTAATTAAGTCTTTTAATAAGGTAAACCAGAACTAATATAACAACCATAACAAATATGGTTAGACGATGTGACATGGGCCATCCGTTTTATTTTAGGTATCAAGGGATAATATGATAAAAAAATTAGCTTTGACAAATTATTTCTTATGGCTGATCTTGCCTGAGTTGACGTTGTACTGACCAGATTGGTTAGTTCATAAACTGTGAGGTATAAAACACTCATGTTTGGAATACATAAATCGATGGAACTATCTAGAATCTCAACGTTACTTCTTCACTGTAGACTACCAAAACGACCTTGTTTTGTACGAATAAGTTGATGTCTAACTCTTAAACAATCACCATCAATTGCATAAGATTATGAAAAGATGCATACGACTAGCACAGACCTTAAAGCTATTTATTTTTTTAATTGTGCGTTGTCTATTTTAGAGGAGGACGGAGATGTTTCGCACGCTGGACTAAAATAGTTACTTTAAATAATGAAGTCTTATGAAATTATGACAGTTTAAACTGTGCATTTAAACAATAAATAGTTTCAAGGTCTGTGCTATTTGTATTCACCTTTTCTTAATGTTAACTCATGCAGGTTTTTTAAGGGTAAAGCACTAAGCAATTGGGTCAATTAACACTAAAAGTCTGAAATAAGAGTCCAAAAAATACTTTTTAGAATTTAAAACACAATAATAGTAACAGGTCCAAAATGAAGTCCAATTGTAGAAGGGTAGAACGCAAAACACCAATAATCATTCCAAGAGAATACAAAGATATTACTGTAAGATTAGGCTAGGTCGTGGTGAGGACAAAGGGCCAGTGAAGCGAGCTTGGTAGTGGGGGAAAGGGCGTGACTATCTTATTTTCCCCTAGGATAAGAATCAGTAATGTCTAGTTTCTGTCGTATTACGAGAACCAGTCCATTATAATTCTTAAAAGAAAACATATTCACTGATATGAAAGCTTGGTATTACGATCTTGTAACTGCACTTTGACACCACGGGCTTGTCCTGTTATATTTTTAATCGACATTGAGAGACACGGTTTTCATATTTTATAAGCATTGCCGTGGAAGTTCAGGGATAATACCGGACTCCTTAACTAACGATTTATAACTTAGCTATTTCTAGTCTGAAAATCAAAAATGGCATTTGGCACAAACATCCGCTATTGTAATTCTCTGTTACTAAATAAAGAGTTTCATAACATTCCGTTTGTTGAACATGAATAACCCAATAATTTAACCTGGGTTCTATCACTTAAAAATAGTTTTGGCCCTGCATTGATCAGGTGCGGAATTCTAGATGAGAACATTTTACTGTACTATATATGGCCCAGCCACGATTTCATTATTTAGAAAGTATAATGATAAAACAAAAGTGTTTCGTACAGAACCTATGCCACTCAAAATATAATGTAACGTAACAAAATATTTTGTTAAAAATTATAATCTATGTACGCAGTCCATGTACGTTGTATAATGTTTGGAAAATATTATCTATTTTTTTCTTAGAGACTACTGCAATCTGCTACTTAGGTACCTATATTGCCAATGTGACTAAGAATCCATACGAAATAACAGATCTTTCAAAAGCCGAAGGAAGCTTAATGTAAATTTATAGGCTGAGTTGCCGGTTACAAAAGATGATATTGAGTTTTTTCACTTAGTTCTGAAATGTTGTGGAGGATGCGAGACTTTTTTTTACATTCTGAAGAAGTAATATTATATGTAGGAAAAAGGGGAAAAAATTCAATATCGCATTAGGTGGTTACAAGGTCCAAGTTAGATTTTGGATTTTATGTTCAAATATAAGAATAGCTTTAATAGCTTAAATAAGCTCAGGATAGGAAGGGATTTTCTTTCTACCGAGGAAACGTTGAATGGTTTTTCTGGAAAAGTTATAGAGAATTTTCTGCATAAGAAACGTTCCGATCGAGGAACAACTTTCTAGTTATTAAACAAAAAAAATATTAATTCTGAGTCCAATATATCATATCTTAATGAGCAAGGCTTGTTTATCGAACCTTAAAACTTATATTTTCATGAAAACGTCTTTTTCGAAATTTCTGAATCGATAAGACCTCGGGATTATTTGCCGAAAAATACTACTGTCGTACTTGTCATGCCTGAAATAGCATATCTGAATTAGAAAATTTATAGTTTTTATTTAATTATCTCCTTACTGAATAGATAACATTTTCCTTGTTTTTTGTAGAGGATTATAGTACAAAAATGAAAAGTTTATCCAGTTACGATTCGTACAAATCTTTAGGACTGATTAAGCACAAAGAAAAACAGGTTTTTTTCGACTGATGCGTAGTGACCACGGTTGCTCGTTTTGGCACAGGAGAGGTCCATGCACTCAAAAAAAAAAACTACAAAGCCTGTCCTTCCGTTTGTGAGGACCAAAAAATCTTCTTCTATAAACTCAGTGGTCTCTGATGCGTAAAGACCTTTTTGAAAACCGATTACCGAAAATTTGGGAAGATGTTATTTTTGTCTTGTAAAATTTGTATGCAATCATTCGATGTAAGAATGAATTTCAATGACTTTCAGTTTGTGTTGGCCTATTTCTCCTTATTTTATTTCTGTTCATAAATACATTTTGGATTACAGAAAAACAAGCATAAATTAAGTTAATGTTGAATTTTTTTTCATTCGTTTTAGTTTTAGGAATATTTAAAGAAAAAGTTTTAATTCCTTGCGCGACTGGTATGCCTTTGAAACCCTTAGACATGTTCAATTTTTTATAGTGGTATTGTTAATTCGTGTTAGTATATAAAAGAATAGGACGCTTACCTATTTTTCAATAATAATCATAATATTCTCCTTTTTAGAACTTACACTTCTCGCGACCAGATATTTTGCTCTCATTCACCCCGTTGAAAGCCGTATTCATTGGATGAGTGTGAAGTTTTCTTAATTATCTGAATAAGAATTGTCGACTGTCAACTTATTTTAATAACTTTTTAGTTATTTTAACTTTTAATTTTCTTCTAATATTCGATAATGGTAAAATGGTACGCAGAAATGAATCCGATTTTTCAAATAAACACGGCTTAATCAATTAAAAAGGCAAAATAATTGGCAAAATAGATAAGAAATTACATGAATGTTCAAAGTCTGATCTGAAGAAGTCCGAGCTTAACTCCAAATCCAATAGGGTCCAAAGGTGACTGTTAACAGATCGAGTAGCTAATTTGCCACATTCGGATTAGCGCTTTACATAATGAGCTACGACGCTTTCCAAAATATTAAGCAAATTGAAAGATTTGCTTTTCCATCCAAAACAAACATAAGTCTCAGTGAACTCGAGAAACGTTTGAAACAAGACCATATCGATTAGTTTTCTAAATCTCTAAAAAAAAATTTGTAGCATCATATTTTATTATAAAGCTTTAAACATTTTCTAGGTATTTTACAATTATCGTTCAGGATTTATAGTTATTTTATTGCTTTTTTTAATTTCCTTTTACCCTGAAATAGTGATGTCCTTGTACTGGCACGAGTCACGTTGTGGAATAGGATAGAAGATAGATTGGTAGAAACGAACTATCGGAAATCGAAAGTAATTATTTTATTGAAAACTATTGGCTCTTACTCGATGACTATTTCTCTGTTTGCTTCCCATTCACCGCCCTCCTCACTTCCTCATTCACCCAGACATCACTTGACCATTCACCTCAACATAGCTGACAGCAATACAATTTTCATCCTTATACACTTGCCGGAGATTGATATTAAACTTTCACTATTCTCTCTGTTTGATGCATGATTGCATATCGACCGTTCTTGTCGTCGAAAGTACATTGTATCGAGAGGGTCGTGAACTTTGTAGAATCTTTTAATACTTTGGTAGAAGAAGGCTCAAATTAATTACGCGGTCGTTGGCTCTCGCCTCTTGGACTAATTATAGAAAAGTTCTATTTTGAAAGAATGAATTTTTTCATTTGCGACGTTTGTTTTTAAAATTGTGAATCTGCGTTGCCTCTGTATATCCATTACATACATACAACCTCTATATATATACTGTTGGCCGGAACATAGTAACGACACCAACATTTGCAGCTGTTACCTACATTAAAAAAAAAAGAATGGTGGATTGATAATTAGTATAGCAGCTAGAGGCGATGTCTTTCACAAGTCCTCGTCCTTGTTTTAGTTATACAACAGACGCGCATAATCTGTAATATCATTGTTATGGTTGTAAATAATGGAATATAAACAACAAGGAAATACCTCTTATGTAAAAACGCTCAGAACCGAAATTTATTAAAATTAACATAATTACATTATTTTGACTTGACTGTATTTCTTTTTTAAAAATTTGACCTTTTATTCATCTAAATAAAAAGTTCAAAGAAAATTGTCTACTTTTCGTAAATATGATACCTAGTTCTTGAAATTTTTTTAAATATATCGGACATTTGATCATTTTTTCTTCTTGATTGTTTTCAGACGCATTTGGTAGTAGAGGAGTTTGAAAACCTTGCTGGTTTTCAATGGTTAAGGATCAAAGGCGGTAAACTCCATAATTTCCAAAATTGGCTTTTTTAACATCTTTACTAGTTTATTCAAATAATTTTGTCTAACCATACAGTTTACCACCATATTTCTCATGATTTTGGTCAGGTTCTGAACCTGAAGGTTCGGGACCATAAAACACTGCTTGAATAAACTCGCGAAAATGTAAAAAAGTCAATTTTTTAATTTTGGAGTTATCCTCTTTTTATCCTGAACGTCTCATATATAGAATGGTTCTGAAATTGAACCAGCTCCTAATAGTTCTGAAGTTGAATGATACTAATCCAAAACAAAAACCATTACAATTCAATTATTGTGTACAGTGTGCGTTCAAAAGCTTTTCGGCAGGTTGGAATACTACCAACGCTAGATTTAACATTTCAGTGACGGGGTGGATTTTTATCGCCTTGCCTAAAAAAGTTCGCTAAAGGCATTTAATTCAAGCCAACTCATACTGAAAGCAAATCAGTGTACTCAGAACCAAAACAAATTTTTAAATTTTCCACTCAAGTTGAAAATAAATGAAAGGTCTATCTGATCTAAGATAAAAGAATCTGAAGTAAATATGGAAATTATAAGGCAAATTATTTAAAATGTTTCAGTTGAATGGAACTCTCTGAGCAAAATACAGTAGTATATTTGTTTTCTCAGTATTATTATTATTTTTATATTTTTTTTAATTTTAATTAGGTCAAAACATATAAAATTTTATACAACAACATCAATTTACTAATTGTAATAATCTATTATAATTGATTTCATTAATCAATTCATATAGTAGTGTAAAAAATATTACGTAATTGTTTGTTCAAAAGCTACATTAGAAGAAACCCGCAGTAATTCTAGTAAATAAACACAGAGCATTAGAAAATTCCTTAATACATATATATTTAATAAGTGACATATTACGTTGTAGAGCAATAAAAATACTACGACATTGCTGCAGAAAAGCAGTTACGCAATCAATGTAACCGCAGATTTTATGAAATATAACCCACAGTTGCAGAAAAACATAATATAATAACGGAGACAGTGGTTCACCTTGATGCATTCCTTTCTTTATAACTCCGACTAAAACGAAGTTTCTTCCAAATAAAAATACATCGAATTGCGTTACCATTTTACAAATAAAATACTATAATAACAACTTGGGAATGTGCATTTCAAGCTCTTGACATTTTATTTACCATAACAAAATTATTTTCAAAATTGAACCAGTTCGTACGGATATTCAAACTCAAAGTACTCAAACTTCTTGATTATTTTAACCAGCAGTTAAATCTTGTCGTAAATACTTTTTAATTTCTCGATTTATTCAGAGTTATTTCACATTGAGTATTTTCAATTGCATTAAATTATTTTATACCTCTACATTAGTAGAATTAATTATCTATACCTAGCATTTAAGATATTCCTCTATTTTTTAATTTGTGAACGACAGTCATTTAAAGTACGATCGCTATTAACGTTGTAAGTTCACGATTTATTAATTCGATGTTTGGATACATTATTATTCTTATCCAAGTAATAGTTTTTTTAACAAAACACTATCAACATTATGTTCGGTTCATTACATAGGTATAAATTAATCCCAAAATTGCGGACATTTTTCATGCTTAGATATAATTAAAATATATATGCTGTCGAAAATACTATCGGAGTCAAGTTTACGGGATAAGGTATCGATTTAATTCTACAATTTGAGAAATTTCGATGTAAGAGTGAAATATAATTTTGAAAAAGCTGTAGATTTTTCTTAAGATCAGTATTAAAATAGTACGACACAGGTAGATTTATTCCAACATCTAGAATGTCTTTCATATTAAAGTGCTTATTACATTTTCGGAACCGTAGTTTTCTAAAATATTATCGGTATTAAGATCGCGGAATAATTTATTGATTTTTTTATTATATCAAAGTAACCCTTTATTTATTTATGACCGTTTATTGGCACATTCCTTGGCGCAAATAGCTGCCTTATAATTCCTTATTAATTACATAATTAAATCATAACGTATCATAACAGGGATATTGCAAATTTTATACTTATCCAAGTAGTCATATTATTATATATTTAATAACTACATTAATATTTAATGTAGTATAATTTCTAATAAATAATTATGCTTTTTATAATAAAAAAGATATTAAAATACTAGGCAAAGTAAATACAACAAAATTAGTGGTATTCCTGTGCATTTTTGCGTAGTTTAGTTCGTGCTCAGTGGCCATTTTTTTCCTTTTGATATTATTGAAATAATTAATTATGATATTCGTCTTTCATCAGTAATGTATCTATTTATATCAATATTTCAGACATCTTCGATACTGGAGCACATTATTGGGTTATTTGAACTTCCTAATTATAAAAATACTGCCAATTTTAAGATGGTGTATTTATATTAATGTTTCTATTTGTTTCCTGTAAAAGTAAACTATAGTAATATATATAGATATTTATGCAACTTATCATTTCTCTTAAGGTTCCTTAGGCAGTTTTTAATAGTTAAGGTCACTTCGAGTTTACTTTGTATGGAGAGGGAATCCCCTCCACCAATCCCGACAAAGAAAATTACTGGGTCGTCCGCATCAGGGAAACCTTTGAGGTTGATTCTGATGTAACGATGAAGAGGGTTGCAGAAGTTGAGGGTATATATAATGAAAGCACCTGTGCTTGTTGCAGCCACAACGCATGGAGGGCGGACAGTATATCAAGGAAATCCCGGACTCTGCCAAAACGGCGTGCTTCTTCTTCACGCCGAAGGAGAACGACGATGTTGGGACCCTAGTAGACTACCTCGAACACTTTAAGGTGAGTTGTATGTAACGTAATTGTTTTCTAATTTTACTTTCAATGTTAAAAGCACCTCATAAAAACAGGATGAATGGGAGAGCAAAATGCTTAAAAGACATTAAGCATCACTCGAATTCGTACACTTAACAAAAATGTATACATCTAGAGTTTTGAACATAAGAGAAATTTCAGGTGCCATTCCTAACTTCCTCAACAACATTTTTTTTTTGTCAACAACGACTCTCTACATCCCGCTACTTAAGGCACATATTATTAATTAATTTTATTTAAATGAAGCTGAGATTTCTTTTGTGATTAATCTAGAACTGCAATAAAATTTGAAAGAAAAAAAGTGTGCTGCTGTATCAAGTTTCACCAACGGAGATTGTTTACGTAATATATATCCACACTCCAATCTTTATACTCATCTTCCAAAAAACGATCTTTCATGAAATTTTATGGTAACATAGGTAAGCTATTTGAAAATGAAATAACCAGTTGTGAGCATCTGTTTAGCAAAACAGTTTGTTTTTGTTTTGGAAATAGTTAAAGAATATATTTAGAACGAGCCATACGTAATATGAGTATACAGTAACTACCGTTATAAGTTATAATAATAATTTATTTAAAATGTAATAGTTTTTGTGACGCATTTTGTTTTAAAAAATGACTCTAGTGAATGAAATCAAAATTTAAATAAAAATTTTAATAGATAATTTTCCTAATTTATTATTATTATTTTTTTTTTAATCTTCATCCATTTATTTAAAAGAATCATTTCGGAAAATATAACTTTTCCGAGGTTGAGAAGATAGATAATGTCAATTAAAAAAAATGAATCATGATAATGTAAAACTACTGTGTAAACATTGTGCATTAATGCACGTGGATAAGAATGGAGGGACGAGTTTTTGCGAAAGCTTTGGCTTTTGGAAATATGCCAAATGCATGTGGGAGATGAATCGCCATTTCCTAGGCGAATTCAATCATCTGATTCAGAAAACCCATGCACAGTACCTCGCTACAAATAGTGAAAAATCTCTGATGACTCAATTCACCTTCACCTGTTCGTTATTCACGAAATATTATTGTCCTTAGCGACTGTACCTGCGAGACTCGTAAAAAAAATACAACGAAGAGATCTGGGTGCTATGATATCCGATCGTTGAAATGCCATAATTTAGATTATAACACTATAATAATACCATTAATAGTTTATACTTATATTGATCGATCATCGTTTTAGCTCCTTTAAATATACGTTGAAATTTGAATCGTGGTTTATTTTTTTGGATAGAATAACAAAGACCTTTTTGAAGACAAATTTATCTTAAAGTTATCCAATTCAGATAATAAATAATAATCAAATATTCACTCTCGCTCACGATAACTTGTATTTTTGGAAAATATTAATAATGAAACGAATAAATAGTTAAAACTTGTTCTAATAACTCAACTCAACTTGAAGAGACAACCTCCTGAATAGATACATTTTTTAAAATACTGAACATTTTTTAAACTTAAATTAAAAAATATTAATTTTTTTTTGGCAAATCCCATTAAATTTGGTCTAATATTTTCAAAACATTTATTTATTTTCAAAAATAATTTATTAATGGCTTAGTTTGTATAATAAGTAGTAACATTATTTTAAAGCAATTTAATAGAGCATTTAGTTCCCTCTATTTTTTCATCCATGTAAATTAATTAAAAGAAATAATTTCCGATAAGTGTTTAATTCTCGACTACTTATTTATCTTTCCTCTTTCTTTACATAGTTATAGGCTGAAATGTTCATGACTATTTGAATACATAATAATCTTTAACAACCTATTATGTAACGTCTGTTGGCAGCTGCACAAGGTGAACCTGGTTCACATCGAGTCTAGGTCTTCGGTCAGGTTTCCTGGTCGCTACGAGTTCATGGTCGAGTGTGTTCCCGGCAGTGGTAACTTAGGGGCGGCCATCGAGAGCCTAAAGCACCACTCGGAGTACTTCAGCATCATATCCAGGAACCACCAGAACAATAGGGGTAAGTAATTAACTGTGAAAATAATATTTAAAAATTATACTTCAGTTCTTATGCCAGTGATATTACTAAAGGTAGGTTTCAGTTGCGTATTACTAATAATTACGGAAAAAAAACAACAAGTCTTAAATCGAAATAAAATAGTTTCAAAGGAAATTAGGCAATCATAGACACGTAATCACACTGAAAAAACCTGCGTACACTGTTGGTAGTTTTAGCTTTAAATTTATAACACAGCTCGCTGTTTCAGGCTACTTCTACATTTACTAGACAAACGCTCTAAGCTCCCAATTAATTACAAAAGACCCGTATACATGACAATCATTAGACCCATCTGGACTTACGGAGTAGGGCCTTTGGGGCTCCACTAAGCCGTTGAGTTCCTCTCGTATTCAATCCTTATAATCCAAAATACTTCGTAAAATCCTCAATGCTCCTCACTTTGTTACTAACAAAATTAATCCATAACGACTTTATTGTCCCATTTGTTACTGATTTGGGCCGAAAACGATATCTATATTTTCATTACAAACTTTATTCCCTCTCAAACCCGCTTGTTTCAAACCTAGCAATCTCTTCAACTCCTGATAGCCCTCCGATGTGTCTGAAAAAGAAGATGGTCTCGTGTCCTACTAAGTTGAATTTGTTATTTGAGTACTACCACTGGTTAGTTTCTCTACTTGTCTTTATCCAAGCAATTATGTATCTTCCCTGCTTTTTACTTGTTGTAAGGTTATAATACTGTTGTAAATTTCAATGAATAAATTAACTTTTTTTTAAATTATACTGACTGTTAGTCTTATGTTTCTTATTTATAATTACTATTTATATAAAATGACAAAACCTATTTCAACTGCTCGCATTTTTCAAGCTGTTCTACTATTGATATGTACCGGTATGAAGGTATACTGCTTTAAGAATGTGTTCGGATTATTTATACAGTTGTTATCATTATTTCAAATATCCATATGGAATTTTAAAATATATCGGGTTAATCAGCAGCATAGTTAATAAATAGCCTTATACAATTGATTAATAATATAAAATGGGGTTTTAAAACACAACCGGAATTATTTTCAATATGTAAAGGCCCAATTAAATTCTTGGCATATTTTATTTAAGCATTTCACTAAGGATTATTACATTAAGTTAAAATATAAATGTTTGCAATTCTGGTTTTCAATGGACATAAATCTCGATTGTTCTGTATTCAATTAACAATAATCTTGTAAATATCTGACAAAGTAAATTTGTATGTTCACTTGTATGGTCAGGGACATTGACTACATCTCTTGTATGGCAAAAACAGGAGGTGTAGATTAAACCTACAGCCCTGATCAATAAGTGGTTAAGTCTAATTTTCTTCAAAATGAGTTTCTTGTACTTAAGTAAACGGAATCGAGTCATTTTCGTAGTTAATAAAGGGCTAAGTAAGCCATTGGCTTGAAAAGGAGTTATTGTTTATATTAAAACTCCATTTCAAGCCAAAAAGTACGAGAGTGATACGATTCCGGTCATCTTAAAGCAGTTAACTCTTTCTGGACAAAATCCGACTTGATCACTTATAAACCAGAGCTGTAGAAATATGCCTTAAAGCATTTTTTTTTTCAAGTGCATTTAATTTTTTTAAATTAAGAAAATGGCAAATACGCATCAACAGATCTCCTATTTATCTAATATTAACCCAACGCAGGTTCTGTGCCGTGGTTTCCCAGGAGGATACGAGAATTGGACCAATTTGCAAACCAAATCCTCTCCTACGGATCAGAGCTTGATGCTGATCACCCCGGCTTCACTGACCCAGAATACAGGAAGAGGAGGAAGTACTTCGCCGACATTGCTTACAATTATAAACAGTGTGTATTTCAGTTATAGTTCAATTTAATATTAATTTATATGTATGTAATATATGATTTTTTAATTCCCACTACGACATTTCTTAAAAACGTTTTCTACTGTTACGATTTTACTTACACATCGAGGTAAATGATTATTTAACTCAATGTGCAAATAAAATTTTAAAACCTAATGTCGGCAAATACATTGTAAAAAATTGTTTTTGTATTTGAGAATGGTTTTGCGTCTTCTGAATATATATCGCGGTTCCAAATTAAAAGTGGAATATCTAAAAGTTTGTTGAAGTGAAAATGTTTGCTACATTTGAATTATGATAGCATTAGGATGAGTACTAATTTTGTAATTAACTTGTAATTATATGTTAGATCCTTAATTATTGACGTTAGGTATTTTTAGTATCGAGAACAGGAAAGATAACTAAATACAATATATTCCTAAAATAAATAAATTTGAAAATATGCCAATATGGAACTACGGTATTATTTTGAAAAACTGAGATTAACCAGGCAGCATCCAAAAATTCAGGATTAACTTTCTTTGATTTTTTTTATTTCTCCATGTTAACCTTGAGCTGAGGACGATTTAAGGAGACACTTGCCAGATCACAGTTTTCAGACTGAACTCACTTTTTTCTTTTTTAACTTTCTCTAAATCTGAATATTTCCTTAGGTCTTTGTTGATTTCTCAAATTCCATGTTTAATTCTTAATGATTCCTCTACAACCGTTCCCGTCAATTCCTGATAAACCTTAGATATCCGATATGTCTTTTGATACATGAAATATTTTTAAAACAGTTTTTCTTCAATATCATTTTCTTTAGAACTTAACAATTAACACTCTAGATAATTTCACAGATTTATTCACCCCATTTTAGAAGAATTTTCTTATTAATTTAGGCCAATGCCGCAAAATGTTTTTCCCAACATATTACTTCAATTATAAAAAAAAAAAAAATGGAGAAGAAAATGTTCCGAGTAGAGAGTCAAAGAGTTATCTCCTTATATAGTGATGAACTATTTATTATAAACTGACATTTCAACACACATTGCAGTTCTTCGTCAGAACTGAATAAACAAACGAAGAGACCAAAATAATTTTATTTATCAACTCCGTTTATTGACATTATAATATTAAAAGCATTATAATTTGGGGCTCAATAACTCAAATTCAAATTATAATCAACCATGATGCGTTAATGGATATAAGTCAATAGCAATAACTATGAAAACACAATCCCATGTAATATGTAAGTAAAAATAATCCCAAAGAAAAATGAGTATTTCTTTGACCTCCACCCGAATACTTTTTTTTTTTTTAAGGCTTATTTTTACTTACTTACTGTTTATAGATCATTATTGTTAACAATTAATATCCGAATGTTTTAGTTCAAAATTTGAAGTATTGCTTTTATTTAATTTTATCACGTTAGTATCTGGTTTACGCTTTTTCTTCTTTCGCTTCCCCCTAAAGTGCCTTTCAGCGTAGGGGAGCGTCCAGCCAGGAGCCGAATCTATCCCGGTCTCTTGCTAGGTTTCTGGCCTGTCGGAGATCTTTTCCTCTTTTTCTGCTGAGGCGTTCGACGTACTCGAGATAAGACATCCTTGGGCGTCCTCGAGGTCTTTTTCCATCCGGCATGTAATCCATTGTCTTGTGAGGGTCCCGGTGATCATTCATCCTGACCACTTGGCCGAACCATTTCAGTTGTCGGATTTCCAGGAGCTCTTTTAGCGGGGCAATCTGCAGTTTCTGGCGAATCCTCTCGTTGCGAACACAGTCTCTTTTCGTCTTTCCCGCCACTCTTCGCAAGTACTTCATTTCAGAGGCGTTAACTCTGCTTTCCTGCCTCTTTGTCAATACCCAGCTTTCAGCTCCATACAGCTGTATTGGCAGGTACACTGACTTGAAGATGTGGAGTTTGACGTTCCTTCCTACTTCCCGCTTCCCTACAGTATTACAAATCTGGTAGTTAACTGCATTTGCCTTATTAATCCTATTGGATATTTCCGCGTCCATCTTCCCAGTCCTGTCTATTACTGTGCCGAGATAAGTGAAGTCAGTCACCACTTCCATTTCCTCTTCATCGCAGTATATGTGAACTTCTTCCTGCCGCCTACCCACTTGCAGGGTCTTACTTTTGTTGCCATTGATTGTTATTCCTTTTTGTCGGAGTTCTTCACACCATTCCGTCACCGCTTGTTGCAGCTTTCCGACTGAGTCAGCATTTAGCACTACATCGTCCGCATAGAGAAGAAACTGGATAAAGACTTCTTCGCCCCAGAAATGTTCTCTTAGTTCTTCTCCTACAGATGGATGCCACCTCATCCATGAATAGGGGGAACAACAAAGGGCTCAAACTGTCTCCTTGTTTGACCCCTCTTGCTAAAATCTATAAGTAGATTTTATAGCCTCTACCAAATTCCTTGGTATGTTGTTGTTTCTGAGGGCAGCCCATATCTCCTCTCTTGGGACTGAGTCGAAAGCCGAATTGAGATCCAGAAACGCAATGTACATGTTCCTGTCACGGTCCCAGGATTTCTGGAGGATATTTCTTAGTGAGAAGATATGATCCTGTGTTTGTCGTCCTGGTCTGAATCCCGCTTGCTCTTCTCCAATTTGGCGTTCCACTAGTGGTCTAAGCCGACCTTCCAGGATCGAAGTATATAATTTGTAGACTACCGAGGATAGGCAAATAGGTCAGTCACCATTTCGCCCACTATGTTATCCTATCCTGGTGCTTTCCTTGTTTTCATTTTAGTTATTACTCTTTCCATCTCTTCCTCTTCGATCATCTCGTTATACTCCTCCTCATTCCAAGGCCCTCCGCGGCTCGTTGGATGGTGGTCGTTAACACCGAATTGCTTCCTGTAATGCCGCCTCCAGACCTCAAGGATAGCTTCGTCTTTCGAGATCATCTTACCTTGTTCATTCTTCATGTTTCTTACTGCTTTGCACTTACGCCCTCTCAAAGTTTTTTTCTTTTTCCAGAAAGTTTTATGTTTTCCTGATGATCCTGACCCATCTTCTTCCCAAATCCCTCCCACGACTTCGGCTTCGCCTTTCTAACTTCCTCTTTAACCCTGTTTCGAGCCACTACATAGACCTGCCATTTCTCTGGTGCTTTTTCTTGGCAGTATTCCTTCCACGCCTTTTTCTTCTCCTCCACCTGTAGCCTTAGATCCTCATTTCACCACGAAGTACGTTTACTTCCGGAGCAGACCCTCTTCACTCCGCAGACCACAGTAGCTGCTTGTAGAATGCTGCTTTTAAGGGCGTTCCACATATTGTCCAGGCTTGCATTCGCGTCTACTTCCTGGAGGCGATTCCTCAGCTCTGCTTCGTACTCTAAGATCTTCTGAGGGTCCTGTATCTTCTTGACTTCTATCCTCTCGCTATCTTCTTTTGCTTCCTTTCTTTAAGCACCCTCGTATCAGCAACTAAGAGCATGTGGTCGCTTCCTATTTCCGCCCCTCTAATCACCTTTACATCAGTAAAATACCTTCTGATATCTCGGCTATATATGAAATAGTCTGTGATACTGTTCGCATTTCTCTCTGTGGCCGAGAAGGTAATTTTATTAACTAGCTTGTGCGGAAAATAGGAGTTTCCCAACAGTAAATCATTTTCGATGCAAAAATCTATGAATCGTTGACCGTTGATCTGGTTTACTCCAACTGTTTCATTTTTATATATTATTTTATTTGTATTATATTTTTCTAAATCCTGTAACCACTACGATCCACGAACGAGTCTAGGGTTCAGTGCATGGTAGAGACTGTACTGTTTCATGGACAACAGTTCTGCAAGGAGATGACTTGTCCTAGGTCACGCTCATCCGCCAGGTTTTCCCCCCTTGTTTTGGATACCCTATTTTTATGATATTTTATAGAGGCTGGTTGGGCCCTAGATCCCATATGATCCATCTCCCGCCGCAAACAGACTAAATAAAAGTAACTGCCTGCATTGGATTTGAACCAGGATTTCCAGCATGGCTACTCAGTGCTCTACCACTGAGCCACTCCGCTCCCTCTATTTTTTACTCTCTCCTCGCTATTTTTCTCTATTAAAATTATTTTATTTTTAAATATATTTCTACCCTGTCTATTCAGTCCTGAAGGAGACTTGAAAAATGGCCAAATACTGTTTTCAGAATAATATTTATATATATTTGATTTTACATAGAAATAGCGAATTCGATATTTTACGTTACATCTTTACATGTTGTTTTCAGCGGAGAACCTATTCCGAGGATAGAGTACTCCAAGGAGGAGATAGCTACCTGGGGCAAGGTGTACGAACAGTTGACGACGCTATACCCTACTCACGCTTGCAAAGAATTCAATCATATGTTTCCTCTTCTTATCGAAAACTGTGGATACAGGAAAGACAACATTCCTCAACTGGAAGACATTTCCAAATTCCTTCAAGGTATAATATATATTTGAATTTTACCTCTAATGGATTCAATAAATTTCTTAATCTATAAATAACAACAGTTGTCTTGGACAGACTGCACGGGTTTCAGCCTCCGGCCTGTCGCTGGACTCCTCTCGTCCCGCGACTTCCTGGCAGGATTGGCCTTCAGGGTCTTCCATTCGACCCAGTATATTCGCCACCCTAGTATGCCACTTTACACACCGGAGCCCGACGTCTGCCACGAACTTCTTGGCCACGTACCTCTGTTCGCCGACCCGTCATTCGCCCAATTTTCCCAAGAAATTGGCCTGGCATCGCTAGGAGCACCTGACGATTACATCGAAAAAATAGCAACGGTAAGCTTTTATGGTATTCATCTATATAATGCTTTATAAAATTAAGTATAGCTACTTATTTATTTATTTCCAGATCTGGTTTGATTATTCGTTATTCATGATTTAAATATATATACACATACATGGTTACATTAAAGTTTGATAGCGGTTCGCAGGTTGTCGCCTCGAGTTGAGCTATAAGTTTTAACTTTTCATTCGTTTACTTATTAATATTCTCAAAAAAAAAAAAATAGTGAATTATAATATGAAAAAAGAGTGTAGTTATGGGAAAGGTGTATATTTTGGTAATCATTTCATCAAAAAAAAAGTTTGAACAAACATATGCTAATTAAAGAAATGTTAATCGAAAAGTTTATTTCTTGATGAAATGATTACCGAAATATATACATCTGTACAGTTAGTTATAATGGGGTTATACAAAAAAATTACCGTTTTATCAAATTCCATAGTTCAAAAGTCTGTAAATATTTTAATGCTATTTATTATTTACCAACACTTAATAATCCCTTTAGAGCATTCCATAAGCTTGTTTACTAACACTGGGCTTCTTCAAAAAAAGCCTCAGTTTAGTTATTTATTACAAAGAAGAAACATGACAGTGTCCTAAGAAATTCTCGTGATTTTAAGGCATTACTGTAAAAAAAAAATTCACAGCCGCTGAAGCAACTCAAGTAATATTTATCTAAGTAATATGCATTCCATTCTCATTGACGGAAGGTTACTTAGACTATACTGCTCTACTATGTGCATATTTTGTTATTATTAACTATCACTAACTATATCACAGAAGCGGATTCGCTAATTATCAGTGATCCATTTGGCAGGTTAGAATAAATATAGATTTTTCGCAGCGCGAAAAATTTAGCAGTGGAGATACCACGTTGGAAAAGAAGAAGGGCTCCGGGTGACCATTAATGGATATTGATGAGGTTTTGAAGGAAACTGTTAAGTCAAATCCGTCCACAAGTACTCGCGAACTTGCCAGGGAGTGTGGTGTGTCGAAAGATACTCTTGGTCGCCATCTTCTCTCAATGGGGAAGGTGAAACGGTCATTTTTTTTTTACACCCCATTATATACGCATTTCCCACAATAATACTCTTTATTTATTGATATTTTTTTCCATACTAGAACTCACGACTATTTTTATTTTCTAGAATATTTTTTTATTTTTATTTTTTTTTATTTAATTCAATGATATTTACAACTATAATGGTATTATATCAAGTAAATGTGCAAAAATGTAGAATATGACATGAACACTTGTGGAGAAACTACCCATCGATAGCACTCCAATAAAGTTCTATAGTAGATGATCTCGAGGCCATCTTCTTTTCAGGCGCCTCGGAGGGTTATCAGGAATAGTATGGGAAGCAAGCTGAGAGACTAGCGGATTCAAGTGCGTATGGAGCTTGTTATGGAGGATAGGTATCTAGTTTGGGCCAAATCAGTAACATATGGGATATTAAGATCATGATGGATGAGTTTGTTTGTGACATAATAAGGAGCATTGAGGATTTTACGAAGGATTTTGGATTGCAAGGATTGGATACGAGATGAATTGGATGGTTTAGTAGAGCCCCAAAGCTCAACTCCGTATGCCCAAATAGGTCTGATGACTGTCATGTAAATAAGTCTTTTGTAATTAATTGGTAGCTTAGAGCGTTTGTCCAGTAAGTGTTGAAGTAGGCGAAAACGTCGAGCAGTTTCTTGTCTTTTCAGTCTTGTATGAGGATTCCAAGTGAGACGTTTATCCAGATGGAGTCCTAGGTAACGTATCTGTTCGACAGGGTTCAGTGGTGTATTATTAAACGATACAGTAGGACAGGAATTCGTAGGTTTACGACGAAGGGTGAAGGTAATTTGATGGGATTTGTTAGGATTTATTTTAATCCTCCAATTTTGACACCATTCTTGTAGGTGTGAGATATGGGATTGAAGAGATTGGGATGCAACAAATGGATCCTTATTAACTGATAACACACATGTGTCATCAGCGTAAGTAGTGAGGACAGTGCTTGGATGGGTTGGGATGTCAGCTGTATATATCGTGTATAGGATGGGCCCCAGGATACTACCTTGAGGAACACCGGCAGACTGGGTGAAGAGGGAAGAGTAGGAACAATTATGGTTTACTTTAAAGGTTCTATTACTGAGGTAGGAACTGATAATAAGGAAGTAAGTTGAAGGTAAGAATTTACGGAGTTTGTACAGCAGTCCTGGATGCCAGACTCGATCAAAAGCCTGCTCTGCATCGAGAAAAGCTCCCGTGCAGTACATTCCGCGCTCTAATGCAGATGAGACAACGTCCACCACACGATGGCATTGCTGGATGGTGGAGTGTGATGTTCGGAAACCAAATTGGTGATCTGGGATTATTTGATTGGATTCTATGATAGGATGAAGACGTTTCAGAATGAGTTTTTCAAGTATTTTCCCCATTATGGGCAAGAGAGATATAGGACGATAAGAGGATGGGAGTTCTGGTGGTTTTTTAGGTTTTGGAATCATCTTAATTATGGATAATTTCCAGGAATCAGGAAAATATGTGGTGCGGAGTACGGCATTGTATATATATGTAAGGAGTAGGATCGCTTTCCGAGGAAGGCGTTTTAGAATCTGGGATGTGATTAGGTCGTGTCCAGGGGCTTTGTTGGCGGGTAATCTATGAATAATGTTTGATATTTCGGAAGGATGGAATGCTTTAGGAGGAGGGGACAACTGAAGAGGAATACTTAATTCTGCTCCAATGCATTCAGAGTGGGTTTGATTAAGGATATCTGGATGAGGTTTAAATGTTTTGAATAGGTGCTGGCCGAAAATTTGTGATTTTTCTTCATCAGATCTTGACCAGGTTTGGGATTCGGTTAAAAGTGGATGGTTGAATTTTTTATAGTTTAGGAGTTTTCTAGTGGTATTCCATAAGGATTTGTCAGTAGTACTGAGATTTTCTGTACGGTAATACAAATTTTGAATTTTGAATGTTCTGATCTCTGATTTTAATTTGTTGGTCAGTTTGGTATAATGACTCTTGTCCGATGGATATCTCGTGCGGTGCCACTTTGCTCTTGCCTGTCGTTTTTCTTTTAATAAGTCGCGAATATGAAGTGGCCAGTTATTCTGTTGATAATGATTTTTACTTGGTAAAGTGTTATATTTTATATTGACTTGTATTGCTTCTGTTAGTTTGTCTATTGCAGAATTAATGTCTCCTTTTGTTTTAAGCGGAATTTTGAGGTCTAAATTATTTTCTAGATTTGATCGGAATTTATCCCAGTCTACACGTCCTGTAATCAGTCGGGGAAGAGAGGGCTTAGGAATGGGAATCGAATGCACTTGAAGCAGAACTGGACTGTGATCAGAGGAAAGGTCATCCAGGGATTTTATAGCAGTTTGATTGCAGGAAATCTGTGAGGAAACAAATATATCTAGAATATCGTGACGTTTTTTGAGGGATGTAGGCCAATAAGTAGGGTTTATGGGTGCGAGGATAGAGAAACTATTAGAGGTTGAAATTTGGGATAAGATGCTACCACGGGAATTGGATGTTCGACAACCCCATCGTTGATGTTTGGCGTTGTAATCTCCTCCGGCAATAAACCGCGGTCCGAAGGATTGGAATAAGGATTCGAGGATGTTATAAGAAAGGGGGATACCAGGAGGACAGTATACAGCTGAGAATGTTATATGGAAAGGACTAGTTGAAATGGTTACTGATGTTGATTGAATGGCGTCAGTTGGAGTAGAAGGAATAAGAGAATGTGGTATAGATTTATGGATAAGGATACAAGAACCGGCATGTGCTGTATCGTCAGGATGATCTGATCTGTAAGTGATATAGTCTCGTATGTAGAAATGTGTGCGGTGAGTGAAGTGTGTTTCAGTAAGTAAAGCAATGTCTATTTGGTTGTCGTGTAGAAATAAATCAAGTTCGTCACGGTGAGTATGCAGTCCATTAGCATTCCACAGAACGATAGCTAGGGGCTTCGTGCTCATCGTGGGTAATTAAATGGAACTTCGGTAAGGATTCTCGTGAGTAGGTTAATGAGAGGCTTGATTGTTTCTTGAAGGTCTTTCAGGAAAGATGACAGGATAGTGTTTAAGTCGATTGGGTTTTGGATTTGGAATGGATATGAGACTTGAGTTTGATAGGGATAATTAACGGGTAATGGATGGTTGGGTGGGGGTTGTACCCGAGGTGCTGAGTTTTCATTCGATGTTTGATGAACTACAGCTTTTGTTTGAATGTTGTGATTGGAAGGGAGAGGATTTGGTTGTTGAGTTGGTAATTTGACCCGTAAGGGTGTATGGTAGGGAGGAATTTGTTGACGTGGAGGTTGAGGATTGGGATTGGCTGCCTTGGGCTTGGATATGGGTTCCCGAGGCTTGGGTTGGGAGGTCTGGGATTTGGTAAAGGAATGCTGAGATTTGATTTTGGAGGTTTGAGGCGTCTGAGCTCGAGGCTGCTGCTGAATGCTTGAGGTTCCCAAGGTTTTGTTGTCCGGAAGTCTATCTGTAGGGTTTACGGTGGTATACGGTAGTACTACGGTTGGTCTAGGCAATTCAGGAAAGGTGGCAGTATTGTCAACTTCAGGAACCAGCATTGTGCTTTTCTCTTGACTTTTTATTTGATGGTTTCTGGTTCTAAGACGTTGAAAGTTCTTATGGACTGAACAGCCTCTGTAGTTCGCTGGGTGACCCTCACCACAAAGAGCACATTTTGCAGGCTCGTTTCTCGATTTCTGACAAGTGTCAGATGAGTGTTGTCCAGCGCATTTGACGCACATAGCTTGGTGATGGCAATACGTCTTGGTATGACCTAAGGCTTGACAGTTAGTACACTGGACTATGGTATTTTTACGCCTAGGTTCTTCAAATTTTACTATTGAATATACCAGTCTTAAAACTTGAAATATCTCTGGGTTATTAGGGGCTGGTTCAAGTTCGACAAAAAATAATGGAAGGGGGTACTTTTCGGTGGGATGAAACACTGGCGAAATATTTCTTACTTTGTGACCTATTTCTTCGAGGTCACTTTTGATTGCTGTTGTGGGCGTTGAAGAGTGTAGTCCTCTTAAAACCACTCTGTACGATTTATCCTGTTTTAGTTGGTAACAGTGAAAATCATAGTTCTTCACTGTAAGATGATCAATTAATTTTTTGTATGTTTCTTTATTGGATGTATTTATTTTAATGTCTTTTACTCTAGAAAAACATTTAAAATTAGTTTGTCCTATAAGTTCAGATATTTCTTGAGCGAAGTTATAAAAATTTGTAATATTTGTGACAAAAATAGGAGGAGGGTTAGGGTCAATGAACCCTTGGTGTTGCTGGTTCTCGTCACGATCGCTTTCTGTAGGCCCAGGGTTGCTGCTAGTTGAGGCGATTGGAGATTTGCTAGAATTGACTGCAGTAGTTTTGCTGCGGGTTATGGGAGGCTCCGGTGCTTTGTTGTTTTTTGTCACTGGTTTTTTTGACACAGCCGATTTATTTTTTTTCGTGTTGGGTGAGTTGCCCGCTGAGCCAGGGGTTGCCTTTCTCTGACGTTTTTGGAGTGTCCTTCGTTTTAAGTATTGCGAATCGGTCTCACTTATTTCCGAAAATGGAGTCTCTGCCTCCGAACCTTCACTACCCGAATTGTCTATTTGCATGTTAAACATTGGATAATTATACAATTAAAATAATTTGAAATAAATTATTAAATCTAACAGTCACTAAAAAATAAAGAAATAAATTTTAAAAAAACTTTTCATATTTAAATAATAATAATAAAAAATATATATACATATGTTAAAAAAAAAAAAAAAGTTGATGAATGCGGGATTCGATCGAGAGGCTGGTTGCCAAGCCTTGACCGTGAACTAGAGGAGGTAAATATTGTAAGTCACCTTTAGGGATTATTGGCCACGTTGCTAGCTAGTTCTAGAATATTAAAAAGAAAACGAGTGAAAGGTTAAAACTTGCTGGGACTTAACTCGAAGCGACAATCTGTGGAACTGATACCAAAATAATAAATTTTTGTTTGATTTGTTGATCTATGGGTTTTGCGCCTACATCGTTCCAACCATGATTGTAGAAGGATGTCAGTTTTTAAACCATTGTACTCGATATTTGTTGGCAATGTGAAGGTTTATTTAACGCCACACTGCCCTTCGCATCCAAACAGCCAATACCGCGTTTTCCTACTACTTATGTAACTATATTTTAAACATGTATATTCTTAAAAATTATATGAAGATATCTTTTTATATTTATGGGTAACTTTTTAACTGTTTTTTTAATACTTACAAGTTCGTTTGAATTTAAAAATATAGTTTTAATAAGCTTGTGCCGCTAGTTCCTAATCTGTGTGCGTGCAAATCCACTGATATCAGTAGGTTTACCGATCACGACATTGTCTATTCTCTTATATATCACCTCCTATGTCTCAATAGCTTTTCGTCCATCTGTCAAAAGTAAAAAAAAAATTATAAATTTTCTCTTACCTGGATTATCTTCAGCCATAAAAATTATAATACATATATGCCCCTCAAGAAATAATCTCAATATGCTTTTGTTTACAGTGCTACTGGTTCACAGTGGAATTTGGTCTTTGTAACCAAAACGGAAAGCTGAAGGCTTATGGAGCTGGGCTGTTATCTTCCTTTGGCGAGCTTGAATACTGCCTCAGTGATAAGCCACAACTCAAGCCTTTTGATCCACCTGTCACAGCTCTTCAGAAGTATCCCATCACCGAATATCAGCCATTGTACTTCATCTCTGAGAGTTTTGAGGATGCCCAAGATAAAATTACGTAAGTACCTTGCCCTAATTAACATTTTTAAGACTTAATAAAAGACAAGTAACTCATTTTTAATTGATTTAAAATTTCTGCATTCTTGTTTCAGAAAATTTGCCAAAACAGTGCCTAGGAATTTCGGAGTGAGATACAATGCTTATACACGAAGTGTAGAAGTATTAGATTCCAGACCGCAGGTACAAGAATTGATGCAACTAGCGAGTAAAGAATTATTGTTTTTGTCTAATTTGCTGAAGATGGTCCAGTAATTGTGTACAAAATATCTTCCAGTTTGTTTATAATCAAAATATGCTTAAGATAATATTTGTATTATGTGATATTTAATAGATTTTTATAATAGTTATATTTAGTACGAGTAAATATTTGTAAGGGAAATAAAATTGTTTACAAAACTATACTTATTATCCCATTTTACCCTAACTAAATTATTTTCCTTATCATTTAATAAAAATAAAGGTATCTATTCTCCGGGTTGTCACTTCGAGTTGAGTAATTTAACACTTCGAATTGTTAGTTAAAACTTTTATTTCTTGGTGAAATTATTACCAAAATCTACTCATTACCCATAATTCCATCTTCTTTTCCATAATAAAGCTCATCATAACATGTATTTTTGTAAAATATTAAAAGGGAAACATATGAAAAGTTAAAAATTGTTTTGACTCTACTCAAAGGCGACAACCTGCGTAATAATTTCTAAAATAAATGATAATTTCTTTTTCGTCTTGAAGAAGAAAAAGAACCTTTTTTCGTAGATGAAATATTATATTGTTACCATCCTTCAATGGTGCAATATTAATTATAAACAGGCGTTAAATAATTATATCTTAATGTTATAAGAACTAGGATTGTATGGAAATATCTCGGCAAGGAACCTAATCTCTAAGCTCAGGAACCTAAATAATCAAAGGAATCTAATTCTGTAATATCTCACTCTCTGCGAAAAATTATGGGACATTTCCAATGGCTGGGGGTTATGATAAAGGTAGATCTAGAAGAGATGGAGGCCAAAGATCGACATTGGGTCTGATCAGTACTAGTCTGCAGGAACAGTAAAAGTGGCAAGTTAAGATTGGAAACAGTAGGAACACCATCAGTAGCAAGCAGGAAACTCTTAGAGCACTTTAAACTGCCTTAGTTGTGACAACAATGGCTTATTGTTATAGTGTTGCTCTTGTCTATACCAGACCATCTCATTTCTAATGGATTCAACATATGCAACAACCAAACAACATAATCTCACATTTATTTCTGAATAAATACATTTAAAAAAAAGAGAAATCATAATTAAAGTATTTCATTTACAGAATTGTATACAAATTTTGACAATAAAAATTTGCCAAATGTAACATATATATATAGACATATACATAACAAAAGAAAACGTTTATAGAACAACTGTTATAGGAAGACAAAATTATTCTCTATTGTCTTTTAAAATGTGTTTACATTTCAAGGTTGTCTTCTTTATCCAAATATAATAGGTAAAAATAAAAAAAATATATAATAAAAATTTATTAATATCATTATTATATTTCAATCAATCAACACTGGCTCTACAACACAGTACGGGTCTTAGCCGCATCAAGGCGCCGCCTCCACTCTTCTCTGTCCTGTGCCAAGGTCCTCCAAGCTCTGGATCCAACAATGCTACCTGCATCTTTCTCGACCTCGTCTGCCCATCTTAATCGTGGCCGTCCGCGTTTCCTTTTTCCGTCAACATACCCAAATAGCAGTCTCTTATGAGTAGCGTTGTCCTCCATTCTGGCCACATGTCCAGGCCATCTAAGCCTAGCTATTCTTATAAACTGAACCACGTCTAGCTCCTGATACATCCGATACATCTCTGCATTCTGCCTGATTCTAAATTGATCGCCAACTCTAACTGCTCCATATATCCTTCTTAATATTTTTCTTTCGAAGAGCAGTAAACTATTGGCATCTGCCCTGGACAGAGGCCAGGTTTCCGATCCGTAAGTTAAAACAGGCCTTATGCACGTCTTGTAAAGTATCACCTTGGCTTTTCTTGATATCAGATGGCTTCTTAAAATTTTTGCCATCCCAAAATAACATTTATTAGCGGTCAAAATTCTTCTTTGAACTTCTGTTCCAGTTGAGTTATCCGCTTTGACTAAAGAGCCAAGGTAGACAAAACTGTCAACACTTTCAAACGTATAGGTGCCTTCTCTAAATTATTATATTTAGAGAAGAAAATGATCTGGGTTTAGGTCAAAAGACAATTCCTTAAATAATGATAACTATTTACTAGAAACCGATGTTTTGATCCACATTGCAGGCCTTAAGGGTTTGTAATTTAGGTCACAACTGTGGAAATTTGCCTACTTTAATATTCTAATAAATAATTCATCAATATTTAAGAAATTATTTTTATTATATTATTTTGTTTATTTTTGTTTACTTATGTTATTTTGAACATTTCATAACATTCTGCTGCAGTGTAAATTTTGTTAATGTTTGAGAATCCCGAAATATTGAATACAATGAACAAGTTGCTGAAAGGAATGTACATAACCAAAAACTGGACTTAAGCATCTAACAACCCTTATGTAGGTGCTATAAATAAAATGAAACTTTCTCATGCAGACCATATTAGTAGCAAAAGCAATGAGAAGAATGAACTTATCAGAACTATCATTGAAAAGATTATTGAGTGAAAGTATACACTAATATTACCCAAATACCAATGTTCACAATTTAGTCAAAGTAAGATAATTTAAAGTGCTTATTACAAATAATTGTTACAAATATTCAAGACCCTAAATCTGCTCTAAGAATTTCGATTAAATTAGAATGGTACATTATTAGGAAAAACTTTCACTTGTAAAAAATATTAAAAATTAATTAATTTTGTTTTATGGTTGGCCAATAAAAAAAATAATATACTATTCTATCATAAAGGAATCATTAAGAAAAAAGAAACTTAAAAAAAGAATTTTAAATAACCTGATTTATTTGGCTACAAGGTATCAGATATTTTATTAAAATATCATGTATTATGACTAATGTTCTGATAGTAATACTAATAATAATTAGAAATAAAATTCAGAAATCTTTGTCTTTGAAGACATATTAAAAGTGTTATATAACTTTATAGAACCATGGAGACATGGTCTTCAGCCATGGATTGGATGCCAGGCAATGGCAAATGTGACTGAAAAAACAGATATTGCAGCTTAATTCAAATACATTGTAAAAAGGCATCTTAAGACCTTAATGTGAGACAGTTGAGTTATTATATTTGTTAATATAATGCAACGTAAATAATTGATTTTGTTTTGTATTTAATATAGTATTTCAAATCCAAACACCAATTAAATTAAGGAAAGACAATATTATCAAAACTGTTTACCTTATTATAAAAACTTATTGCCTAATTTTGGGAACATTTTAAATTTTTTTGTTATAAATTTTGATCTTTTAACCATCTAACTGAGATCAATCAGTTTCAAACAATTAAAAAAAAATCTAAAAATTTCAAAAATTAAAAAATGCCAGCCAAATTGGAGTGTTTACCAAATTTGGTAAACAATGATTTAATTTATAACTTTAAATAAATAAAATCTCCTTAACTGAAAAATAGTCATTTGAGTAGTACTAAAATATTACAAATAGACAAAAGAACATTGGGTTAAATTTGGGAAACAATCATTGTTTTCTTTATTTTCATGTTCTTAATGCGGGCTCAAAGCCATTCTTTTATTCATTTCTTAAAAAATTTCTGATCCGTATCTTACCTTTTTTATAAATAAACTTGTTGGAAACAAGGTTTAAAAGTGTATTAGTTATAATAGGCATGAAATAATTGAGTGTAAATATTGATAACTAACTTCAAAATTAAGTTTTTATATTTCAAAGACACTTAATTTTAAAAATAAAGAGGGAAAATAAAACAATTTTAATAGGCATTCCTTACGTGAGCCAATTGATAGATTCTAAAATTGTAGATGTAGTCAATTAAAAATAGAAACAATCATTCCAGGTTTAAACTCCTCTCTGTGTGAATAAGGCTCAGTAGGTCTTGGTGGGAGGTGGGGAGCTGAAATAATGCCAACAGATGCCAGTGAGTAATCAGTTCTGATAGAGATAGCACAACCATGAGGGAAGACTGTTATGACAAGGTAATCTTTAGCTATTGTATTATATATTATACTTATGGTTACCACACACAAGTCTGTGAATACTCTATTATAAAAAATTATAGTTAAAACTTAAAAGTAAAAAATATCTTAGCTGATTTTCTTTGTTTGTTTATGCTTTAATTTAAAGTAAAAATTAAGGTGTGGATTACCTTCTTTAATATTTAATTTGCAGATGATTTCATATCTCTAATTTTTTTTAATCCATGGGTGCATAATTTTATTAGAACACCTTGTTTGAGATATTAATTAATAATTATTATAAGTGACTGCAAAAATATTAAAAACATAAATATTACTCAACCACATTATATAAGCATTGCCAATTTAAAATATCATTACATTTCTTTCTTTAGAGATTTATTCTTATCTAATTAATTAAATTAATAACTAAATTATATGGAAACCAACAGTGATCTTAGATATTGTCTTAATAAAATAAGCTGAGAATGTTTGCCAGACCGAGAGGAAGTTCATATATAACTCTGATGTGTAAAGAATTAGAAAAAGCTATGACTCAGTTTCACTGACGAAAAATGTAAATTAATACTAAAACTTGGGATAGTTTTATGGTGTTGAGTAAAGATACACTTAACTTGGTCTGAAATCCTAAAAAAATAAAATAATAATAAATAAGTGGAATCTATATTTTTTTATTTATTTAATGTTTCCATCTTGGAATTTTTTAAAATGAGTTTGCTTACTTTGATTTTTGTGCATTAAAAGTATGGTTCAAAAAATAAAGGCATTTTTTTTTATTTATTTAAAAATTTAAAAATTAATGCATTATTTTTGTTAAAAACTGAGCAACTCCAAGGTACCAACTTTACCTTCAACAACCTATGAATTTCATAAATCAATTTTTGAGAAATTTTTAATTATTATGTTTAATGTAAATGAGTACAAAATGAACTCAGAGCATGAGAAATTAATATATTTTTCTTATCCTACCAAATCTATAACACTATTTATTTTTTCTTGTTACTAAACTTTTAATTGTGCCACATATCTTCTTTGATTGGAAATGTTTTTTGTTTTATTTTATTATTTTCCTATTTTGAATTTTAACAAAAAAAGTTAGTATTAAGTATTTGTGGTTGTGAATAAAAAATATAACTTGTCATCATTAAGTTTTAATACTGATTATTATATAATTTGAAGAATTTGAAATTTATCAACATAGATTTTTCGTTTAACAATAAAATAATATTTGATAAAATATAGTTGATAAACATATCACTTGATATTAGATTAGACTCTTCGAAAATTCCCTATCTAAACTCATTATTTGAAAGATAATATCACCGTTCTCAGTTAATAATATCTTATTACCAATAGTACAGGTTTAGTAAACTAAAATGCCTTTAATTTATTAGGCTTTTAGAAATTAATTAAGCTATTACATTAAATTTACCTTTATTATTAGGCTTTTACTATTAATTACATTTACTACTAGGCTTTTACATTAAAAACATGTAAATAAAAATGCTCTAATAATTGGTATACAAATATAGAGAGATAAATTATATCTATACTGATATTATCTTTTTAAATATATTTATTGATAAATATATTGGACGTGGTGGTTCTAAGAAATCATTCTAAACTCTCTTCTTTAAACACTGCATTATTTTAAAGTGTTTAATTGACCAGATTAAACACTTATAATGATTGATGATAAAGATTCCTTTATGATCAAGGAATAAAAATTGAAAATGCGCCTAATATTTTTCACAGTACTGTGATATCGCACAGGTTAGTTGGTCAAATTATATAGAAAGAAACAAACTCTGCCTAAATTAAAGGTTGATGACTGACTTGGATTGATAGTAAAAATTTCAATTATCTCTTATCTGTGTTTGAGATGAAAATAATAGAATATTGGCTCTGAAAAAAGGCTTAAGATCCAGGAAAGAATCTAGACTTTTGTATTTTTATATATTATGATACATATAACCCAATGTCCCTGATACCATTAAATATTACTGGAGAAGTAACAATGTTTCTGGGATTGACTCATTCAAATGTAATCTGGGTAGCTTGGTCTTCCTATGAATTGCTTATCTATATTTAGGCTATACACTCTACATTAGTCAAGCTCATCAGTCTTTTCACTGATCTCTGACTCACAACAATTTTTTTAATTGAAATTTTTTACTTATAAATGAAACCCTTTTCCGAGATATGGAATATGGGGTTTAATATTAAATTAAAGTTTCATCTACCCCATAATGTTTTTTATACAAAATTTTTCAAGAAAAACACATATTTTTTTAAGTCAACAAAGAGAAGAAAAAAACAGTATAACTTAGATAAATGAAATATTCTTAAGTTTTGTATATAGAACATCAGGTGAACCCAATTGATCTTGCGGTCCACTTTGGAAATGCATTATAACTCCACCGACAACATATAAAATTATATATCTCCATATTAGATTTGGACCTACTAAAGATATTTTTTTGGAGTGAAATATTGAAGCATAATGAGTTATTATTATTGTGTTTACAATTATTCTTACTCTTTCATATTATTCTTACTGTACTCTTTCTTGGACAACGGTTATACAGGGAGTTGATTTGTCCTAGATCACGCTCAACTGCCAGGTTTCTCCAACTATTTTGGGTACCTAGTTTAAGAAGCTGGGTGAACTCCAAGGGGGTACCAAATCCCAAAGGATCCATCCCCGTCGGTTAACAGATTTAATGAAATCTGCCACAGCCTTTTGAAATCCTGGAGAAACCTTCGGCACAGCAACTCAGCATTCTCCTACTGAGCAACTCCCCTCATCATATAGTTGGCTAAGAAATATAGTAATTTTTTTTAAATAAGTTGTTGTAGGATCTAGAAGTGAGGAGATCATTGAAGGCTGCAAGAATGCAAAAGGTGATGTTGCATCCTAAATTATTAGGGAGTATGCAATATTACTGTTTTTAAAGCAGGGGTTGATATATGCATGGTTCCTATGTTATATATTGCCACTGGTAACATTCTGTAGCCAAAAGCCTCAGGCGGAAGGTTTTACTTTATTTATTAGGAATTTGACAAAGTTGATTAAAGATGTAGAGAGGTATTGATGAATAAAATTATTTCTTAACTTTACCTTTATGGGTGAGGAGGATTTGATTTTAACATAAAGAGTAAAGAGGTGATTAAGTGCAGGGAAAACAACAGTACAAGTTATAACGATACAAGCACAGATTTATTGGATATAAACATATATAGACAGACAGACACTTCACTCAATGACAGATCCAGTCCTGACTACAAACCAACGCTAACTGACTCAAAATGGCTAAGCACAAACACCTGGATCTCACAGTACAAATGCTAACAATATCTCATCGGTCACTTTACAGTGTTGTCTGTCTATAATACAATATGGATGATATTCAAAAGAGGAATTACTTCAACATTTGAGATTGGGGAATGTGTTGAAAAGATGTTTGCCCATTTCTTCTGCTCTATTATAATGTGACAAAGCCAATGTATATAAGAGGGAAAGGGGATGACAAATATAATAGTATTAAAGGATTTTTTTGTTGACTTAATCGAGTAAGTTGTTACAAAGAAGTTAGTGAAGAAGATGATGGGGCAGGCAGAGCTTATCATAGGGATTGAAGGTTCGGTAACATAACCAAATTATTTTTTAAACCCAGAGGAAAAATAGTAATTTAATGTTAGATCTTCAAGATGATTGACTCTTTTAGTTGAAATGGATGAGGTTTATAAACTGTTGAGGCAAAAGATTTTTCTTGCGTTATTTCAGGGAAGGAATAGGTAAGGATACTGTCCAAACTTCTTGCTTTGTTCAATCTGATAATTTTAGTTATAGAAATAAAAAACATGTAAGTAGTGCTTTGCTAATTTATCTTACTTATACACTACAGATACACTTTAGGTTAATGTGCAACTTAATAATCATTGAACTCCTTCATAGATAACCTAATCAAGAATTAAAAGTGATAAGGATTAATGATAGTTGATAATATATATTCATCTACATAAAGACACTTCATTAATCTATTCTGATTTCTTTTAGCTCAATAAACCCTGGGAAAAAAACACATACTTAGTTTTGACTAAAAAAAAAATAAAACAATTTTTAATATTTGTTTTCTGCTCAACACTAGGTTTATCAACATAAATAAATCAGATTGATTTATCTTTAATTAAGGAAAATTTAGCTCAAAGCCTATAAAACTGAAATGACTCTAGGAATCCAGTCAAGTGAATTTTATCCACTATTCAGGTAATTGTTTTAAAGCTTTAAGCATTTTAATACTTCTCTTGAGCATTCACTTTTAATCCAGTTGGAAACTTCATTATCATTGACATGTTTTTATTCTTTAATAATAGAATATATTTTTTACATTCACATAGGTCCACCCAACTTAAACAGTACCTAATAAATATAAAGTAAACAGTGATACCAAATAATAATAATAAAACGACAAATGAACAATAACAAGACTACTTTATTTTTTATAAGTGATATTCTAAATGGATTTTTGTCATGGACATTCTATCAGCATTAGCATCATTATATACCTATATTGTTATTATATCTGTTTAGTTCCAGAAGGAAGGATTCCTTATAATAGAGAATTTCCTGAGTGATGAAGAAGTAATTAGACTTAAAAATGCGGGAGTAGAGTTGTCTAAAAACTTACCATCTGATGATCAAAAAACTATATTCGACTCAAACCAAACCTCACAAGTAAGTCTGGATTAAAACAAGATTTAATAACCACAATAAATTAATATACCAATAATTTTATTTCATTTCTTCAGAGCCAGCATAAGTATTTTCTTGAAAGTGGAGACAAAATCAGGTATTTTTATGAAAAAGATGCTCTTAATAACAAAGGTGAACTCATAGTAGACCCAGATATTGCACTCAACAAAGTTGGACACAACCTTCATTGGCTCCATCCAGAATTCAAATCTATATCTTTTGGAAGAAAAGTACAAAACGTATGCCAAACTTTAAAGTTGGAAGACCCTGTTATTTTACAAAGCATGTACATCTATAAAAATCCTGGAATAGGCAGTGAAGGTAATTATTCTGTAATGGTTTTTATAAAAACATCGCTGACACCTCCTAGTGATTGCCAATAAAAATAAAAATCATCTTTATAGATAGCCAGATATGTATTTTGATTAACAGGCCTTCAATCTTTAATAATATTTAAAGAGTAGTATGAAATGACTAGCCTTTGTAATGCTTTTCTAGCTGTTAACCCTAGAATGATTCATGTTATAAACATTGCTTGTTCTAGTGTCTTCAACGCATCAATTAAATATCCAATACCTAAATTTATATAGAAGGTAGGTAAACCAACTGTTAAATACCAAAGTTGATTTTTTATTTATATAAAATAAATAAAAAAAGGACTAACTAACTGAATGATGTCTATCTTGAACTTATTATAAATGGCTTTAGAACATTTTTAATTATTTACTCAACTAAAGTAATAAATTAAATAATTTTCTGTATTTAAATTTCCTTTTAACTCATGAACAAAATTAATGCATATATACACATGTATACTGTATGTCACCTACTTATACAGAAGTACTGTGCATTTAGAGTTAAATCTTCAATTTTTCTTCTCTTTTTTTAATGAGTTTCTTACATCAAGTGGTAAAATGTTTACCTATTAAAGTATTATTTTACTAAATTATTCATTTTATTAAACAAGAAGTAATCCATTTTTTACTTAGAATATACATCAGGTATAGAGAATGTGCATTAAAAATATATATTTTTGTGAATATATATATATATATTCATATATATTATACTATTTCCATATTTATAACATTTACTTGTATTTTTATTGTTTTTTATAATTCAGTTGTAAATTTCAATAAGTAATTATTGAAAAATAATAATATTAAGAATAAATAAATAATCTCTATCATACAAATTTCATTCTATTGAAGAGATTATTTTCTCTTATATGTTGGAGTTTATTCTGATCCTACTAGTTTTTACTATATATTGTATGTCACCTACTTATACATAATTTTCTTGAAGTTAAATTTAACTTCAATTTAAATCCTTATTGTAAAAATATATATATATATATAATCAAAGAAATGTTATATGTTCATTTAGTTTAATTGTGTTTAAAAAATATCACTTTCAAAATATCACGCATGTGAAAAATATATATACATATAAAACATTAATTAACACAAAAAATTTATCAACTTCATAAATAAATTTAAATTATAAAATATTACTGATTTTTAATAATGCTTAGAATGTTGGATCATTTTAAATTTTAAATATTTTGTATGACAGTCTTTGTTTCTAAAAATGGCACTTGTAGTGTAATAGTACTCTAAGTATAATTTGTTCTCATTCATTGAACAAAATTCTCATAACTGTTATATAAGTTTTAGGAATTTGTAACTTCAAATACACCCATACATTCACTATAGGGCTGGGATCAGATGATCAAGAAGTTGTTACCCGCACTTTAGAACTATTATACAGTAGCTAATTAGTCTAAGTGTGATGGAATTTGGGACATTTTTATCTTTTTTTATTAATTTAACCACCCTTCCATGCCTCATGTCAAAATGGGTTCCAACAACATTGACATATTATGTATTTTGTTTTTATTGCATACGTTTTTGTTTATTATCGACAATTTTTTATTATTATTTTTTTAAATTTTATTATCACAATTCTAAAAATATTAAAAATTATATTTTATTTTAGTTAAGCCACATCAGGATGCTACATACTTATTTACCGAACCTAACTCATTAATTGGGCTTTGGTTTCCTCTGGATGATGCCACATTAGGTGAGTGTAAATAAATTTCATCAAATTATGATTATTTTATACTTTAATTTAGTTATGGACGATAGCTTTTAATAGCTTATGGGCGAAAGAAGGTCACACAGCTATATCTCATTAATCCAGCCAACATGAATTTTGTAACTGTTTATGACCATCTGAAAAAATCAAATGGTAGGACAGCCTTTAGCTAAGCCTAGGCTTGTGGAAAATAATACAGTTTTTCGTAAGTCTGGAGCATAAGACCAGTTGAAAATAATAAAAAAATTCTCACTTAGTTTTGGTTATTTTTCTCTAATTAGTTCTTCTTTATCATAAATTGAAACTTATAGTGTTGTATCTTGTGATAGTAAAACTAAATGATTTGTTTTTAATGTAACATTTGTTTTCATGATAAAGAGGAAAATAGTTGACTGGAAGATCGTAATGAAGGATACAATTTGTCTGGGAGTGCAGTCATTAATAACACTAAATAAGGTTAACTTATTTATTATAAGTGCTGGCACTTCAGCCTACAATGTAGGCCATCTTCAGGGCAAAAAAAGGAGAAGCGACTGAGTGAACTGTCAACTATATCCTATATATAACTATATAGATCGATATAGTTGACAGTTTGCTCAGCCGCTTCTCCTTTTTTTGCCCTGAAGATGACCTACATTGTAGGCCGAAACGTCAGCATTTATAATAGGTGAGTTAACCTTATTTAGTGTTATAATGACTGCACCTCCAGACAAATTGTATCCTTCATAACATTTGTTTTGTTTTTTCATTGTGCAAGGGGGGCATGGGACATGGCTTTTATTAGAACAGGCCGGGGCATGACAAGGGAGGATGTGAAACAAAAAAGGTTGGGAACACTATTCTAGGTACTTACTTACTTCCTTGTATGCCTTAAAAACAATACCATAATCACTGAAAATTTCTGATTTTCAAATTTCAAGGGATATATCTATTTTACCCCAAAATAATTTAAACTAGTTTCTTTAGGAATTTTAAATGTTATTTTTTAAAGAATTTTGTAAAAAGTAATCAGAAATATTTTAAATCAAGTAAATAGTTATTAAATTAATAATTACATGTTTACATAACCAAGTTATTCTCTACACATTTAAATGTTGATTTCTTCTTTCTTATTTTTGAACATTTTAATCTGTTTGCAGAAAATGGTTGTTTATGGTTCATCCCAGGGTCCCATGAGAATGGTGTTCACAGGAGATATATCCGTAACCCTGATGAAAAATCTGAGGAATTGTTGATTTATGACAGGCCTCCACCTTTATACCCTTCTTCAGCTTTTGTTCCTTTCCCAACAAAAAAAGGTATCAGTCTTATAGTTAATTTTAATAAATTGAGCGTATACAAACAACAATAAGTTTATAACTAGTCATAATGTTTTATAATTGACAACGTTTAACATGTTTCTATTATTATATTATATTGGAAATAATTAATTGTGTCATTCTTATTGTTAATTTTTTTTTATCTAACAAATATTGTGGTAAATAAGTAGTTAATATATCTTTTTTTTTTATTTTTTTTTTTTTTTTATGTACTCAATATCTAAGATAACACAGGTCTGCAAAAAAACTTTTTTTAAAATTGTTTTGATTTAGTTAACAGATCTTTTTGTATCTTTTTTGCGCTGATTTAAAAAATGACATTGGTTTTTTTCTATTACGTAAAGCTTGCCTACAAAATAAAGTTGAAGTTTTTGGAAAAACTAGAAAAAACAGAAAATTTTGGATTGGTTTTTATTATTTTAACATGAAGTAATAGCAAAAAAAACAACGATACCTAGCTAAAATGAGCATAAAAGTGAGGCACATGTGTATTAAAGTTATTACAAGTCTTTGTAAAAACGTTTTCTTTTTCCATCAAAGCATCTTTTGGTACTTTTTCGGCTGTCTTCTTGTGAATTTTCCCATTTTAACATCCAACAGTAGTCTGTCATCATGTTGACATTCCATCGACCTTGGTATCTGCACTCCATTTCTTTTATATCTTGATGAAAACGTTCTCCTTGTTCCTCACTTAAAGCCCAAAGATTTTCTGGAAAGTAGTCCAGATGTGAGTGAAGGAAATGAAGTTTGACACTCATGTTGCAGCCCAACATTTTGTAGTTTTTGTAACAATTCAGCAACCAAAGTTTTATATTTTGTGTCTTTTCTGTTTCCAAGAAAGCCTGTTACAACAAGTTTAAACGAATTCCAGGCATTTTTTTCTTCCATTTCCATTTTAGTGCCAAACCTTTTATCTTTTAAAAGTTTTCTGATGTCAAGCCCAACAAAGACTCCCTCTTTCAGCTTAGCATCGGATATACCAGGAAACTGTTCACAAAGAAACTTGAAACACTCTCCTTCTTTGGGTAATGCTTTCACAAATTGTTTCATTAGTCCCAATTTGATATGAAGTGGTGGAATTAAGATCTTTTTAGGATCCACTAAACTTTTTCTTTCAACATTTTTAACTCCAGGAATAAGAGCCTTTCTGGTTGGCCACGTCTGTTTGACACAGTGTTGTTTCCTGTCACGGCTATCCCATTCACAGAGGAAACATGGAAACTTTGTGTAACCACTTTGTTGACCTAGTAACATGGAAATAACTTTCAAATCCCCACAAATGGTCCATTTTTTAAGAATTAATATATTTTTTTAAAACTGGATTCTGGAGAAAAAATATAATTAAAACAAATTATCATTTGATTTGATTGTTTTTATTATAATAGTCTGTATAATTTCTTCCTTTTTTTTTTTTTTAATTTCTAAAATTTCTGGTAACTTGAACAACTGTTGTCAAACACACCCCTGTGCCTTAAAAGGGCAATAAAAAATAAGGAGTTATCAAATTAATATGTCAAAATTAAAAATAGTTTAATTGTACCTTATTAAAGAATTTAATAAGAAAACTTAAGAATACACCTATTAAAGATATGACCTATTTATCTGAATATATAGGTAGGTAGTAAATAAATTTATAACCTGGTACTATAATTTCAAATAAAATCTATTTCAGGTATATCCTATGGCACACCTATTTGTTTAAAATTAGTAGCATTACTTCCAAAAGGAATTCAAAAATGTCCGATCAAATATTTATAAGCAAAGCTCATTTTTAATTATTATTAGCAGTTAATCTGATTTGGTAACAATGACAAAAGTTAAGACTAACCGATTTTAGTTTGTTGCTTTTGTGACATAAGAGGGTTTTCTAATGTTTCCTAGGTAATAGAAAAATTGTAACAATCTCAAACCAAGACAGATTGATATAACACTTAAAGCCCCTAAGACTAGTTTTTGTTAACATAATATTTTTTTTATTTTCTTGATTTCTAATCTAGCAGTTGAAAGGTTCTATGGCAAGTGGTGGAGTTTCTTTACAATTAAGCTTTAAATTGCTGAAACAAATTAATAACAAATAAAATTATGGTTAATAAAAATTGTTCTTGCTTTGTTAAATTAATAACTATTAATTTCCCATAAGCCAATGTTCCACCAATAAAACTATAATAAATAAACTTTGTGATTCATTTAAAGATTTAAAATTAACATCTAATATAATATAGTATAATTATAAAAATTCAAAAGGTTGTTAATTCACTCTTATAAGAAAGGGCGATCATGGCAGCAGAGTATTCACAGACAGACCAATGGCAACATATATGTAGTTGTTTTCTTTGGAGTCTAACAGATTTGAAGCACGTTGAAATGTTTTAAAATTTGAAAAAATAAATGAGGGGAGATATTAAGTTTACTTTATCACTGATCATGATTTATTTCAATGTTTTTTTTCTATTTGAACAGATATTTAATTATAACCTATGGGAAATGTATACTTTTGCTGCATCCTATAAAACTAAAAATAATCAGTCCATGCATTTGCCTTTTTAATGCAGAGTGCAGTAAGAAACACAAGATGTATGATTTAATTACTATTTTCTCTCATTTAATGAGTTCATTCCCAAAAAGATGCTATCTAGTCAAGTAATTTTTAATAACGATTTATGTTTTGATGAAAAGCAAGTAATGGTTTTTAATGTTCAGATGCAAAGTTTCAAGTGGCTTAATTGTATTCTTTGTCTTTTTTACAATGCACTTTATTGATGAAATAGTTTTTTAGCTATTACGTAGCTGCTATTTCACCCAGGGTGCTTAATTTGTTAAACAAGCTCTTAGCTAGAAAGAATATGTGAACAATTTTTATGAATACAAAATGATGAAGTACAAAAAAAATGGATGCTTATGTTTATGCTTACCTTTAAATACATAAATTATTACATGCTATTAACTTTAAATTTTGTATAAAAACTATGTTATATTTATTTTTCAGGATCATGTGTCGTGATTCATGGCAATGTAGTTCATAAAAGTGATCCAAATAAGTCATCTAAATCAAGGCATGCTTATACATTTCATATTATGGATGTATCATCAAAATATTCACCAGAAAACTGGTTACAATCTCCTAATGGTTTTCCATTGATATATGAAGATTAAATACCTTAACATTTTATTACTTCAATACAAATGTTATTTTAATTTAATTTAATGTTAAAATTTTTAATGTAACTAAGTGTTAACTACAATGCTTTTTCCCTCAAAAAATTAATATAGATATTCTTTTGCTTTTTAAATTGGTATGTTAAGATATTTTTAAGGAAAAACTAACAGTTTCAATTTATATACCAAAGAATGCTGCTCTTATTCTTATTTTAATAGCATCAGTTAAATGTATTTCATGGTCAAAAGGAAATCCATAACAATCACTGAATAAACAGATATCCATTTTCACCTATCTACTTCCATGGTGCTATAATCCATGGTTGGTCTTCCTCTGCCTTCAGCTCAATCTTGTGGAACTGTTTTCGAAATCAGTTTGATTCCTTTGTGCCTTAGTGTATTTTAATTAATCTTAGAATTAGTTGTAAATATGTCAATACTATATTTAAGGATAGATGTTACCCATTCACATAGAACAAAACATTTTAACAAGTGTGCTGTAATTCATAAAAAAAAAGTTGAAAGAGAAAGTTATACAATGCCCTAACCCTCATCTTTATATAGTTACAAAGTTGATAAAACTGTTTAGTTTTTAATTAAGGCTGTGATTTTGCACAAAATATAGCTTAAAAATGCAATATTGGTCCTATTGAAGAAATATTGATCCAGTGGTTTTGGATAATCAATGGATTTACCCCTCCTAATGATTTTTCCATGGATCCCAAGTGATAGTTTTTCTACACAGTTGGCTGCTTTGAAATTATATAAAAAGAATTGTTTTGGACTATAAAATAAATAAAAAACTTCTACCATGGTTGCTCAGAATTTCCTAAAATTCTAAAATTGGATTAATATTTCTTCTAAAGTACATATTTATGTATTTTATCATGCAGCATTATAAACAATTGGATTATTTTTTAAAGTGGTAAAAATGTTACCTTTATTAGCTATCAAATGACTTTTTTTTAAATACAGGATTAAGTCAAAGATTTCTTTCTGATAGAGATTGAAATGTGTATCATTTTTATAAACATGGAAATAAAGATTTATTTTTATTTTAGTTAAAGTCAATGTTTTTTATTTATTAATAAAGTCATCCTAGTGTGAACTCAAATCAAAACAAGAATCGACCATTGTAGAGCATCCTCCTAAGCAACGTAATTACAACTAATTCAGTCAATCTAACAAATTTTCTTATCATTTTCACTTTGCTGACAACTTAAAACTGAATAAATTAAAAAATAATTATGGGTAGTGGAATCATTACATTGAACCAGGAAAAAGATAAGCATGAATGCCAATTTCTGGCACCCTATGGCTTAGAACCTAGAAGAACTAAATAGTAAATAGTAGATTATGAAATATTTTGGAAGGGCACTAAATCCCCTGATATGTTGAATAATATATCATAGAATAGGATGGTATTAAAATGAACCAAATCAATTTAAGAATGATATTATTTTTTTATTCTCAATTCCAAGACATTTTTTAAAAGTTATGCTAAACAGGAGAAAATAGGAAACCTGGTTCTGGTTAAATTCAATTATTTCCATTATTGGGTTGTAAGGATGCTTATTATGAAAATATTATGAATTTCAAGATTGTACAATCAAATATTAACTTATTTTTATATTTTGGAATGTCTTGATATTGAGGCTAATTAATAGGCTATCAATGGTGCTGGGTATGAAAATACTATTGACTTTAAGAATGCCACTTCTAACGCCGAAGAGCTTCTACCCAGCGCAGCCATTACTCCCGGTCTCTGCTTAACCTTTTCATTTGGTTGAGGGATTTTCCTCTCCTACTTCCAATCCTCTGTTTGAAGTAAAAAAAAAAAAAACTGTACCACTACAACCCATGAACTTGTCTGGGGTTCAGTACTGGTAGATACTTCATGGACAACGGTTATGCAGGTAGGTGATTTGTCCCAGATCATGCTCAACCGCCAGATATTTCCCCCTTATTCTGGGTACCCACTTTATAGAGGCTAGGCGATCCTATGGATGGTTCTCGATCCATCCCTGGGCGCTAACAGACTAAATAAAAGTCTTGCCAGCAGCGGGATTTGAACCAGGTTTTTCGACATGGCAACTCAGTGCTCTACCACTGAGCCACTCCACTCCTGTATGAAGTACTCATATGAAACTCAGAAACGACCTCGTGATTTCTTACCAGTAGATCGAGAATTCTTATAAGTTCATATCCTCTCACTAGGATTGCTATGAGGTAGAATATTTGATCTGTTGTAGATCTTCCCCACCTTAATCCGCATTGGTAGGTTCCATGATATATTTAAAATAAAAACATATCATCTTTTTGTGGACTTAAGGGCAGCCTATAACAGCATTAACTGGGAAGAACTTTACAAGGCACCGAGGGAGTTCAACATGGGGATGTTACTCATGTCTTACGATGTTACTCGGGGGAGTAATTAATAAGACTGGCAAACCTGATCTTGAGGGATGTGAGCTGCACTGTGCAGATTGGTGGGCAAAGAACAGAAGAGTTTCCCTCAACAAAAGGACTAGCCGAGGAGATATGTTAGCATGCCCCCTGTTTAATTTGGCACTTGAGAAGGTAGTGAGGGATGCTGGTCTGCAAACCAACAGAACAGTTTTCACTTGAATGGTCCAGCATATACAGATGATGTGGACATCGTAGGTTGGTCATTGGACTCCGTCAGAGAGGGTTCCTAGCCCTGTTGGAGGCCACCAGAACACTCGGACTGGAGGACTGAGAGAAAGACTAAGTTCATGGTCACAGGAGAAGTGCCCGTGGCGAGACCATCGATATTGGCCCCCTTAACTACGAAAAAGTAGCCCAATTCACTTATCTGGGTTCAATAGTGACTAAGGGTAATGCACCTCAGGCCGAAGTAAACAAAACAATATGGCTGGCTTACAGATGTTACTTTGGTCTACCCAAGGAATTCTTCTCTTGCCTTCTATCATGGAAGATCAAGCTTCATCTGTTAAAAACATTAATCCGCCCAGTTTTGGTCTATAGATCGGAGACATGGACAATGACCAAGCAGATTGAACATGATCTCCTAGTTTTTGATGGAAAAATACTCTGAAGAACTTTTGAAGTTTATCTCAATGGAGAACAAATAACAAAGTCTACTCAATGTACAACTAAGCAGATGTTGTTTACTCCTTAAAGATGGGAATACTGCGATGGGGTGGTCATGTGGCTAGAATGGAATAGAATGGGTCGAGCTTCTAGTAACTTTATACGGTCCATGTCCTCATTCATGCGGCAGACATGCCCAAACCATTTGAGTCGTCTGTTCCCCAGAGTGGTTTTGAGTTCAGGTATTTCCTGCTGTTCTCTTTTCCTATTATTTCTAAGGCAATCCCTCTTAGTTTTCCCCACTGATCTATGCAGAAACTTTATTTCTGCTGCAGTTATGCGACTATAATGTCTGCCATCATAGTCCAGCTTTCTCCGCAAATAAGGTAGAATTTGCAGGTATATGTGCTTATATCTTGGTCTTCATATCTACTCCATAGTGGCCGAGGATACAGTTATTGATCTGGCAGTATCTCTGATTTTCCTTGGATATTCTATTAAAAATCTCGGTATCTATCTTACCAGAGTTACTAATTACAGTCTCCAAGTAGGTGTATTCTTTCACCACCTCAAGAACCTCTCCATTGCAGACCAGTTGGTCATCGTCATCTTCTTCTCTCGCCATCATCAGCACTTCACTCTTAGAGGCATCGATTCGCATACCTTTGCTCAGCAGCTTCACTCATTCCATGAGAGTCTGCTGTAGTTTCGGCTAGAAGGACAATGTCATCTGCATGTTTGAGGACAATTCTCATATTCCATTTCCAATTGCAGTCCGGTGCTTGTATCTTTTATCATTTTCATCCATAAAATTGATAAACAGAAGGGTGCTTGGTGGCTTCTTGATAGTTTGATTTTATGACTTCAATTAAATCTCCAGGCACGCTCTTGGCAACTAATAAAATCCATACTTCATTTCTTGAGATTGAATCAAAGACACTGCCTCAACATCAAGAAATGCCAAGTACAAGGTTTTGTCTCTGCCACGTGATTTTTCAGCCATGGTCCTAAGAACAACTGTGTGGTCCTGAATCTGTTGGCCTGATGGAAACCTTCTTGCTCACCTTACACTGTCCTCCCACAATCCGGAGTTTCCTTTCTAAACCAGTGGTGTACAGTTAAATCTGTAATTATTACGATCCATTGAACTACCTAAAGTTTCAAGATCCAATTCACTACTGGTTAAACAAGACTGGTAGGAACAGATTTGAATAATTGGACCTTTCAATATTTATAATCATCCCCTTTCTCTTTGATTTCCCATTCTCCTCTGCAATTTTCGGTGACAAACGCTTCTGCCGGGTTCTTGAATAAGCACGATTTCGTCTGCAGATATTAAAAAGCTGTACAAACCCAAGTGTTTCACTGCCCAGTGTTCTTTCTTTTGGCGATGTACTGCACGCCATTTGCAAATTGAGGCAATCTTATCAAGAGTGATAGGATTATTAGGGGATATTTTGAGGAAAGCGAATTGAGTTGAATAACCTGGTCGAAAGCAGGATTAGATAGGGCACGTTCTTCTAGAAAGTTTGAAGTTTGGTTTTGAATTAGGGCGGAAGTCTCTTGGAGAGGATGGGTTTGTAATTTTATATAGCGGCCGCGGTTTTGCAAGGAGTGGGAAATACCGAATTTTATAATGAGAAATTGTAAATATGGCATAAAGCGTGATTTATGACTTGCAAACAGGATTATATTAGCTTTATAAGAATGTTGTCTGGGCCTTATTCATGCATTGGTGTGGGATTTCATAATGGTATCTAATAGTTCGTCATACGAAACATGAGAGAAAAAGAAGTTTTCGTGGTTAAAGTTTATATGATCAATGACGGCAGCGGAAGAGGTAGGTGTTACGGCCGCTCAGTATTTCTAAAATGACATGTTCATATTTTGATAATTTTTGTTTAGTTTCAATTAGTTTGTATTTTTTATTAATTTAATTTAAATTAAAATAATTCACCTGTAAAAAATACTAAAACGTAATATTTGGAATAAGAGTGATTTTAATCGAAAAAAAAAACAGCTGTGAGATCTTCTTTGTTTTTTATTGGAAAAAAGGTCTTTTCTCATCTTTGTTGTCTCGGCTAGTGATCTTGTGAGCCTACCCTACAAGAGTCATCTTTGTTGTCTCGGCTAGTGCATCTTGTGAGCCTACCCTACAACAGTCATCTTGGTTGTCTCGGCTAGCGCATCTTGTGAGCATACCCTACAACAGTCATCACTTCTATCAAGAAACTCGCCTGACCAGCACGTCTATTAAGAAATCCGCCTGATCAGGGTATTATAAACATTTTTTTTTAATTGCGGAATTAAACCTAGTTATTATATAAATTCATTTTTTTTTTGTAATCAAATGGTTTATTGTATTTAACAAATTCTTAATGTATTTTTCGTTTTCTCGTTTGTAAGTAATTTAATGTATTTCTTGTTTTGTTGTTTTGTGTATTTCTTGTTTGTCTTGTTTTTTTGTATATTTCTTGCTTGTTTTATTTCTTCAATATAAAAGTTTCAAAAAAAAAATTAGCATTTGGTATTATATAACGTTCATGTATATATATTTGATTTTACAATTCAAGATTCAACTTGGTAGGTAATTTTCTGTAAAGAAAAATTTATCTGAGTCAAATTAAGGCAGCAGCCTATCAGAGATTAGTTTCCTATAGGGAAGGCTGTACAAGGGTGCAATCCCTGTTACCCTTACGGCGCCCTAACAATATTGGTCCTCCGGAGGCCGGATGCTTTTTTTTTTTGGAACTTTTTCTTTTTATATTTATCAAATTTATTAACATGTGTTTTACAATTTAGTTTATTTCAGCGTTAAGTTATCGATTCCACTTTAGCAGGTATCGATTCAATTTACTTTGTAAATGAACATGTGTTTTACAATCTAATTTCTTGCAGCGTTCAGCTATCGATTCCATTTTTTCAGCTATCGATTTTTTATTCAATTTATTTTGTAAATGTGGCATATGGGACACATGTTCCCTTAGATTAGTCTTTATAACCTTTTTGCCTTTAATTTTCTGAAATTCCTATTCAGAATTTCCATTACCATGGCCCCAAAGGTAGATAACAAGACAGAAGCGCTTGAAGAACAAATCGCTCTAATAGAAGACTTATCGTCAGACATTATCGAAACCAAAACCTTAGGCGAATCACTCGCGTCAAATCCTACCAAAATTAAAATTTTTAAAGCGAGGCTTTCCAACATTCATTCGAATTGGGACCTATTCCATTCTACTGCTATCAAAGCGAAACGCGGGGCAGCTCTGCTGGAGAAAACAGAAGAATTGGATCATATTGTTGACCTCTTATCTCGAACACGGGATGCATTTTATGAGGCACAATCCTTTGAAAATTTGTGTGGTGAAGGATCAAGCACAGCTTCAACCAATAATTCAATATCCGAGGCAAGGAATAACGAGGTTTTTAAATTACATCCAATTTCACTACCAACCTTTAATGGTGATTTTTGCCATTGGGTATCTTTTAGAGACACCTTTATATCACTAATTCATGAAAACAACTGCTTATCAACTATTCAAAAATTTCATTACTTAAAAGGTTCTCTGAGAGGCATAGCTCTTCAGTCATTGGCAGCAATACCGATCACAACCGAATCATATCTACAAGCCTGGCAAGTTTTATGCAAGAAATATGACAATAAACGTGTTCAGGCGGCTAATTACCTTAATAATATTTTTTCTTACAAACCTATATCTAAAATTTCACTTTCAGCACTAGAACATTTTTCTAACATTGTATTGGAAAGTTCCTTGGCTTTTAAAAATCTGGGTCTAGAAGATCCAGCCGGTTTTATTCTCACATCTTATGCTCTAAGTTTATTGGATCCCAAAACGAGAGAAAAATTTGAATCTGGGATAGGAGGAGAAGAACTTGTCTTTACAGAATTTGTAAATTTCATACACAAACAGTGCGCAATTGTACAATCCGAATCTTTAACTATCGGGACCAGATCTCATTCACCTAGTTCGGCAAGATCTAGAATGTCAAAACAAGTAATAATGACAACTACTACTTCAGAAGTAAGCAACTTATGTTCTCTTTGTAAAAATTCACATCGTATCTACAAGTGCTATAAATTTTTAGGTATGACTCCACAGCAAAGATTTAAAGAAGTCAAAACCCGCCAATTATGTATAAACTGTTTAGCTTCCGATCATACTATAAAGGCATGTAAGTCAACATATACGTGTAGATACTGCAATACTAGTCATCACACTCTGCTTCATTTTAATCAAGACAAGGAGGCAACTTCTAATCCAAGATCTCGCCATGCAGCGACAAACCCAAATGGAAAAGACACTCCTATAGATTCACCTTTAAAGGAAACTTTGGTCCAGACAGTTCAAGAACCTGCCCATACTGCAGTCCTTTCGAGTCTGATGAATGGAGACTCGTTGGTACTACTAGGAACAGCCATAGGCAGAATAAAAGATCTTTGTGGAGAGTTTCATACCATTCGTCTGCTTATAGACAGTGGATCCCAACGCTCGTTTATCACTGAAGCTTGCGTAAACAGATTGGCATTGCAACAAAAAAGAAATTCTCAAGTTTTGAGTGGTTTTGGTAATATTCCAATAGAAGATGGAAAATTTAAAGTTTCATGCATATTAGCCCCTGAAAACAATCTTCACCCACAATTCCAAACAGAAGCAGTGGTGGTGAAAGAAATAACGGGACTCATGCCTAATTCACTAGTACCTCACAGTGTAATTGACTGCTTTAGAGAATATCAATTAGCAGATCCAGGATTTTGAAGCCCAGGCCGAGTAGATTTTTTACTGGGAGCTGACTTGTTTGGAGAAATTCTTAATGGGGATACTGTCGTCACAAAAAAAGGGTATCCTAATGCGATAAAATCAGTATTTGGATGGGTTATTACAGGAAAAGTGGATTTACCATCACAACAGCAACAAGTTAGTACATTACTAAGCGTGACACCCACGCTAAACCAACTAAAGGAAAAATTTTGGAAAATAGAAGAGGTTGAGGTTCCAATACCAGTCAGCACAGAAGACCACTATTGTGAAGATTATTTTACAAACACACATTCTCGAACAGATTCAGGACGCTATATGGTCCGTTTACCTTTTAAAACCCCTTCTAAAGTAATACTAGGAAATTCTCGGGAGAATGCCTTGCATCGTTTTTTCAAACTAGAAGCTCGTCTGCTCAAATCTCCGTCGCAAAAACTTGAGTATTCTGCAGTACTTCATGAATATTTAGAAAAACAATTTATGGTCCCCACTGCTCCTTCAGCCAATGCATATTTTTTACCTCATCATGGTGTCTATAAGGCAAGCTCTACCACAAAACTACGCATAGTGTTTGATGCGTCTATGCCCACGTCTAAAGGCTCGATTAATGACAAACTAATGATTGGTCCAAAATTACAGGCAGACATTAAAAATGTAATTTTAAACTTTCGAAAATTCCCAATTGCACTAACCTCCGATATTTGCAAAATGTACTTACAAATTTTAATACACCCCGATGATCGTACATATCAACATATATTTTATCGTTTTAGTCCCTCAGAGGAGGTTCAAGAATACGAATTAACCAGGTTAAGCTTTGGTATGTCATGCTCTCCCTATTTAGCGTTGCGGGTACTCAAGCAATTAATAAACGATGAAGGATCAGCTTTCCCCCTAGCTGTTAGTGCATTAAAGAATAACTTGTACATGGACGACATTCTAACTGGAGCCAATACTACTGAAGAAGCTTTAAAAACATATCACGAATTACAGGAACTTTTAGCGAGGGGTGGCTTCGAATTGAAGAAATGGGCCAGTAATTCAAATAGGGTAATCCAATTTATTCCAGAAAACTTGAGAGACACCCCAATTGAGTTTACAACTCATGACGAAGCGTCGATCAAAGTCCTAGGAATGATGTGGGACCCAAAATCTGACATGTTTTACTACAACGTTCATACACCTTCTATGATTAGAACGAAACGGGCAATTTTATCCACGATTGCTAGACTGTTTGATCCGCTGGGCTATTTGGCACCAGTAGTTTTCAAGGCCAAGACTCTAATGCAGGGGCTTTGGAAACATAAATTAAAGTGGGACGAATCGTTGCCGAATAACATTAACATACAATGGGAAAAATTTATTACTAAACTCAAATCTTTAGAAACAATTCATATTCCTCGTTGCATTATGCCATTTAAAACTCGCCAAGTCTTTATTATAGGGTTCGCAGACGCATCGGATCTGGGATATGCCGCAGCAATCTACCTGCGATCACAGTCATTAGAAGAGGGAATTAATACATACCTGTTAACGGCAAAAACTCGCATTGCCCCAGTAAAAACCTTATCAATACCTAGGTTAGAGTTATGCGCGGCACTGCTATTAGTGAATCTCTTAAATTCATGCCAGAAAGTAATTGTGCAACTTTCCCCAATATCGACGTTTTTATTTTCCGACTCGACCATAGTCTTAGGATGGTTGGCTACACCTCCACATAAGCTAAAAGTTTTTGTTGCAAACAGAGTCGTACAAATTTTACAATTATCAAATTTGGAAAACTGGTATCACGTTTCGTCAAAGGACCATACCAACATAGAGGCCGTCTTAAATTCGCGTCCATTGTGCCCACTTTCCACATCTGTGGACGACATTGATCTTCTAACTCCAGGTCATTTCCTTATCGGCGGACCTCTCGTTGCTACACAGGAATTGAATCTCAATAATGTACCAGTGAATAGATTAACTCGTTGGCAGTTAGTGAAAAGATCAATTCAGGACATATGGCAGCGATGGCGATTAGAGTATTTGAACAGTTTACAACAGCGCGTCAAATGGAGATCACACACTAGAAATATCACTGCGGGAACTTTAGTACTAGTCAAGGAACCCCGAGTACCACCTCGTTTTTGGCCAACAGCAAGAATTATTGAGACCTATCCCAGCAAAGATGGTGTTGTAAGAAGAGTAAAGTTAAAAACCCCTAAAGGGGAATACTTGCGACCAGTTGCCCAGTTAGCACCCTTGATGCCTCCTTCAGAGGTATTCAAGTTAGAATAGGTAATCACCTGTCTTCAGTAAAAGAAATGACCAACGGAATCCCACAAGGAAGTGTCTTAAGCTGTGCTCTCTTTGCAATAGCTATAAACAAAGTTACAGAGATTATTCCTAAACAAATCAAAACATTTTTATTTGTAGACGATCTTGCTCTGTTACTGTCATTTAAAAATGTAAATAGAATGCAAATATTACTACAAAATTGTTTAGCGAATTTAGAAGCATGGTCTATGAAATCTGGTCTAAATTTCTCCACCGAAAAAACTAAATGTCTACTTTTTTCTAAACGCAGGACGCCTACTCCTTTTCCAACGCTAACCTACAGAGGCATGAACTTACGTTTCGAAACAAAAGTTAAATTTCTAGGGCTAACTCTTGATTGTAAACTTAACTGGAAAGAGCATATTAGATGTCTAAAAGAAGAAACACTTAAGAGACTGAATATTTTAAAAGTTCTGGCTGGACGTTCATGGGGAGCGGATAGATCAGGCATGCTTAAGGTATATACCAGTCTGATAAGATCAAAGCTAGACTATGGTAGCTTTGTTTACTCATCGTCGAATCAAAATCTGCTTTCAGCTCTTGATTCAATCCACCATGCAGGCATCCGTCTTGCTACTGGAGCCTTCAGAACCAGTCCAGTGATTAGTTTATGTGTTGAATCTGGTATTGCTCCTCTCGCTTTGAGAAGACACCAACTCGCCTGTGGATACATTGGAAGGCTAAAAAATAGTAATAACAACCCAGCATGGAAACCCATTTTCAAACCGAATAATAGACGATTTCAAGAAAACCGTAGACTACCTGCTCCATTAGGTATTAGGGCTGGTAAATATATAGAAAAAATCAGCTGCTTGGAACCAACAACTAATGAACTTAATTACCCACCTTGGACTACAAAACTACCTGCAATAGATTTAACGCTTAAAAAATTCACTAAAAATACCACTACAGGACTCATGTATTTAGCAGAATATAAAAAAATTAAGGGAAAATATAGTAATAGAAAACAATTTTATACAGATGGTTCTAAATTAAATAATAATGTTGGTTGTTCATTTGTATCAGACTCCAGGATCGGCAAGTATAAACTTCCCTCCCTGGCCAGCAACTTCACTGCCGAAAGTTATGCGATTTGCGCGGCACTCTATTATATTATGCAATGTGAAGAAGAAAACTTCGTAATATACACGGACTCCCTATCTGCTCTTATGGCACTTAAAAACATTTATAGTAAAGACCATCTTATAAGGAAAGCACAAGTTTATGCATCAATGTTAAAAGATATGAATAAGAACATATCTTTGGTTTGGATTCCATCACACGTGGGGATTGATGGTAACGAAGCAGCAGACCGGGCTGCCAAGGAAGCAGCATTGTCATCCATTGATATTACAAGTATCTACACCTCATCAGATATATGCCACTTTTTAAAATATGGAGTAAAACAAGATTGGATTCAGCTTTGGGAAAACACCGAGGAACGAAATAAGCTTAAAGCTGTAAAAAATGAATTAAAAATATGGAAAAGTTCCAACCGCAGTAACAGAAGGGAAGAGGTCGTTGTAACAAGACTTAGAATAGGCCACACCCGACTTACCCATGGTTACCTTATAACAAAGGACAGTCCACCGAAGTGCACAACATGTAATAACGCACAACTAACAATTAGACACATACTGGAGGACTGCCCCCTCTGGGATAGTTATTTTCAGGAAGCTCAATTACAAAGATTCCTCCCAACTATACTAGGCGATAATAATAAAAATATAGACACAGCCATCAAGTTTCTAAAAAAATATAACCTTTTTGACAAAATTTAAAAAATGACAAAGAAATTTAAAAAATGACAAAGGACAAAGGAAAAAAAAAAATAATAAAAAAAAAAAAATAAAATAATAAAAAAAAAAAAATAATAAAATAAAAAAAATAAAGAAAAAAAAATAAAAAAAAATAAAAAAAATAAATAAATAAAAAAAAATAAAAAAATAATATAGATTGAACGACGGACACTGAAGACCCCTGATGTTGAGTGTCCATAAGCAGTTCTACCTACCTACCTCCTTCAGAGGTTTGAACTGACTGAAATTTTAATACTTAAAATTTGGTGGGCGGTGTTACGGCCGCTCAGTATTTCTAAAATGACATGTTCATATTTTGATAATTTTTGTTTAGTTTCAATTAGTTTGTATTTTTTATTAATTTAATTTAAATTAAAATAATTCACCTGTAAAAAATACTAAAACGTAATATTTGGAATAAGAGTGATTTTAATCGAAAAAAAAAAACAGCTGTGAGATCTTCTTTGTTTTTTATTGGAAAAAAGGTCTTTTCTCATCTTTATTGTCTCGGCTAGTGATCTTGTGAGCCTACCCTACAAGAGTCATCTTTGTTGTCTCGTCTAGTGCATCTTGTGAGCCTACCCTACAACAGTCATCTTGGTTGTCTCGGCTAGCGCATCTTGTGAGCATACCCTACAACAGTCATCACTTCTATCAAGAAACTCGCCTGACCAGCACGTCTATTAAGAAATCCGCCTGATCAGGGTATTATAAACATTTTTTTTTAATTGCGGAATTAAACCTAGTTATTATATAAATTCATTTTTTTTTGTAATCAAATGGTTTATTGTATTTAACAAATTCTTAATGTATTTTTCGTTTTCTCGTTTGTAAGTAATTTAATGTATTTCTTGTTTTGTTGTTTTGTGTATTTCTTGTTTGTCTTGTTTTTTTGTATATTTCTTGCTTGTTTTATTTCTTCAATATAAAAGTTTCAAAAAAAAAATTAGCATTTGGTATTATATAACGTTCATGTATATATATTTGATTTTACAATTCAAGATTCAACTTGGTAGGTAATTTTCTGTAAAGAAAAATTTATCTGAGTCAAATTAAGGCAGCAGCCTATCAGAGATTAGTTTCCTATAGGGAAGGCTGTACAAGGGTGCAATCCCTGTTACCCTTACTGCGCCCTAACAGTAGGGAACAAGGTAAATCTGTGAGAAAGGATTTATTGCTGGAATTTGAGAGCATATTAATGATAAAGTCACCAGATATAATAATATTGGGGTGGGTTGAGACCAGATGGACAAGGAGGATTCGAATTGAATGTCGAAAAGAACATAAGGAGGTCGGTACACGACGGCATATAGAAGAGGAGAGGAGACGGTTCATTTCAGCAAATATTCTAGATGAGGACAGCAAGGAGTAGAAGATTGAAGAAGGATTTTAGCTTTGAGACTTTCGTGGATATAAAGCCCAACGCCACCTCCCTTGTAGTCGAATCTATTATGGCGTATGAGAGCATAGTTAAAAAGAGATAATTGGGAGGAATGAATGAAAGGTTTTAGTCAAGTTTCGGAGACAACTATGACTTGGTAAAAAATTATCACCACACCACGATGGCACCTTCAACCGCATCTTTGATTCCTTCACGCAGGACTATATTGATTAATTATGCCACACTTCTGTGAACTTTAAACCCTTCGTCGACTTTAATACCATTTTTTTCTTTTGAGGTAGTGTCTTCCACGGCCATTCTAATTAATTTTTGTGGAATGCCATTTTCCTCTGAAATTTTCAGCAACTGCGATCTATCAATGCTATCAAATGCCAGTTTGTAATCTATGCACGGAATGTTTAAATCAATATCATATTCGTAGAATTTTACCATAGTTTGTCTGCAAGTGCAAATATTTGCTCCGTGGTACCTCTTCCAAATTTAAAACCGCACTGATAATCTCCTAGGATTTCCCCCGCATATATCCTAAGCCTTTTTAAAATCAGATTTGACAGTAATTTATAGAAAACCCCAAGCAGAGGTATCCCCCTATAATTAGCATACTTACGTTTGTTGCCTTTCATAAAAATCGGGCTCAATCATCCAATCATTCGGCGTTCTTCATTTTTCAATATATCAATTATCAGTTAAAATATAGGATTTTTCATTTGTTCACTGCTACTTTTCTGCAAAAACTCTATCTTCTCCAGGGGTGGTTAGGGGCTGCATTATTTTTCAAATCTTCAACAGCGAATCTAACATCTTCTCTATCCATTTCATCACTCAACGGCAGGGTTCCCAAAAGAAGCGTTTTCCTCTATGTTATGTTCCTTCCTATCCAGGTTCACATTAAGAAATAGTCCATTAACTTTGGTCAATCAAACTGCACAATGGAAACTAAAGATACATCGGCAATAATAGAACGTGAATCTGAACATTTATATTAATCATTACCATCAAAATATGCCAAACTTGACTCATAATTAACAGAAAATAAGGAAACCGATACAGAAATCACAAAGAAAAGTTAAGAAGGCAACAATACAGGCTGCCCTATATTGGGACATGGATGAGAAGATCAGGAACAAAGTATTAACTCCACATGTTCTACCAGCCATGCTGAAAAGTATGCAATCGTAAAAGTGACAGAATTCCTTCTTATCCTTCCAACAGACATGCATAATTATCTCCTCATTCACATAGACAATGTGATCTTGATACGAACCGTTATTAGCACTGATAAACATGGCGAGCTTACTGAAAATATCAGGAGGAACTTATACAAAATTAGTTTTCTACAATTCTCAATAAAAATAAAATGGATCAAAGATCGTTCTTTTATTGAGGGGAAAGAGATAGGTGGAAAAAAATATGAGGCAGCACAAAGTGATTAACCCTAAATTATCTTCACCTTAGCTTATAATTCATCGACCTCTTTGGGTGTTATAAAGAACCAGACAGATTATAAACATTACCTTCTACAGTAACAATACAAATCTGATAAGAAATCTAAAAAATCAGATTTGTATATTTCCTCTTCAGTTATTGTCTGATTAATCTATTAGTTTTAAATGAAAATTAACATGATATAAAAATGGACTTGGAAATAGATCAGGAATCAGCCAAAAGGATGTTGGTCGAGGGAGCAACTATGTTTTTCTTGAATGTTCCAGCTGGAACAGAATTTGGAATTGACTTAAAATCATGGAACACCGGTGATAAATTTAAAGGAGTGAAAATGATTCCTCCAGGAATTCATATTATTCATTATAGGTATGTCGACAACTATTTCTTTTGTTCTTACTCAAAATATCCCGCCAAACGCTATACAAATGTTTCGTTCAATTTATCACTAAGAAAACATTTCTTTTTGTTAGCACTGGCTTAAAGTTCATTATTTTTTTGGGATTCTGTCATAATCCATTCTTAGCACACGTCCAGTCCACCATATTTTATCAGCCTGGGCTTTATTGTTTACAGGGTTATTGTCAAACATTTCTTATAATTCCCAATAACCCTAATAATATTAAATAATCTCCAGGCATTGTTTTCTTTCACCATAAATCTTTCTACGGAACTTCCTTTCAAATACAAAGATTTTGGTCCCCTGCCTTTCTTAATACTCAATATTTAGAATCATGTGTAAGAACAGGTCCAATTAACGTGGTAATAACTTTTTCATCTCTTTAGAGAAGTTATTCTAGTCATCAACAAAAGTTCCAAGCTATATGAATCCTTTTAATTCTGTATTTGGAGAAATGAGCATCAGGTTCCAAATCTAAAACTCATAACTAAGATCATAAAACTTACATAACAAAGATCAAAAAAACCCTTAGGCACAATGAGTAAGGGAAGACTTGAATTTTATCCATAGGTAAATCCAAATGGACTAAGCAAAAGAATCTAGTTCTTAGTTTCTGTTAGTTCTTCTGCATAAACAAAAACTTATCAAATTGGTTTAATAAAATAAAGAAGAAATTACTTCTTCTTTTATTAGCACAATATGCACATGAAGCTGTCCTTGGCTTGCTCAGTAGCTCCCAGCACCTCTCTCTGTCTCCTGCAAGAGTAACAGAGATCCTCATTTGCCATGGTTCAGTATACGGTGGAGACTTTACTGTTTCTTGGACAAAGGTTGTACAGGGAGGTAATTTTTCCTAGATCATGCTCAACCACCATACTTTTCCCTTCTATTTTGTGTATCCACTTTATAGAAGCTGGGTGAGCCCCTGGAGAGTCCTAAATCCCAAGGATCCATCTCCAGCCGCTTAGAAATTAAATACAAGTTTGCCAGCGAGTGGGATTTGAACCCAGGACCTTAAGCATGGGAACTCAGTGCTCTACCACTGAGCCACTCTGCTCCCCCTGCCATGGTCAAACTATTTTAATCTTATTAAGTGATAAACGAGAATATACTTATTTCTTGATAGATCTGGAACAGTTCACTGTTTTTCCTCTGTCCATATCCCTCTGTTGATTGTGACTACAGGTCATATCAACTTTGTACAGTACAAACATGGCGTTAAGGCTGACAAGTTTCCTTTTCATTAATTTTGAGATGAAAAAACTGGTTCATTGCTCCAATACTTCTTCTCGCCCCTTCTTCATCATTATGTTCTCATTAAGCACTTACTACAACTCAAACAAGTACGGTCATAGCCAAAACTGTAAAAAAGATAGTTCCAAAGTTGGTTGGAAAGTTCCAAGGCAAAGTCACAACAAACGGATCATCCAAGTATCTGACAAAGAAAGGTAAGGAAAATCTGTTAGAATAAAACAATACTGGGCGGAAAAGAAGGCAAAGAACATTCATTAGTGATTTATATAACAGACTCTAAAGTCAAGTGTGAAACAAAAAAAAATGCTGTACCAACAGTATGGTACAACTGTGCCTGCACCTTGGAAGTGATATGGCTTAAGTACTTTAAGCTTATAACTGTGCAGGGAGTTGATTTGGCTGAGACTACTTCCAAACACCAGTTTTATTCTGGAATTAACTAAGTAATCAATCATATTAAGGTTAGGTGAGTGAGCCTCAGAAGGATCTCCAGATTATATTCTGACAATTTAGTTAACAACCTGAGTTGAAGGCCGGCTGTTCCCTGCTACCTCATTTGCCATATGTCATCATCCTGGCTATTTTGTTCTTACTGTTATATCTTGGAGTTATAAATTGTTGTTTTGCATTAAACCAGGCTATCCTTGGGCTTGTTATTGTTATTGTGTTTTAGACTCGGTTTTCTTTCGACTCATATCCATTATAGGTGTGGTGGAGGGATCCCTTCCCAGCCCTGTCCTGATTCTGCCAGGTCTTTTACTAAATTAAATACTAAAAAGGTAGCAACTATATGTGTGAACAAAGACTACTAAATTTTAAAAAATGAAAGTTTTGCTGATCCACTTCATCCTGGGCCTACATGGGTCCAGATATTCAAAAATTAAATCCTTTCTGTTTTTAATTATTAATGTGCTTTCTGATTATCTTTTCTGATTTTATTTATTAAACTTTGAATTTCAGTACCATAGGTAAATATGGTGATATATCTCCAAAAGTTTCATTTATGCATAATTTTAAGAAACATGAATTTCTTGTTAAGAAATGGGATCTTGATGCAGAAGGCATCAGCAGTGAATGTAAGTCGATTTAATACTTGTTGATTTTTTTCTTGTATTTTAAATATATTGACATACTTTGTATTTAGGTTTTAATAATGAAGAAATAGAACGCTTTAAAACCAATTTATTTGAATTAGACAAGTTTTTAGGGCCTTACCCTTTTGATACATGGCCTCAGTGGAAGAAACTTTCTAATTATATATCAGGTATTTCATAATCAATTTTAAATTTAATTACTTACTAGGTATAAATGAGTGAACATTCTGTTTTATTAAAAAAAACAATTGTAAATGTTTTTTTACAATTATTATTTACCTGAATCAATCACTAATTAAATTCTTCTTGCATACCTCATATTTTAGTTTTCATGAGAATGACATTTGTATTAGACTGTGAACTTGGGAATTGTTTATGAATTGGGAGTGGCTGGCAAAATATTAACATTTATTTATTCTTTTCTAGTAGGTGTGGTATTGTATATATAATACACCATAACAATTTTATGTCAAATCATGATTTGTCTAAGGATTTATTTTTCCTGAACAGATTCTTTGTTGTGGATCAAGACAGAAATCCCATATCCTCCTAATTCTCATTAATTTTTCAGGGCTGTTAGTATTTTCAAGTTAAATTATGGTAATAAAATAGTAAGAATTTTATATTCCAGGTTTTCTATAATTAGTTTTTCATTGATTAAGGGCCTGAAATATGAGACAATGGAATATATATTAAATATTATCACATCCAGCATCTGTTATTAACAACCCTGAATAGAGTTTAATTTAATTTTATGATTTACTTATTTTTTTTAGAACCACTTTTAGACCGTTTAAACCCAGAAAGCGGGCTTATAAGATCTGCACTAGAACTAGTCAAAGGAGAACCTAAAATTGAGAGAAGGTCAAGAGGACGAACTGTTGAAGAGAAAGAAGAAGAACTTTTACCAAAGCTTGTACCTAAGTAAAATAAATTATATTAGATATATATTTTTTTAATTTTATAATTTCATCTATTACTAGTTTATTTATCATCTTATTAAAAAAAACAGTTTCACAATATTTTTTATTAAGGTATCAATTAGAGGTAAAGAAAGATATTATTAATACCAATAAACAAACTCTTAATTTAATTAATAAAACTTACAAAATCACTTTAAAGGTATTTTATAACATAATTCATCTTTCGACCATTCATTTTGTATGCTATAAAAATACTGTTATAATGAACAATTTACAATACTAACAATTTGTTGAATTTAAATAAATTACTATACACCAGAGAATACTTGTTACCCATTTTAATTGTAAAATTATCAACAAAAAAAAACAATATATTTTGTATTTTGGTATTAGAATTAGAATTAAACATATTGGTGGTAAATCTGCTAAATCTCACTCCAGCATTTTTGTTGATTTATGTTTGAATCTTCATTTTATTTGTAGAATATATTCTGATACAACAATATTTCCCTTCCAAAGACAAAGTAGAGTATATGCAAATCTGTGAAACTGTTGATAGATCATGATCTCAAACGATTTTTCGTCTGTTTAGAGGAAGGTAAACAGAAGAAAGTGCAGCAGTTTTTCTTACATTTCATTCATTTTCCTTCTTGTCTTGTGACCTGAGGTATAATGAAAGGATTTTTATGTTTCAACCCCTAATAATTAGAAAATTTAGTAGAGTCCCCATCTGAACACTGATATAGTATAGAATAGAAAAGTAACCTTATTCTGGGACTAAGTCCCTTAAGAATAACAAATATTAACAGAAAAAGAAACATAGTATATATCTGGCCAGAAGGCTAAATGATACAAATCAAAAAGCGTGTAAAAAGTGACAGAAAACAATTTAAAAAGAAATAATTAAACAAAAAATAATAACAAGTAAATAAACAGTACGAATCTTGACAAGATATTAAGGAATTGAAGAGAATAGATAAATCCATAACTTCTGTTAAATGCATAAGCTAGCATTGCATTCTAAGCAAATGACTAACCTACATTATCTTTTTGGAAAGCTAGGAGATGTTAGAAAAGCAAGGCTTTAAATGACGATAGTGAGGGAGCATGACGGATGTTAGGAGGGATTGAGTTTCATACTGTGGGGGAGGGGGCGAGAGAGGAACGTTCGAATGCTTTAGTTCTGTAGGAATGTATATAGAGATCGGAAAGGCGAGATCTTGTTTTATGGTGTTGAGACTGTAGATATATAAAGGGTGTTGAGAGTTAATCCATAGGTACAAGAATGAACAGAGGAAATATTGTCTTCGGAAGCGAGGGAAGAGCCACTTTAACTCATCATAAAGGTGGGACACGAGCGATCACCTCGGAGTACCAAGCACAAATCTTAGAGAGCAATTCATTATTCCCTTTAATCAGTCTCCAAGCATTTTAGAAAGGCCTCCATATACCACGCTACAATATTCAAAGTACGGGAAGATGAGAGAAGATACGAGAAGCTTACAGGAAGAATGTGAAAGGAGATGTCGAGAACAATGGAATAACTTCAGGGAACTAATTGACCGTCGGGATTTCCAAGAAAGGTTTTTGGTCAATAGTAATGCCTAGGTTTTTCACAGAGGAGCTGAACCTGATGGGGTTATCGTTTAGGATCAATGTTGGGAGGTTGTGGATGGATGTAAGGAGGGAATTGGAACCTAAAACAATGGCCCGAGTTTTCATTATGTTCAATTCCAGTTTGTTCAGCTTTGCCCAGGCACTGACCCTATCTAGGTCTTCCTGAAAACTGGCAAACGCAATTAATATCTCAGAAGGAGCAAAGGACAAATAGATTTGGAAGTCGTCAGCATATAGATGGTAGGAACAGTGGTGAACAGATTTAGGAAGATCATTGATATAGCAGTTGAAAAGAAGAGGAGAGATGCTTGACCCCTGTGCCACACCTGAGGACAGAGTGAGGAAAGTGGAAAGGGGTTGACTAGGTATGGAAACTGCTTGAGATCTGTCAGAGAGGAAAGATTGGAGCCATCGGATAGAACTGTTAGAAAAAGACAATGATTTTAGTTTACTGAAAACGACAGAATGGTCCAAGGAATCAAAAGCTTTATATATTTTTTTTAATTTAGCCAGCTTAAATATTTTAATCTCTTGGTTGCCTAAATTGCTTGTAGGTTCATAATCATCCAATTGTGTATTTTTTAAACACGAATGACCTTTATAGTGTATGAAATAACTTACTGTTTTGTCATCATTTTCTTTAGCTTGTACTAAAACCAAATCTCTTTACTGTATTCCATGATTTTAGTTATTCTAAATTTTATATCATGTCGTCATCTCTTGTGACTGGTTCAATGTCATTGTTCATTGATGGTATTAATGAGTGTAGTCTGTTAATTCCAAAAAGTATTTATCATACAATACTATTTTTTTTAAATTGTCTTGTGTCACCTAGATGCTTTCTCAACTAACTAATAGATCAAGTTTTAATCAATTTTAGTTTAACTCTTATTTCTACAAAGTAACTCTTTGCCTTATTTATGACTCCTAACTGAGTGATAAATAACCATTAGGCTTCTTAAAAAAAGGTTTTTGTAGGTTATACCTATTAGGGGTCCATAGCATTAGCATTTGACACCGACAGAACTCTATTGAAGCCACATTTATGGACTTAGTAAAGTGTGAGAAAGTACTCAAACTTAAACTATAAATTTAAAATAGTGATTATTTGCTCACTTACCTATGCTCTTGTTAATCTTTACTTTTTAAATTGTTAATTAATACTTTTCAATTTGGTTTCAGAGAAGGAAGTAATATAAGAATGACCCCTTTGCCTGAAGCTTACCCAGAAGGTTGCAGCCCTGAAGAAGTTACAATGCATTCCATGGACAGCACTTATACTGTTGAGAAAATCATTTCACAGTTTAACAAGTATTTAATAATTTTTACCAAGATATTAATTTATATTATGTTCATTATAATATTATGTATGGCGATATAAGAAATGCCGATTTCAATGTAGTTTTCCAAAAACTTATCTTGGTATCTGTTCCACAGATTGTCGCTTCAAGTTGGGTTACAAGTTATAGCTGTTTATTTTTTTCATTTTTAGTATTTTCCAAAACTACAAGTTATCATAAGCTTTAGTATGAAAAAGAGTATGCTATAACGCAATTTAATTATACAAATTTCCCATAATTATATTCTCTTTTCCATGCTAATCAATTGTATATTAATAACTTGTATTTTTGCAAAATGTTAAAAGGGAAATAAATGAAAATCTAAAACTTGTGACTCAACTCGAAGCGACAACCCTTATCTTTTACATACAATAAAATGTATAAATGCTATAGATGTCCAAATAAAATGGTAAAGGTTTATTGTTTCAAAGTATGTAAATATTTTTAGTGAAATGGATCTGTTAGGGGAGTTGCAGTTTTTGTTTATCTGTTTCTTGGTGGGACAGTCACTTGAAGCTATGGAATCATGGAAAACATTATTTAGAACTCTTTGTAAAGTTAGAAGTGGTCTAGTAAGAAGAAGAGGGTTGTATTCAGCATTTCTGAAGGTTTGTTTAATTTTTTTTTTTTCTTCCAGATGCCATCAGAACTTTGAAATCTTTAACTTTAATCAAAAAACAAAAATCTTTAACCGATTGTTATGGTCTACATCTTTACCTCCTCATGTAATAAGGAGAATTGGTAGTGAACTTCATTGCACCAATTTTTCTATTTTATATGGCCTAGAACTTGATTTCATTTTGGACTGGTTTATAGGTTTTTTGCTGACTGTCTGTCTATATCGCTGCCCTAGTATTACCATGTTCTATGATACACATAAATGAAAATGAGAAAAACAATATCAAAGATTCTGAGGACCAGATTCTATAAGTGATGGAACATTATAGTTTTATTTCAATTCAGTTGGTGACATTGAGCAGCACAAGAATAAATCCATAAAAACTCTAAATGAAAATTGAAAGAATGATATTTATTGAAAAACTAAAATATTTATTGAAATGACATAAAACTTTGTTACTCCATGATGAGAACAGTAATTATGACAATGTAACATACAACCCTAATGTGACTTCAACATAATGTTAAGAAATTATTTTCATAAAATTGTCGATCTAATTCTGGCATCCACTTCAGAGCATCTATATTATTTTGACCAAGGTAGTCCTTCACTTTCTGCTGTTATGTTGTTTCTCTGATTTTGTTGCCTCAGACTAACAGTTTTGTAATCAGATTCAGACATTCATTTGGTACTTCAATTCATAAAATGGTTTGCTGATTACTGGACAATAAAAAAAACTCAGGTGTTATTTAAATATATGATATCTTAGTGGGTGTTAAAATGCAACTGAGTCTCAGGAACTCTAACTTTTCATCAGCAAAGAATTGAATTAACAACTTGCTTTCTTTACACTAAATCCACTTCTCTCCTCGAGTAATATAGGCCAGAAACGTTGGCATGGGTGAGATCAGTACAATGAGCAGAGTCAGGCTTCGTTATGGAGAAATTCTGGGTTCTACTTTCATCAAATCATGGTGAAAACATTGGTCAAACTTTGAAAACCTTTTTGCCTATACTTGAATATTTTTGATGGACTTTTATCACATTATATTATTTATTTCTGGACTGTTTATATGCATATCAATATTTATATTTTGATATAATAAGATAAGTATTTGTTTTTATTCTAGCTATAGAAGAGAACATACAAAATATTGGATCCCTAACTGTTATTTATTCAGCCTTTAATTTCAATCTTTAGTTTTTTCAAATTACAAGATTACAACAACATTACTTAGACAAGATTACTTTATCCTCTTTTCTAGTCCAATCCCAACACTGAGATCCTTAGGCTAGAAAACCTATTTTCTTTTAGTCAAAACTTTTTTGGACAAAAATATTCAAGTTTTGATCTATAGCAATAAACATAATTCTAGTACTCCTTAAGAACATTAGGTACTAGTATATTTTTCACAGATAACCCTGAAATCAAGATGAAATCACAAATTAACAAAGATTGATCGAATCAAGAAATTCAATAATTTTTATTTATGGTTTAACATACTTATATTAATGACCATGGTTAACCAACATATTCTAGTTATAGTGCTATGATCGAGGTTTTATACTCAGCCTATCATGCTCTCAGGCTGGATGCAATCTTCAAAAAAAGGAATACATGAAAGCAATACACTTTAACTTACGATCAACACAAAACAAACAATCTATTATCATCATAATCTTTCCCTCTTCTAACGCTGTGCAATGTGAGGGTCCTGCTTGTAGCGCCTGGACCAAGTATCTATTATTTCAAAAAGGATTAATACATTAACTTTTTTAACTAATAATATAATTGATCTAACAATTGAAGGATGTGAAAGAAAAAAAAGTAAATATTTTATTTAATTTAAACTTTTCAATTTTATTTTATTGATAAGCTTTAGTTAATATTACAATATCAATTTTTCTCTGTTTTTTGTGTTTCTAGTATACTTATTAGTTAATATTATACTACATTATTGCTTAAGTATACCTTTGTTGTAAATACAATCAAGAAAAAAATCATAAGCTATTATTATAACTATATTTCTTTTCAAATATTCAATAAAAATTATGTTATATCAACTACTATTGTTTTTCTTGTAGGTACTGGAAACTCAGTTAGTTTTCATCCCAGAAGACTTTTTGGTTGACATAGTTGCATCAAACAATGTAATTTATTCAAGTCTTCGAGAACTTTTTCGTTCAATGAAAGAAGATTCAGGTGTTGAGCCAAGGTAATAATATACAAATATTTGTGTATTTCAAACTATTACAATATTCATGTTTATATTTTGTATTAATAAATCTATGTATATTTTTAATTTAATTTACAAGCTGACTATTCTTTCAACTTTATGGAATAATGTATTAGGTAGAATATTTTGTCCAAAGGAAGATTAATTTATTCAATTCTGACTTGCACCAATGCTTTTATTTATGATCAAGTAAGTGACTGGAAAATGTCCTTTTTAAGGAAAATGTTAAACCGGTTTATATGACCTCTAGAGAGTCATGTAAACATTTTTCTGAATGTCTGGGGTTCAGTACATGGTAGAAACTGTACTGTTTCGTGGACAACGGTTCTCCAAGGAGGTGATTTTTTTTGACAAGTAGAAGCATAGTTTTAAAACACAATATTACAAAAAGAGCTAAGTATAAGTATAAGCTCATGACCTTAATAAGTCGAAAGAAATATATCTAAAAAAAAAAGACTTAGCTGGGTCTCATTCCGTAAAGAAAGATAAGATTTTCAGTACTAACAAAGATAAATGTTAAAGGTAACTCAAGAAGACCAGTGCTCATTACTTTTTGGGTTTTAGGATCTTAAGTTTAAAGAGATACGAGACATTTTTGGATCCATCCACACATCTGCATCCCAAAGGCTATTTAACATTTATATAAGACCAAAAATTATTAAGAAACTTCACTTAGGATTATTTTTATGAAGTTTAAATATAATAAAAAAGGAAAGTATTAAATTTTCTTGTCTTAGTTGTTTGACTTTTTTAAATTGTTAGAGAGATATTTATCTTCATCATATTTTATCTTCTTGAACCACATATGCAGTGTGAGAAATTCCGTACAGCCTTTTCCAATTCTGCCGGTCTTTAACCAACTGTGCTCTTCTGCTCCATTGGAGTCCCTTCTTCTCAAAATCCTTCCTCACCTCTCCTTTGTTTTCCTTCCACTTTGGCTCGGTAGATTTCACTAGCAATTCTGTTAAAAACCATCCACAGAAGTTTTCCAAGCCATCTCCTTCGGTTTTCTTCTATTACTTCATTGGCTGTCTTAACATTTAGGTTTGACCTGATAGTGGTGTTCCGGGCTCGGTCTCTTCTTGTTTTTCTTTCAATCTTTCTGAGAAATCTCATTTGTGCTGATTGTATTCTGGATTGGTGCTTCTTTGTCAGGTCCATGATTCTGAAGAGTACTTGAGGATAGGGAGGAATGTTGACTTAAAATACTGCCTTACTATGTTGACTTGAATACAGCCACTTTCATTTTCTTTTCTACTTCTCTTCGGTTTAGAAATCTTATCTTAACTGCTTCAAACATCCTGCCTCCAGCACCCATTTCCCTCGGTCACATCTAATTCGATGTGTCTGGTTTCATTTAAGCCTGCTCCAAAGTAATAAAAGTTCTCCACTGGTTCCAGGACTAAATCTGTGACTCTAATGACCCTCATTATTCTCAAAATGTGCCACTATTTTGCTTTATTAGGATGTTGTGAAAATATTGTTAGAGAAAAGTCAAGTGTTTGACTAAAAATAAATCATCACATAGTTCATTAATATGTTGTAGTGCAAGAAAATATCATTAGAATTTTAGTTCTTTAAAAACTGGTATTTTTGTGACATATTTTCACCCCATTTACATGCTCATCTGAATGATAATTTAACTGTCTACAAAGCAAAAAAAAAAGTCTAAATAGACTATTATTAGCAAAAACAAAGCAGAAATTTCATACTAGAGTTTAAACCAATGTGATAAGGTATAACATGTGAATAGACACATAAGATATTTTCTAATTTTTAAAATAATAGATGAGCTGCACAAGCTCAATACAATTTAATATTAATATTATTTAAATAAAATAATAATTACTATATAGTTACATTATTTATACCTTGTATTTGTATTTACATAGATTTTATTTTCATTATTTTTAGCGTTATTATCATTATCATTATATAACATTATCACTCTTAAGTTCAACAATACTTAGATCATTTGTTATCTCAATCATTTCATAAAGCAAGACATTTAACTATTAAAAATAAAATCTTTTACTGGAAACAAAAAGTTCAACCAGTAATTGATGTCTTAAATTATTAATAGTATCAATTGTTATTTTTAAATATTTTTCTCTTCATAACAGAAATATTATTAGTATCAATTGCACAACTATTATATGACTTTTTTAATAAATATAATTATTCTTATATCCATGGAATTCTAAGCTTTAAACTATAGTTCATCAAAAGAAATTGTTCAACTCGTGCACAGGCCGCTTGGTGTTGCTGATGCAAAGCTACAAGTTTATCCTCTGCCATAAGTCCCATAACACGGCTAAAGAAGTTTTCACTTCAAAAATGGAAAAACTTTTGATCAGTAATGCACAAAAAAAGTTTTATCTTAAAACGGTATGAGTCCTTCTTTCAAATAAAGCAAAAACATCTCAATGTTTGGAATGATCATCTATAGTTGCTAGGCTTTATTTTAATTGAATTTTTTCAAAGAGAAATCAGTTCACAAATTCTGATTTCTGTGTGTGTTGGTTTGTGTGCAAATGTGCACATATTTGTATATATATTTGTGTATATATATATATATATATATATATATATATATATATATATATATATATATATATATATATATATCATTTTATATTAATTAAGTATCCTCTTTTTCTTTAGGCTAAAATGTGAAGCTGAACATCTTAAAGAAAGATTGACTCACAAATTTGGTTGGGATTTTGAAGGCCTTGAAGAAGAAGTTGGAGATGAAGCTCCAGTGATTGTTGACTTATAAGATGTAGAAATTAACTTTATTAATGTACTCCTTTCTTATAGTATTTCTTTTCTTTTACATTCAATAAAATAAAATACAATTTTATTGCTGTAATCAACAGTCCTTTATGGGAAAGGCACTAGTAGATGACATAAAATAAATGAAATTATATTTTGATCTCAATGAGCATAGATTCAGCAGTGGAGCCTATTTTTATTTTATTTATTGTTAAGGCCAGATGAAGTAGTAACCTTATAAAGTATCATTAGTTTTAATCATAAAAAATTAAATAATTTTTTCGTAAAAGAAAGAACATTATCTTTACTTATTTTTCACATATTTATTTTATATAATAATTTAAACGTTTATTTCATAGTTGTTTAGAATAATTTAACTTAAAAGGTAATTTATTTTGTTTAGATATAAGTGTAATATTTGTAGTAAGTTTGAAAACCTATGTTATAAAAGTGAAGAGAGAAAAACAAAAGAGAGTCGACCAGCTTTTGTTCGCTCCAGCTAGACCGAGCCAGACAGTGTTGGCAGGTGCCTTTTGACGTGCACATCGTATGCTCTATAGGAGCCCAAAATTGAATTTTGATACTAATTTGCTGCCCACCTGCAGGTGTAATTAGTTTAAACTTAGTCATCGATTCGACCAATTCGAATTGACCCAGTCGATCATCTCAACCTCTATTGTTTCACCATCTTCGCTCGCCGTGCCGACAAAAATCCTCTTTCGTCTCAACATCCACCTCGCCCTGCCGAGAATCTACTATCTACTGGAATCTACTTCGACAGACAGATAAGAGTTTCCATTATTATAGCATTTCAACTAGAAAACCAACATTTATTATTTTGTAATAGATTTATTTGAACATTTTATTTATTTGTAATTTATTAGAGTTAAATTTATTATCGTAAGATTAAATAATAATTGTTTTCTTTTTGCCATTTTTCTGAGCTTCTGACAAAAGATGATCCGCACATCAATGAAGTTGACAAATATCTCCTGCAGAGGATCTCCAGAAAGTATGTAGCTCAAAAAATACGAGAAAGTTCTATAAAGAGATTAAACAAATAAAAAGAAGCTACCAACCAAAAATTACGTACTCCAAGACAAAAAATGGGACTATAATCAATGAGTCGGTCCACGTATTACAGAGATGGTCGGAATATTTCAGGGAAATTCTAGCACATTCCAAGCACCAAAATAAAAAAAGTGAAACAGCTGAAAAGCAGAATGGATGTACCTGGAGAAGGAGGAGAAAAAGAAGAGCTGCCAGAACAAGAAGAAGTTGAGGAAATAATTTGCAATTTAAGGAAAATAAGGCTCCTGGTATTGATGGTATACATCCAGAAATCCTTAAAAATGGGGGGATGAACTCAAAAGGGACCTACTTTATGGCTGAGAAATTAGAACTCTGACTAAAGCCTAAGAAAAAAATAAGACTCTCTTTACAATGTTTGATTGATGAGCCGTTCATAGATGGAATTTGCAGAATATGAACTAACCAGGAAGTGTAGTAAGCATTTACCGAAATCTGATAATGTCCAGATTTTAAAATGGACGAAAGAAGATCCTTATCGAGAGGAGTCACTCCGTGGAAAAAGGAAAATAAGCAGGCCTAAGCTGTGGTGGAATGACTGACTCGAGGGACATCCAACCCTCAACTTATACCACAAGGAAACCTTATAAAAAGTCGAGGAAAAAAAATATATATATATTTTTTTTTTTTAAAGATATAGAATCAAGGATATTAATATAGGACCGGTGAAGAGAATGGATTTGTCTGGCTTGGATGCGAGTCTTGGTAGCTCAGTGGTTAGAGCACCACACTAGAGACGCAGGCCAAAACGCACGGTTCGAATCCTGGCCAAGACAATCTTTTCTCTTCAAAATAAAAATATTTAAAATATATATTTATACGTTTCACTGCCCAAACAATCTGAAAGGATCTTTTGATCTATATATTTTTTTATTTTATTTTTTATTTATTCATTGAAATTTACAACTGTATACAAAATACAAAAAGTAAATAAAATGACTGAATACATTGACATGAAGACAAATTGAGAAACTACCCAGTGGTAGTACTCAAATAAAAAGTTCAGCTTAGAAGGTCACGAGGCCATCTTCTTTTCAGACGCCTCGGAGGATTATCAGGAATTGAAGAGGTTGCGAGGTTTGAAACTAGTGGGTTTGAGTGGAAATGAAGTTTGTCATGAAAAGATTGATATCGGATTCGGGCCAAATCAGCAATAAACGGGACATTATGGTCATTATGGATTACTTTGTTCAAAACAAAGTAAGGAGCATTAAGGATTTTCCGAAGGATTTTGGATTGTAAGGATTGAATACGAGAGGAATTCGATGGCTTAGTGGATCCCCAAAGCTCTATTCTGTAAGTCCAGATGGGTCTAATGATTGTCATGTATATGAGTCTCTTGTAGTTAATTGGGAGCTTAGAGCGTTTATCTAGTAAATGTTGAAGTAGCCTGAAACGGCGAGCTGTTTCTTGTCGTTTCAGTCTAGTGTGAGGATTCCAAGTTAAGCGTTTGTCAAGGTGTAGTCCTAAGTACCGGATCTGTTCTACAGGACTTAGAGGGATGTTATTAAACGATACAGGAGGGCAGGAAGTCGCTGGTTTACGACAGAAGGTAAAGGTGATTTGATGAGATTTTTGAGAATTTATATATAATATTTAAATCATAAAATGGGATGACTTAAAACATGTCCTCTCTCTTTTCTAAATGTTGACATGGTTGACGGACTAGGAGTTGTTTAGTAAATAAAGATTGTTTTTCATCTCCTTCAATAACATTATATATCTACTTACAAAGATAGAAAAAGGAGGACGCTTTCACTATTGTCGACTGTCTGCATCTTGAGTTGCCCGCTTCTTGCCAATGACTGTCACTGTCCTGTCTCTTAAGGGGAGTGAAGGTACTGATCCAAAAAGGCACTACCTTTCAGTGACCTTACCCAATTTATTCAGATACTTATAACGTGCCAAATAGCGTCACTTATAGCATTACCTATGGGCGGAAAAAAATAATATGTAAATATATATATATATAGATTTATCAATTAAATAACATTTAAAAATTTATAATCTCCAAATACATATTGCCTCAAAACATGAACTACCATAAAATATATTATATATTATATTTATATTTATATTTTTTATCATCATCATCACATAACGCTATGGTTCATGGAGGACTTTGGCCTCCTCGACAATTTTCCTCCACTTTGAACGATCTCCCGCAGCTTTTCTCCATGTTCTTACCCCCAGGAGCTTAAGGTCTGCTTCCACATCGTCCAGCCATCGCATTCTAGGCCTTCCTTCTTAGTAGACTTCTTTCTCCATCTGGACGTCCCTCCAGAATCAGCTTTGGGAGCCTTTTTTTTGTCCATTCTGTGAATGCGCCCCAACCATCTCAATCTTGCTTTTTAAATAAGAACCTATGTCAGGTTCTCCATGTAGGTCCTTAAGTTCTTGGTTCGTTTTCATGCAGAAACAAGTTCCTTCCGTGGTTGGGCTATACACTCTTTTAAGAATCTTTCTCTCCCATGCATTCAATAATCTCTCATGCTGTTTGGTTAGAGTTCACGCCTCCCCACCATAGACGAGGATAGAACAAAGTATCGTCTTATATACCCTTATTTTGAGATTACGAGGTATAGCTCTATTTCTGAACAGGTTTCTGAAGGACCAATAGCATCTGCTTACCGTTTTCAATCCTCGCCTTTATTTCATGTTCCAGGCTGTGTTGTCTTCTGTAATAATGGTGCCAAGATATTTAAATGTCTTAACATTTTCAAAACTGCACCCTTTTCCTTGGAGATATCTACTGGATGACAGTTTCCTGGATGAGAGCATGTATTTTGTTTTATCTTTATTTATAATAAGCCCTGCCTTCCTAGCTGCCTCTTTACATTCCCATAATGCTTCCAAGAGCACGTTTTCATTTCTTGCAATATTTTTTATATTATATATATATTAACAGGCATAAATATAAAACAATAAAGGGAGAAAAATTACAAGAATAGTTTTATAATGCATACAAAAAATAACAGATTATGATTACAGCACCATTATTTTTAAATTCCTAAATATATCCAATTTAATTTGAACTTTAAGTACTATCATTATATCTCAATTCAGTTCTGCTAATATCATCATTTATAAAATTACCTTATAAATATGAATATATATTTTGATGACCCTATTCATAAAAATATACAACAAAAGCTTCCTAGTGTTTATTCACCTGGTATTCTAGAATATATTTTAAGAAAATATCTTTTTTCTATATTGGCTTTACACTCAGACTAAATATACTTGATATATATATAATTTAAGAAACTGTGACTTATTGTAAATGGTTATGCTTTTATTGAAGGTCGTTTAGTTATTTATATTCAGTGAACACTACAAGGAGGCAACCTTTTTCATATCCCTTTTTTTTTTTAAATAATGGTATTTAAAAAAATGTTGATAAATTAAAATTATAATGTTCATATACTTACTTTTACTTTAAAGGCATTCTAATAACGGTTGCCTCAACTTGTCAAAGCAGAGCTCCAAGCCCCTCAATCCAACCAATCCTCTTCCTGGAGACCTGCCTTTCAATATTATTTCATTGGGGCACATTTTTTTTTTATTACTCTTGAAAATCTCTATTTTCTTCTAGTTTTATTTGCTTTCATAGCTGCTGCAAGCTTTTTTAAATGTTTGGCAATTAATGAAGTATCTTCATCAACATCTGCATCATTGACAATATCGATGAAGTCATTAATTAATTTGGATTTGAAAATCTTGTCATTATGTTCATTTTCATTTAAATTATCTATTAAGCAAGCAGTTGTTTCATTGGCAATATTTTCACAAACTGTCAATTTCGCCGATTGCGCATCATTTACTGATATAAAATCTTCCTTATCTTGTTCAGGGTATTTTTCTAAGACTTCACCTGGTAATTCATAGAACTGAACTGAATCTGTATCACCTTCCATATCATATATCCAAGACTCCTCAACAATTAAAACATCTTTTTTGGTTCTTTCATCCTCTTTATTTAATTTATAAGCTGCTTTTAAATTATAAAGATCTTTTTTAGTAAGTAAATGGGTCCTACTAGTTAAACCTCTTATTTCATTCAATATTGATTTGAATGGAATTTTCATAGAAATTTTTTGGGCTAACAAATCTTTAGCACTTTTAGGTAATCTCTGCCTGGCTACCTCACATAAATGACCAACATGTGTTTTTGTAAATTGTACTATAACCCCAGATTTTGAATTTTTAACTTTCAGTTCTGCAGGACAAAAACCGTTTATCTTATTTGTTCCTATGGTTTTCAAACGGCGTTTATTGCTTCCTCTTGGATTATAATATCCATTTCTATGACATTGGTATATTTTGCGGAATGTATCCCCCTCTTTGGAAAAATGAGTACCTTTAGTTGTGAAAGAGCACATTTCCGATGTTTCCAATTTCTGTTTCCAATAAAAAAATTCCTCCATGTTTTGAAAATTAATCTCTTCTTGAGATACAGTTATATTGTGCTCTGTTCGGTAGTGGTTGATCATAATTAATTTCAAACCGGAGAAGTCGCAAATGGGGCATTTTTTTAGTTTAGAATTCATATGGGTTTTTGCTTCTGTTTTGCTTGTAGAAGATTTAGCACAGTCCTGTGTGATGGAAACATGGCTTTTTAATGATGCGGTATTCCCAAATTCTTTGTTATAATGTTCGCAGATTGATTTCTCTGAGGAGTGGCGTTTTAAATGAGCGCCTAAATATCTTTTTTGTGTGAATTTTTTCAGGCAAATAGAGCATACGAATTTTTCGGACGAATTGCTGTGACATGTTTTCAAATGTCTGTATAAATTATGATTACTTGTGAAGGTTTTGCCACAAATAGAGCAATTATATTTCTTATCCACTTCCATATGGGTTTTTGCTTCTGTTTTGCTTGTAGAAGATTTAGCATAGTCCTGTTTGTTGCAAACATGGCTTTTTAATGATGCGGTATTGCCAAATTCCTTGTTACAATTTTCACAGATTGATTTCTCTGAGTGACGTTTTAAATGAGTGCATAAATCTTTTTTTTGTGCGAATTCTTGCAGGCAAATAGAGCATACTAATTTTTTGGACGAATTGTTGTGACATGTTTTCAAATGTTTATTTAAATTAAGATTATTTGCGAAGGTTTTGCCACAAATAGAGCAATTATATTTCTTATCCACTTCCATATGGGTTTTTGCTTCTGTTTTGCCTGTAGAAGATTTAGCACAGTCCTGTTTGTTGCAAACATGGCTTTTTAATGATGTGGTATTCCCAAATTCCTCCTTACAATGTTCGGAGATTGATTTCTCTGAGTGGAGTTGTAAATGAGAGTATAAATATCTTTTTTGTGCGAATTCTTTCAGGCAAACAGAGCATACGAATTTTTTGGACGAATTGATGTGGCATGTATTCATATGTCTATTTAAATAAAGATCCTTGGCAAAGGTTTTGCCACAAATAGAGCAATTATATTCCTTATCCACTTCCATGTCGATTCAAAACAAAAATTACACTGATAATAATAATAGAAATTGTATTTAGCTGTGTTATAACAAGACTAATGAATGTTATCTCAAACGTGATATAAGGTTAGGCTTTCGGTAGGCGATATCTGCTGACAAGAGGTTCTTGGGTAAAAGAGCATTTTGTGATCAGAAGGCTCAGTAACATTTGAGTCACGATTTATAGTCATGTGTTATCGATACACAAAGTATAATTAACAAACATGATGAATATTGAAAAAATATCTATCTGCTTTAAGAATATGTCGATGTTATTGCAGTGTTTTCCCTATAGAGATAATAACAAGAATGAGCTATTCGAGTTTTTTGGTTCTTTGTGAATCCGACCCGTTGTGCAGATGGACTTTTTTTAAATATCGGGTTTGGATACTCATTTTTGTATATCAGTCCTTAGAAACATGATGAACCATATCCCCCCCCCAAAAAAAATGTTTAAGTATTCATTAATCAAATCACAGAGAAATTCATAGTTACCATATTAATGTATCGATAAAACTGTGACTCCAATAATTGACCTATATTCCCTTGCTTGTTTGCTTGCTTAGGATAGGAGAAAATGGAGGGAGGTGTTTATCAAGATAAAATAGTCAATTTTACCTAGACGTTATAGTCCTTATTGGTCCTCTATTTATGAGGTTGATTCTCTAAGCCTATGGGTCCCAGTTTTTATGATAAACCAACTCCAATAACGAAATCTTGCAAACCTATACATTATGAACAGCAGTATAATGAGTCACGAACATTTATTTTTATTCTCGAATAAAATAGTCTTTTGAAATAGATAAATTGAATGATTAAAAAAAAAAATTCTTTTAAATTGTCCATGTTTTTTGTGTATCCATGAATATCCTTCTCAACTTGTTAATAAAACCACAGCAAGAAGGAGTTGATTGAAGTTAATATATTTTTTCTTTTACTAAGTTAAATTATTGTTTATTTCAGTGACAACAAATCTATGATGCTCAAAAGTCTTTCCAAAGACAATTGTGTGAGTTAAAGTATAAAATAAGCTCTACTTCTTAGACCCCGTAAGTCTGGGAAGTTATCCATGGCTTAGGCCCAGTGGTACACAGCTACATCAGGGGATTTAACAAGAAAAAAACATTATCATCAGAAGGTTTAAAACAACATAGATTTGATTTAAAGTAGCTAAATGGGTTTAGTAACAATCCAATGAAACAAACAGCAATGTTATTAGCCTCCAGATTTATTTGGAGGAACAAGTAAGCTCCGAAATAGAATAGTTTGTCTCAGTACAACCGTTCTGAAGGTGTTGGAGCCTTTTCGTTGTTAAACATTAATGCTCCATAAAGAAGGGCTGATGAGAAATAAATAAATACCAGTTCCAAGTCCTGAGCTGTATGTACAGTCTGGTGGATGGGGGATAAAGTTTGGAGTCGGTTGTGTTGAGTCCTCAGGAAGAGGGTGTCTGTCAACTTCACTACCCAACGGTGCCCGGTGTCGAGTTGAGATAGTGGTCTTTCGTCCATCAGGGAGGCGAACATGGGTACTCCCAATTCTCCTCCAGTCCTTAAGTATTTTACGAGACATTTCATTGGGACGGGTTCTGGAGTCATGAGCCATGTTGTTGATTTTCCATGGCTTGAGTGGCGAACTTGATTTAACATACGCTCTTGTGGTGTGATATTTGTTGTTGTACACAGCAAAGAGCGTATTGACTTCAGAGCATCATTCAGAACCGTCTCCCAGCATCTTATGCCCATCCGGTGAATTCTTAAAGCAAGCTGGATTGTCTTCCAAATGATCCCAACGTACCTTTCTGCTTGACCCATAGGATTTTGTAAGTGTTGTACTGCTACTAGCAATACTGAGAGATTCTAGAAAATTTGTAAGTTCTTGAAATGCAAATGATGTGCCCCGTTCCGAATGAATCTATCCCATTTTTCCAAATACAGAGAATATTTCTTTCAGTTTAGTAATAACTGTAGTTGAGGATAAGTCTTGACAAGGTGTAATGAAAATAAACCTTTTACAATACTAGGCTTTATTATTCACAATAAATGTTAAACTAATTACAATGATCATATGGACACTATATAAAGTTTACAATAGGTTATAACGCTAGAATGATAATAAATCATCACATTCTTCCGTCCTATTAAAATTTTAGTTCATAGTCCTTCAAGCGGGAAGGCGCACGGTGCTCTCTAGTAGAGCGTCGCAGAGAATTTTCATGAGGCTGAGCTTCTGAGTTTATCCTGTATCCTGAGTATCTTGGCTTGTATCTTGATGTTGAAGGGTTCTTGCTGGTTCCGGCTCCTGTTACCCAGTTGGCTCGAGCTCCGGCTCAATTTCCTCTGGTTCTGTCTCAGTAATCGTCCCACCTTGAGGTGCTAAGTGTTTCAACGACACTGACGTCTCTCGCCCGTCTCCGAGGCGTACCCTGGCATACTGTGGGTTGACGTCAAGAATGTCAACTTCCTCTACCAATGGATCGAATTTACTTTTTCGTACCTGTTTTTTCATCAAAGCTTTCTGTGAAGGCGAAAGCCAAGTTGGGAGTGAAATGCCATTAGAAGATCGTCTGTTGTGTCGAAACATTCTCTCATGGGGTGTCTCGTTGGTTGCTGTGCACAACAGGGATCGAATTGAGTGAAGAGCATCAGGGAGCACCAATTCCCAATTCGATGGATCCAACTTCCTGTGTTCGAGAGCAAGAGATACAGTGCGCCAAATTTGTGCCATTTTCTCGTTCAATTTGGCCATTTCCTGTAGGGTTATAAGGCGAAGACATGGAAGTGGCTACTCCCCTACTGTGAAGAAATTCTTGTAGCTCCCTGGATGCGAATGATCCAGTCTACCTCGGTCAGTGTGCACATATGCCACTGGCGTAGACCAAATGTGTTGAATAAGTCAACAAGGGAGTCAATTACTGTTGATGAGTTCATATTGGGACACGGGTAGGCTAATGGAAACCTAAAGTATTCATCGACAATCGTTAAGAGGTATTTGTTCCTTGATTTTGACGGAAGAGGGCCCTTGAAGTCCATGCTGATTCTCTCGAACGGATGCGTCGCCTTAACGAGAGTAGACCTCGAGTTTTTGTAAAATAGAGGTTTTAAGACATTGCAGGACGGGCACGATGCCGTCATCCTTTTGACATCCTCTACTGAATAGGGTAAATTATGAGTTCTTACCCAGTGGATCATTCTAGTCACTCCAGGGTGGCATAAGTCACAGTGTAGTGAATATAATTTGTCAATTTGGGTTGCGTTACATACCCTGGAGAATGCATCTGCTACTTGATTATATTTTCCCGGCCTGTAAATTATTTCATAATTGTAACATGACATCTCCAACCGCCACCTCTGTATGTTCTCATTTTTTATTTTATTCTGATGCTTCATATCAAACATGAACGATACAGAGCGCTGGTCCGTAATAATTTTGGTAAGAAATGTCTCAAATTTTTAAGGGCACTGACAACAGCATAAGCCTCCTTCTCAACGGCTGAATGTTTACGCTCGCTGTTGCTCAGCTTTTGAGAAAAGAATGCACAAACTGGCCGCCCACACTGCGATAGAACAGCTGAAATCGAGAAATCAGACGCATCCGTTTCAACTAAGAATGGCTCCAAGTCATCAATCGTACTCACTACTGCCTTAGAGATCTCAGTTTTGAGTTGGTCGAAGTCAGATATAACTTCAGGAGTCAAGGGGAAGGTTTTTGAGTTAAGAAGCCGTTTGACTTTTTCCGAATAGTTAGGGACCCATCTAGAATAGTGCGTGAGCATTCCGATTGTCTGCTCAAGGGACTTCCGACTGTCTGGAGGTGGAATATTGAGCAGCGGCTTTAGACGTTCAGGGTCGGGAGATATGGTCCCACTTCCGATTTTATAACCAAGCAAATTTATTGAAGTCAGTACTTGCTTTTTTCTTGATTGATTGTGAAACCATATCGTTTGACCGCATCAACGAAGCATTTGAGATTTTTATCATGTTCCTCCTGATTCCGACCACACACCGTTACATCATCCAGGTAAGCATACGTTTTCTCAAGTTTTTCGTGAGTATTAACGTAATCCATCTCGTTAAGTACTCGCTGGAAGGTGGGTACTCCATCTGTCAATCCAAAAGCTAGGCGTCGAAATTGATACAAACGGTCACATGCCTCAAACGTGGTGAAAGGCCGGTCTTTTTCTCGTAATGGTACCTGGTGATAAGCGCTTTTGAAGTCGATTGTGCTAAACATAGAATTTTTTGAAACCTTAGAAACAATATCATCGAGACTTGGGAGGAGATATGCGTCAAGGTGCGTGAACCAATTAATGGTTTGGGAATAATCAACGACCATTCGCTTTTTATGACTCTCGTTTTTTACAACGAAAGCTTGTGCCCTCCAGGGAGACCTACTTTCTTCTATAATCTCATCAGCAAGCTGTTTTTCAATTTCTTTCTTCATGAAATCGGCGTCTTCTAAAGAGTGCTCCGAGATTTGGTGATTATGGGTTCGACGTCGTTAGTTTGAAATTCAAAAAGGAGAGGAGGCTCTATCTTTGCTGGAGCCAGGTAACTGATAGTCAATGGAAGGTTGATTCCCCCAAAGGAAACCTTGAGTTCAGAGTGTTGTTTTAGTAGATCGTGTCCAACAATAACATTAGCACACAAATCGGGGAATACACTGAATTTTGTTTTAGTATAATGGTGACACGACAACTCCAAATGAGCTACAAAGTAATTAGAAATAGGCTTGCTGAGAGATGTTGAAGCCATGGAGACTACCAATTGTAGGGTACATTTTTAGGTTACAGCTTTTCGCAAAACACTGTGATATAAATGTCTGAGAGCTCCCTGTATCAATCAAAGCAAATGTAGGGGTGGAATTTACCTGAACTTGCACTACAGCTTTGTCGAGGACAGTAGAGGCTGCAACGAGTGCGGCTGATGAGGGAGCTTTTTTAGCTCATCTGCAGACAGATTTCCACTGACCCGTCTTCTGGCATCTTTCACATGTATCATTTAGAGCGGGGCACTGCTGACGAGTATTATGTTGCTGCCGACCACAAAAATAGCATTTTTTATTTTTGAAATTCGAGTTACTGGGCCTAGCTGCTGCCAAATTTGCTATATCTCCCGACGAATTATGACTTTCCAAAGGAATAGATGAAGAAAAAAAAAGAAAGAGGGATAGACGTAAAGCGTTAGCTCAGAGGCGTATGAAGCAGATTAATTTTTGGCTGATTCTAAAACACGAGCTTTTTCAACAGCCTCATCCTGAGTTAGCTTGTTAAATTCCAATAGTCACAGCCTTATCTGGTGTGAACTGAGGCCGCGAATAAACGAGTCACGGACGTATGTTTTCCGATGGGTTTCTGCATCCACGTCCGCAAACACAGTTTTTACTCAACTGTTGCAACGCTTGGTGGTATTGGTCAATTGTCTCATCTGGAGACTGCTTACGGGATGCCAGTTTATGTCTTGAGAAAATTTCGTTTATTGGCTTCACATACGTAGCTTTTAGTGTTTCAATAGCTGTCGCGTACGTGCCCTTATCGGCAATCAATTGGTAAATAGTATGTGAGATGCGATTAGTAAGCAAGCTCAACTTACCTCGATCATCAATCGTCCCAAAAGCCGCGATGAAATTTTCGAACGTCTTCAGCCAGTAATTCCACTCCTGAGCAGCTGTAGGGGAGTGTGGATCACCGTCGAACTTCTCCGGTTTCAGAACTTTGTCCATTGTGAATAATAAATTGTAATGAAAATAAGCCTTTTACAAAGCTAGGCTTTATTATTCACAATAAATGTTAAACTCATTACTATGATCATATGGATACTATATAAAGGTTACAATAGGTTATAACGCTAGAATGATAATAAATCATCACACAAGGGTACACAAAGGGAAACCTAGAAAGTTCATCCACGACAATTAGAAGATATCTATTCCTCGAATTTGAAATGGCCCTTTGGAATTTAAATTAAAGTGTTTGAAGGGCTGAGTGGCCTTGATTAGCTTGACTTGGTGCCTGAAAAAGCGCGGCTTTACTTCTGAGCAGATTCCACATGACGAAATAACCTTCCTGATTTCTTCTAAGGAGTAACCTAATTTTTTTTTTTTCTCGCCCAGTGGTAAAAGCGAGTTTCTACGGGGTGACACAGCGTCTCACGTAGTTCTACAAAGCAGTAACTGCCGAAACCGATTGTGATTATTGCGCTCGTGGCTTCTTCATTGCCAGGTTGATCGATCCTCACATCAGGCAGCGGCTCCTTGAGAATCCCAACCTTACAATGAACGACGCCTTCACGCAGGCGAGATCACTGGAGTTAGCCCTGATACTCTCAGAGCTCGCATGTACTTATCAATTCAGCATCAGCCAAGCCAAGAAGAAAACAGAGTGAATGCGCGGATAAAGTGGCAGCAGCTACAAACTCTTAATGCTGTTTCTGTGGTCACTCAAAACATCTCCTGTGAAGGACGCCGTCTGCCGTGGCTGTGGTAAGACTGGCCACTTTAGCAGAGCCTGGCAGCGAAAGAAGCCGCCAAAAGGAAGTATAAATTCCTTTATTTACTTAATTAAAAACTTCTTGGTAGATAACCGGTTTAATACGGAGTGATTTATTTGGAGAGGTTATTAGGTAGTTTAGTCTATAAGACTTGGTTCTAACCGCCCTGGTTTTTCTATTGCATTACTGTGATCACATTAGGTGCTTGTAAAGGGTAATATCCAGCTATATTTCCCTACTTGGTGGTTAATTATTGTTGCTCGCTACTCTATTGACATTAAGTTTAGGGAAAGAGAAAATAATTTAGTCAATCTTCTGGAATCAACAGCACGATTTAATCCATCCAGCCTTTTAGGTATCAACTAACAGACCGCCTTCACCTGCCGTAGAGCTCTCTTTACATTCGTTGAGCTACTGCAGAAGGCGATCGGCATAAGCCCCCACAGATGTTTATTTTATATTAGACACTAACGGTTTCATTTTTCGCATAGAGCTTCGCCAAATGGTGAACTTCTACTAAGCAGAGGCCGGTATATAAATCGGTTTTCTCCGTTGGGATAAGAGATATCTCTAAGCAGTATGTCTTGAGAATTAGTCTGTGTAATTAGTTGGCTGTGTTCCCTTCTTGGTATGTGAAAATAGTGGAAATAGGACAGATCGTTTCATTGCCTGAGATAGGATTTGTAGAGGTTCATTAGGTACGTCTCTTCTTATTAAAACTACTACTTTAATAGTATAGTTTGTATCCTGTCGTGGCCTGGGGCTTTATTCCCACAAGAATGACGGATAATAGTATTTAGCTACTTCGGGGATACGGCCCTTTTTGATATAATTTCGGCATAGTGGTCAGCAAACTTACTGGCCTGCAGGACTACTGTGTCACTGTTGTGCAGGACTACTCTTCCTGGTGCTCGTCCTCGGGGACTTCCGGAATTTTCGGCGGTAGTGAGTTGCTCAAAGCTTCTCATGCCACTGAACACTCCGCCAAACGGTAGATTTTAGAGCATGGTTTGATAGAGGACCTAAAACTGGCAGTAATTGCTTGAAGTTTGGTATGGCCGTGTTGGAATTGCTTCTGATGCCCTCTTTAAAAAAATCAAGATAAGTACCTACTACACTCATTGAACAGAGGGTGGTTACAGTTGATAGATTATAGTAGGCTCATGCTTCGAAATTTTCAAATTAATTTCGGGTATACCACATCAGTCCGATTTCACCTCACCTTCCTTCTGTAAAAGCTGTAATATAAATGCATTTTTAGCCAACTACAGTACGATTTTTTTAATTCTTATTGTAAATCTACAACACAAATAAGGATAACTACTAGATTCTAATATATATATAATAGCTTCATAGAGTGTTTTAAATTACTAAGCCTGCCAGTTAATGAGTTAGGTTTTGTAGACAATTTAATTAATTTACAATGAGCATTTGTGATACGCATAGATACAACAGTCCAAGCACTATAGAATAAAATCTCTCGTATTTTTAAAAATATCTTCCATCTTGCGAGTTGTTCTATTTCTTTAAATACGGATGAATGGAGACGTATTCAATTTGCTAACGATTGAAAAATTAATTATTGATTTTACATAACTCCCACTATAAGTGAGTTCTAGGGATCATGAGAAAAGTGAGTTGAAATTGGGGGTAGGCCTCCCAAGAAGACTTGAGTCAGGAGGGGGCAAACGACCACCCTGTAAACATACGTCACAGCATTCCCCCACCAGATTCCAGCACAAAGCATGGAATACAACCGCTGTTGTATTTATTATTATTGAACTAACTTTTGGACTGATTATATAATGTATGTCGGTAAACATTAACAAATCATTGCTGATTCTACTTACAGGTGGATTTTTACTTAAATGGGGTTGAGCCTGACCTGTCAGAGGTACCTAGTTTGTTTATTACTGAAATTAAAGTATATATATTTAATTCTTGTGGAATCAGGGTAATGTTTTTGTTATTTATACTATAATATTTGAGATTATTGCTGACATTATCATGTCTCATATTTTGTTTACATTATCATGTCTCATATTTTTGTATCTTTAGTTATGATTCATTCCCAGAAAATGCATTGTTTCAAAAGAATATTGAATTCAATATAGTCTTATATTAAGGTGTGTGAAATTTTATTATAACAAACTAAATTTATCATTTCTATTACTTCACATTAATTTGAATGTGCTTGATTATATTTGAAACTAAAGGAATAAATATATCTACAATACTTCACAACTGTTTAGTATTGTCTGATTTTTAATTATTTACACTGAAAAACAAAAGGTTTCATTTATTAATCAATTTAATATTTTTTTTAAAAATTCAAAAGTGTATACATTAGTTATAATCAGCAAAAGTTTTCATACTAAATCATATCTAATATTATATACATTTATTGGAATCCAAATTTATTTATTAATAATTGAAATACAGTCATTTGAGTTGTTTGTTTTTTTCCGGTCATCTTGAAAGTCACTTATGAGGGTATTTTCAATTCTCATTCTTTTAGCAATTTAGTTTTAATATGTTTTATTGGCTTTATAGTTTAACCCGAGATTAAATATTATTCTTATCAATTGTTACAGTTTTTAGATATTCTCATATCACCTTCTTCCATCCTTGTTAGCACGGAAACAGTATGATCCTTCCCATATAATTGTCCCAATTCCCCTTCACAGGCTGTAATGGTACTGGTTTTTTATTAGATATTTAAAATTCTTATTGTTGACCTAAATAAAATAACCCTCAACAGATCCTTTTCAGTTGAGGTCGAGACTTCCCTTAAATTAATCTTTAATGCTTTCATTAGTCCTACTGCTTTCGACTAATTATGTGCAAGTTGGTACATGCTCAATAGGCCTGACAATTCATTTCATTGATATCAATTATTACTGCTTAAGCTGTAACTTCCCCAAGCCAGTAGAAATTGAAATCAATTATAATTTGAATAATATCAACTTATAGTTATATATATATATATATATATATATATATATATATATATATATGAATAATTACTAATAGTTGTAATAATTCCAGTGAATACAAATTTTACACTGTATACGAAGTAGTTAGGTAGCTTGGATTGTAATAGATTGTGGTGACCACTGCTGATTATACAACCATATTGTAAAATTTAATTTTATTTTATCGCAATTTAAAAAATAAAGTATTGTATCATTAGTATTCTGCTGCTAACTAAATAGACTTCAATATTTTAGGAATGGCAATGAGCAGCTGGGAAGATGCCACATGGTGGTCTGGCGCTTATGAAGAAGATACCACTCATACTTTAGAATTGGATGGAGAAAATGGAGCATGGGCGAGGGGTTTTCTTCCTCCTCCTCCCCGTCCAAGTTTCCTTGAGATGGACATACCGACTGATGGCCTTACTACCTGTGATCTATGTACATGGGCAAGTGATGTCCATGGAAATATTACATCAAGTTAATAATGTTTATAACTTTATTTTATGACATGAATTTTTAAATTAAGCATCATGCAGTTTAAAAATAAAAAATCATTGTTTCAGGAAGTAGTTTAGCATTTTTTCCTTGGTCTATCACCTTGATAATTGTTTCAATTTTGTCGGCTCTTGTTGGAGCTGCATTGATGGTTTCTGTGAGACATTGTTTTAAGTTAGTATAATTTTTTTTTATTGATTATGAAAATTGAAAATCAGCATACTACCAATAAACATCATTTTTTTATTTGTTTATTTTCAGAAGGGTGAACACTAACAATAGGACTCCTGGTAAGTATATTCTTGTTATTTAGGATACATTTATTTGGTTTACAATAAAATTCCTCTTAAAACCTCTCTTATCCAGTAGTCAAATATTTCTTGGCTTCATAAATGTCATTCCTTCCTTGAATTCAAAAGGAAACAAATGTTTGAATATATCTTTACTTCCTGATGGGTCGTTTTTAAATTTTAATTCCTAGGTTTAATTTGTATTCACTGCTAATTTAGTAATGATTCTTAATTTTTCATTTAGATGTCTGGCGTTGATGGTAAAATGAGAAACCCTTCAATATCGGTCACAAACTATACTTAATAAATCAAATTAGAAATGTCATTTCATCCAAAACCTGCTGTGATTTTTGTTCATAAATTAAATGAATATATGTATCTCCTTTACACACTTGCCATTCCCTGAAATTGAAGCTTTTGTCTCGAGAACACCTGTTGGTCTGAAGTGCGGATGTTCATTTTGAATATTTAATGCTAGATTTTTCCGATCTATATATTGAAAATGTACCCATACTTATTAATTGACAAAATATAAATTGTAAAAAAAAAAGAAATGAATTTGATCGGTATGATTTATGTGTTTGCCTAACTAATTCATTTTGCATCCAACTAGTGTATCTAAATGAAAAAATAATGCTTAATTATCGATTTATTTAAAAATTAAGCACTGGATAGGATTAACCTTTGGTTATAGGAAATAAGCTGGTATTCTGTTTCCTTTTGTACAAAATGCAAAAAAAATTTAATGAAATAATTTTTTTAAAGTTGGATATGCTGAGGAAGAGAGGGAAAACCATGAAAGAGAAGTTAGTAAAGGAAGGACTGACAAAAGAAGACAAGGTGAAGGTGGAGTTTGGTGTTGGTTATCTCGAAGACCAACATTAGAATCCCCTCCTGAGGTTGGTTTATTCATTTTACACTAGGTTTTATTCATCAGTTATTAAGAAATTTTCTCAGTTTTCATTTCCATAAAAAATATATAACCAATATAGAAAGTCGATCCATAAAATTAAAATGATAGTATTCTCTGACGAATTCTTTAACGTCTTGAAACTTAGAAAGAACCACTCATATATTACCACATTTGAAATACGTGTGCTTTTAATAAAGCTTAGTATACATGCTTACTAGCTACCCACATAAGAATTCTTTGAAGTAGGCTGTTCTGAATCTACTCTGAAAGGCTATTGATGCTAATTTTTCATATGACCCTACTTAAAATATTATTAGATTGGCTTTTATCTCCAAATTCCTCTTTTATGGATTAAGCATTAATTTTAACCCTTTCTGTCCCAGAGACTATTTCAGGTTCTTCCCATATGGGTGCCAGTCAAGTAATGTTTTTCTAAACAAAAATTACATTAAATATTGTGCAGTAAATATTATTTCGTTTCTTAAATCCTCTTTCCTAATTCAAATAATAGATGACTAGCGAACTGTTTCGTAAGTTTTAATGGAAAAGAATAGATAAGCTGATAATGGGTTAAGCCTTACCTATTTCGTCTACAAAGTAGACTTCACTGGATCACGACAGTTGTGAAAATTTTGAAATATTTAATAATAAACTCACTTGTCACTCTCTTTGTGGGTGGTAGGGAAGAGAGTGGTTGAAAAGAAAAATATCCTGAAGGGAACAACTAACAGTGTGTGTTTGATAACTACAAAACAGTTTATTTTGAAAATGTATTCCGACCATTGTGTTATTTTGGGAAGCTTAATTTTTGTCTTGGGAAATTACCTGTCTTGAATGACCACCAACTTTTAGTATATTTAGTTCAAAATAACTTTCAAAACCAATTTTTTCAATCTAAAAAAAAATTAAAATGAAATAAAATTCAGATGCTGGTAGTTTTCTAAAGTTAATATGTTCGTGTTCTTCCTGAATGTTGTGGTTATTTAATTATTAATGCCTAATACCAGTGTGACTTCATACATTACTATTTATTATTAATTCATTTAATTTTTTATTTGAGTTAAAGTAGTATAATGATTTTCAGGTATCAGCTACTAACCATTATACTGATGAAGCATATGCTGGTGTTGAAGCACTTTATGCTGAATTAGACAAACCTGTTTACCAGAATACTGGTTATGTGTTGGATGCTGAACCATCATCTCCACCAAGTTCTGCTTATTATTCAGATTTCTCAGAAAGAACTTATGAAACTGTTGGTGGAAATAACACATGGGAAATGTGCCAAATACCACTATCTCGTCAGCGTCTTTCTGCTATATCTGAAGCTGCTGTCCATTCTGATTATGTTTGAAGTTGAGCCCCATTATATGCCTTTTATATATCTTGCACAGATAGAAATATATCTGCCTGTGCAACATACAAAAAAAATCACTGCCACAGTATTTTTATAGATACAAATAAATACAAAATCTTTGACAAATTATAAATATATAAACTTTTGTATTTTTTTAATGTACCGAGTAGTGAAGGTAATTTCAAAATATGTATTTTATTATATTTTATAATAATAATTTTTCAAGAAGAGATTTTTTTTATTTTTGAGATTGTTAGCTTTAAAAAAAATTGGCTTATAAAATTTTTATAAATGTTAATTAATCGAGCTTATTGATATTAAATGGAAATAGCTATATTTTGTCTGTTATTCTTGGAATGTTGGTACAGTTTGTTAGAAACTATTTTATAAGAATCAATAATTCATTAAAATATTTATGTCTATTTAATTGTTCAAAAACAAGGAAAACATTTTAGTTTTAAATTATATTACATGAAGATATTTTCTAGTTTTTTTAGATTATGTGTTAATTTTACCATAGTTGTTAATAAAGTTTATAAGAACCTTAATCCTTTTGTCTGTGTTACCTGCGGCTCCTCTCTTAGACTTTGTGGACACCTGAAAAGAACTGGGTAGGGACAAGGTATAGTCCAAGGACACATACCAAGGGAAAACTTGGTAAAGAAATTAACCCAAAACATCCTTATATAAAAAATAAGATTACTATCAATAAGAATAATCCTAAAGAAATTAATAAAATAATAACTTCAATTTTAAACCAAAATTCGCCAAAAACGAAATAATGAATAATAACTATAATTTAAAATAAGATTCACTATCCTGTCTGTTTAGTGATCAAAACATTACAAAAGAGAGAAGAAAAATAAAATATTTAATAGTAAGACTCGATTGGCTCTATCAACAATTGAACTAACATCTGGCTGTAGCCCAAATCTAGTCTCTAGGGGTAAACAAAGGCTTATTCGTGCTAACATAAACGTTTTCACTCCTGTTCCCGTAATCTTGGCTAACTTTTTTCTCTCATAAGAAGAAATGAGAAATCCATGACTAGTTTCCCGTGTCTGTTAACAGAGCTGGGCATGGAAAATGTTTTGTAAGCACTTCTCGACCACATATGAGAGCTTTAATAATATAATTTCTTATTTGTCTTTGGATTCTGATTCTTCCCCTGTTTTTTAAATATTGTTAGGTAGTGTAAAGTTTAAAAATATATGATGATTTTATTTTTATGACAGACATTTATTCTAATAAAGATGGCATATCCAATTAGTATACATTGCAAAGATACCTCAAGTTTTCTAACAATTGACAGAATTTTTCTTCCGATTTCAGGTTTTTCTCTATCTATTTTTTGTATAAAGATTCTTATGAATTAAATTATTTCCACTTTGTTTCAATAGAAAACTACATAAACTTTTTTCCATTTTACTCACCAAACAAATTTAATTAAATTAAAACCAAAATACCTATATAATTAACTGAGTTGGGAGATTCCAATTTTAATAAAATAATATTAATACTGCAGTTATATATGTGTTACAGTTAGTTGTAATTACGTCTCTGGATTGTAACTAGTTATAATTATAACTATACAAATAAAATTATTTTAAAGTGTAATTATATTAATGCAATTCCAAGTAATTTTATTATTGGTCAATACAATTACCTAACACCTAAATGACACTACAAACATTGTGAGAAAGTTTAATACAGCATACATTTTAATGACTAGAATTTCAGGTAATTTTAATTGAAACTACAAAGTTAATGAAATAATTCAATCACTTAACCTGAAGGAGAAATAGAAAACATGAATCATAATTACAAACATAGAAAGGAGTAATATCAATTACTAAACAGAACTAGAGAAATTTAATGGAATATTAAATTATAGTTCTTTAAAAACCATAAATTAAAAAAAAAAATGATAATTTTGCTTTCAAATCAGTTTATTATATAAACATCTAATAACTATTTACTGTATATCCATTAAAAGCCAGTTTTTTACTGTGAGGGCATTAATATGGGAACAATAACATTTTGGAAGTGTGGCCAAAATATATTTTTATATTTAGTGACTGAACCTCAAAATCCTGTAAAAACTTTTTTGATAAATTGACTGAAATCAATTTTAATTTTTGAAGGAATCTCAGAAAAAAAGCGTTTACCATTACAACCCATGAAGAGTAATGGGCTCAATGCATGGTAGGGACAGTACTATTTTGAATCTAACAGAATATAGAATTAAACAGAAGTTAACAGAATATATAATTTATCTGCAACAGCTGATCTTGAACTCCATACATAGGGATCAGGAACCAAGTATCTTATGTAATGAATTAGCTACCCCTCTCTCTGAAAACGGTTAAAAGGTATTGATAGAAGGTAGTGAAAAACAAATTCAGAATGCACATTTTTATTAGTTACGCAACATTCGATGAAATCAACATGTGAATATTATATATTATAGTACAAAATAAGACTTAGGCAATTGTATTTGATTATCAAAACAATGTCAATACGCTATGCTGATCCATCACTGATGATGTTTGCTGTATGATACTAATATAAATATTTTATCAGTACCATAATTAAATATCGCGGAAGAATAATGGCATTTTAAGTATTTACATTCAGAATATAATATATATTACATTTACAAGTATACATCAGCTGATGAAACTCAAGAAAATTGGCAAGATAATTACACATATCAGCCTGGAAATTTTTCCATAGTTTACATAAATACATTTTTTTTTCCCAAATGAAGAACAGACTTGAGCTTCTTTGTATCATTGCTGGATTAATCGAATATTATTTCATATTCTTCCAACAGAAACAAGAAAACACTGCAAAATTTTAGAAACCATATAAATATATATTAAATTATGACAATGTTTAAATATTTTTACAATTAATTTAATTTTACCTCAATCAACATCTACAACTGATCTTGCTCGTCTCGGCGTTGTATCAAGATATATTTTGAGTGCTCTTTCCTTTCTTGGTGAATAACCAGATATGTAAGGTGAGCTATTATTAGTAACTGTTGTTTCCTTGGTGCTTGCTTCCTGTTCTTCTTTGCTTAAACTTTTTAGTTCTTCCCTACTGTCACTATACAAAATAATTTCAGTTAAGAATTACTATTAATCATACATAAAATGCACCATATAATGAATAGTAATCTGTAAGTTTAATACCGATAAAAAATAACTGCTCCGTCCTCTCTTTCCCAGTCATATTTCCATTCAGACTCGGACTCCCAGAAAAGATGACTAATGCTCATTGCTGGCATGTCACATGGAAATGATGTTTTTCCTTTGACAAATTTGACATGCTCTACGGGGATGTCACTTATTTCGGAAAGCTTAAAAAAAATTAAGTAGGTTAGAAGTTGGTTGGCTCACATAATAATTTAATAACCAATCTTTATTGTTTTAAAAATGAAAGTAAGATAATTAAGATTTTCAATTAGTTTCCTAATAATTAAGCACTCATTATATAAATTCTACATATATTTTTTTAATTGTGTGGAAAAGGAAAATTATCTAACATATTAGGACTTTATAGCAATAGTACTTTATAAAACTAAATTTAATTAATTTATTAACCAAATTTTATTAATTACTTTATTGTGTATTTAATATATAAACGATAAATATGGCATTAATTAATTAATATCCAATTTCAAGATAAATTACAATTAATTTTCATTATTTATTAACTAAAAACATTCTAATAGATTTGATTTGAAACAAACCCACAGACTTTATTAATTACTTTTAAGTTAATGATAATAACCTCAAATGAATATCCAAAGTTCATATAAAAAATATCAATTCAAAGAAATTGAACTTACTATTCTTATAAAATTGTTTAAAAATTATAATTGAAAATTGTGCTAATACAGTGGATATAAACCACTGAATCTAAAATCATCTAGACAATATGATCTAATAGGATTCAAGCTTTCAAACAAAACATAAAATATGAATCCCCTGTTAATGTTAATCAAATTCACTTTAGTTTGTAAATGTAGATTACTTAATGCTAGAATTCAACAAAACAAATTACAAATATTGAACAAAAAAGAAGTGATGTATAAACTGAAAAACAATTTATAAAATGTGATCATACTTTTTTACTTAGATTGGAGGCAGACGAAGAGTCGACAACAATTTCTTCAAATGGTCCAAGATTAAGTGTAGAGGGATACCATCTTCGAGCAAATAACAACACCTGATGAGGATTCGTTACTGGTTCAGGACCCTCAAGCTCTTGTAAATAAACTTCAATCCGTTGTCTGCTCATTATAGCACCTTCGTCCCATACACCTGAATCTTTCAATACTTCACCAGGATTTTTCCAATTCTGTTCCCTTAACCTACACCTGAAAACAATGATTTGTGTATTAATACTTTATTTACCATAATTACTTTAGAAAAGAAAAACAAATTACATAAATGTACTGCCCCAATAATAACTTTTCTAATTCGGGTTAACAAGAAGACAGTTAATTTTATCTATATGTTAAGTTCAGTCTACTTAAAGAGATCATATATCAAATCAATATTCTTTCATAGTATTAATCAACTATCAAAAATAAGACTAATGTTTATTGGATGGTAGTACAGCATAAAACTAACTTTTTACTATAATTTTTTTATTCAAATCACCCAATGCCAGCTGTATTTAAGATTATTTTACAATTAGATTGAGGTATTGCCAAATAACTAATTAATCAACTGGGGCAAACTCAGATTACCTTACAGAAAAAAATCCAATAATAACATGCCTATGAGTGATAATTAATAAAGCTTATGATCAGGAGAAGGCATTAGGAATAGAAAAAAATAATGCTGAATGAGCAGTCATTATTTAATATACCATAAATAATAATCTTATTAAATCCAAGTTATAATTATTAAATAATGATCTCCATGCAAGTTCCGACACATAAGAGGCTTATGAACATAATTAGGATGAATGGCTGTCCAGCAACCAGAGAACCCCAGATGGAGCTGATAAAAAAGGATTAGTTTATCAGTTAATAACATAAGGTAACTACAAAAAAACAATAAAATCACTATAAATAAAAAGTAAATGAACTTGTTCAAAGTATACCTGAAGTAACAATGATGTAAGAACAATCAAATCTATGTGGCATAACTTAAAAATGACAGTTATTATGGCAACAAATGAAATTCGTACAAAAATTTCAAAAAGAAGAGATAATGACTGGTAGAAGCAGAATATGAAATAGCAATTGAGGATCGAAACATCAAAAGAGCTTAGTTTTTTATTAGGAGTACTCGCCAAAGCCGCAATAAATATAGAAATGCTGAGGTACTAGCCAAAAAGATTGTTCCAAATCAAAAGCAAAGAGCGTTGCAAAAGGAGGGAGAAGAAATTAAATCTTCCAGACAGCCAAATAAAGCAAGAAAATGTACAGGATGATAAATAGCTTTAAGAGGCGGTATAGGCATCGAAATTCGGTAATAAAAAGTGATAACAGGGAAGTGCTGGTGAATGGAACATAATGCAAAATCAATGGGAAAAACATTTTCAGAGGCTATTAAACCATGGAGAGACAAATTCATCACATATTAATGCTAGAGAAGATGATGATAGTAATGAAGGATATAGTCAGGGGAATGAAACACCATAAAGAGCCTGGGACAGATGGTCTGCCAGCAGAACTTTGTAAAGAGGCAAACTGGAAGATTGTAAAAGAATTAATATCACTAATTCAGGAAGAAGAAGTGATATCAAGTGAGCGGTGTTACTTTGGGAACCCCAATTCAGATTTGTTTCGGACTTTCACCCAGCACTGCCATGTTATATTTTTTTTTTGTGCAAGTATTTTTATTTTATTACTTTTTTCTTTTCCACAAGCTATTTCTAAATGGTCATATTTTGGAACCAAATTGACTAACCTTTCATATGGAATTTTCAGTCCAGCCCGCTTTTCTACTTCTCTGAGAAGATCTTTTTTCAGTGTAGATATTGGTGTACCATTTTTAACAATCCAATCACAAATATATTGAACGGGCTGAAATAAAACAAACAATCAATATATCTAAATAAATACACACACACACACACACACACTTATTAATATAATTCAATATTATAAAAATTCATCATTATAATAAAACAAAAACAAGAACTAGCTATCCCTATGCAAACCATTCTCACAAATCAGAGGTTTATATCAGATTTTATGAAAAGGTTCTGAGCAATTGTGGTAACTAACAGCTTTTTATTCAACTGTAAACCTTTTGTTCATTGGATAATTAAAATAGTTACTGATTTAATTTGATGTTATTTAAAATTATTCTTGTTATATACTTTTGCTTGTTAGAATCACACAAGAGATATACAAAACCCACTTTAAGTTAAAGTCAGGGTCTTAATTATAATAGTAATTTTAATTATTACTATGTTAATTATATGAAAAAACTGTGTGTGAGTATAAGTATATAAATACACGCACACAAAAAATTTTAATCTTTCCTTTTAAATCACAAGAGGAAAGAATTTTAATCCTTACTTTTCATTAGCAAGGAAGAGTTGTAGGGACTATAAGCTAAAAATGGTTCAAATTATCATTTAAACTACACTTATTGATCAATAACAACTGAGAGATTCTTACATTAGGTGCACTTAGAACAAGATGATTAACGGTAATCCTTTGCTCCCCTTCACTTAAAACTCTTTCCAACTTCACAGTTATCCTCTCGTCATCTTTACACCACCTCAAGGAGCATGTTACTTCCTGCCCTTCAGCACCTTTCAGTAGTTTCATAAACCTGCTAGCAACTCCCAAATACTTTTCCAATTTTTTTTTCAACTGTGGGATGTCGATGTTCTTATCAACAACCACTCTCAACACTGGAAAAAAAAGTGATAATTTAAAATACAGTTTAAATTCATTAGAAAAAAAAATCAATGATTATATATAGCAAAATAAATTTATAAATATTTATTTGCAATGATTAACCCTTAGAGCTCTATGGAGGCATATATGCGTTTGGCAAAAGTCATCCGTGTGGCCTACGGCCGCATTGATGTGTTTTCTCTAAGTCATCGGTTTGGACTAAGAGTGCATATATGCGTTTGCTGGTTTTTTCAATCAATGTGCAGTAATTTTCGTGTAAAATTTATACAGGGGCATTCGTTAGTAATTTGCCTTCCTCAGGTAGCGGTCGATCAGTGTTAGGATCATAAAAATCTCCGGGAATTTTCGAAATGGAAACCCCATTTTACGTCCCACTCTTTAACCAATTAGATTTTACTTTCTTTTCTTTTACTGTGTTTTCGCGACACAAAGCACTGAAAATGAATCAGTCAGCAGTATCGTCTTTCCAGCGTAACAACCTCACGTTCTCGCTCGCGTTAACAACGATAGGGCCATATACAACTTGTTTGATTATTTTTTATTCCTGACACCCTACAAAATGTCAAATCTTGAAGAATATTTCACAAGGGACGACAGTGAAATAGAATGTAGTGAATCACTATCATCAGACATTGAATCAGAAGAATCAATTGGTGAAAGAACAACAAATAGAAAACAGCCCAGGAAGTTAAGCACATCATCGGAAGAGGAAAATTCAGAAGGGGACGAACATATCGAGACCTCAACAAGATGAAATATTATCCTGGTCAAAAATGAACTTAACTCCTGTAATACATATCTTTGACGACCAAAATTCCGGAGTAAAGAGAAATTTAAATCCAAAATCAACACCCTTAGACGCCTTTACGATGATGTTCCCGGAAGAATTAGTGTGTGAAATCACCGAACAAACAAATAATTCTTTCAAATGCGTACAACAGTGTACGGTCTGTAACAAGAGTTCCCGTTTGAAGAATCGGAAAGATACTTCAGTCTCCGAAATGTAAGGATTTTTATGCATTTCAATGCTAATGCCGCGTTCGAAGAAACTTTTGTTAAAGGAGTATTGGTTGACAGACGAACTGCTGAAAAGCGGTATTTTCCACAAAATTATGTCACAGTTACAAATGTTGCACTTCAACGGCAATAGTACAACCACGGACGATCTGTTAGTAAAAATACGGCCAGTTAACAATCAGATAAAAACTACCTTTTTGCAGTCATTCGTACCGTACGAAAATCTGTGCATCGATGAAAGTCTGTTACTTTACAAAGGCAGATGCTATTTCCAACAGTTCATACAATCCAAAAGAAGTAGGTTCTGCATTAAATCGTTTGTCCTTTAAATTGTTGTGACTGTAAAACTAATTATTTACTAGATTTTATAATTTATACCGGCCAAAAATTTCTTAAATAGGGTTGAACTACTTATATACAAGATATAAATAAACTAAAATGATACATACCAATTGTAAAGAATTAAAGAATAACATGGCAAAACATATATAAAAGTGCCTATGATTTAAATTATAGGATAAAATAAAGGTTATTATTTGAATTATATTAACTAAAACAATGGGATATGAAAAATAAATAAATTATAAAAAATAACAAAAAGAGCTTATAAAATGTCTATTTTCTCGTGGAAAGCACATCTAAACTTCTTAAACAGTTACAGTCTTATTGAGTCTAAAACTTTTTTATAAAAAAAAAATCATAAAATCTTACTCCTACCAGCATCTTAATAAAAAAAAAAGATCTCTTTATTCCCAATTCAGTATTAACAGAAAAAGCCAAGGAAATTATGGGAGATTACTAATGCAGTTTTATATGAAACTGTTCAACAATTGATCAAATCTTTCCCTTACATCAAATAGTAGTTCTGGCAACTACCTCAGAAGAGGCGTCTAAAATTTTCAATGTCACAAAGGTATGCGCAAAGATGTATTAATGAAAAATGTGCAGAAGGCTAATGAAATTATCCAGAGCCAAGTTCCAGAAAACTAATATTTTATAGGCAACTTAATGCATGCACATCTAGTGTAATAAATAAATTAATTATATATATGGTCAAGGGAGTCAGAAATTTAAAGAAGTCAGGGAGTTATGGTACTGTTAATTGTTTTTTGTGCATTTTGATTAGTCATAGGTAATTTTGACTAGAGCAGACTGTGCGGAGAAGTTATTGAATTAGAAAGCATCAAGTTAGTGTAGATAATTAAAAAAAAAATAATGTACTTAATATCAGAAGCCAAACAAGAAAATTCTAGTTTATTGGCAAATAAAAATACGCCCAAGATACCATTCAATATTGACATCATTCGAAACAAATTCCATCGTAATTAGATAGAAAATACCTACTTCGTTGTCCATCTTCAGCATTATATAATGACGCTTTGAAATAATAATTTTTGTTTGACTGTTCACTTTCAATATCCCAAGTTTCTTCAGCTTCACCATTTACTTGATTAACCTAAAAAAAAAAGATTACTAAGCATATAGTTCTATTATACATGCAACAACCCACCTGTTGTATGATTTGATTTGTATTAAAATTTAAATTTTATAAAATGCTAACATAATATGTGATGTTTAATTATTTAACCTTTGACAAAGTAAAAATATGTAAATTGCTAAGAAAAAAAAGGAATAAACGATGAATTTAATATTTATTAATTTTTCAACAGCAGATTTCCTCCTCTTTCAACATTTTGGAGTGTATCATGAAATATTGGACATCCTGTTATTAGTCTTCTGAGGATATACCATAACATTTGATGAGGTTTGGAAAACTGATTGGCTAAGTTATAACCAGTTGAATAAATACCTGTTCTATGTGTTTCACATGTGGTCTCATATAATTTACTTTCATTTTTATTTTATTTTTTTAATTTATTTATTTCTAATATAATTTGCTACAATACACAAAAGTAATATGCTGTACCAAACAGACCAGTCTCTAACTTCAAAAACTTGGACAAATTTAAATGTATCTATAAAGAATCACATATACAATGAAAAAAATTATACAAAAAAACTTAAACAATAACAATAACAATAATATAAGATAATTTGGTATCCTACAATAATAAATGCTTTGCTCTTTTATGTATATACCGCTTCGTACTATTTTTTGTCTAGTTCCCATATTTTTTATAAGTGGGTTTTTATAGTTTACACTTAAAAAAGAATTTTTGCATAATTTATTGAAAAATACATTAATATACGGTATACATAATTCTTTAAGCATAATTTTAACTTTAGTGTAATAGGCATAGTTTGCAGCAATTCGTAGGCATTTGTTTTGAAATATTTGTAGTTTTTTATAATTTGTTTTTGACATATAGCTAAATAATGGACAGGCATGTGTTAGAATAGATCGTAAGCAGGCTTTTTATAATAATAACTTATTATCTGTGCTTAATTTAGAATTCCTATTGAAGTATGAATATATAGTACACAGAGCTCTATTAGCTTTAATACACACATAATCAGTGTGGAAAGTTAAAGTTAACCTTTTGTCCATGTTAATCATTGTCCAAGGTACAGGCATTCTGTTTACATTCAGTTGGGGGATATTATTCGATCGTCTCTTAGTAAATAATATGGCTTGGGTTTTGTCTTGATTTATTTTAAGTTTCCATTTATTGTAGAATCTCTCTATTTTTTTTAGAGCTGTAGTCAGTCTATTTGTAATTATATCTGTTCTATAACTTGTAGTATAAAAAGCTGTATCATCTGCATGTAGGGATTTTTGCACTTTGAATGTATTCGGTATGTCATTAATATAAATACTGTAGAGCGTTGGCGATATTACCCCGCCCTGAGGGAGTCCGGCTGTTAGTGTACGTACTGTGGAGTAGTGGCCTTCTATAGTTACTTCAATCGTGCTGTTTGCTAAATAAGATTTAATTAATGCTATTAAATATGGAGGGAAATTGTAAAGAGTGAGTTTGAATATCACCCTGTTATGCCAGATATTGTCGAAAGCTCTTTGTACATCAAGTAATACCATACCCGTATGTTGTTTATTATTAAACCCCTCAGTAATGTGGTCGGTCAGTCTGCCTAATTGAGCTATAGTAGAATGCTGGTGTCTGAAACCAAATTGTTCATTTATAAAGATTTTATTTTTAATAAATTTGTTTAATCTTTGATGTATTATTTTTTCTGGTATTTTACCTATAACGCATAACAAACTAATGGGCCTGAAGTTTTTTGTCCTTGTTAGGTTTGGGAATCACTTTAATTATTGCCATTTTCCATATCTGTGGGTAGTATTTTAGTTTTAACATTAAATTTATCAAATGTACCAGTCGTGTGATTCCTGCCGGTGGTAACTTTTTTAAGTATATTGGAAATATTGCGTCATTACCGGGTGTTTTTTTCTTATTAATTTTTTTGAGAAATTTATAAATTTCTGAATAGTTGCACAGTGCATGTTGGGGGGGTATCAATATTTTGGTTTGATTATCTTTTCACTTCTCTATTTATTCTTGTGGTATGGCTATTGGTTCCTAAATTATTATTTTGTTTACTTATTTATATTAAATGGTCCGCTATCAGATTAGCTTTCCCAGCAGCACACTTTCATGACTATCTGAAGATTGTAGAGTAATTCTAGATTTCTTGGTCAAAATTATCATCAATAGACTAATGTTTTCTCGAGCAGAACAAGCTATAGAACTCTCCTGGGTTCTGCTATCATAGGGCATCCGGAACAAAGTATTTTATGCTGAGATACAGTTTCATGAAAATGTCTAAAGGCTTCTTGCAGAGTTTCAAGGAAACTAATAGCATTGGCTACATATCTAATGTAATGTCAATCATAAATACTAAACCACGTACATCATCAGACCTCAAAGGAATTTTAAAATTAATGAAGAAAACTAGCTTCAGGATTGAAATGAGAAAGTATAATCATTTTATGTAAATATTGACAAATCAAATGAAGTTAAAATCAATTGTTACCTAAGACTAAAAATTAAGTATGTTCGCATCTACATCGAAAAATTTAAAAACTTCAGCAAATACTTATTTATTGATAAAAATGATGAGACATTTAGCCAAGAAAAAAATCAACTAAACAGAAATTTTTTCCTATTAGTAAATAAGAAACATATATAAAGGACAACATAATTGATTTACATAATTTAATTAAAATTACCTTTGCAGGAGTATGACTATCTGACGATGATAACTGTTGGTCTGAATCGCTGGGGCTTGAAAGAGGACATTCATTGGTCACTTCACCAATAATAGTTCTAAAAGATAAAATCTAAATTATTTATAAAATCAAAACAAATGTGTCAAATATAACATTAATAATTGTCTAATTATCCTAATAATAACATTGTATAAATGCTTATATAATAACCCATAAAGAAATAGTCTAGTTGTTTTCTAGACTAAACATGGTAAGAGAGTAAAAAAATTACCATTTTTTATTTATTACTCATTATCTCTATTGGAGATAAAATACAGCCTTCACAGTAGAACAAAATAGTTCTTTTCATTTTTTCCAAAGACAAGCGCTCATACAGGAGGTTAAAAATGGACGAGAGGTACAATTTACACATTTTCCAATAATGACCCAACTAATAAAAGATTGACTGTTATGTACATAACAACCTCTACCATTTCCAAAAAATCATAGTCCAATATATGCTTTGTATCAAAATCAAAAAGTGAGAGAATATAAAATAAGCACAGCACTGAGTACATCCTTACTTTATAAAACTGGTTGTAAATGAAAAGTACCTTTTAAAACAAAACTATTATATTGAATTGTTAATATGCACACCTTTCACTGTCGGTTAAACTACTATCTTCACTGGTGCTTTGATCAGAAGTTCCTCCAGCTCCACTCGCATAGCCAGGCTCCTCTTCAATACCATTAGTCAAAGGCAATCCTTCACCTAAAATGTATATTTGACTTTAAGAATCATTTTTGATAAATAAGACACGATAGTTTGTGGTTAAAAGAACATAATAAGGCTTTTTTTTTTTTATAAGTAAGAAGATTTTTTGAGCCCTAATTAACACACCAATCCTTTTCAGGAACAATAAAGAAGCTGTAAAAACAAGAAAACTTAGTAAATTACCTCTTTCTTCAAGCAACTTCTTTCAATAAAAAACATTTTAATGAGAAGCAATCATGTTTACATTAAATTATCTATCATCATTATAAAGGGATTTTGTCAGTAGAAAATATAAAAATAAGGTTATATGTTGATTTTTTTAAATATTCAATGCTTGAGTGGTTTTCTCACAACATTTTAGAATTTTTTGTAGAAACAAATAATACATTCCATGCCATTTGGCTTAATACATGTTGTTACATAATTCCTTACAATTAAATAAACTTATTTACTAAACAGAGAAGACATGAAATTAGACAAAATAAAAATATATGGTAACAAAAAAAGGTAGCTAATCTGCCTTTTGAATTTTTTGAGTAGTAAGGTTCCTTACAATAATACTTGTGTTTTATGTCTAAAATGGTAATGATTGTAAAATGAGAATTTTTAGAAAAAAGTAAAAAATTCTGTTCCTACCTCATTATATTCAGGCAGGTAATGAGCATCAAATGTTCTTATTTTTTCTATCCACAGTGCTCATTCAGCCTACGTCATCTCAATTATTAAAAAAAAAATTGAATAATTTTTAATCAATAGTTGACCACCAAAAAACGACATTTTGGTCTTCGATAAAGTTTGACTAATTTTGAATTTGTAAGTTCTCAAATTATTCAATTTCTAATTACCACTTTTAACTCTAATTGCTACAATTTCATTTTGAGGCTGAAATGGGGTAAAAGTGTGGATAAAAATCTTATTGAAAATCAATTATTTTATCAAAGATGCAATCAATTGGAATTACATCTATAGATCTTGTTTATGATGCTTTATTGAGTTAATATGTAGAAATTAATTTTAACCACTTCTTAAAAATTCTAATTCCAAAAAGTTAGAATAATTTCAAATTAACACATGGGAAAGTATGTACTACAGCCTACAAGCCACTTTACTGCTTACTTACAAAAAATTGGGAATTTTAAATTCTTCGCAATAATTAAAACTTTAGTTTCCGCTCACACATGTGAGTCATGATCGGAACTGTTGTTAGTGTCCACTCATACAAAATGTGCATGTTACTACCGCACAAAGTTTTTGGCCACTACCACAATTTCTGGACGTTGATTTATGAACGCTAACAAGTTTGGATTTTGCTTCTTTGATTTTAGCTAATTATTGTTTCATTGCGTTTTTAATTCAATTTTTTTAATTAACACTATTCCAACTGGGTAAAAACAGGTGGGATACAGGACAAAAAAAGAAAGAAAAAATATAATGGACATCAAATGTTTAAAAAAAACAACAAAAAAATAAAGTATCTTTTTATTCAATAAATTGTATTATAATTAACTCGTTTACATGAACATTCTAATAACGATTTTATTTGGAAATAAAAATGTATCTACGAAGGGATATATTGTATTTGTTATGCGAATAAAATTAGCATAAAATAATATTTTAAGTGTAAGATTTGACAAACACTGTTACAAATAAGTAAATGTGTTTGTACGGGCATGATTAGACTGAATAGAAAGAAGAAAAAGGATAATGAAATGAAATATAATAGCAAAATAGAGTCGGGGTTTTAAATCAATTGGCGAGATACTGAAACATGTGGTTTATTAGTTTTAAATACAAACATGAAAATGAATTAGCTTACAATTAAATAAAGAAAGATACAAGCAAAAGATGACTTATATCTATGTACAAAAAAGGAGATAATGCAGTCTTTACTGATGAAATGATTATGAAAAGAGTTAATATATCATATAAACAAAAACATTAACACTGGGCAAAATGGCCGCATGGTGATTGAGTACTAGAGTCTTTATCTCGATCGTTGAACGGAATGATATAGTCTTTGTTGTTATTAAATTGAATGAGAAAAAGCGGACTTACGGTGGTGGAGTTAATTTCGTCACCTCAATTCTGACTGCATCTGGTATTAGGCGATCTGGTGGTATGGAGGTTGTACTTCTGTATCTCTTCTGGTGGTGCTAGGCGATCTAGGGCCTTAGGCGAATATATCAATGTCCTGCGGTGAACGGCGACCTTTTGGTGAATGTCCGTAGGTTTAGGATTCAGTAGAGAAGAGTGGAGAGATGTTGCCAGCTCGCAGTCAGGATGCGAAGTGGGCAAGAAGTGAAGAGCACGATTCGGCCGACAGATGGTGTTTCAATCTTCTTTCCTAATCTAGATGGCTATAGCCGATCATGGCGGCGGTGACTGGTGAACTTGAATATACCAAGCTTTAAATGTTACGCTACTGAACATCCTCTTTATTCGTCGCCATGGAAACAAAATGTGAACAAGATCTGCGAGAATCTAATTTTAATTTATGAAATTGATCCGCGACTGAACAGTGTTGTTCTTGTTGTAAATAATAGGTTGGGGAAAAAGAAATCCATTATTTTTGTGTGAAATTCAAAACTTTATTTAAGATGTTTCGGATTGTCCGATTTGGGTCAAAATGCACCGTTTTGTTGTATAATTTGTTGTCATTTTAAAGGTAGCTTCATAATGCCTCTCTAATACAAGCCTTGGTCCATATTGGCTAGTAATCGATTTTCATAATCTTCTTTTGAACCCAATTTCTTATCACTCAGGAAATTTTGCAATGAGAGAAAAAGGAAGTAATTGCTTGGTGTCAGGTCTGGACTAAATGGTGGATGCATTAAAACTTCCCAACCAAGCTCCCGGAGTTTCTGGCAATTCACTACAGACGTGTGTGCCCTTGCGTTGTCCAGTTGTTGCAGTAGAGATCTGAACTTACTCTTTGGCCGTACGGAAGTAACTCATAATAAATTATTCCTTTCAAGTCCCACCTAATACACAGTAGAACCTTTCTGGCCGTTATCCTGGTTTGGCCACCTGTTTGAGCTGCTTGACCACGATCGTTTTCGCAAAATATTGTCGTATGTGACCCACTTCTCATCCCCAGTCCCAAGAAATGGGCCAATTTAATAATATTTTTTAAAATTATAACTATTTATTTCCATTTAATTGAGAGCTAATCGATGCACAATATATTTTTTTAATCTGTCCTTTGCTAATACAAATAGATTAGTTGACTAACACGTGAGCATGCAACATATAATTGCCCATGGGAGAAACATGGATGTTCTAGGTCCAAACCGCAAATTGACATTGTCTCTGGCCTTGAGACTTGTTGATGGTTAAAGCATAAGCCAAGCGTATATCAAATTGAAGTATTTTTAACGGCATTATGGGTTCTGATGGTATCATTGGAATACGTAGCTACAGGACAACTTCTCCTTTAAAGATTCCAGTCAACATTGCTGCTTCAATAACATTCCCAGTGATATTTTTGATAACCAACGTGTAAGATTCCATAATTGGTGGATTCAAATTACGCATAATCAATAATAATGGCTGGCACATATCACTTAGAGGCATGAAAAATAGTTTACATCCTATTCTCAGACCTACTGAATATACACACAAAATTTCATAAGAATCGATCAAATCGTTGCGGAGGAGTTTCGTTACAAACACTGTGACACGACAATTTTATATACATTAAAATAAAAAATAATTATCTGTACTAGAAAATAATGTGTGAGTTAGATCAATAAAAAAAATCACACCTCTAAAGTGGTTATACTGCATGGTTATAATAAACATTAAAAACAAAAAAGAAGTTATAATTTAAATATTTTTATTTTGAAGAGAAAAGATTTGTCAAATCTAGGATAGGAAAAATAGGATCGGTGAAGAGAATGGATTTACCTGGCCGTGTTACGAGCCAGGTTAGCTCAGTTGGTTAGAGCACCACACTAGTGACGACCCGGGTTCGAATCCCGGCCTGGACAAACATTTTCTCTTCAAAATAAAAATATTTAAATTATAACAATTAATAAAAAAAAAATAGAAAAAAAAGTTAATTCACAATTATCCTGAAAATTAGAAAAAAAATAGATATGCTTAATATGCAGAGGCTGCTACATTTATTTAGATTACACTTAGCTTATGCCAAAAGTACCTGGCAAAGTTTTAAACTAAACATTCTAAGTAAAATCAGTCAAAAATGAAACTAACCAGTTGGTGTCGAGTCTGATGGTTTTTCTTCGCCATTAACAGTACAATTTTCTTCAACCAAAGGTGGAATCAACAGCAAATCTAACGCTTCTGTGAAATAAAATTTTATTTGATATTTTTTTATCCAAAAAAAAAAAATATATACATACATATATAATTCAGATAAGCAGGACCAATATCAATTGGAAGTCTGGTATTAAATAAATAGGAGATCAGCTATAAATATTTCCTTTGTAGATTTAAATTTTTTTGCAGAATTTAATGGAACAAGATTATTCTCACTCGGCCAGCTGTATTTGACCTGCTCCATCAAGGTTCAAGGGATTCAACAAGATACGAATTATTTACTAAATACACATATTAAAATCTGAACCATTATTGTACTATTAATAAAATCTAATGAAGTTTTTCAGATCAATGTTATTACTCACGAAGATAGGACAGGTAATCAGCTAGTACATAAAATTAAAAAAAGAGGTGCAATTATTATTTCAAAATTTAATTATATAGAAATAATTACCTTTTCTGTTGTCAGGTAAACTAAGATGGAGAGTAATGACATTTTTTACTTCATCAAGAAACTTATAAAGATCTGAATTTTGAAATGTTTTAGAAATATCTCCTTCAGGCCCATGGGGACAAACAAAGACCTGTAAAGTAATTACTAAATCAAATTGAAGTAATAAAAAAATATTTTTATAATCAAACGAATAGAAAAATCACATTACTTATCCAATTACATTCAATTTAATGTCTAAAACAAGAAACATGCACAATATAAATTAATTGGTGATATGAGAACTCTATAAGTTTTAGGATTATATTAAAATTTTATGAGTTTCCATCCCATTGGACAGTAGAAATGTGTTTTTAAAAGCACAACCCCTCCCTTAAATCCAACATATTCTTATTATCATAACTAGTTATCATTTAGTCGAAAAACACCTTTTTGGGATAATTTTCAGTGGTCCAATGTGAAAGGGATGAAGATTCAGAACCACATACACACACTTTAATACACAATTTAGCCAAAAAAAAAAAAATATATATATATATATATATATCGATTTTTAAAGCCACACAAGTAAAGCAAATTTTTAAATCAATCATAATGAAACTTCTTATTGCCTTAATTATTTTCATTACTGATTCAGTTAAACAAATTTCAGTTATCAGTTGTTTTTTGCATATTTATTATTATTATTACTTTCTTTATTAATGTAAATAATAATTTATTTTCTTTATAAGCTTTTCTTCTTATATACTGGACTATCCTTTAAATCATTTACTCATTGGTGAATTGTATAATAATTTATTTGAGAATAAGGAGATCAATGAGAACATTCTAATTTTTGTTTTCTAAATTGTGTGAAAGGCGCGAACAAATATAAAAAGAAAATTTAATTAAAAAGTTTTTAAAATATAAGAACAAGATCAAATAATTTTTAATTATTTTTATCCTGCCCATACCACTTAAGCTGGCGTTCCTCTATGACATCCCTCACATGTCTAACTCCCAGGATATCTCTAATTGTTCTGTTCCTCACGCAGTCTCGTCTCGTCTTTCTCGCAGCTCTTCTGAGATACCTCATTTCTGCTGACGTCACTCGTGAGACATTCTTGTCCAGGAGTACCCAGCTCTCGGCTCCATATAACAAGACCGGGAGGAAGACAGATCTAAAGATGCAAAGCATAGCCTCCTTGCTCACCTCCTCCTCCTGTTCTCCGCCTGCATATCTTCAACACCTCATCCATTACAATGTTAAACAGGAGTGGACTGAGGCTATCTCCTTGCTTAACCCCTCTTTGTAGATTCTGAATGGGGCAGACTTTGAGGTCCAAAAAGGCAAGGTAAACATTTCGTCATCGGTCCAACGCTTTCTCCGTAACCATCCTGAGAGAGAAGATATGACCCTGGGGTTGTCTTGAAGGCCAGAAAGCAGCTTGTTCTTCTTCCATGTGGGGTTCAACACATGCTCTCAGCTGCTGCTCCAGGATCCTTGTATACACTTTATACACCACCAAAGAGAGGTATATGGGCCTGTAGTTCTTACATAAGGTCTGGTCTTCTTGTATATAGGTATAATTAGATTTTCATCCCATTCCCCAGGTATGGTCCCTGAGTTCCACATCCTCTGGAACAGTGCTTTAACCAGTGTTGGTCCCCCAAACTTTACCGGTTCTGGTGCGGAACCATCCCTTCCCGCAGCTTTTCCAAGCTTAATATGTGCCACTGCATCCTCAACCTCTTCCTCTTGGATTGTGTCATCCATATCCTCAGGCTGTATGTACACTGTCCTCGGTCGGTGTCTTCTATCCACTATCCGGTCACATCAGTTTTCCTCCACTGAAAATTTCCCCTCATAGTATTTCCGCCATACCTCCAGAATCTCCTTCTCTGCCGTTACAAGCTGACCTTTATGTTCCAGATCTGTTTTCCTTTCTTTCCTCTCATGCATTTCAAAGAAGTCCAGAACTTCCGGATGTTCTCCTGGTAATTTTCTTCTATCTCCTTACCAAAATCCTCCCAGGCTTTACTCCAAGCTTGCTTCACGGTTGCAATGTTCCGACTTTTCATGTATGCTTCCCAGTCCTCACGTGATTTAGACCTCTTGTAGGCCGCCCAAGCCACTTTTTTCTCTTCCACCACTCTGGCAACTTCATCATTCCACCATTTTGTCATCCTGGTGCTTGGCCTGATCTCCTTCATTCCACAGCCCTACAAACCAGCTTTACGGATGCGATCTTTGATTGAGTTCCATAAGGGATCAAGTGCCATGTCATAATTGACATCCTCAAACTCCCTTTCCAGAGCTTCCACATACTCCTGCCTTTAATTTTCCTGTAGCCGAGTTTCTACTGCCATCCTATCATATCCATTCCTCTAAACTTTTCTAGGCTTCATAATCCTTGTGTCAGCAACCAAGAGATTGTGGTCTGTCTCCAACTCACCTCCTCTAATGACTTTGAAGTCCGTAAAGTACTGCTTGAGATCTCTACTATAGATAATGCAATCGATGATGCTTGAACCTTCTTGTCCTTGAGCTTCAAATGTTACCTTGTGAATCCTCTTATGGTTAAAGAAGGAATTTCCAATGCATAAGTCCGTAAGTATCTGTCCATTGCTGTTCTTTGTATCTTCCCCACCAAATCTACCCATCACGCCATGTGACCAATTGTGATCCTACCCAATTCTTGGATTTAGGTCTCCCATGAGGATGACACTCCTATTCCTAGTGGTTGCCGAGTTAATAGATTGCTGTAAGTCCTCATAGAAGTTCTCCTTATCCCCAACACTGTTATCCTCTGTAGGAGCATATACCTGAATACACGTAACCTTTCCCATCGTGAGTTCGATATTCATTACTATGATTCTGGAAGATATGGCCTCCCATTTATCTATCCTGTGGTACAGCTCATCCATCATGACAAACGCAACTCCCTCCTTGGCTCTTCCTGCATTTACCCCTAAGAAACCAGATGGCAAATTCTTGCTTCCCCAATTCTTCCTCTTCACCTCACTCAAACCCAAGATGTCCACCCTATACCTCTTGATCTCCTCAACTAGCTCTGCCTCTTTACCGGTGAGCATCCGAACATTCCACGTTGCTAATCTTATGTCCTTGTCCATGCCATATCTTTTCCTTGTTGACCGTCCAATTCCGAGGGTATCTTTGTCTCTTTGAATCTTATATACTCTGGGTATTGTCCGTATCCTCGGGACAACTGGCCTCCAGAGTATTCCCCCTCTGAAGGAAGGGTCCCCTAACCTGAAGAGCCAGTGGCTGTTTGCAGTCCAAGGACTGGGCGATGGGGTCGCCACATCCCTTTGCCGAATAATAATCATGTAGGGGATTTATAAAGAAAATAACTTATATTAATAGTTTTTTTGCATATTTTTTAACAATAAAGTTTTTAATAACAACTTCTATGCAGATGATACATGTCCATACCAATACCATGATACACCAATCGAGTTATTACATCCCAAAGCCTCCAATCCCATATCACTGATCTTGAAGAACGGTGTCAAAACTGGAGAATTAAAATAAATTCTCAAAAATCCCATCAAATCACTTTTACCTTACGTCGTAAGCCAATGACTTCCTGCCCTTCAGTATCCTTTAATAATATCCCACTGGTGCCTGTAGAGCAGATCCGATACTTAGGGTTGCACCTCGACAAACGATTAACCTGGAATCCTCATACTAGACTGAAAAGACAAGAAACCGCTCGTCGTTTCAGGCTACTTCAACACTTACTAGACAAACGCTCTAACCTCCCAATTAACTACAAAAGACTCATCTACATGACCATCATACGACCTATTTGGACTTACGAAGTAGAACTTTGGGGCTCCACTAAGCCATCGAATTCCTCTCGTATCCAATCCATACAATCCAAAATCCTTCGTAAAATCCTCAACGCTCCTTATTTTGTTAAGAATAAAGTCATCCATAACGACCTTAATGTCCCATATGTTGCTGATTTGGCCCGAATCCAGTATCTATCCTTTCATGACAAACTTCATTCCCAATCAAACCCTCTAGTTTCAAACCTAGCTTCCTCTTCAATTCCCGATAATCCTCCGAGGTGTCTGAAAAGAAGATGGCCACGTGACCTTCTTAGTTGAACTAGTGATTTGAGTACTACCAGTGGGGAGTTTCTCTACTTGCCATTTCTCATGTCATTATGTATCACATAGCCTATTTACTTGATGTATTATTGTAATACAGTTGTAAATCTCAATAAATAAATTTAAAAAAAATAATAATAACAACTTCTTCATGTGCAATTAGATATAAGATCAGCTGAATGAGATGCTAATTTTATGACAAAAATAAATGAATTTCCGATGCAACCAAATTACATATATAGTTAATTACTTATAATTAATTCAAGTGGTCATAAAAATTCATTAATAAAGGAGTTCAAATAATAGTTTTGCCTTTAAATCAATTGTAATCAATCTAAATTTAATTATTATCTAATTAATTTGTTCATTATATCTAATTTAAATAATAAGACTTATATTGTAACTAAAATTTGTCCAACTCTACAAATAATTAATATACTACAAGATTTGTAAAAAAAATTAAAGTAAACTTAATCATGTGAGAAAGAAATTAGTTGACTGTAGGTACTATAACATCATACCTTATGTATACCTTTATATAACATCTGTATACCTTGATATAACATCTGTTATATAATGTATAGTGTATACCTTTATATATAACATTTATACCTTTACCTTTATATAACATCTGATACTTATATTTTATATTTATATTTATATTTCACTTCTCGGCCTATCATACATTAGATTCCTTTTCTTTACGTTCTATAATATATTCTTCTCGATTTATTCTTAGGTATCATATTTTTAATTCATGTTCTTTCATTTCACTTATGATACTCCCCATGAGTCTATTTTCATACTATTGTTTTCTTTGCAATACATTTCTATCTTTATTATACTAAGTTGTCCATACTCATTATATTTATATCTTTTTCATTTTATTTTTTTCTGTTTAACTTCATTGCTCTCTTTGTATTTTGTTTTGCATTATCACCTTTCTATACATCTACCATGTAATCATCTTTATTCATATATCCTTTCATTATATATCCTTCATTTTTTTATATCTCTACATTTTGTTAATTTTTCTGTATCTCTATTTTATGTGTTTTTACAGTCTTTCGGTTTTTTGTCTGTTTTCTCATAGCCCTGAAGATGACCTACATAGTAGGTCGAAACGTCGGCACTTAAAATAAAATAGTTTCACCTATTTTTGCGTGTTTTCTTGACTGCACCCCCAACTATTAACATCCTATTAAACTTAATCATAATATACAGCAAAAAAAAAAAAAATATTACAGATAATAATAACAAATATTTAAGAAACAATGGTACATCAAGCACTTTTAAGTACTACAATAAAAATACTACAAAACAACCATATTTACCCTGTTGTAAGCAGAAAAACCAAGCTTATTTAGAGGTAAGTCGTTACTATCACTCATGTATTCTAATGAGTTTGGCTTTATAAGAATAAGATGCATTTCAGCACTTTTCAAAGGTATATAATTCTGAAGAAGTTTCTTCAGTTCACAAATATTTTGGCAAGGAGTAGTTCGAATTTGATGAACACTTTCTACTTCTTCCTTCTCAACATTAGATATATACACCGTTATATTTACATCTGAAATAAAATGTGGGAAAATATCAATAAACTGTGGTTGATAACACAGAAATTTTAAAATGTTAAAAACTATATTGTATTCTAAAATATTTTAATTTCTTAATTCAATTTAGATAATTGGTAATTTTTTTCTACTACAGAACTTACCACCAATATTGTAAGGTAAGAACATTTTATCTTTTTCACGAATTTCCAGAAATAGGTCATAACTATTGGTGAACCTCAAACTAGAAAATACTTCACCAATAGTTTCTTTTTCCCTTCCATCTAAGCTTTCTTCCATTTCATCTTGAGATTTATTGTAGGTTACAAGCCGGCACTGGTCTTCTGGTACAATACCCTCAAGTTTTAAATACTAAAATAAAAGATTTTTGTAATAAACTTGCACATTACATCATAAAAAAACTAATTCTATCAATAAAAATCCTAAATTTTTAATTTTATCTTCAGAAAAAAAGCAATGTCGATATATCTTATAATCAGCATGAAACATCTGTAAATGTTTTTAAAATTGTATACTGAAAGTAGAGGGTGTTTTTTAGAGGTTCACATCTTTCATAAATTTGCAAAACTGTCCCATTTAACAACCTATTTGAATTTTTTAAAATAAAGATTCTGTTCTAAAAACACACTCGTATACTATTTCAATTTCATTTTAATCGTCCATCAGATCAGCTAATTTGATTAACTATGGGTCCTTTTGTACCACATATACTCTAAATGATGAAACGCATCCTATGAGACATCAAACAAGCGATATACCGTCATATAACAAAGTATTCAGGAAGACCCAAATCAAACAATGCAACATCGTTGTCCATAATTTGAAAATCCAAATTTGTGAATCTCTAAAAACAAAAAATACCCTTTATATTATAATTGATGAGGGGCTATTAATGGAAGGTACCCACTAATAAAAAGTGGGTTATTAGTTATTTATCATTATTCAAATAGATATAATTATTATTGTACCTTTGAATATTGATAAACATCATAAAATATTTATCATCCTTATCAAATAGAATCAGATGGAATTAAAACAGACGTATGCAAATGCCTCAGCTGTTATATGCTGGAGATTATATAACACTATCATAGATATATATTGCCTATGAGGCATACCAAACTGCTGAGGGTTCTAAGGTCTATCAGCTTGTGAATTACGTTAAGTAACCATCTAATAGATCTAATGCCAATTCTTTATAAACTTAAGATAAAGTTATAAATCCAGGGATAGAAAGTTACCAAAATGGCTTGAGAGAATTTAATTAAAAAACAAGATATTTTACAAGAAATATTTATAAAAATTTTTCTTAAATTTCCATTATATACACTTAATCTTATACACTTAGTTAAGTATATTGGTATGGTAACTAAAGCTGTTAACTATGATATTAAAGTTTAATATAGTAGTTAACAACTAATAAACGGTTAAAAAAACTAAACCACGAGGATATTCAAAGGACCGTTGCAAAGGAGGACTAATAAAATCTTTTACTTTTCATTGTAGATGTTCATAAACAAGATAGTCATTAATAAAAATAATAATAGTTACACTGTATGCCATGGATTTAACTTCTGCCAAAGTAAGATCGTTGTGACAATACATTTTATTACTTCGGGAAGGACCAATAAGAGGATGGGCTGTGTGAACCTTAATCCTCACCATCTCTTCCTGTTTGGCTCTAATAGCTTTCTCCCTTTCCTCAGATTCCTTAATCTCTTCCAGCAATTTCTAAACATAAAATTATAGTACTCACTGTTTCACATAAATATAAAAAATATTTTAATAAATGAATTAAAAATGTGATATACTTTAATATGAGGGGGGAACTCTTCTTCAACCATTGAAAAGCAGTTGAGGTCTTTGTTGATCTGTCGATACATAAGCATGTAAGCATTAGTACTTGAACTATATGCTCCACTATAATATCCTCTTGCAGATCCGCCAGAACCTCCATATGTTTTCTTGATATCTTCATGAGTTATCTAAATGGAATCAGTTTTTTTTATTTTTTTTTTGTTCACTCATCAACATACTATCATAATACTCATGAAATTATGGGAAAATTCAATACTCACTGATGTTACAGATTGATCATTAAAACAAAACCATTCTCCTTTAGCAAAATCTTTTATATATGCATAATAATGACCACCACTAGCACTTCCAGAATGTATCATGATTGAATAAAGCTCATAAACAAATGGTCCTGTGCTCATGTATTGTTGCTTGTTTTTTTCATTTTCCTGAATATTCCCTGAATTACTACTCAGATCTATTCCTTCATCTTCCTCCTGAAATTAGAGAATAATAGTTCACTGGTAAATACATAAAAGATAAACATAATTTTTTGTTTTAAATGTGTTCATTCTTAATTATTAAACAACGCTAGGACCCTTATAGGGATAATGTTGGATAAGATTAAATATTGGTTGGATTGCCAACTTCGTGGTAGGAATAGTCATGTCAGGTGACATCAAACGTCATCATTATTATGTCATGATCTTATCTGCATCGACAGTGTTCCCCACTATTTCTTCCTCTTACTAGTACCTATAAGAAAATTTGAGGGATTAACGAGTGGGCACCTCTACTTAATATTAATATTATTATTCAATTGGCCTTTGGTGTTTTAATTTTGTGTTTATTTGCTCTATTTAATTACTAATTACATAACAAAGGATACAAGTAAATTAATTTAATTTTATTCTGAGTTTCATAGTTTTGGTTATTTATCTTAATTATCGAGATTGTTAATGTAGAAAAAGAAAGAGTGATTAGCAGGGGGAGGGAGGGAGAGATTAATTCCAAACTTTTTAATTAATTTAAAAATGTGTGCTATGTTGTGTTATGTATAAGAGAATTTTAAAACTAAAATTGTATTAATTTCTCAAAAAAAGTTTTCTTTTCATTAGTGTCTTCTTTAATATTCTCGAAATTAAAAATAATCGTAGTTTTAAATATGAAAGAAGAGTGTAATTATGGGAAATGTAGAAATATCGGTAATCATTTAATCAAGAAAAGAACATTTGGCAAAAGTTTTCTAAAATAGCAGATGATGTAATCTAAAAAACAGTATCAGTGTCAACCCCCTGTTCAGCATTTAGCCCTGAAGAAGACCTGCGAAACGTTGGCTTACCAATAAAAAGTTCTCCCTATGTAAGAGAATTTTCTTTACCACTACCCAGACCATTTTCTTCCTCTTAAAAAACAGTATGTTCAAGTTGCTTCTTAATCTATATACAGTAGTAATGGAGGAATAATAAAATGTATTTACTTTTCACAGTTTTCTCTGCCAGGCACCTTGCACACAATAAATGTGATTCAAAGTTACTATCCCATAAATCAAAACTGTTTAATGACCATAATCGAAATGAAAATAATAAAATTTAAAAAATTAAAAATACCTGATCAATGTCATTGTTTTGGGATTCCATAGCATGGCTGGAGTCTTCATCCAGAGCTGAATCTGCAGTTGATGAATCATCACATTTTGTTGAAATTTCTTGGGATTCACCTTCAGCTTCATTAGTGGGGTTATTGGATTTCACAAAATTATTTAAATCCAGAATTTCGGGAAACACAAGTCTTTAAATGAAACAAAATAATAAATAGTCCATCAAAAAAATGTACAACTAATTAAAAAATTACTTATTATCACGTGTTTCTATAAAATACTATTTAATACTAACTTGTCATTCAATTTAATCCTATGCATGGTAGAATAATCAAAATCAAATCGTTTAAGGTGAAGGGTCAGTAAATAAGGGAACTTAGTAAACTTGAGCCCTTTGTGAGCATCACATTTCTTTCCACAAACATCACATAAATATTGGTTGTTTCCTTCTAAAGTTTCAGGCTGAACAAATGCTCTGAGAGCTTCTTCCTAAAAATAAAAAATTAATTAATTAAACTAAAAATGTGTTAAAAATAAAAAATTAAACCTGGAGCATATCTGATAATAGGTACACACTAAATCGCAGCAACAAACCTAAACTATGTACTTAGCTGAAGTGAATTCTGTTTATTTAATGACACCTTAAATAAACAGAATTACGATTTTAACATGGGAGGATATATAAAACATTTTCTACCAGCTCCAATTTTAAAAATTTATCAAGTAGAAATCACTTTCCGTGGTTATTTAAAAAAAAAAAGTATCACAAAGCTATGGTTTTATAGCTTGTTTTATATATTAAAATAAAAAGGGTGTGATGTTTAATAGAAGGAAATTAACAGCTTTAAAAAAAATGACCTTGAATCCACAGATGTTAGTTTTCTTGAACTTTTGAAACTTGAACTTCTGGCTTCTTTACCTTTACCTTGTTTTAACTACTGAGATTCCAACTCTCACTTTGGCCATATTCGAATGACGGATAGAGATAGAGAGTCCTTATTAGCTTCTCGTATAATTATGAGAGCAAGAAGGTTTGCCGTTCCTGCAAGTCTATTACCAATGTCATTACAGACATCGTGGAGGCATTAAAATCACTTGTGACTAATATTAAATTAGATTGAGAACATGCGTTGCTGGTTTAAAAAAATTAATTATAGGGTTTTTCAGGACATGTTTCAGTCCCAGCACAATACCAGAACGATATATAATCGAATAACCTACATTATATCATAATGGGACACATTTGTGAGTTTTTACTACTTCTGTCAATGCCAATTTTTTGAAAACTTTTTTTCTATGATTAATCCTATTCCAAAAAAGTAATCTTTATTATCTCAAATACAATAAATGGTATAACTTTTGTTTTTCCTTGTCCAGACTGTCAGATTTCTTGGATAGCAGATAATACAAAAGTTGCCTATCAGGTTAGTTAATACTGAGGTTTCATGATAAGTTTTTTAGGGAAAACAGCTACCTCCTAGGGGACAACACCCTGATGCTGATTGATGATCCTAGCGGAGAGTACAATGTGAATGACCTTGGTCTGTAATGAAGGCATGAGTTTAGTGTGCTATAAATAGTAGACATGTGATTGTCAGTGCAAATCAAGTCTTCAAGATGATAATACCGATATGAAATTACATTTTATATACTTTAGTTGTATAATTGGCTACAAATATAAATATGTTGGTAAATACAAACATTGAATGAGAAATCTAATCATGTAAGAAATGTGAAATCCATATAAATTTATATATCTAATAGAAAGAAAATCTTTAAATCAAAATCCAATTTTTCCCTTAAAATTGGTGGAAAACTATTGGATAGTTTTGTCTCTACCACATTAAATGACCTCTTTCAAATTAACTGTTTCCATACCTTTGCCAAACATTACAAAAAAATATAAAATTATTTCTTTTGTCGTTCAGGAAACTAATAAACCATTTTTCATTAAGGAATCATAAATTTGTATTAAAAAAATATATAATTTTTACTTATGGTTCTCGAGTCAATTCTTTCTATTTCTTTTTAATTTGGTGACGTTTCAAGACTATATTAGTCTCATAATCATGCCCTAACAGTGAAAAAATGATCTTTTAGTGAATATATTAAATAACAATAATAGTCTAAGTATAAAATTGACACCTGTTAGATCTGACAGAATCTCGACAACCATATGTAAAAATTATTTATATAACATTCAAGAAAAGTTGAAACCTATGATATATATATATATATATATATATATATATATATATATATATATATATATACAAACATACATAGAAACATATATAGAATAGATTATAAACATTACATTATTTAGTAATTTTTATCACTTAAAAATATAGAATGGGTTTGCTGCAGCTAAGGCTGTCCTGAACACTAAACTACTCATTCTAAGTAAATTTTCAACTTACAACACTTCCATATGCAACAGTACTACCAAAGGGTCTTACTGGTAATGGGATATCAAGAAATGTGTCTTCACGAAACTTTTCTGTGCTACATTCCAAGCATTTAACATAATCAGTCATTTTTCCTATTAAAAAAAATTCAGAACAGTTATATTAATATAGATAAAAGCTTTTAATATAATAAAAATTATGCTATAAACCTAGGTTTCAGAGAACTAATAATCAGGCCCAACAAACTCTAAGGTTCTACGCCAAAAACATCAACAATCCCTTCACAGAACCCTTTCAAAGAAAAAAAGGTTAACACAATCCTAACTTCCAGTCTACTTGGCTTTTGTCTTGGTCTCTAGTATAGTTAACCTGTTGTTCAGAGCTGATTACTATTTCAGTCATTTCTTGTTATATAAGCCAACAAATTGGTGTATATAACAAGAAATTTGAGAAGGGCTTATAATTTGAGTTGTTGTTGGACAATTCAAATTATAAGCCCTTTTCATTCACTAAGATCTTCTCTTCCTTAAGATATATTAATCAGATCCAGATCACTCAATTTGTCATCAGAATTTCCCAATGTACATACTTCATGGACCAATATTTTGTAAAAGACTTTCTTTTTTTTTTTGTACCTTCATACCCAATGGTAATGAATGTTTTTGTCTTAGAGTAAGCAGAAAAGTTTTTGTTCTAAAAAACTATAAACTTTGTTTCCATCTATTCTGTGAACAACGGGCATTAATTCAAGGTTAAATGCCTGCAAATCTGTAGTATGCCTTTCATTACTTAAAACATTAAAATTAAATTGTGAAGACCCTGGGAAAACATTAAAATATTCTATGAGTATCTTTTGTGAAGTTGTCATTTTGAGGATTGCTCCTATTGAACGATTAATATTGTTTTGTTTTGGAGACATAATACTACAAAATCAACCTGTAGTGTTATTAAATTCAATAGAATTTTTTGGACTTACTTACCAAGCAAGGCCAAATCCTCAACATAATTCTCTGAGTAAGAGTTATCTTTCTAATTAAATATTTCAGGCTTTTATTAAACTGGAGTAAAGGAATCATTTAATCATCTGAAATCTTATTAGATATCAAATTTAAAAAACATTAATTATCAATTTTGACAACTATTAAAAGCTTCAAACATGCATATCAGTATTGGATTAACTAGTTTTTGTTTTGAATTTCTAGCTTTAACCATGATCGATTGATCTTTTAAAAGAGATATTTGTCTTCAGTTTTCCACTAATTGATTCTTAAGATCAATAATTAAAATCAATAAATAAAATTTGTAGAAAGCAGAGAGAAATGTCTGGAAATTCTTATGTGTTTCCCTCATTTTATGGTTTATCAACTCTGTGGGCTATTTTGTAACAACTAATATATAATATTCATGAAAGGCTACTACATAACTATAATTCCAACATTTTCAGCTCTGTTTCACCGCTTTCTATAGTTAATGTACCAATAGTCTAATGTTCAATTAAGTAAACTCAGTAGTATTTCTTATCATCACATCACATCAGCAAAGATGTGATATATATATAATGAAACTGCACAAAAAACACTCAATAAACCAGTCTAATGATGAAAATAATGAGTCATGAGTTAGTATTACCCAATGTATTGTAAAAGACAGATAGAATTTCTCCCAGAAAATATCAATTTTTATATGAAAGATAAAAAGTTAATATAAGATTTCATAGACAAGGAGCTTGTGATAAAAGTATTATCCTAATATCTTTATCTAATTTGTAACAGAATATCTACTTTACTTTTCCATAACAATCACTTGATAAAATTTCAGAGATAAAATAACTTTAAACTAATACATAGTTTAATTTTAGAGTGAATCATCAAAATAAAAAACCGACTACTTATAGTAAAGACATAATACCAATATTAGACCTTGATATAGCTGATTGATAAGATCAGCTTGCTCAGTTTCCTTGAATTCTTGTTCTAAGGCATCAAACATAACACGACAAAGTTCTTGAATATCGTGCTGCTGCCAAACTTCGCCAGATTCCCAGCCAAAACTTTTAGTAAGTTCAGTAGTTTCAACAGCAGTTTTACTTGATGTCTACAAAATAACAGATAAATGATACAAACTATTCACTTATTTTTTATGAATAACACCCTTTGAAATGTTTTTTATAGTGTACCTGTAGATTGAGAAACAGTTTCTGAAGTTGAAACGGAATACATTTTGATGGACTGCTACTATGTGATGCATCAAATTGCCATTTATATAAGGCATTTCGGAATTCAGGAGTCATGAACAATGCTTGGAGCAAACTATTGAGATAGCAGGTCATTGCCTGGTTGACTAAACCAACATAGCCTATAAATTCATCAAGAAGCTTTAATTATAAACATTGTATATAAATTACAAAGACTATGCACATAAATAAAATTAATTAATAGAGAGATAGGGAGTACTCTGCAGGTATCATAAAATAGTAATGATGGTTTAGTCATAATAAGTCAACATTTTTAGCTTCAATCTAGATCTCAGGAGCATTAATGTGAAGAGATTATTATGAAGACAAATTTCTTCACTGTGTAGCAGTGAGAAAAAACAAATTAGACTAATAAAAAACATAATTAGAGTGAATATGTTTTGGACTAAAACTAGTCCGTAAAACGAAAATCACTCATGAATAAAATCCTATAATTTATCAGTTTAAATTATTATTATGTATATATACAGGTAATTTGGGAAAACATACATTATTTTTCTTATTACATCTAGCACAGACTATAGAGTCATCAATCCATTCAAAGTGGCCTAGAACTGGTCGCTGGATCAAAAATTATCTTTTAATTTTTGTTTATTGAAAAAAGTTTGCAAGTGTTAGTAATTTTTATTTCAATTTTTCAGTCCTAATTCACAAATCAATAACGGATTATATTGAGATATATGGGTGAGCAGTGTTTAATTTTATTCAAACTTGGCACAAATGTCCCTAGAAGTTGGAAACAACATATATTGGAAGATGTTTTTACTATGTAATTCTGTTTCCAGATGGTGATTGATTTTTTTGTCTGTTATCCAATTAAACAATCAAATGAAACAAGTTTGGTTATCTTTAAACTTTGTACAAATATTCTTTTCATTGAGGAAAAATGACACATTCATAAGAGTTTCTACAAGTTCCAATTTGTGGTGACAGTAGTTGGTTCGTATATCGTCATGAGACAAACGATATATGACAATATTAGGATAAATGTACTCAAGAAATTCAATGAAAGTTGGACAAGACAAATTACTGTCACAATTAAATAACCTTTTAAAATAATAAAAATCGCCCCAAAAAAAAATCTATTGTTAAAATTAACTTGGAGGTGTGAAAAACTACAAAAAAAATGTGAAATATGATCGAAGCCATCGCTATGGTAATTTTCTAACAATAAAACAACTATACATACCAACTTTCAGCACATTTAATAAAAAAAGTAACAACTGGAATAGAATTATCAGGCAACCCCAAAACATGTTTCATTGGTTATCAAACAGGTTTAAAATAAACTTTGATTCAATGTAAAAGTTTGTTACTTTCGAGGAAAATGAGACTAAAAATTGATCATTATAAAAATTTATGAGTATATATTTTTTTTAACATCTTTAACTTAAACACTGATTATTCTGAACATTGAGATTTGCGTTTATAGTACCAATGATATAATTAGAAGGGAATGAATCTGAGGCAAAAGAATGTTGTGAAAAGAAACATTTGTACTCTGCAGATTTGCTTTGTTTATTCCTATCACAAGGAATTTCCTTAAATGAGAATAAGGAAGTAAAAAAGAAACATTTGAATAGTAATTTAAACTTCTATAATTTTACCTGTTTCATGACGAATTAAGGGAGTTGTGAATGTATATTCTGTAGCAGGAGAAGCAGTTGGAGGTCTGAGAGCTGGAAGCTGATAGCTGGGAAACTGATCTGGAGGTGGAGATGTGACAGTAGTACTGTCTGGATCATTATTTGACTGTGTCTTTGCACAATTATATACTTTAACAAGATTTTTGGAATTGCCCCCTATTCCTTCAAGAAAGAGTGCATTTCTAGCTCCAGGGTCAGTACAAAGTCCAGCTGATTCCAGAGAACCTGGAGTTTTTTCGGTAAAAACCTAGAATAAAATATTGATGTGTGATAAAAATTGTATTTAAACAAAAGAAACAAAATAACTATTAAAACATTTACTCTTGTTATTGTGTCACGCTGAAGAGTTAACTGAAATGAGTTTGGATCATAATTCATTTTTTGTGCCACATGTGAAATTAGTGCATGCACAGAAGTTGAAGCTGGAAAAGTAACTTCTAATTTTTCTTTCCCTACTGTGCTAGCACAGTTGTGCACTATGCACTCAACTCTCAATTCTTGGGCCACACACACCATACCCTAAAACAATACAAATATAAAATTGCAACTAAACAATTTCCCATCGCTTACAAAAATAGTTTTCCTATATTGAATAATGTATACCTGAAAACACATGACGTAAGACAACTCCTAACCATAAGTAACAAACAAAGTTTTAAATTAATTGTATTAGGCAAAATAAATATATTGTAAACAATGTATTATCTAATAGAATGAATATTTCACAATGTCAATATAAATAAAACAATGTTAATGGGGAGTATAACTATCTTCAGTGTTTAGTGTTAAACTTTAAGAACTATTACAGTGTATAAAACAATCAGAAGTGTAAACCACACAGTTGCTACTAAGAGTTCTTATGACACTCTCAACAAATTAATGAATCATAAATAGTATTCATGTCTGGGAAAAGTAGATGGTACATGTGAGAGAAAGCCTTCTACTATAGAAAACAAATGAAAAGCAAGAGAGACTTCAAAAAGTGTAAATTTGATTTGTTTATACTTGAAATTATAATTGAATGTTTAACACCAATCAATGTAAAAGCAATATGTTCTGAAGTCACCTTATTTTCACCACCCAAATTGAAACAGGAAACTGATGAACACTGGAAAATTGCCAAAAGAGGGTTTATTTTCAGAAGAGTAGCAGTGTCTATAAATAGAGCCAAAACATGAAAGTGACTCTTTTCAAGTAATTAAAATTAACCTGACAATAATGTTTTTACCAACAGCTTAACAATAAGTACTTACGTCAGATTACGTTACCAATATGAAGAAACCATGTCCCAACAATCACTAAAATTTTAAAAAATTCAATTAACACTCAAATAATAATCAAAAAATCAAGTATTAATGGTCTACCAAACAAGGCAACAGATATTTCAAATATTTGTTCGACTATAAACCTATTACGTTTTGAGATAGGTTATAATAAGTCGAATAACAGTTTCAAGACAATATATGAGTATTACATTAGCGATTAGAAAATATACCATATTTAATCATTACGGTGAATATTTAATATACTATTTCCAAAACAATACGATCATTGTGACATAAGCTCCGATAATCACCATTGAGAAACAACTGCAGGTAACCACAAAATAATGAAAGAACACAAGCTATAAATTCTGTCAGAGTGATAACAGTTATCAGCACTTCTTCTAAATTTTATATGAAAATTTAACTTTCTCTGCTATCTGTATCAATCCTCCCGATTAATCTATGAATGAAAACTTACCCGCCAAGGGTTCAACCAACCATTTTCTGGTCCTTTACTTTTACAAATAAAATGTCATTACATATTTGGTATTCCTTCCGGGCTAATATATATATTTTTTAATTAAGAAAATATTAATGTTCAAATTTGCAATTCAGATAAGCAGAAATATATAATTGAAGAAAGTATGTATTGAAGGATTATTAAGTATAAATTAAAAGATGTGGACAAGCCTTTTCTAGCCATTGCCAATAAGACAGGAACACTGAAAACTCTTATGGTCAAAAGGTGCTAAACTAATTCAACAAAACAATTCAAGAATTTATTTAAAAAGGTAATATCCTTAAATATATATAATTAACCCGCATTGATGTTTCGTGCTTAATACTTCAATCTTATTATATAACATTGATGTAAACTTCTATTCCATTAGGAATACAAAAATTATGAATACAAAATTAAGATAAACATATAAACCCTCATAGGGAAATTAAAAATACTGGAATTGCAGTGGAGGGATTCGACAATAAGGTAATAGGAATTTAGAAGTTAAAGTTCGACAACGTTGAGGAGGCATATTCACACCTCACAAGTAAAAGTCACGGGTAACTCAGGACTCAATGGTATCACAGCTCGCTGATTTCCTTCTTCCTAATATAATCTTGAAAACAAGACGAATAAGCATCTTAATCATGTAGATAATCTTTCTTGATTTTCAGAGATTTACAGCCTCTGACCCATGCCATAGAATAGTGTAGCAATTGATGTCTTGTCATAAAGTCTTATGGTACTGACTATGTTATAACACCATTTAAGCCAGAAAGAACTTTATCAGACTCTTTGAGGACTAATGGGATACCTTCATGATTCTGCTCATACCTATTATCATGTTTTGAAATGTCCGGGATTTGTAAATAACACACGCGTTTTGGAAAAACAAGAAACATATTTTATTTCAATTAGAATTAATACACAACAATACATAGAACATAACCACATACGGAACTTTCCATTCTCTCTACTCTTAATCACATGGCGGAAAACAAGAAAAGATACAATAGTCGTCCGCCTCTTGAAAAGAAAAACAGACTAAGATAGAGAAGAATAAAAATGAGTGAGGAAGGTATCATACAACAAAATTTAAAAAAATCAATAAGTACATAGTTAAAGTAATAAAATATAGTGAACAAATATAAAAGTCAAGACACAAGGTACTATTAAATATCTTCAGCTTTATCTTGGCTGTTGCAGTCATAATCCTTGAGGTATGCTGGTCGACGTCTTTCTCTTGGAGGGCGAGTTAGTAGCTAAGATTGACCCAGTACTCCTCTTTGATCATCTCTCTCCTAACTGTCATCCAATTGTCACGAGGTCCCACAATTACTGTAATGAAGACAATCAGTTTATTCAGTCAGAAATCACCCGGTTGCTTTCCGAAGGAGTGATTGAGCCCAGCAATTCACCATGGAGAGTTCAGGCATTGGTTGTAAATAACAATGAAAAAAAGAGGCTGGTGGTGGATTTTTCTCAAACAATAAACAGGCATACTCTACTTGATGTCTACCCCTTACCAAATGTTGAACAACTTGTCAGAAAAGTTGATAATTACAAACATTACAGTGTCGTGGGCTTACGGCAAGCATATCATCAGATATGTGAAGATGAGAAGAAGTATACTGGTTTTGAAGCAATGGGTAAGCTGTATCAGTTTACACGCATACCTTTCGGCGTGACTAATGGAGTAGCCTGCTTCCAACGCGCAATAGACCAAATTACAACTGCCGAAAACCTCACCGGAGTGTATTCATACCTTGATGACATCACTGTGTGTGGGATGGATAAATCTAAACAAGCTTATATTGACACTCGATAAGCTCGGCATTGAAATCAACAAAGAGAAAAGTAAATTTGACCTCATAAACGTAAAACTTCTGGAACATCTTGTTTCATTCCAAAGAATCAAGCCAGACCCAGCAAGGCTTGCCCCGTTGCTTAATATGCCACTGCAACATAACTCTGAATCACTGAAGCGGGCTCTTGGTTTCTTTGCTCATTACTCGAAGTGGATACCTAAATTATCAGATAAAATCCGTGTATTGATTGATGCCACATCATTTCCGCTGAATCCATCTGCTGCTTCTGCTTTCGAAAATCTAAAAAAGGATATTGCCAACTCAGTCGTCACAACCATCGATGAATCTTGCCCGCTTGTAGTAGAAACCGATGCCTCTAAGTTTGTACTGGCAGCTACCCTTAGTCAGCAGATCTGAAATCAGTGGACATCCACAAATCGAAAAGGAGGCTGCGGCATTTGTTGAATCCTTGAAACATTGGATAGCATTCCTCTTTGGCAAGCATTTTCGCCTCAGAACTGATCAAGAAGCTCTGTCTTTTATTTTTACCGAAAACATGGGAGTAAGGTAACAAATGAGAAGATCACTAGATGGCGAATAGAGCTAGCTCCGTTCGTTTATGACATATCTTACCGTCCCGGTGAGGACAACACAAAGGCAGACACACTCTTCCGTGTCTGTAATGCGTCCACTTCTACTGACTTGTTCCAGCTTCACCAATCTTTGTGCCACCCTGGTGTTATACGTATGTACCATTGGCTCAAATGTAAGAACATTCCCTATTTACTTGAAGATGTCAAGAAGATGACTGCAAGCTGTACCATCTGTGCTGAAGTAAAGCCTAGGTACTTGAAAACATCTGGAACCTTAGATAAGGCCACCTCTCCATTTGAACGCATCAACATAGATTTTAAGGGCCCTCTCCCTTCCTGATCACAGAACTTCTACCTCCTTACCATCAGTGACGAGTATTCCCGCTTCCCTTTCGCATAAGCCTGCCATGATATTTCTGCTGCCACTGAGTGTCTCAAAAATATCTTCTGTTTGTTTGAAATGCCAGCCTATGTCCACTCAGACCGGGGATTACTGAGACAGAACCAGAGGAAATTGAGCCGGAGCTCGAGCCAACTGGGAAACAGGAGCCGGAACCTGCAAGAACCCTTCAACATCAAGATACAAGCCAAGATACTCAGGATACAGGACACAGGATAAACACAGAAGCTCAGCCTCATGAAAATTCTCTGCGACGCTCTACTAGAAAGCACCGTTCGCCTTCCCGCTTGAAGGACTATGAACTAAAATTTTAATAGGACGGAAGAATGTGATAATTTATTATCATTCTAGCGTTATAACCTATTGTAACCTTTACATAGTATCCATATGATCATTGTAATTAGTTTAACATTTATTGTAAATAATAAAGCCTAGTATTGTAAAAGGTTTATTTTCATTACACCAGGATTAGCGGCATTACAGGCAATTGTTGAGGCACGTCGGACGTAACATATACTCCCCTGAGCAGGCATTGAGTTCATATAAATCAACTACGCTAGAAGAGACATGTGTAATAGCATTGCATCCGTAAGACTGGGTTGAATGATCAGAGTGGCTTCCATCAGATTCATGTCCGATTTGCTTAGAATAAACAGATGATTTAGACAAGGTTTTGATAAAAACTCTTGAACATGGCCTTGTGCGAAACATGAAGTGCATCTTAGCTTTTCTCGGTCGATTTGGTAGTCATTTGATTATGAGAACTTTCCCCGCACCGAAAACATAAGTTCTCAATTCCCAATGTGCGCTAAAAATCCCGCGAACGTGACGGAGGACGACGACGCGAGCTCGGAGTGGTGCCCCGGAGGTGGTGAGGATGCGAACCGGCTCTGTCTGTGTTTGAACGACATGAAACTTTGTTAACGCCAGTTGAGTTGGACGAAGATCCCGGTGTGAGAGTCAGGGAGGAACTCTTGTAACTCATATCCTTACTTTAAATTTTCGAAGCTTCCAATGACAATACTTTTTTTTAAATGTCATCAAACTTAGTAAAGTTAGCTTTTAATAATCATTCGCGGATCCCTCGCACAAAGTGAGCCCGTAAGAAAACTTCAAATATCGAGTCTTTTCTCTTACATGTAGATTCAGCGCATTCGACATGAAACTCACAATCTGACAAATGACTCGTAGCGTAGCAACATAGAAAATAATGGGGATCAGCATCCTCGAAAATTCCTCTGAAAGGGATTTGTAATCTAGTGAGTTCCTATTCCTAATCTAGGTCCTAGAAATGCGTTCAAATTGTTGTATTGAGTTGGGCCAATTGAACTCAAAAGTAACTCGGATTTCTTCTTATCACTGGTAACGTTTTTCATAACGCCGTAGTTTTCGAAACGTTCGAGGTATGAAGATAATTTCTCCACTGTTGACACAAATCGTTCAAACGGTGCTACATTGCCATTACCAGTAATGCCTCCCACCGCTCTCAACTGTTCAACAAGAACTTTTTGATTAGACGCAAGTGTCTGAGAAAACATTTTTAAAAAACTTTTGAATTGATTCTCATCCATTGGAAAGTGTATGTATAACGAAAAATAAGATACCTGTACATACATTACATTATTGGCGCGACAGACTCATAAAGAAGTCCTTGGCCTGCTAAACCGCTCAACCCCAATCGTCCCGATCGCATGCTCGAGTGATGGAGACTTTGCTCAGCCTCAGATCTTCAAAGACGGCATCCTTCCATCTAGCTTTGGGCCTTCTTCGAGGTCTTACTCCATCCGGATTTCCTATATACAGCTTTTTAGCTGTTCTTTCATCGCCCATCCTAGGTAAGTGGCCCAGCCACTTGATGCGTTGAATCCTGATGAAGCTCGATTAACGCATTAGGTCTCCATATAACTCACTTTGCTCCTTGTTCTTTCTGATCCTGAGTTGGTCATTTTCTCGAACTGGGCCGAATATTTGCCGAAGAACTCTCCTTTCGAATCTATTCAGCTTTTCCACGCTGGATTTATTCAGTGTGAGGGTTTCACCAGCGTATGTCGCTACTGGCCTAATCACGGTTTTATGTATCAACAGCTTGGACTTTAGGCTAAGGAGCTTACTTCTCAGGAGCTTTGATATTCCAAAACATGCTTTATTACCTAATACTATCCTGGCTCTAAGATACCTGTAGTACGATGAAAAACGTTGCGACCTGTCGTAGACGGAGGTTAGAAACGATTGTCAATATTGATATTCAGTTTGATAGCAGTCACTGACTCTGAACTAAACGATGTTTTAATCCTCGTCGCTAATTATTATGTTTTGAAATGTCCGGGATTTGTAAATAACACACGCGTTTTGGCAAAACAAGACATATTTTATTTCAATTAGAATTAATACACAACAATACATAGAACATAACCATATAAGGAACCTTCCATTCTCTCTACTCCTAATCACATGGCGGAAAACAAGATAAAGATACAAAACCTATGTATGTTGGTGTGGTTTCGATAATGCTGGCAATTTCATCAAATTTAACATGTACACATACCTAGTAAAGCAAACAGATCAACAAATTAATAGAGGTTTGCTTATGGTAGAGGGCTAGATCGATCATTGGGATACAGTAATGAGATGTATGAAGCTAAGTGTTGACGGGTATTTTGTAGTCAACACGTAATCTAATACTACCTACCACTACCGTTAGCATTCTATCTATATTTCTGCCCCGTTCCGTCACCATGTTTTCACGAAGACCAAACGATACTTTACAACCCTTGATAAACAGATTTTGCTTTGTCCCTCGATTCAAGGGGGGCAACAAAAGCCGGAATTCAACCTTATCCCACTTTGAAAATTTCAGCATACAGCTAGTCGATTTTATTTACGGAATCTAGTGCAGTGTCCTGTTTCATTATTATAACGTATCAACATTCTTTATTTTGAAAAAGAACCTCCTGACTCATGTTCTCTCTATCGGAGAGATAACTTGCTCTGACAAAAATACCTTAGTCTTTTTTGAACACATCACTAATGTATTGAACTGTATATATACTTTTATATTTTCTACATCATCATGTAAACTGGATGATAACAGGATGTAAACATCCTGAGGAAGATCCCCTAAAACAAAAATCATTTATTATAACAGAAAATCATAACGCACCATCCACAAAGAATTAGAAGCAGAACGTCATTTGTGACTGAGCTAGATTGATATCGAAATTGGTTACTTCTCTTCCATCAATTTACGAGAAGACACCTATATGATGTTAGCGAGATTGCTCTAAGATTGTCATTTTTTTCGCATTGCAAAACTTCATGAGTGATAAGAAATTGGGATCAAGAGAATATTGTGAAAATCGATTACAAGAGGACCAAGACTTCTATGAGAGAGGCATTCTGAAGCTACCTTTAAAATGGCAACAAATTATACAACAAAACGGTGTATATTCGACCAAAATCGGACATCTTAAATAAAGTTTTGAATTTCACACAAAATTAATGGATTTCTTTTTCCCCAACCTTATATTATTGGCACAGAAATGTGCTTATCTGAAAGTTAACTTAGTAACTGTTACAGAATTAGAGAAAATCAGGTACAATAAACCAAGACCTATCTATAATTTCTCTAAATATGCAAATAATGAGATTGGGCCAAAGAAACTTCTCAGAGAATACATACATTTCTGCAGTTCTTACCTTTGCAGCCCTAATTCCATAAGTGCAGTGTTGATTGTGACCACATACTCAACAGTTTCCAGAAATCTACAAATAGGTGATGAGCGATCAATTTAGACCAGACCAAGATTTCTTCGATCAAGTATGACGATGTTACAGTGGGAGTCCTAAATTTTGCCTATTCAGGAATAATTAGGGTAGGAATCTTCAATGAGTACTTGGCACCACACAGGCTTGAGAACCCCATTTTATGTCCCCTCTGAAGGGTAGCATAATCAATGATTTTTTAATTGCTTTTAAAAGTGCTACTGTCAGGCTTGTTATGCTAATCACTACACTACAGGTGACCCCAATTATATCTAGTTAAAACAATGGTACTATTATGGCGACTGTTAGTTATAAGAAGACATTGGGCATTGCCAGAACTTACATAATTACAATAATAGGAAAGGCTTGTTGAAAATAACATTGAATTATTTCTACAATGTTATCCTTTATAAAGATATCTTAACATTTAGTACTTTGAAATATCATTCCTAATAACAATGTGAATAAGGTTTGAAAAAATATACATAGAATAGGAATTAATTTACTGATAACTTTACTCGTATTAATTTATACAAAAGTTGATCTATTTTAATAATTTCCATTAATTTAAGTTTTGAATAAATTTAAATGACTTCGTACATTATAGTTTGTTTGAACTTCTATTCATAAAAACTTTCTGTTATGAAGCAATTCCCTGTTTTAATCAGAAATTCATTGGAGAACAAAAAAAATATTTGTTTATACAATATCAAAGTTTCTTTTGGTTGAAAACAAATTTACAATCCATTCTTCTTTGTATAATTATTTTAAGTTAGAAAACTACATATATACAAATTTGTTTCAGTCCATAAAAATAATGTTTATTTTATGGAAATTTGACTAAATTAAGAACTATTTTTGAGCTGAAACTAGCTGAATAACTGTTCGGTGGCTCTCTCCAAATCCCAATTGTATGCTGACAATGCTACACAAGCTCTTTCGGATTCGATGCCCATATCAATTAGCCTCTGAACTTTTCTTTGAAAATCTTGATTCTGATTTGGTCCTATTATATGACAAATATTTTAATAATGATTATATAGACATTTTTCACTTACAACATAATTAATATTAAAAAACCAAATAAATATCAGCGAGTACTGATTGGTTGGCTTTATTGATGATAATTATGAAGCATAGAATGGTGAGTGAGGCAGCCAAAAAACAAAAGAATAATTCAAAAAATAGTTAAACGACTTAATAAATTTTAACTATTTTAAAGAACAGTCATCCTTTTAGATTAATGAAAAAAACTATAATTAATATATAGTTAGTTTTATGATCTATTTTTTGACTGCCATTCACACTGTCATATTGTTAATTTTCATAATAGTAATTTCAAATAACTTAATTCATTATTGCTATAAACATCTTTGCTATAATATTAAGGTGACCAAAGACAAACACACAACCATCAATAGCTGGAGTGAAAACAATTTGAAAGATCAATAATCCAATATAATCCAATACACACACATACACTACTGTAATCTACAGATGATCACTCCACTGTTACCATTGTTACCGACAGGTACTCATTTATACTAACTTAAACAGGTATCAATGCCATTGGGTTGTATGAGAGGCTTTCCAATATCAGAAACATAATTTAATCTTAACTCACTTTACAAAAAATAAATAAAAACAATAAGTATTTCATGGATATTAGAAATTTTAAATTTATTAAAAAAGTTTATTTCCATATAATTAATTTTTTTTTTTAACATTATAGGGACTATAATGTTAAAAAAATGTCTGGGACGGACATATTAACGAACCAAGAGAAACCAAATAGACGAGGAATCATATGATGATGAACTTTATTTTTCTATTCCTAATTATAAAAGCAAAAACAATTCAACAATATATTAAAAAATAAGAGAAAAAGCTCAAAAGAGACATAAAATAGTTGAAAAGACATTAGTGGAAAAATTCCAAACAAAAAGTCTTACAAATAATCTAATCTAAAAACAGGAAAACAAAAAACCTGTCAATATTTTTTACTATTCGGGCATCCTCCTTGGTTTTTTGTCAGCTGTTTTTATTTCACCTTTTCCAGATGTTATATGGTAATCTTCCTCATTATTCAGACTAGAGTCTAGAGCATACCCAACAAGTATCAACCTCAGCTGTGATCGGCTACCTTCGGATTCCCGAACCCCTATCCGCCAACTAGTAATCCGCAAGTGTCTTTCTGTTTCCTATCTTTTAATACTTTCTGTTTACCATCATGAGCGGATTTAGGGGCGGGGAGGCATGCGCCCCCCCTGACCCCCGGTTTTTTATGTACTGTGACAAATCCATTACAGTTCATACTTGACAAATTACACGATCATAGTTGTTAAAATATATTAATAAAATAACAGAAATAACATGAGTGAAACTATTGTTTTAATATTTTAGTTTTAATTTAAATGTTTTAACTATTGTTTTAATATTAATACTTTCCCTGGATAGACATAACTAAACGACCTTCAATAAAAGCACTAGGAAGTTTTTACGGATGTATTTTTTTTTTTATGAATTAGTACAGCAAAACATATTTTAATCCATGAATTATTAATTATTTTATTTTCTATTAAGGTTAAAATATGTTCTAGAGTAATTTCTTAAAAGATAGGTATTAAAAGGTAGGAAACAAAATTAAAAGGAAAAAATCAACAATAACTTATAAATAAACTTGTAGTATTTATAGAAAGGTTTCTAAGGTTTATTAAAATATTAAAACATTAGTTTCACTCATGTTATTTCTGTTATTTTATTAATATATTTTAACAACTATGATTGTGTAATTTGTCGAGTATGTACTGTAATGGATTCTTCACAGTACATAAAAAATAGGGTCAGGGAGGAGGGGCGCATGCCCCCTGTGCCCCCCCCCCTAAATCCGCTCTTGATGGTAAACAGAAAGTATTAAAAGATAGGAAACGGAAAGACACTCGCGGATTACTAGTTGGCGGGTAGGCGTTTGGGAATCCGAAGGTAGCCGATCACAGCCGAGGTTGATACTTGTTATGCCCTAGACTTTTTTTATTATTCAGTAGTTGTATTTTAGCCTTGGAGGTGGTGGGATATATACTTTGTTTGGTGCCTTGCTGCATTTTGAGGTTAGGATATTGAAATAAAAATATTGACAGATTTTTTTGTTTTTAGATTAGTTATGATAAGACTTTTCTTTAGAATTTTTCCACACCATATTAGAAAATTGTATATTAAATTAAAATTTGACAACTCAAACTTTGGAAATGAAAAGGTTCCAACTAAGACTATGTATGTTTCTTATAAATTCATGTTAACTCATTATTCAATTATATCTCAAACTATAGTAATGCCATAGAACTAGTCAATGCTTGTCATAATGAGCAGTAAAAACATAGTAATATAATGACTATAATAACTGATTAACCTTCCTCCGACATCTTTTTTTTTTTTTGGAAAACTGCAGCTACAAAAAACCTTTGCAATCTACGAAAAAATGGTAAATGAAAATAAGCCTCTGTAACTGAGCTATTATTCTACATAATGGAACAGTAATTATAAAAGTCAGATAGAACCTTGTCAAACTCATTTTCTTCAATTTTATTTTCATTTTTATCCCCTAGTTTTAGCTTATTTCTATATATTCTTTTCGTAATTTGAGTATTGCAATATGTTAATTTATTCATAACAAAAACAAAATTCTTTCTATACACTTTTGGTTATGACAGTGTAGCAGCCAGCTAACACATGTTTACTTTAATTATAATTTATTTATCTGTGTAATCAAAAATATCAATTTGGCAATTGAGCATAAAAAATATATTTTTATTACTGAACACGTATATATTTCAATTATTTATACCTCATGTTCACTTAAGTGGTGACCCAAACAAAAAACACAACCTGCATGAATCGGAAGACGAAAGAAGTCTGTGCTTGTGAGATTGGTATTATGACTTATTCCGGAAGTACCCTTCCATTACTCGCCCATCTACTGTACTTCAAAAACCGAAACACCATATTCAGCACTTTATCAAAACAAAAGGACTGCCCATCACAGCAAAAGCTCGATGTTTTCCACCCGATCAATACAAGGCTGCTAGGGAGGAATTTCTCAAGATGGTGGAAGAAGGTATTTGGAGGCCGTCTAACAGCCCAAATACAAGCCCATTGCACATTGAAATAAAGAAGGATGGAAAGATGCGATTTTACGGAGACTACCGAAGGCTAAACGAGCAGACAGTTCCGGACCGTTACACCATACCAAACATACAGGCTCTCAACATTAACCTTGCAGGAAAGGTTTATTTCAGTAAGCTGGACCTTAACAGGTCCTACTATCAGGTACCCGTAGCCGAAGAGGGTATCAAGAAGACAGCTATGCTCACACCATTCGGCCTCATTGAGTTCACTGTGATGTGCTTCGGACTTCGTAACGCTGCTCAGACATTCCATCCAGCGCCTTATGGACAGTATCCTGGCACTGCCTTATGTCTTCGTTTACCTGGACGATATATTTATATCATCCATCACCGAGGAAGAGCATCTTACCCACTTAGAAAATGTCTTCCGCATACTTAGCGATCACGGTTTAACCATTAATCCCTCTAAATCAGCTTTCTGCAAGAGGGAGATTGAATTTTTAGGATTTCTCGTCGACTCTAAAGGAATCAAGCCTCTAACAACAAAGGTTAACCAAATCGTGGAGTTCCCCCAACCTAGCTCTTGGGTATGCTGAATTTGTACAGAAGATTCATACCCAATGCAGCTGAACACCAGCGTTCCCTACACACACTCGTCGGTAACTGCAAGAAGAGTGACTCATCAGTACTGGAGTGGTCTGAGGAACCAGAAGAAGCATTTCGACAGTGTCAGCAAGAGATCAAATCAGCACTCACATTGTCACACCCCTCGGATGATGCCGAACTTACTTTGGCATGTGATGCCTCGAATAAGGCAATCAGTGCAGTTCTTCAACAACACAAAGGCTCTGGTTGGAACCCCTAAAGGCTCTCATGAGTGCTGAACTAAGTTACGCTACGTACTATAGAGAACTGATCGCTATACACCGAGCAATTCGACACTTCAGGCCCTCACAGGGCTGAAAGACATAACTTCGCCATCTTCACAGACCACAAGCCACTTAAGCACATGCTTCGACAACGACAAGAAACTGCAGCACCAATGAAGATCCGGCTAGTAAACTTTATCAGTCAATTTACTACCGATGTTCGGCATGTATCAGGCAGCGATAATAAAGTTGCAGACACGCTGTCGAGGATGGAGGAGATAACTCTCCCCAAGACATGGAAAGAATAGCAATAGAACAAGAGACCGACTCATGTATACCCTAACTTCAGCAAAACCCAGTTCTAAAACTTAAGTGGATGGACATCCCAAATTCCACAAAACCTCTGCTCTGTAAGACAAGCGATTCAAGAGTGTGTCCATACCTGTCTGCATCGCTGAGGCAAACAATCTTCACAAAAATCCACAACCTCAGCCACCCAGGCATAGGAGGTTCAAGGCGCCTCATCTCACAATGCTTCTTTGGGCCCAAAATGAACGTCGATATAGCTTCTTGGGCACAAGGGTCTGTTGCTTGCCAACGAAGTAAAGTCCAGCGGCACACTGTCGCACCTCCGGGCTCCTTTGAACACATCCACGTAGACATCATCGGACCTCTTCCAACATCGGATGGTAAGCGCTATTGTCTGATCATGGCCCGAAGCTGAACCAATAGAGGACAATAGCTATAGATACGATAGTTAGGGCACTGCATAGGACGTGGATTAGTCGCTATGGCGTACCAGAAAAAATCACTACCGACCAAGGAAGGCGATCTTTCAGCAGCTGACTCAGGTTCTAGGGGCTAAGCGCTGCAGGACGACTTTGTACCATCTTCAAAGCAACAGCTGCATTGAATGATGGCACAGAACACTAAAAAACCGCCTTAACAGCTCACCTCATCAGCACATCCAGGTGGACTGACTTGCTCCCTACTATGCTGCTGTTGGGCCTTAGAGCAGCCATAAGGGAAGATAACACAAGTAGTGCAGCAGAATGCATTTGGACAACCCTTACACCTGCCTAGCAAGAGCTTGAAAGCAATCAACCTCCTGAAGACAGAGATGAGTTCCGGAAAAAGTTACGGGAACATTTTAAGAACCTTTGACCGGCACTTCATCGCCCCAGCAGCAGCCAAACTTTCGTCCCTAAGGATCTCAAGGGCTGCAATCATGTCTTCATAAGAGATGACTAAGTTCGTCGACCCTTAACACCACCCTACTCTATATATCCCTCAGGATACATAACACCGCTTACATGCGACCAGCATTTGACCAATGACTCAGCCACCCTAGCGGACTCATCCGACAAAGACTGAACCCGTCAAGGAAGACTCATCCGACTTCCTGACCGCTTCCATGACTCCGTCATTGGGGGGGAGGTGATGTAGCAGCCAGCTACTAACAACTGTTTATTTTCATTATTATTAATTTATCTGTTTAATCAAAAATATCAATTTTGTAATTGAGCATACAAAATATATTTTTATTACTGAACACGTATATATTTCAATTATTTATACCTCACGTTCACTAAAACAGTATAATAAAAAAAATTCCTTCTTTCATTTTCTTTTCTAAGGAATCAGAGGAGTGAATGTTCCTCAGGACCCGACACTGAAAGTATTCCAACAGAACAAGATTTTCAAAGAAGAACAGGTATAAAATACAGATATGGAAAAAGAAATGTCTCATTCTGAAACAGGGTGGGCTATTCTGTAAATTTATTCACTGTTAAGGAGGAAAGGTGCCTCCAAAAGTATTACTGCTGGTCATAATTTAGTTTCGCAAATGGTAAAAGTGTTGAGACTCCTGGGAAATACATTTTATGGAAGATATGTGAAATAGTTACTATAGCATTATGTTTTTCAGAATATTTGTTGAATTGTATGGTTTCATTAGAGAAGTTAATTACATTTACATTTGATGAAAGTGTACAGAATTTTGAAAAAATGAGAGATGAGAGTTTGAATTTATTAATTACTTCCTTATCCAATAAGTCTTGAAATATATTCATAAAAATTGATAGTCTAGGGTCTACAAGATACCATACACCTGTTTGATAAGAGTGAATCATAATTAAATTAAGGAGCATACTAAATGCAAAATAAGTTATATCAATTTTAAAGTTGATAAATTTATAGTTCAAGTAGTATTAATTACATTTAGATAGTGGTCAGTTCTTCAGGTATTGCTAGTACTAAATTAAGCTCAAGAATCAGGCTTTCATTTTATTTCATGGAACTTTCTCATTTTATTTAAATTTAACCTGAGATTAAACTGTAACTAATAATTAAAAACATAAGTATAATAGTACTTTTAAATTGTTAAAGAGATATTAAAGTAAATTTGAAAGATAAGAACTTTTTAATCAAAGCAAGACACAAATAAAAACACAACAATAATGATACGGAAAAACCAGTGGTGCTAAGCTAATCTGAAAAAGTAGACCTGAACAAATAGGATAAAGAAGGATGAAAACCAATAAGAGAGGAATAAATTAAATTTAACAAATACAGTATGATAAAATAAATCAATTCTGATGATTTAAGAGCATATGTTAATTATTCAAATACTATTATGTACTTTGTTTTTTATTGTGTAGAGCTATTCATTTAGCAGACATATATTTTCACAAGATAAGCAATATATAATCTTTTAATCTACATCACAATCCAAAAATAAACTGCATATTACGAGGAAAATCTCAATTCTTATTTATTCTATAAAATTTAAAATACCTCCAGCATATTCAGAAGTCCAATATTTTGCAGTTAACCTGAACATTTCTTCATTTTCTTTAAATTGCTTTGCCACCACTGCATCTTGTGGGTCATCTGGTTCAGGTGAAGCCATTAATGCTTGCAAAGAAAGTAAGACTGTTCTTAAAGTCATCGCTGCTGCCCTGTAAATTACTTCATAAACATTTTAGAAACAATTATTTTTATAAATAGATAAAAAAGCTTACCATTGATCTTTTAGGATATCTAAACATATTGCTCCTGTTACTGATGAAATGTTGGGGTGCCATATTTTGGTTACAAACCGGACCTTAAATATTACAATGACCATATATTAGTTATAAATGGCAATACTCCAGAAAGCCAAAGGTTTAAACAATATCAAATCACTGCTCACTTTTGGAGGATTGAAGGGATATGTTTCAGGTATTTTAATCTCTAAAACAAATAAACCACCTTCATAAGGAGTATCGGGTGGACCTCCTATTTCACCACGTAATTCAGTGAACGAATCCCCAATTAGTTCTAGTCTTATGGCACACTTTGCTACCTAAAATGTAAAGCTAACCTTATTAAAGATTAAATCCAAAAATAAAATAGAAAGAATTATCACTTGATTGACAAAAAAACAGGAGTTAGTTATGATAGAAAGGTCATGATCTCTGATATCTCTTTACGTAAAGAACATTTCTTATGTCACTCATAGAAGGAAAAAACGATGAAAAACAAGTGATATAACTCTAAAATTCAGATTGATTAATCACAGCACTTTGGCAAGCCAATAGGGTAAGTTTAATTTATACATAGCTAACTCCAATAAAGTTCAATATTTTACTATCAAAAGGGATGGTTAACTAACTAATTGTTAGTTACTTACTTCTTCACTTTTAATAACTTCTTTGAATTCTCTTTTAATCCTTTGGGCTGCAATGTTTGCCATGATATTTTCAAGATTAGATATAAATATAATTTTAATTTATGGCTTCATAGTTTCGAGTTGCAATAAAACGTATAATATGAGACACAAAAGTTTTAGGCAATTACGACTTTTATAAAATCAATCAATCAAAATTTAGAGCACCTTACAGGGAACTGGTTTTCGAAAATATGAGCTGTTGGCTAATGCCACCATGCACAGCTGATTGCAATGCCTCGTGATTGGCCGGAAGTCTAAGCTTGTTTCTAATTCTTTCAGTGATGCCTGTCTTATCAGAGTCAGTACGTGCGAAGAGTTTGTTAAGATCGAAATTAGAGAAGCCTAACACTTACATCAAGAGCAGAATGCCTAACATTAAGGTGTTCAGCGGAACTTCACATCCTGATCTCGCTCAGAGGATAGTTGATCGTCTTGGAATTGATCTTGGAAAAGTCGTTACTAAAAAATTTAGTAATTTGGAAACATGGTAAGTTAATTGTTTCTGATTTAATTAACAGTTGCAAGTGCCTAGCTTAATATTAATATCTATTTCTTAATTATTTTTATTATTTATTAACAATAGGTTTTGATAATGGAAGAAAGTATATATTTTTTAATTATTAATATTTTTATCAATTTCATAATATACACCTTACATCATTAAAGACCTTTGTTTGAGATGTAATACAACATATCTGGTCTAATTATTATGAATGATTGTTATACAAATTCCCTTCTAGCAATTTATAACCTAACAACAATTTGTTTTGATTTTTGTCTTTCAGTGTAGAAATTGGTGAATCTGTGCGAGGAGAAGATGTTTATATTGTTCAAAGTGGTAGTGGTGAAGTTAATGATAATCTGATGGAATTATTAATCATGATAAATGCATGCAAAATTGCCTCGGCTTCTCGAGTAACAGCAGTTATACCATGCTTTCCATATGCAAGGCAGGATAAGAAAGACAAGGTAGATGAGTGTTTTCTTCATTTCGAAAAGATAACTTTTAACTTTTGTGGAATTAGATCCAATTTGTCTTTAATATGTATACAATTTAAACGTTCAGCTGAACTCTGAGCGTTATGAGTAAAACTTGTTTTAATGACAGGCAGGAGGTGAAACAACTCCAGGATCTGCTCCCACTACAACATATAAAAACTACGAGTGGAAATTCAGGGTATTGAATATTATTAGCTATTGGGCTTAGGGTTAATGCTTCAAATATATTTTCTTATATTGGGTATATATTGCATAGGCAATTCACATGTCTTGTAAATGTCACTTAACTATTATGCATTAATGTAAGATACACAGTGGTACTTAATTTAACTTTGTCAATTTGTCTGTAGTTGTTTTGTAAGAAAGGGAACAGGGTTTATTTTTATATCGTCATAAATATGTAGTTAATACAATTACATATTTTCCTGTTTAATTATTTGATAATGAACTGTATATTCTTACTATTTCTTATGGCCTCAGTATAGGAACTGAATAATATTTATGCTATTCATGATATTTATTATTGTCTCAAACTAATCATTTCAAAAAAAGTTATTTAAATTTTTACAGGATTTTGCTCCTCTTCTAAGTACCGTAAGTAAAGTCAGCCATTTGCGTTTGCACAATAGAGTTGTGTGAAATTTTGTGAAGAGTTAATCATTGATTCTGTTTAATCATAATTATTAAAAACTTTGGAATGAAAAACTAAATAATTTTCCTGTGTTAATAACTTATCAACAAATATTTACGCTTTGGTTGACTCAATAGTATTAAATTTGATTCAAAACCGAATCGCCACCAAATCGTAATGTTAACAAGAGTTTTACTCCAGTATTTCGTTTTAATCTGAAGTGTTCATTGTAAAATTCTGTTTTTTTATTGTTAATTCTTGCTATCTTTATTTCTGTATGTAGTTCATGTTTGAAATAAGTTAATGGAATGGGAATCACAATAATTATTCATGATTAATTTATCATGATTCAACTTTATTTAAAATTAAATTTTAAACTTAAATAAAAACTTATTTATTGAATTTCTTATAAGTCTTTGAATTACTTATACGACTCGCTTCTCTCTAATAGTAATATGATTCAACTGACATCCTGGTGTATAACATATAACTACTTTAATACTCTACTTAGTTGGAGGCAGACATAACTAGGCTATATCTATATTAAGTTAATAAAAACAATTCTATTGATAGTTGATATTAAACTTAAAATATAATTCGACTTTCAAAAAAATAAATTTAATTGAAAAATTAAAATATTTTCTTTACTATTTAAATAATAAAATAATTTTACAAAACCACCAACAAATGTTAGAAAGTATATCATGAGCAAAAGAATATAGCAGCAACGGATATTGTTTAAAAAGGGCAAGTTCACTTGTAGCTCTGATTTTCTCAATAATTAATTTTATTCTCTAAAACATATATATATATATATATATATATAGTGGGTCGCGAATTTGTATTATTAATAAATAATGGCATGGTATTTTATATAAAACTGGTTTTAAAATAAATTTGATTTCATATTTTATTATGAAATAAAAAATTCATCATACTTCTTCTGGTCTTAGCTTATTGAATATTATTATTTTGTTAGGTTTTTATTCATTTAACATCATTTTATGCTGCCATGGTTAATCATACAATGCTAAAGTGGGATTCATAAATTTTGGTTATCCAGGTATAATTAGAATTGGGATCTTTAATGAGTATCTGAAATTGTACAGGCTTGGGATCCACATTTTATGCTCCTTCGAAAGAAGGGCATAGCTAAAGATTTTTTATTCCCTTTTAAAAAGTTCTAGGACCACACAGAACCCACGAACTTGGACATAGTAGGTGGTCATGTTAACCCAGACACCACAGATAGACACCATTTAATTTATTTTTTTACTGAGCTTTGTTTTATTTCTGATTTTTTATATTTTTTATTCAAGTATTTCCATCTTCGTTTTATCGACTAGAAGAATCAAAATGAATTTTGTAAATTTAATTTACTTGAGAAACCTCATTCCACACCATACTTATCAATGAATCTGGTATTAATTCCAGGTAAATCCCTAAATAAACATCACGTTTTTTTGATTTATTGTTTCTTATTCAACAAAAAACATGAAAATTTAAAAACTAATTTCCTTAAGAATTGTGTGGAATTGTTTTGTAGGTCCTCTTGTGACCTTTTTTGCCACTCTTCAGGTCTGCTTTGGATGTTTTTTGTTATTTCTTGAGCACCTTGTTTATTTAGCTCAGTCAAAAAATGTGATTATCTGGTGTTCTTTGTATAATATATTTATAATTTTTACCTACTGTTCTCGAGATTCAGTTTATTCTTTTAACTTTCCTTTGATGATGTTTCGAGACTATGTTGGTCTTGTAATCATGCCAAATTTATGATGACTTGGTATTACCACATCAATTAAACAAATACCTTTTCAATACTTGCATGTAAATTTAAATACTGTTTAAGAGTATGAGCAATGAAATGCATCTTGAAAAGAACAAGTAAATATTATTGATAACAGTCAATAAAAGAAGATACCGAAATATATAATTATGTTTACTTGAATTTTAATAGATTGACTGTGATAATCTGAAAATGGACTAATAACTGCCTATTTGTAGAAGTTCTTAACAACTTCTATTGTAGTTGATAAGAACTAGTTACAACTATGACTACTTTTTGTTGGTAGATCATGAGTACAATAAGAATGTCAAATAACATTACTACAGTTGCAATAAGTAATTCAGAAGGCAACTATCAACTAATGTTTGTAATTGTAGTTAAATAGTAACATCTACAATTCATGATAGTACTCATTTACTTTACTTTTTAGGCTACAATAGGTCTGTAAGTAATAAGAAAGGGTTAATTTGACTTTTATATGCTGTGTAATAATTGAAATAATGAACTTTACTTAATTTCACATCTTAAGCATCAATTGAAAATAAGTCTTATTTTGCTACAAAAGTGCAGAAAACAAATGTTTTTCAATAAACCATATTACTTGTGTTACAGTTTTATTATATGAACAAATTTTTTCTTCTTGGAAAATATTAAGGATGGGCAAAAATGGCTATGACATGGAATTAGTGAGTTCAAAGTACTATCAATTTCATGTACAGAGCACTTGTTTGTTTGTTCATTTAACATCACTTTATGCTGCTATGGCTAATCGGACAATACTACAGTGGGAGCCCTAAATTTTGCCTATCCAGGTTTTATTAGGATAGGGATTTTTAACGAGTACCTGACATCGTACAGGCTCGGGACCCCCGTTTAACGTCCCTTCCGAAGGACGGCGTAACTAAGGATTTTTTACTCCCTTAAAAAAATCCTAGGGTCATCTGCCGGGCTACGAACCCACGATCTTGGGCTTAGTATTACAGAGCACTTAGGTATTGATAATTCTAACTTACATATCCTCGGTATCAACATTTATTATAGGGTGATCAGACCCCCTAATGAAATACTGTCGATTTTAAGATTGCATGCTCTCTTATAATTTATTATAACTTTTCGTATATACTCTTGATTAAGGTCCATTATTGGGTGATCTGTTCCTCTTATTATAAAAATATCACTATCAATTTTAAGATTACTTGTTTGCATGGTGATTTATTTAAATTAATATCGGTATTGAGGCCGATAAAAGGGGAAAAGTAGGGATATTATATTCATTTTATATTAACGATTCAGTTTTTATAACAACAGTTGTTATAAAGGAGAAATAAAAAAATAATTTTCATACAGAATTAAATTGCTCAAAAACAAATTTGTTTATCTCTCAATTATATAAAAAAGTATTTTCCAATGTGTGATAAATTTATAAATATAAAAGGTTGGGTAAGATAAAATTAGATTGAAGAATAACGCCAAGAATAACAATTATATAATTTAAACAATGGAGGTTGGTCCGCCACTTTGCAGATAGGAGCCATAGGAGTAAAAAAAATATGTTTTCAAAATTACCTTCAATAATTCTTTCTGCATATAATTTTGGGAAACTGGAGTGAGTAATAGAGTTTTTAAGAAGAAAAAAATTAGATCTGCTTTAGACAATAGTGAATCTATATTATTCAACAAGAAAACATGGGGTAGTCATGTATAAATTTAAGAAAACCTTTTCGCGTAAATTTTAGTAGACGCCCAGAGGGTGGGTGTTGACCTTTTTTTTTCCATGACAACTCTAGTTTACTGTACTCAGTGGATACAAGTCAATTATTATCACACATTTCCTAAAAATTAATGATTTTTTTTAAATACTTCAGTTTATCTTTATAATTGTTATCATACATTACTACTAAATATTGGTGTATTTGTGCCATTTATTTTCTGCTGTATAGGTCGAATAAATAAAAATTACAACGACTATTATCTTATTCCCTTATCTTTTCATTATATAACATTAAAAAGTTGTGTAATAGGGACAAAGGGTATTTATAATCATTTGTGATAATAAACAAATTTTCTAAGCTATTAAAAATCATTGTACTTACTGATTCCATTTTTAAAATTATTTTTAAAACAATTAGGTTATAAATTTATTTTTTAAATATATTGTAATTATTCATACCGTTTTTATGAAAATATGTATATTTAAAAAAATCATTAACATTATGCCTACAGTCAGTTAAATGTGTAAAATATACACTTAAAACTCTTTTAATTAATTGTAAGAAAGAAAAAACTCAAATAATTTTTATGGCAGGTATATTTTTTTAATGTACAAAAAATTGTAGGTATATATTTAATCTTAATATTATCAGGAGTGAATTTATTTTTCTCTATAGTAATATAATTTGATACTTAATATGTTTAGTTAATCCTTGGGGGGGGGGGGGTAAACGAACTAACTTTATGGTTGGCCAACCCTTGAGCATACAACATATAATTGCTGATGCGAAAAGTACCGATTTTCTAAATCCAAGCAACAAATTTACATTGTTTGGACTTTTGAATTATTAATAGTCATTGCAAACGCCAAGCGAATTGGAAATTACAAAATTTTGAATGAAATGGTGAGTCAAGAGGGATCATTGGAATCCGTGGCTGAAGGTCAACTTTACCTTGAAACTTCCCATTAAAATAGAAGCTTCAAAACCATTGGCCGTGATTCTTTTTATGACCTATTGCGTCCCATTCCATAGGTTTGGCATATTCAAATTTTGAAGCAAATGGTTAGAGAATCAATTAATTGAAGAATTCAATGGGGTAGTTGACAACTTTGCCCGACTCGACAACAGTGTCGATAGATTTGAATCATATTTCAGTCCCACTGACTGTTGTATTTTAAAATTAATTGTGCTGTTTACATCTTTATTTTTTGCGACCAAAATAGCTCCGACGGGTAGCCCATGCATGGTTAGTGTAATTAGTTTGAAAATCTGGAAATATTCATTCAATCAGAGCATGGTTGGTAGACACCATTTTAAACAAAATTATAACAAAATAGATCGTTTATTTTCTTGCAGTTGAACTTTTCTCTGATGGATCATTTTGGAGTTCAACACGCATATTTATGGGAAGGAATATTTTACTGACACTTAGCTGTAGATATGATTCTTCTAAACACCGGTTAATTCGTTCGCATGTGTAGCACATTGAATGACGGGGGAAGTCATTCTGAAATCACCGGACAGCGGCAGTAGATTGTACCATCGAAAAGTCGTATTATTAATAAAATGCTTCTACGTTCTATCGGGTACTTCAACTGAATGCTTATGGGCATACTGCACTCATCCTAGATAATTAATTATTTTGCATGTTCTCATAACTTCAGCCATGCCTGAATTCTTCTTTTGGCTAAGCTTTGCGTCAGGATTTATGTGAATATTTAAAGGCAACTTGAGGCTGAATGTACTGTCATGAAGCAAGGTCTCTGTAATTATAATATATAATTGCCTATGCAATATTATTGCGTGAGTAAGATGTTTGTCTAGTGCGCCCCCCCCCCCCCTCAAAAAAATGAATCCGCCTTGTTCTGAAATTTGCTACTTGTTGATCATATATATATTCCTTTGTTTAGCAGTATGACGTTGGTCACTATAAATAACAAATGTAGCCTAAGATGTCAAATTGAATTTAGGCCAGCGGCCAGGTACTTGAAGGTCGCAATAAATTGAAGAAAGCTGCATTTTTTATATGTTGCAAGGGCATGTCTGACTTGTGGAAATCCAAGTTTGCTACCGAAAAAAAGAATGGGAAAACTTTTGGTGACCGAATAACCTCGAAATTGTCGGAGTTATTTCAGTTTTTGGCCTGTATCTCATAATCGGTGCATTTTTATGCAAAAACCCATAAGTAACCGTTTTAAAGTATATTAAATTTTCTACAATTTGAATCCAACCGCCGTTCTGTAGCTGTAATAGATTCTGGGTTACGCCCATTTGAAAAATGCTATTTTATTTCCAAAAAGTCTTAATTTTAAGTTTTGACCGACTTTCTTGAGGAACACCGGCCAAAGGAGTGATTCTACGATGAAAGTCAAGGTAGTAAATATAATTAGCTTAATTTAAGTACAGAGTAAGGCCTTTAGGTTCATTCGTTAATGCGTCATAGGTGAGTGTTATGACATTGAAATAAATTCTGTGATAATTTAAAATATTACATTATATTATAATTAATGGGTGAAGCGTTTCACAGTTTCACTAAAAAGTATGCAGTGTACGAATTCGTAAAGTATTTATTTTTACGAAGTTAGTATTTATTTCGTAAAAATGCACCGATTATTCGATACAGGCCAAAAACTGAAATAACTCCGAAAATTTCAGGGTTTTTCGGCCACCAAGTATTCCCATCCGTTTTTTAGGTTGCAAAATTGGATTTATACTACTCGGACAAGCCCTTACAACATATCAAAAATGCAATTCTTTTCGATTTTTGCGACCTTCAAAAACCTGGCCGCTGGCCTATGTTTGGACTATTTGGAATAAATGACCAAGGGGCGTAACTTAGGATCTATTAGACCTACAGGCCTCGGTCTGTTCTTAAATTAAAGCTAATTAAATTTACTACAGCTTCAATCCCTATGAATTTCATCGCTGGATCACTCCTTCGGCCGGTGTTCTTCACGAAAGTCGGCCGAAACATAAATTTGGATTTTTAAAAAATCAAAAACGCACCTATTATGAGATATAGGCCAGAAACTAAAATAACTCCGAAAATTTCGAGGTTTTTCGTTCACCAAAAGTTTTCCCTTCCGTTTTTTCGGTAGCAAACTTGGATTTCCAATACTCAGACATGCCCTTACAACATATAAAAAATTCAGCTCTCTTGAATTTATTGCAACCTAAAGCCCTTTTTTTGATACCTGGCCGCTGGCCTAACTGCTGTACGCTGTTGATCATTTCTCCTGCTGGACGGTTAGGCGATGCCATGCCAAAATAGATGGGTGCCATATTCGAAATAAGAATACAAATGTTCTCAATCTTTATTAACGCCTTTTTTAACATTTCGGCGAAAAATTGGTATTGAGATCTCGACTAGCAATCCTAATTCGATGGTTAACCATGGTATCATCGGTCATACATGGTTTTGGAAAACGTTTCGTACATTTTACATTGTACATGTTCAGAGTACCGCATGGGTCATGTCAGTGATAACAATGTCAAACAACTCTTGATCAAGATTCCGATCCGGAATTTTCGCTGAAATAATTTTATCGATTTCTCGTGGCCGCATTTTATCGAACAACCAAATCAAAATATACGGATGTGGTAAACCCCATTCTGACCATTCAACAGGATTTCGCCCAATAACGATTGATGTGTAATCAAATTTATTAACGATTTTAATTTTTGTTTTAAAACACGTGTTGTGGTATCACGGCGATATATTGATAAACTTATTTGTTTAGGTTGATTGTTGTTCAATATATGTATGTATGAACATTATTAAAATTTAATGGAAAATCGTGTGAAATAAATACTAACTTAAATAATGCGCTTTACGAATTTGCACAATTCATACTTTTTAATGAAACTGTGAAACGCTTCACGCATTAATTATAATATAAAGTAATATTTTAAATTATCACAGAATTTAACACTCACCTATGACGCATTACCGAATGTAGGAAAAAGCAACGAACTTCCGTTACTTAAAAAATTCGATGCCGCGATCGCAGTGCTGCCTTTCTTCGAAAATTATAACATTGAAAGCGAATGAAATGTAATGATGAAGAAGCTAGACCTAAACAAATTTTTTATAGGAATTGAAAAGTATTATATATTCTTATCTTAGACCTGCTTCTGAGATGTTTCTGAAGTCCATTATAGCACTTATTTCCCACCATAATTCGATACTGAATTTCTGGTTGCTGATAATTGGTTATGTTCCAAGGTTAATAAATTATTCTGCACAATCTAAACTGAAATTCCCTAGTTATAGAGCATATGCTTTGTTCTGTACCCATTTACTTGTAAACCAACCTTAGCAACTGCTCTTTGAAGATTTATAAAAGCAGTTTTCATTTCCAAAAAATTGTTTCCAACAAAATCCATATCATTAGCATAGGTTAAGGACGATTTGTTAAAAATCGCAACTCCTACCTACATTTACATTTTCCTGGTAGCGTATACCGAAGCACTGTTGAACAGGCAACATCGCAGATGTCGTTCTGAGCACTACATAGCCTTCCTTGTCATCTTGACAAGGCAGACTAGATCTGTAGGGATATCGAGTGCGATCGTTCCTTCATACTGTTTCTCTCGGAACACACGAAGCAGGTTTTATGAAGCCGCTTGATATTGGCAGATGAATAAAGTTTTTTAAATAGTATTATAATACTTAAGGTCCAATGTTTTCCTGCTGTGAATAAAAATTATGTAATATATTAACCCGTTTCTAGTTTTAAATAGGTATGCTACCGACTGAATGGACTTGAAAACAACTTTATCCATCTTTCAAGCTGACAAAAAAGCATTTATTAAATGTTTGGAAGTCATTAGCCATTACAGTCTTTTAGGTTTATTAGTATGATTTAAGAAAGGGGAGCATAATAACAAAATTAATCTATTTCATTCTTTTAACACTTAAACTTTTAGGGTAACAAGGTAGCTGAGTAGGTTTAGCCCTGAGTTACTAGTCTGTAGATTGTTCCAGGTTCCAAACCAGTTGTGTATCAGATAAGTTATTTACTATGTTACGAACTGTGGATCAATCCTATGAAGACCTGTACACTCTCCAGAGGCTCATCCAGCCTCAATGTCAAAGTGGGTACATTTTATTGGCAGAAAAATCTGGTGGTTGAACAAGATTTTAGCGGAATACTCCCCTGTCCAACTATAAGCTTTAAACCGGTAGTCTCTACAATGTACTGAACCCAAGACCCTTCATGGGGTGAATGGATACATTTTTTACCATTAAACTTATTTGTTATGGCCATTTACTTTTTTTTTTATTTGTGTTTAGCACTCTTTCTTACTTTTATTCAGGGAAACAAGATGGGTTATTCTTACTGATTACCTCCCTATTCTAACCATATTTTGTTCTTTAATTTCTTATTCATTCTTCAAATAACCTGATTTTTTAGCTATTTCATCCCACTAATGTTCTATAGCTTATTAACATTTTTCTATTGAAATGTTTTATTTTGTTAATCAGAGAAAATTTGATCTGTGTCTAGAATATTTTGGCTGATTGTTCATTTCATGATAACCCTGAATTGAATATCATTGTTATAAATTAATAAAAAATGTTTTTAAACATTTCTGAGCCTATTACATTAGTTTAATTATAGTTATTGCTCATCACGATGATAGTACACTTGTACTTGTAAATGTATTTTTAACATTTAAAAAAATAATTAAATATTTATTTTATTTTTTTTATATAATTAAAGTGGATGTTAAAAAGAAAAGGGGGAGAGATTGTCAAAACGATAGTGATTATATCATTTTGACTACTCTCCCTCTCCCCTGACTGTTTATTATAGTTAACACAGTCTGTTATATTCATTTGATGTAATGATTACTGCATATTATATTCTCTTTTTCGGTTTCAATAAACAAAAATTCGGTTTATAAATACCATGGGAACTAACCTTCCTTTTTTTGTTTTATTCAGTATAATGACTAATGTTTATTCAGTATTTATTTTGTATTAATGACCATATATGTCATTGTTTAATATAAGAATAGTGAGGGTTAATGCATACCAAATCAGCATTGGACTATTATAACACATGATTTGATACTATGATATTGTTGGTGATTTTTTTCCCAATTTTTGATTCGGCTTTAAATCCAAAATAAATTAAAATATGAATAGTTGTTTTTTTTAAGTAACAGGATTTTTATATTTTGTAATTGATTTATAAATTTTAAATTAATTTATGTAAGGTTTTATAGTCATTTATTTTTAAAAGAATATTACTTAAACAAAAACACGAGAACTATTATTAGTCTTTAAAAAAATATTTATAAATTAACTGGATTAATCTTGCATATTATACAGTGGTTATTATGTTAGCAGTGAAGAAGAAACCAGTCCAATTAAACAAAGAGGGCAAATCTTGAAATTATAAGTTAGCTGCCACTTGGGTTTTTCTTCAGTAGTAGTTTGATAATTTTATTCTTCTGATTGACCAGATACTGATATATCTGTATGATTTTATATTGATATATAGTTGTTGTCTGTTTCCTCTAGACTCAATAGTACTTGTTTCGGAATTAATAATACTTCTAAATTCAATGGTCTTCTGGAAAGAGCAATAGAAGAGTCAGATAAAACAATGATCATCAAATCAGGATTGGCTGATATTCTTGAATTTTCCTTTTTTATTTCCTCCCTCAAATGATAAAAGTTTACGTTTCTAGCTTCTTGGACATTCTCAGCCAACTGTCTGAGAAGCTATTGATTTTTAAGTATTTTGAACACTTTAATTTTGAGAATCGAGGGAGTCATTCTACACTAGAGATATAAATTTAACTTTGTCGCTTGGTTTGATTTTTGTGTTTTGTAAACTTTTTGTCATTGATTTCATACCCTAAGGAAGAAACAGTTTGGAAGAACTCTCTTGATGGGTGTTTCATTACCTTGTGAAAGAAGGAATCACCTATCATCAAAGTTTTCAAATATTATCTGACTATGTTGCTTATATTAGTGTGAGGCCTAGCTAAAATTTTAATACCTGTTCAATTTTTTTTTTCAAGGCCAAAATCTCTCACTAATTTCTGAATGTCAACTGAGGGCCCTGACATTAGGTTGGGCCAGGGTCCTGATCCTGGGGACTTGTACCAATATTTTAACCACGTTCTTATTGTTTGTATAATGTTTTCATAATATTGTTAGTCACAACTTTTGGAATAACCAGTCTCAATACTCAGAATTATTACTTGTTGGCCCGATGAGTTGTCTTGTCATTGGGAATCAATATTTCTATGGGTGTCTCTCATTTAACCTACTCTTGAAAAATAATCTTATTTTAACTGATAGTGAGGTAGCCTTGATGGCAAGGCATAAAATAGTTATAGAAAATTTGAATATTAATTTATCTTGTATGCTGAAAGAAATTATCATATTTTGAGCATATGCAGTTATGTATTTAGGAGAGTGGGTTTCTGCAAACCAAAGTGTGAGCCTAGCAGTAGCCACCAGGTGTACCAAGTTTGAAATGGCTTACTACTCCTGTCGAAGTATCTATTCATCCGAATGCCTCTCCATTCTGAGGAGTCAAAGCTGGTCTGGCTCACAATCAGAAAATGAAGATGTAATGAAGGGAAAAAAGAAAGAAGTGTAGTTGTAGGCCCAATGGTCCTCAGTAGGCCCCAACAGCAAAATAACAACAAATTAACTTTTATTCAGAGAAAATCAAATCACAATGAAAAAATTGTCATTGTAATTTTAAAACCTTTTATCTCCATTTTGTTGTTTATTTTTCAAATTAATTTAAATGTTTTCTCTCAAAATGGAGTTACAAGGTTTTATAATTACAGTGACAATATGTTTTTTATTACATGATAAAGTTAAATTTATCAGTAGTAACTGTCTTAATATATCTTAAGAGTCAAGTTTTATTTTAATGGGGAAAAAACCAGTCATTCTGTTTTAATTGTTGTTCTAAAGTTAGTTTTTTTTTTTTCCATGAGCTAAGCTTAGTTGACTATCTTTATAGCATTATCTCCCACTTTTTTTGTGTTAACTAGTGACCTGTTGTTTTGAATAATTCAGTTCTGGTGATATAAGTGCTGAAGCTAGTTAGCTCTGAAATAAATTATTACAATATTTTTAAAGACTAATTTATTTATGTCTCTTTTAAAATACTTTTTTATTTTTACTGATGGTTAATCTGGAGAGCAGCCTGTTAAACAGAGTTCTGTTATACTCATATACTTTTAATAGGAAAGGCAGATAGGTTATCTTCAGGTTAAATCCAGTTTTCCCGACAGAAATGAGGTAGTTCTATTCTCATGTTTTACCAGGAATTCAATTTAAAATCTCCTTAGCTAAAATCAAAGTGAAATCACGTTAACATGAAGGTACTTGAGTCCAACTCAACTTTAGTGGCCCCTATGATCTTCAGATCTTTTGATTAATATAGCTATTAAATTCTGTTAGTATTGGAACTTCAGAAGTTAAAAATGTATAATGCGTATACAAGTAGATTCTGTTTTCTCTTTATTTTCTTACAAATCTTACGGGGATTGATGCATGCTTCATGATATAACAACTCAGTTGCATTGAATTAATTTATTAGTTGACCTTATTAAGAATAATGCATTTTTCTGTATGGAAAACTAACAATTCTTCTTTCTGTTTATTTTACCTCATGCCTTTCTAAATATACATGTATAATATTCATAGTTAATAATTAAAACAACTTATGGCATCAGGTGGAATGGTACAAATTAACTATTTAGAAGTGAACAAATAACAGTTTGCACATTGTCTTATGTTGGTATGGTTTCAGAAATAAGTGTTTGTTTGGCTTTAGCACTACAATTGTGATATTTTTTGTTTTTTCTACTAACTTTTATCTTTTTCAATTGCTTAGTTTGTTTTTTCTTTTCCATAATATGCCCTATAGTTATGTAAATTTTTTATAATGGAGTCACTAACATAGTGCATTTGCAACATAAGTGTTATATTTGATGTTTAATTAAAGTTAAAATAAAATTACATTTCATATTTTAGCTGTAAGTAAATATTTGCTCGTTTTTTTGAAAAAACCTTGCCGTGTGGTCATGTTTTATTTTAGCATGCATGTTTTTATTTATATTTCCTAAATACTTTAAACTCCGTGCTTTTTTTTTTTTTTAATTGCAAAAATATATTTTAGTGTTTTGCAAGTGTTCTCAGTGACAACTTGATTGTGTTTTGTGATTTTGAGACTGAGTAACTGCTGTTGCAAATGCATTATGGCTGACATAATTTCTTAATTAAAATTAAGAAAAAAAGTTATGCTTAGTTCTTAAAGAGTGAATTCCTCTTAACTTTTTTACCATTTCAAAATGTTATTGGTATATTTCGATTTGATTTTTAGAGTCGAGCTCCTATATCTGCAAAACTTGTGGCTAATATGTTATCAGTTGCTGGTGCAGACCATATTATTACCATGGATTTACATGCCTCACAGATCCAAGGATTTTTTGATATACCTGTTGACAACTTATATGCTGAACCAGCTGTTCTGAAATGGATAAAAGAAAACATTCCTGAATGGAGAAATAGCATTATTGTATCACCGGATGCTGGAGGTGCCAAGAGGTTTGTAACTCATTATTGTCTAACAGTTCCAGCGGTCTGCAAATAATGCACCCATTTAGAATACATTTTTTTATCTAATTAACATTTCTTTTCGTTACTAGATATTAAATATTCCAGGGTTACATCAATAGCAGATAGGCTCAATGTTGAGTTCGCTTTGATTCATAAGGAAAGGAAGAAAGCTAATGAAGTTGCTTCTATGGTTCTGGTTGGAGATGTAAAAGATCGAGTTGCAATTTTGGTAGATGATATGGCAGACACCTGCGGTACTATGGGCCATGCCGCAGAAAAGTAAGTTGTATATTTTGCCTTATCAATCTTTTCTGTAACTCTAGCAACACTTATAAAAATAGTGATGAATTAATTTTCTATTTATTCATGAAGGTATATTAAAGGTTACTTTACTCTAGTTTCCATGATTATTAGGATATAGTAATAGTAATAATGAAAGACTTACCGAGCTTAAGGCTCAATGCTAAACCACCAATTGCTCATAATAGTCCGTCCACGGATCACTGCCCAAATCTAAATCCTTGAGGTCATTCTCAACACAACTTTCCCACTTACACCAAGGTGTGTCTCCTTCAGGCATATACCAGTAACTCAGCTTTTTATAAGCCCATCTCAATCTTCGTAATGCTCTTAATTTAATTATATTAACAGGGTGCATGCTCTGAGATTCTGTATTGTGTAACTTCCTAAAATCCCCAGTGGACTTGTCCTTTTTCAGGCCGAATATTCTACATAATAACTTATTTTTGGAAATAAAAAAATGTCGCTCAACCATTCAAGTTAGGGGATCAGTGGTACACCAGTTACTTTTACTGGTTGAGAAGTAACTGTTTTTAACTTTTCAACAATCATCTATTTGTACAGGTCTATACTCATTTACCTAAATGAATTTGTTGGAGTTGTATTCCTTAATTAAAAACCAAAAAAGTTTCAGAGGATTTTTAATAAGTAAAGAAATATTGTCAGAAAATGGGCATTGCAGTTCTGGTTATTTGATGAAATTTTCTGAAGGAATAGGTGAGTTTAGTTATGGACTTGGACGACACATTCAAGGCTGGTCACAGTTATTTTGATTAGACTTATGAGACTAGCGGGAATATTGAATTGTCTAAATGCACTATAAAAACCTTCTCTATCAACATAATCGTAGGCCGCTTTTAGGTCAAGGAATAAGTGATAAGTCATGATGTGATATTTACACCCCTTTTCCAATGTTGTCCTTAGGGAGAACAGCTGATCCGTGAATTTACATATTGTGAATCTGCTTTGGTAGGGGCCTATTTCTCTTTCTGCTAAAGGAAGTAAGTGTTGGTAGAGGATGCTTGAAAGCACTGGGGAGAAGGGATGTGGCTCTGTATTTGCTACATTCAAAGGGATCTCCATTTATGAATATGGGACACACTAACGTTTTTCTCCATTCCCCCGGGATAGCTTTCTTAATCTAACTGTTCATGTTGAGGTTGTGGAGGGCCTTCACTAGACTTTTTACACTGTACTACAGAAGCTCTGCAGCTATGTCATCTATTCCTGGCACTTTTTGATTCTTGAGCTTCTCTATACCATCAGACACCTCTTCATCCTCCGGTGGCTCAACATCCTCGTCTGGTAGTGTTTGTTGGTTGTCTTAATGTACCTCTTCCCTATCTCCTCCATAAATGTGTGCGAAGTGTTCCTTCCACTGGTTTAAACAAGCCGCCTTTTCAGTAAGTATATTTCCATCAGGGTCTTTGGTCTTTACAGACTGCAGCTGCAGAATGGTTTTCTTCTTTGATCGACCGTTGCATTACTTTCTTACCTCACCGATTGGTTTAAACATTTTGGTTTATAAATTTTTCTACCAGATTTGTGTAGACTGGTTTTAAGGTATTGTACATTTCTTAGCAATTCTCATCTTTGCTGTAGGGCCATAACTGCTGAAATCTGTTTCTTAGCAGGGTTTCCAAAAATCAGTGTATGTAATTCTGAGTGTGTAGATTATTAATCGTCTTTTTCTGTTGTTTTTTTTTCTATTCCCATTATCGTAAGCTCTAAATAAAATTTTCATTTCTACAACATTTGTATCAACCCAAACAGAATTCCTTGTTGATGCATTGTTGCTTTTTTTGATTTTGTTTGTGTGAAAATAATTTAAATAAATCATCCCCAATGAACAATTCTACAGTTGATAATATGTCTGGTGTACATGGTGCCCATAACCTAAACTATCACAGGCAAGCGTGAAAGTCAGGTTTAAATTAATTTTCTGACCAATCATTTGCCACACACTTTCAGAATGATTAATTATTGGTCTCCTCATATTTTTCAATTGTCTCCTACTGTCAGAATCACTACCACTTTCACTATCGAATCAGTTATCCTCATCTGATAACAGATCAGATAAAAGATCGACATATATTTCCTCATCATAAAGCAGTTTGAAGGATATTTGAAATCTTATATTATATACATATTAGATGTAATGGAAACTTCTGGTATCTCCAACTAATAACAAAAGTGTCCGTGAAAAAAGATTTAGATCAAAAACAACATGGTGAATTGGGAGTGGAAAACAGTTGAAACGATTGTTCTATGATTGTCAAACGTAGCTTTGCAATAACGTGAGGCCTTTTCTACTTTAAGTCTGCCAGTTACTTTTTAATAATTTCTACTATCACTTAGATTATTTTCATTAATCACTATCAATTTACATATTATTAGAAAATGTTATAACAGGTCAATACAATATTTATTTTAATGCAATATAAAAACAAATTCTGAAATATGTAACAAAAAGCATTTTAAATAGGGAAAAAATCACCCATATCCCCAAGCTTTGTTCAAATAAATCATTGTTTTCATGACTTATGAGTATAAATCATCATAATAAGTATAAATCAATAAGGTGTCTCGCCTTTTGCCACATTCCTTTGTGTTTTGTTTCTTCTTTTGGCTTTGGCCCAGAGATACTCATTCAACAGCATATTTGTGCCTATTGTTGGGTCAAAAATGTTTTTTGAAAGGTTAGCCGTCTTCTAATCCCTGATGAGCAATCGTTTATTATAGTTGTTCCGAAAGTGCGATCTAGACTTTAGAGTCTAGCTCTCTACTTGGAGCTAGAACACCATGCTATGGTATCCTTGTACAGGCTTGATAAACAAAACATAATTCCAGCAGTGTAATTTTGCTGTGGATTATGGGAACTGGGAAAATTGAAGTTGATTGAGTCTTAGCCATGCGATCAGACTCAAATCAGTGACTTTATGTCAATTAACTGCAATGTCAACATTGACAAAACAATGCTTCACAAACCCTGCAATGTTATCAACTGCTACACAGATGGCTCTCTTAAAGCCACTGGCGCAGGTGCAGGGTTTTGGAGAAAAGACAAGACTAGAAATGGAATTTAGATCTCCCAAGACAAATTCACTACAGTATTTTAATCTGAGTTACTCGTGATAAGTCACTGCGCCTGAACGTTGCTTGAGGAGTGTCTGGAAAGCACATTTTTCCCTGATAGTGGGGCACTTTATGGGGACCATACGAAATCATGTTTTGTTTAGGACTGCAACGTTGCGCTTAACAAAAAAAAAACCTGTACCACCAAGACCCGTGAAGGGTCTGGGGTTCAGTACATGGTAGAGACAGTTCTGTTTCATGGACAACGGTTGTGCAGGGAGGTGATTTGTCCTAGATCACGCTCAACCACCAGATTTTCCCCCTTTATGGGTGGCCATTTAAGAGGCTGGGTGAGCTCCCGGAGGGTCCTAGATCCTTTATGATGCCCTTAACAAACAAGCATGGAATAGCTCAACAGCATTAGTGTTGAATGGGTATCTGGACACTCAGGCATCCCTGGCAACGAGAAAGCTGGCAAATTAGCCCAATTAGGATCACCTAGCAATCCATATACCCCAGAACCAATATTTGGCATCAGCATACACTAAGCCATAAATCCAATAGATGATCAACCAGCACTGGTACAATAAAAAAAATATATTCTTAGCAATCAAGTCCTTATTAAACAGGGACTCTCAAAATAATCACAGGCTTGGACTTGCAAGTGTCCCGCTGGGTCGATTCTGTCACGTAGAGGACGAAAGGCCCTTTCATGTTATCTGGCTATGCAATAGGTTTGCCAGCCGTAGGTTTACAACCTTTAGAGTGGATTGTGTCACTGACACCAGGCAGGGTGGTTATTCAGTCCAATAAATATTCTCAAATTTGTTTGCTCCTCTAAGATAAAATTGTAGTAACCTCAATCCATAAGGCGCACAATTAATCAACTTTCGTCACATTGCATTTTCTGCCTAAAAAAAAAAATACTGTCTAATGACTCTATAACTCTGGCATAGTTGTTTCTAGTGCTTTTATTTATCAATATGAGAAATCCAAATAAAAAATATGTTAATTTAAAAAAAAATTTAGAAAAACATCCCAAATGTATTAATGGTTTTTAAGACATCTTTCAGGAACTTTGATACTTTGAACAGTTTAAAATGCACGTGCTAGAACCAAAATCTTATTAAAAATTCTAATTTGGACCTTGGAAAAATGAATCTTTTTATATTTTCAATAATAACAATGAATCAAAATATCCATTGCAAATATCCAATTAAGAATTCTTAATTATCTTATATTTGATCTGTTTATCAAAGAAAACTTTATTAGTAATTTTAAACCCATATGCGCATGCTAAATCAAAAATCGTTATCAGAACCCTTGAATACCTATATACAATTCCTATCAAAGAAAATTCCATTAATAGCTGTAATTCAAAGCATGCCTGAATTATGGCAAATCTTATAGTAAATTTAAAATTGTCATCTTTATAAATCCAATAAGCAATCCCAATGCCAATGAAATCTTCATAATTAATAATTACCTTAAAACATTGGTGGTTAAACAAAATTTTAATTTTAATGAAACATTGGTGGTTAAACCAAATTTCAATTGTAACGAACCATTTGTGGTTGAACAAAATTTCAATTATAATTGAAATTAGAAACTTGAAAATATAATGAACAATCACTGAAAAGAACCCTCCCAATCTCCAAAAAAAGGAAATAATTCACATATAAAAATGCAATAACATTATAATGAAAGAAGAACAAAAAAAGAGATCTTGCAAGAAAGTGCCAAGTTTTCTGTTAAACTCATTACAGAGCTTAAAACAATGATTTAAACAATAGATATATATATATTATTCATGAATCATTTTAAGTCACATTTCATTAAGGGTGACTTGCGGCCTAGTGGTTAGCATAACAAACTACTAAGCCCAAGATTGCGGGTTCGTAACCTGGCAGGTGGCTCTAGGATTTTTTATAGGGTGTAAAAAATTCTTGGTCATTCTGTCCTTCAGAAGGGGTGTTAAACTGGGATCCCGAGCCTGTACGATGTCAGGTACTCGTTAAAGATCCCTATCCTAATTAAACCTGGATAGGCAAAATTTAGAGCTCCCAATGTAGCATCGTCCGATTAGCCTAATAGTCTAAAGTGACGTTAAATGAACAATCAACATTACATTAATTTGAATTGGGAGATTACATGGAATAGATAAATAATTTGCTCACACATTAACTTCCATGCAACGTTAGGCCAATTATGACCAGCAGTCTTGTTGAATTATAGTCGTGTCAAAGAAATTATGATGCAAAAATACAGAAAAATATGCCTGCATATAAGAAAGTAGTGAATCAAATTTAATGAAATTGATTGATAACCTTGTACTGTATATTATATCTTATTTAAATTAACAGTAGTAGGTGTTGTGAAATTAACTGAGCCCACCACATTTTACTTGAAACTTGTTGAGGCTGCTGCTGCGGAATCAACAAAGCCATTAGGTAGTGTTAAAGCGATTGTTCTGTTGCCTAAGTAGTTTTTCTCACAGTGAAAATTTGAACAAATTTTGGTAGAGAAGTATAGCCATAAGTGAAGCATCTATAGCACAGGCTTCCCTTGGTACCAACACAAAAATTGTTTTTCTATCAGACTCTACTGCTGCACTCAAAGCAATGACCTCTTATCTGAGTCATTATTGTGACCTGATTAGGTAGGAAGGGTTGCGGAAACTTCAAGCAGTCTAACAATTCTGCTTCTAATTGGTTCCTTGGCATTTCGATATTGATGGGAAGAGGAAGCCAGTACACTATGAGCCAACTCCTATTCCGTTTAACCTACAATAAGATATCAATGTAGTCTTGCCCTACATTTTCATTAGTGTTAGCTATACAGAACATATTACAGTTTCTGAACACTCATTTTTTTTAATACAAGGTGTCTTCTCCAACTTTGGTAGTGAGGAAAAAATAATAATGCCTTCTTAGTGATGACAATTTTTTATTTTAATAATTAATATTTGGAAAATGGATAAAATGAATGGTTGAACAATGGACCCTTTCTTGAGATAGTCATTTGGGATAATTATTGAACTATTTTCATTGTTCATTGAATTTTATATTTAGAGTTGAGAAAAAAAAATTTGCGTTACCTATTCGGGAGATTTATTTAATCTCTAAATATTGTATTTTTTCTGCTGTGTGCAAAATTGCCGTATTTTAATGATTTGTTGTTCATTAATTAAATATATTGGTTGTGCTGCTATTTGTGTATTAAAGAAAAAATTATCATACATTCTTAAGTGAAAGTAAAAAAAAAACATTAAACCCGAGTAGAAATTTTTAATACCAACATTTCATTTAATGACTGTTTTAGGCTGATGGAAGCAGGAGCTACGAAAGTCTATGCCATTTTAACACATGGTATATTTTCTGGTCCAGCCATATCTAGGATTAATAATGCTTGCTTTGAAGCTGTTGTCGTCACAAATACTATTCCCCAAGATGGGCATATGAAGGAGTGTCCAAAAGTGAGAGTAAGTATTTTAGGAAAGTAAATTAATCAGTTTATCAAAGTTGGGTGAATCTAAATTTTTAAATACAAATACTAAATGAATAAGAAGATATGGTCCCTAGAAATATAACTACAAATCTATTTATTTTTTTTAATACAAGAAAAGTATGTATAACAGTCATCATTTCTATGATCATCAATGAATATTAAAATTCACTGCTTTTGATGGCAAGAAAACTGCTGTAACCTACTGTGTACAAAGAGCACTTTCAACAATTCTAATTATTTCTATTGATTGATATTTTATTTACCTGACAGTTTTTTTAGAACAATCGGTATAGATAACTGAGCTGATCGAAAAAATAAAAGTAAGTGATAAAATTGAGGAGGAATAAATTTGTATAAAATAATCATTAATATGATATGTTTTTTTATTTAGCTATTTCTGTAGAAGCTTTAATTGCTTTATGACTATTTTTTTAACTTGCAAAAAAGTTAAATCTTTCAAAATTGCTATAAAGTGGAACAAATGAAAATTAGTACAAATATTTAATTTTTTTTTTTTTTTTTTTTTTTTTTTCTCTTTATATTTTTATCTACACCTGTCAAAACAGTGACAATCAGCAGATAGTCTGACAGTAAAAAAAAAACAAGAACATGATACAATGACTTGAAAGGCATGAAGAAGAACAGTACCCAGTGGTACCTCTCCCTTGGCTTGATTCAATTTCCTATGATAGCAAATCCCTCATCCACGTTCTTTTTAATCTCCTCCTAGTGTTCTCAGGCATGAGAGTAGTGGCCATTCGTTCTATTAACGGGTTTGGATGTCCGTGTAGTTTTTCTTGAAAGCGTTTGTAGTATGTTCGTATATGTTCGTCAACCGTTGGTATTTTTAAGTCAGTATGCAGAGTTTTGTTATTGACGTACCATGGTGCTTTGGTGATAAGTCTTAGTACTTTTGATTGAAAAGTCTGCAGTCGTTTTCTGTGAGTCTGTTTAGCGATCCCGTAAATTTGTAATGCATATGTCCAAACTGGTTTTAGTAGGTAAGTGTACGTGTTTAGTTTCTGTCTTATATCTAATTTGGAGGTTTTCCTGAATAGTAAGTACATTAAATTGAGCTTATGGTTCAGTGATTGGCGTTTCATCTTAACGTGAGGACCCCATGTCATTCTCCTATCAAACGTTAGTCCAAGGTATTGTACTTTATCTGTCTGCGGGATAGATGAGTTGTTAAGGTAAATGGGAGGGCATGTTTCACGTCTAAGAGTAAAAGTGATGTGTTGTGACTTTTCGTGGTTCAGTCTAATTTTCCATAGTTGGCACCACTCATTCAACTTTTGTAAGTTATGTTGTAAGTTTAGTGAGGCTTGCGTCGCGTCTTGATGTTTGGTGATTATGGCAGTGTCGTCTGCGTAGGTTGCTGTCAGTATGTCAGTACTTAGTGGAATGTCGTGTGTATATGTTATGTACAACAGCGGTGCCAGTATAAATATTTAATTAAAAAATATAATTTTTTTATTTCTCTAAAATTTATAAAGGAAGCTCATTCTCATCTATTAAATTCCATTCCCATAAAATAGAATTATGACAAGATTTGTAAGTTCTATGTTTGGTTTAAAAAAAATTATAATATCTTATATGTTTTCTCCTATAGTATAATTGTACATCGAAAAGATCAATCATAAAATGTCTTAAGGAAAATATTTGGTAAGGGAGATGAATATCAATTTTTATTGAAAGCCCAAAAGTACCTTTTTTTATTAGTATATTTTACAAAAATACTTTTTCCTGTTTAAAAATTGAAATAATTTGGGGGTTTTTCATCAGTAAAAGTTTCAATAGTCTTAACTTCTTTTAAATTGGGCAGATATTGCACCATTGTTCCATTGAGTGGCTTTATGATTCACTTTAGGCACATGAGCAATTTGAGATCTCTGAGGAGGTAATTATGTGTTTAATGATGTATTAATGGCATAATATTATTTCTTCTCTTCTTGATACATGCAGGTTTTATTTCCGACAGTTTTCTCTCAGTAGATTGTTTCTCTTCCAACCCAATTTTCAGTGTAGCAAAAGAATTTTCTTTGCATGGTTTATACCATCCTCTAGTGTGACCAAGCAGCAACATTTGGTTAGAAAGGGGAGAAGTATCAGGAATTACACACTAGACAAATTATTTCTGACTTTAATTAACATGTAACTAACCTTTATATTTGTTTTGTTTTTTGTACACTAATAATTTATGCTTATATTCATAAGGATCAAATCTGTCTATATATTTAGTATTTTTATTTATGAATAAAACTTTGCCAAATTTTGTGATTTATATTAGTGATTTCCAATATTAAGAATGTAATTAACAAATGTATCTCATTTTTAGTGCATTGACGTTTCTATGATGTTTGCTGAAGCAGTCCGCCGTACTCACAATGGCGAATCTGTCTCCTACTTATTTTCAAATGTCCCATACTGAAATTTTATTGTATTTTTCAATTAATCTTATGATATTTTGGGCAACAAATTTGAATTTTTACTTAATATTGGTTTAGTTATTAGAAGGAATCCCTTGTTTTCTTTTTCTTTTTTTTTTTTTTTGTAGTCATTCCATGAAATTGAGACATTAAATTTAAAATGTTATTGTTATTATAACAATTTAGTTTATTTTTTTAAATCAGACTACTGTTATGTTTATCATGGATTACTTTTTGCCTGCAAAAATTTTATCTGTGATTGGTGTTATATCTTGAATGATTCTTTGGCTTGCTAAATAGGTTTTACGAATAAAATTGTTATTGAAATTTAGTATTAAATGGTTGATTTAGATATATATTTTCTTTATTTAGTTAAATTTGTACTTTTTCCTCTTTTATATTTTTTAATTGTAATCAGTAACTTAGATGTTTATTAGTTTAATTGTGAAAATAGCATACAGGAAATAACATCCTGTTAATATTTATTTTAGCATTGCCCGTTCTGTTATGAATTAAAAGACTGTTTAAATCAAAGCATTGAGGTATTAACTACTCTGCTTTTTTTATCCTTTTATTTAAAGCTTGTTAGCTCTCATTTCTTTTGAAATAATCTGAAATAGATATGTATTTTCATACAAAGAAACCTTAGATCTACAATTACAACTTAGATGTTTGTTTTATTTTATACATTAAATTATATAAATGTATTGAAATGGCCATTTATATTTATCTAATTTTTTTATAGAATTTGAATATTTTATATATATATATATATATATATATATATATATATATATATTCTTAGTTTTTACTTTCAACATTTTTTTTTTTGTGGTGAAGCATATAAAAAAAAGTCTATCCATATATTTTAATGAGGTTAGTGAACTGTCTCAAACGCCCCTTTATTCATGTGATGACTTACTTTAGTTCTTAATAACCAGAGATTAGGGGAGGGACCTACTTGATTCGTAGAGTGAGGACATTATCATATATCTATAATTTTGTGGTACTTTATTCATAATAAAACATAACGTTCTGTTTCTATTATATTCATTCATCATTTCAAAATGAATGTTGATATTTTGTGCAGTTTTTAAACAAAACCAAAGCTAAAAATTTTAAGTACCTTATGATTTTAAATAATTAGTTCATAAAAAAATAACAACCTCAACAAAATGTGTAGGGAGTAAATTAATGAAGTATGGATTTCCATTTCATGTGACTGACACTCTCCACTCATCATAAAAATGAAAATGTACCCAATCCCTTTGCTTATGTTACAATTAAGAAATAAAAATAACTGTTGAATTCCTTTGAAAAAAAGTCCATTAGTTTATGATAAATGTCTTCAAAAATGTTTGACCCCATCTATGACTATACAGCAAAACTACTGACTTGTTTTTCTTTATTTAAAAGAGCTGTTGACAAAAGATTAGATTATTTACAAAAATGAATTCAGGAGCCACTAATTGGTTTATTTTATTATAAGCAAAATCTATTATTTGGTAGATGATGTAGGATATATTTTCTAATTAATGTAATTCATCAAATATTTAGGTCTGTTGCAATTTTTATTTTATTTTTTGTGTTATTGTATTTTCTAACCCTCATATTTTTTTTACATTAGTTTATAGAGGATGATATTTGCCAAGAGGAACATCCTTATATTTTAAAAATTTATACTTGGGTTGTGCCATGACTATTGTATTGGATAGATTTATGAGGATAAAGCTATATTGTTAGTCTATTATTAGGTCGAAACATACTGCATTGTTGAATAACTTCTTTTTAGTGAAACAAGTAGATCTTAATTAACAGTGTTTCAACAATTATATAATAAGAGTTATTTTCATGTTTCATACTTTTTAAAAATAGAATATATTTTGCTGAAAAAAATCATTTATAAGATTATTCACCTAATCATTCCAATTTGATTTCATCTGTACTCCTTCAGTACCTCAGTGTATTTGTTGAATTCATTTACCTGTGAAGTTTTTTCTATAAACATTCACATTTTTGTATCCTAACTACGCTTTAAAATAAATAAACGGGGAAATAATAACAAGAGCTTTTACATTTTGAAAGTTGAGGCTGTGGTCACAAAGAATAGCCATGGGGAGGATCCTTATCTGTCAGAGGTTACAAATGTTACAATAAATAATAGATTGTCCCAAAACCTATTCTTAATTATTTGAGCTCAAAAGGAGAACCATTTATTTTTATTTAATTATTTGCCAAGTTAATATAAATTTAAAATTCATTATTTTTAAAGAAATTATTTACAGCCATGGCATTGTTCGCTTTAATCTTTTCAATGCTAATTAATTGAATTAATTATTTACCTTACCTGAAAAATAACCATTTACCATTATGGTCACATTAGTCTATGAGTAAAGAGAAAACAAAGTGTTTATTAGTAATCATACTTATTTATATAACCTACATACTTATATACTCCCGCAAGCAAGATATGTACTTTCCCTATCATGTTTAGCCACGGCAGTTGTGAACTAATGCTTAAAACTATAAAACTGTTATAGAAAATGTAAATCACAAAGTGTTTTGAAGGACAACTTCTGAAGGTATCACTTCAAAAATAAGGCCTAGTGGCTGATTAAGACCAACCAATGCTTTGTATAGTTACTGGCTGTATTCCTCCCTAAGTGATTTATTTCATATTTTTTTGTGTGATGTTTATAAAATTGTTTTTATTAATGTGGGAGTGTAATGTATCCTTGACTTGCACTTGCATCAGCAGAGGGCACTTGATAATCTCGCTATTGTTGAAGATTGAACATACGTACCTGAAGAATAATTATATTTTTAAATTATTTTATAGAAATAATATTCCCATATACATACATTTATTAACCAGCCAAAGGAGTGAATAACTACGAATCCAAAGGAAACTGACTTCAAAAATTTAACAAAGCGTCATTTGTTTGATGTTTTGATTGAAGTGATAAAACATATTAATATAATTATACATTTTTTCGTGTACCAATTTTTCCTTAAAAAAGATTTATTAGTAAAATTTATTCACACACTTTTTTCGATTTTCAGTACATTTATATTGGGTTGTCACACATGAAATGACCGTTTTTAGAACCAGGAAGAAAATAAACATTTGAGATCAAATCTAACATATTTTTTATTCAAAGTATTTACCATCATTTTCGATACACTTCTGCCAACGGCTAACCTAGTTTTCTATTCCAGACTTGAAAATTGTTAGAGTCACGTGATGAAAGGAATTCATAAAATGCATTTTTAATGTCTAAATCATTGGTAAACAATTTTCCTAGCAAAAAGTTTTCCAAATTCCGAAAAAAGTGGTAGTCCGTAGGGGATAGACCAAGGGAATATGGGAGGTGTGGTAAGACAACTCCTTTAATTTATTCACTGTCTGTATTGAAACATGAGGTCGGGTGTTATCATGAAGGAGAACAGGTCCTTACCTGTTTACCAGTACCGGCTGTTGCTTGATCAAATTCTGATGCAGTTGGTCAATTTTTTGCCCTTGTTCATCAATCAATTGTTTTTCCCTTTGGTAGAAAAGAAAAATGAATGACCCCGGCCATAGACCACCATACAGTAACCATTAACTTTTTCGAATGGAGATTCTCTTTTGGCATCAGGAGGCTAATCGGCATCTAAGCATAAACCAGATCGGCGTTGATTGTCATGCATGATCCACTTTTCGTCACAAGTTATTAAGCAACTGAGAAATGGTTCGTTTCTTTGATGAGCAAGCAAAGAAACACACGTCTCTAGACGTTTCAACTGCTGACTTCCTGGGTCCCACACTAGCTCAACGAACCGAGCTTTTATGCCTTTCCGGTAAATTTTAAATGCCTGGAAACTGTCGTACGACTTGTGCCTAGCTCTGACTCTTTTATGAGGGTCTTCTTCCACAGAATTCTTAAGATCTTCGTCCTCTATTGATGTTAGAGGCCGTCCACAGGGCAGATTTTCTAATGTTGTATCTCCTGAGGAAAATTTTGTAAACCAACGACGGATGGTTCTTTCATTAGCACTTCCTTCACCAAACGCATGATTAATATTTCTTGCTGCCTGGGCAGCGGAATGACCGAGATTGTACTCATAAAAAGAAATCGTTGGGAAATCGCATGTTTCCATGGCCACGGTTAAAATTATACTGAAATCTGTATGCCTACTTGGGACAAAAACAAACACAGTTTGCAAATAGAGGATTAACAAGTGATTATTATAGATAATAAATATTTTTCTAGGAATCAACAGGCAACGCGTTAATCCTCTATAAAGATTATGATTTAAAAAATTGGACATTTCATGTGTGACAACCCAATAAATACTCGACACGAAAGAAAGTATGTGAATAAACTCCACAAATAAGTTTTTGGAGGAAATATTTATAGGGAAAACAATTATTTTAACAGAAAGTACATATACTGCGATTTTATTAATACTGGTTGGTTATTTTATTATCTTTTAACTTCTAATGTTGAGAAATTGAAAGTAAAAAATTGGGTGCAGTTCATGCTACATAACTTTCTCATACAGTCCTATAGTGAATCATATTATTAGTAAAAAAGTTGACAATATTGCTTATTGCAGAGAACAGGAGTAGCTAGGTAGAGGGAAGACACCATAGAAGATCCATTATTTTATCCTATGTTCCTATTTAAATTGGACCTAAATGGAACACCGAGTGTGTCCGAGCTTTAAATAAATAAGTTTAATACCCTTTTACCAATTATCTGTAACAGATGATATGATTACATAATAAAATGCATACTACTATGAACAAATACAACTTTTTTTATCATTTTTTTCCTTATATTGTCTGATGTACTACATGAATAGATTACTTAAAGGCTTGAACATCCAACCTTAGGTAGCTGATCTATTTTTATTCATACATATATCACATACACCTTAAGTTTATTTATTACTCATTAGAGTTTTTATTAATACATATATCACATACACTATACAATTATTAATAATATTCTAATTAATGTATTTATACATGTAGATACAGCAATTACTTTATTTATATATATATATGTCCATGTGTGTGTATAAACAATAGTAATGTAAAACTATGGATAGTCATTACCATTGATCTCATGACTAAATTATTGATTCTAACAATAGTTTCAAAAACTATAAACATTGTCCCAGTTAGATTTTTTCACGTCAGTTTAGGTGTCCTTTTGATGGTGTAAGTAGAGATTATTTGGGGAGGAGAGGGTTTTTGTGATTAGAAAACTAATATTTTGAAAATAAATCTCGAGTTTTTTTTTTCTCCAAGAAATCCCTTTCTTGATGTCCGTTGAGTGTTCATTTCTGATTTGTGTTGCTTGCAATTATTAATTTGAATTTATCTTTCAATTAGTATAACTAACTTATATTAGATTTACTTATAATTAAGTAATTTTGAATTAAAGAAATGGACAATTTAAGAAAATTGTATAAACCTTAAGTGCATTTCATCATGAAACATTGTCATAGGTGGATAATGTTGGATTAAAGTTGATGAGTTAAGGAAAATAAGTTATGGGAGAAAATGTTCAACTGATCTAGCAATAGTGAATTTTAAAGAAGTGTTTAGGGATAGAATTATTTATATTCCTACCTTTGGGAGGTCTAGTCTTCATGCTACAAGTAATGAAAACGGGCAAAGGCTCATAAAATTTACAGCTTCACAGGATCTTGTCATTGCAAGCACATTATTTCCTCATAAAGACACCACAAAGGTGCTTGGACTTCACCAGATGGTGGGCACCAGACAAGTAAGCAATGCCACTGATAGCCTTGCACTCATGGCTGTAAATATGGATTCTGATCACTTTCTCAGTATTACCCATATCAGATTAAGGATTACTAAATTCAATATAAAGTATAACTGTGCGCCTAAATAAACAGGAATTTACCAAAATTGATGATATAGGATAAAAATGGAAAATATGTGCCTCTTGTCAAAATTGGTGAGGAATCATTAGGAACAGTTGAAAGAAAAAAAGTCTCCACAACTTGATGATGAATGCTTTATTGCTACCAATATAAAAAATTCTGCATACGAGTCAATGAATAACAGGCATACTAGCAAAAATACAGAAGAGGAGTATGTAGATAGAAGGAGAAAAGAGAAAGCTACACAAAACAAAGAAAAGGACATTCAAAAACCTTGAGTAGGTGGATTTGGAGAAGTGTAGAATTAGTAATAACAGCAATAAACTCTACCAAACTTATTAACTGTTACTTATAACAGGATTAAAAAACGTTCTGAACAAATGACCTCAATATGCATCGACACACAAGGGAATGTCATCACTGACAAAAAGGCATGTATTTCTGAAGGGTGAAGATTATCCAAGAATCTTATAAATGAACAAGATCGGTCATCTATAGAACCTCTCAAGACAACGAAGATTAGGAACCATCAGATGAAGAGGACGTAATTAATGCCATTAACAGGCTGAAGAACAATAAAGCGCCAGGCCATGATGGATTGCCATCTGAATTTTGTAAAAATTGTGGACACGCCTCCTCTTTATCGATTTTAAATCGCTATATAATTTGATTCAAATGGGTTAGTTGTACAAAGTCATGATTGAATTGAAAATAACCCAAAGCTGATCCAACTTAAAAAGAGAATGACAGGTGTGGACTGCATGGTACAAATCAAGGGAATTTGTAGAAAACATTCCTTTTAGAAAGAGAATTCAGACAAGGAGATGCTCTCACATCTTTACTCTTTAACCTCGTCCTGGAAAAGACAATAAGAGACTAGTATCTAGACTACTGGTACTACACTTGACCAACCAGTGCAACTTCTCGCTTTTGCAGATGACTTTGACATAATAGGTCACGCTTGACTATAAATGAGGACAAGTTTAAATAAGTGTCCGAATTTACTTACCTTGGATCATAAGTAACAAAGGACGAAAATACTAATGGCCAAAAATGGAACTTTGTAAAAAGAAGTATCATTTCAAGTAAGTAAATTGATCTTAAAGCGAACTAAGTTAACTCAGTAGAAAAATATAAAACTACAGATTTTTGAAAGAATGGTTATCCAACGAATCTTTGGCCCCATTAATAATGGAGGAGAAAGGGAAGGAAGAAATAATAAAGAAATTCATGACCTACCCCACGATATAGATATCACTAGGGTGATAAAATAAAATTGTCTTCATTTTTGTATAATAAAAATTGTCAAAAATAAAATCGTCTGCAGATCAGGTCTCCAGAATGCAAATAAATTCCAGTTCAAAGATGCTGATGACAAAGCTATAACGAGGATGTCAAGCAGTAGGCAGACCAACCCTTAGATGGATTGCATGCTTGGCAAATGATGCCAAGAAAGCAGGAGTAAACATTAATTATTTATTTGTAAAATAAATAAACTAAATGCAAATTTACAACAGCTAGTGACAGAAGAGGATGGTGATTGGTGTTGATAGAGGCCAGGATTAGCTTGCGGTTTGCAGCACCATAGTAAAAATAGGGAAAGAATATCTACAGGAAATTATTGATGACTTAAAAAAATAATTTTTTGATTATTTAAAGACTTTTTTTAACTCGTTATTCAAGCATTTTTATTTTATTATGTTATCATTACTATGTTTATTTAGTATGTCTAACTTATATTTATATTGTGAATATTCAAATTAAAAAAGGACTAAGTAAAAACATACTTATGACTTTCTTTATTTTCCATTCTTTGGTAAATAAATACGCTAACATGGAAACCAACTTATTTAAAGCTTATTTCAGTTTATAAAAAATTTAATTTTTTTTATATTAGATAGTACTATCGATAGTTTAAAAATAACAATAGTGTTACATTACTGATGAACACTAACATGCACACAGACATAATTTTATACATTGGTCTCATTGTTTTATAGTCACTAAAAATTTCTATACAAAATTATTTAATTTTATAACAAATAACCAAATATAAATAAAACTTATTCTCTTTACTCTTTAACACAGCCAGGAGGTAAACTAATATCAAAAGCAATAGGAGGGTTAACTGGATTGTAATTAATATTACATGTTGAAGCATTTACAAAAATTACTCTTCCATCAGTTGTAATACCATATCCTGCAAAATAAAAAACTATATTTAAAAAAAATTATAATTCAAGAAAATTTCAAAATCAATCAAATTCGCTTGAAAATTCATATCTTAAGGGATGTAATGAATTACCTAATTCAAGTTGAATGGCGGATATTCAAAATAAATAATACTGGATTGAGTTAGGCTTACCATAGATGTAGAGTTTTCCCGTAGAGGTATACCTTAGAGTCAAACAGCAGAGGTTTACCTCGAGAGAGTAGGAGTCCACACGCACAGTGGTCTGCCTCTCAACTTAGTTACTAGTTTTGCATATGCTGTATCTCTAGGCACGATCGTGGTAGTTCTTACACTTCACACACCACAGATATCCACATTTATAAAACTTGATTGGGTTTCCGTAATGACATGAATAATTTTTCAAAGACAAAATCTCTAAGCACAAATAAACGGAACTAAAATCAAACAAACCACTAAAAAATAAATAAACTAAATGCAAATTAAAACACAGGAAAATGCTAAATACATCCTCTTGCTATGTTTGTCTTGGTGCAACAGTTGTGAGGTAGGTAAACCTCACCAATCCACGTACATGCAGAGTTCTGATCACCAAGATAGAAAATATAGTTTCTCAATTCTGCAAGGTTTGCCTTTGGAGTTTCATCACACTTAGTGGTACACACACCAAGCTTCCTTTTTTTAAATTTGTGATATACCTCTATGTGTATGGTCAGCCTAAGATACACAAACACCATGAGTTATGTATTATTGTATTTTTTTGGGGGGGTGCAGCTACCGGAGAGTGCCACCAATTCATGGTGCCTAACAATTGATATTTCATAGAATTGTGATAAATAACTACTGTATGAAACGAGATTGAAAATGAGAAAAAAAATATGATTAAAAAAATGGAAAGTTATAAAAAATTAAATTAAATTTTTCAATGAACAAAAATATTTAACTGGGATACGACAATATTCGGTAAGTCGTCCTCGGATATTTTGGCATTAAAGAAAGGAAATAAAATCAAACAAGGAAATAAAACTGGCTTACCGAAAACTTGTCCGACCTTCCTCTCTTCACTGACGTCTGTCTCTTAGGTGAGCTCAACGTAAATTCCGGCCCTCTCAATTCGGAATGATTCTTAAGGAAAAGGGGTGTAGAACAAGCGGGATAACTTATAGTAAAATTCAAATCTAGATTTATGTAAAACATATGACTGGTTTTAGGAAGCGGTAAACGATATACTGATTTAGGAGGCGGTGAACAAATAGACTGACACCGGGTAGGAGGTTATAATCCTGTTAAACTGTAAAGCCCGCACCCGGAATTATATACAGAAAAATATAACTCATAATAACCAAATACAGAACTAAACATACCGCCCACCCAAAATTTATAGCAATTCTCTAATTAGGAAACATGAAACTTTAGAATAGAAGAAGCAAACTTGCAATGGAAAAATATGTACAAAAAACAAAAACAAATCGCACTATTACATCACGACTAGGTAAAAGTTTTTCATCCCTTCCCAGGGGCCATTGCAAAGACTTGGTGTTCTGATCAACAATCATAACCACATCGCCTATGGCAGGATTCGGGGAATTTTGGGTCCATTTAGGTCGTCCGATCATGGTCTCAAGGTACTCATGACTCCACCTCTTCCAGAAGCTCTGGAGCGATTGTTGGAGAACTTGCCAGCAGGATAAGCGGTGCAGATTGGTGTCTATCAAGTCCTCTTCCTGCGCAGCCACTAGTGGTCCTCCAATGAGGAAGTGTCCAGGGCTCAAATTTGTTGACGAGTCCTTTTTTAGCGGCTGCATTAGTTAGAGCCCGGAATCCATCCCTCACAGCATTGAAACTTTTCCCTATGATGTCAATTCCTTATGATATCATCAGCAAACCCAAGAATTTGCAAATATTATTAAATATAGTGCCTCTGATTTGTATTCCCGACCTTCTGACTGCACCCTCCAAGGCTAAATTAAACAAAAGACTGAGAAAAATGCATCAGCGTGCGAGCCATTAGACCTCGGGATCCACAATCAGCTGTATTATCTTGACTGCAACAGTGGCCCCACAGGTCAGGTGGGGTGATCTCTACAATGGCGGTTACTCTATTGGCGATGAATGTTTTCAATTGGTGTGGGGGAGTGTGGATCCAGCAGAGATCAACTGTTGAGTCCATAAATAAATGCGTCGCTGTGATGGTATTGGCGGTTTGGAACTCTTCAAAGGATTCAATAAGGCTGGCTAACAGCAAACATGCGCAGAGTTCCAATCCAGAGGGAGCGACTCTACTTCTAGCTTTAATTAAATGATGAGTAGAGGGCTCTTGATAAGCACAGCTATAGCAACATTATTGACTTAAACAACAGAATAACAGGCATGGACAGAAAAAGAAACTTAATATATATCTGCCCAGAAGGCTACATAATAATACAAATCATGAAGTATTTAAAAAGTGTCAAAAAAATAAGTATTGTTCTAAGTAGTTAGAAACCACTAATTCATTAGAACGGTGCCATGAATCGATGAGATAGGAATTTAGGAATTGAACCTTTCTTGGAGTATTGTTAAACCTAGGAAGTTTCATGTTATCCAACTCTATCAGCATTAGTTTATTTAGGTGGACATCGGATATGACAAAGAGCTAATTAATATAAAACATTTCAACATCACATATTTAACAAATGGAGTTTGGGCTAGTTTGTTTCATTATAATCAGAGTAAATTAATTTTTACTCACCTTCGTGTATGTGTCCAAATACATGATACTTAGGTTTAACTCGGTTTTGAACTGTACTCAGAAGTTCAACACAGCCAGCCCTAACACCTGTACAACATAAATCCCCATGGCCTACTGGTGGAGTATGGGTAACTAAAACGTCTACATTTTCAGGAATCAAATTCCATTTCTGAAGAATTTCTTCTCCTCGTGATAAGTTAAAAGCCCATTTATGAAATTCAGGCTGCCTAGAATGATATGATTTATTTTATTAGCATTTAATTAAATGTTTAAATGTAATTATAAACACAAAAGTTAGCCAAATGAAATATAAAAAAATATACACTGGAAAAATGAATTGTAAAATTAATAAAAATAGTAGGTTCTTGTTTTGATTTTGACTATTTCATTATATTGATGGACCACTATACACATTGTTAGGAGAACCAATTTGATTATTACAACACTAAACATTAGAAACTGAGAGAAAATGTTCAATCTCCTATAATAGAAACTAGTGTTCTAATAACATAAAAAAAAAGTTATTAAAGGATTTGGTCAAATCATAAATCTTTTATTTTTACTATATAATTTTGGCTTAAAACATCTGTGAAGTCTACAGTTAATACTTTTTATCATTTTGAGATTAAAACTGCCCAATATAGGTGACAAGTTAGTTTTAAAGATACTTAATTATTAAAAAAATAATCATGTAGGGTGGGTTACTGTGCTCTAATGGTTAGCATAACAACCTATTATGCCCAAGAACATGGGTTCACAGTTTGGCAGATGGCCTAAGGATTTTAAAAAAAATCCTTGTTTTGCCGTCCTTCCGAAGGGACGTAAACTGGGGGTCCTAAGCCTCTTCAGAGTCAGGTACTCATTAAAGATTCCTATCCTAATTATACTTGGATAGGCAAAATTTATAACTCCTACTGTAGCAATATCCGATCAGCTATAGCAGCATAAAGTTACGTTAAATTAATAAATAAACAATATATAATCAAAAGATTTATTTTAGCCAAATTTAAATTTTTAAACATATCTTCAATAAATATTCATGTCATTTGCACCACACCAACCAGGAATGAAACCATGAACTTAAAAGTACATATTCAACAAATTTTTTTTAAAATTTGTTATTAGAAAAAAATCATGTAAATGACTTGTGGCCTCCTAACATTTAAAAAAAAAAATCATGAAGGTTAAAATTCAAATCATTTACCTATGTATTGTACTACGGCAATAAATAAAAGAGCAACTCAGGATTTAGCACATCAACATAACACAGTTGGCACAAGCTACTAATGCCATTACAAGTTTTTAAAAAAGCTGTAAAGAACATAAATCCCATTAAAAAAAAAGAGAAATAGATAAAGATTATTTTACAATTAGGTCAAAATTTGAAGTTGTCCCTTGGTGTTTGAATCGCTAAATATAAAAAGTATTTTCAGTAAACTTTCTATAGTAATTTTGTTATTTCTTTACAGAATTTTGTACATTATTATTATTCTAGAAGGTTAAACAATAAAAATTATTTTCCAATTTAAAAAAAAATACATTACTAAGGTAGTTGCAAGAAATGTCCATCATTAGAAATAGGAAGTAAATAAAAAAAACAAAAATGGTTATTTAACTTATGCCAAAAACTGATGCGTGTTCTCCAATTGTTTTATGAGGGTAAGATTTTTTAAGATTATATCTCATGAAAAAAATTAAAAAAACTAATGAAAAAAATTGATATCCTTTACTGACTTGGCTAACTGACAGGACTAAATTTGAACACATATAAAAAAAATCACTCATGTATTTTCAATATCACATTTGAAATGTGACAAAAATCTTAATTAATCCTGGCTAAACATTAAAATTTGAAAAATCAGGCATATCATGAGTAACAAACAACCTATTTAATGGCATTAGCATAAAATACAGATTTAGGTATTGGCTCACAGTTAATAGGCGAATTAATAATTAACTAATGAAGTCCTTGACAAATTTCACAAAAATTAGACCATTAAGTAGTATTAAATGCATTAACTGAAATAAAATACCATCTTACCAAGGTGAACCATAAATATTTAAACCGAAAAGTTCTACTCCTTCATCTTCTAAATATATGCAATTTTTAAGTTTTTCCCTAATGTTCTTAGCAACAACAGCTTCATGAAGTTCATTTCTAGAATATCCTAAGGTAGGAATGGATTTAAATGAATTAGGACTGGCTAGTGTTTTAAATTTGTTGTCAAAGCTCAGCTCATGGTTGCCTGCTATCACTATCTTGTACTTATGAGGTAGTCTTCCTAAAATAAATAAATAAAATAACTTAAAGATATATTACAGAAAAATAAAACTACTTTCAGACTTCTTAAATTAAGCTATCATTAGTTAGTTTAAAATAAACCATGTTAAGATCTAAGATTTTAAATCATTGATTAATCAAAATATTAATTTAAAATTCAGTCTTTAAAAGTTCTTTCCACTTCACCCTGGTTTTTTTCTCCGTTTTTTTTCCAGTGGCCATCTTGGTACAGTTTCTTATCTTTTACCAAAAAAATTGTGCTAGCCCCACCCATCATCTATAAACCACATACTAAGTACTGAAAATTGGGTCATCAGCTGATGTATATCTCTGTACATAGAGCCTAGTCTCTCATCAGTTTGAATCTCAATATCTCATAGTTAAAGCAGCCTGTGATTATATGCTCAACATTCTGTTATGCCACTACTGGGACATAGATTTATTTTCCATGTTTAATACTTCCATGCCCCATGAGAATCGGTGGGACCTAATGATCGCCCTTGAGAAGATTGGCCATAAGCTTGTGAACATCTTTCATTAATCCTTCATTCTACATACCCTGTGCGGGCCTTTAGAAAATTTACCCATTCCTCTTTGTTCAGGACCATGGTCCACCAGCTAGTAGCACCCATTTGTCAGGCCTCACTACCTATCTGGTACCTCCAGCGGGCTATCAGTCTTCCAATCTTCCATGGGTCCATGATTATCAACCCTGATTGATATCTGATCCTGCCCAGCAAAGTCTGTTGCTATTAAAAAAATTCACCACAGCCGTTGCAGAATTAGGAGTAAAGCTCATGTGGTGCCTTCTCCAGTGCTGGTCTGTAGATTTTTCTTAATATTTTCCTTTCAAATATGGCCAGCTTTTATCAAAGAAATAGTCTCCTACTTATAAGTGTGGACATCTCTGGTCTTGTGAACGTCTCTGTTCTCCAAAACCTTGCTTATGACAGGAAGAAGGCAGCCCTTAAGCTGTTTTATCCTTGTCTCTTTCATTGGAGCTTGGCATCAACAATTTTGTAACTTTTTAGAAAGCATTTCCTGTTTAAGCAACAGTAAAGGAATGATATTTTTGCTACATTGATGGTATTCTAACCAAAGACCAGTCTTTAGCATTCCCACAGTGGTACAGATCCCATATGTCCTGTGGTAAACAAAGACCGTTAGGCAAACTCATGAATTCTTCCTCTTCATGATTTTTGCATGGAACATCCATGGTGTGAGTTTCTGTCTAGTCAACCCTTCAGGAGTTTTTCTATAAGTACCATCATATTTTAAAGCTACAGTTAAATTTGAACTGGCTACAGAGTATAGAGCGGCTTTCATTGCAACTACATCTGTTGTACAACCCCTATAAGTCTTGGAGAATGAGGATGGATGATTTGATGATGGAGAATCCCCACACCAAGTACCAGGAGTTGGTATTTGAATGATAGACGACATTCCTTAAGTGAACTGTGATTAATTCCATAATAACATGAGGGCAAAACCAATGACCAAGTTTTTACATCGGGGTTCCAGTATGGCCATGATATCATAGCACTGGGAAAGAGAATATAAGACTTTTCTGCGTTGCGTCACCAGCACGGGAGAGATCTGCCTATTTTTATTTTATCTTGTTAAAACTTATTGAAATGTTGTCAATTAGTTTCTGTTTTTGTATATATGTTCCTTTTCCACTTTTTTTTTTTAATTTTCTGTTAATGGCTATATTCAACCTTCATATATGAGGCACCTCATATACAAGAAGAACAGTGGGCCAAACAATAATAGTCAGGAACATATAAGAGCCTTTAGGCAGAATATGAGGAATTTCAAAAATGATAGTGATGGAACATTTCGCCTTCAATACATTAAAAGAAAGACTGTGTGAACACCCAATAATGCCAAATTTTTTGGGAAAGATATAGCTTAAATAGTAAAAAGTATGGTATCAGCTCCTCAGGTTATTGCTTCAAGTTGAGTTACAACAGATTTTAACTGTTTATTTGTTTAATTTTTAATATTTTCCGAAACTACAAGCAATCAATGTGTGCTTCAATATGGAAAAGAGAATGTAATTATGGGTAATGAGTAGATTTCAGTATTCATTTCATCAAGAAATAAAAGTTTCAATTATCATTTCGAAATATAGATGATATATGTTTGTTGAAACGTTCATTTCAGGATGAAACAATTACCGAAGTATAAACATTTCTCAAAATTACATTCTCTTTTCCATACTAAAGCTCATGATAGCTTGTATTTCTGGAAAATATTAAAAGGTAAAACGAATAAAAAGTTAAAACTCGTGTCTCAACTCAAAGCTACAACTTGCTAATAACTATCAAAAGACGAATCGGAAAGCATCAGGTCCTGGTAAGAAATTAATTATTGAATCCAGAGGTTTAGCAGTTCATATAAGTCCCTTGCTAAATGGTACAGAAAAATAGTCAAAAATGCTCAAAATTCCCATGACTTTTGTGATCACTCACATGTCCCGAAGAAGAAATAAACAACCAGGACCAAATGATTTTCAACTAATTACATGCTTGAACTAAATTTACAAAATCCTGACTTCATTTATCGCTGTTAAAATAAACTATATACTTACATAAAAGGACGAACATTCTATTCCAAAAGGAATAATACTTGTACAAAGTATTAAAGTACAAAATAAAACAATTGTTTAAATTTCTGGACTAATATTAATAATCATCAATTTTTTTATTTTATTCTTAAATGTATGAAGAATGGAAACTGCTTTAAGTTATTTTATTCTAACATTATTGACAATGTTATTTAATTTGTATAAAGAAAACAGTTATAAAAATATCATCAATTGTAAAAGACAAATCCTGGAGATCAATTAATCCTTAAACGTTTGTAATCAGCCATTCATATTAAATAATGGAACATTCATTACCAATCCAAGTATTAAACTCATCAACTTCTTGTTCAGCACCACATCTTGTAAAGTCACCAGCGTGAATAAATATATCACCATCAGGAACACTAAATTTAATACTTGAAGTAAAAGAATGTGTATCACTCATACACACGATTCTCACCTAAAATTATTGAACATTTAACTACTTTTGATTTCATATACACTAAGAGACAAATATATAGCACATGCTATCCAACCTTGTCAGGATAAATTTCTGGCAAGATAGGGGCCTTAATTTGAAAATATTTTTGAGATTTCACCAATTCTTTCCACGCCTTTGTGGGATTTTCTGTCAATGGATGGACAGTAATTCCAGTACTCATAATAAATTTTAAAACAAGGATGCACTTTAAGGAACAAGGAAAACTTCATATTATTAATATATCCTTATCAACAATCACAAAAAGATCACAGAGGGAAAACTGCAGTAATTCATTCTGGGAGATAAAATATTAAGAGATCTTAACAATTAATATTTATCTATATTTGGCTATTCATCTCTTTTAATATCATAATGAATACTTGTCAATTTCTTCACCCTCCTCCGTTAACATAAGTTTAGTTCCAACTAGTGATAGTTCAGAATATTAGACCTGCTACTTCGTAAGAGATAAGAACTAACTGAATATAAGACCTGTCACCGATTATCAAAAGTAACAGGTACGATGTACCCCGACGAATACTTTCCCTAGTACAGCCTATTCCCACTAGAAGATAAATATTTCCCATTGTATCTGAACATATTAACCAGAACAGAGCTAGGATTTTTTTCATATCACTCTAACCCTTTTTTTAAATAACTGCTCGTTATTAGTAATAAGCCTTATAATAATGTTTTGCAACGTTTTCAAATCCTGATCATTATTATCCTAAAGGCTAAACAATTAATTTTTAAATTACATTGTTTTGAAATTTATTTATTATTTATTCCTTGTTGTGCTATATATTAAAGGTTAACCTAATATTGAACAAATAATAAGTTTGTTTGAGTGTACTTACTTAAAATAATAAATAAATTTAAATAAATACTTTTGTCTATTTTTTTTTGTTATTTAAGATCACGTTTTGCTGCTAACGCTTATCGAACAATGCTATAATGGGAGCTCAAAATTTTGTCTTCCAAGGTTTAATTAGTATAGGGATTTTTAATGAGTACCTGACATCGTACAGGCTCGGGTCCCCCGTTTAACATCCCTTCCGAAGGACGGCATAATCAAATATTTTTTACTCCCTTTAAAAAATCCTAGGGCCACCTGCCGGACTACGAACGGGCGATCTCGGGCTTAGTAGGTTGTTATGCTAACCACTATAAGACAAGTAGCTCCGCTAATAATAAGTTAAATAGTTATACTTCTTAATATTTGGAAACATATTATTTTTTTCTTTTAAAAAACAATTAAAAGTATCAAATTTTACCTTTAGAAGTTCTAAATATGTATAGTTAAGTTAATCCTTTAACTGCGCGAAGCCACTATAGTGGTTCTGACTGTTTCTCGTCCAAATGCACTAAACTATTTCAGTTACTCAATATTGGGTACCAGGAGTACTTCTTGCTTCTTTAGGAAACTAGGTGAATGATGTGCCCTTTAATGACCCTCTCTCATGAGAGCTGTACTACACCAGCACTCGCAACCGGGTGAGTTTTTACCTGCTCTCTTGTACCCATTTTCCCCCTAATTTAATTATATTTGTTAATACTATGCCTCATTTTTGGGAGCACTAATATCACACATTTGTGACAAATAAACTAAAATCTAAGATTTAAAGATGATGTTGAAGCGTAATAACAAATATATATCACTTACCTTGCAACTATTTTTATTGAATTTTAAAAATAAATTAAAGTGTCTTAGATCAATACAGAACCAACCCCCTCCCCCCCCCAAAACATGCAAAAAAGTGATCAGAACCCGTTCATTTAAACACGTAAATGCAACGGAGAAAGAAAGCAGGTAAGCCCGAAATCGTTCGCTGGTTGGGTTGGAGGTTCTAACGAACCGGACTACATTTTAACCCTAGGCGTACACCAAAACCGATTTTGTCGGCCGATGTCGGACAGAATTACTCGGACGAGTAACTCAGGCGTGCATGCGCTCACACTGTTGCCGGCATTGTACGTTGTCGGTCTTCTGTAGTTGATTGTGGAAAATGGATGAATTCGAAGAAATGTATCTTTTAGAAAATTCGTACCGCAATTTAATTCCTCGACATCGATGTCGGCGTGTGTGGGTTAATGAAATATTTATGTGCAGAAAACAACTGGATGAATACCACCACCTTTTTGAAAAATTACAATTACAACCCATCAAGTTCTTTGAATATTTTAGAATGTGTTTTAGCACATTTCAATATATTTTAAACAGTCGAACCACTGATAACAAGGCAGAATACAAACTATAGGGAATGTATATAACCGACGGAAAGACTCGCAATAACACTGCGGTAAGTATAGATTGATGTAATTGTATAGGGTTTATTGTAGGGTTAGTTAAGTTTATACTTAATTCTTGTTGCACAGTTATTAACATGTTACCTTTTCGTTTCAGGTATCTTCCAACTAAACATTCTTTTCGATCTTTACCATTTTCGTTTACAGTGTCAAAAAGTGCCGTTGGGGTAATTGTCAGAGAGACTTGCAAGGCTATATTTGATATTCTAGTATCACATGATATGCCTATGCCAACCGACGAAATGATCCATCAAAATGCTGAATTATATTGGTCAAAGTGGGGATTTCCGAATTGTATTGGTTCCTTGGACGGTAAACATGTTCGAATGAAGTGCTCTTCTAATTCTGGTAGTATGTACTATAATTAAAAGAAATTTGTTTCCATTGTTTTACAAGCGGTTGCAAGCCCGGATTACAAATTTTCATTTATTGAAGTACATAGGAGCTTATGGACAATAGAGCGATAGTGGTACGTTTGCCTCTTCGGCGTTGTATCGTCAGTTTGAAAATGGGTATTTACATATTTCTAAATGTTAACCAATTACAACTACTTTGTTGCCCTTGGTATTACTAGCAGATGAAGCATATCATCTAAAAAGGTATATCGTAAGGCCATACCCAAGACGTAACCTGGGAGAGCAGGAAACAATTTATAACTAGCGTTTATCAAACACCCGAGTAGTAATTGAATGCGTTCTATGCACATTAGTATAATAACAGAAAAATGGAGAATAATGACGAAATGCATAGAAACAACTACAGAAATGTTGAAACTGTTGTAAAATGCATTTGTTTACTACAAAGAAGTAACCCCAAAACATTGTTATAGACAAAGAAGGGCAACCAACCAGCCCAACTGAGCCTCTCCAGTTTTATAAACTTTACAATGTCCACATCTCCGTAAAGGTCATACAGCTCCCTGATCCTCCTACTCCTCTATCCATATCCATCTCTCACTAGGCCAACTATACGCCGTAATATTTTTCTTTCGAAAATTATAAGACTATTTTCATTATTTCTTGAGATAGTCCAGGTTTGGGAAGCATAGGTAAGAACAGGGTGTATAAAAGTCTTGTATATGACCAGTTTAGTGCCCCTGGTAAGGCATCAGCTGCGAAGAGTTTTCAATAAGGCAAATTAAAATAGTGATATACTATTATTAAAGAGATTGTTCCCCTTGGGGAGAGCGATTGAACTAGAATTCACGATTTCGATTTCGAATGTTCTTTGCCTTCCAGTATCTTTTTATCTTCTCAAAAACTCCTTTTCCTCAAAACATCCTACTCTCATCATAACATCCGGGCAGAAGTATAGGAGGAAATGATTAAACATAAATTGAGAAAGCACCTACTAACTTATATATACAATGGCATAATAAGAATACGGATTTAACAAAAACGGAGGGCAGTTTGTGGGATGTAGGAAAGTGATTTCACTATTTTTAATAAGGTTTTATATGTGAATGTGAGTTAGATAAATGCAATAGTTGTCAATTCTATGGTTAGCAGTGTCTGGTTCAATGTGCGTGTAAATTGATTCTGAAATTAGTCTTTAACGAGGCTTTAGGTTGTTCTTGGTTTCGCCAATACAGGAAGACTAAAATTGAAGAGCAGATACGCGAATCTGGTTGATTGTATTAGAGGGATAGGATCTTGTAAGTTGCAAAAAAGATAACAGAGTTTATTATTCGTTTTCAAGCCAGTACCTAAGTTAAAAAATGCAGAATGGGAGGATTTTTAAATATTGTAGAAAATAATAGAAATAAGCAAGAGATCTGTAAAGGAAAAGCTATAATTGAAGTGGGTTGTAAAGAATTGAGATAAGGAGCTAGTATTAGGTATTTAAAAGGGTATAGAAGTTTCTGAATAATTTTCAGAGGTTGTAGGAAAGTAAGATTTGTTTGATGCGTTAAATGTTGGTTTCATGTAATGGGGATCGGATATGAAAAGACATCAATGGTTTAGGTTCTTCGCAACAATTATTTTTTGGTGATAAAAATGTTGGGAAAATTAGTAAAAAAGGCTCCCGGAATACGTAGGTTCGGTGTATCAGTTAAAGGATAAGGAGCCATCGTCATTCCTTAGAATAACTAAGTTCAAGAGATTTGAGGTATGAGGAAGGTTAAAAATGATTTGAGATTCAGTGATGGTACATTTTTTTCGTACAATATTAAAGGCTTTGTCAATAGGAATACTGGTAAAAAAGGGGAATGGCAAACAATATTCCATTGTCAACAATATTGTGGTCAATCGGTATGACCTGCTAGCCGTCGATGCTTCTTCGGAACAATTACCTCCTACCTACCGGGACCATATTTTTTTTTTATTTTGAAGAATTACATTCATGTTTAAAATTAGGTTACATATACACACATTAAAAGTTGCTGCTTGTATTAATATATAAGTAATAAATGTAATTATATAATGATATACAATGGACATACATATATGTAAACTAGTGCTCATAAAGGCTGTGTCGTTCAAGTAGTCGGCCATTTGGTTCGGCGTGTGAAGAAACTGACGGTCTAGTTTTTGTCCGGATTCATCGGTTCTAGATTTTCAATATGGTTCAAAAGAAGGTAAGTTTTATTAACAATGATGTTTGTTTATTCATATCCTGCATTCCCATGAAGTATTTTTTGCAATATAATGTTTCGGAATGATTTATGAATAACTTCGTCCATGTGAAATTTTATTGTTTGTTTCTCAACAAATAATATTTGCTAACTATTAATTAATAATTTAATTGGATATTATATTATTCCTTAATTTTCATTAAGTATACATGTTTCTTCATTGTTGTTTTATATATTTATTTTTTACAACTTCAGCCCAAGAAGAAGACTGGAAAGAAGGTTGCAGCAGCACCCCTTGCTGTTAAAAAGCAAGAGGTACAGAAAGTTGTCAATCCTCTTTTTGAGAAGAGGCCAAGGAATTTCGGAATTGGTATGTGTTTTTGTAGTTTTTCTTTGTTTTAGTTCTAATGCTATGTTGAGGTTCAGTTTTTATTAATTTTTTACTTCTCTAAGGTCAGGATATCCAGCCTTCTCGTGACCTAAGCAGATTTGTCAGATGGCCCAAGTATATTCGTATTCAGCGGCAGAAATCTGTTTTGCAAAAGAGGTTGAAAATTCCTCCATCAATTCACCAGTTTTCTCAATCCTTAGACAAGCAAACAGGTAAATATAATTTAAATTATTTGTTTTTAATATATTTTATTGTGAATTTTTAATAAGTTTTGCTCTAATGAATCCTTAACACTTCAAGTAAGAGGTGGATATTGAAAGAGGCTCCAGATTGTGATACAGTGGAATCCCGATATTTCGTATCCCGATTATTCGTATTTCCGGCTAATTCGTACAAATTTGCCGGTCCCTAGAGAAAATCCCGATGAATGGTATAAAATCAATGCATTTCAGACCCCTCGGTAATTCGTATTATTTTTATGCTCGAGGTCACTTACAACTTCATATAATTTGTATTTCCAGCTTTAAAATCTCGTTAGTTAGTACTGTTTTCGAAAGGGAGGGAGAGAACAGTGAAGCAGATATGCTAGGGAGCAGAATGAGAATAAATCCTTTCTAGGAAATCACTCAATTTGTATTGGTTTTACACACAAGTATGTTTGTATTGTTTAGAGGCACAGTAGATCCTATTGTTTTTTACGGGAGAGCGAGTGAGAGAGACAAGTTTTCTTAGAAATCTCATAAGTAATTCGTACTGTTTTCACTCAAAGAAAATGAGGGGAGTTCTAGGAATTTTATTAAGCTTTTCTTACAATCACACTTTTATTTACAATTCAGTCTCGTTTTTGTTACCGTTGTGGCACGTTATCATGCCTACAAAATACGTCAGCCTCTCTATTGAAAGGAAACAACAAATCATAAACGCCGTGACCAGTGGCTGTAAGCTAATTGATGTATCCAAGCATTTCGTCGTCCCTGGTTATACGATCACATCAATTGTGAAGAACAAGGACAAAATCACTTCCCAGTCTTATAGAGAACTTAAAAAAGTGGTTCGTACAAGCAAGGAATTCAAACCAGCTGGAGGTAATATTTGAAGGGAAAAAGCCCGAGTTTTCACAGAAAAATGGGAATTGAAGAATTTCGTGCAAGTGATGGAAGGTTCGATAGATTCAAAAAATTGTATTAATACATTTATTTTTATTTTTATTTTGTACTCCCGATAATTGGTATTCCCGATAATTCGTACCAAATCTTCAGTCCCTTGACCATACGAATTATCGGGATTCTACTGTACCAGGTATCTTATAATTGAAGAATGTATTGAAATCATGGCTCATGATGTTAGTATGGTTGAAGAGAGGAGTTAAACTTAAAAACAACTTTTAAATCAAAAAGTTAATGTTTAACAACTATTATTCTTTGATGTTAATTTCTAGAAAACTCCTTTTTTATTTTCAGGCTCATATATAGCCTTCCTCACTTTTAAGTTTAAAATTTCCGATGTCCTCTATCCTTTCTCCCCCAACACTAATATGTGGCCAGGCATTCTCCAGTAAATACCTCCTATATTTAGGTCTAGAACATAATTTTGTGAAGGTAATCCCTTAACACTCATTGTCTCCGTGGATTTGGTGTAAATTGCACTTTAATAAGTAGTAATATAACAACATTATTGATATGCTACATTTTTTGCAGCTACCCAATTGTTCAAGATTCTTGAAAAACACCGACCTGAAACTGCACTTGCTAAAAAACAAAGATTGAAGGCAAGGGCAGAAGGAAAAATTAAGCAAAAGGAAGAAGTTCCAACAAAAAGGCCTAATGTTATCAGGTCTGGAGTCAATACTGTTACTAGGTTGGTAGAACAGAAAAAAGCTCTCCTTGTTGTGATTGCACATGACGTTGATCCTATTGAGGTATGTAGTATTAATGGAAACTATTAATTCTTGATTTATATTCATTAAACAAGTAATATATTTTACTTTATTATCTTTAGGTGTCATGTGTTAACTCTTTTTAATATTTTGGATGTTTTGAATGCTTAATATATAGATAGGTTAGTTTCAGATTATCAGTTCAAAACTATTCTAAAGAAAATTATATTTCAACCTTGGTTGCAATGACATTTAATTTTAATTATTAATTGATCTGTATAATTTTATAATACTGGTGTATTATACACCTTGAAGTGTATTAAACACTTGATCTCATTTTATGAACTATAACAGTCAATAATTTGTATGGCCTGATCACTGTTATTTTATTTCCTTGATTATTCTATTTTAAAAATAAGCAACATTGTGTTAAATTAAGTTAAAACATTGGCCTCTTTTTCCCCATTAGGGGTGGCATTGGTGTATTCCATACAGCCATATCTTTGGCTCTATTTAATAAATATAAATTTACTTGGTTTCTCTCAAAAAATTATTGTTCCAACACCTATCTTAGATCAGTTTGCTGTTTTTTCTTATAAAATTTCCTCAAGGGCTTAATTGCTAATTCCCTGGGTATTTATCTATGTTTTTTTTTTATTTATTTGTTTGCGATAGTTTAATATTATTGTGTTTACATTTGTAATGTAACTGTTATAACACACTTTCTATTAGTTTTAGTCGGCCTTTTTATGATTCTGAAATTGCCCTATATTTTATAAAGATAACTAATTATTTCAATGATTGGTATTAGTTTCTATGATGTTTTTGAATTTCTTCACCTGATCGGATTATAAAATCCATTTATTTAATTGTGATGAAGTTGACGCCTGAGAAATTACCAATCAAACATTGACATTTTTAAATAACCCACATCTCCATAGAGGAAGGGAGCCTGGATTTTTACTTATTAATTTTTAATAGCACCCTATGACTGGTATCATTCATCGGTCTCTTTTTCTAATGGATTCTCATTCGATGTTTTGTCTAACTATAAAACAATATAAATATATATAGCTTAGTGAACTTAACATGTGGAATGATAAAATAATGTATTAACTCAAAAAGATTTCCGACCCATGAAGGGATCAATTTTATTTGGGCTATGCATACTTCTCAGAGCCGTTTCATTTATAGTTGTCTTTTGTATTTAAAAAATCTATTACCAGGCTGAGTTTATTCATTTATTTTAAATAAGGGAAATAATTTATTTTTATTTTATCTAATATATGAATAAAATAGAGCCAAAACGAAACATTAAAATTTTATTAGAATGCAAATGGAAAAAACCGCAAGCAAAGCCTTATGTTTCAAATCTGGTGTAAAAACAAACAATTACCCATCGACGTTTCGCAAATCTGGTGTTAAAACAAACAATTACGAGTCGTTTAGGTTTGAACATCTTGGGGTGGAGGTGCGGTCTCAGGTTATGAGCCTATTTGAGGGATTGTTCGTTGGGATGTATTGCACTTCTTCTTTGAGATGTGATTGATCTTACTCTTTTTTGTGTCTTGATAATGCCTGAATAGGTGAAACGTTGACTGGTATTTGTTTGTTTTTACACCAGATTTGAAATATAAGGCTTTGCTTGTGTTTTTTTCCATTTGCATTCTAATAATCTAATATATGAACTTATAATTTATAAAAGTATAAATTAATCCTTTTTTATGTTAATGATTTATATTTTAAAATACAGTAGAGCGTCGATTATCCGGACTGTTTCGGAAAAATTTAAAAAAATAAACATTTTTGCGAGTTGAATATTAAACAAGGATTTTCAAGACTTATTGATTTGTTGTATAATTTTACACAATTAAATTTCTGTTACTGCCAGTTAAAAGATTAAAACCTTAATTATGTATCACGCTTTTATTATTTTATTATAAATATGTAATGATCTTACAAACTGCTGTAGAAATACTTTATAATCTTATTTGCAAATCTTTTAGTTGTTGTTTACTGTTTTTGTAGTTCAGATTCTGAGCTTGAGTTCTTTGAATTAATTTGGTGGGTATATGCGTAATAGTTTCCTGTTTTCCTGGATTAGGTTTTTTGATTTTTTTCTACTCCCTTAATTTGCTTTGTCAGTCTGTTTTTGAACGTTCATTGTGACACACCAGAGTTTAGTTTAGCACCAAAGTTAATTATCAAATTGCAGAGTAGAAATTGATTTTGTGTTTAGTGATTCAGTGTTTTACGAAACTAGTGAAAATGTCAAAAAGAAATCGTGTTGTTCTTTCCCTTGAGGACAAAGTAAAAATCATCAAGAGGATTAAAAAAGTGGATAAATTCGGAAAATCGACCGTTTACGACTTAAAAAAAATATGAACTTTATCATTAATTTCACTTCAGTTATGGATAGTGAAGCTGGACCAAGTGATGAAGAAACCAAAAAATATTGAACTTGATGAAGCCGTCTATGTATGGTTTCTTCAAAAACGATGTTTGGGAGAGTCCTTGTCTGGCCCATTTATCTGCGAGAAAGCAATCGATTTTAATTTCAAACTGAACGGGAATAAAGTGTTTAGGTCTAGTTCTTACAAATGCCTTATAACAATGCTTAGTTGTTTTCAAAAAATATATTGTTTGTATCCTGTGTTTTTATTTTTTCCTACTTCCAATTTTACTTTGTGCATAATTGCATCGATTATCCGAAACATTTCAGTATCCGGAATAGGCCTGACATTGATTAGTCCGGATAATCGACGCTCTACTGTTTTAAATTTTCTATATCTTGCATTTCGAGTACATTGACAACATTACGTACGTTAAAACAAAAAAAGTGAAGAAATATAAACTATTTGGAATCAAAGATGCAGAAAATTTAATTTTTCAAAATGTTGATAATAAATTTTCAAAAAAATTTATTTATGCCCTTTCAATGATGTTGATGAATTTCTTCACCTGATATCAAAATGATGAAGATGACATCTGAGAAAAAATTATCTTCTTTTATTTAGATTTGTTGATAAAATAATTGAATTGGTATCTTTATTTTTTTTTTTCTACCAAACCAGATCTATTATTTAATAATTATTTTAATTTATTGTTCACAGCTGGTCCTTTTCCTACCTGCACTCTGCAGAAAGATGAACGTTCCCTATTGTATTATAAAAGGTAAAGCTCGTCTTGGTAGATTAGTCAGGAGGAAGACCTGTACTTCAATTGCAGTTACCCAGGTTAGACTTGTTAAAATTAATACTAAGTGTATTTGCACTCGCCCATTTTACACGACTAATCCAGTCATGGTATGTCTGAATGATGACCTATTTCACTACTCAGAGCTAATCCTATGAAAGACTATGAAATGAATAGTGATTTCTGACAGACATATCACTGTAAAAAATAATTCTGTTAATGTGAATTTAAAGGTTGTTTTTCTTAATAATACAGATTAAAAGAAAAACCTTTAATGAGCTCATAGGAAGTCTTCCATCTTAATCTTTTACTGAATACTCAACTGTTAGGAATTTATCAATATACTTTATCATATATCATATATAATATTATAAAGTATATAGATATATACTCTATACACTTAACCTTATATTCTTGTATAATGTTTTCCATTTATGGCGTTCAGAATTTTCATCACCTTTTTACATGGTCATGTTAATTCATATGAAGGAAATAGCATTCAATGGCTACAAGTAATCCCATCCCCACTCTGAATTTATATCAATATCATTGCCGTTATGTATAACTTATAGATTAAACACCAATAGGAATAATGTATAGTTTAAATTTTTTAGTTTTGTTATTTTACCAGAAGCATATTAGCAAAATAGGATGTTTATAATGTTAACAGGAAGAAAGATGTAAAAAGGAAATTCACAAATCAGAAGGCACATCTAAAACAAAAAGTTCATTTTCTTGTAGATGTATTAAAATTGAAAGAAATACTTTTCTAGTACCATCCAATTGATCTCGAGCCTTTAAGCCTTGTTCATAATTTTAGTGAATAGTTGGTTGTCTATTTCCTTTATTTTAATTATATCTATTATAACAATGCACTTCTTTCAATTCAATTATAATTGAGTTAATATGTCTGAATGATGACTTCCTTAATCACTCAGAGCTAATCCTATGAAAAGTAATCATGAAATCAATGATTTATTCTGACAGACATATTTTTTTTTCTATTTTTGATCCATGTATGAAACATCAGCTCATCTTTAAATTTAGAGGACCACAGTTTCCCCTGTTTAGTGCTTTAAATTGTAATAATGTGCTTGAGTTATAAGGTGCAGTTAGTTTAAAATATTTTTTTATTCACATTATTCATTATCATTCACCTGGTCCATTGTCTTCTCCTAAGTACAAACTCATACTTTTAAGGATTATTTAATTTTAATTTTATTTTTTAAAAGTGTATTTCATATGAATATATATTTTTATCGTTCTTGTATAAATTTGTCTAATGCTTAGAAGATATATGCAATAATTTATGTTAAAGTCACACAGTTAAAATATAATCATTTATTAATTTTTCTAGATGGAGGGTAATGATCGTACTGCTTTAAATAAGGTCATTGAAGCTGTCAGGACTAATTACAATGACCGATACGAAGAAATCAAACGACACTGGGGAGGTGGTTTGCTTGGTTCTAAGTCAGCAGCCAGGATAGCAAAACTTGAAAAGGCCAAAGCTAGAGAATTGGCCCAGAAACAAGGATAATTTTTTTTATCATTAATAAAACCCTTGTTTTTATTTCTTAACATGTTTTTTTTTACCCCTACCTATTACTTTATAAAGTTAACTGACTGCAGTTTTATGAATCAACATGATAAATAAATGTTTTTTCAAAGCAAGGTGTGCATATGATTATTATTCTTAGTTAAATTACATTAGTTAGCAATGATTTTTTTATTTTACAATAGACTGTGATGAGGGTTAGAAAAAATACATCATTTTATATATGCGAGGAGACAGTTGACTGGAAGATCTGAATAAAAAAGGAAATAGTTGGGGGTGCAGTCATATTAAACACTAAATAAGTGGGTACTTATTTTATTTTGTGCCGACATTTCGTAGTTACTTGCTTTTCCATAATTTTACATCTCACCTCTGATGTTTATACTTTTTCTTTTTGTAAACTTTCTGTTTACTTCCTTCTTTTATCTTTGTAATTTTTACATCACCACCTTTCTGTACATTTACTCTGTAATATTTTTATTCATATATATATATCTCAGTTTTTTGTTCTATTTTTCTATTACTATACGTATATTTTTATATTATCATATTCTTGGTACTGTAATGTATTTTTATAGTTTTGTTATTTTCTTTCTTAGCCCTGAAGATGACCCACAAAGTCGGCACAAAATAAAATAAGTACCCACTTATTTAGTGCTTAACATGACTGCACCCCCAACTATTTCCTTTCTTATACATCATTTTATAAATTTAAATTGTCTTTTTCTAAACATTGTCTAATTTAACAAGCATATCTTGTATAATTCTTTCCAGGTAAGCCTAAGAAATGTGTATGGCATCAACTAAATAAAAACATCAATAAATATGTAATAACAAGTTAGCTTGTCATTTTAACTACATTTTTTGTTTTATTGCCTGTGCTAACTCTTGGTAATTATTAATTAATATTAATAGTGACACTACAAAAAAATTACTTTAAAAAAATACAATAAACAAGGTATTAAGTAGTTGAAAAATATTTCATGGTTGGGTAGACTTCAAACAGTTATACTATGATGGAAAGGTCTTTGACTTTTTCAGTTGTGCCTTTTTTCACTAGTCTGATGTATTATTTGCTGAGTGATAACTTTTTTGGCAAAGTAAAGTTTTTACAGGATGGATTGAATTAGTCAAGGGGTTCAGTCAATGCTAATACAAAGTAAGTATAACTTATTTTATTGTGCTGACCTTTTGGCCTAAGAATTGGACCTTCTTCAGGACTAGGAAAGAAATGGAAATAAAATTTCCGCAGTCGAACATTTTATGTCATAGCCTAGTTATGTATTTTTAATAGTATTGGTAAATTACACTGTAACTAAAAAAAAAAAAAAAAACCTGTACCACTACAACCCATGAAGGGTCTGGGGTTCAGTACATGGTAGAGACTGTACTGTTTCATGGACAACGGTTCTGCAAGGAGGTGACTTGTCCTGGGTCACGCTCGACTGCCAGATTTTTCCCCCTTATTTTGGGTACCCTATTTTTATAATATTTTATAGAGGCTGGGTGGGCCCCAGGAGGGTCCTAGATTCTATATGATCCATCTCCCGCTGCAAATAGACTAAATAAAAATCATGGCCTGCAGCGGGAATTGAACCAGGATTTCCGGCATGGTAACTCATTACTCTACCAATGAGCCACTCCTCTCCCTACACTGTAACTAAGCAACTTAAAAAATCCTGGATAGAGAGAAAATCGTTGACTGGAAGATCTAATTAGGATGGAAATAGTTGGGGCAAATAAAAGATGACCTACAAAGTAGGTTGAAACGTCGGCACTATCAATAAATAAGTCTCACTTATTAGTTGTTTACATTGACTTCACCCCCAACTATTTCCATCCTTCATTAAAAAATACTCGATTATCTTATCCCACCATGACTAGTTATTTTCTTTTAATTCGTCAAATGGTGGTGTACAATGGTATCTATAATTGAAGAATCTGAGATATAAACCACGTTTAGTACTTATAGAGTTTATGTTAAATAAATGAACGTAACTATTTCATCTTATGAAATTTCTACTAATAACTATTCTAATTAATATTGCCATACTTGCTAAAGTGGGTTGACTGTGATAGAATGGCAAATGCCCCTTGATTTATCAGGTATGCTACATCAAAGTGAAGTGTACCAACCTTGAGTTCAGGAATTTCAGTGTCATTAATTACATGTGAAACTTGAAATAGAAAAGTTAAACTAATATCTAAAATCAAACTTTATCTGCTGGACTTCTCTTTGTAAAAAGTATATTTAAAATAAATTTACATTTTACAAAATATATGGTTATAAGTAATTTCATTCTATTGTCTAAAACTTTTTTATACTCTTCAGGGTTTCTTTTTATGTTTTATACTTTTTTTATCAGTTGTCCTTTTTCTTTTTGGTTGGAGCCTGAATGATATCAAGCCCTTCTTAAAGCATATTTCAGGAGACTTGACATTATGACACACAAGATTTTTGAGCTTAGCATTGTTTACAATATCCCATCCAATCTTTCCTCCCATTGTACTAGGTTTCCACATGAATTTTGATCCAAGGGGATGTGTCATTAATCCTTTCAACAACCAGGGTCCAAAGAGGTTTGTAACAGTCTCACCGAGAACATTCATGCTTGGTTCAATCAGAATACCTAATGATAAGTAAAGCTATATTTAATTCCTGTTAAAACTAGTAGCATTATAATACTTAACAATGATTTTTTTTTCTTAATCAATAAGCTGGAAAAGTAGCATAAAGGAGAAATTAACCAACAAATTTTATTGTGCACTTGCTGGTATATGAACATATATCAAGCAAGTGCACAATAAATTACAAGTGGAAATTAATTGCTCATATATTTTTTGGAGAACATTAAAGGTGGAGAGATTGGAAAATCTTAACATGTCATGTAGCTCTGTAAGCAACGGCACAACTCCAGCCAAACTAGGTATCCCTATCAACGGCGATGGGCAAGCGTTGATGGCAGACGAGAGAGAGGAGAAGAGATTCGAAGGTGAAAGAGAGTCCTTTGGTAGGCCTGGTTGGTGATCGGCGAGCAGTGGCTTCCTCAGGCGGACGTAATTTTGAATGGCGAGTATCCCTATCAACGGCGACCGGCGAGCGTTGATGGCAGGCGAGAGAGAGGAGAAGAGATTCGAAGGTGAAAGAGAGTCCTTTGGTAGGCCTGGTTGGACCGGTGGTTGGTGATCGGCGAGCAGTGGCTTCCTCAGGCGGACGTAAGATGGGATAGACGCGGAGAGCAGTAGTTATCTCAGGTGGACTCAAGAGAGGATACACGCGTCTAGCGGTTGATTCCTCAGGAGGACGTAAGAGGCGGTATAGGCGGTTCCCTCAGGCGGACGTAAGATGGGGTAGACACGGCGAGCAGTAGTTTTCTCAGGCGGACGTAAGAGAGGATAGATGCGTCGAGCGGTTGATTCCTCAGGACGACGTAAGCGAGGATAGAGGCGTCGAGCGATTTCCTCAGGCGGACGCAGACGGGGGTAGTGCCGGTTACGATAAATATCCCTGCGGATAATCCAGTGACCCGGGCGAATGGATTGCGGGAGAGTATGATGATTTATCGGTGTATCACGCAGGTCGGATTATATGAGGGTGAATTTTTTAGTGATCCCTGCGAGGTTGATGATCGAAGCGCGGAGGCTTTATCCGGCGAAAATAAGAGGGGGTATAAGTGAAGACGATAGACATCTCTGGAGAAGGGCGAAAAGATCGCTCAGGATTATGGTAACTTTTCGGTGGGTCAGGAAATATAGACTTATGAGGAGATGGATTGTTGCGGGTTACCAGCAAATGATGACCCAAGGTTGGCGACTGGCTAGGTGATTCTCGAACGGGTGGTGGAGACGAATCTTGCAAGGTGGGAACAGTTGATGAAGAACTATGTCTGGGTACGGTGGCGCTGTGGCGTTGAGCGGAATTGTCATGCGGCTGAGGGGGCTTACATTCCGGAGACACTGACCGGGGGGAGCGGTGCGGTGAATTATTTGATGTTTCCGGTCGCGCTGCGGGAACGAATTGTTGTACCGGAGGTTGAGCCTTGGGCGCAAGTGACTCATCTGTTAGATCATGAGTCGGGACGGTATTTAAAGGTGAAGCGGCGGTGGTACCAGGTTTAAGGCGGGAAATATAGGTCAATAAATCGGCGAGCGTTGGAAAGTCTTCCGTATGTTGAAGTTTAAATTCTCTCTGGGTGACCGGATCAAGTTTACGGAATGCGACAGTATACAATAAATAATCCCCCAGATTTGGAATGTTCGACGTTTTTAATTCTTGAAATTTAGAAATATCCCCATTGAACCGGGGCAACTCAAGAGGTGGAAGGAAAATTGCCGGCGGGTTAGGTGACAGGATAGCGGTATTACATAGGTCTAATGCCGTTGCTTCTAACTCCAAGGCTTCTACCTGGGCCTGAATAAATTGTTCTTCAATGTCGGCTGGGATCGATCGTCCTTTATAACTATATTCGATAATTAGGGCATTCTTGGCGGTACGCATTTTGGAAATTAATTGTTTTAATTGATCAATATAATTTTGAGCTAAAGAGGTTTCGTCACTGTTCACAGTTGTTTTACATTTTTTGGCGAGAAATTGAAAGTCTTTTAATAAGCTGATTAATATTGCCTTTTTAGATTTTCCCTTAAAATTAGATTGGCGACGATTGGCCATTTTGAACTATTAACACTTAATAAAAAACGGCTGAAAAGAAATCACAATAAATTACAATTGAACATAAAAGAAATGAATATCATACAAAACTGATAAGCTAGACTTAAACTAACATGCATTGAACCATTTTTAACCTAAATTGAATTAAAGACATAATGTAAATCTAATGTGAATCATATGTGGCGGAAGTAACCTAAACAATATGGCCAAATAACTATGTAAACAATAAGGCAATATGGCCAGTGAAACACCTATGTTTCAGTATCTGCCGAGAAAAAAATGAATGATCTTACTAAATTCCCGGGTTTCGGCCCCAAAATGTACGGGCGTGATTAGACTGAATAAAAAAAAAAAGGATAAATAATAAAATAGATTAGTAGAATAGATTCGGGGAATAAAATTATGAAGTCAGATACTGAAACATGTGGTTTATTAATTCTAAATACAAACATGAAAAGGAACAAAATTACAATTAAATAAAGAAAGAAAGAAACAAAATATCACTTATATCTATGTACAAAAAAGGGGATAATGGAGTCTTTACCGAATGAATTATTCTTGACTTATGATGAAAGAAATATTGATATTAGTTTCGAACTGAAAGGAACAGTCATATAAGCACACTGACACTGGGCGATCTAGGCCCCATGGTGTTTGATTGTGGAGGTGTTTATCTTGAACGTTGAATGGAATGATATAGTCTCTGAGGTTAATTAATTGAATGAGAAAAGGCGGACTTACGGTGGTGGAGTTAATTTCGTCACCTCAATTCTGATTGCATCTGGTATTAGGCGATCTAATGTTATAAAGGGGGTACTTTTATGGCGGTGATAAGTGTCTCTTGGCTATAGGCGAAGGTGATAACTGTACCATCTCCTTGCGGTGGTGGAAGGCAAGCAGAGTGGAGAGGTGTTGTTAGCTTGCAGACTGGATGCGAAGAGAAGTGCGAGATGATGGAGTGGGGGAAACAAAGTCCCTTTTATCTGTCGGCATGGTAACAAATGCGAACGAGATCTGCGAAATTCTAATTTTAATTTATGAAATTGATCCGCGACTGAACAGGTTTATTAAAATATCAAAATTAGATGTTTAATAAAGAGAGTTTTCTTTTGTTTTCTGCAAAAGATGTCCAGCACTTCATTAGCGTTCATTTTTGTCACGTCTAGATGGATATGCATTAATGCCAGTCCATTCAAACGCTCTTCTGTTATTCTGCTGCGAAGCTACGACTTTAATTAGCGTAAGGTGGAGAAAGATCGTTCGGCAGTGCTTTGCTATTTGCAAGTGCATGAAAGGGAGGCAACGAACAAATTTCGCAATTCCAGTCAGAAATGGACAAGAGTTTCACTCATGTTCTTTCTGTTATTTATTCATATATTTTAACAACTATGATCATGTGATTTTCCTATAAGTATGTACAGTATTCTCTATTACAGTTCACCTAAAAACACGTGTCCCCTTGCCCCCCCCCCTTAAATCCGCCCTTGATATGCAGTAAGTTGGTTAAATCTGTGGCTTTAAAGTGACAATTTTATAAAAAACCAGAAATATACTGTATTGGCTAGTGTCTACAGCTTGGAAATGAATAATGTAAGGCTCTGTTATATCAAATATTTCAAATTAAGCATGGTTTATTAAAAATAGAACAAAGCTGTTGCAAGAAGACGTAAAACTAGAGATACCTGCCAACATGAGGATGGTGGGTTTCCACTGCCAGACACAATTCAAATTTGTTACCATTTTTTTTTAAGAAGACCAGTTACCTCTAAACTAAAAAATAGAACCTGAAAGTGACTTGTATGCTTAAAGTGTATAATTAATTTGAATTGCTTCCTTCTGTAGAGGATCATTATGCATGCATTATTCCTGTTATTCAAGAAATAATATTCTAATTGGGTATGATGGTGTAATCTGTTAAAAGGATACAACGAACCAGTCATAAATTCGATGTTGTCTACGTTTTCATAGATTTTTTCCAGAACACGATTCCATTTTGTTGTCTTCATCATATCTGTAAATGTGTTATAAGGCTTTAAACCAATTATCGCTCTCATCCTATTGAAACTAGGTATTCTTAATTTTCTTCCCATTTCTATTATATATTTGGTAGTTTCAGAAAGTATGTCCAAACTATTTTGCATATTTGCCTACAAAAATAGTAGCATTTCAAAAACATACTTATTGATTTCATGCTATATTGTAGTTAAATTATATTTATGAACTTAACTTCATTTGAGGTCTTAGTTAAATATAATATGTCAGAATTACATTACAAAAAAACAAAACATACTTCTTAAACTTGTAAAGTAAATATCAGGATTACGGCGATTGTTAGGCCGGGTGTAAACTAAACTTTTCCAATTTAAACTGATAATTTTATTTTACATTATTTGGTTCGATACAAAAGTGTTATAAGAAACAATTCACCCTTTATTTAAACATAACTAATAACAAAAATGATGCTCCCTTATCCTATTATGTAATGAGCAGATTAGTCTCAAGGAAATGTATCTACAACAATCACTTTTAATTTTAGCATGTAATAACATCCAATTAAATTTAAATCCAAATAAATTGTGGAGTTTTCCATCAATAGTTAACAAATCCATTTCTCAAAAATAAGACTTCTTTGTTGAATTAAATTTCTGCACCCAAAAATTATTTAATTTATTTAAAATCTAATATTTCCCTTAGTCAAAAAGCTGTTAACAATTAACATTGTGAGTATTCATTTTTCAAAAGTCGATTTCTTGACTTGGAGAAAACTTCATTTTTTTTTTTGTTTAACAATTCATGTATATAGATTGTAAACAAATTGTCTACATGACAACTCATGTAGTTATCATAAAGTCATTATGATCACCAATACAATTAAAAAGCTAGAAAAACTAATTTGTTATAATGTCCTTAAAATATATATATATTTTTTTAAAATTTATTTATTGATATTTACAACTCCTCTCTATAAGGATACCTAATGACATGTGAAAATGACAAGTAGAGAAACTACCCACTGGTAGTACTCAAATCACTAGGTCAACTAAGAAGGTCACGGGGCCATCTTCTTTGCAGACGCATCGGAGGATTATCGGGAATTGAAGAGGAAGCTTGGTTTGAAACTAGAGGGTTTGAGTGGAAAAGAAGTTTGTTATGAAAGGATAGATAGCGGGTTCGGACCAAATCAGTAACAAATGGGACATTAAGGTCATTATGGATGACTTTATTCTTAACAAAATAAGGAGCATTGAGGATTTTACGAAGGATTTTGGATTGTAGGGATTGGATACGAGAGGAATTCGATGGCTTAGTGGAGCCCCAAAGCTCTACTCCGTAGGTCCAAATAGATCGTATGATGGTCATGTAGATGAGTCTTTTAAGCGTTTGTCTAGTAAGTGTTGAAGTAGCCTGAAACGTCGAGCGGTTTCTTGTATTTTCAGTCTCGTATGAGGATTAAAAAAAAAAATATATATAAAAATATATATATACTAGCTGACCCGGCCACGCGTCACTGTGGCTGTCATAATAGTTTTAAAAAATATTAGTTAAAATTTGTATTTTAAAGAAATAATGAATGAATGAAAAAATGAATATAATAGATTTTGATTTCACATTTTATTCATCTTATATCAAACTATAGTATGTAAAAATTAACTCAGTGGTATGAAAAATTACATCCTATTCTCAGACCTACTGAATATACACAATAAATTTCATAAGAATCGGTCAAGTCGTTTCGGAGGAGTTATGTTACAAACATGTCACACGACAATTTTGTATATTAGATTCCGGTAAACACTTAGTATATTGGAACTTAACTGACGATCTGTTTGACCTACTGCATATGGGCTCAAATTGTAGCACATTTAATCTACTTTAAAAAAGGTTATTTCCCCCCCCCCTTAAAACGCACCAATTAGGAGATATAGGCCAAAAACTGAAAGAACTCCGAACATTTTGAAGTTTTTTGGCAACCAAAAGTATTCCCGCCCGTTTTTGTGGTTGCAAATATGGATTTACACTACTCAGACATGCCATTGCAACATATCAGAAATGCAGCAGGTTAGAAAGAAATATAATTTTGCAAACAAAATATCGCGGTCATTAATCGAAATAAAACATAGCCTATAGGATGGATCTGCGTAGCGATGTATCTATTCCGCAACGTGCATCGATTTCATCTCTATCATCGTCGATAAAGTACATTTGAAGGAATTTATGGTTAGTATCTTGGAACGGGAGTAGTGATCCAGCTTTGTGATATATTTGCCCTTTGATTTTAAAACTTGGCATGAATTGAGCAGTCACAATTTCTACACCAAAATACGTCATTTGGAAGCATGAGTTATATTTCCTGATTTTCGATAAAAAATGCTTCGATTCAGCGGTAGATCCAGCAATTAGACTTTTCAATGGCTCTGGTGGTGCTTCAAGTTGAGGCAATTTGATTTTTCCGCCAGCGCAACACATCCCTTTTGTTTCGTTATTGAACCTCAGAGCCTGGCAGTAGGTACAGACTTGACTCATCTGGCCAATGACAACATGCTGACTTGAACTATAATCAACAGCTGGATCGTACCGGAATGCAAGACGATTGTATTGCAGATTCAGATCTGCTGTTCTTTGGATTCGTGTGTTAGCTGTACTCACCCTATCACTTTCATTCCGTTGAGAACGAACCAAATCTGTTGCTGCAGCACGCGACTGCCGTGCTCGCAATCGTGCATCCTCACGCCTAGCTGCTCGTCTTTCTGCAGGTTCCGCGTTACGCATCTGGCTGGTGCTAAGTCTGTTCCTCTCTTGTACAGTTGCTCGCTCTTCCTCAGTCATATTTGAAAGCCGTCTTCTCTCTCCTTCTGCGTGGCGAGCACGACGACCCAAATACGATTTCCTGCGAGGCATTATTTCGATTTTCACTGGAATAGTGATTGGGATTACAACCCAAAAACCAACGAACTCGATTTTTTCTTTGGATTATCACCTGTTTCATTTATAAATAAAACTGTTTAATTATAAAAAATAATAGAATACGTAAAAAATGTTGGCCGATTAATTTATATTAAAAACAATTTTTATCTCACTTTAATTGCGTTTAATGGGGAAAATGTATATAAACACTTTTGTTTGTCTCGGCGAGCGGAAAACAATGACACCTCAAACGTGTCGATAAGACAAAGTTGATAAATTCAGCATATATATACGCGCAGTTAGGGTTATGGTAGTAACGTGAAAAATAGATAAAAACAATCGTTGGAGCGTGTTGTACATCATGGTAAAATTTTAGCTGAATCGATGCAGAACATTTTGAGTTTTTGAAGCATACACAAACGAACTTAACATTTTTATATATATAGATATATGGGAATATGCATAATTTTAAACTATCTCACTTGTCCAGATGGTATAACAGAAAACGCTTTTATCAAATTATAAAGCCCAAACTTCTTCACCAAATTATCTTCTGGGTTGTTCCATAGGGATTTAGTAATAACTGTTGTGTAATTGTTTACAGTAAAACTGTCAGGGATAAGGTTTGGCCAGTGGAGTGTAAGAAAGGTTTCCATAGGCAGTCTGTTACTTATGAAGGCATATCCTGTTGTAGAATATGATGGATCATAAAATAAATTCTTCTTGTAACCCATTAATACAGGATACCATTCAGATAAGGTAATAACTAATAGTTCACCTGAAAAGATTCATGATAAGTAAATTTTAGTAATTGATATTAAAATTAAGTAACAAGATTATTACCAGTGACAATGTTTCTTGCAGTATCAAATAGTCTTTCATCATCCCAATAAGGCCATATCTTTGCCAAAATATCACAAACTCTGTTATGTTCCCTGACCCATATTGTGGCAATAATGTAGGTCAAAGAATTTTGTTTTAAAATAGATACGCTCCAATCAGCTTGTTCTGTTCTCCCCTTTTAAAGAAATAAATAGCATTTAAATACTAAGCTCATTATTTTATACCGGTAAAATATTGTTATTTGTAGTATTAATCACTATCAGAATTACATTAATCATCATTATTTTTTTGTTTTAAACATGTTTGATATATAATCAGGACATTGGCTGACATAATCATTTAGCAAAAAGAAGAAAAATATTTTGATTAATTTCCATCAAAATGGTATTATTATAATATTCCAATTTTGGGCTTCTTGTAAGAATAAAGTTGATATGATCAAGTTATTTTTTGTAATTTAGTCGAACTCAGTGATGTGTTACGGTCTTCAAGTTTCCAACATACTTCTCTAACACCCCCTTATCACCTTAATTATACTCTCATACCTATAAGTCGAAACAAATATTTTTTTGTGAACCTCTGATGTTATGAAATTTGTTATAAATTTCCAATTTCAATTATGTTTTTTCTCCAGATTTACACTGCGCTCCTCCCTCACTCCTCTTGGGAAACTACTGGTTCCAACTTAAGAATTTTTGGGTTCAGGGTCTTATGCATTTTATCTTATGCATCAGACGAGAGTTCAACAGAAGACAGACCTGATAATATGGAGGAAATATACGAAATTATCAATTACAAGAGGCGTCAGGTAATATTGAAAAACGCGGACATCGGGGCCACTAAAAATTGAATTTGCAAAATATGGAACGTGCAGTGTTATTACGGTCTGGTCTCAGCCTGGGCTCGGACGTGTGGAGGTCAGAACGTATCGGGTTAGACCGCAGCTTCATTCGCTGTAAACGAATGGTGGAGACAGTCCGAGAGGAAGAACGGCAAAAGGAAGTAACCCTAGCTCATCACCAAGGAAAGTCGACCACCGCGGGATTTCAGAGACGATGATGGCATTGCGGCGGAGATATTTCTAGGCGAACAAGAAGAAGACGGTGAGTGAAACCATTGGGACATGTGAAGTGTGCCTGCGCACAACATATGATCGACACCCGCCAAAGGTCAAACAAGAAGAGACAGTCACAGGAGAAGAACCTCTCAACGACATCCAAACAAATACGTTTACCTCGAGAGGTTATAAATGGGTGACGATGGTAGACTTATTCAGCAAGGTAGCTATGGCATATCAGGTACAGGAACGGTTGGCGGATGCAGTGTTAGGGGCGTTACAATGATGGTTTTAAGGGGTTCCAGAACAGATCTCATTAGACAGTGGTCGACAGTTTGACAACGCGGCAATGCGGGAGGAGATGCGTGTTTTAGACGTCAGATGGCAGCTCATTACGCCGGGACATCCTAAAAGTAGGGGATGCATCGAGCTTCTTCACAGAAGTTAAACGAGCATCTCCGGGTATACCAAGGGGAGAAAAAACTGGAACCAGACGTTGCCACGACCAAAGCCATCGTCGCATTAATCATTCTATCCATGCGGTTACGGGGATCTTGCCGTTCGAGATACTTTTTGGTTTGAGGTAGCGTCGGAGAGATTTTAAGGAGTCACGGAAGATGAGAAACAAATGGTGACTAACCGCATGGAAATGCGACCCATGTGGAAAAAAACTCATAGTAATATTCGAGCCGAGAAGTAAAGAGGGTGGCTTGAGAGAATTTGGCTGTGCGGGACGCGATAGGGGGAGTGGGAATCGGAACGATTGTTTACCGGAAACTAGGGTCCAATTTTTGTATTGTTACAGTTGCGTTCTAAGTTATGTATACTATATTGTGTATGCAGCAATTGATGGAATATCTATCATTTTCATTTATTATTTTTCCCTACAACTGAAGACTACTGCTTAGTGTCCATCTTGTTTAACCCCTTCGCCAAAAAAAGTAATAATAATACAATAAAAATATCTTCTCTTATTTCCAAGAAGAAACCAAACAATATGATCCTCTCCCTCCACTTCAGTAGTGACTTTTCGACACAAAATGCTTTAGTCAAAATAAACATTCGTCTTTTTCCCATACTTCGTATTATATACTTCGTATTATATTTATGCTAAACATTGTGATCCATATTAATTAATGTTTATATGAATATGCTAATTGTTTCTGATCTTACTAAATAATTTGCAAATGTTTTCTTCTGGCTTAGTTGATGGCATAGAGGATATTCTTCTCCATCGAACAGTTCAGTAACTAATTTTCCTTTTTGGTAAGCTCTTTTATGCTCAGAATACAACTGGGAACATGTAACCTATCAAGGGATAGAAAATAAGAAATAATAATGCCTAAAATTTTTACTTAAACAACCAGTTATTAATTTTACTTGCCCCATGTAAATTCCCATGATTCAAAAATTGCAATAAAAAATGGAATCCATAGACGGTAAAAAGTAAATTAGTTGAGTTACTGGCATTAAACATTTGACGTTTCAGTAAATTGCTATAAACCTCAGACGCTGGATTAAAAAACTTCTTACCTAAAAATTTCAGACCATCTTATATTCATATGAGATGTGATGCCAATCATTTATACAATAAAGGCAAATCATATACAGTATTTATAAACTTTGCAGCATTTTTCTTAATAAAGGGGATAAAGGACAACTTCTAGTGAGGTCTGGTGTGAGAATGGATTTAATATATTATGTAAAAATAATTTTACTTTTTTATTACATATTATATAATAACGACGACGAAGAATTATTTTATTTAATCTTAGGGTGGGAGGCATTCATCTCTTTATAATGTATAAAAACAGTTTTTAACGGGATAATAAAGTCATAAAAGTCATCTTGGATGGGTTAACCACATCTCTGTAGTGCATTAAATATACCAAAATATTTACCCAATACACAAATATTTAATTATTCGAAAGACATTGCCTTATATGAATTGATTTCATTCTTAAACACACTTTAACCAAGTATATGCCTTATATTTATTTATGTATTGTACTTTGGTTTATTTAATTGTTTTCCTTTTCTGATATTAGAATTTTATTTTTGTATATAAATATATTCCAAATCTGTTGGTAGATGATTGTCGAGTATAAAGAGTCTCTGTTTATTATATAAAAAAGTTGCCGCCAAGTAATAAATTCATAAATATATAAGGTGGAATACAAAAAAAGTGGGGGGTAAATGATTAATTTGGCTAAAGAAAGACACCATTGGAGAAAGAAAGAACAGAACAATGGGGGTTGGCTCACTGCAAGGCGGGGTACCCCCATAGTATTTCTATTTAGGATTTCTGTTGATTAAGAAAAAAAAACCTTTTTCAAGTCTTATAATGATACTAGCAAAAATAAATATGCTATAAATATAAATTATAAATAGTGCTTAGAAATATATTTATAATTACCTTTAGAACCTAAAGGTGTCGGGCAATATTGAGGAACAGAAGGAGCTATTCTAACAGCACTGTAAATATCATGTAGTGGATCCAATGTTGGATAGTACTTCCCTTCGATACCATATGTCCCAACGGTATGAGCTTTACACAGGTTTTCTGAAATGAAATTGAGATTATCACATGAACTTACAATTAGAATTAAACAAAATTTACATCCAGCAATCAAAATAGAATGCAACCAAAATCTATGTACCCCCATTTTTATTTCTAATTGGTAATGAATTTTTATAATTCCTTGTTGATCATATATCTTTTCAAATTGAACATTAGGGGTGCATATATATATATATATATATATATATATATATACATTTAACTCTTCCTCTAGTTCCTCCTTTTGTGCCTCCCAGCATGGAGGTGCCTTGTCTGTGACCAATTGATAAGCTCTGAATCAGTGAATCTATATTACAGGTGATTAGCTCTGAAACATCATGCTTCTTCACTATCCTCATTTAAATTAGCTTAAATGAATCAGTATTAAATAATGGCTATTGCTGTTTAGTCTTTTTTTTTTTTTTTTAGGATGAATATATATATTATGTAAAGAAGTTATTACATCCTAGCTCATACTTTTATTTGCTATTTATTTTTTCTCTTTAGCTGCTTAGTATTTTTTCACGAATTGTTCTTTGTTTATTTTTATTTTTTATTTATTTGTATGACACCAACAAATACTTTATGATTTTATTATGTTGTCTTCTGGCCAGAATTATGTTTGTTAGTTTAAAGGGATTGGTCTCAGAATAAAGTTATTTTTCTATTCTATTATCACAACATGCCCCTAGATAGTTGACTTGCCTTCGGAAGAGATTACGCTTCTTCGGGTTCAACTTTAAGCTCGCTTCACGCAGTCGTTCGAAGACATTCTCCAGATTCTTCAGATGTTGAGCGAAGGACTTTCCCAGCACAATTATGTCGTCTAGGTATATCAGGCATACCTCCCAGGACACGCTTTCCATCAGCCTCAAGAATGTGGCAGGAGCATTGCAAAGCCCGAACGGCATTACTGTAAACTGCCAGAGCCCAGTGCCAATTGAGAACGCCGTATTCTCCTTATCTCCAGATGCCAATCCAACTGCCAATATCCACTGCGGAGATCCAAGGTTGAGAAAAGTTGACAGCCCTCTAGGGTGTCCAGCGTATCGTCTATCCTGGGAAGCTGATAACTGTCCTTCTTTGTGACGTTGTTCAGAAGGCGGTAGTCCTCGCAGAATCTTGTTGTGCCATCTTTCTTCTTCACCAATACAACAGGAGACATCCAGGGGCTACTCGAAGGCTCAATGACACCGTCAGCCGCCATCTACTTAATAATCTCCTCGGCGTCCTCCCGTTTGGCTAACAGCAACATCCTCGGGACCTGTCGGATGGGCTTCGCACCCCCTGTGTCAATCCTGTGCTGGACGATATCCGTTCTACCCCGTGGCCCTGGTCCGATCTCGAAGACGTCATGCCATCGGATAATTATGTTTTTCACTTCCTCGCTCTGTTCAGGCGAAAGGTCGCGGCATGATTCGTCAACAAATCCTTTTAGTTCTCGCAGATCGGTGGGAGGACGTTACAGCTGACGAACCACTGAGGTAGCAGTTGTACACTCCCCGACCGGTGTTCCTTTCTTTTGCGTTACCGGGAAGCTGTTCAGGTTCATTAGCCGAATTGGAGTGGTACGTCCAACCTAGATGAGGGACCTAGCCACCAGTACGCCGCGTCCGATCTCTTGTTCTTCGTGCCTTCCAGTTTCGAGTAGCACACATTCACCCGCTGGTAGGTGTCCTTCGACCGTCCCATGCGTCACGATTTGGCTTGGTGCAGGTAACGCAGGTAACAGATCTCTTTGAATGCTATCAAATTTCACTTCAATTTAGAACTGGTCTATTTATTTTTAATAAAGAAATGTGGTATCTTCTAGTAAGAGCACTCGTGCTTAGAGATACTTTCCCTCCCGAAGGACGACTTCTTCGTTTCCCAGCGTCATCACATACGGACTGTCAGACAGCCTCGAACATGGCCTGAGATACTGCGTCTCCCAAAGTTCTTGGCCGGGCGAGCTATACTGGTTATTGAGTCTCCGGGTCCCGAAGTCCATCCAGGAATTTGTTGACAGCCAAGCTCTCGTAGACATCGTCGGTGACCGATGGGTAGGCGTTCCTCACCAGCCGGGCGATATCCGCTTCAAATTCCTGCAACGTTTCGCTGGCCTTCTTGATCCTGTTTCTTAGCTGTGAGCGATATAGCTGGTCTAAGTGGCGGTGGCCGAAACGCATTTCTAGCCTTCTGATCAGCTCCCCGTAGTTGGACCGCTCCGACATGGGCATCCCCTGCAGTACTCCAAAGGCGTCTCCACGCAAGGCCAGGCACAATGCTGAAGCTTAGCTCTCCTGTGATCACCCGTGGATCGAAGCCGCTGTCTCGAAGAGGATCATGTAGTCCTCCCACGGCGTCTTTCTGTCGAATACTGGAATGGTGTTGTGAGCTGGTGGCGTCCCATTATTGGCGGGCAGAATGGTTTTATGAAGACTGACCTCGGGGGAACGGTCGGTGTCGTTCGTCGGTGGGTAGCTCATACGTCCCTCTAGAGCTTCTACTGTTAGCCTAAGTTTGCTTTCAATTGAATTAAATTTTTTTCCTAACCTAGACTTTACATCAGATACTTTATTATCTACATCGGCTAACTTGTTCTCAACACTTTTCATTAACTTAGTCTCTAATGTGCCTAATTTAGACTCTTGTTTATTTTCTACATTGCTTAACTCATTCTGTAAATTACCTAGCTCATTTTCTACATTGCTTAACTCATTTTTAACAGTACCTAATTCATTTTTAAAAGTTGCAGACTACTTGCTTAATTCAGTTTCAAACAGAACGTCATTTGGATTTTCCCCAAACTCTGCAAAAAATTGACGCAAGCGATGTTGCAGTACACTTTTATTTTCGGAAGAATCCAGATCACGTTCTTCTAATTCCCGTTTTAAATACGCAACTTTTAAATCCATTATTTTAACACTTCGAGAAGCCATTTTTCATACAGTAGCCCAATAATTACAAAATGCAAGACAAAATAATAACAATTACACAAAACCCCACACCTGACACCAATTTGTTACGGACTACTGGGTGTAAAATGAATTTAACTATTACTAAATTCAAGATACTAATATTTATTAACAAATTAAAAAGACTACAAGGAAATAATTGTGAACAATTAAATTATTAAACTAATATAAATTTACAATAACAATAATATTACACTATAGTTTACAACTACAAATTAACACTTACAGTTCGCTAATTAAAGACTCTCCGTATATGACAAACTGACACACAGTATATTACACTCACTTATCACTGACTCACACTTATTACTCACACGAACTGTCACCGTCCACTGTCACTGACTGATACTAACTGTCCCCTAAGGTTCAGGCGGGCGGCATATAAAGGCCCATTGAATATTCCAAGAAATTCCATTATCCCAATGTTACAGGGGTTGCTATCATATCCTTACGAATGCTTTTTAAAAAATCTAATCTCTGATGAGTGTATCTAGTAAAATTCTCCCCTTATTTTAGTTATTACCTCAAAATTTTCATGGAACTTTCAAGTATAATCACGTCTGGTATAAAACCCCATTGAAATTAATTGTTTGTTTGTATTTGCTCACTTTGAGTTGTATACTGTTAAATTTATGATCATTGTTGTTGGCGCTACAACTATTATGAAATCCATAGGAACAGTGCAATAATAATGAGCTTAACAAAAACATTGAGACTGACTAATCTATGAAATTGGAGGTCTGAAATGAATGAAACACATAATACAGTTATAAATATTTACTGTTTAATGTGTGATGGTGTTTCAATCTCCATAGCAGGATTGCTGCATTCCAGAAATGTATAATCCTAAACAACAAATAAATGTTTTAAACTTAATAATAAAATTTTATTTTTTGGACCGCTGTGTTTTACCCAAAATTCTATGTTATATCTCTGATAACACTTGGTTAAGATAATATTAAATTTCTGGTTAATAATTTTTGCAATCTTCATAAAATTGCCTAAAAATAATATAACGGTTTTATTCGAAAGGTTTAAAATCCCTATTAAAGATGATTTAAAAAAATTTAAGATAATAATTTTAAAAATTCAAATGTTCATAGTTAAAAATTAACTATATACAACGAGATAGAAACAGAACAATATGTGTACCTCCAATTAATTTATAGTAACTTGGAAAATACATTGAGTTTGCATTTATCAATGATGCGAAGAAATAATGAATACTGATGATTACCTCTAACATCATCTTAAAATGGCATTTAATAAATGTCATCCATGTCACTGAAACAAACAGGATATTATATAAAATATAATAGTTGTAATTTATATATTTAAAAAAATAACTTCTTAAAGTAGTATATAAAATCACCATACTAACTAATGGCACAATTTTTCCCATAATATCCTGTATTTTTACAATCACAAAAGTAGGTAAATTTCCTTTCCATACAGACACTACCATGTAGACAAGGAAAAGAACAACATCCCTCAGTTTTTTCTTCTGAAATTTTAATAAATTTGCATTTCATAGAACTAAAGATGGAGAAATGAGATCTTATGATAATTTATTTTTAAGATAAAGTGAGCATATCTAAAATAAAGTTGTCTATGCATCCCCTGATAAAATGTTGTACCTATTAATTATTTCCAAAGTTTATTTACAGTATTGAATTGATGAAGGACAACTGAACATATTTTTCTTATTTGTCCTTCACTTCATTTTAAAACTTCCGATTGTTTGATCCAGAAGATAAATGAACAGAAAATCTTCAACTAAAAGAATATTGTTCAGTTGAAAATCTTTCTGTAGTTATTGTAAGTAAAAAGAAAAAAGAAGAATGAAAAACAGGAGATTTGAGTTTCAAGTAAAATAACACTTCCAGTTTATCTTTTGTAAAGTTTTATCATTTTATGGCATATTCTATTACAAAATTAAATATATTTAATTATATCTTTTTTTTAGGTTTATTTCATGCAGCAGAAATTAAATATGTTATTATCTTGCCTATATCAGTATAACACATGGTGGGTCCTGGGTACAGTTCATGATAAAGACTACACTGTTTCTAAGCCAATGGTTAGAAACAGTACTGCCAGATCTCTGATCAATATCAGTGTTCCTTTCAAGATCGGTAGTCCGTACAACTAAAAAGGTTGGAAACCGTCGCACAAGCATAGTTTTCAGAATGGCTCAAGAATTTGATTATATCCGAGCCTTGTGCTGGCACTATAGCAGTGTGAATAATGCAAGAGCTTTTAGAACTCTAATCATTATCTTGTATTGATGAAGCTCAACAACTTAAAAGCATTCTTATAATTAAAATACAGACTAACAGAGTCCCTAGGTGGAATGCAACTAGTTTTAAAGAAGAAAACCTAACCTTTTAAACTCCGTCTTCAATGACATACTGTATGTATAGATAGTTATAATGGCTTGAGAATAAGAGTTTAGGCAAGTTTTCATTAAATTCCTCTCAGCCGTTTTGACTCTTTGTTTTGAAAAATGTTTTCGTAGCTGTTTATCGCTGACACTTTACGGGCTAAGGTCTGCGATTTACTGCACAGGCACATAACAAAACAGTCCACCCGTTGGCAAAGCTTCTTGTTTCTGGCATATAACTTTCTTTTATAGCTTTACCTTCAACGAATTTTGAATACCACTTGAACATATACAAAAGATGTCATCAAAATCGGTCCAACCGTTTAGCAGGAGTTCAGTGATATAGTCAGTGACGGACGAACAGAAGAGTTATGTATTTAACGACATAGTGGAGCCAACAGACGTCCTGTTCAAAAGTTTAGGAGGAGGATAGGTTAATTTAATAAACATTATCTCTCGGATCGAATTGTGAATTTGAATGAATCTGGAACCCACTTGAACACGCACACCAAAATCGGTCCAATCGTTTGGAGGAGTTCAGTGACATACACGAATAGAAGAATTATATAAATTAAGATGGTAACATCCCCCTTCTCCCTATTTCCTGTAGGAATATTTCTGGATAATATAAAAAAAATACTATAAAATAAAATTGTTGAAAAATTACAATTAAAATACTTACTTTTCTTTGAGAGTAACTGAGCAGAAGAATATGTAGTGTGTTGGAGAACTATAATTATGAAAATTATATATAGTGCTGAAAGAAAAATTATAATTAAAAGTAGGCCATCTTGGGTAAAATGAAAAGTAATAAATTAGTTACTAATTTAATACCTAATAAGAGAACAGTCAAATCTTTTATTATCATTTGCTATAATTGAGTTAAATGAAATAAAATGATTTTCTCCTCAGATTATATTTTTTAAGGTTGGTATAATTATTATACATTACTTAGGTTACATTATAGATTGATATATTATATGTATAAGTTTATATGTTTCGAGGTAGCTATAATCTTAAAGAAGAAGGGAACAAATTTATCGACATCCCAGTATCAGCCTCATAACATAAAGCCGCTGTTTTATTTTATTTTTAGAATAGAATAGAATAGAATAGAAAAGTAACTTTATTCTGGGAATAAGTCAATTTAGAATAACAGATATGAACAGAAAAAGAAACATAATATTTATCTGGCCAGAAGGCTAAACGTTACAAATCATAAAGCGTGTAAAAAGTGACAGAAAACAATTTAAAAGAAATGTTTAAACACAAATAATAATAAGTAAATAAACAGTACAAATCATGACAAGATATTAAGCAATTAAAGAGATTAGATAAATCCATAGCTTTTGTTAAATGCATGAGCTACCATGCAATAATATCTTTACATGATGTACAGCTTCTTAAAAACCAAAATTAAAAGAACTAAATAACACAATGAATTATTCTATACATTACATTCTAAGCAAATGACTGACCTGCTTAGAGAGAATCTTTTTGGGAAGCTAGAAGGTGTTGGAAAAGCAAGGATTTAAGTGAGGGACTATGACGGATATTAGGAGGGATTGAGTTCCACACTGTGGTGGAGCGGGCGAATGCTTTAGTTCTGTATGAACGTATATAGAGATCGGAAAGGCGGGATCATGTTTTATGGTGTTGAATTGAGGATTTGAATTGGAGGAGGCTGTAGATATATGAAGGGTGTTGAGAGTTCAGATTGCGTTCAATTCCAGTTTGTTCAGCATTGCCCAGTCACTGATCCTATCTAGGTCTTCCTGAATACTGCCAAACGCAATTGATACGCTCAGAAGGAGGAAAGGACAAATATATTTGGAAGTCGTCAGCATATAGTTGGTGGGAACAGTGGTGAACAGATTTAGGAAGATCATTGATATAGCAGTTGAACAGAAGAGGAGAGATGCTTGAGCCCTGTGCCAGGCCTGGGGAAAGAGTGCGAAAAGTGGAATGGGGATGATTAGGTATGGAAACTGCTTGTGATCTAGCAGAGAGGAAAGATTGGAACCATTGGATAGAAGTGTTAGAAAAGGACAGTGATTTGAGTTTACTGAAAAGGATAGAATGGTCCAAGAAATCAAAAGCTTTAGAAAAGTCAAGAAGGATAAGCACTGTTAGTATTTTGTCGTCCATAGCGGTATGTATGTCATTGGTGATTTTGGTAAGTGCAGATTGTGTGGAGAAACCGGAACAGAAACCTGATTGAAGTGGATCAAGGAGGTTGGACTGTTCGAGGAAATTTGACATTTGTGACTGGACTATTCTTTCTAGAGCCTTGGAAAGGTTGGAGACAATTGAGATTGGACGGTAGCCTTTGAGTGAGACAGGGTTAGAGGATTTGTTGATAGGGTGGACTATAGCTTTTTTCCAAGAGGTAGGGAATAGTGCATGTAATGTATAATGTCGATAAGGCAGGATTTTAGCAGTTTGACAGGAATCCCATCAAAGCCTGCAGAGTTGGAGTGGGATTTCAGAACAGAGGAAATAATGTCATTGGGTGAAATCTCAGCGAAGTAAAAGTTGTCAGGGTTAAAAGATGGCGTTAGGGAAAATACGGGAGGGGATGAATTTGAAGTATTAACTGAGGTGGACAAAAAATATGAGTTTATTTCATGGGGAGAGGCTGGAAAGGACCTAGAAGAAGTTGAATTAGAAATAGTTGCTTCAACATGAACAAACTTTAAAGTATTGAATTTAAAATCCTTAGAAATAAAAGATAGACCAATGAATAGAAATTAATAGCATAGAGAGTACGTAAGCAAAATCTAAAATTCCGTGGTGAGCGCCAGAGGTTGTCATTGAGCTAGCGGGAAAACAAAACTTTAGTAGTCACCCAAAGACGTCTAGATCCTGGGCCTGATTTATGAAGACCACCTGGTGACCATCGTCTTTTCTACAGCGGAAAACCACACCTACTTTATCTTTCCCGCTGCCTTCTTCTGACGGGCTAACCAGTAGAGGTGCTTGTTTGTTATTGTCATCTCCTCGCTAAGATAGATACGGTGACAGTCATTTTCCTGCCAACCTATATCTCGCGTGGAGAAATGCTTTTTAACTTTCCTTTTATGTATCAAGTCATCCCTAAATGATTACCTCACGAAGCGTGTGATGATTGGTGGGGGTCGTGGGTCATCACTTCTGGCTCTCCGACGTTGCACTGTGTCCAGGTCCTCCATATTTAATTTTATACCTAAGTCTGGACCGATGCTAGTTAATAGGGCAGACGGGGTCTCTCCCGCTCGGACTGGGATCCCCCGGATCTCTAGGGACCTGGATAATAAGTCCTGCTCGCTTTTGTTTAATCGTACATCAAGGTCCCTTGCCCGGGCCTTTAGGGCTTTATTTTCGGCCAGTATATCTTCAATAAATTTTGATTGCCCCTCTAGGTGGTTTTCTATTGTTGTAAGTCTATCATTAATGACTGCTTTAACCCACCCAATGGTCAAAATGTGTACACGGATGGATCCAAAGGGGAGCATGGTCCTGGCTCGGGATTCTGGTTCAGAGGCTGCTTGGGCACAGGCAATTACCTAGACCTGGGCACGACACTTACTGTATTCCAAGCGGAAATATGAAGGACCACAAGAATAAGGTAATTAATTTTCTTACTGACAGTCAGGCAGCATGCAATGCATTACAAAATGCAGTAACAAAATCCAGACTAGAGGAGGAATGCGAAACCCCCTGGCATGTTCTCTTTGAATGAAAAGTACTAAGTCGAAAGAGAACATTTGACCTTGGCCCTGGTGGACACAAGGAATTCCAAGAACTGAGTTTTGAAGACTATCTAAAATTTCTCAGAAGTCTAGACCTAGCCTAGGGATTGTTAGAACTCGAGCACAACGGGCCTTTTTAGCCCGAAGTGCATGGTAACATATAAGAGTAACACATAAATAAAAAATAAAAAAAGTCTATCATTCAACTCAAATGTGATATTTTTAATTTCTTCCTTAACGTTATTATCAATTTGTTTTATATCCATTATAACGTCTAATAGTGAAAGATCGGCTTTTTGATGCGAGATAAATTTTTCTCCCGTCCCCGTACATTTTGCGCATGCCCAATTATTTATTCTGGCTGATTTAAGGGCCTCTAGATCTTCATCAGTGAACTTAATACAACAGCCGTGAAATATAAGATTGCATTTGAAGCAGCTAATATTGTTTTTGTCATCACGGGCAATGACGCTGTTGCAGATAGTGCATTGAACCATTATAAAAATATATGTATGTAACTTACAATTGTTTATAAGTTTCTAATACTGCGCGATGCTGATGGTATTAGGAGCAAATCCTTCGCCGTCTTCAAGGTCGCTGCACTTAATGTTGGCAAATTGATTAAATAATCTTCTCTCTGCGTTTCTTCTAGGATAAACTAGCCATAAATTATAATCTGGATATTTAAAAGAGAAGGAAACAAACAACAACAACAACAAAATTGCACTACGAAAAACACAACTTCTAGTGGGATTACGAGATAGCGAAGTGGACGGATCGGTGTCTCTGGCCAGAATTTTTATTTGGTTCTAGAGTCAAGGGGATTCACGGAACTAACATTAAAGTCAGCAATTCATTGAAGCAGGACAATAAATGTATTTGTTAGCAAACACTCTAAGCTAGGTAAGTTACTTCACTTTATTTTAGATTACATTATAAATTAAATTAGCGAGATCAACAGATGTGAAAAAAAGATAATTGGATCAACATAGGATAATGGACAATGGCGGATAAGGAAGAATATATAACTCCAAAACATGTATCAGGAACCCAAAATTGTCAGTATAATAAAACAGGGAAGCCTGAGAGGGCTTGGGCAAGTGGAGAGGATGGAGTCAAGCAGACTTCCCAAGAAAATGCTCTATGGAAGACTAGGATGGAAGAGGAAACAAGGAAGACAACAAGCCTATGGCGGATCGATGACGTGGAGCAGGATCTTAAAAAACATGTGAGTGCGAAGGTGGGGATAGAAGGCAACGGACCGAGAGGTGAGGAAGCTCACCAGGTCCTGTTTCGCCTATTAGTTTGTTAAAAATAAAAAAAGTGAACCAACCGTGCCTAAGACTAGAGAAAAAGACTCCCCGCCAGGCCTATGAGACAATGATATCTATATTTTAATTGAAATATAGATGATTCAATAATAATTTTAATGAAATGGCAAAACTCTTGTAAAAATTACATTTTAATTATAAGGCAATTGAAAACACACATATCTATGGAGTTATTTCTGACCTGATACACATACGGTGTAGTAGAAAACTTATTGTAAAAAAGTAACTTGCAAGTTTGACGCTAGCGAAATTTAAGGTTGCAATAACAGAAAAATACCACTAGCCAAAGTAAATAAAAAGCATGTTGATTGTTCATATTTACTTACACTTCGATTTAAAAATTCCATTACTCATTTCAGTTAGAATTTCGAAACTATACGAGGTTGCTAAAACTTGAATATAACTGGCGTTCTTATAATAAAACTACTAATTTAATTGGCAACTGTTTGAACAAATATGTTTCATAAAACAAAGTTAATTCGGTAAACAATATTGCATAATATTTAACAATGAAAGGCTTATTGCTTTGTAGAAGAAATTTATTAAAATACCAAAACTGTGTGCATTAGCTGGTTTTATTTCTTTCCTTATTATTCATATTTTATTAGAACATTAGTCAGTTACAAATAAGTGTGAACAGAGGGTATTGGTGTTTCCTTAGAAACAATATGCTTAGAATCTCTTCTAATTAGTATAGTGTTAATATTATAATATGTTAAATCAGCCTTATAGCGCTAAACGCTTGTTTTTGTTTGATTTATTAAGCCTTCTTGACAAAGAACAATTAATACAACATATAAATCACCTTCTTATCGAGACATTTTAGCTGAATTTGATATTTGTAAGGCCATTATTTTTATTTCATCTCCCTTGTTTATAACTGTACTGGTACAAGCATCGCTGGCGTATTAAACAGGCTTATATGGATGAATTAAATAAAATAATTGTTTCCAAAGGTGTGGATATAGATTAAACTTTTGCAATGTTTTGATTAGCCCACAGCTAAAGGTCTCTGGTTGCTTCTCTAGAGCGGAATTCTCCAAATTCTGCACGCAATCAAAACCCAATCTTTTGCTTCGTTAAGTTTATTAGGTTGTTAAAAACTTACTTGTTGGTTAAGTTGGTATATATTACGATACGTTTTTTAAACATTATTTAATACTATTCTTAAAAGTACAGTCTATTGTTTTTAACTACTTTCACTCATATTTAGAGGGACCCTGCCATTTAATTAAGTGGCCAGCGATTGTCGACGGAAAAGACGTTATTTTTAAAAACGATAGTGCAAGACTGCACTGCGGTTAACAAACAAAACAGGTGATTTAGGCTGGACGATATTGCTTCACCTACTTCACTAATCCTATTTCCATTTATTTAAATAAGCGAAAATATTTTCCAGTACCCCTAATATATTCTGTTAACCACAAATCGACTTTGTGGGAACTGGAGACCATTTTAGGGGCTTATTCAATCTAATTAGGCTTTTATAAATAAAACGTGCATCCTTAATTGGGTCAAAAACCTTGTGATAGACCGTCATATCGGCAAAATCATCTCCTTTCGCATCCATTAGCTATGTAACAGTATGGTCCATACCATACAGTGAACACTATACCCCCTATCTAGATTATAGTAGGACGCGTGTTTTTAATTTTTTCTTCGCAAGTTTTCTTTCAGCAGGAGAGGAACCTTCAGAAAAATGTATTTTATTATGCTATAAACAATGTATTTTTTATTTAAATTTAAAAACTTTATTGGAATAAGAATCGATCTGGGGAATGAAACTATTAGTTTATTGTTATTGAAAAATGTCACTTTTATTAATGTCACAAAGCAGTTTTTCATTGGTAGGATTTAGTCCTAGATTACTCTCGATGTTATTGCAGGCTTGATGCCGTGCAAATAGTGATTCCTTCCTTAACGTTTGATTTTAGTGGTAAATCGTGTCCACTTAAGTAAGATCTTTGTATTTGTTCACATTTGTGCATCCGGCAAAACATATATCGATTAATCAGTTGGTTGTTCTCGAAGGAGTAATCTTCCTGTTCGGTTGTTTAAGCAAGGAACACCGATCGAAGCGTTTTTGAGCTTTAACGGTTTTGGTCCAACTCTTAAATATGTCATCCACAAAGATTAGCGAGGTAATAGAAGATAGAAATTATGTACAACATATTTACTTTGGTATCAGTTCTCCAGCTTGTCGCTTCGAGTTACATGTTTTAATTTTTTATTCGTTTCCATTTTAATATTCCTCAAAATAAAAATCACGAGTTTTTGCATGAAAATGAGAGTGTAATAATGGGAAATGTGTAGGTACATTTCCGTCATCTAAAATTAAACAGTTTCAAGGAACATTTCGAAGTATAGATGATATATGTTAAATGGTATTTGTAAGTCAGTTCTTTAATCTCTATATATAGTCAGTAATAGTTACTATGTACAGCCAATAATGAAATTATTGTTATTATTATGACAATATTAAAAAGGAAAGTTAAAACAATTTGTAATTTAACTTGAAGAAGGGATAACCTACAGAACTGATACTTTTATTTTTATTTAATATTAGTTTATCTTCACCATGAATATTTTATCTTTCAGCTAAAATGTGACATTGAAGAATTATCCAAGTTCATTAATTTAGCGACTAGACCAAAAGTGAAAGAAATTCTAACCCTTGAAGTCCGTAAGATAGAAACCGAAATTATCAAGCTTAAAGAACTTGAAACTTCAAGTAATGATGTGCAACCTGCACCCTCAAGGGCTCAAAGCTCTGTGGCAACAAGGTGTTACGATGTCAAACTGACCAACTATGGTGAGTAATATCCTAGAGTACTGTGGCATGTTTTTAATATTATCTTGTGAAACCTCAATGAGAAGTTTTTAGAGGCCAGCTGGTAATGGAAGTGGTAGTATGGTAGGTTGGGTGCATACACTTGCCTCAATGGCCTAACAGATAGGTTAAATGATACTATGCAACCATTGATTTGGGTATAAGTTCGTTTATTGTGGAATAAAGTAAGGAATGTATACTAAACAAGATCTTATCAGTACATTTATATATTCATCAAAATGTTACAAAAAAATCTTTAATTTAGGATTATCTTCCAGCCAACTATCTCCTCACTTCTTAGTATTATCAGAGTTAATATCAGTTCTTTTTAGCAGTAAGTGCTTATGAAAATTCTCTCTAATAATTGGAACACACTTCATGTCACTATCCTTGCCATGTACTGCATTGAACACAGTTCTCTTCTGGCAGTTCGCTGATGACATCTTTAGATCAATCTTTCTTCCTTCCTTTTATCAGTTCTTCAAAAATAATGTTAAATCAGTACCGTAAGAAAATGAGTACAAATAACACGGAATTATTTAAGGCAGATCACCACTTTTGCCCTTATTCTGAATATAACTCCTTTATTCTGAGTATGACCCATGGTGCAAATATTCATTCTTAAATAAGAGTATTCAACTAAAACAAAATGTGAGGGGCAAGAGTATGTATGCGTACTCTTCCCATGATGGCGATGCGATTCTTGCCACACAAGCAGTATTTTTACTTGTTAGAAGCTGTTGCTTTTTGTGAGCATCAATGGAACTAAATAATTCCGTTTTAAAGTAGAACATTGAATGGCCTTTGAAACAATATAAGATTATAACGGTTGAACTATTATTTGGACAGCTTACACAGAATAGGCACACAGTCAAGTAAGGACAAACATTTCATTTGGAAAATATAACTTCGAACAAGTATCTGAATTAAGATATCTTAGCTCACAGATAACATATGACAATAGGACAAGGGCAGAAATTAAAAATAGACTAATGGCCGCCAATAAATACAACTTTGCTATGAGGAATATCATGTTCAGCAAATTTACCTTGAAGCGTACTAAGATAACTCTATATAAGACCCTTATTCACCCTGTGTTTGAGGGAAACTTGGACTACAAAGTAGGAAAATGAAAAATTACAAGTTTTCGAAAGGAAAGTACTCTGATGAATCTTCGGTCCGTTAATATTAGAGGGGAATTGTGACGGACATCAAATGAAGAAATTTATGAGCTGCTTAACAATATAGATATCACTACAGTGATAAAATTAAATCGTCTTCAGTTGGCAGTTCATGTTGCTAGGATGCAAGCAAGTGCCACTCCAAGGATAGTGTTGACAGGAGAGTTGCAGGGACATCGAGCAGTGGTTAGACCAAAATTGACATTCGTAGATTGCATAGTGAATGGTGGGAAGAAAGTTGGAGTTACAACCTGGGTGACAACAGTCAACGATATAGGAGCATGGCGATTGGTGTTAGAGGAGGCTTGGACTTGCTTGTGGGTTGTAGCGCCAATATAACTTACACTTGCCAATAGCTTACACTACTTCCTATAAGTTTAAATATTATATCAAATTAGCTGTAACAAGCTCTTACATTGTTAATTGATTAATCACAGTGAAAACGCCTAACAAGGTGGTATTGGGCCTAGATCAGCTATTCCCAGCCTTTTTAGTTGTGTGGCCCACCAATTTTGAAAGGAAAACTTTGAGCTCCTCCAACTAATAAATACACAACATGTAATGTAGGAGGTTACTAATTATGGCTTATTAGCGTATATTTAGGATCAAAGTTGCTGACTCAATCCACTCCTGGATTAAGCTGTACAACCAGTACTTACTAGCAATTCAGTGCCTCAAATTGTTTTTATCTACTCTGAACTGCCCATTGGTTGGGGAACGCTGGTGAGGATGATTCCTTGTATTGGCAGGCATTCTGTGGTACAAACTAGCCCAAGTGCAAAGTAAAAATCAAATTCCCGCCCTGCGTGCTCTTGCCTCAAACCTACTATGCTGTTATGGCACAAGGTTTTGTATTGGTAATTTATAGTTTAGGATTGGTCGTCATTCTTTATTACTTTATAGTCTTAGTGAAGGAAATGGTGATAATAGTATTCTTTGATTGATGTCCAACCCCTATGATTATTTCGAGATTGCCATCAGTTTCTAAATGATGTGATTCATCTTGTGCCACTCCCAGCAGTGCAAATCTATTTTAGGCCAATGTTAGAGATGATTGATTATAAATGCCAAATGGTAGAGAAAATGGTCAGGGTAAAGGTCTAAAGCAAAATCCAATTACTCGCATTTCATTCTTAACTAAGGAGATGATCTGGTTGGTTGTCTTGAACATGAACATGGAAAGTAGTACGTAAATGTTAATATTTAGTGCTTATGTTTAACTCTGATGAAGACTAATTTCATTATGTTCTTGATTGCTATCCAAATCATCTCCTTGATGTTCAAAGTGATAAACTATTAATATACTTAAATTTATTCATAATTTTTTAGCCTGGGATCAATCTGATAAGTTTGTGAAGCTTTTCATTACCCTTAAGAATGTGCAGTCCCTCAAACCGGAACAAATATTTTGCAAATTCTCTGGGAGGTAAGTTTTTACTTATATAACTTTAAAAATGTATGCTGGTTCTATATTCTGTCTCACTTTAAATAGCACATTTTATATGTTGCGTTTAGGAAGTCATAGAAGGTAAAATAAAATTCTAAGGTTAAGGATTCTTTAAACACTCCTTCTCAAGTTTCGATTTATACTAATTTCTCTTGACTTATTATTATTGTGTATGTATTTATAAAATCCAAAAGCTGTGAATTTGAATCCTGGCCTTGGGATTCCTCAAGCATCCGCCAACCGACGGGTGTGTGAGACCAGTCAACCTTTGGAGACAACTCACAAGGACTGAGGGTAGGAGTGATGTCTCTACCCCATGCATCACTATTGGGAAAAATTTGCGAATTAAAGTTTGAATTGCTTGAACATCCACCCTATTTGCCAGATCTAGCACCCAGTGACTAACTATTACCTGTTCCCTTACTGAGAACGAAGATTTCACAGCAACAAGGAGATCATTGATGCGGTAAACAACTATTTTGAGGACCTATTTATGTCTCATTAAGCCTACAAATTATTAAAAAATACATTTCGGCATTAATTGGCTATGTTCAGTCATCTCAAAATAAATATGCTGTAAAAATATTCCATTAAAAAAAATGTTAATAATTTTAAGTCCAAACTGTACGAGTCACTATTTTCTGGCTGTCAACAAATTCTATACAAAATTATAATTGTCTAAACACTAATGCAAATTTACCATTATCACTAGTACTTAATCTTATTAATAACCAAAATCGTAAATTATTTATTAGTTATTTGTCAGTTGACTTGATCTATAGATATGATAGACAAAATAGTCAGGGACTGTATTTTTAAATTCAAGAACCACCATCAGAGACACAAGATATGTTCTGTAATGATATAAAAGAAAATAACATATGAAAAAGAGATTAAGAATTAACATGAATTAAAGATAAATTAATTATGATGATCTAATGACAATAGAGCAAAAGTTAAAAATCATAATATTGTAGAATTAAAACAAATGGATATGTTACAATAATAGTTATCTGTCAATGAGGAAAGTATGTTAATCAGCAAAGAAACTAAAAATGAGGACTGTAATGATCTGCTACCTGAATTAGAATACGGGCATTACTTACCAACCTTCAAAACAAGAATGAGCTCTGTCTGAAATATGCTGTCCAGTGTCCATACATAAACGTTTTTTCAGGAAGATAAAATAAATCACCAGCTTCTTTGGTGTCAATTCTTACTTGTGATTAAGACCCGATCTCTCTAAGTCCTTTTCCTGATTACAGCCTTATTATAAAAAAACAACTGTTTCACTCTTATAAAATATTTGTTTTGTTATACCATGATATATTTATGTTTAACATAAGTTTTTAATATGAAAGAAGTTCCATTTCTGTTATTTAATGTAAAATAAACTGTTGGAAAACTTTAGTAAAAATAAATAGTTAAAATATAAAGTTGTGGAAAGTAATAAGAACACATAACTGTAGTGAAACGTGTATTTAATAATTTCTTCTTTTATATATAATGTGAATTAATGTTTCAAAGGAAAATAAGTAGAATAAAAAAATATATTTAAAGTATGCTGGTAAGTGAAACTTGTTTGTTGCCTGCACTACATCATTTTTTTAACTTAGCAAGCTTCATCAAAAATATATACTTAGTGAAGGATTGAACTGGTAAGGGGGTGCAGTCAAAGATAGCATAAAATAAGTAGAACTTATTTTTTTTAAACTTAACTGCTTATTTTGTGTTATCTTTGACTGCACCCCCTGACCAATTCCATCCGTCATTAGAATTATCCAGTCAACTATTTTCCACTCAAATATATTCTTAGGTTTAAATCTGGTATTACTTAGTAAAATATTTCAAGTCAGGAATCTAGTTAGAAGCATAAAAATTCAGAATTTGATGTAAATAAATTGGAGTTTCTTAAATCTAATTTTAATTGGTTATTGGATTATAGAAGTTACTTATCCCATTTGAATTCCAGATCAGCTGAGCTAAGGATTAATGGTCTTGATAATAGGAATTATTTTCTTGTAATAAACAACCTCTTAAATGATATAGATGAAAGCAAAAGCTACTGGAAAGTCAAAACAGGTTAGAATTTTTTAAAAAAATATTTATTCCTCTTTTATACAATCCATATGTATCAACTTTATGTATATTGCTAAGTTAAGACAATGAATAAGTTATGAAAATTTTTTTTGTTATAGATATGGTAATTGTTTACATCAAAAAGAGTCAATCTGTTGATTGGAAACATTTAACACTCAGTGAACAGAAATTGAAGGATGCTCAGAAAAACGATGTGGGTGACATGAATTCAAATGAAGATCCTTCTCAGGGAATTATGAACCTGATGAAGAAGATGTATACCGAAGGTGACGATGATATGAAAAGAACAATTGCAAAAGCTTGGTGTGAAGGGAGGGAAAAGGGCATGAACACATTAGATTAGATAATTTAAAGTTAGTTAGATAAGTTAAATAATTTTTAAAAGACATGTACATACGTGTGTCTATGAAGGGTTCTTTTTAAGTTTATTTAATTTTTTTTAACTTTATATATAATTAATTTTTTTTTAATTCAGAAACTTGATATGGTTTATGCTGTGTAAGATTATATTGTTTGAATAGGCATTGTGATTTTTTGTTTATTGAGTTTTTTATGTGTGATCATAAAGTTTATCATATACAAAGCTCAAATTACTGAATTAGACATAATTACAATGCTTTATAATTAATACTTAATTATGATATTTCCTCATATTTAAAGCTATGTAGATGGTAATAATCTGTACAATGAAAATAGATTTTACTTATATGAAAATAAAATTGTTGCCATGAGTTACTTATGCATTTATTAATACTAAAAACTTAATTTATACCTGTTGAGATATAGGAGAAAGTGGGGCAAGTGCGTCAGGTTAAGCTTTGACCTTTTAGAGGACCCAGATAAGAAGGTATAAATTAAAACAGTTGTATACAAACATAAATTTATATTCTTTAGAATCTGTAGTCAATAATTAAAAAAGATATAACATTTTAACAAAAAAAACTTTGACTTTTATGAACAAGTGTCAAACACTTGCCCCATATAGCGAGGTAAGTGCTTCATGACAAAAATTTAATGTCAAATGTTGCAAACAAAGTCATTTTGCCCTTTTTTATTGTCCGTGCAATATTTGTGCATCCACTTCCACTGTTCACACTAACACGCATAATACACTCCTCGATGAGAATCCCCGAATAGTTCATTAGAATACAAGCAAGGAATTATCCCCTCTTCCTCCGAAATTTTCACTGTTGATACTTCTGTTACTTTTGCACCTTTTTTGCCTTTTATTGTGTTTTTATTATCAGAAAATACAGACTTAATAACAGATGTTTAATCGGCTTTTCTTTGCTTTTCCTCTAACTCATTTTTGTAGGGGAAGCTGGTATTAATTTGCGAACCTTCAACTTTTCTCTTTTTGGTTATTCCACCAGAAGTCTTGGAGAATGGCAATGGCGATATTTGAACAGGGTTGACAGTTTTTTTTATTTTAAGTTGTAAATTGTTGATTTTGGCTACTGTTGGATTTGGGGATGGTGTTTTTCTACTTGAAGGGCCTCGTATAGGGGAAGCTGATGTAGAAGGAACATCTCGACTTTCAATATTATTTTTTTCGCAAACAACATCACTTGATTTAGTCATTTGTTCAGCAGCATTAAAATCGGATTTGTCAAAAACATCGGGCTGGAAAGGACAAATGCCTGATTTTTCGAAACCCTTTAATATGTTGCTTGGTGTAACGGACCTTATAAAAGCATTCTTAATAAGGGAAGACATTTGAACTTCAGTTATATGCTCTCCAGGATTACTAGTCGTCCAATTATCTATTTCGTCTGCCAGGTATGTCTTGAAAGGGCCAAAAACACTTATATGCAATGGCTGAAGTCTATTGGATGTGTGAGGGGGAAGAGTTACCATTATTACCCCATTATCTCTTGCTCCCTTGATTAATTGTAGCGACTTGTAGCTACAGTGTCCATCCAAAATTAAAAGGGATGGCGAGTCTTTGGTAGTTTGAGTACATTTAATAAAATGTTGCAGAAATTTTAAGAACAGTTCAACGTCCATCCATCCTGACGGATTTGGGTACCCAACGGTACCCGGAAAAGCACCAGACAAAAGTGCTGGGTTCATTCTTGCTCTGGGAAATACCATAAAGGGGGGAATAAAAGATCCATTAGCACTAATACATGCTAAAAGTGTGATGATATTTTCCCTTTCAAGAGAAGTTATTGGTCCAACCAGCTTTCTTCCCTTTTCAGCTAAAACTTTTCTGGGTTTTTGGACGATACTAACACCAGTTTCATCGCAGTTAAAAATACGCGAATGAGGGAATTTATACCTTACAAGAACTTCTTTTAAGTTGGTAAAAAATGCAACAACTTCATCTTTCGAGAAGCCAGTGACTCTTGACGTGCTGGTTGCTTCAGGGTTCCTAAGCGAAAAGTCAGCATGGCGTTCCATGAAACCGGTTAGCCAATCCTTTCCGGCAATTTTCCTCTCCTTGTTGAATGGATGGTCAATGTTCTTTGCTTCAGCGAATTCGTAAGCAATTCTTCTGATGTCCGTAGTAGACATACCGTAAAATAATTTTTCCATGGTAATTAAATGCTCTTTAAGTTCAGTTTCTATATTTTCGCTGAAAACTGGTTTAAACCTTCCCATTTTCTCAGTTTCCAAAACATTACGGTCCACTCGAGATTGAAGGGTTGTTCTAGGTATATTAAAACGTCGAGCAGCTTCAGATATAGATACATTCTCATTTTTTACGGCTTTTAGAGCACTTGACATAGATTCTTGGGAATAAGAATGACCTTTTTCTGTTTTTCGTTGGTACTTCCGCACCATCTCGTCCTGGAACAATATGATTTATTTTTTTAAATATTATTTTAATACATGTGGGGCAAGTGCGTCACTAGCGCATAGTAACAAATCAAAAAAATGATTTAATCATTGCTTTAATTTTTAAATATTTTTATTTTGATGAGAAAAGATTTGCCCCCAGCCGGGATTCGAACCCGGATCTCCGCCTCACCGTGGCAACGCTCTAACCATTTGAGCCACCGGGGTCAATCCCTACCTAGCACAAATTCGCACTCTTCACCGATCCCATATCCCCGTGGTATCGCAATTTTGCGATGTATACTCGAGGAAGAATTTCGTGCATTGAACATTACTTTTAATTTAGGATCTTTTTGACATACGTCATTATATTATTTATAATTTTTTAATCATTGCTTTAATTTTTATTTTGAACAGAAAAGATTTGCCCACAGCCGGGATTCGAGCCCGGATCTCCGCCTCACCGTTGCAACCCTCTAACCATTTGAGCCTCCGGGGTTGCTCCCTACCTAGGACAAATCTGTTCTCTTCACCGATCCCATATCCCCCGTGTTCTCGTAATTTTGCGATGTATACACGAGGAAGATTTTTCATTGTCCTTGGTAGGGAGCGACCCCGGTGGCTCAAATGGTTAGAGCGTTGCCACGGTGAGGCGGAGATCGAGGTTCGAATCCCGGATGGGGGCAAATCTTTTCTCTTAATAATAAAAATATTTAAAAATTAAAGCAATGATTAAAAAATTATAAATAATATAATGACATATGTCAAAAAGATCCTAAAATTAAAAGTAATGTTTAATGAACATTCTTCCTCGTGTATACATCGCAAAATTGCGAGATATGGGATCGGTGAAGAGAACAGATTTGTCCTACGTAGGGAGCGACCCCGGAGGCTCAAATGGTTAGAGCGTTGCCACGGTGAGGCGGAGATCCGGGTTCGAATCCCGGCTGGGGGCAAATCTTTTCTCTTCAAAATAAAACTACTTAAATTGTCATCAAATGCCACTTGGCAACAGTGTACTTAAGATCATCACCTCAAAGTAAGTGCCAACAACTCTAGCATCATACGAGTTTGGGAAGTTATTTAATATTTTTACTACAATTCAATAATATATTTCACTGCTAAATTATATCAGACTTACCTATTATCACATTAATCGAAATTAAAACGCACTTTATTCAAATATTTCACCTACGATCTGTTTATCACATACGCACTGGCGTTGCCGAGTCGAATAAGAAAACTGAGATTGCGGCGTTGCCGTTGCTTCATAAAAAGCTAAAGACGCGCTTGCCCCGTATGACGCACTTGCCCCACTTACCTTCCCTAGTATAAATTTATAAGTTCCTCTCAACGTTTGTGTAGCTGTTACCATAAAAGTTTTAGCAGGTGTGGAGTAATACTTATTATTTTGATCAAACTTCAAAAAAAAAATTTTTTAATAAATAAAGTACAAAGTCTTTATCTGAATAAATTTACTTCTTGTTTTACTTTTTTCACCTACTTCTCATGAACTGACCTTTATCTAACTAGAAATCGGAATTCTTTCATTTCTCTTCTTTTTAAACCACTGATAAATGACCTCTTTTATTAATTAAAGCTTGCTATTTTTTTCAAACCATCTGAATTATTATAAAAACGATTGTCAATTCCATGACTAATAGATGGTTGCAATAATCTAATGATTGTTTATTTTTTCTTTATATCAACACTACCCTTAATATTTACAAAAGAAATTGTTACTCAGGAAAAAAATATATAATAATGTTACGACATGCCTATAAAATTGGTTATACTTTTTATTAATCTTAAAATCTAAAATGACATTTTTAAAAGCAGTATGCCCTGAAACATTGAAACTAATAAAACAAGTAACACTTATTTTGTCCTAAATTTATGATTGCACCTCCCGACCATTTACAACATACTTGAAATTGTGTAAAATAAAAAGAAAAGAAATGACCAGCAGACTCACAAAATACTGGTACTTTGTCAAGGTAATTTTTGTTTAAAACAAAAGGAAAGTCAAAGCTATAATTAGATCTAACAAAAATTTAAACAAGGGATCCTTAGCTATCTTTTTTCAGGGACCAGCTCTCACATCCATAACTCACAATTGGCCCTAAATTGTTTTTAATGAGGCACTTGGCCTTTATGGTAAGCCATTTACAGCAAAAAGACATCTACTTCCTGCTGCTATTTGTGCCTTAATATCCTTTTCTACTTTGTTCTCGTAGATTAAAATATTACCAAAGTACTTGTATTCACAAATCTTGAAGGGCCAGTACCCTATATGTATTTCTTTTCCTTTCGTTTGGCCACCTCTTGATGTTCGCATGTAAATGCTCTTATTTCATTAATTTCCAAGCATTCTAGCTTCCCTGAGAAATTCTTCAAGGGCGCCCGTAAGTGCTGGTACCATTCGTAATGACCACACCATCTGCATATGCTAGATGTTATATATTGTGCTCCACCCTGTGCTTTTATTTTTCTTATGGCTGCATCTAACACTATGGTAGATAATGGATTTCCTTAACTAAGTCCTTTTCCTAATTAGAATTTTCATGAGGATCTTCCATTTATCATTACTCTACTATGTGTATTTGCCAGAGTCATAACCAGTAGTATTATTTTCATTAGAGCACCTAGCTACTTAAGACACTCATACATATTTCCCTTTTTACTAAAACATATGCTTATCGGAAGTCCACGGACAGATAGTGAAAGTAGCATTGTTTTTGTATGTCTTCTCCAACATGTGTCTCACTTTTAAGTGAGATTATTGTTCTTTGTTTTAGGTGGGCTAATTAAAATATAAATCATTTGATTCTGTTAAAACGTATACCATCTAGGAACTATAGATGCTAGAGAAAAATATTGATGTCAGATGGATATTTACTAACATATACCAAAATTAAATTGGATGAAAACTCTGAAGAAATTAAAATATGAAGAGACATTAGGCAAGGAGTAATAGGTTCTCTGAAGATACCTGAAACGATCTTAGGTGATACGATGGATACAGAACATGGAATATAGGGTTACTAAATTCTGTAAGGAATGGAAAAGGCAGAGAATCATTATCTTGTTTCATTACAGGAGTAAAAACAGTGCAATCTTTAGTTTGCTTAACAAATACAAACTAAAAAATTATTTGCTATTAAGTCTAATTTGGCATAGATTTTTTAAATTGTAAAATAATTTAAATTAAAAAAAATGGTATATAGATGCAAATAAAGAATTTTTGTTACATTAATACAGATATTAGCTTCAGTGCCATCTTAAGGGTTTTTGAAATCTGGATTTGAATGATCAGAGAAGTAGATAAGTTATAAGAGGTAATTGGCAAGAGAAGCATAGCCAGAGTCTGCCCAACATTAGAGAAAGCCCACTGTTACCTGGCTAACAGAATAGTTAACGAATCTGGGGTTGATGGAAGAAGAGACAGAGGAAAAGCCAGGAGGACAGAGTAAGAAATCGGACAACTATTAGAATAAGATGAGAGAAAGCTGAAAATGAACAGAACCACCATGATGAACATTGAATGCTACTAATAGCAATTTAACTTACAACACATTTAATACATTGTGATAACTCTTTGATACTTTTAAAATAATTAAATTAATTCATGGGCTGATTAAATTGCACAAACCAGGCCCAGAGATCGACCATTAATAATGGGGAATGACAATCCTGCCTAATTTTCAATCCAACATTTAACTATTTAAATGATATATAAAACTATGTTGTCAGCAATTGAAATTTGACGATTAAGCAACTATTAATAAAATCATGGATGAGATAATTAAGTTTATAGATGAAAATCTGAATAGCATAAAATAAAATAATGGAAATGCTATTATAGTTATAAAAAGAACAGGTTACATAATTAAAATGATGATGAATTTGAAAATTGATCAATGTATTATCTTCCCGACCTTTTAAATGGTAAGAGATTACAATTTTAGTTTACCGAAGGACAGCATAACCTAGGATTTTTAGCTACTTACCCATAATCTTGGGCATAGTAAGTTGCTATGCTAACCACTACACCACAGGTCACCCTGTATACATACCCTTTTGACTGTTATGTTAAGATTACAATTTTCTTGGTTAAATGCCTTCTTAACTACTTTATTTTAGAATTAATGTACATGTATATTATTAATAATATCTAATTAATTTTCTCCTGTCAAATAAACACTCATTCAATATTAATTATTTATTTAAACCTTCAAATCTTATATTTTTTAAATGCCAATTTACTTATGGTTTTTTATTTTTCCTGTTAAAATGAAATGCTAGAAATACTCCTCTAAATTTATTTTACTTTTCATTTTTGTATAGAAAAAAGGTTCCGAGGAACCTCAGGAAATTTTATCGGTCAATTAGTACCTTCTTTTTTTTCTTAATGTGTTTTAATAATGAAATACAAAAGGAAAGTTAGAGAATTTTTCTTTACAAACATCTACAGAAATTCGATAAAACAAACTTAATTAACATCAATACAGCTTATATACACATCATTACAAACATAAATCTTTTTGATAATGAAGTAGTCAGTATAAAAGATAAAACAAGTAAGAGCATTTTTTTAATGTATCAACATAAAACTTACAAATTTTAGAAAGATAAAATAAAACATGTATTTCAAGGTTAAGAAACAAACTAAATGGAAACATATTTAAAAATAAATCTAATTACAAATAATTTGTAAACAATGCCAAAGATAATATCTAATTTTCATCATATTATGTTACTATTTAACAATAACATGTTAAACCAACTGCCATGCTTTGGATAAAAGTCTTTCAGAGAGAGAGAGAGAGAGAGAGAGAAAGAGATGTCTCAGAATGCAAAAATATTTGAGTTCGTATACTTCAAACATTTTCTTTTTGGAATACCCAGATATGAAGAGCGTTTTTCTAGTGTTTAAATATTGTTTTGATAGTGATATGTTAAAACCTCTTTGATAGTAGCAACCACTTAGTCTAAGTGAAGACTACTAAGATTTGTGAGGAAGGAAGTGAAGTTAAGAAACTACATTATTATTACTATTAAGTATTGGCTGAAACATTTATTATCAAATTGTTTTGTGCTCTTTCTTGATGATTGCACGATTTCTCGCTGGAGATATAAAATCACTGTTTAACACCTAACCTACATGTTTTTTCATGTAGAAACAAAGACATTGATTTTCAAACTCCAAGGTGCCTTATCCAGGACTTATGAAACCCCAAGTCTCCCTATTTTATTTCACAACTCTGGGCATACTGGCTTTAAGGTTGATTCCACTTACTTTATTTTATCTCTCAAATAAGAATGAAAAACTCAGTAATGTCACACACTGACTGATTTATTTAGGTGCATAATGAGGGTACATGGAAAAAAAATGTTGAAATTCTAATATTTAGGGGAGATGAAATATTTTTACTTGATATTGCTAATAAAAGTATCTGCTTAAATTCAAGTTTCTTCACAAGTCACTCTTTTTCACACCAAAGATTTTGATAACAAAAGACAAAATAATAAATGCAACTAGTTGTCAATGAAATGTGATTTAACTGAAAGTAAAGGAGAATTTCTATCTTCCTTTAACTGCTCTAACAGTTCTTTAGATGTTGTTGCAAACACATGGGACATAGTAGTATGTGTTGTAGTCATCAACTGTGGCAAATCATCCAAAGTCAAACCACAAGTCTCTATTGGAGGAAGCACGGTAATGACTATCCTTCCTAAAATAATATATGCATTTATTTATAGTAATCATTTTAATTAATAATTTGATTAAAAAAGAGAGGATTTTATAAATTAAATATAATTTATTTACCCTGATCTAAAACACATTCTTTTGAATGAAGGAAATAAAATCTAGTGAAGACGACTGGAAGAATAGGTAGCTGTGCGGTTATAGCAGCATGGAATGCTCCTTTCTTGAAACCATGAATCTCTCCAGTATTTTTCCTGGTTCCTTCAGGAAAAACCCACATTTTAATCTATAAAAAAATAATACACAATAGTAAGTTAAGTCGAAGTGTATTTACTATTGATTTCCCATTGAAAATGGTGTTAGACACTCTACTTATAATTCCTTTAGTTTAATAATATGATAATAAACTAGTACTGCAATCAATTATTCATTCATATTTAGTGTCAATCATTTGGCTAAAGTGCTACTTTAACAAAACAGAAAATTTTCTTTCAGATAAAGTTTTCTTATATTGAAAGAAATTCTACATTACTTATTTTATTACTGAATGCAGCAAGAGCTAGTTCGTAACACTATATGTAAATGTTGTTGGAACACTTAGGAAACTTGTGAAAGGTAATTGAAGAGGATAGCAAATAAAAAACTTAGAATAATAAGTTCCTAAGGCGGACAAAATTAGGTCTAGACACCATTAGTTTTTTTTACTATATTTAACCATTACAATTAGGAATGAACTTATGACAAACGAAGATTTTCGTATTTACATGAAAAATCCTCAACTAACAAAGTTTATTTTTTAAAAGAACAGACTTATCAGAATTAATTGATTGACTGTTATTTCTAATAAGTTTAAACCACTTTTCACAAATTTCCACAGATGACAGAAATCAAAACTCTTTTCCCTGATGAATGGCGTTAGAGACTCCTTATAAGCCTGTTATAGCTTAATAACAGTATAAACAAGTTATCTCATTTCTTTGCTGTCACTTTCCTATTATGGATTGGGCACACCTAGCAACAATACTCACCCATTGCCATTTAGATGTACCAATAATGGAAATTAATTCCCTCTTAATATACATTCGGACCAGTTCAACATACCTGGGAAGGCTTACTTTATAATCTTACTCAGTATTAATATTAAAGGTGACAGATTCCAGTTTAACTGGAAGAATTGTCTCCAAGTTTTCTTACGAAACCACATCTATCTTACCAGAGCCAGTTGTAGATTCCTGGTTAACTTTTAGTATTCCGTTTCATATGTGAACATCGACCCTACTACATAGTGCCTGATGTAGGCAGACCTTTGTTGCTTGGATTTTGTTTTAGGGGAAAGAAATATAGCCTTATAGTACCCTCCAGGCAGACTGCACACTGAGAAAAAATCACGAAGGCCAACATACTGCAAATATTTATCTCCCCTAATGACCCACAGAAATGTAAGGTCCTTTAACCTACTACCTCACAAATATTGGTTGTGTGTGTATATTGTGATTAAGTTGTATCAGTATCATCCAATCAAATTCTCAAACTTACTGATACAACTTTATCACAATGTACACACACAACCAATGTTTATGAGGTAGTATAATAAGTCCAAATGATTCGTTTAGTTGCATCTAGACTCTACATCCCGCTGTCCTGATAATGGCAAAAAACCAGGCCAAAACATTGAAACAAATAAAATAAGTGGAAATTATTTCTGCAAAATTTATTGACTGCAACCCCCGACCATTTTCAACATTTCTCAAGTCAGCTATTTCCTCATCAATTTAACAAATAAATGCAAATTTTACTAAACATTTAACTAGTCTTGGGTAAAGTTGAAATAAATAACTGATATTTTATAATGACTAGATAGATAAGTTTATAAAAAAAGTAATTTATGCAAAGATCCAGACCAATTTTAGTTGAATATTTTACTATGTATACAGATACTAATGTAAGAATGACTTTTAAATATCCGTGAGGTAGTAGCTTTGATTTGATTTGACAAAATATTAATGTAAGCAATAAAAGGGGAAAAAATGCCCATTTTTTGGGTGAATCAACCAGGATTAAGATATCAAATTATGTTGGTCAATAATGATTTTAATTTTTAAAAATGCTAAGGCAATCCTGCAACTGCTAGTCTACTTAATCTTGAATCATTCAGAGAGCGGTTCTAAGATGTTTGAAGTAAAATAAATACAATAATACATTAATTATCATTTCAATACATTAATTAAGTTTCATTATAAATTGGTAGTTAGAGTGAGAATATAACATACATGTTTGGCTGAAATTTTATTTTTCTAAATATAATTATCCTGACTGATCTTCAATAAATTATTATTAAAGTAAGTTATAAAAAACTTAAAAGTGAAAGTAGATCATAAAAGAAAATAATCTGAAACCATCTCCTTTAAATATTAATAAAATATTTCATTAATAAATAAAATGTTCTGACAGTACAAACCTTGATAATAGAAACTACTCAAATCATGACAGAAAAAAATTCTAAAACAAACATAAACATTTTTATACATGCAAACATATATTTTTCTTAAAATAAAGTAACAAAAAATAAATAAATAAAAACAATATACTAACATTCACTAAGATGATCAGGCATATGAAACTTCTCGCTCATGTAGGAAGTAACAGAAAATAAATAATCTAAACAAAAATAGGCAATCAAATTAATAAATATAAATAAAAGATAAAAAGCAATAGCAAACACATGAAGATAATAGTACTTTTTTCTTATGTAGATGCTTAATTGAATTATTAATAGCTAATCGGGAAGCCTCAGAATTTAGTCTATCGATAAACACAAGACCACAAAGCCACGCCGCTATTCCAAATGGACCAGCATAAAGTAATTCCTTCTTGGCTACAACAGTACATCTTCTCATAACTGGCCATAATTCGAACATACCTAAAATTTTAAATTTCATTTCATCTAATAGCTTAACTAATAATTAATAATTCTAAATAATTAAATTTAATATCTTTGTTACTGACCCAGAATGTCAATAGAGCTTTGATGATTAGCGACAATTACACAAGGCTCTTTTCTTTTTAAATAATCCCCTCCTCTGAGCTCCCATTGAAGACCCAAAATATCAGATATGTGTCTGCATAAGAATGACGCTAATCTAAGACACGATAAAGAATAAGACCATATAACAGATAAAAATATATATTATTTTACTTTTAAATTAAAATCACTACACTAACATTAAGTTTTCTACATTTCTTGGTTTCCAAATCATTATTGGTATAACAAGGACAGATGTTAACATGATGAGGCCATAATAAATCACAAATTTTAAATAATAACGAAAGGTACTACTATGTTCATACAATATCGGAAGCAACAAAAGTACAGTAATAGTAATTAATTCTGAAAGACTCATAACTTGGGCCATATCAATAGTAGTTAAATGATTAAATATATTTTAAACCTAGTTGTAAAGATTTTTTTAATTAATGAAATATACAGGGAAGCGCTCATTCCAATGTCACAAGTGATGTTTACACTCCCAGATAGCAAAACAAAACATGAACATCTGAGAAATGATAAACTATCGATAATTTTGAATTTAGTTACTTATCGACATTTTTTTCGCAACTGTCAGTTAAACCAACAAACAGCGAATAAGGCTTTAAATTTACAATTGAAACTTGTCATGAAGGACATGATGTGAAACAATTTCACATAGATGGGATAATCTTATTTCCTCATTGATTCCAGCCTCATTCTGATTATCTCACGATCTGATACAATTGGCATACAACATTCAAACTCCAGTGATCCTTCCTAAAACATAACTTTTTGAACCCTTGATGCCTACGAGCTCTTCACAAACAACGTAATAAAAGCAGAATCTACGCTACCTTTCGATGCCTACCTGATCACTGGATGTGTTGAAATTGTGTGGAAATTAATGATCTTCAGAAGAGGCATTAGGCTTTAGACGTATAAGAATAGCAAATCATTATCAAGCGTTACATGTACTTCGCTATTTAACAAAGTCGTTAGAAATTGGAAGTGAGGAATTCAGTTATTTTAATGAACTTCTTTCCACTGCAACTGACTAAATTAAAATGGCAGTCCTCCCCAATTTATCCCTCTGAAAATCCTCTTTGCATCTACTTTTTCTAACATCAAAGATGAATTAAATTTTTTTACACTATTTATATCTGATGCTCCTTCATTCTCACATCTTAGTAGCAAGGAGAAGGTTTTATCGATGGTAAATCTATTGGTCCTTAACCCTCATAGGTAATCTCCCAGCTTATGCCCTCTGTTCAGTCGCCTTTCTGGAAAGCCTATTTTCCAAGATTTTTTAATTTTATTTATTTATTGATATTTACAACTGTATTACAATAATACAACAAGTAAATAGGCTAAGTGATACATAATGGCATGGGATAATGACAAGTAGAGAAACTACCCACTGGTAGTACTCAAATCACAAGTTCAACTAAGAAGGTCACGTGGCCATCTTCTTTTCTGACGCCTCGGAGGATTATCGGGAATTGAAGAGGAAGCTAGGTTTGAAACTAGAGGGTTTGAGTGGGAATGAAGTTTGTTATGAAAGGATAGATACCGGGTTTGGGCCAAATCAACAACAAATGGGGCATTAAGGTCATTATAGATGACTTTATTTTTAACAAAATAAGGAGCATTGAAGATTTTACAAAGGATTTTGGATTGTAGAGATTCGATGTGAGAGGAATTCGATGGCTTAGTGGAGCCCCAAAGCTCTACTCCGTAGGTCCAAATAGGTCGTATGATGGTCATGTAGATGAGTCTTTTGTAATTAATTGGGAACTTAGAGCGTTTGTCTAGTAAGTGTTGAAGTAGTCTGAAACGTCGAGCGGTTTCTTGTCTTTTCAGTCTTGTATGAGGGTTCCAGGGTAATCGTTTGTCGAGATGCAACCCTATGTATCGGATCTGTTCTACAGGCACCAGTGGGATATTATTAAAGGATACTGAATGGCAGCAAGTCATTGATTTACGACGTATGGTAAAAGTGATTTTATGCGATTTTTGAGAACCTATATTAATTCTCAAGTTTTGACACCATTCTTCAAGATCAGCGATATGGGATTGGAGGCTCTACAATCCAAATCCAGAATACCCCCAAGGGTGCAATAACTGGATTGTTGTTGACTCATAATACATATGTATCATCAGCATACGTGTAAGGGTAGTATTAGGATGATTCGGGATGTCAGCTGTATAAACTGTAAGAAAGTATTGGGCCAAGGATACTACCTTGAGGTTTCCAAGATTGAAATAGATTACATCCATATCCTTATCCACTTATAGATCCACTTCCTTTTCAGGCTTAATTATCTTGGGCCATCAATTGAAGGAATTCATTCCCGAAAATGAGACAAAGACCGGTCAGTTTTGCTAATTGGGCTCTTTGTCCTTCAAAAGCGGCACAGTGTATGAGGTAAATCCAGCAGAATCCAGGAAACCGCAGCAAGGAATTATAGAGTCGACATTCTTCTAATAGTTAAGAGCTAAGCCCGAAATCCTCTATGTCCTATAAGAAATTAAATTTTACCTGTGAGACCTCTTGGGTTAGTCAGGGAGAATCTATTTTGCTGCTATCCATGATAATATCCCCAGGGCAAATACTCGTATTTTTTCAAAGTAGCACCTTTGGTTATCGCCTCCTACTTCCTAAAGTTTTCGGCAATCTTTTTATAGATATAATGCTGTAGTATTTTTCTTTTTAATATTTTACTTAAGTTAATTATCACATTGAAGGCCGAAAAGTAACCATTTGCTAAAACTTGGACCGTCTTGTGCTCCAGTACCTAGTAACCTGCTGCGAGTCACTATTACTTGGAGATATTCTCATATCTTTAATATTAAGATTTATAGGATGTTCCATGTATGTTTTTTGTCGTAGTATAATGGTCTGAGCCTTTTCAGTGACCCTCTAAAGTTTGTTCATTTCTCAAAATCATCCAAAGTAGGTATTATTTGCAATAACTTTTATCCCAGCCCTGTTATAAGACGCCAACAGCCGCAATTTCATTAAAATGTGACAGGGTCGATTATCTTTGAATACTCCCAGGATCCCGTCAAATATCAGTAATAGGACACAATCAATGACTGATCCTTGAGGAAACTCTCTCACTGTGGAAGCCTCATAGGAAGTATTTCGAACGTTTACAAATCCATCTGGAATGTTGCAATTCACGAAGGCGAATTAATTGCTGATGGCACCACTGGGACATAATTTTTATTTTCTTTGTAACCACCCTGAACCTAGAGTTTCCTTATATAAATTATTTTCATTTATCATTTTAAATGTTAATTCTTCTATTCTTTGTATTTTACTCAAAGACACTACAGCTCATACCTACTTTTCTGTAATATTATTCTATAAGGACTTGTCCCAGAATAAATAAACAATTTATTAACATTACATTTAAATGAAATTCTGGGCTAGAATAACATTTTTAATGCATTGGAATAAGTTCAAAAAAGCTAAGTTGTCAAATCAAAAATAAAATTGTCCTTCACTACTGCAAGCAGATATTGTCTTAATAATGCCAACTGAAAAAAAACGATGTACAGACAAATTCTGTATATTGCACATTTTTGCTTGGAGTAAAAAAGTGCAATTATTTTTTAAACGAGGTCAAAAATGATCAGTTTCATAACCTTCATTAGAGTTAACCAGTCGTTACGTCAAGCTTGACATGAAAAGTAATATTTAAAAACATAATTATTCAGAGTTTGACATTTAAAGTTATAAATGGCAGCAGTATGGCACCAAGTTGTATTCGCATTAGATGCTAAATATAATGCCTTGAGAGCTAAAAACAACCCGAATTTTCGTAATTAAAATATTTTTATTAATATACCTGCTTATGTTTAATCCATTTGTAATTTACTCGTCCTTTTCATGCAGGCACCCTATACATTAGAAGAAGAAACCAGCTTCTCCTTGAATTTGGGACATGTAAAGAACATGGATTTTGGAAAGAGTATTTGAAAATAAGAGGTGTTATTTTACAGAATCGTTATGGTCTAGCTGTTGATCAACTAAGCTTGAGGAGGCAAAGCATTAATAGGGTAACAATGGTTTAAGTTGCTTGGATTTTTGAACTTTGTAGAGTAGCATAATGAGTTCAAAAGCATTTGAGTTGTAACTCAAGCTTTTGGGTCTGGCCTTTTATTCTGTTTATTTTTTGTAATATATATCTTACATGTAAATAAATTTGTGGCTAGGCGATCTTTGTAAGCCTCATCCAGCCTTTGTTTTTGTTTCCAGTCTTTGTTGGTTGTTGAACTTTGAATTTGGCTGTATCATCTTAGCTTATCAAGGTCCCGCGTTTAAATAATGAACCTTTACGAGTTGTTTCTCTTGTGAATTTGTTATCCACTTCATATAACAAGTCCCGATCTTTTAATTTGGACATTTGATATCAGTCCAAGATTATACATAAAAGTTGAGACACAATTTAGAAATATAACAAGCAAAATATTTTATTTAATCAGGCTCATTATAATTAATTAAAAAGCTATGACCAAAATAAGTGTGTTGTAATAAGGAAACTGCGTAATTAATGTTGCAACTATGACTTAAAATTAATTATACTTTCTTTATTGAAGTCTAAACTAAAAAACCTTTTAAAAACTTATAATTTTTTAAAAACTAAGAAATGAAAAATTGTATTTATTTTAGATTAGTCCAGATAATTCAGTATCATTACAAGAATGGGATATCAAATCTATTACTAGTAAAGAAGATATTCTTACTCCAACAAAGGAAGCTGAAGCCTCAAGAGCAATAGTTGGTAACAGCAGTATATCTGAAAATTATGCATTTGCTGGTGTACATCACATTTTTGATCAGGTGTTATTTATTATTACTTATGGTATTAATTACTATTTATTTATGTTTTTGTCACCCCTTGTTCACGTATTAGCAGACCTACCCTATTGTTCCAATTGTATAATTGCTCAAATCACTCATTCTCCCATTGTATTGTATATTTTTCTTTCTTTTTCAAAATGTGTTATTGGTGTTCTATGTCAGTCAAATCCAATCTTTGAGTTTTTCCTTTAATTTTACTCTTTAAGGTACTTTTTGTTTTTTACGGTATGCTTATTGGTAATTTTTCTGTCCAATATTCCTTTCCTAGATCGGGGTTAGTAATACACTACCGCACAACACTGCAGTCTTATAAATTTTTAACATATCAGAATCTTTTCTTTTATTTAAACAGAAATATTCATTAATCTTCTAGTTGTCTCATGTTCACATATTAATATTTTACATTGACAAACGATCCTTTTTTAGTCTTGAGCGATTTTCTTAGATGTTTAGGTATATGTTTTAATATTTATTAAATTTACAACATTAACTGTTGCATTTAGTGTTGTGTTGTATGAAATAAATTTTATTGTAGGTTAACATTATAATTATTATTTTGTGTTGTTTACAAACTACTTCCTTTTTCCCTGTTTTTATATATTTCTTTTTTTTACAGCATACGGCTGCAGTGACAATGGTAAAATTTGCAAATAATGATCGTGCTCGTCTATGTTGTATTTCTAATGATTCAACAGTCTCTATTTGTAATGTTTTAAGTCAACCACCAACTGTAGAGTGTATTTTGCGAGGCCATACTCTTTCTGTTACTGGTGAGCTTATAAATGACCAGTACTTTTTAATTATGGGAAACTGATAAAGATAATATTTGTAGATGGTTGTGACAGAAATAAATTATATATTTTATAACAGAATAGAATAGAAAACTAATTATATTTTAGGACTATGTCTCTTTAAAATAAGAAATATGTTCCGGGAATAAAATAATAGACATCTGGTCTAAAGGTTGCATAATAAACATCAGATAGTATTTACATAAGTACCAAAAAACTAAGTTCTTGCCATGAAAAAATCATAAAATAACAAAAATTAAATTAAAGAATTACTGCAAATATAAAACATAAAAATAATTAAGTTACAAGAAAAAAATTAGCAAAAAAATCCATTATTTATTTCTGGTTGACATAAGCCATTAATTATAACTAATTAGAGAGAATTTGTTTGATAATTGAGATGTTGGAAAAGCATGGATTTGAGTGAGGATAGACAAGAAGCATGGCAAATTTAGATGGGAATGAGTTCCAGGCAGTATTAGAACGGGCTAGAAACGGGCTAATGTGTGAATTTTTGGGTTCTAAGGAAATGGGTGTATATGTCGTATGGGAGAGATCTTGTTTCTTGGATTGAGGATTTGAATTTAGGAGACTGTATGTGTAGGAGGGATGTTAAGAGTTGATGGATTGGTATATAAATGATCCAAGGAAATATTTTCTATGGATGGAAAGGAAAAGCCACATTAACTCACTGTAATGGTTGTGCACATGAGACCACCTTAGGTTACCGAATACAAATCTTAGGGAGTAATTCAAGATTACCATAAACCACACAGCAAGAGTCAATGTGAGGAAAGATATAAAATGATATAAAGAGCTTACGAGTAGTTTGTGTAAGATGTTGAAAATGATGGAATAATTTTATACAACTTTTTTACTTTTACCATATTTGGACGACATGAGGTTTCTAGGAAAGGGTTTGGTCAAAAGTGATGCCTAAGTTTCTTACAGTGGATCTGAAAGTGATGGGTTGATCATTTAGGATTAATGTGGTAAACATGTGTATGGATCTAAGGAAGGAATTTGAATTTATAACCATGGCCAGACTATTTCATCTAGAGGTTTTATTAGGTTGGAGAGGATGGATGTTAGGAGGTGACTCCCATCCAAGGAAATATGGAGGTGTGATATCAGCCACCGTTAAAGCTGCTGGTGATAGGTTATATGTAGGGTATGTTGTTTTGTTGGCTTCATTATTTTCCACTAACTATGCACAAATTTATATGCTTATTTTGTCTTCATTGCAGCCCCACTGAATAAGTGGTTAAGTTGAATTTTGTCTATTATGATTTAATCGTACTACCACAGCTAAGTCAGGCCTTGGCTTGAAATGGAGTTATTGGTTATATTCCATTTGAAGCCAAAGACTACGAGAATGACACAATAATGCTTACTTAAGTAAAATTAACTTATTCTGGACAAAGTTGACTTATTTACTTATTCTTCGGGGCTGAAGATATAATAAATTATAGTTAGCGAACATTCAATCAAAATCTAAAACATTTTTCTTTTTCTAAATGGGGAAAAATTGATGTTCTTTGACCTTCCATATCTACCTAATGGTTTATTGAAATTTTAGATTGATGGTGCTTATGCGATGCACAATTGTGTGCCTTTAAAATATAATAAAATTTCCATGGAAATGCATTATATACATGTTCTATGTTAAAACAAAAAAAAACCCCTGAAAATGTTGAGATTTTGGGACACCACTCATAAATCATCGGCAGAAATGTGGCTATATCTTCAATATATTCTTTGTATATGAAAATGAAGGGATTCAAACATTTTCCAGCTTTCTGGCTCTAACACCTTTTTCAAAAAATTTTAAAGAAAATGTTTTAATAGTAATTAAAGAATTTAATATTTCAGGATGTGATTGGTCTGCTTCAAATGATATGCTTGTTACTTGTTCTCTTGACGGTCAGATATGTTTGTGGAATACGACAAATGGGATCTGTATAAGGACTGTCAGGGATATTGTACCATCACAACTTTTATCCTGCCTTTTCAATCCTGTTAATAACAACTTTGTTGTTGTATCCTTTATATATACATTTAATTAAAATGAATTTTGAATATGTGACATATTTTATTTTTTTAAAAACTATTGATAAATAATTGTAGACCAAGAATACTGTGTGCTCTCTAAAATTAGCTTTTTAGTGAAATTAAAAATTAGCAGACAATTAGTTTAGTGTTTATAAAATAAACATTTTAAATTATCTTTTCTTTTAGATAATCTTTAATAGCCTTTTTTATATGAAATCAACAATAGTCCAAAGATGGCAGTTTGTGTAGAGTTTACATAAGAAACCATTAATATTTGAATTAGTTAAAAATAAAAAAAAGTCCTGTAGCATAGCTTTTTAACATAGAGAATAAAAACTGGTCCTCCAGGTTGGGGGTATACCCGGCCACCCTTCCTTCTGAGAGAACATAAATATTCGGGAGGTCAGTTGTCCCGAGGTAACCTGGGCTGGGCCAATCACCTGCCTGGGAATATAGCTGATTCAAAGAAACCTAGCGAATAGCCTCGGAGATGGACAGACTAAACGGAAACAACCCGGCATGGATAAGGACACACGATTGGGTACATGGAACGTGAGGTCTCTCACCGGCTAGGAGGTCAAGATTATCGAGGAAATGGCGAAGTACAGATTGGATATCCTGGGATTAAGTGAGGTAAAGAGGTAGGGAACTGGAGAGGTTGAAATGGATAGAGGATACACTCGGGAGTCCCACCAGGGAACAGAGCTGTAGAAGGAGTGGGCATTATAATGAAGGGTGGGATATATAGAAAAGTAGTGGAATGGGAAGCTGTGAGGCCCAGAATAATTGTGGCCTATACAAATCTGGGGAGCGGAGACTGGGCCCTAATACAAGTGTATGCCCCAACAAATGATGCTAACATCCTGGATAAGGAACTTTTCTACAGTGACCTCGAGCGTACAGTCCTCATGGCAAGGAACAGCAGTCGAAGCATAGTGATTATGGGGGACCTAAATGGGAGGACTGGCAAAGATCACCCAAGAGCACATGGAGTGAAAGGAGCGCATGGTGGCGAAGTCTTAAAAAATGAAAACAATCAACAACTCATAGATTACTGCATTGAAAATGATTTGCTGTTGGGAAACTCCTTTTTTCCGCACTAGCTAGTTCATAAAATTACCTTCTCGCCCACTGAGAGAAATGCGAACAGTGTCATAGACTATTTCAAATATAGCCAAGATATCAGAAGGTATTTTACAGATGTAAAGGTGATTAGAGGGGCGGAAATAGGAAGCGACCACATGCTCTTAGTTGCTGATACGAGGGTGCTTAAAGAAAGGAAGCAAAATAAGAAAGCCTACGAGAGGATAGAAGTCAAGAAGCTACAGGACCCCCAGAAGATCTTAGAATACGAAGGAGTATGAAGGAGAGCTGAGGAAGCCCCTCCAGGGAATAGACGCGAATGCAAGTCTGGACAATATGTAGAACACCATTAAAAGCAGCATTCTACAAGCAGCCACTGTAGTCTGCGGAGTGAAAAAGGTCTGTTCAGGAAGTAAACATACTTCGTGGTGGAATGAGGATCTAAGGATACAGGTGAAGGAGAAGAAAATGGCGTGGAAGGATACTGCCAAGAAAAAGCACCAGAGAAATGACAGGTCTATGTAGTGGCTCGAAACAGGGTTAAAGAGCCAGTTAGAAAGGGGTAGCAAAAGTCGTGGGAGGAATTTGGGAAGAAGATGGATCAGGATCATCAGGAAAACATAAACTCTTCTGGAAAAAGATAAAAGCTTTGAGAGGGCGTAAGTGCAAAGCAGTAAGAAACATGAAGAATGAACAAGGTAATGTGATCTCAGAAGACAAAGCTATCCTTGAGGTCTGGAGGCGGCATTACAGGAAGCAATTCGGTGTTAACGACCACCATCCAACGAGCCGCAGTGGGCCTTGAAATGAGGAGGAGTATGACGAGATGATCGAAGAGGAAGATATTGAAAGAGCAATAACTAAAATGAAAACAGGGAAAGCACCAGGACGGGATAACATAGTGGCCGAAATGGTGAAACATGGGGGCCCTGAACTGGAACGCTTTCTACAAGCTCTCTTCCGAAAAGCCTGGGATGAAAAAGGGATCCCAACAGACTGGGAAAATAACATCATAATTCCCATCCACAAGAAAGGATGCCAGGCTGAATGTACCAACTACCGACCTATATGTCTATCACCGGTAGTTTACAAATTATATACTTCGATCGAGGCTCAATGGATTGGAGTCTGGCCATTTTGGTATAGCAAGAGGGGTCAAACAAGGATACAGTTTGAGCCCTTTGTTGTTCCTCCTATTCATGGATGAGGTGGCATCAATCTGTAGGAGAAGAACTGAGAGAACATTTCTGGGGCGAAGAAGTCTATATCCATTTGTAGTCCAGTTTCTTCTTTATGTGGACGATGTAGTGCTGATTGATGACTCAGTCGGAAAGCTCCGACAAAAAGGAATGACAATCAATGCCAACAAAAGTAAGATCCTGCAAGTGGGTAGGTGGCAGGAAGAAGTTCACATATATTGCAATGAAGAGGAAATGGAAGTGGTGACTGACTTCAATTATCTCAGCACAGCAATAGACAGGACTGGGAAGCTGGACGCGGAAATATCCAATAGGATTAATAAGGCAAATACAGTCTACTACCAGATTTGTAATACTGTTGTAGGAAAGGGGGAGGTGGGAAGGAACGTCAAACTCCACATCTTCAAGTCAGTGTACATGCCGATACTGCTGTATGGAGCTGAAATCTGAGTATTGACGGAGAGACAGGAAAGCAGAGTTACCGCATCGGAAATGAGGTACTTGCAAAGAGTGGCGGGAGAGACGAGACTGTGTTCGCAATGAGAGGATTCGTCAGGAACTGCAGATTGCCCCGCTGAAAGAGCTCCTGGAAATCCGACAACTGAAATGGTTCGGCCACGTGGTCCGGATGAAGGATCACCGGCACCCTCTCAAGAAGATGGACTACATGCCGGATGGAAAAAGACCTCGAGGACGTCCAAGGGTGTCTTATCTCGAATACATCGAACGCCTCAGCAGAAAAAGAGGAAAAGATCTCCGACAGGCCAGAAACCTAGCAAGAGACTGGGATAGATTCGGCTCCTGGCTGGACGCTCCCCTATGCTGAAAGGCACTATAGGGGGAAGTAGAAGAAGAAGAAGAAGAGTAAAAAGGTGATAAAGTGCAGGCAAAACAACAGTACAAGTTATAACGATACGAGCACAGATTTATTGGATATAAACATATATAGATACAGACAGACAATTCACACACCAATAATGATCCTGCCAGAACAAACGAAGGACGCAAACTCACTCAAATGGCTGAGCACTAACATCTGGATCTCACAGTACACATGCTAACATGATCTCAAGGGTCACTTTAAGTGTAATCTGTCTATAATACAATATAGATGATATTGTATAATAAAGAGGAATTACTCCAACATAACTACCATGTAAATTAGATTTTTACACTTTTTAGTGCATATTTTAAAATCTTTAATCATCATAATATAATTACAATAATTAATAATTTTATTCAATTTTAACCACAAAGATATTTTAACCTAACATATGGAATTATGATTTTATGAATCATCAATATATATATATGCTATTTGACATCTTTTACTTGGTTCCTCCCCCCCTTTTTTAAAAATCTAAAATACTAAAATATCTTTCTATATTCTTTACATCTTTGCCCCATCTACAAAAGATTTACCAATAGGATCCAATGTTGTAAAATGTGTATCCACATTTTGTAATTCTTTTCTCATTTCTGTAATAAATTAAAAGTAAGGGATGCTAACTGCTGATCCCTATCAATGTGTAATCTGGTTTGATCCCCCCCCAACAATCAACCTCCTAGAATTACGTTTCTACAAGGGCTATTCAGAAAGTAAGGAACTTTTCCACCTGATGCCACCAGGCATGCGACAATAGCATATACATTGGTGTGCTCGTGCTTGGCACCTCAGTCAGCGTCCAGCTGTGACAACGGGGACATCTCCGCGCTACCCTTTTTTTTTTATATTCAAATTTGAAATGTGTGCTGCAATCCAAAATCCCACCAGTTCTGAGGTGTGGTCTGTGATTAATTTTTGTTGGTAAACAACTTAAAACCAATAGAAATTCATCGGGAACTGTGTGAATTGTAAGGGAACAATGTAATGAGTGACAGTTCTGACAGGAAAGTGGTGCATTCAGTTTAAATAATGACAATGCCCGACCTCACATGGCAAACCATATGCAAGAACTCCTGAACTCGTTCAACTGGGAAGTTTTTCCTCATCCCCCCTACAATCCTGATCTTGCTCCAAGTGATTTTCACTTGTTCCCGAAAATGAAGACCTGGCAACCTAGCGTTTTGACAACGATGAGGAGCTCCAGGTACGCGTCACTAAGTGGCTGAGATCACAGGCGGCAGAATTCTATGACAGACGAATTTCAAAGCTTGTCCACTATATAAGTGCCTGAATTTAAACGGTGATTATGTTGAAAAATAGTATTTTAGTCCCTCTTTCACATATCTATAATAAAATGTTTTTCTTGTACTTGGTTTTTTAAAAATCCAAAACGTTCCTTACTTTCTGAATAGCCCTCGTAATAAAAAATGATGTACTAATATCTATTCAATATTTATATATTTTTCATTATATGATACCTCAACAAATCTACAGGCTGGTAATGCAAAAGGACAGGTTGAAGTCCTGAATATATCTACAGGCAAAAAGAATTCTAATGTCATGGGAGGAAGAGTTCTTTCTGTAGCTTTTGATTCCACCGGAAGTCTTCTGTGGGCTGGAAATGATGAGGTTCAAATTTTAATTCTAAATCATTTTTAGATTGTACTGAATTACTGTATTAAAGCAACATGTTAATTAATAAAAAAACAACATTTTTATGTTATCAATTTGTTATGTAAACTTCTCTTTAATAATTTTACTGTTGGTTGAAAGGGAGCGGAGTGGCTTAGTGGTAGAGCACTGAGTTGCCATGCCGAAATCCTGGTCCAAATTCCGCTGCAGGCAGTTACTTTTATTTAGTCTGTTTGCGGCGTGAGGTGGATCATATGGGATCTAGGACCCTCCTGGGGCTCACCCAGCCTCTATAAAATATTATAAAAATAGGGTACCAAAAATAAGGAAGAACCTGGCGATTGTGCGTGACCTAGGACAAGTCACCTCCTTGCAGAACCGTTGTCTATGAAACAGTACAGTCTCTACCATGTAGTGAACCCCCAGACTCGTTCACGGGTCATAGTTGTACAGGTGCTATTGGTTGAAGAAAAATTTGATAAACAATGGGATATGTATAGATTCTAGTAGTCAGAAATAATGCAAGAATCATGTAACATGGCTATGGTATGATAGTTGAATAGGAGTAAAAACCATATTGATTTTGATGAATTTGAATTAATGTTTGAAATATTACTTTCAAAGATGTGGTCATTTAAATGTGGGTCTGACAACATGAATGGGTTATAGTCACATTGAATCGGATGACTAATTCAGATTATTGCATGAAGCTTTTCATTTGATATTGAGGTCACTAATTGCCCAGTTAAAATCAGCTGTTTCAAGTTTATTGTTTAGTATCATAACATGTGTTGTGTGAATACTCCTTATGTTGTTTTTCTTCTCCTTATATAATTGAAAATAATAAAAAAAAAAATTGAAATGATTAATAAATGTTCAAAATGGTGATTTAAAATTATAACCTTTTATTTTTAATGTTTCTAGTGTTTTAATCTAATTTTAAGTATTATCTTTGCAGGGTATAATCATGTCTTTTTTATTTGATATCAAAAGTGGAAAAATGACTAAACGTTGTAGGATGTACCTTGGAAACAATGCTTCTATTACCAGTATTAACTACAGGGCATGGATTAGTAGGGAAAGTCGAGACCCATCCTTGCTTGTAAACATTTCTGCTAATTCTTTGAGGGTGTATCGGTGAGTCATGTTTTAGTTTTATATGTATTGATCTTCATTTTTACGATTTTTATAGAGTATGCTTGCTCATCTTATTCTTCATAATAGTTTTTCTAAAATTTAAAGGGAGAACTAAGAGCTCCACTAAAATCTTCCATTGGTCTCTGTCAGCTATACACAAAAGCACTTGAAGCATTTTGTACTCACAACCTTCATAATGCTTTCCTCCATCCTCTGGCTTTCCATAATGCAGTTATGGATATGATGGATATATATGGATAAGATACCAGTTTCTTTGTATTTTTTTAGAACTGGCATCTCCATTTTCCCCGATCATTCATGTCTGCCTATACATACTCTTGCCTGCATTAAATTCAAGGCCCAGATCCTTATATTTCCTATGAAATTCCTCTGAAGAAGTGATTTCCAACCTCTTTTGTACCACGCCCCCCCCCCTTGTTCAAATGAAAGCCTCCCAAAATCCCTCCCTTGCACAAAATTTGTATAGACCTGTGAAAAAAACAAATATTACATTTAAAACAAAACATTTAGTTTTACTATCACAAGATACATTATAACTTTCAATTTGGGGCAACCTGTGGTCTAGTGGTTAGCATAACAAACTACTAAGCCCATGATAGCGGGTTCGTAGCCTAGCAGGTCGCCCTAGGATTTTTTAAAGGGAGTAAAAAATTCTTAGTTATGCCGTCCTTCGGAAGGGATGTTAAACAGGGGGTCCTGAGCCTGTACGACGTCAGGTACTCGTTAAAAATACCTATCCTAATTAAACCTAGATAGGCAAAATTTAGAGCTCCCAAAGTAGCATGATTAGCCATAGTAGCATAAAGTGACGTTAAATGAACAAACAAAAACAACTTTCAATTTAAGGTAAAGAAGTACTGTAAAGAGAAAATAACCAAAACTAATTGAGAATTTTTTTTATTTTCTCGCATACTCCTCAGGTTGGGAGCCACTGCTCTAGGGCTTATAAACATTCTCGTAAGGTCTGCTCTATCATGAATACATCACCTGTCTATACTGAATGCTTCCTTGTATGATTTGTTAACATGCCTTTATGATAAATGATGTTTTATACTGTATACTGACTGCCTCGATTATTTATTCTACCATATAGGTCACAGCCGGCCAATAAACATGAATATTTAGGCAAAAGTCAAAAGTAATTATAAATTTCAATATTTCTTATACAGTGTATGGTTTTTATTTTCAGTTTAATATTTATGTTATGTTTAATGATTCTAAGGATTAAATAATATTTTAACATCAATAAAACTTTACTTTTAAACTTAAATAACTGTCTTGATATTGCTTGCAATGAAATAACTGTACTGCCCATGCTTTACACTGTTCTGTGCATGTTAAGATACTTTTGACAGAATGTTCTGGTAAAATAAGATGCATTCGTATAAACTCCAGCGGCAGATGGTTCTAAGAACAAAATTGACAAGCCAGCTTTCAGGGGTGCTCAACTAAAAGGCACTGACTAATAAATCAATCCATAGGTTCTAGTTATCTCAAAATGGTTAAATAATAACTATCAATAATTTCACATTTTTGTCCCCACAAAATATCCAATTAAAATAATTAAACATACGATTTTTTGAATCTTCTGTAGACCAACTTTTATACGTTAAATGGTCCCTTTAAAATGTGTTTAATATAATATATATTTTTTATAAATGAAATTATTTGTTACATTGATTTTAATTTTTTTTAAAGTAATCGAATTAAATGTTTTTGATAATGTATTAATTTTTTTAAATGTTATTTATAACAGAGTGATTGAAAAGGATGGTTCACTTTCATTGAGAAGAAGTTTTTTTGTAAAGCACCAGTACCACAATAACTTCATCCACTCATCATTTTGCCCAATAATGTCTTTCAGGCAAGGCGCTTGTATAGGTATGTAGGTAGCTTTTATAATTTTTCAATGAAACTCTTCTGAAAACTTTAAAAATTCATTTAGAAAAAACAATTAGTTCATTTCTGAAATGTTGACCTGGCTTACGTTGAAATGAAAGTTAATGTCCAATATGCCTCTCTTCTTTTTATTTTTTTTTATAAAACAGGTCTATAAAGTTGTTATTATGCACCAACCAAATTCAATTTTCTGATCACTTTTTTTTTTAAAACAATGAGCAATAAAAAAAGTTGCTTAGTGGTTGACTAGACGAGAATACTAAAATAAATTAACTTAGATTATATCGAAGTGTTGTTTATTTTTATTTAACACATTGCCCATGGCAAACCAACATACTTTTTACAAATCATTCTACTTCACTGTCAACATTTTACCTATGGGCTAAAAAATGTCTTTAAAAAATGAGTGCTTCAATGTAGTTCATTCATATCTGTTTATTTGTAGAGAGACATCATTAGAATGTTTGGTACTATTCTGTTTTGTTTTTTTCACGAATCGGCCAGCAAGGACCACGCAAATATCACTCAAATCTTCTTCACACTCTCTGCCTTCCGTCTACTCCAATACTCTCTCATCTTCCTGGACTATTCCTCTCGCTCTTCCCTAGTCCATTTTCTCCCTTGTCTCTTCTTCCTTCCCGCAAGAACCCCAACCTCTTTCAGTTTTTTTCCCGAAAAGCTATCTATCCAAGCAGTCCTTATCCTTGATTTTTAGCCTATCCAGCTCCTCTTTTATTTGCTTCACATATCCACCTAAACCCTTGTAGCTTAATACTTTATCAAAGATTGTTTTGTTCAGCCTCCCTTTGTTAAAGACTTTTCTGTTTTATTTTTCCACAAAACAAAGATAAGTTGATAAAATTATTTTTTATTCTCTTTTTATTATGTACAGTTGAGCATCAATTATCCGAATTGATGTCAATGTGGTTCAGATAATCAAATTTTACTTTAAAAAATGAAAATGTCAATTACCTCAAAAATCTTTATTTTATTGAGCAATGTGCAAGTTAAAAGAAGAAAAGCCAATAAAAATAGCTACGTATATGGTTAGATTTATCGATGTTGGGATGAAAAGTTGTAATATTAATTTGCTTCAATCTTGATTTCCTCTTCATGACAGCTAAGTCTTTAATTATTTTAAATGCAGTACTAAGTATTGAGAAATAGTTCCAGGAAATCAAATTTTAGAGAAAATATTCTTTAAACTTATATTTCTAGGAATGGCAATGTCGACCTCTCCTTGTATCTACTCCACGATTCCAGTTCGGATAATTGAACATTGATATAATCATTGCTCTGCTGTATTATAAATAATAAGATTTAAGTGAATTATATAGTTTGTTTTATTATTCATCCAACTTTTTTTTAAAATGTATCCCTTATCATATTTTTTTTTTTATTGTATTCTTTATTTAGTTTAATTTAAATACTAATATTCAAACAGAAAATTACATTTCTATATTCCATTTCCCTTCTATCCATCTTCCTTATGATTTAGGGAAAACAATTTAAGTAGGCTATTTTCAAAAAAGGAAGACATCCCTTGACGTTTTACTAGTTCAAATTCTGGAGTATTTGTTATAAGTTTGCAATAAAAAGTTAGAATAACATAGTTATGGAATTGGAGAACTGGTAAAAAGTGGTTTTTCATGGTACTTTAGGGATAGTTGAAATTTGATGCGGTCTGTGGATGTACGTTGACTACAACTTGTTTCATTGATACCGTACAATAAATTAACAAATTTTTATAAAAGTAAAAAAAAAGTTATCTCCTCAATTCTGGTTTACCTCCTGCTCCACACAATTTGTTAATTTTCATATTTTATTAGTTATTTATTTTATTAATTCTTAAATATTTTTATTTGAAAAGAAAAGTTGTTAATTTTCATATTAAATTTAAAGAAAACATTTTTTTTGTTTGTGACAATAAGTTATTTGTTTGGGAAAGTTAGTTCCTTGCTTAGATATATAAGTTTCCATGACAGCAATTCTATTTATAAAGTAGGAAAGAATGTGACAAAAAGAATATTTATAAAGTAATTGTTATTTTATGGTATCCATGGTATTTTATCAATTTAAAGATGTTAATAACTGTTTATCCTCATCTCTAATGGATTTTATTTTTTATTTTCACAGTAACTGGCAGTGAAGATTCTTGTGTTTACTTCATTGATATAGAATGTGACAAAGAGAATAAGAGAGCAGTAATCAACAAATTGCAAGGACATTCCAGCCCCGTTCTTGGGGTTAGCTTTAACTATGATGAAAGTTTATTAAGTACGAGTGATCAACAGGGGCTTGTTATAGTTTGGACCAGATCTTCTAATGTGGAATCATAAAATATCATTATTGTTGTGTTACTTATTTTTGTAAATTGTATATAAGAAATAAATACATTTTATTTTTGTTTTTTTAAATGATCAAAGAATGATGGAACCAATATGATTCATATGTAATAAAATTCTCACTGTGGTGAACCCACCAAAAGGAATGTTTCATATTTTGTCTAGAATACTTGGCTCATAATGAGTTCTCTGTAGCCAAACCAAATCCAGTTCATAAACTATTCCTGATGATAAATAATTAATTGTAATTGGTATTACAAAATATGACATGACTTCACATTTTAAACATTAGGCATCCTTTATTTATTTTATAGTATTATATTATTTACTTGAACAAAATAACTATTACATCAAAGGATTTCACACATCTTCATTTTCTTAGGTAATAATGTTACAATTATTATAATGATTATTAAATAATTATAAATTACAAAATTAAATAATAATTAAAATCGAGAGAATTATTATAATTTTTTACACCTTAATTGGTGATGAAATTATTTGGCCAGAAGTATACTGTGTTTTTCAATACTTTCTTACCAGCTAGATATTAAAATTAATTATCAAAATAATTTCTTCTGATAGAGATACAGGCCAAAAATAATCATATACTATTAAGAGGTATGCATATACAAGCATTAACCTATACTGCAAAAGAGCCGCCCTTAATACATCAGGTTTTTTTCTAAATTTTGGACTTCCTTGAAAAATTGGAAAACATTCCTTTATAAAAGCGATTACCCATTTAACAGCAAAAAATTAAAAACAGATACTTACTATTTTTCTTGGGATAATATAAAATATTTAATTTAAACTGTTCCGGTAATATTGCCGAATTGTTTAATTGAATATTTCACAGCGCCGTTATGAGGGCACCGCAGCGCCTCGGCATACTTTGGGAATTACTGCTGCAAATTTCACAATAGGTTACAAATCGGACGAGAGATGTTTTATGAAAACATTTCGGTATTGTGAGGGTTACATCTAGACAAACGATTAACTTGGAATCCTCATAGTAGACTAAAAAGGCAAGAAACTGCTCGCCTTTTTAGCCTACTTCAACATTTACTACACAAACACTCTAAACTTAATAAATTACAAAAGACTTATATACATGACTATTATAAGACTTACTTATTTGGACTTATGGAGTAGATCTTTGGGGCCCCACTGAGCCATCGAATTCCTCTCATATCCGATCTAAAATCCTTCTTAAAACCCTTTAAGCCTCTTATTTGTTACAAATAAAGTTATCCATAATGATCTCAATGTCCCATTTGTTACTGATTTGGCCGGAACCCGATACCAGTCCTTTCATTACATATTAATCTTTTCGGGATAAACTCTATTCCCACTCAAACCATCTAATTTCAAACCTAGCTACTTCTTCAATACCTAATAATCCTGCAAAGCGTCTAAAAAGAAGATGGCCCCGTGACATTTTAAGATAAATTTGTTATTTGAGTAATACCACTGGGTTGTTTCTCTAATTTCCTTTATCCATACCATTTTATCTACTTGTTGCATTGTTATAATACAGATGTAAATTTCAGTAAATAAATTTAAAAAAATATATACTTTGAATGTCATTCAAGTCATAAGTCCGGAATTACTTTTCTTGACAAAACTTATGACTAGTTGTACATAGTTTATAGTTTTTTCATCACGTCAAATGTATTATATTTTATTGTTTATAATTATAATAACTTGGATGATGAATTGTATGTTGTTGTTTTTCTACTTCTCATAATAAATTCTTTCTGGACTCTCTTATTTATATTACTAAATTTGAATTTTCTTATTTCACATCTTACCAGAACTTTGTTTGAATTAGTCATTAGTCAGAAATGAATCTTAATTTTTAAATTAACAAAATTGAATTGTTTATTATTAGAATGTAGATTCCTTGGTGTATGAAGAGACGGTTTAAAAAAATAAAAAATAAAAATAAAACATTCTACTATTAGAAAGACATTAAGTATGGATTCGAAAAAAAGAATGCTAATGAAACATTTATTTCCCATATTTTGACAATTTAATAAAATATACGAAACTTAGGAATTCATATTTTGCTTTAATCACATATATGTTATTGATCATCAAGTCAATAATAAAGTATAATACAAATGAAAAATATATTAATACTTTTTCTTACACAATATTTAAAATTAATGGTATTTTCATAATACATGTTTTGACTTAATAACAACTTCAATAAAGTCTTTGGTTCATATAAATTACAATCAATAAAATAAAGTTCATTTTCTCATGCAACACACATAACAAACTAGGAAATATTCTTAAAAAAAAAATCACACTTGGTTGTCAAGGTAGCTAGCAACTTTAAATTAATAAAATACTGGTAAATTTAAATACCATACAAAAATACCTATCACAGCAACAGTAGTTTATAAACTCCTCATGCGACTACCAGCGGCTCATCATCTGAAAACCCTCTGATAACAGGAGAATCTTCATCATCTAAAATCACAGTATTATTTACTTAAACTTATTCATTACAAAAACAGTTAATCTAATTGGTTACAATAACAAAATAAAATGGGGGTGACATATGATGTAGTGGTTAGCATCCTTCAAAAGGGACTTTGAATTCCATTAATACTGGACAACAAATGTATAAAATATTTTGAATAAGGTTGATCAAAGATGTTTTCCTCACTATTTTTATTATAAGACAGCTGGATAAAGTTTCCTTTCACTAACTTTATTTATGTTCACCTCCTACAAGAGTGCTAGTTTTGTTTTGTTTTGGCAAACACAACTCACCCTCACAGTCATTTTACAGAATGCATTATGATAAAAGTTACAAAATTTATTTCAATAAATAAATTGTATATTTTAACAGAAAAACAACCAAATAAATCTTTTGGTAAATCCAATTTAACTTTAATTCAATCCAATGAATTGATGATAAGCACCTATAATATAAAAGTTTACAACCTTGATATCTTGGAATTATGCTTTTTAATATTTGTCTTTCTAGGATGCTGAAAAACAAATCTTTCTTTCTCCACTATTCTATTATCATACAGGTACTTTAAACCTTAAGAATAAAGTCACTAAATTAATTCAGCTCTACTTATCTTGAATGAATGACCAACTCACTCAGTAAAAAAGAGCTTGAGACTAAGAATCTGTTTATGTTAGGATCAATGGCCAGTAGTCAAAGTATAAATATAAATATTATGTTAGCGAGGAGATAGTTGACTGAAAGATCTGAGTAAGGAAGGAAATAGTTGGGGGTGGAGTCAAATTAAACACTAAATAAGTACCCACTTATCGTGTTTAATTTGACTGTACCCCCAACTATTTCCTTCCTTACTTATAAGTATAAATAAATAAATATTAAGTCTTAACATAAATATATTAAGTACGTTAATCAAATTTTATATGCGGTTGCAACTTAAAGTATCAGTCAACATCAGAATTAAGATTTGAGGAAAGGAATCAAGAATAAAAATAAAATTACAGAGTGTAATTAATAATTTAGTATTTTTTAATCTAAGACTATTGTTAGTGATTATGGATTTGACCGTTTTAAAATATCTTACTTGATTAAAAAAAATAATGTTAATAAAAAAAAACATTTATTACCAAGTCTATCAGTAAAAATTGTAGCACCAGAACTGGTATTATAATGCGAGTTGGCAAAATTAGTGAAATTATTCCTGAGACGATAGTGCTTCAACACATACAGCATGAGTACAGCAACTAGAACAATGATGACGAGTACTACAGGAATGATTACCGACAGAAGACCGGCCTCACTAACAACAACCATTGAAGAACCTGAAAACAGTAAAGGCACCATTGTGTTAACACATATGAATTTGAAGAAAACTAATAATTTCTAACACAAAAATTAATTAAATAATAAGTTAATAAAGAGATTAGTTCATTAACTTAACTTTAGGAGGAAAATAAAAATCCTAATTAAGCATTAAAATGATATAATTAATAATAATCAACAATCTTAAAATAAAAAAATATATAGGGTAATTTATAACATTGAATATTATTTCAATAACTTTATTTGAAAGAGGAAATTCATATCTTTTTCATTTTCATCTTAAAATTCATAATTGTTTAAAAATTTGGGTGTTGAATTTCTACCAGCCTCATGATAGACTACATGCTAACATAATCATACTTATTTGTTCTGACAGAAAAATGAATTAAATGCTATAATGTAATATATTAGGTATACAGACCTAGTGGAATTTGAATCATATTAACTTCTGAAACGGAAGAGAAAAATCCTTGTTCAGAAACCAGACGAACTGCCACAGTGTATGTTGTAGCTACTTTCATTTCACGGAAATAAAAGGGAGGAGCTTTAACCCTGGTTTTGCTTGCTTTTTGCTCATCAAATTCATCACTTTCACATACCATCACCTCAAACTCATATCTGCAACATAAAACAATTTTGTTGTAAAGTAAATAGAAACAATTCACAAAAAAAAAAAAATGTCAAGTATTAAACAGATGTATTGTTAAGAATATTCAGGAAGACCAGTTGGACTGTTCAAATTCTTGTGGTATATTACTGCTCTCATGTGCCAACGAAATATTTTCCAACATTTTCTTTAATAGACTCGCACCATTTGCTGAGTGTGAATAGGTTGATGCCAAACAGGCTTATGAAGAGGCTGAATTTTCACACTCCACCCCATCCTTGAAAAGGACCATGAACATGAACTGTCAACTCACCATCCCTCCATTAAATTTTATGTGCTTATTCAGTATAAACTTTATGAAGGGATGTATGAATTAAGGATCCTTTTGAAGCTAATCCGACTGGTTAAAATGACCATGGAAAATGCACAATGTGAAGTCCAAGTGCAGTGGGATTACTAATCGGAATTTTCTTCTTATATGGCGAGGATATGCACTGGCTTGCTTGCTCTTCTAGCCTTAGAGAAAGTTGTCATACAAATGACAGCCACAGTCTTCTCTAGAATGCTTCAATTGCTTGGATATGTGGATGATTTAGATATCATTGCAACCCTACACAGCTCTAGAGAGAGCCTTATTCTATAGGGGTGTACAAGCTATGGGTCTCATTGTGAACGAGAACAAAACAAAATATATGTTCACGGGAATAGGCACAGAATTACTAGATAGGATAGTGACAATCGGGACTTGCATGTTTGAGAGGGTCCTGGAGTTCACATACCTTGGAACACAGGTCACTGCAACAAATGACATCCCTGCAGAAATTAAAAGAAGGATAGCAGCAGCGTAGAGGTGCTATTTTGGCCTGCTTAGGTGCTTGTGGAGCAAGCTCATCATGAGCAGACCAAGTCTCGGCCATATAAAACCCTTGTAAGGCCAGTACTTACCTATGTCTTACAGACATGGAATATGACAAGGAAAGATGAGAGGGATCTCTTTGTACTTGAGAGGAAGATCCTAAGAAGAATATTTGGCCCTGTGAAGGATAGACATGTGAGGAGTAGGAAGAGTCGGGAACTCAATGCTCTATTTGCTGATATTGATGCGGTTAGGGTCATAAATATTGGAAGACTAAGCAGAGGCAGGCCATGTGTGGAGGATGTGCAGGATCTTGAGATGAACATCAACAGAGATGTTGAGAAAAGTTTTCATTGAAGTTCTGCATCCCTTGTTATCCTTATTAACCAATGTTTAAAATTATATACATATTTTTAAACATTGGTTAATAAGTTGTTGTTGGTAAAATTAAAAAACCCAACAAAAAAAAGAAGTACACAGGATTACTAATTAATATAAAATTTATATATAAGAACATATAATATATATATATATAACATATAAGAACTTATTAATTTATAGAAGAACACATTAGAAAGTGGATTTTATGTGTTTTGTTCGTTTGTGTCTGTATTTTGGTGTTGTTGTTTTTGTATAATTTCCTATTTCTTGTATGAGTGTGTTGTTTGATAGTTGTCATGAGGTAAAGAATCTGAGGGGTTTGTTGGTATATGAATTCGTATATTGTTGGGATGTCCAGTTCTTTGTGCATTGTGGTGATTTGAGTATATATTGGATAGTTTTTTATGATTCTTAGACATTTGTTTTAGAAGATCTGTATTTTGTTAATGTGTGTTTTGATAGCTAAACTCCAGACAGCATGCATAAGTTATCATGGGCCTAATGACTCCTTTATATAATATTTTCTTATTTTTTTCAGATAGTTTTGATTTTTTGTTGAAGTACGTACAGATACATTTTATATAATATTCTGCGGGCACCGTTCAGTTTATTATTGATATGATTGTTGAATAGTAGTTTGCGGTCTAAGGAAATTCCTAAATATTTAATAGGGTTTGATGGTAGTGGGGAATATAGGTCTTCGTTTTGTGAAAATTATAGCTTTGGTTTTGTCAGTATTTGTATTCAGTCCCCATTTTTTCAGATATTTGTTAGTTTTGCAAAATGCTTCCTGTAGTCTTTTAATTATGGTAGTTATCCTATACAATGATGATAGTATTGCTGTATCATCAGTGAACAGTGCGATATCTACACTGATTTTTGGAATGTCATTAATAAATAAGTTAAATAATATTGGGGTGAGGGAGAAACCTTGAGGTAGACCCACCCGCATTTGTGTTTCTAATTGTTGAGTGGCTATTGTTTGATGAAATAAAGAATGTTCTGTTAGTTAAGAATGAGTATATTGTTAGAATTAAGTATCTTGGGATATTGTATTGTATTAATTTGTGGATGAGAAACTGAGGGGAAATCCTGTCGAATGCTTTTTCTATGTCAATGAGGATCATGCCTGTATGCTTTCTTAGGTTGAAATTTTGAGATTATGTCAACCACTGTTACAACTTGACGGGTTGTAGAGTAAAAATACCGAAAGCCAAACTGTTCATTTATTAGTATATTGTTATCTGTTATATGCTGGACCAGCCAATATTTTATTATTTTTTCGTACAGTTTAGACAGGATGCTAGGTAAACTAATGGGTCTATAATTGGATGTAATTTCCGGCACTTTATCTGGTTTGGGTATGGCTATCACTTTTGCTCTTTTACATTTATATTTGAGAAATAATTTAATCTGAGGCAGGTATTGAAGATTTTGGTAATATGTATTATCGTTTTCTTGGAGAGGTGTTTTATCCGGGTGATTTGTTATGGTTTAAGGATTTTCTTAATTTTGCAATTTCTTGGGGTGAGGTATGCTTAAAGTTGTTTTGTTCTGGTCTGGTTGATATATAATAGTGTGCTATGTTGGATGGACCAGAGTTTACTGGAGAAATAAAGTCCTCCACAGGGTTTTCATGCAGTTTTCACCAGTAGATAGAGTGATTCATGAAGAAGGTTTAGGTACATAATTTATCAAGGTTTTGTGTAAATTGGTTGGAATATAACGACAATTGTTGGAAGTGTTAGAAAAAGTCAAGCCGCCTGGGAGCTTTCATCAAAGACGTTCCCTAATCCCTTTGAGATATAACAAAACAATGCATGGTGGAATATTCCTCTTTTTTAGATCTACCAAAAAGTCTGTGATAGCATCTATCTATCTTCTAAGGATAGCTTACTATACCCATTATATCTTCTAGAAAATTGGTTACGTACAATGCGGTAATTGGAATGCTATTTAGAAGAATACAGTATTAATCCTTATCAACTTAAATACTTTAGTTTTCTTAAGAATTTCATGCACATTACTATAATATTTTACAACATATAATTTAAATGAATATCTTAGGATTTATCGCAAAAAATAAAATAAAATTTGAAACTAAATTTGTATACAAAGATATATTCTAGTTTTTTTAAATGTTTATAATATCAACATAATATAATCATGTAATGTAGACATTAAATTACATTTAAATCTAATCCACATATTGGATGCATCAAACTAATGCGATCCACGACAGACATCGTAATATGCTCTACAACCCGTGCAAAGCGACCCAGGGTGGGTCGCTAGTAATATAAATAAAATAACAAATTATTTTCTAAAAGATTTAGACAAAAAAATTAAATTTAAATCTGATTCTATTGATTGGTTCATTGATAACATTACAGTTGATACGAATTTCCACACAAGGTCTACCTACTATTAATCACATCATTTCTAAATAGATGATTGTTCATTTTGTATTATTCAGTTTCGTAAAAATTAAGCCAGCCATTTAATGAAAATGAAATACTTCACAAAACCGAGGCTTTACAAGTTATAAGGGTAGCTGAGATTAAAAATAAGAGTAATAAATAAAAATTTGAAACAAATTAAGAAAATATTGATAATTACATGGGCATCTTCTTGAGGTTTGTATCAAGTTGCCAGTGCATCATATATGATAAATTATATGGCTCTACTTTCACTTGGTGAGGAACAGGAAGAGGAGGAGCCCAGTGTTCAGCAGATTTTGTTTCAATTGAATCACGTTCTCCAGTTTGTACAGTTACCCGATACCTGAAAATAAGAAACAATAAAATTATAAATTTAATTATAACTACTTATGTTTAAAAAGTACAAAATAAAAGATGAGTAAGTGAAGGGTATCACCATTATAATGATAATATTAACTGTAGCCAAAATAAATGTTTCAGGAAAAGAACATAGACATAAGACAGTAGTTAGTTACCTTGCACCATATTGAACTTTGATTCTATGCTGGAACTTCGTTGAATTGGCTGGTTTAAATCTGATTGTCGCATTTTTCCCATGAATCAATTCTTCAATATTTATCTAAACAAATTATTTTACAATCATAATGAGGGAGATAAAAAATAATGGAAGTTCAAACCATTTAAGCATATTTAAAACTATTTATACAGAGAGAGATATCAATAATTTATAATTGCAATTACTTGTTTAAAAAAAAGCGAAAACATAGTTACAAATACAGGTTGATTTAGTTTTGTTTGTATTGCTCTTTTGGCCAACATATAAATTTCAGTCTTCTAGTGAGATGAAGTTTGGTCTAATATTATTAAGTCCTAGCGACTAGTCACTATAAGTGGCTATCACATAACTACCCATCGATTGAATATTGTTCTATTTGACGTAAGTCAACTATTCTACAGTTAATACCCCCCTTAAAAAATATTTAAATATTAAGATATATAACAACTGTCCAAATGCAACTGGCCAACATTGACAGCCTCTACTAGCTGTAGGTAAGTCAGTCAAGCCAAGAGCTTTTAAAAATGTAAATAATAATGCACTATCTGTAAAATATTATGCTCAAAAAAATGGATGGATGAGCAGAGATACCTTTAAAACGTGGTTTGATGATGTTTTTGTACCAGCAGTAAAATCATTTTTAGATGAAAAAGGGCTTATAATAAAAGCTTTGTTACTCCTAGATAATGCACCCGCTCATCCTATCGAAACCCTTCAAACTTCTGACGGTGATATTTCTACCCGCTAACACGTCACTACTGCAGCCTATGGATCAAGGGGTAATTGAAGCACTAGAAAAAATTCTTGAAAATCTGGTTTCGCAGAATGACTGTGATCTTCCAGGTTTTTTGAAAAGTTACTATATTAAGGGTTCCATTTATAATGTCGCAGAAGCCTGGCAGGACGTTACACCTGTCACTCTCCAACGAGATGCTAGAATAAGGTTTTGCCAGCGGAAGAAAACCATACCGAGGCTGGACAGCTTGCTAGTACAGTGGAACTGTCTGATCCTACCAATCTCTGTTCTGCTATTCCAGAAACAGGGAATCTTACTCAAGATGATATTATCCAACGGGTAAACATCAATGAACTGGATATGGGGTATGATAACGTAATATGTTCCCTCCATATTATCATTTAATGATTAAGAAGGGGCATACAACATTTGTAAACTTTACCTTTAAAATTGTATTAGTTTCTCAAGAGGGAGAAAATGGACATACAATGATTGTGCTTTTAGCCATCGATGTACGTAATTATTATTTAAAAAAATATTTTTACTACCTATGTATACCTTATTAGTAAGTAAATAAGTCACGAGTACATATATAATGTCGAATGCTTGAAATACATTGTTCAATTTATGTGTATATATGTATAACATATGTCTCACTCCCATATCCGCCTATTTCCTAAATCCGTCACCATCTTGGTCCCATACCCTGAAGGATAATCGAGATTCTACTGTAATCTTGTTGTAAGTAGTACAACTTTCCCAAATGAAAAAAACATCTATAAGTTCATAAGAACCAGACTGATCATGTACTACACTAATAAGCAAACAATTCAATACAAGATGTCCTAAGAGTTCTAGTAGCAGTTTGCTAATGAATAAAAGCCAATCAAAGGCCTGAAAAGAATATATAGCCTAACTAATTAACTGTTGAAGGATGGGAAATGCGGTGTACTAACCGAATTCTGAAAATATACAATAATAAGAAGAAGCTTCCCAAACTAAACAAAGTAGGCAGCTTCAATTACCTTGTCAGCATACTAAACTCCATTAACAACCAGAGCAGTGAAGTTGATCAAGGAAATCTGAGCAGAAATAGAGCCTTCTTTACATAAGTTTAAATAATTCTGAGAAAGTAAAAATTGATCGAGCTTGATATGAAAACAAAAATATAATGCGTAGACAATGCAGGAATAAGCTACTCAAGCCCTCTCTTCCAAACTATGAAAGGTTCAGCACTAGGAATCAGATAATAAGGGAGGCCCAAACTCAAATGGGTGAACTGGATACAAAAGGACACAACTGAAAACAATGTAATAAACTGAAAAGTGTTTGCCCAATATAGACAGAGAAGGAGGAAGCTGGTAGAATATGCTAAAAATCTACCAGGTCTGTAAAAAAACAAAACGAAACAAGTAGATGGATTAAGGATATGCTAAATAGCTTAAACATAGTTTATGTAATTATGCTTTAATGACTTTTAAAGCAAAGTAAATTTCAGCTTAAGAACTTGGTATAAAAATACTAGATTTTAATTGTAAAATAAAAATATTCTTTAACTTTGGATCATCCATTCCTAAAAAATGCTTTTAAAAAAAATGAATAAGTACTTTTTTTTAATTGATAACTTTTGTTTCAATGGACCCACATTGGAGGTCTTTATCAGAGCAAGATAGTTCAGAATGTGGATATCACAAAATACTTTTCCAAACTCGAGGTATACAATAAAGCAGTGATTTTTTTAGCTTCTAGGACCATTGGAACAAATGCTGAGACACAAGTCTAATATATTAAGACGCAGAATATACAAGAAAAACATTAAGTTGATGTCGATCATCGACTGAATGTGTGATAAAGTGACTATAAGTATTTAACTATATTCCAATCCAACAGTGGAGCAACAACTCATCACTGAGTCAAGGCCTCCTTTAATAGCCTACTCTATGTGTTCCTGTCCTTTGGAGCGATCATCCACTCCGAGGATATTAACATTGATCATTTAAAGCTAACTCTTTTTTGTGAGTTTCATTTCAATCAGAACCAATTTAAACACAAATAAATAATAATGGCATTGAAGATAAACATTGAAAACCAATCAAGCCCCTTTTTTTAATTTTTTTTTTATAATTATTAACATTTACAGTCCCTGATGAAAACTCTAATTCATCCACCAACATCCCCTGAGTTAATAGATTGAAGTTAAAAACCTTATACAGCCTATTGACTTTGAAGCCTTTAATAAATAAACATAATAGCAAAATTGATTGTTTAAAGATAATATGACATACTACAATCTTAAAAACTTACAACATAGCTGATGGGCTCATTGATAACATTACACGAAGAAGTCCAAGATATCACCATCATTGTTTCATTTTGGGAATCAGTAAATAAAGTCAAAGCTTTTGGAGGAGCAGTTCTGCTGTAATTAGTCAGAACTTTGACTGGATCTTGAGACAAAGGTCCTATACCGAAAGGTCCTACCACACCAACATCAAACAAGTAGTTCTCACAACTTTCAAGGCCTTCTATGTTCTCCATCAAGTTATCAGTAGTCGATTTTGGTCCTAAAAAAGCAAGAATAATAAAATAATTGAAAGAATATGGAAAAATATTTATTTAAATAAAAAAAAGGAGCTAAATGAATGAAATTAATTAACATCAATACTTTAATAAACATAAAAATAGTCAGGCTATTTAGTAGAAATATAATTAAAAAAATTGTATACAGAGGTTTAACCCAAAACCGTAAGCAAATTTGTAAGAGTAGACACAGGAATCAAATTAGTTTTGATATGCAACTAAACTAGTAAATAATTAATAAACTGAACTATTATTTTTAGAAATAATAAATAATTTAATAAACAGTTGCAGCATTTGTTTTTATTTGTAACCAATGATTAATTGCTAGTTATAAGATAATAACAGACTTCCAAGACTTTTAAAGGACCCTTATTACTAATAAAATCTTAAGATTTTATTGTCAAATGCATTAAATCTTCATTTCTCAAGTACTAACTAACATGAAATAGTAGAAGAAAGGGATGAAGAAAATTTAAAGGAAATTATGAAATAATATTTGAATAAAATAATGAAACATTACTCTATCCAGTAAAGGTTTACCTTGAATCATTTCCTTTACTGTAAGGCCATAATAAATTCCATACACCCACTTCACTTTTCGGTTAGATTCACTTGCCTGCTTCCATGTCAGTCTGATAGATGTTCCATTTACAAAAGCGTGTTTGTTGTCAATGAAAGGTAACATTTCACCTAAAAATATATTTGCAATTTCAAAGTAATTTTTTATAATAAAACATATATTTCAATATTGTTTCATATTCTAGAAAATATATGGAATGAACAGTTAATAAGTGTTACACAGACATAATAATATATTGAGTATTACTTTTAAAATAAATTCAAATGGCTAAAAAATGTTTAAAGCATTATAAAAATAGTCTTTCATCATTACTAGAAAGAATAATGATGTGTAAATTAGATTAAAGAACAGCAATTTTTACAAGAAATAACAATTGTTAAAAATAAAGAAACACAAATTGTTTCAAGAGTTGCCAAAAACATTTAGCATACCTTCAGTTCTAGCTTCTTTTTCTGTGACAGGTCCTTCATAATTCTTGTGGAGAGCACTGATACGGAATTTATAATCAACATCTGGAGCCAATACAGGAACTGAAACATTTATAAAGTTATGATTTTGTAATTATATTCCTTTTATAGAAGAAACAATTTTTTAACTTATTTTATTCATAATGCCCGCCAAGACAAAAATAAATGTTTATATTTGTTATAAACATGTAGGTTCTAGAATTATTTAGTTTTATATACAAATTAATATTTAAGAAATGATTAAAAAAATTCTCATTTACATTTCCTTCTTAAATTTTTTGTCTTTTGTTTTCTGAGTGAACCTATAAATGAACAGAATATTTAAAAACAAGTATCTATTGTAAATATGACTAACAAAAAAAAAGTTTTGAAATTTTTTCTAAAGAATAAAATAAGCAGTTTCATAATTTTACAATATTAAGGTAGCAATGAAAAGAAACAATTTATAATTTCTATTATTTCCATAAAAGATATGATATAACATAATATCTTCCTAATATTACAATAATAGAAACATTGATTTATAGTGGCATAAAATATATTATGTATTAATAAAGAGTCTTTTAAGCTGCTCCTTTGAAAAGTAGCGATCTTTGTCCTTCACCTCTAAATATGCTTCACTTTGCATCACCCAAATTTGGTAATTTTCAGCTGATATCTTTTCGATAACATTTAATGTTAGAAATCCTTTAATAATCCAGAAACAGTCCTATTCATTTAATACAGCTGTTAGTCCAACAAGCAACAGAAAATTTATATTCATTATAATGAATGTTTTAACACTCGCTACTTTAATCTTCTAAGAGATTACAATGTTCAGCAAACATACTGTTCTGGATCAGGGTTTTTCATGAACAAATTATGTTAACGCAAAGGCCACTTTGTTAACACAGCAAACAGCGTCATGAGTGTGTCACTCAAATAATAATATTTTTAAATAGATAGAAAAACTAAGACGATAGTCCATACATGAAAAAAATATTTTAATTTTATTCTGTGGGCTGTTTATTCAATAAAAAATAGAAAGGACCTTTACCTCCTGAATTTTAATAATCATGTATTAGCATACTACCCAAGAGACTGGAATGTTAGGTGAGGACTGCAAAATGGTCAGTCAACAATATATAGTTTAAGGCCATCCCCACAATATTATTTAAAATATATAGGTCTCAAAAAAAAAAAGAATAAATAAAAACTATTAAAACAAAATACAAATAAGAATGTTGTATATAACTCTAAAAGTAAATGTTGTTGTACAGATAAGAAAGTAATTGACTTACATTTGTAAGTAGTTTCATTAGCGATAACTTGAGGAAGCTCAGGGTAAGGAAAGCTAGCTGAAGCAACAATTCTGTATCCATTAGCTCCTGCAACTTCTTGCCAATTAAGTTCGCAAGTTGCACTGCATTTAACAGTAAAGTTCTGGATAGGATATAGATTGGCTTCTGGCTGACTCTTAACTTTTGCTATTTCAGAACTGTTTGAAGTTCCAGCTCCATTTCTAGCAATCACCTAGAAGATTAATTTAAAAAATAATATTCTTGTTAATATAAAACGATGTATAATAATAAAGTTTTTTTTTTAATGCTATAATTTTCACACCCACACTCATGCATACATTTAAAAAATAAAATTTAAATAATTATGATTAATAAAATAATAGGACATACCCAAAATGAATAATGCCTCTCTGGAGCAAAGAAAGTAGAAACAATTGCAGACTGATTTTTGGAAGGTACAACAGTGCCAACTGGTGGTAAAGGAGGAGATGAATAAATAATATATTCTCTAATCACACCATTTGGCTGGTGTGGGATTTTCCAGCTTACTTCTACAGTATAAGCTGTCTTCTGGATTGCAGATACGTTCCATGGAGGAGAAGGCACTGAAAATAATCATGTACAAAAATAAATTCAACATATATAACTGATAATGACAATTTTAATTAAGACAGAAAAAGAAAATACCCATTTTAGTCAGGTTACCAGAATATACAAAATGCTTTGTAATTTTATATGGACCTTTTTTCACAGTGATTTTAATAAGAAAAATAAGAACCTTGGAATGGTATAAGGTCTATTAATTTTTTTGTAGGAAATATAAAATTTGTACACACAAGATTTTTTAATAGATACAAAAACATGCTTATACAAACACAAATTTGAAAGAACTAGGTTGACTGGTGGACTACCCAACAAGAAGAGGCTACTATAGAAGAAGCCATCAGTCAGTGTTTTGAGCTCATCAAGAAAAGATCTTGCAAGAAAGAACTTTGTGATAAGATTGGTGCAAACCTGTTGGATAGGCCAAGTAAAATAAAATAATAGAAATTGAGAAAAGATGGTAAAGTAATGCTGAATGACATCAGCCTTGTGATTGGAATAAGGGTAACAACTGTTAGCCAATGTTTCTAGGACTCATTTGGTCCCTGTGCAAATAAACTAATATTTTCCTCTACTAGCTATATCAAGTACAGACATGAGGCTAAAAAATAACCGACTAACAAAAGTTTCTGACATTAGGGCAAAGGATTATATGGAGAATATTTGGACCTACCAAAGAATTGGGAACTGTATGAGCTCTTTAATAAGACAAATGTACTCATTCTTATCAAGATTGGAAATATACTTTGAACAGACCATGTTTCTTGAATGGATGATTCTAGAATTCATAAAATATTTATTTCAGAGGAACTGGAAAAGAGTGAAGTTTGGATGGAGTGAGTGTGGATTTGGGAACCTTCCTACAACGAAAGTTGCACCGCCAAACCGATCCAACTGGTGTAGACTTTTGGAGGCGGTCCAGATCCAAAAAGGGTTCGTTAAATCATACATTATGATGAATATATTCTGACAGGAATTTGGCATCTAGCTCTGCCCAGCTAACAACTTTGTTTATTGTTAATAATAAACAATAAACAGTTCTCCCTATTTAAGCAAGCATGGCAGAAAATATCAGATATTCTCAAATGAAAATCTCGTTTATTTATTTAATTTCATTGAAAACCTTTATCAGATAGGTACATGGCTTAAGGTATTCAGAAACCTTCGAAATAAGTTTACCATTAGTTTCTGTCATTTTTTAAGCAACTGCTATCAGATAAAATTAATCTAATGGTGAAAAAAAAAAAAATTACAGCAAAATTGTCAGTAACAAGGTTAGCATGAAAACCATTGATATGTTAATTTTAAACGAGTAAGAAAAACAATAGACAGTAACTCATTCATTTCAGAAAAGGATGAGTACAAGAGTAACTCACTATCATGAAAAATACTGTAATAAATCAGAAAAAAATAAATACAAAAAAAAACTTACGATCTTCCTTAGTGATTGCTGTGAAGTAATATGCTGGTGGGAATATTTTTTCTTGACCACTTATTCTTACATACACAGTTAAATTATATTCTGTATATGGAGAAAGTTTTTCAAAAGTGTATTCAAAGTTTGGTGTCCATGTTGCATTATACCATTCCTGATGCTGTCCATGTAGAGTAACAATAGCAATAGAAGGAAGAAATTCCAATTTTAGATTAGATGGAGAAAGGATGTACCATCTAATTGGAAGAGTGGTTGAGGTTGTGAGCTTTTCAATGGCACTAAACTTTGTAACCTAAAAAAATAAGATATTAGAAATAGTAGAAATAAATATTCTCAAAAAGCAAACAATAATTATAATAACTAGAGAAATAAGAATAACAGAATACAATTAATAGTTCGATATAAATGATTAGATATAGTAAATATCATTCTTAACATCAAATTAAAAAGAAGCTTATAATATAATTAATTCACCTGTTTAAGAGATAATTAAAAGATAGATTATTACGAGATAATAAAAGATATTTTAAAAGAAAACATAAAGTAGGAACAATGGCAAAAAATAGCAAGTTTTTGTCTAAAATTAAGGCTCTGAAATGGAATTAACTCTAAAAAACTATACAAATAAATTCTATACATGTTATTTTAAAGGAGAACCTAATCACAGATAAGAGGCTCAAAAGCTCATGAATCTATATCTATATAGCAAGGGGCAAATGGGCATGAAGCTTTGCTTGGAACGGACTAGTTGATTAGCCATAATAATGTAATGAAGCTATACCACCAAAGTATGTGCAGACTATTGGGACTGTTGGGCAAGGATGAGAAGCCATACTATCACTATAACAAATAATCACGGACTACAGAGTAATATTTCACCGCCTGGATATTTTGTTGATTCATAAAGCAAAGAAAATGGGTAGAATCATTGAAGTATCAGTACCAAGTGATACTAACCTAATAAAAAACCAGAGCCGAAAAAATTAGAAAGTACCAGGAACACCTTTAGCCGTTTTGTCAATCGCCCTTATATTGAAAAGCACAAGAGAAGGTACAGAATATTTTGGTCTCAATTTGGAAAAATTGAAATTGGTACAAAAGGCAGTTCTGCTGGACACCTGTAGAACTGTCAAAACAGATTTTAAATCAGTAAAATCTTTTACATTCCCTTGAATTTTGAATTCCGGGATGTGGATTTGGTTCGAGAGGAATTTGAGAGGAAAATAAACTGGATAATAATAAGATAAAACAATACCTGTGTCTACGTATGAAAAAAAGAAACTTTCCTTTCTAGAGATCATAAAGGCGTTAATAATTTTTTGTTTAAAATCAAATATCATCAAATCAAATAAAATAAAGATATATAGCTCAATTTAAACTTCTTTGACTAAAAATAAATTATTTTCCTTTAATAAAATTTGAAAAACAAATGCTTTGCAGGAAAATGAGGTCAATATGCTTCTTCAAACTCGAGATATAATATGAAATATCATCATCATTACATGGCGCTATGGTCCATGAAGGACCTTGGCCTCCTCAACAATTTTCCTCCACCTTGACCGATCTCTCGCTGCTCTTCTCCATGTTCTTACCCCCAGGCACTTAAGGTCTGCTTCCACATCGTCCAGCCATCGCATTCTAGGCCTTCCTCTTCCTCTTTCTCCGTCTGGAGAAATCACGTCCCTCCAGAATCAGCTTTGGGAGCCTTTTTTTGTCCATTCTGTGAACGTGCCCCAACCATCTCAATCTTGCTTTTTTAATACAAGAAACTATGTCAGGTTCTCCATATAGGTCCTTAAGTTCTTGATTCCTTTTAATGCGGAAACAATTTCCTTCCTTGGTTGGGCCATACACTCTTCTAAGAATCTTTCTCTCCCATGCATTCAATAATCTCTCATGCTGTTTGGTTAGAGTCCACGCCTCCCCACCATAGGCAACGACAGGACGAAGTATCGTCTTATATACCCTTATTTTGAGACTACGGGGTACAGCTCTATTTTGGAACACGTTTCTGAGGGACCAATAGCATCTGTTACCGTTTTCAATCCTTGCCTTTATTTCATGTTCCAGTCTGTTGTCTTCTGTAATAATGGTGCCAAGATATTTGAATGTCTTAACATTTTCAAATCTGCACCCTCTTCCTTGGAGATATCCACTGGACGGCCGTTTCCTGGATGTGAGCATGTATTTTGTTTTATCCATATTTATAATGAGCCCTGCCTTCCTAGCTGCCTCTTCCCATTCCCATAATGCTTCCAAGAGCACATTTTCATTTCTTCCTGTGATAACCACATCATCAGCATATGCGAGGTGTTGGGTCATGCTCTTATAAATACAACCCTCTCTTCTAGCTTTCGTTGTTATTATTATTTTATGCAGCACCAAATTAAACAACACTGGAGATATAGGGTCTCCTTGTTTAACTCCTTTTTTAATAGGGAAGTCTGTGGACATTTCTCCCTGGACCTTAACCATACCAGTACTATTCTGCAGTGTCATTCTTATCAATCTGATAAGTTTTTTAGGGCACCCAAGAAACATCAAGTTTTCGTAGAGCTCATTTCTTTCTATGCTATCATAGGCCTGTTTGTAATCAATGAAGAGGTGGTGAAGTTCTACGTTCCATTCGTTACATTTCTCAAGCATATTCCTGATGGTAAATATGTGGTCAACAGTAGATCTTCCAGGGCGGAACCCACATTGATAGTCGCCCAAAACTGCTTCTGCTGTTATCATTAATCTTCCCAAGAGTATTATTGATAACACTTTGTAGATTGAACAAAGCAGTGTTATCCCTCTATAATTTTGGCATTCTAATTTATCTCCCTTCTTGTGTATCGGCACAATAATGGCCTTGTACCATTCCTTGGGCATTTCTTCCTTAATCCATATTTCCAGGATTAGTTCATAAATTTCACGGTGCAACAGGTCACCGCCGTATTTAAGCATTTCTGCGGGAATATCATCAAATCCTGGTGCCTTGTTATTTTTTAATTTTACGACAACTTCTTCCACTTCTTCTGGGTCTGGTGGTTCTAGAGGCATATCATCTACTATTGGCTCCGATAAGTTTATTGTTGTGGTTTCTTGAGAATTTTCTTTGCCGGGGTTAAGCAAATCATTGAAATATTCTTTCCATCTTTCGGCTATATCTTCTCTGTCTCCCAATATGAAATATATCCAGCACAATTTTATTCCAAACTCTTATAGGCCCACATTAGATATTTTTTATTATTACTAAGAGTGGTTAATGATTACTAACAATAAATGGGCAGTCCTTTTTATATAATAATATGTTTAACATTGACATTTTGATTGTTTATTGTAAGGGAATTCAAATATCAGCTACTAGTTACAACAAAAATTCACCATAGAAAAGGAGACACTAATAACTTTCAACTAGTAAGGCTAAATTATTATCAATAAATAAACTAGAGGAATCTTATTGTCAGCAACATTAACATGAAAAAGTGATTTGTAAATAATAAAGTACATTTCTTATAATAAAGTATATTCCTTTCTCGCTCACTCCACTAGTGTGGAACCCATCAATCCCCCAATCCCTCTATAATTTAGCATGCTCCTTCACTATCCTCATTTAAATCCTTGCTTTTCTAACATCTCCTGACTTCCCAAAAAGATGCTCTCTAAGCAGGTTAATTATTTGCCTAATTGAATCAGCACTGAATAATTTATTTTGTTGTTTAGTTGTTTTTTTTTGCAAATAAGATATACATTATGTAGAGATTATTGCACACTAACTCATGGATTTAACTGTTGTTATTAACTTATTTATTCTCTTAAATTGGTTAAAATCTTATAATGATTCGTTCTTTTTATTTTTTTTGGCACTCTATAAAAACCTTATGATTTGTACTATGTAGCCTCCTGTCTAGATACATATTATATTTCATTTTTTGCTCATGTTTGTTATTCTTAAGGATCTTAATCCCAGAATAAAATTACTTTTCTATTCTATTAAACATTTATTTAATAGCAGAAAAAAAAAGTGGTGTTAATAATACCTGATAAACTCGGCTTGATGGTTTACAATCAGTTTCGTCAGTTTCATCGTAACAATCTTTGTGACCATCGCAGAACTTAAACAATGGAATGCAAGAACTTCCATCACATTTAAAATATCCATTAGGACATCCAGGCTCTTGGACTGAAATTAGGATAATACATTTTATTAACAGTCTTAAAAGATAAAAAATAGTTTAACTTATTGACACAAAGTACTACCTGTGTCTGATGATGCTTTATTAGCGCAATCCCTTTCATCTGAATGATCAGGACAATCGAATTCACCATCACAAGCTTTGGATGCTAAATAACATGTATTGGCAGGGCGACATTTGATGTGATTTTTAGGACAGCTTTGGGCACTATCACAATTGGCTTCATCTGAATTGTCGTCTTCACAGTCAACACGGCCATCACAGGTCCAAGAACTAGGAATACAATCCCCTACAATAATAAGATGTTAGCTGGTAGGATAATAATTCAAACATGATTTAAAGCGGTGGCACATAAATATTTGAAAATGTCTGATAGATTTAAACTACAAAACACATATATTACAAAATTGCCATTAATAAGTAAAACAAATATGCATCAGAAGATAACATTCCAACCTAAACATTGCAAAATTGCGAGAACACGGGGAATATGGGATCGGTGAAGAGAACAGATTTGTCCTAGGTAGTGAGTTAAATGGTTCGAGCGTTGCCACGGTGAGGCGGAAATCCGGGTTCGAATCCCGGCTGGGGGAAAATCTTTTCTCTTCAAATTAAAATATTTAAAAATTAAAGCAGTGTTTAAAAAATTATAAATAATATAATGACGTAGGTCAAAAATATCCTAAAATTAAAAGTAATGTTCAAAGAACATTCTTCCTCGTGTATACATCGCAAAATTGCGAGAAGACGGGGAATATGGTATAGGTGAAGAGAACAGATTTGTCCTAGGTAGGGAGCGACCCCGGTGGCTCAAATGGTTGGAGTGTTGCCACGGTGAGGCGGAGTCCGGGTTCAAATCCCGGCTGGGGGCAAATCTTTTCTCTTCAAAGTAAAAATAAAAATATTAGTTAATTTAACTTGTCAACGTGTAGAATTGTAGGAATAACTTGAATGAAGATTTTTTTAAGCAATAAATAAATATTTTTCAGAAAAAAAATACAGTATTTAAAATTAGTAATAAGTTTTTTTTTAAAAAGGTAAAAAAAATTAAATAAGCAAGATTCTTATTAATAATCAAAGTGAAATTGTTATTGAATTAATATTGCGTTGAGTTTGAAAGTAATGTAACACTTATAAAAATAAACATAGAGAAAATTAATCAGGTATACCTTTTTTACACTGAAATTCATTTGATTTGCAGTTATGAGGAATAGGAACCGAAGGGCGGGCTGTAGACGATGAAGTTGAATTTTTGGGTAGACAATCAATTTCATCTGATTTATCGTCACAATCTGATACTCCATCACAAACCCACCAATCAGGAATGCACTTACCAATTGTGCATTTGAACATATAATCTTTACATTTTCCCTAAAAGGATCCAGATTTAAAAAAACTTTACAAGGTTGTGAGACTGACTAGATGAGTCTAAGTTTATTAATAAAAAAACAGTAATTCAAAGGTTTAATATTTATTAAATTATATAAATCTCAAATATACGTCAGAGGAAAAACAAATGTTTGTGTTCTGATTTTCAAAATGTTAAATTATTAAGAGAAATGGAATTTATGATTGACACTCACAAAATCTACAGAGGGTTTAGGTGTTGTTGTTGTGGGTATTGGAATGGGACAATGCTCTTCATCACTATTATCACCCATTCCACAATCTGTTTCATTATCACAGACCCATGATTTATAGATACATCGCTTGGTGATTACACACTGAAAAAATTAAACAATTGATTCATGTCATTTGCAAGGTATTCAGTTTCATTACAATTTTATAATGACTAATGAAAAAATAACAATTTCATAAATGTTTATATAATGATATTTTGGTAAAATTAACATCTACCTTGTCAGGTTGAAAATTATGATTACCAATGAAAATAAGTTGATGTATTGCTAGTATTTTTAAGTTTATATTTTATTAAATGACTTTAATAAAATATAATCATCATTAGTACATTATTTATTTTTAAATAATGATCTGGAAGAAAATTTAGTTATGACAAGATTTAACAGCTTCAACCATGTTTTACAAAATTAATTCCATGATCCAAGATTTCAGAAACCATTTTCTATGTGCAAAACAAAAAAATAACCTGAAACTGAGATTCATCATCACATCTTTTATTAGGACAGTTCTCTTCATCTTTATTCAAAGGGCAATCAGGCTCCCCGTCACAAACCCAGGATTTAGGAATGCACATCTGAGCTACATCAGGACACCTAAATTCTTTATCTGAAAGAAAAAGTATGGAGTTAAAAGAAAAAAAAGAAAAGAATGAAAATGGTTTCACCATAAAAACCAAGGGATTTCTATCATAAATATCATAGATAATAATTATAAAAGTGGATACAATTTTACTAAAAAAAAAAAAATTAAAATAGTACAAAATACTAAAATACATACATATTTTATCATAAATGTAATGTATAATAATTATGAAATTAAATACATTTTTACCAATAAAACATTAAAATTATCGATTTTAGATATACATGCGGCTGGGGTACGAGTTCATTCCACAAAAAGTAGTTTTGAGATATGACATTTCATGATTTTTTTTAATAATCGTGCATTAATATCAAAATTTCTTTATACTTACATCATTTTAATGGTTTTAAGAAAAAAGAAAATATGCACAACAAAATATATAAATTTAGTAATCATTATATAGACAAGACAAAAAAAATAAATATTATAATACCTTTTATGTATTTGTTTAGAACTAAACAAAATCCCAAAACGTGGTGTTAAAATTCGGAGCTTGTTTCCAAATATTGATCCAGTAATAACTTTTTAGAAAAGAACTGACCAAAATAGTTCAAACCTGATTTCAATGGATTATTTATTGAGGACAAAAGAATTGCAATCAATATAAATATTTACACTCAATAAATAACTGATACAGAGGAGGGTAGCTCAGTTTGTAGAGCACTGAGTTGCTGTAATTAGAGTGGCCCCTCCTCCCAGGTTTACTACAAGGTCTGATGTACTTACATATTTTTCGGTTCACATAATACCATTAATAGTGATCTTTTTGAAATTAAACACCCATTGTCTAGTGTAGTAAGAAAGCAAACAAAAATAATCTTTTTTAAGCAGATGATTAAGAGCAAACATTGATATTTTATAATAGAAGTTTGAGGATAATTAAAAGGGTTCAATTCATTTGTATGTTTGGCATTGTTTTAACTTCATTTTGTGAAAACTAGAAGAACATACATACCATCTATTCTATAGTTCTTATATACAGATCAAAATTAGATGAAAAAATTGGATAACTATTAAACAAAAACTATTCCATTTGGAGGATATAAAACTGATTATTATGTTAGCCTATTTCAACCATTAGGCCAATCGAAAATTTAATTTAATAAGCAAAACCTTATAATTAAAAAAAAATTAAAAATAAGATTACAAGATTGAAAAAGACTAACCTGTACAATTCCTGGAGGCTGGAGCCACAGGGCAACCTTCTTCATCAGAACGGTCTTTGCAATCATGTTCTCCATCACAGTGCCATCGTTGAGAAATACATTGGCCATCCTTACATTGGAACTGATCTTTGGTACAAACTTCTTTAGCTAAAAACGGTATAAATTTTGAATCAATAATTCTTGCTTAAAAACTGTTTCCAAGTAATTTTAACTATGAAAATCATTAATAAATGTATCTATTATACAATTTAAAGCCTTCTTATTAGTATTAGTAAACAAAAGTTTAATAAGTTTCAAGTGCATCCATTAGATTATTCATCTTCTGCTATAGTTATGCAGTAACGATATAACTTTGGGATTACATGCTATGTAATGGTTAGCATAACAACCTTTTATGCCTTAAGTAAAAAATCGTTGGTTATGCTGTCCTTCAAAAAGGGAGGAAAAGTGGCGATCCTGAGTCTGTGTAGTGTTTGGTACATTTTAAAATTCCCTAAACTAATTATACTGGATGACTTAATCGGTGCATTATCTAATTAGCCAAATTAGCATAAAATGACATTAAATTAATAAACAAACAAGATACAAAGTTATGAGTTTTTCACCATTAGGGTTTGAATACATAAACATGATTCACAAAATATATTATAGCTTCATTTAGAGAGATCAATAATTATTTTTCTAGAGGCATAAGAAAGATAGGAAAAAGAAATATAGAATTTTATGAACACAAAAATTACTACTATCAATAATAAATGGTTGACTCTTCTTTGATTTAACAAGAAAAACAAGATAATTAATGTAAATAGATTAATTTTTAAGCGGTTGTCTTAAGAACTTAAATCAGGTAATAATTTAAGCAATAAAGTTGGTGATAGTCAGAACATAGGAAGTCAAGTCAAGTGCCAAATAAATGAATATTACAAACTGCTTCTATGAACTTACACTTATTAGAGCGATTTTTCATTGATGGCACCCTAACAAAGTTCTACATATTTAATAACTTCATGTTCAGTTAAAGCAGATTTTTTTTTTTTTAGTTAAGTACTTAATCATTAATTATTATAAGGCTGAGATGATTTTGATTAATTATTACAAAATTTAAGAATTCAATATTCTTTGATTTGTATTACATAAAACATAACTTCCAATAAAAAAGAAAGTAATCATCCGTTATAAATAATTCTTCAGGACTACCTTACATAAATAAACTTGAAATTAAGATAAGTAAAATAATTATTACTGCAATTCCATTCATCATCGCCATCAGGACAGTCCAGTTCAGTGTCACACACCCAATAAAGAGGAATACATCGTCCACTTTTACACTGCATGTGCTTCTTGTCACAATTAGCTGCACAATCGGCCTGTTCTCAGACACAAAAAAAAAATCCTATTATGACACACAATTTGGTATTTAAGCAAACTTCAAAAAATAAAATAAAAACATTAAGGATTTAGCTAGAAAATTATCTATGGTATTTATCCCCAAACCATATGATAAAGTACAATAACCATAAGTCAAATAATCTTGATTTAAACATTAGTTTTTAAAATACTAGTAAAAAAACAATAGCTAATAATACAGTAAATTTTAAAAATCGGTAATTAATGATTTACAATTTTTTTTATAATTAGTATAACGGCTTATTTTTCCACATCAGGAGACTAGGTCTGAAAAACTACCTTTTAGCAAGATTTAATATATATTTGAGAAAAAAAGACCATTGGGGATCAAGGTTTGACAGTTGAACAACTGTGAAGCGCTTTTGGGAATGCAACAGAGGCTCGAATTTCAACTCAAACAGAAAGCAATCCCCCCCCCCCATCCTGGGTTACGGGCAAGAAGGCCAGGAAGCAGGTTTTTATAAACTAATAAAAAGTTCTCATATGAATTTAGGAACATGCTCATTGGACTGATAAGGACTGAAAACTTTAGTTATTTACTGACGAATCAAAATTTGTCCTTAACTACCACAATCGACTTTTGGAATATGGGAATTAGCAAAACCAGCAATTTAATGTGGATACGGCTCAACTTGTACTCTCTTATAGAGAGAAGTTCAATAATGTTTTGGAAAAGAATATCTCATAATACTGTTCAGTATACCAGAAGAATATTTTGATACCTGTTATTCCTACTTTTAATAGGAAATTGGAAAATAATGCTCATAAAGGAAAATGTTTTAATTGATGATTAGGAATTTGGCCTAAATATTACATTTTGAGCATGTCTTATTTCAAAATATAGGGAGTCCAACACACATCATGAATATAAAAATAATGAATTTAAAAAAAAATATTTGAAAATTAATTGTAACTGTAATTTTATAAGTGGTCTTCACTTCAATTTGCATGCATGCAGTTCAGATTAGGGCTTAAGTATGATTTTCCTGCAGTTCTCCTTTAAATTCAAGAATAACTTCTGAACTATTGCTATGGGAATGGTGTCATTAGAGAGAAAAATGAACAGACCCTAATGGCATATCACTGGACTTGAATATACCTTTCTTCATTACGACACCATATAGGGAAGAGTTTGCACATCTCAATTCCTAGGAGCAAGACAAAGCTATTACCAATGTATCATTTAAAAAAATGTTTTTAAATTATTTGGTCAATCTGGACTACTTTTCCCTATTCTGTACTATGGTATAACAGCAAAGTGTAGAATGATTTTTGGAGTAGTTTTTAAAAAAACATGAAAATTCCATAACAGCATTCAAATACAGGAACGCCAGTCTCAGTTGTCAACATAAACATTTGTGAGTAATTTTATAAAAAAAATGATTCTCTTATTATTTGTCACCAAAGGCTGACACACAACAACACCTGACTTTTGAAGTAATGCGTTATTAGCCGTTTCCTAAAATTGTTTTGGTTCAGCCTCAAACTAAGATTTCAAAAGTATTTTGACTAAATAGCAATTTAATACCCCTAAAGCCATTTCAAACGTAATAACCTCATAACAATATGGTAATATTAACCTCTTCAAAATTAATAATGTAAATATTAAAACTAAAATACTGTTACCTCATCTGAATTGTCACCACATTCATTAATTCCATTGCATTTCCACGATAGGGGAATACAACTATAATTGTTTGCACAGGTGAACTGATCAGCTGTACAATTTTTGCCTGAAAACATACAAATATACAATTTATGTATGTATTACAAAATACATCTATAATTATAAGTAATTAATAATTATAATTATTATTTATTTTTTTACAGCTCTATGGTTATTTTTGATAAACTTTTATACAGCAATTATTGGTCAGGTCTATAATATGCCCTCTTTGTCCAAACTAAAACTATATTATTATATAAAGTTGAAATGTTTCTTCTTCTTAAACTGTCCTATTCATTAACTAAATGTTGGCGATGATTTTGACACACTGAAGTGATTCAAGATGATATTTCCAGGAACAACCAGTCCGATTTTAAAATTCTTTTTGCGTTAGTCTGTTTATTGAGCTTAAGGGTTTAAATGTCACACTACAACAAATAGAAACAGAGATGCAATCATAAATAAATTTCTATTTAAAAAAGTGCATATTATAAAGATCGCTTTATGCCAGTAAAAGTAAGTCGACTATTCAAACTTTATTATCATTATGATCTTTGGAATTGTCTAAGTTACGAAGCTATTATTAATATTATTATTATGAAGCTGAGGAATGTTTTAGTGATGAAGTAAAAGATAAATATTTCTTAATGTCCTTTTCTATACCACTGGTAAGCCAAACAGGATGAATTATTACTTCAGGTAACTGACTTGAAATAATTGCACGTTCATGCATACATGCAGACACTACAATTTGAATTAAGCATCAGTTTTAAAATAGTTTTTCAGTTCATAATTAATAATTTAAAATCAGAAAAAAAATTTGTGAAACCCAAGTACAGTTAATATGAATAGCCACTAATAATAAATACAAGGTTTCTTATGACATGTATACGAAATCACAAGTTTCTGCAAGCACTTTTAAAAAAGCTGATGTTCTAGTAATGTTTATAATAAAGAAATAATAAAACTTAGAACATATTTATTGTAAAAGAAATGATATGTTATGTTTCATAATAGTAAGTTAACTTTTGAAAAATCAAACCTTTTGGAACATATTATTAATACGAGGGTGGTTTGAAAAGTTCTCGGAATCACCGCTAGATGTCAGTGCTTGAGCAACGAGGTTCCCGTGCAATAATCACACATCCTTTGTGAAAACGTGGCGTGAGTGGTAGTGGCGACTCTTTGTTGTTGTTTTTTGTGTGGTGATTTATGACAATGGAAAAAACTGAGATTCGAACAGTGATTAAGTACTTTGTAAAGAAAGGTATGAAAGCAAAAGAAATTCATGCCGAATTTCAGAACACACTGGGGGACTCTGCTCCTTCATATTTAACTGTTGCCAAATGGACCAGCGAGTTTAAATTTGGTCGGGAGAGCTTAGGTGATAGTCCACGTAGCGGACGGCCAAACAGTGCTACAACCACAGAATTTAATCACAAAAGTGGATAAAAAGGTCATGGAGGATCGTTGACTGAAAGTGTGAGAGATTCCTGAAGCTGTAGGAATGTCATCTGAACGGGTATATCACATTTTAACCAAAGAACTGGGAATGAAAAAATGATCCGCAAGATGGGTGCCACGGCTCTTGACATTGGACCATGAACGCACCAGATTGGAAATGTCCGAACAAAATCTGGTCTGTTTTCTACTTTTTTATTTATTATTTATTTATGCATTAGTCTACAGGGAGACTATGTTGAAAAATAAAAGCAGTTCCACCGAGGTAAGACACTTCTTTCTAGTACATTCCGATAACTCAAACCACCCTCGTAACATTAGCCTAATTAACAATTTTTTCAATCCTTTAATTGAATAAAAACTTACTACTTTTAGGACAGGTGTGATTAGCAAAAGGCCGGGAACCATCAAGACACATGCATTCTGCAGCGATGATCGTCATGTTATCGGGACAAGCACACACAGGAGGTTTATTTTCAGGCTGTGCAAAACATAGATGAGAACAAACAAAAGAACTGTTTGTACATCCATTGGATCCTTCTTGGACACTGTGAGCATAAATCTGAAACAAAATTGGTTATTTGACAAAAAAAAAAAGACAAAAAAAAGGCATTGAACTATACTAGGATTTTTTTCATGTTTTTAAAGCAAATTGATGCATTCAAATTCCAAACACTAATCAATCAAATATGTGCCATTCTAATCGATGACCTTTTCTTACTTTTCTGGTAAAACCATAGTTCCGTCACTTTTTCATTTTTTTTTTCAATGATTGACCAGCCAGGGGAAGTTCATCTTTAACATCAAAATTTCCAGAATGAAAATGAGCTAGCCAATTTTGTCAATGATGTTCACTTAAGCACTCATCACCATAAAGATAACACAATATTCAATAGTTCTATGCTGCATTTTTCGAAGTAAAAAAGCAAAATATGTTGAAAATTACTTTCTGGAACCTCCATTTTCAAAGTACAATAACTTTTGACTGAGTAATGAGGTTACCTTTATATCTAGAATGTTCAATGGACTGTTACCTTTCAATCACACTACTCTATTGGTTCATTGAATAAGAATATGCGACTTAAAAGCCATTTATTAGGAAAAACTGATATTATTTTTCCACAACAAAGAATTATTAAGACAAACTGAAATTTGCTCACTTTAAGATCCATGAGACCCTCAAGTTCATCTGAAACAATTTGAATTCCTACTCCATGATCTTTATCTGCTACAAAGATTCTTTTCTGTTCCCAATCATCCCAGTACATTAGATCTTTGAAAACTGCCACAGAGAATGGATGGGACACTTGTTTCTGTGAAAAAAAAAATTTAATCAAGATAAAAAAATAGAAAAAAATAATTGAAAATTACTTACATGGCAATGCAGTTTTAAAATTTCTGACTGTTAATATATTTTAAAAAGTTACAGAACAGATTCAGATGTGGTAATACTTGCAATTGCTTTTAATAATGATAAAAGAAATAAATTAAACAAAAAATAAAGTAATTGTAAATTTCCAGTGTAGCTAAGCAATTTTAGAATTTTGCTATAGTTTAAATTTTTTTCTTAAGTTAGAGGACGTTTGATACAGAGACAAAATAGTGTTCAGATGATTATGTGTTTTTAAACATAATATACACATCTTATAAAAATACAAACTCAATTAAACATTTTTTACATAGATTAATCACAAATTAATGGTTGGTTCAACATTTAAGAAATAGGGCCTAAAAGCAAGAAAGTACTATTAAATCATATGATCCACTGAATTTTAAACAAAAGAGATTCATGTAATATTTTCCATTGTAGTTCCTTTGATATAATCATTCATGCGAGACCTACGATTGATAGTATTTGACTTTGTCTGTGTTCTATTACAAACTTGAATGTAGGTTTTTAACAAAGAATGGTGTTAATTTCATCCAGAAATATAACTTACTAATTAGTGCTTTTTGAGAAGACTTATCCCATCAAGCATTAAGATTTAAAATCATATTGCCTATAAGGTTAGCTTGAAGCCCAACTTAACTTTTACCAGGCTGCATAGCACGAAATGTCATTTTTTCAGGATGGAATGTAAATAGATTTTATTTACCTTTAGTGATTGATTAACATAACCTCTATTTTAAAAGAATTATCGTACCTATAATGGATTGTCTTAAAAAATTCAAAGTAGCTAAACTGGTATTACATCTATAACGCATATTAAAGTTAAATGACAATAGAATTATATTTTTTTAGAAATAAACACTAAATGAAAAATTGATAAATATGTTAATTACCACTTTCTCGACTATCTTTCTGAAATTACGGCCATGCAGATCAGCAGCAGCGATGTAATCCAATTTGGCATCTACCCAATAGATTTGTTCCGCAATGTGGTCTACTGTGATACCATTTGGCCAATATACCTGAGGTGCAGTAAAGAGCTGTTTTACTTGAGAGCCGTCAAGATTGGCTCTTCCTATTAATGGTTTCTCACGTGACCAATCAGTCCAGAACAAATATCTAAAATGATAGATAGATAAACTAAATATGGCAAAAAATTCAAAAGAACAGTTGAAACAAAGATAAAATTGAAAATTTTAACTATATTACTCAAACCAAAATTTCTATAGTAAAAAATTGATTCACTCATAACTATTAGGTCACTCTCATAGAAATAATAATATAAGGTCACTCTCATAGTTGGAATAATTTCAAAAACATTTTTTTAATTAAAAATTATATTAGATGAAAAATGGAAACGACTTTCTTCCTTATCTGGTGGTGGCTAGGTAGGGATGATCCTAGTGTTTGTACTATGACCCTTGTCTTAGCATGTGAGGTCTAAGAAATGTTGATTTACTGTTTGAGTGTTCCCCCAACCCTAAGGATTAGTAACTGATTACAGTTTGACAGGTGTGTGATGGGATAAGTAACTTCCTACGAAAAATGAGCTTACTACTCAAATTATTTAATTAGATTCATAAAGAAAACTTACCCAGCCATTGGATGCAAGGTGATTCCTCTAGGCTTATCCAGAACAGTACTGTTTAAAACAGTTTTTCTCATTCTATTAGAGAAGTCTATGTCGGTTCTGACTGCCTCAATCTTCACTAAATCACTATCAACAAAGTACAACAAATGGGATATCCAATCATAAGCTATTCCTTCCACTGACTTGAGACCACTTTTCACGAGAACCTCGGGAGGATTCTTTCCAGATAGACATTGTCTCTATAGAGAAAAAATTTGTAGAATTAAAAAAAAACTGTAGTGATTGAGTTGTATAAAATTTATCACTTTAATCTTACCAAATTAAAACAAAATAAAGTATAGAACACAAACAGTAAAACCTTTCATTGCCAGATTCCTTACTATCTGAGTTTTCGATAATGGAAAAAATATGATAATAATCATTAAAATAAATAAGAAATAAAATTACTTAAGAAATTATTTTACTATCAATAATGTATGGCATGTAACTGGTGAAATTTAAAATTATTTAATCAATTTAATTATATTGACAGGGCCACAAACACCATGCCTACAACTCTACCAAATTCAATCTTTGAGTTTGAACAATATAATGTCTTATCATTATAATTAGTTATGGATGTTTTTTTTTGTCTTTTTATCAAATACAAGACAGTTATATAAAAGTTAAGCTAATGCCAAAAAACAAAACAAAAACCCAATAAAACAAATCAAAAGACTTAATACTTACCACAATGATATCTTTTTGTAAGTCACCATAAAAGAGGCAATTGTTTTTCATGTCAAAATCGATAGCGATTACATTTTCTAAATTTTGTACAGGTAATTCTTCTGGAATGGGTTTAGCATCCGCAAGATTAAATCTCAGTATCTGTTTTTTTAATGCCAGAATTAAGAAATTAGAAGTTTCACTGTAACATAATAAAATTTATTGTTTGCATGATTATTTTTCAATTAGTTAAAAAAAATAAAACTTAAAATGTCTGAGTTTTAGAAAGAAAAGTGTTTTCAGTAGCATGGTATGTTAACAGAGTTACTTTCATGGGTGTTTAATAACTTATTTTTCATTATTTAATTAATCAGTTGAAAAACTTGTTTACTGGTCTGACCAGATATTTTTCAATCAGTACAAGACTTGTGACAAGTGAACGGCAAGAGACAAAAATAAAGAATTCTTTGAAAAAAGCAGTTGACTACCTATGGCACTGGAAAAACTGGTAGTTGCTTTTTTGAAAAAGGATAACTTCTTTGATCAAAATGGAAAAAAAAATATCTTAACATTTGCTAATGGCTAGGATTTGAATAAACAGTTTTACTTACTTAAATGGACAAGGAATCTGTTCAGGAAGGTACTGCCAGTCAAACCCATTAACACATGCATCCCCATCAATCTTTCTATAACCTTTAGTTCTATTATAAAAAGCTCCAGGTCGGCATGTATCAGGGACTTTGTAAGGGTCGTATGAAGTAGACTTGTTTCGAATACAACCAGCAGAATTTACATGACGCAGAAATCCAAAATCACTAAAAAGATTTTCAGAATTAGATAAATAGATATGTGCTTAGTTTTACCAACAGCTTTCAAAATAATATTGCTTATTATTATTACACTAGGATTAATTTTTAAAAAAAACTTCCTGTATAAATTTAATATTTATAAATAGAAAAACCATCTTCATACAATTATCAATAATTTAAGGTTCTACTCCATTTTCGTGATGCACATTTTCTAAATTAAAATATACAATATTTTAACAAATAATTATTAAAATACAAAATAGGCCAGAAGCATGAAGAAATAGAAGAGCAGTACTTCTAATAATAGAGAGTACCACTTTAAGAATTGTGAAAACACTCTAATTAATTATGGCTGTTTAAGTCAATAAATATATTCATACATTTATAAAGAAAAAATAAAAATGATATAAAAACAATATATAGTTTATATTATAATATATATATTGTAGCAACTGTCAAATGAAGTACAAGAGAGACTTCAAGCAATTAACCCTTTAACTGCTAAAGAGGATATATGCCAGCACAAGGGAATGTGCCCCCTTTGCTAAAGAAGATATATGCCGTCCTGCATCACACACGCCCTCAGTGCTAAAGACAATATATGGTGTCCTGAATCACACACGCCCTCAGTGCTAAAGACGATATATGCCATCCTGCATCACACACACCCTCAGTGCTAAAGACAATATATGCCGTCCCACTGCTTTTCTATCTATTTGCTAAAGCTGAGTATAGACGATGCGACATCGTAACGTTGGTTTTTGTATAGACAAATGCTTTAAAGATTTTCATAGAAAATTAAATTATTAAGGAATAATTTTTAGTATTAAAAAAAAGTTCCAGTGTCGGTCCATAGCCCGAATCAAAAAGGAGGATGGAAAGAATGAAATACGTCAACAGATAGTAGTAAAGGGGCGTAATGAAGGATAAAATGGAGGTAAAAAGTATGTAGCACAGGCCGGTAGACAGGTAGCCGGCCCACTTAGCGCTGTGATAGACGTAAAGCTCTTCATTCGCAGCAATTAAAGGGTTGAGAACAGATTGTTAATTCCATCCGTATTCTATGCTTTGCCCAGTACAGGGTTATTATCCAATCAGTTAATTGCAAAAAATAATTAAAGATATAACTACATCTTAATTAAAATTTAAAAAAACAAACTAAAAATAGTTAGAGTAAGAGTAAGTAAATATGTTCGTAGGCAAGCGAGTGATAATAACCAATATGGACTAAATTGACTTTAGCATGATTTTGATAAGCATATACAGAGTTACTCGTGTAAAAACAAAATATTGAAAGATCTATTATTAAAAATGGTCTAAGGAAACTATACTAGCCTAAGGAAAAGAGTAGGTTAATGAATATTTGTAAATACAATATGTAGTAAAAAATTTCAATAGTGTAATTATTAGCTATGATATTATATACTAAATTGCAGAAATTGTGCATCCTGAAGGCAAGGAACATCAAAAAGTCAATGATTGTACAGAGATTTGTTTCTACTAATAAATCAATATTGTCAACAGAAGTTTTATCACCAATTAATAAATAATAATATTTATAATTTTCATCTTGAAAATATTGATATGCTGGTTCATATCAGCATAAAGTTTTATGCTACTGAATCTATACATTTAAGGTATACCCTAAATATAAGTGTAAAACTTAAATAACAGGCTTGAATTACAAAATGCTAAAGTCAGTTTTATCATCTAATAGAATAAGCGACAAAACTCAACTCCTTTTAGCATAATGTGATTCATTAAATATTAAAAATAAAATAATTTTGATCTAGCAAAAGTATATTCAGATTAAAAAATTAAAATCAGAGCAAAATTAATTAAGAGAAATATTAATTGAATCAATACATATTTATTCAACTAGTACCATTCAAAGTCTTCAATATCACATGTACAAGGCTGTTTTAGGATTGGTCTATCATAGTTCTTTCCGTTGAAACAATTAGAATGCCTAATACGACGTTCAAATGTTTCTTCCAATCCCATTACGCATGACATCTTAATTTGCCTGGATTTAGAACCACTAGAAGGAATCCACATTTTGTAATCCTCTTTTGTACAATTATAAGCTGAAAATCAAATCAAAGTACTAATATAGAAATATTCGAATGGTAAACAGTTACAAAATTCAGACAATAAATGCCGCATTCTTGGTGGCTTTTACAAAATCACACTTTTTATACAATAACAACATGTTTACATATATTTCATTCACAATAATCGTATTATAGGATTGATTTTTACCAGAATCAATGTAAAGTCCTTTGCATGACATGTGACAGTATAAAGACCCCATAAAAAAACGGAAGGTTCAAATATCCAAAATATCTTTCCCAATATTTTTTAATTTAATAAGAAAGCTTTTACAAATGATTTGAGGGGTTGTGATTATAAACAATTATGTACCAAAAATATATTTGTGATAGAGTAAAAAACATACAAATTCACCTTACTTTACCTTATTTGAAATAAATTTTTATCAACTTTTCATTACTATACTGCAATAATGTTTTCATTTGAAAAACTCTCGAGAGCAATAAATTGGTCTAACATCACTAAGAGAAACACTTGTTAGTTCAGTTGACTATACTGGGACAGTTATAATTCTTTCTATGGTTCCCTACTTGTTACTGATGCCAATCTAACTGTTTCTGAACATTACAGATCAAACATAATTTTTTTAATAGTTTCCCATACTCTTCCAACGGTGATTTTTTTAAAATAGTTGAAATTTTAGATCACTATTACTAGATAAAATTAGCACGATAACCGTAATAATAATTTTTTAAGTAAGAAAATAATTTAATTAAAGGATATTCCATCCTAAACCATTAATGCACTAATATTAAGAAATTAGAATTAACTGTACTTACAAAATGCATTCTTCAAATCAACATTAATTATCATCCAACCATGTTTGTCGATTTTTGAACCAAACACAGTGAACCAGGTGGTATTTTCCCCTGGTTCAGTCATGAGATTATAAACACGAATAGTTTCATTGATAAACTTTAAACTATTCCACTTTTCTCCCTCATCAGTAGAATACAAAAGTTCTTCTGTTTCACCAGTTGATTTGAAATATTTGACAGCTGTCATGATTCCGCCATGATCTCCAAAATTATAGATGTAATTTTCTCTGAGAACCTACAATAACACATCAAATCATAGTTGTAATTTAAGAAATGTCCATTGTATAATAAATGTTAAGATTAATTTAAATAATGGTTATATACTTTTTTCCAAGTTAGTCCAGCATCTCTACTAACAAATACTCCAGGAATACCCTTAAGTGAAGATCCTAAAACTCCTGTAGCTATGATTAAACCTGGTGCCGAAGCTGAACTTAGAATTGGAACAGTTCTTGTAAATGGATATAAGTTCATAAATTTTTGGGTTAAATGGAGTGTGCAGTTCTGAAAAAAAAAAAAAAATACAAAACTGATATGATGAGGACCAGATAAAAAAAACAAAACTAAAACAATAGAAAAAATGAAATACATAGAGAAACTAAGCTGGAAAATTAAAATTCTACTTCTTAGTAACTAACTAATGCTTCCATGTTTTTATGAATGTTTTAAAAACCTAGATATGGAATTATAATAAAACACATATTTAACTTTTATCATAAATTAATTAACCTATGAATTATGACGGAGACCATCTACTTACTGAAGGACTACAGTTTGGAAATGGGCGACCGGTTTCATCAACGGTCGGAGGTATGATAGTTCTCCATTCAGCACCCCAATCAAAAGTAATAAGAGTTCGCAGATGTTCAGGATTAATGTTATCACTCTTTGCTAATGGTGTAACCTAGAATAGATTAATATTTTTTAGAGAGAGAGGTAGAGAGCACTAATTTCTAATATATATTTAAAGCATTGCATTAGAGTATTGAGAAACAACAGAGATGGAAGGAATTGTTTCAGGTTACGCCAAGCTCCTTCCCAAGAGAATGAACTGGCAGTAACCATGACCTCACAGCCTCAATCTAGATGTGACTTGATTTACAATTTACAATTTGTTTGATACATTATTATCAAGATGTTAGCAACTCAAATTTTAATTAAATAAGATATAAAAACTTCAGAAAAAATTAAATCAATATACCTGAGAAGCAAGATAAACTCCTCTAATGCCTTGTACTTTGTGAAGATCAGCAAATGTTTCTTCAGCAACATCACTGAAATTATCGATAATCATAATTAATGTGTGCAATATAGTAGTAACTAAAGTTTCAATTTAAGGCAGAAACCTATTATAAAATTATATTTAAGTCTAATATAGGCATGCATACATATATCAAATAAAAATGATTGGCACCGATAAAATTGTCATTTAAATAAACAGTTTATACACCATACTCAATTTTATAAGGATTTATAAATCCATTATTATTTTTTATTAATTATAAAAAAATTATGGTAGAATGCAAGAGTGTTGCCACTGTACCAAATGATGCCACCATTTAGTAGTATTTGTGACAACTAACTACTTTGAATTCAGAAGTGAAATTCGCAATAATAGGAATTATTAAAACTATTGTTCCAGTCAATATGAAATTCATGATAAATTAGAGTGGATCTATGATAAACTACCACAAAGGTAAACTTGAGTGGTTATATAGATTAAAATACCGCAAATCTATATAGAAATAACATCAGGGATGACAAAGCTAAGGGGGAAAAAGTAAAAGTTTATTTTATCAGGAAAATGGTCCCCCCCATTGGCAAAAGCCAAGGCAATGGCAAAGCCATAACAGATAAAATAAACTCCAGCATACAGTAGTAAGAGTTGGTCACCTTAAAATATCTTTGGCTAAAAAAGGTCTTTAAAATTGTAGTTTATATATTTAGTTTGGTTTTAGATATGAATTAAATGTATTTGATTTTTAATTATAGAATCCTTAAATTAAAAATGAATTTGTGATAGGGATCAAGATAAGATTTAAAATTTTTAGAAACAATAGATGATGTCTACAAAGATATAGACAAATTACAGGCATAGATTAAAGGTACTATAAAAGAAACTTATGTCTAAAGAAAAAAGAGAGTAAAAAGAACAAACCCTGGGTCGACACTGACTGCCTCCACAAAAGTGTAAAAAGAAAAGCCCCCAAATAACAACAAAGTTAACTTCTAAACTTTAAAAAAGAAAACATCTAAAGTCCTCAAAAGTAAAAAAAAAGAGAGTGACTAAAGAGTAAACAAGGAAAGTAGAAACCAATAGAATAAAAATAAAGGTAAAAAATAAATACAACAACGGGGAAAGAGTATAAATGGTATGATCCAATAATGAATAAATTTAGAGATGATATAACAGTATATAAATAACAGTTTCTTGGGTAATCCTCTTGACATTTTGATTAAGTTTACAAATCTCTTTTAGACCGATAATAATAAAGAAATCTTTGACTAGGAAAGTAATGAACCGTTTATAGAGGGGCCGAGTAAGGAGAAAATCAAAATATCCATAGGAAAATTGAAGTAGTACTAAACAGCAAGGATCGAAACCATTCTTAATGAATTGGTAAAAGCAGGACCTTTGGTTGATCAAGTTTCGGTTAAAAAATTTGGGAAAATATAAAAATGTCCATACAATGGAGGGAATCTGTACTTATTCGAATCCACAATAAGGGTCTGAAGACATGCTGTGATAACCATTGTGGAATCTCAATTCCTACCAGCCAAACTATAAAATATTCTTGTTAATCCTAAATATTCGAATTACACAATAAGCCAAGGTCGTCATCAGAGGTTACCGCTTTGGATTTAGACAAAACTGTTTAATTACTGATCAAATATTTTGAAAAATGCCATATACAAGAGAAAAAATGACTAAACAGGGTAGTCCATAAATCTTAAAAAGGCTTATGATTTCATCTACTGCCATACGCTGCATAACATATTGGTTAAATAGTGTTTACCGAAGAAGTTAGAAGTAAATCTTTTCAGAAAGTGCATGATCAAAAAATTTAATAACGATAGAAGTAATTATATCTCAGAGAAATCTATGCCACAACATGAACCAAGGTCTTTTGAGTTTCATCTCTTGAGGTATCATAACTAATAGAAGCCAATAATAACAATAATTTTAAATATAATATTAAATTAGTAACAATTTAAAGAATATTTTATTAAAAATTTTACAATTGAATTCAAAGCAGATAGTTATCATGAATTCTGCTATATAGCACTAGTGCAGCACTGTGAATTGATAATTTCAACATCCCTCTGGAGTTAAATCAACATTAATATTTTATATTTTAAAGTTAAAATACCAATAAATTTTAAATGCAAAGTACAATACCTTAGCCATGACTCAGTCCACATTTTGTGAGGGAAAAAACAGAATAACCTCTCCAATGATATTCTAAATGTATAGTTGCTGCCTGTTACCACTTCAGAAATGTATAAATTACAAAGAGTTTCGCTATGGGCCACAGCAACCATAACCCTTACATCGCTAACATCTGTTACATGAAAATTTCCTTTTTCAAGCCCTGAGTCAAATATTGCTTGAAAGAAATCACTACCTCGATAGGATATATAGAGATCATTATTTGTCTAAAAAAAATAATAATAATAAAAACCTTATTATATAACTTCATATAGGTTAATATATATATAAATAATGTGAGTTGTACATGAAAATTTAGATGGTTGTGCATATGTATAAAAGTGTACATGCGTAAATTTACAAATACAAAACATGATAAGAGTATTGAAGATACTACTATGTTTAAGAAAGATCATAAAACATGTAAAATGTTTAAATAAATTAAATTTGGGTGTTTAACTTGGTTTAAAAGTATGTAAAAAATAAATGATTGAAATTCAGGAACTTAAAAAGGAGGAACTAATTTATCCAATAGAACTATTACCGCATAAAACAATTTAAAATGGGCTATAAAAGTGCTTACAATTAATTATTTTAGACATTTAATTTAAACTAATAGGATTTAAAATATTAAATTTTTTTGTTTTCTATCTCTAGTGTAAATGTAAATTTGATTGAATTTAGACTTTACTTACAGGAGATAGTCTTCTGGTTACAAATATGAAATCCCCACTTAAAGTAAATTGTTCAATGTTGTGCATCTTTACAGTTAAACTAGGCTGATTGCTAGTGACTAAATCGCCGAGAGCAAGGAGAGTTGTATTTCCTGAAGGCTCTATTCGTTGTACCTGAAATCATAACACTATGTATAAACATATTTGAAATAATAATTTTACTGCAATTGATATATTTTAAATAGAGGAAGTGTTTTCCTGAACTAAAAATTAGTTAAATCAAGATGTATATAAAATTATACGAGCTACCAACTCTGTTAAGAGAAGGTTATTAACCTGTAGGATAATGATGTTTATGATATAGAGTTCGGCTAACTAAGAATTCTGTAATATTTTGTGGCATGCCTTAATATGGGGAGCCCTTATTTAGTTGTAATTTTAACACACTCTATAAAAAGGGTCAGCAAGTGTCACCTGTGTGGTGGTTAGCAAAACAACCTTCTGTGCTGAAGGTCACGGGTTTGGTAGATAGTCACAGGATCTTTTAAAGGAAGTAAAAAAGCCTTGGTTATGGCATCCTTCCTTCGGAGGGGGTGTAAAATCTGGGTCCTGAGCTTGTGGAATGTTCAGGTACATGTTAAAATTTCATTTCCTAATTATACCTTAAAGCAAATATTATGACCCCATAATCATTGTCTGCATAGCTATAGTAGCAGAAGTCATAAATAAATAAAATATGTTAAATAGAATAGAAAAGTAACTTTATTCTGGGACAAAGTCCCTTTAGAATAACAGATATGAACAGGAATAAAAAACATAATATTTATCTGGCCAGAAGGCTAAATGTTACAAATCATAAAGCGTGGAAACATGACAGAAAACAATTTAAAAAGAAATATATAAACAAAAATAATAGTAAGTAAATAAATAGTACAGATCTTGACAGGATATTAAGCAATTATAGAGAATAGATAAATCCATAGCTTTTGAAATTGAATGCATGAGCTAGCATTCAATAATTTGTTTACATGATGTACAGCTTTTCAAAGAGCAGAATTAAAAGAACTAGATAACACAATGAGTTATTATATACATTGTATTCTAAGCAAATGACTAACCTACCTAGAGACTATCCTTTTGGGAAGCTAATAGATGTTGATACTGCAAGGATTTGAATAATGATAGAGAGAGAGTATGACGGATATTAGGAGGGATTGAGTTCCACATTGTGGTGGAGCGGGCGAGAAAGGAACGTTCGAATGCTTTAGTTCTGTGTGAACGTATATAGAGATCAGAAAGGCGGGATCTTGTTTTATGGTGTTGAACTGATGATTTGAATTGGAGGAGACTGTAGATATATGAAGGGTGTTGAGAGTGAATGGATTGGTATAAGAATGAACCGAGGAAATATTGTCTTCGGAAGGGAGGGAAGAGCCACTTTAACCCATCATAGAGGTGGGAGACGCGCGATCGCTTCGGAGTACCAAGCACAAATCTTAGAGAGCAGTTCATTATTCTCTTTAATCTGTCTTCAAGCATTTTAGAGAGGCCTCCATATACCACGCTACAATAGTCAAAGTGGGGGAAGATGAGAGAAGAAACGAGAAGCTTACGGGAAGATTGTGTAAGGAGATGACGAGAACGATGGAACAACTTCAGGGAACTAATTGTCCGTCGGGATATTTGGGCGATGTGGGATTTCCAGGAAAGGTTTTGGTCGATGGTGATGCCTAGGTTTTTCACCGAGGAGGTAATCGTGATAGGAATATCGTTTAGGAGTAATGTTGGGAGGGCGTGGATGGATGTAAGGAGGGAATTGGAACCTAAAACAATGGCCTGAGTTTTAGTTTAAATAAATAAACAAACAAACAAAATCTGGATAGGCAAAATTTAGAGCTCTCAATGAAGCATCATCCGATTAGCCATAGCAGGATAAAGTGACGTTAAATGAACTAGTAATAAAAACAAACAAAAGGTTCAGGACCCATGTTCTATACTTTTAAATATTGAGAAGGGTTAATGCTTAGGCTATTTTGATTAAAGCCATTGATCATTATTTCAAGTTTGAAATTGAGAGCAAGAAAAAAAAAATTAGTTTAGTTAAAAAACAACTACTTTTACACATCTCATTAGTAAATACTTTTAATGATAAATTACATTATCTCAGCACTCTTTTCCTGGTCATTGCCCCACATTAAGTTTCACAATAGACAGTTTAAACATTTAATTAACATTCATTTAATTATGGTAATTACCAATATATTATATTTTAACAAACAAAAAAAAAAAGGAAAAAAAATCACCAAAGCTATTACTAAAATATTCAATCAACCAATCAAAACAATTACCATTTATGGAGAAGTTCATGGAAGCAAACATTGATTATTTTCTTTGTTAGTTTTAGAAGTATCGAAAAAAAAAAGAGAAACTCTAGCATTTATAATTATCACTTTCACATGAATGGTTCACATTATTTTAATTGTGATGTAATCAACACTTATGAAAAAAAAGTGATACAATCGTAATCATCATTTTCCTGGTAGCAACATTTTTTTTATAAAAGACCAAGAGATTAAAAAAAAAAATCAGAAAATTTGAAAATTTAGTAGTAAACAGTATTTTGCATTTGTATTAGCCAAATAAAATAGAAAAATATTGACACAGTAAATTAGCTACTTACGAGTAAAGATCTCGTGGGAGTGTCAGCCCAAGTTCCAGTCCATCGCTCAGCCCATGAATAAGATTTTACAAATTCTTGAACCACAGAAAAAGAACCCCCAAAATCACGAGTAATCCATAGCTGCAATAAATCTTATTTTTATTCATAATATAATTTTAGCTAGAGAAATAATAAAATTTATTAATACAGTAATATGAGTATAACTATTAAGTTAGATTTTATACACAAATTAATAACTAGAAGTAAATATTTACATGAGATAATAATAATTTGTAAACTAAGAACATAATATGCTTACACAATCATTTTTAATGCAAATATTACATTAAGTTAAAAACAGCCTCAATTCTCCTTACTTATTTAGAATAACCGGATTCCTCTAAATAAATGGTACTTTTGCATCACAAACATACATATGACATAACTATAGTGAATAAGTGGTTGTGTCAGATTTTGTTCAGAATAAGTTAACTGTACTGAGGGAAGCGGAATCGTGAAATGTAGTTATAATATAAGTAATAATTCTATTTCAAGCCAAGGCCTGACATAACCACTTATTCACTGGGGCAGCAGAAAAATTCTTTAAGCAATCATAGTTAATACCTTGTAACTTAAGGACTTGTATACCGTAAAGTTATAACCACAAACTTCAAGACAAAGGATTCTTCAATTGCATAACATTGAATTCATATTGAAAATGAAAAGTTTACAAGAAAGTTGTTCAGTTATTGTTTAATTTATTAGCACTAAATAATATTAATTGTATTTAGGAAGGACGAAAGAAATCAAATTCTAACCCTCTTGACTTAAACTTAACTCAAATACACATTAGGCCCTACACAGGAAATAAGAAAGTTTACAAAAGCACATCAACATTACTAAAATTAAAATTATACAAAAAATAATGAAGCTTGAAAAAACAAAACAAAGCAGTTTAAAAAACTGGTCGTGTTGACCTATCCTTAACTTAAATACAGATCAGACCTTATACAGGAAGTAAGGCACTTCATAAAAGCACTAACATTAGTTTGACAAGTCATGCAATTATGAAACTTACAAATACTAAGCAGTAGTAAATTATAAGAACTTACCGTTTTATTCACATCGTATGCAAGAAAAATGAAGGGATCTTCAGGGTAAAACAAGATTTCCATGGGTTGAAATGATGGCTTGACTTTGGTAATTTGTCTTCCATAATTTTTTGTAACAAAAAATATCTGGTTATATTTGTCCAAGAAAACCATCTATTAACAAGGAAACATAGATTTATTAAAATTTATCTATCCAAAGGGATATGATTCAATATAAATATTTACTATAACTTATCTTACATAATTTTGGTTTCTTGGATGGTTGTAAAATTTTTCAACAGAAGCATACGATCCATTAGAGTCCAGGGTAAATGAATCAGTAAGATTTTTGAAATTCACCCCATAATCATAAGACACATAAACAGCAGAAGGGGTAGGTTTCTTACTTGGAACTATAGGGTCAATATTTCGAGCAAGGCAAATAAATACATTGGAATCATTACCAGGCCAATGGACTAATAACTGCTGATGATTATCCTTTAAGTCCGTAGGCTGAAAAAATAACGAGTAACATAAAAATTAGAAACATGACTTCCAACGATTAAATAGAACTACTTTACTAAAATAAATTAGATAATATTATATTCATGCAAAAACCAGTAAAGTAAAAGCTTACATTCACAGTGATGTTAGAAGGAGGATCTGCACTTCTTTTTTTAATAACATGTTGATCAATTGTCTCCTTGATTCCACTCTCCTCAATCCGGTTTACCACGAAATAACTGTCTTTTGGTCTAAGACCATGATCAATACTTAAAGCAAAACAATGACTAGCACTGATGATGAATGCAAAAATGAAAGGCCATTTTTCATACATATTTTCAAGCTGGAAGATAATACTTAACGTGAAATATCATTAGAAGATAGTATGGTTAAGTTAAATCGAAACCAGCGGTTTAAATCGAACTGACTAAAAACTGCACCAAGACTGATGTGAGTCAGCAAACATTAGCTGATATGACAGGGAACAGAGAGACACTAACCTTGTTGATTACTTGGTTATGTTACGTCACCAGATAAGAAAATGTAGTTCCTCTCCAAGCAGCAAGGTGCGTTGTTGTTTAGGAGGACTTAAAGCAAAAGAATTTTCGGAAGTTGCCAGCAGAATAGAAAATAAAATACCCAAAGTTAAAAAAAAGGACTTATTTGTAGTCAAAATGTAATTTAGATATAATTTAAAAGTTGTAAAATAATTAAAATCGGAAAGAGAGGGGGAAAATACTAGCAGTTTCTGCAGGTAAACATTTGATGAAAAAAAGGTTTCAGCATTTTTTTTAACTCTTAAATTCTTAGGTTCATTATTGAAAATAATAAATAAAATAAGAGAAATAACTGTTTGTCAATTACGTCACAAAATGAGAAAAAACGTACAAAATAAATGTGGACAAATACAGTTTAATTGTTTGTTCTAAAAACAAGCAATTAGCTTACACTTGTGTAAAAAATACTTATTAGTGACAGCGAGGGGCTTTCTTGTATGTTAATTTAAAATAAACGAAAATTACACAATCCGTTTAATTGTTTAAAATGCATCGAACACCTATAATTGATCCATAAAAATCACTGGACCTAATTTTATTACATCGCATTGTGTTTGTTTAATAAATGAAGTTTCGGTTAGTGATGTAATCTTCAGAATTAGTCAGGACTATAAATATGGTATCGCTCTAATATGATTTTTAACACTTGTTAAGGATCGCTTTAGCTCAATTACAAATTTACAGTAATATTAACAGTATCTGAAACTTCTTAAGTGGTAATTATTCCGCAAGTTGTATCTTCGAATTGTGTCACAACAAGTTTTAACTTTTCATTTGTTCTCCTTTTAATATTTTCCAAAAATATAAGTTATGATGAGCTTTAGTATGGGAAAGAGGATGTAATTATGAGAAATGTTTATACTTCGGTAATCATTTAATTTAGAAATGAACGTTTCAACAAACTTATGTCGTTTACACTTCGAAAAAAACAACAAAAACTTCGAAATGTAAAAAGAAGTTTTATTTCATTATGAAATGATTACCAAAATCTAATCTTTACCCATAATTACATTCTCTTTTCCATACCAATGCTCCCGACAACTTTTATTTTTGGAAAATATTAAAATTGAAACGAATAAACCGTCAACAACTTTTAACTCAACTCGTAGCAACAACCTGCGGAATAGATACCAAATTTCCTCCTTAAACGCTAGAAAATTCAAAGAGTGATTATCGTAATTTTTGGTATAATTAGTTGGACGATCTTTTGTCTTATGTACTTGTTTAAAATTTAAAACATAATTGAAATAAATAAAGCGATAACATAATTGAAAACAAGGCGTTTTGTGCATTGTGGCTGGAGCAAATGCAGTAGAGGACTAAGCATTACAAAAGCGAAATTGTGAGTATAAAATTAGAGAATGAAGAACTTGATGGTTTCGGTGAAATACAGATTTCTCTACAACCAGATCAACTATGTAATAAGTAAATAGACAGGGGAATGGAAATAGCATCTAATCAGATGATGGGGGGCTCTTAATCTTGAGCGTTTCGATAGGATGGCTGAGCAACCGGGCATTTAAGGAACGGCTATAATTCTGGATTTCACCATTAATGATGTGAATATTGAGTAGCAAAAGAAAGGATCCAATGTGGTTTTTTAATCAAACTGTTCAGGAAATATTTCAGCAGAGAATGGAAGGCCATGTGAGTAGATACTTAAAAACCCTTCAAGAACCAGAAAACATCGCGGAACGGATGTCACATAAGTATGGGATTGGTTGCGATTAGGAACTCAAGCAAGTAACTTTAAGAAACGGTGAGAAAGAACAGGAAGTCTATCAAAACAGAAAGCGCTAATACGCTGAAGATCTCTAGTAAGAGCAGTACGTCTTTATCAGTCCTGTAACGAGGGTCTTTTTGAAAATATTCAGCTACATCACGGTCTCTGGCGAAAAATAAATGTGTCCCAGTTCTTCGAAGATTGGCCATTGTTTGCGGGATTGTTAAATCTGAAGAAATTTATAGAAAGGGAAGTCGCATAATGAGGTCTTGCGACCAGACTAAACGGTTTTTGTGACGATTTTGGACATATGGTTCGTAGAGTTTGATGTCGAGAGCTGTGGAAAGGGAAAATTTAAGATCGGTGAGTGCACAACGAGTCAAATACAACCACAAAATCTAGTTGACAGTGCTCTTACTCATTGATATAGCTTTAAAATCTAACCTGATACAGCTCTTAGAATATTTTTGGTCTCTAAACAACAAAAATAAACTGATAAACATTTAAAATTCCTAGGATGATATCGAACTCTTCTTTGCAACAGCAAAATTTGAACCAGTCCATAAAATCCGAAGAATTATTCGTTTTAAGTTTATATATATTTTTTTTTTCAATCAGCCTAGTTCATTATTCAATATTATGTTAACCTATGGCTTAAAAATTAAATCAAATGAAAATAACCGATATCGTTCTAAGTTAATTAGTATTGGTTTTATTCTCTCCTTTTTTTTTTTTAATCGGCTAGTTTATAAAATTAAAGAAGATTGGATAGGATAAGAGTTGAAAAAAAGTCTTAGTTATATTCTTATCATCGTGCATCATTCGCTATTGTAAGTATATTGAACTTCTGGTTGCCCTTCTGGCAGCACGCCAATTCGATATCTCGTGACCAAGATAGTAGAGTTCGAAGGGAATGATAAAAAAATCAAGTTGGCAAACGAACTGTTATGTTCTTGTCTGGAGATATGATATATTAGCTCCTTCTCTTTCTTTATCACCAACCCCTATCTCATTCACCCTTACGAGTAAATCTTATGTAATATAAAAATTACGACGCATTCTTGCTAATGTTCATTCAATAAGAAATAAATTCAATAAGAAATTTAGTTAAGAAAGTTTCGTTAGTTTAACATAATAAATATACTCATTAATTATATAGAAAATAAAAACTAAATAAAAACTACAGTTATGGGATCTATGTCAAATACAGTTATGAAAAATCAAACTGGCTTTGTGACCAACGAGATTAGTGTAATTTATTTCTCTTGCTATGTTGTTATCATTTCATATAGACTTTCGTACAATGATTACATTTATTAGTGATATTATTATTGTGATTTAGTGGTATCATACATTTATTTGTTAGATGTGGGAACTTCTAATGGACCAAATAATTAAAATAAATTATAAAAGTTAGACTAGGAGGTATGAAGTGTGATGTGAGAAGTATTTATTGTGTCAGTTTATTTTTATTTCGAGGTGGCGAATTTCGCAAATCATGACGCAGCTGTCTGTAAACAACAGCTTTAAAATGGATTGCAGCGAATGCTGGCCAAGCGCGCCTGAAAATATTTACTTCCAAGACAGTATCATAACCTCTTCCTCATCGTTATTTAGTTATAACATAATAAAACATTTATTATATTAAATAACCAACTTTTTTTTTTCACAATAGAACAAAAGTTCAAAAAGTTATATCTGTTGAGAAATTTAATTAAAAAAATCTTATTCAAATAAATGCTTCACTCCTAATTTCCTGAGCAATTTTCAGGGGTTTATATTTTATATTGTATTTAATTTATGATTTAACAAGGCCTTGAGAATATGAACTAGGAATAAAATGTTTGGAATTAATTTTTTTGTTTTATTGAGCTTTAATTTCGAATTAATTTTTTAAAGAACATTATAAAGTTAAAAAAAAAACCATATAGTTATATTTCCAATTGATGGCATAATTTCTTCACATCGATCATTTGGGATGACAAAGTTCCAACTGACATAATTGAAACTGAGTTGTTAATGTGACAAGATACTAACTTTTGTAGCGAGTAGAACATACTCGTGCTGAAATATGTGAAGAAGTAGATAAATCTTTTAAGCAGTTTTCAATGATCGTCTGCAACAGCAGTTTCTTAGCAGCATTAGCTCAGAAACAGTAAATCAATAACAAAATACTGACCAAAGGCACTTCATGGTTTATAGAAATTCATTTTTTTTTTCTATGACCCAAACATTTTTGTTACTTTAAAAGTTCTCATGTAGTATACAATTTTACTTATAGGCTTTTTCTTAATAATTATTAAGATTACTATTCGAAATCAATCCTCTAGTTTTCTTTTATGTAAAAACCCATTGCTTATCGGTGGCATTTTTTCGAATAAAAGGGCAATTTTATAATTGGTTATGTCTGGATTCAGAGATGTCTCATTTAATGTAATAATTTTCTATATTTTTAAATTTTGATCAATACTAGTCATGTTTGTACAACTGCGTTGATGTTGAGTCATTTGCCAGCGTGCATCATTGCCTGAGGCTGCCAATGACTAGCCTGGCTAATGATGCTTGTAATGGTTCGATATAAAGATACGAGCACTCGTTATAAATTTATTATGGAAATAAATAAAATGCTATTTCCCCATTGAGTTTCTTCAAGTTATAATAATAATAATAAAATCTTGCATCAAGCCCTGGCGGTGAAATACAACCTTCCAGATGTTAAGGCGCCATATTTTAAGTACCACCCTAATATACTTCTCCAGAAAGGTCCCCTTAAGCTATATTGGGATGAATCCCTCATAACAGACCACACTGTGCGTCATAATAGACCAGACATCCTCCTTATTAAATCGAGTGAAATGAAAGCAAATATTATTGATATTGCAATACCTAACGACAATAATATCAATTCAACTGTGAGAGAGAACTTCGCAAATATCAGGAACTAGCGGCTGATCTGAAAGAACTATACCGTATGGAAAACGTGGTGGTAACACCTATTATAATTTCCACTAATGGATTGGTCCCAAAATCCATAGGGCAATGAGAGTCTGGGACTTCCGATTGATGTTTTAAAAGAGGCTCAACAGGCAGTCCTCCTAGACACGGCCAGGAGCGTTAGAAAATGTCTTAACATTTAAAGAGGAAAATACAAAACAAAAATTAATAATTGCAGATGGTTGGACTTTTCCCCCATTTCTGTTTTGAACCCGCAAATGGGAGAAAAAATAGATAATAATAATAACTCCAATATTCATTTCGTCGAATGGTCTCATTTTAAAAACCACAAGGGAGGGTACCAAAGACCTTGGCCTCCATTTGCAAAAATTAAGAGTGTGCGCAAAAGGGAGTTCTGTTGGACACCTGCAGAACTGTAAGAAAATTCTTGAATCAGTAAAACATTTACACTTCCCTTGAATTTTTATTTCCGGGATATAAATGGTGACAGAGTGATACATAAATTATATTTTTAGCACGGACAAAACCGTCTTTGGACACAAGGTTTACAAGTAGGAAGTGATGTAAGAAAATACAGCGCCCACTGGCCAAAGACCAAAGTGAACTGAAGAAAGGAAGAGGGTCTTAACTGAATGAATGAAGTACCTACTGGAAGAACAGGCAGTCATGCTTAGCGTGGCCTGATAGAAGGTCTATGACGCTAATAATAATAATTATTATTATACTTGCACGTATCATGAGTAAATAATAACTAAAACGTAAACCTGAGGGAAGATTGAGGGATGGGAAAGATAATGGGGGTGGAGGAGGGTGAGTGAACCCATTTGAAGTAATATATTTCAACTTTTAATAACTTTATAACTTTTCTAGATTATAAAAGTTATGGTAAAATGCCTCTAAGTTTGAAAATGGAGAAAACTGTAACAGCAGCATCGTATTATCATATATACATCAGCATTGAGTGGCGTTAATAAATAAAAATTAAAAAAACATCAAAATTGGTGAAACTTGATTGTTGGGTTAATTAATACCAAATAATCCAAATATGCTTAAACATAACTTATGATGAAATTTAATATTATCTTATGCATCGTAAATTAATTCATTATGACATCTCATAAACGTAATATCATCAATGGCAATATTTTGTAATTCACTACTTTAGCTATCAACAATCCCATGGTGCTACTTTGCACTCCACTTCCTGTTTTAAAAATGTTAACTCTTACGATTGCTAAAAAAAACAAACAATCTTTTGTCACTTTTTTTTTTTTTTTCGTTCTATTATTATTTTGTTCCTTATCTTATTTGTTTGTATTGTTTTTATCTACCTGTTATCTGCAATAGGAATCAAGTGATTAAACCAGGTGTTTCAATTATAAGGTGTCCTTTTCATTAAAATTAATTGTTCTACGAAACGATATCATTTGAGAGATTTATATATCAATATAAAATAAATCAAAATAATGTTTAGCAGGGTAATAGCACTTTATACATTATTATTATAAGCAATGTATTACTCAAAATAATTCTAGCCATAAACTAATAATATGAAAAAAGTAATTTTATATTTAAATACATTTGAGTACTACCAGTGGGTAGTTTCTCTACTTGTCATTTTAACATGTCATTATGTATCGCTTAGCCCATTTACTAGATGTATTTTTATTATACAGTTGTAAATATCAATAAATAAAAATAAAAAATATTTAAATACAAGAAGTATTTTATAAAAAAAAAAAACTTATTAATGCAAATTAAATAATAATGGGAAAGTAACGATGTTTTTCTTTTAAAAATATATTTTTTACACCCCCAATTTAGTTAATTTATAAAAAAAAAAAAAAATCAATTCATGTTTTGATGTTTTAATGAATTCATAACCATCTTTTGATACAATTGTGAGATAGTTCGCATAAAATAAATTCTACATTTATACGATGTGGCATAGAACTCGATACCCAGCAGATAAAACTATCTATACAAAATTAACTAACAAACTAAAAGCAGAAATCAAGAAATTCAAAATTCAAAATTTAATTACCTGGACAGAAAATCTTACAACCACCGACAAAACATTATGGATGACCACAAAAAAACTCCTAAAGTTCAAAGAATTTAATCATCCACTCCTTACTGAATCAAATAACTGGACAAGATCTGACGGAGAAAAATCCCAGTTATTCGGTCAATACCTTTCCAAAATCTTTCATCCACATCCTGATATCATTAACCCAACTCACATTAAACATATAAAAGAAGCGTTAGATGTTCCCCTCCAAATGTCCCTTCCACCCAAAGCATTCCATCCTACAGAAATATCCAACATTATACACAGATTACCTTCCCGCAAAGCTCCTGGGCACGACCTCATCACAATTCATATCCTAAAACACCTTCCTAGAAAAGCCATTCTATTCCTTACCTATATATATAATGCTGTACTCCGCTCCACATATTTTCCTGACCTCTGGAAACTATCCATTGTAAAAATGATACCCAAGCCTAAAAAAAAACCAGAATACCCTTCCTCTTATCGTCCTATCGCTCTTCTACCTTGCATGGGTAAAATCCTAGAAAAACTCATCCTCAAACGATTGTACCCCATCCTTGATGCAAATCACATAATTCCAGATCACCAGTTTGGATTCCGAGCATCCCACTCCACTATTCAGCAATGTCATCGTGTGGTGGATGTAGTCTCCTCTGCATTAGAACGTGGATCATATTGTTCGGGCGTCTTTCTTGACGTCGAACAGGCTTTCGACCGAGTCTGGTATCCGGGATTGCTCTATAAACTCCGTAAATTTCTACCGCCTACCTACTTTCTCGTCCTTCAATCCTATCTCACAAACAGAACTTTCCAAGTAAACCACAATAATGTCTATTCATCCCTCTTTTCCCAATCTGCTGGTGTTCCTCAAGGTAGTATCCTTGGCCCAATCCTTTATACAGTTTATACAGCTGACATCCCAACTCATCCTAATACTATCCTTACCACATATGCTGATGATACATGTGTATTACAGTCAATACCAATCCAGTTATTGCATCCCAAAGCCTCCAATCCCATATCACTGATCTTGAAGAATGGTGCCAGAACTGGAGAATTAAAATAAATTCTCAAAAATCCCATCAAATCACTTTTACCTTACGTCGTAAACCAATGACTTCCTGCCCTTCAGTATCCTTTAATAATATCCCACTTGTGCCTGTAGAACAGATCCGATACTTAGGGTTGCATCTCGACAAACGATTAACCTGGAATCCTCATACAAGACTGAAAAGACAAGAAACCGCTCGACGTTTCAGGCTACTTCAACACTTACTAGACAAACGCTCTAAGCTCCCAATTCATTACAAAAGACTCATCTACATGACCATCATACGACCTATTTGGACTTACGGAGTAGAGCTTTGGGGCTCCACTAAACCATCGAATTCTTCTCGTATCCAATCCCTACAATCCAAAATCCTTCGTAAAATCCTCAACGCTCCTTATTTTGTTAAGAATATAGTCATCCATAACGACCTTAATGTCCCATTTGTTGCTGATCTGGCCCGATCCCGGTATCTATCCTTTCATAACAAACTTCATTTCCACTCAAACCCTCTAGTTTCAAACCTAGCTTCCTCTTCAATTCCCGATAATCCTCCGAGGCGTCTGAAAAGAAGATGGCCACGTGACCTTCTTAGTTGAACATGCGATTTGAGTACTACCAGTGGGTAGTTTCTCTACTTGTCATTATATCATGTCATTATGTATCACTCAGCCAATTTACTTGTTATATTACTGTAATATAGTTGTAAATAGCAATAAATAAATAATAAAAAAAACAAAAACATTTATACGATAAATAAATAACAGCAATGTTGGTTACTCTAATTTCGGTATTGTTTGAAATAATATAGTTTTAACCATTTAAATCCTTCTATCTAATTATTACAAATATGAAAAATTATTTATTTTTCACACCATTTTGGCTATCTGTAGTGGATATAACCCTTAACTTTAAGGACCTTGGACGATAATATTACTGAAAACCTTGGTTTAAGCGGATCGGCTGTGATACAGTTCCGTGGTATGGAATACATGAATAACTGAGTGGCTCATAAAACCAAAGTTTTGCGTAAAAACTATAAACAATTAAAAAATTTATAAATTAGATTAACTCATGTAATTATTCGATATTGTTGGATGCCAAAGAAAGAACGGCCCTGGTGATTGCTTCTTTACAATCTCTTTCATCCCTATCATTTTATCATCTCTTAAAATGTTTGTATTATATATCTTATTTATTTATATTTTTTAATCAAAATTAAAAAAAAGAAGAAGATTTTAGAGAACAATCAACTGCTGATAACAAATAGGAAATGCAAACAGATCACTGCTATGAAAACATATTAACGATCTTTGGAATGCCCAAACAGTGAGTCATGAAACAAACACAATTTGCATTACAAAAATGTGTTTTAATGATTATTGCGTAGTTATAGCTATTTAAAGAAGTTAGTTAAAATACTTGTATCTATTTAACAATATTTTGAATACTTTAAAATAGTTTTTTTTCTATTTCTGTTTTAAAGTGTTTTTTTTTTCAACCATGGTGCTCAATTGCTAACCTGTATTGGTAATAAATAGGGGAGAACGAGAGAGTAAAAAAAAACACTTTTTGAATATTTTTTATATAAAACACTTTTGACGTATAAAATTATTCTTAGTCTCGTTAAATACTGCATCAATGAGTCTGTTAAATTTATTTTCAGACATTCAAGTGGACTACGGAATTCTCAGAACCTTTATTAAGTTAAATTATGCAATCCATCTCCCACCCCTGGGTTATGGTACAGTTAGAAGGAGGAAACTCTCTTAAAAGACTTGATAACAATGGAAAGCAATGTAAAGGAATAATAGCCAATAGTCATTATTACAATCTTTCCCTCTTATTCCACAGTGCTGTGTGAGGATAACAGTTAATAGTATAAAAATAAAACAAATTCAACTTTAAATCTTTTTATATTTATATAAAGTTATATTATATTTTTATAATAGTCAGTAGTATTCAAATATAGCATTTCCAAGTCTATTTGAACCTTTTCCAAGTCACCTGTTACCTTTTACAAATCAAATGCTACCCTTTCCAAGTCACAAGCAACGCTTTCCAATTCAAATGTAACCCTTCCCAAATGAGTTGAGACCCTTTCCAAACCAAATGTAACGCTTTACAACTCATATGTCACCCTTTTTATTTCTATTGTAACCGTTTCCATTTCAATTGTCTTGGAAATGTTTTGAAAATATACCGTACTGGGGAATGGGCGAATTTTGGGCCTCAGAACTGGCCAGGATAAAATCATCTCAACCTTTTTCTTCACAACTCTTGTTAGGACAAAAATTAGCGAAATAATTCAAAAAACAAATAGTTGATTTTTTGTTTCTGAGAAAGTTTATTTAAAAAAAGTAAAAACATGTAATCTGAACTTAACAACAGTATCTTCATAGTTTTGGTAATGAAATAATAAACATAATAATATTCTTGTTTACACAAAATAAAGGAAAAAATTTAAAACAAAAAGTTGATTTTTTTTCTCAAGAAGTAAATAATAAAATAAAAATGTAAACTGAACTGAACATTATCACATTTAAAAAAAAGTGTTTATTCCTAAGGAGAAAGTAAAATAACACTGTTCGTTTAACTAGCGAAAATTTGATTTAAAAATCTCAGCACGTTCAATGTTTTGGATTTCCAGCTGCTGCTGCAGGAAGCTGGAGTATCATGTCCACAGCATAATTGTTGCAGCCTGAGGAGCTTATTCCATTTACAGCTTGGGCAATGACTTCGACCAAATTGTGCTCACCTCCCTCTCTAAGAATATTTCTTGCTGCTAATTTTATTTTTGAAAATGCTTTTTCCAATAATAATAAGGTGGGAGGGGTATTTCACTGTAAAGTCAAGTTCTTCCAACGCTTGAGTGACAACATTACCACGACGAATCCTTGCATTATTCATAACCATAACTTTTCTTTAACTCCGGTTAAAAACTCTATGAACCTAGTTGAGTTACAATTCCCAGCTGAAACTATCACATAATGTACAATTCCTTCGTTGTTTAGAGCTAACACTAAAGAGACATTTCTCCCTCTAATGGTTGGAATATTACCAAACGCACGTGAATTTCCCGACTCATCGATGAATATAAGTTTTTCTCTGTGGGTAGATGCCCAATTATTGAAAGTAATTGCATGTTGTTTCCTTTTTTCAATAGTTTCAGCTGAGTTGATTCGATCTATTTCCTTTGATGCGAGTTTGAGCTTAATTTTTAAGGTTCTCAGTCCATTATCTACAGTAGATTTACTCACATTAATATTGGACAATTGTAATAGGCGTTGAATTTCTTTTAAAGACCGACTAGGATTCTCTTCAATTAGTCGCTCGATAGATTCAAGAACTTCGGTGGTTAATTTTTTTTGGCTGGGTCCCCCCCTAGGGTGATCTATTATGTCAAAGTTTCTGTCTCTATATCTTTTTAAAATTACTTTCGCAGAACCATACTTTAAATTAGAGTTTGAGGCAGCTTCTTTTACCGTAAATTCCTCTTCATATAATTTAATAAACAAAATCTTTTGCTGTTTGGTAATTTTTTCGTACGTAACCCTTTGTCTTCTAGGCCATGGTTGGTTTTGTTGTTCACTTGCAATGTCACTCGCATCGGACTCACTCATTGCAAAAAATGTATTAAATTGATTTTCAAAAATGTCTATTAAAAACTAAATTAATTAATTAATATTTAATTTTATTATGGTTAGAAATATTTGTTATAAAACCGTTCGCTTGATGAATTGTACTGAACTGTGATTAAATTAAAATATGCCTAATATAAGCAATTATCAAAGTGCCAAAGTGCAACTTGGTTGTTTACTCAAATGCTCCCTTTGTTTACAAACCCTAACTCCCCGAGATCAGGCAAGCAAACCAATAGATAGAACTCTCATTTCTCCTCTGGGTAAAAGAAGTTTTTATTTCTGTGATAATTTTGCTGAGTTTTTATTTTTGCGATATTGAAGAAAGATACTGTTAATAACTTAACTTAAGTTTACGTAGTTTTACTTTCTCAGAAAAAAATACATTTTTATTTATCTATTTTTTTTAGTGGGTTCTTTCAAAAAGGAATAATTATTTATGTTTAATAACAAAAATCGTTGCTTTTCGAAAATTGTATTAATTTCATTCGTTTGCTGCTATGTAGAAATGGAAATGGTTACAGTTGAGTCGTAAAGCGTTACATTTGCTTTGGAAAGGGTTTCAACTCATTTGGAAAGGGTTGCTTGTGACTTAGAAAGGGTAGCCTTTGGTTTGTAAAAGGTTACAGTTGACTTGGAAAAGGTTCAAATAGAGTTGGAAATGCTAAAAAACAAATTCAACTCGTGAATTTTTTAATATTTTCTACCAGTCTTTTTTATCTACAATAATGCTAGATAACAAATATCCACAATATTACATCATACACTGCAATACTATACTGATAACAAAAATAGTTGTTCATGACCAAATCACTTAAATCGAGAAGTTTTAAACTAAAATTAACATATTATTATAGAGAAGAAGTATGTGGGCATATAATGGAAGAATTAATTGTTAGATATACAATTATCTAGGAGAAAATAAAACTAAAGATAGAATTTTGTTATCAAGCAGAAAAAGCAAAGTTTGTTAACCTCTGCTCTATGGAAATTCAGACAATACAGATCACAATGTAAATCTGCCTTTCAGACGTCTCGTGGTGAGAAAGTGGGATATCTATCGTGGTCAACACTTAAATGTTTCCATAACTTTAATGTTCACTTATTAAATTACAAATGGCTTATAAAGTCAGTCTAAATAAAGTTAAAAATCTTGGTGTACAGCTTCAAGCATCATAAAATTAACCTTTATACTTATAACAGAATACTCCAAAATATTTTTTGAAATCTGAAAGTTTTCGCGGTTTAATATTCTTCTTTTACTGTCTAGAAGGAAGAAAAAAATAATAGACACGGTTACTGAAGAGAAAAATTATGGATAAGATAATTTTAAGTAGGATTTTTTCAAATTAGCATTTGCACTATCAGTATTAGCGATTAAAATATTCTTTCCGTCATAATTTCTTAAACATCTGCTATAGCGAACAGGATATTATCTATTTAGTGAAGGAAATATACTTATTTTTAAAATTAAAAAAAATCTAAAATCTACCTTTAAAAACCTACAACTATTTCTTTAGAAAAGTTGTCGGATGGAGCAATCAATAAATATTATATAAAATAAGTATAACTTATTTAATATAGGTAATCATTGAATATCGATGACTAAGTTCACATGTGTGTTAAGTGCCGAAAACAAGATTTTACAGGAGTCAAATTTGATAATAAATTAACACAAGAAATACTGTTCAAGTTTTAGCACACATTATATTTTTGCAACCTTCACAGCTTCTCTATTAATTTTATATCAACATATGATCTATGACTTCCTGATCACAACTTTACAATATTATTTATATAACAAAACCCATTTTTGAAAAATTTCCACTTAACACATTTGTGAACTAAGCCATAGATATAGAATATTAATGATTACATACAAATCAATTAAAATAATAATGCGTACTAAAAAATTTAAAAGGGCCGGTTTTATAAACACCCTAAGATCAAATAATATTAAGTTTACGAATAATAAGAATTTTACATATAAAATTTTTAATGCCAGAAGATACAGAAAAAGAAAACAATAGGCTTTATTTTTTATAAAATTTGAGAAAAATGGAATGAAACACTTGTGTAAACAAAGTCCTGTATTTCTGTACATTAAAAAAATAATTTCTATTATCAACAAGTAATGTTTCTAAAGAACAAAATAAGGAAAGGCAATTGAAAAACATGGCAAGTAGCCTTGGAATAAAGCAGCCATATCTCGACGCATGACAAGAGACCCCCAACTAGCGTCAATCTCCTGAATCACGTGCTCCTTAACTTAGTTGTTCTGTAAAAGCTAAAAATGTACTCCATATAGCTGTGGAACTACTGGCTACGACCGACTGTTGAAAAAAGGCCATATTAAATGGGACAAAAAATTATTAAGCAATGTGGGAGCATTCATCTTCGATTCTTGAAGCCATATACCCGTATCCCATTATCATCATAAGACCTAACAAGTGGATGAAAGGCAGCTATTAATTGATTTATTGACTTGAAAGCTCCTTACATTGCAGTATGAAGTATTTTCGACTTAAAATATCTAACTCGAGCTCATTTTTTATTGTAATTTTTTATTTTTAACTGTAATCTACGGCACTATGAATAGAGATACAGAAGAAATTAATAGGAACAATAATGTAGATAATACTACATCAGTGACTAGTGATGCAATCTTGGATAAGTGTTATTGATTAATCATAGCAGATCTTCAAAAAATAGGTCGCACCCAAAATCAAGTCGCTCCCGTTACATTGATTTTATGAAGGTTAGCCAGGATAAAGTTTATTTTTTGGATTGGTAGGCTTAAAGCTACAATTTCGCCAATTCATATGTTTATAGCTCGTCAAGAGTTACAATTTGTACCGAAGAGTGAATTATTCAATTTTTTTTGCAAAGTTGTTAAAAATTGTTGACCATTTTCGTGAATTGAATTTATGAATGTAGATGATTCTTTGATGTAAAATCTAATGTTATTTGATTGCTAAGACTGAGAAATGGGCTCTAGGAACTAATTTTTTGTAATTATAAATAAATAATTGAAAAAATCCGGAAATGACTTGTTTGATTGCCAGCCATTTTGTATTCTGGAAGCATTAATATGAGTTTTTCTTTGAGGACATGGTTAAATAACATAGGTTGAACCTTTGTGAAAAATAAGCACGGGCTCCTGAGCTGGATGGGTGGAAGATTTAAGAATACATTTACGCTTTAAATATTTTAATTTGTTTTATTACATATTATTTCCGTCTAATAGATAGTAAATTACATGTTTTACTTGCTAGGACATTACCAAATGCAGTGTAGTTTCTCATTATTACGTTATGGTGGTAGAGTTAAAACTCTTTTATGCGCTATTAGCACTAAAATAAGACATTTCTCGATAAAATACCTTGTGTTACTTCAATGCGTCGATCCAAGGTCAAATATAACTTGTTGAGTTTAATGTTATAGTCATAACTTCAGTTCTTTAGTATTGTAAAAAATTACTTATATCAATATAATCGCCCAAGAACCTAAATTGTGCCAACGCTGTGGAAAGGGCTTAGTGCATTTGAAAAATAAAAGTTACTTAAGGCGGTAGCTTTGAATGGTTTTGGTTTCTTCAGGTTTCCAATCCAAAAGAGTTGATTAAATAATTATAATATAATTCTGCAATTAAGTATAAATACTTAGCTCGGCTCTAAAAACGTAGTTGTGAATATTGGAATGACGGGGATCCCGTCGGGGGACCCTACCTGATAGGTTTTCTCATTCCACCAAACTGTTTGTTTAAAAAATCCTTTCTTATGCTTTCCTTCGGAAGAGACGTAAAATGGGGTCCCGAGCCTGTACGATGCATGGTACTGGTTAAAGATCCTTATCCTAATTATACTAGGCCAGCGCCCAGGTACCAAAAAAGGGCTTTAGGTCGCAATAAATTGAAGAGAGATGCATTTTTGAAATGTTGTAAGGGCATGTCTGAGTAGTGTCATTCCAAGTTTGCAACCGAAATGGGAGATGGGAAAACTTTTGGTGGCCGGAAAACCTCGAAATTTTCGGAGTTAATTACGTTTTTGGCCTTTATCTCCTAATCGGTGCGGTTTCGTTAAAAATACGTAAGTGACCATTTTTTATGTAGATTAAATTTTCTACGATTTGATTCCAACCGCGGCTCTGTAGCTCTAATAGATTCTGAGGTACCCCCTTTGAAAATTGGTAATTTTTTTTCCCAAAAAGTCCAAATTTAATTAGTTTTAGTTTAAGCACATAACGAGGCCTGTAGGTGTTGTACTTCTCTTGTTAATTAAAAAAAAAGGAAAATCGGGGAAAGTGGGTGTTTTGAGAAAATGACCTTGTACGCCACGAATCGATCTAAAACAGCTTGTTTTTTGTATAATATAAATATTTACTTGTAAATTACCTGTATAAAAAATAATGGTAGTACTAGTAGGCACTACTATGGAGGGGGGAAGCTACCTAGCCTCCCCGGGGTTTTTCGGCCACCAAAAGTTTTCCCATCCGTTTTTTCGGTAGCAAACTTGGATTTACACTACTAAGACATGCCCTTACAACATATCGAAAATGCAACTCTCTTCAATTTATTGCGACCTTCAAACACCTGACCGCTGGCCTATACCTGAAATGGCAAAATATAGTATTCCCACAGCAGCATCGTCCGGTTATCCATAGCATCATAAAGTAACGTTAAATGAATAAACAGCAAACCGTCTTTTTCAACTACGGGAATGCGTTTGGGTATTAGCTTCGTTCTGGCAAGACAACCGATAAAATTTTCCTGATACCAATCGATTATTTACATCCATTCAAACCCTCTGTGAACGATATATTTACTAATTAATTTACTTATTTACTATGCGACCTCTTGGAAGGGAACAACAAAATTGATATTTTTTTCTCTTTATATTTTTATCCACACCTGTACAATACAAATAATTGATAATCACAGATTGGCTGTCAGTAAAATGAAAACATGAAAGGCACGAAGAGCAGTACTCGTAGGTACCTCTCCTTAGGCTTGATTAAATTTCCTATGGTAATAGATCCCTCATCCAGGTTCTTTTTAGTCTCCTCCTAGTGTTCTCAGGCATTAGAGTCGTGGCTATTTGTTCTATCAATGGGTATGGGTGTCCGTGTAGTTTTTCTTGAAATCATTTGTGGTATGTTCGTATGCGTGTCGTCAAGCGTTGGTGTTTTTAAGTCCGTATGCAGAGTTTTGTTATTGACATACCAATGTGGTTTTGTGACAAGTCTTAGTATTTTTGATTTGAAAGTTTGCAGTAGTTTTTTCTGAATCTGTTTACCGATGCCGTGAATTTGTAATGTATATGTCCAAACTGGACTAAATTGATTAATTTTAGGAAATTAGCTGAATCAAAATCTAAAGAGCAGCTGTTTGAATGAGTCTACTGATTTATTGTCAGAACAAAAAAATTGTAGACTTGTACATTTTAAAACATCAAAGTATAATACTAATTTTTATTCTTCCTAATATCAGAACAATTTTATACTTACGTTGCAACAAACCAACAATTTTATACAATTAGTATTATTTTAAAAGGAAATGGAAATGATATCCAATTATAAGTATATTCAATAAATCCAATTTATTTAATTTTGTTCACTTCTGTTATTCTAAAGAGACCTGGTCCCAGAATAAAATTATTTTTCTATTCTATTCTATTTTATAAGTAATAAATAGAAAAAGTTGGTTCCGACTTCGTCAGCAATGAAACATCAGTTAATATATATATAATGGTCCAGGTATAGGTCAACAAATTCTCTTATATGAGGAGAACTGTTTATTTAAAAGCCTTTTATATTAAGCCCTGAAGAAGACATGCAATGTGGGCCGAAACGTCGGCTTCCAAATAAACAGTTCTCCCAATATAAGAGAATTTTTTACCCATTCCCAGACAGATTTTCTTCCTCTTAAAGTAATTTTAGAGTATAAAAATATTTATATAACATAAAATTCCCCATTTTTAATTATTACTGATGATATTGAGAACTGTTGAAGTACATTGTAAATGCCTAATTAAATGTGAGATTTTAATGCACGGTGTTTATTTTTAAAAATTTCTTGTGAATTATTTTCATTAGTTTAATTCCTTTTTTTTTAAAATAATTATTTGATTTACTTTGACTTTATATAGCGCAATCAATAACAAATAATTTTAGTCTGTAAAAAACAGTTCTCAAGGACGTCCAATTAATTTTCTAATATAATTATTTAGCTATATTAATCATAAATAGTTGACAAAATCTAACATCGTAAATGTATAAATTCATTCTTTTCTATAATTTAGTTTGTAAGAATAATAATTACTTTTATCAAATTCAAATATGGTATACAAGCAACCGAATAGAAGTGCCCAAGCAGTTCTAATGCTATCGTTCAATCACGAAGGGTATTATTATTTTCTTTTTCCTGTCCTTGACAAGTCGCTCGGAACACCGACCAACCCGTTGATTTTCTCCTCCGCATCTTTCAAAAGATTCATCAAAGCTTAAATACTGAACGAATGCCAGGTATACTGGATCAACAAAACATCGAACAAATTCTGAGAGGTTAAACACAAAGTGACATCCAGTTTAACACATTATAAAAAGCGACAAGAAGTAATACTGACAATACTTCGAATTATAACCATCAATTTTGGCTGACTGAAACATCTAGACAAATCTGTGCAGAATTTATGACTTTTAGTTACTTACTACAGGCAGTTGATAACCTTTGAATTATTAGTTAATGATATTTCGTTTCAACTCTTGTAAATGTTTCCGTTCTGTTTATTTATTAAAGGAAGGTATAATAGCTGTAAAAATGTATTATAAATATTGATTCTTTATCAAATTTAGAAGTCTTTTTATAGGAACTCCTTACCAATAAGCATTGATTCAGTACGTTTTACAGGTACGATAAATTCACGAACTAACAAAGATATAATTAAAATGCTGAGCACTACAACAAAAAATACTAATTAATATATTATTATATTGAATTAGAATATATATTATAATTATTAATTTATATCTAATATAATTATTAAAAACAGAGACGGGTCTTCTTCAGGGCTGTTTTTTTTCTATTTAATTTTAGTTTATTTGTATGTTGTCTATTTTTCCAATAAATAGTTTATCTGTATTGAAGAAATTCATTCTCTGACCTCTACCCAGACCATTTCGTTCTCCAGTCAATGGATGAATTTTGAATTACATGAGTAAAAATTCCCACCGAAAAATTCTTTTAGCCATCTAAACGAGGATACAAATCTTAAATTTATTGCCAAACGTTTCTTCTGTTCTTGAACCCCACATAGTTGTTTATACTGAAAATTATTTACAGTTCACAGTTTTATTGATCGCTGAAAAAAGGATATCATTTATTTTATTATTTATTTATTGATATTTACAACTATATTACAATAATATAACAAGTAAATTGGCTGAGTGATACATAATGACATGATATAATGACAAGTAGAGAAACTACCCACTGGTAGTACTCAAATCGCATGTTCAACTAAGAAGGTCACGTGGCCATCTTCTTCTCAGACGCCTCGGAGGATTATCGGGAATTGAAGAGGAAGCTAAGTTTGAAACTAGAGGGTTTGAGTGGAGATGAAGTTTGTTATGAAAGGATAGATACCGGGTTCGGGCCAAATCAGCAACAAATGGGACATTAAGGTCGTTATGGATGACTATATTCTTAACAAAATAAGGAGCGTTGAGGATTTTACGAAGGATTTTGGATTGTAGGGATTGGATACGAGAAGAATTTGATGGCTTAGTGGAGCCCCAAAGCTCTACTCCGTAAGTCCAAATAGGTCGTATGATGGTCATGTAGATGAGTCTTTTGTAATTAACTGGGAGCTTAGAGCGTTTGTCTAGTAAGTGTTGAAGTAGCCTGAAACGTCGAGCGGTTTCTTGTCTTTTCAGTCTTGTATGAGGATTCCAGGTTAATCGTTTGTCGAGATGCAACCCTAAGTATCGGATCTGTTCTACAGGCACAAGTGGGATATTATTAAAGGATACTGAAGGGCAGGAAGTCATTGGTTTACGACGTAAGGTAAAAGTGATTTGATGGGATTTTTGAGAATTTATTTTAATTCTCCAGTTCTGGCACCATTCTTCAAGATCAGTGATATGGGATTGGAGGCTTTGGGATACAATAACTGGATTGGTATTGACTGATAATACACATGTATCATCAGCATATGTGGTAAGGATAGTATTAGGATGAGTTGGGATGTCAGCTGTATAAACTGTATAAAGGATTGGGCCAAGGATACTACCTTGAGGAACACCAGCAGATTGGGAAAAGAGGGATGAATAGACATTATTATGGTTTACTTGGAAAGTTCTGTTTGTGAGATAGGATTGAAGGATGAGAAAGTAGGTAGGCGGTAGAAATTGACGGAGTTTATAGAGCAATCCCGGATACCAGACTCGGTCGAAGGCCTGTTCCACGTCAAGAAAGACGCCCGAACAATATGATCCACGTTCTAATGCAGAGGAGACTACATCCACCACACGATGACATTGCTGAATAGTGGAGTGGGATGCTCGGAATCCAAACTGGTGATCTGGAATTATGTGATTTGCATCAAGGATGGGGTGCAATCGTTTGAGGATGAGTTTTTCAAGGATTTTACCCATACAAGGTAGAAGAGCGATAGGACGGTAAGAGGAAGGGTATTCTGGTTTTTTTTTAGGCTTGGTTATCATTTTTACAATGGATAGTTTCCAGAGGTCAGGAAAATATGTGGAGCGGAGTACAGCATTATATATATAGGTAAGGAATAGAATGGCTTTTCTAGGAAGGTGTTTTAAGATATGAATTGTGATGAGGTCGTGCCCAGGAGCTTTGCGGGAAGGTAATCTGTGTATAATGTTGGATATTTCTGTAGGATGGAATGCTTTGGGTGGAGGAGACATTTGGAGGGGAACATCTAACGCTTCTTTTATATGTTCAATGTGAGTTGGGTTAATGATATCAAGATGTGGATGAAAGATTTTGGAAAGGTACTGACCAAATAACTGTGATTTTTCTCCGTCAGTTCTTGTCCAGTTATTTGATTCAGTAAGGAGTGGATGATTAAATTCTTTGAACTTTAGGAGTTTTTTAGTGGTCATCCATAATGTTTTGTCGGTGGTTGTAAGATTTTCAGTCCAGGTAATTAAATTTTGAATTTTGAATTTCTTGATTTCTGCTTTTAGTTTGTTAGTTAATTTTGTATAGATAGTTTTATCTGCTGGGTATCGAGTTCTATGCCACTTCGATCTTGCTCTGCGTTTTTCTCTTAATAAGATTCGAATATGCTGTGGCAAATCAGTCTGTTGATAGTTAATAATTGTATGATTTGTGATGTTATCATGTAAACTGCTTCTGATTGAAGTTGTAAGTTTCTCTATGGCTGTATCAATGTCTTGTTTTGTCTTCAGTGAAATTTTTAAGTCCAGTTTGTCCTCCAAGTCATAACAAAAATCATCCCAGTTGACATGTCCTGTAATCAGTGTGGGAGGGGAAGGCTTGGGAGCAAAACTTGAGTGTAAGAAAAGGAGGACTGGACTATGATCTGATGACAGGTCGTCCAAGGATTCAATGTTGGCATGTGCGGGGGAAATTTGGGATGTAACAAATATGTCAAGGATGTCGGGACGTTTTTTGAGGGATGTAGGCCAATAAGTAGGATATTTTGGGGCAAGGATTGAGTAGCTTTTTGAGGATGTGATGGAAGATAGAATATTTCCACGGGAGTTGGATGTTCGACAACCCCATCGTTGGTGTTTAGCATTGTAGTCCCCTCCAGCAATGAAGCGCGGTCCAAATGATAGGAATAAGGAATCTAAAAGGTTATGGGAAATGGAACTACCGGGAGCACAGTATACAGCTGAAAGTGTGAAATGGAATGGACGAGTCGTTATGTTTACAGAGGTTGATTGGATAGCATCAGTTGGAATGGAAGGAATCAGGGAATGGGATATATTTGGATACCATTTAAAAATTAAAAGTACTTTCATTTAAGTAACTTTTCAGCTTATTTTATATAATTGTTTGTCCTTCAGGTTCAAATTAAAACTACTTAGGTTTTTTTTTTATCGGGCATCTGGGCCCAGTGCCAATTCACCTAATATGATTTTATTGTTAATCCGGGTGTAGATAGTTAACTGGGAAGTAGATTACATTTTTTACATTTTTATGTATAGAATAATGATAATAGTAATAATATTTACAATGATAAAAGCCCCAGCGAATCGAAGACTGGGTGCCGGTACGATCATTGCTGTTTATTTCCGTTCACGGGTTTCCGCCCGAACCTTAACCTAAACCCATAAAATCACCCCTAACTACGCTTCGGTCTATCTCTCGAATGTTCTCTTGTCAGCTTACCACTTGTTATGTGTATATCCCTTCAATTACATTAACCGGATGGGTCCAATTTACTCTTGTGGACTTATCCCTTATTTTCGAATACCTTCAGGCGTTGCTGATCCCTCAACGGGACAAGTTACAGACCGGCATAGAACAGTTATGTTGAGACCGAAAAATGTCAAGCTTTAACCAACCATTAACTGCGCCTTTTTTTACTTTTAGCTATTATAATCCTTAAGTATTTAAACTTCTAAAAATGTCCAAACTTATTCACTACAATACAAAATAAGTTCCTTCTCTACCACTAGGCTTTGTTTTATCTCAATTTGCTTCGAGCCTTACTTCATTTCTGGCATTTATCAGCGTTACTCTATTTTGTTTTATTGTTTCCGCTTCTTCACTCAACAGAAGTAAATCATCTGCAGAACCGAACATGGATATTTTACTACGCAGATTCAAACCTTTTTCCGTATCCATCATCTTTTTAAGTACAGTACATACATAAGGAAGAAAATAGTTGGGGGTGCAGTCAAATGAAAACTCTAAATAAGTGGTAGCTTATTTAATTATGCGCCGATGTTTCGACCCACTTTGTGGGTCATCTTCAGGGCTATAGGACGCTGTAGCAAGAGTAGACGCGGTCTAACTGACCTTACAGTACATACAATATTACAGTGTTAAATGACATAATACAGGCAAAAGCGAAACACCTTGTTTTTTAAAACCTGGTGAAACCTTGGACAACTCTGAAAAATATTTACCGATTCTTACTACATTAAATGTTTTGGACAGCATCTGGACATCTATGGAGTCAAATCTACTTGTAATAAGTAAAATGCTAGTGAACTCTCCCATTGTCCTGAATTTTTTCTTTAATATTTGACGTGGGGGAAATATTCGATCAACCGTTGATCTACGTTTCGACTAAAACCACATCAGGAATCCCCAATAATTGTGTGTTTCATAATTCTGGCTGGTTAGAATGAGATTGTTTTTGTCGGAAAGAAATAAAATTCCGCGTTAGTTATTTCAGTCCAGAAATAATTATATATTCTATAAATTCTCCTTGCATTTTCCAGACCTTTTTAATCAAACAGTTAACTACGAAAAATCCTGCTTGCCTCCATGCTTTTATTAGTTCACTGAGAATCTTATCGATCCCCACTACTTAAATTTTACAATGTCTTTCAATTTCCTTCTTGTACGATCTTTTCAGGGCCTAATCAGTACTTTGAACTTCTGAAGGAGAGAATTGATTATTATTATCGGTATTGAGAATTTTGTCATAAATCTTATTCAGAATGCCCACACTATCAACCGAGATACAGTTATCTCCATTTCTATTGTCACTGATTGCCGGTCCAAACCGTTTATACTTTCTATTTATAACCTTATACATGCCGTTTTGTTGTTTCCGGTTCTATTACTTTTCTAACTTTTAAATTTGTTAAGATTGGAATCCAAAATGCAGATTCAATAATGGTATACATTGTTCGTATCAAATTCACCGAAAAATGTATAAAAAATGGTTGAGACTCTAAATGTATTTGTCTATAAGATCTTTATTGTCTTTCCTTTATATCCACATAAAGAATGTAAAAATTTCATGACTCATTTGCTGGACACCCAAACTCACTGGTAGAATCATTACTGACAGACACATAGCAACAGAATCGGACAAAGAGACTGAAACGTCTCTGAAGCAGGAATTTACTACCAAGAGACGTTAGGAGTGCCTTCAATTTTCGGTTTCTCCATACACGCTTAGGGGAGGTTTTCAAAAGAAGATCGCAATTACAATATGTGCCAAATGGCATTTGTATAATTTCTTAAATCAATATTTTTATTATTATTAACATAAGGAATGTGTTGTAATCGGGTGCATTTTCCTAGGTTGATGTGCAGTTTCCTACAGTTCCTATACATTCCAGAACTTATTTAAGTTTTTTATCGGAATCAATTGAATGGTGAATAATTCCTCTGAAAAGCAAAAAAAAAAGAAAATTAAATCGAATATGTATTAATCAAAGGTGCGAGTACACCGTTTACAAAGTTTTCGACTGTGTAAACATTATTTAAAAATCTGTGCTTGTGCCAGAATATCCTTTTTTGTTTCTCAATATTCTACATGCTAATTTGAAATAGATATTCAAACAAAAGAAAGAAATGAAGTTTGAGATGCAATTCGTATTTTACTTTAGATACTATTTTTAAATTTATTTTTCGATAAGTGCCCAAAAGAGAAAGCTATATTGACCTACTTGGGAAATGATTTTAAAACTTTGTAATACAACAATAATTATATAACCACTGATTAATTCAGTGTAGTTAAAATGGAATTATTCATAACATAGCAAAAACAATCCTTCACCAAGAAATCCTTAAAAACTTCTTTACATTTTCATAATTCTTGCTATAAATAAAACTTACCGTACAGACATTCGGTTGTAAAAATAAGTCTCTTAAAAAATAAAATTTTTTATCAAAATTATATAAAATATTTAAATACTCATTTTCATTAAATTTATTTTAACAGCTATTTAGAGTTCTCAACCGGTTTGGTTCATTTTCACCCAGTACTAAATTTGAAAAATATTTAAAAACGAACAAAGTAAGTTCATCAATATAAAAATACAATAAATTACATTAGATATCTGTTCAACGTTTTCGTTTTCTTTTCCCTGATCTTACTTGATAAAATATACTTGTCTGAATCCTTGAGATTTTTTCTTAATTTGTCCTACGATCCCTGACATTATATGTTTACTTTAAATATCGACTTTGTTCATAACAAGTCATCGGTAATGGGAAATATTTAAACTTTTTTTATGGAGTGTTAAATAATTTTTGAAATGCTACGTATCTAATAGAGACAGGAACAGATCTATCTCCAAAGAAAGATGTGTTTAACAGAATGATAAACAACTCAGCAGGACGGAAATGGGATAAGATTTCTTCTTTATAGATACTTAATAATTTATAAATAATTCGTCAAACTATAAAACTGTTAAACTGTGTACAATTTTATTATACTATACTAAAAATAAAAATACCAAAATATTATTGACAAACGCATTGGTAAGGTGAAATAGGAAAAGAATCAGGGAAACATAATGTTTATATTAAATATAATAATAATAATATCCAAATATTAAATATAATTTAATTTTTTCATTTGAAAAACAAATACATGAAGAAAATGAAGAACACTTACATGAGTTTGCATAGTTCGTAAGAGTCGGTAAGAAAATGTGTGACCGATTATAGATATTTTAAATATGAAAATAACATCAATAAAAATTAAATATTTTTAATTTAGAGATATAAAAATTAAATTTATTCTAGAGATATTTAATTATATTTAATATTAAATTTATTCAAGAGATATTTATTTAAATTTAATATTGAGGTTTATGTAGTTACAAAGTACAACTTTTCACGTTTAAGATATAAAAACACCCCTTCTGTTTATCCATTAGCAGAGTAAATCATTTATATAATCAACAAATGCAAAATGTGTTGTCTTTTTCATAAGATACTACAAATCTGGAACCACAACTCACTGAATTCCATATCCCTGAATATATCCATACAGTAGTTAAGCTTCAGGAGATTATTAGGATATAAGATGCCTGTTGTTTACAAAGGCTAAATGTTATTTGTTTTCTTACAAAATAATAACACGTAGCTCGGCTCCAAGCGTTCCTGGAGTAATACCTGGAATTCAGATTACCTATAAAGAAATAACGTGTGCAAATAGTTTAACTGTTGTTATTTAACTAAAACTGTTTTTTAAATAGTTAAAACTTTTCTCATGTTTCATAAGATTAAGTGTGTATGCGCGCTTGTGATGAGAGGGGAGGGTGTATCACTATAAACCATCAACTACACCATTAGACTCAAAAAGGTCTAGGATCCATTTGTATGTGTGATTTTGAAGTTTTCAGAATATCTATTATCTAATATCTATATTTTTGATATATATTTTATTTTCCCCGGAGTATTCTCAATGCGCATTAAAGAAGGTTTTAAAACAAAACGAAGAAATAATGTCACAGTAATGATAGATATTTTTTGCCTTTCCTTATGTGCCGTTTAGTAATGGTGAAGCATCTGTACTGACCTACATGGAAATCATTTTTAAAAACTTCATAATACAACAATGTGATATATCCTCTGATAAAGTCAGTTCTGTTAAAAATTAATGATTCATAATACAGTATAAAGAATTCCTTCTCTACTTCCTTTACATTACCATGATTCTAGCATAATATAACCCTTATAAAAATATGTTTACTAAAAAAACCAAGTATCATTAAAGCCAGGTTTCAATACCTGGAAGAGACTGGTAAAAGTTTGGCCAAGATCATGCTCAACTACCATGATCCTCAATTTTAGGGTACCCGCTTTATAGAAGAGACTGGGTTTTCGCCCAGTAAGGTCTCCAGAGCCCTGCGTCAATCCATGACTGATAACAGAATAAATAAATAATTGTTGAAAAACACACGAACATAAGATGACTGTGGAATGTTATATTGTGTATTATCTTACATACAGCTGGTTTTGATGCCTGTGTCAAAATCCGGAAAAACGTGATATGTCTCGTTTCGAGTCGTAAAATGGCATTAACATTTAGGAACCTTTCAGTTTTTACTAATGTTATTTAACTGAATTAGAAACCCGAAATAAAGATTGTTACTGCTCCGTAAAATTCTCTGCAAGTTGATTCCTCTTTCATCGTTCCAAGAGTCAAAAAAGGAATCTTAGTTATAAAGATCTTCAACATGAGAGCTACCTAAAAAACCGATGTTGGGTATTCTTATTTTTTTCTATACAAATATTTTTAAAGGAACCACAATTTGACCGGCTAAAATTCTGTTTATTTATCTATAGATGCCAATCCAAATTTATTCTGTAAAACTTTAAAATCTTAGGACACCCATCATTTTGTTTCTAGATTACAGGTGACAGTTTAATGAATTACGGCTCTAAATAACAAAAATGATAAGTTTGGCGTAGATTAATTCACCCTCTTTTTCTATGACATTTGTTAGGTTTTAAAATGCGTTGTAGACAAATTTAAAATAGCGTAAGAATTTTAATTTTTTTAAGGTCCATTAAAACAGAAAAAAAGTTTTTTCGTGTTGTTTTATGATTAGAAAATAGTTAAAAATGCTTAACAGGCTGGCCAAGAATGATTCCGTAATATTATTTTATTTACCGTATTCCAAACAGAAGACTGCCAATTGCACCAGAATTCCGATTCTACCTATTAATATAGATTCTCTCCATTGACGGTTCCTAATATGCTATGAATTGAAATAGGTGACATGTGCAGGTCTCTAACGAATAATGAAGGCTGTCTAGAACAGTGAACTACCACTGATTGACCAATCCAAACTATGTTGTATCTTAAAATTTACAAAAAAGTATGTAATTATTTGATTACTACTACAAAGAAAAAACTATAACCCATGAAGAATCTTGGAATTGTCTACTGAACAAAAATTTGCATAGAGATGGAGTTGATTTTAAAAATCTTCATTTTTCTATAGTATAATGGAAGCCAGGCCACAATCCAGTTGCGTAACTATAATATAAGTTTGTAGCATATTATATTTTTTTAGGCACTTTATAAAATCCTTGAGCAGCTGATAGTTTGCGAACCTACGATCTTGGGGGTAGAAGGTGGTTATTGCTAGCCACTACACCACGGGGACTCCCTTACTAATACGATTTTTTTTTTCATTTGTACTGATTTTTTTATTTTCCTCAAAACCAAATTCTACATCTCCACTGAACATGTTATTTAAATTATTTCCGCACAGAAAGCGGACACTGACCGATGCTTTTAAAACTGGTGTTTAATGATTGCTTTGTCAACAAGAAAGTGGAGGTGCTAGCAGGTTGAAATAATTTACTGTGGAAAGGATTGATATTGTTAGTCGAGTATAAATGGATATTTTTTAAAAACTTTTTATCAATTATTTCTAAATACCTGGATTTATATTGCTTTTTGTATATTTTCTTTGCATGCATTTTTTAAGCAGTTGATATAATTTCTCTTTATGAATCTTGTTCAGAGGCAATTTGACTAATTTTATTCTGTATATTTGATTAAAAATGAACGTAATTGAATGCCTTGATATTTTAGTTTATAAAGTAGTAGGAACGGGTAATTTCCCACCGAATTTTTAAAAAGCGTTATAGATACGAATATGTTGTGGTCGTGGGAAGGAGAGAGACATTAACGGCTTGAAACTGTTTATTTGACATTTCGAGTCTGTAAAATGTCATAGACGTTATTTTCCTATCATGGTTTTCCGACATTTGTTTTGTAAAATATAGTTTACAGGAAAAATATCTGCTTTTAGGTGGCATAAATTGAAAAAAAAGTTTATATTATTGGTCTACAGATAGATAACTGCCATATATATTATAATTTTTACATGGGAAGTCGCTTTTGGCGTAGACCACTGTTTTATATAAAAAAATATTATTATATAAATACTGTTATATAATAATAATAATAACATTAATAATAAACCAGTAAATTAGTTATTACTTCTAATTGTTACAAAAAGAGGTGGATTTTTTCAATCCCAGGCTTGTTACACATCTGGAGAACCAGAAAAGCTTTATAGAACTTGCCTATTTTGAGATATAGCTATGATTATAGATGGATAAAATATATTTTAAGTACATACTACAAAAAAAGAAGTATATATTACGACTACTCCAATTAACACAATGATAAAAATATTTCGCTATAACATTATAAACATGAATAATTTGTGCTATGAAAGAAAGGAGTTCAGCAAGCATAGCCACCTCATCGAATATTTTAAATAAATTATGAGATCACTCAATAAAAATAGCACCAAGACCTCGCCACGCTTTTCCGGATTTCCACTTGGAAAGTTATCCTTTGAAAAACAATTAATAAACTAATAAATTAAGCATCGTAAATATATTTTCAGTTAAAGTAAAAATATCAGAAGAGAGTTAATTGTTATTAACGTAACGTATTTAATTTTAATAACCTTTAATAGGTTTAGGAATATGATGACCTACGCTTCTATTATGATCACGTTGGAATATCGCTTCATCAAAATATAATAAATATTTTTAAAAATAGTTAAATACAAAGTAATAGAGTACAAAATTGAATTGAAAATTATTCGTTAATAATGACAATGTTTTTTTGAAAAATTTGATTTTGGGCGACTGGTGAGAGTACTTATTAGGGATAGGATTTTCCTTTAAGTACATACGGTTTATTTACTAAGATATAAATGGTTACAACACATTGCTTTGGCACTTTCGGGGTCAATTAAACCCATTTAAATTTACATATTTCATGGAATATATTGCTTATTTAACTCCATTTTTGTCATTTTTCTACATTAAATCTCACATATTACCTAGAAATTGCAGCATTTTTAGAGAAAATCGGCTTTTCAAAAAAACATAGTTTCTCAGTAACACCTGCAGTGAACTTTGGAGAAAACTTTGAAATAACCAAGCTGAAAGTACATTACATTTTTACTTTTTTTATTATTTATTTATTGATATTTACAACTATATTACAGTAATATAACAAGTAAATTGGCTGAGTGATACATAATGACATGATATAATGACAAGTAGAGAAACTACCCACTGGTAGTACTCAAATCGCATGTTCAACTAAGAAGGACACGTGGCCATCTTCTTCTCAGACGCCTCGGAGGATTATCGGGAATTGAAGAGGAAGCTAGGTTTGAAACTAGAGGGTTTGAGTGGAAATGAAGTTTGTTATGAAAGGATAGATACCGGGATCGGGCCAGATCAGCAACAAATGGGACATTAAGGTCGTTATGGATGACTATATTCTTAACAAAATAAGGAGCGTTGAGGATTTTACGAAGGATTTTGGATTGTAGGGATTGGATACGAGAAGAATTTGATGGCTTAGTGGAGCCCCAAAGCTCTACTCCGTAAGTCCAAATAGGTCGTATGATGGTCATGTAGACGAGTCTTTTGTAATTAACTGGGAGCTTAGAGCGTTTGTCTAGTAAGTGTTGAAGTAGCCTGAAACGTCGAGCGGTTTCTTGTCTTTTCAGTCTTGTATGAGGATTCCAGGTTAATCGTTTGTCGAGATGCAACCCTAAGTATCGGATCTGTTCTACAGGCACAAGTGGGATATTATTAAAGGATACTGAAGGGCAGGAAGTCACATTACATTTAAAAATAGTTATTAAGGAGAAACCACATTTTTTGCGTTTTCTTTTTCCTCAACATTTTGCAAATATTTTCATTTGTTCTACTGCACTAGCTATTCCAAACATATAAACCGTAGGGGATATTTAACATTCCCAAAAATTTGTTAAATCGCAGTTTTATGTCAAATTTATTTCAAGCGAATTTCTAATGAAATCTGAAAAAAACTGACATTAATCCTTGAAATATAAAATTTCAGATGCTTGTATTTCCAGCTTAAAGCCTGAATAATTTATTCCTAAAAATAACAAACTTTTTTTATGAGTCGTTACATAAGTGAATATCGTCATTTAAGTCGTGAAGATACAACGTAATCAATTGTGAAGAACAAAAGTTCCATTTTGTCATTTATCGTTGTCTGATAACAGTCATGCTAACACAATGCGCTCATATAACTGCCTACTAATATCCTGCGGTCACTCTTATAAGGACAAAGATCATTTTAATATGACTCAGTTAAACTGTAAATGACTTTTTTAAAATGACTGTACAAAAATTTGACCAAAAGATACATTCAACCGTTATTTGAAGTTAATCTTTATAGTATTGTTTTTCTGGTGCGATTAATGTTCAATATAAATGTATTCGACGGCGTTTATAAGCATTCTGAGGAAGATTACAACATAAATCAGTTTTTTTAGTTTGAAATAAACTTTTGTTTCAAGGTTCTGTCATAATCAGAATTGAAATATTTCATCTAATTTGAATGTTACCCATTTTGATAAATTTTAATTAGCACATGAAAATTGTTCATCATTATCAATCTGCAAACCGATATAGCTCACCACTTTTAGAAAAATTCCATGTTCAAATGTGTAAGTTAATACAGGCCTAATAAGTAATAAGATTTTAGCTAAAATATTATTTTCGTTTTTTGGGAGCTCAGATATATAAATTCATTTTAGTTTAAATGTTTAGAGCCCAAATTTTATGGTAGCTTCGTCAGGCAGCATTACTTCTTTAGCGACCATGTATTTAGTCTTCTGAGGGCTAACGACTCGTCCCATTTTTCTGGCAGATAACTCAAGTGCACAGAAGGCCTATTCTTCAGCAGTTCTCGATCTTTCAATAATGTCTAAATCACCTGCGTGGCCAAGGATTTGAATTTTGCGATTAAAGATGGTTCCTTTTGGCTAGGTACCTGTTATCTTGCCGCTTTTTCAAAACATAAATTAAACCATTGAGTCTCATTGTCGGTCTTCATTAATAGTTGTAAATTCTTGAGAGAGATCGCCTAGACTGCACACCATATTTTCAATTTTTTTAATTGTCGGTTTCACCAGGCGTATGAGTTCAAAAATTTTCATGGCCTGATATAGAAGTCCACGCTGAATACGTAGGCTTACTTAAAATCCACAAATAAATGATGTGTGGATTCTCGGCCACGTTCTATACCATTGAGAAAAAAAAACATATGACCAATAGTGGACTTCCCCTAGCGAAAACCACATTATCCCCAAAGATTTTTTCAACATGCGACAGGAGGCATTTGTAAAGTATGTTGGAGAAAGTTTTATAAGCACATGGTAACCGGGAAATACTTGCGTAGTTGTTCATATCAAATAAATTCCCATACTTCTGAATTGGATATAGAATTGTTGTATTTCAATCTTTTGATAAAACATTATGAGTCCTTATCATGACTAGTTTGATTAGGATCATTATTAGATCCTCTCCACCTTCCTTGAATAATTCAGAAGACAGTGCGTCTTAGCCTGAGGTTTTGTTATCCCTACGTTTATCTTTTGCTTCTTGAACTTCTTCTTCACCAGGGAGCTCCATAGATAAACCACAAAGCATGGTGGTTAATTGTTAATTGAGGGTGATTTTCAAAACGCTTATTAACATTATTAAACGCATTCCTAGAAGCCTCAACTTCGAGTCCAGATAATTAGATTATCTTAAATGGAATGTTTTCGGAGCTAATACTTTTTCTAATTATTAATTATTTAAACAAAGAAGAACACGTTTCCATAACACTTAAACAACAAACTAACCAAGTTCAGCAAAGAAATTAACAAACAAAAAAAATGATGACGGGTATAAAAGAAAAGAAATTAAAATTATATAAAACATTTTATAATAATAGTAGTCACAATTAGTTTCAGACAAGAAAGAAAAAGGAAAAAAGAACAAGAATCAGGTGAAAGAAAAAGATGAATTCAAGGTCGTAAAAAAATAGTGAAAAAGGTAAGGAATCTGAGATTGCAATTGCTAACTTAGGTGGCTAAAGAACAGTAGTAATTCATAAAAATCAAAGAAATTTATTTTTATTTATTTTCTGTAAGGAATTTTGTTATCTATCAATTTATCATTATAAAAACCTTTTTTTTTTTTTTTTACAATAGCTTATATATTAATACACATTTTTAAATTATAACATTTAGATTCAATTACCTTCACCCTTCGTCGTAAACCTACGAATTCCTGCCATACTGTATCCTTTAATGATATTCCACTGAACCCTGTCGAACAGATACGTTACCTAGGACTCCATCTGGACAAACGTCTCACTTGAAATCCTCATACAAGACTGAAAAGACAAGAAACTGCTCGACGTTTTCGTCTACCTTAACACTTACTGGACAAACGCTCTAAGCTCCCAATTAACTACAAAAGACTCATTTACATGACAGTTATTAGACATTTTTGGACATAAGGAGTTGAGCTTTGGGGCTCCACTAAACCATCCAATTCATCTTATCCAATCCTTACAATCCAAAATCCTTCGTAAAACCCTCAATGGTCCTTATTATGTCACAAACAAACTCATCCATCATGATCTTAATATCCCATATGTTACTGATTTGGCCCAAACTAGATACCTACCCTTCCATGACAAGCTCCATACACACTTGAATCCTCTAGTCTCTCAACTTGCTTCCCATAATATTCCTGATAACCCTCCGAGGCGTCTGAAAAGAAGATGGCCACGAGACCATTTACTATAGAACTTTATTGGAGTGCTACCGATGGGTTGTTTCTCCACAAGTGTTTTCCATGCCATAATGTACATATCAGCAGCTTTACTTGTTATAATAATATTATAGTTGTAAATGTCAATAAATTAAATTTAAAAAAAATAATTAGATTCTATTTATTTTCAAACGTAAAACCACAAATTTTAACGTTGTTCAGTTGGAAATAAACAAAAATAATTTATATAGAATTTTTTAAGGCCTTGATTTATTGGTTCTAAAACAGTTTAGGTTTTTTTTACGCTTACAGATCATCGAAATCGAAATAGGGATATTCAACCTTCTTTCTGCCGCCATTATGAAATAAAAAGGCGATAGTAATGACAAGTTACGAGGACCGTCTTTTAATCTGTAATTTAGTGACGAATCACAATGAAATTGGTTCAGTAGTCTAGGAGATAAGTCAGTAATCTCGTACGGCAAAGGCGGATTTAGGGAGGAGGCACGGGGACCACGTGGCCCCCGACGGTTTTTTGTGTACTGTGGAGAATCCATTACAGTACATATTTATGGGCAAATCACATCATAGTTGTTAAAATATATGAATAAAATAACAGAAAGAACATGAGTGAAACTATTGTTTTGAGATTTTAATCTCTCAAGTTTTGAGGAGGATTAGATTTCTTTTACTTAGTCGATTACAAATGTTCGTAGTTGGAAACCATAAACAAAAATGAAAAAGAGATTTTATTAATAATGGTTATAATAGAATAATTGTATATTTATGAGTAATGATAAAAATACTTGCATAATTTAACGCAATGACCAACTAGCTATTTTTACTACTTACAAGATTAGAGGTCACCCCTGAAGGTTGAAATGCACTCAAATCAGTCATATATCGTTCTCAATGAATTATGTATGCATTACCTAACACCTCATCTTTTTTTGCGATTGAAGATGAAAAATTTACGTTTTTTAAAACAACAAAAAGCAATGTTTATTAAAACATGAAGATATATTACAAAACCATAAAAATGTAAGCTGAATATTTTAATAATTTGGCTTGATATACGATTCTCTTTTATTTCAATAAAAAATATAGCATGTATTTGAAATAAATTCCAATAAAAATTATAACCATTATAAACATTTTCATATTAGTGCGGTAATAAGATTTTTCTGTAAGCAATTTTATAAGATTTTCTCATTTTTGGATTAAAACGTAATGTAAAGTTAATTTTAAATATCCCTAAAATAAATTGAACTTGAAATAGAATTATTGATACTAGGTGCAATATTATGTAATACACCTTTGTACAGTTACTATGCAACTAGGGATTTCCAATTTACAACTCAAGAAGGATTGATAATCTCAAATAAAAATAGAAAATACTTACAAGTCTTATAAAATAGAACCTATAGAAAGGTTTGTTGGATATTGCCAATTGCCACCTGAGAAACAGAGATTAAAAATAGATTGATCAATGGATATAACTATTTTCTAGATCATTGAAATATAACAAATGTAATATCAATTCATATAATTAATCAATAACTCCCTTAGAGTATTAATATGGTGAATGTAAAATGAATACATTAATTATTTGAGTAACGGAAAATGGCAAAAAATATTTAAGCAATAAATTTTATTTACTTCATATTTTAAGGTGAGCCACCATGAGCGGTCATGTAGGCTGCTGATTTTGATACCATTGTGGCAGATATACCTTATTCTGCCAATTGTCATAAAAAAACGACTGTATCTGTGGGATCTGGATACTCTCCTGGGGCTCACCACTAAGCCTCTATAAAGTGAGTACCCTTTATTTGGGGTAAAATTCTTGAGCCTGTTCTTGGCCAATTCACCTCCTTCCACAACTGTTGGGTTATACCATATGTTGAACCCAATTCCCATACAGGTTTAATTCGACTCCAATATTTCTATTTTGATTATACTATCATACTCGCATTTGACTTTATTTTTAAAGTATAAGAAAACTGATAAGCTTCAAGTGTAATAAAATAAGTAACACTTCAAATATAAAGACAATTTTACCAAAAAGAAAACAGTAACATATTTATCCCAACCACTTTATCACACCCAAAAAAATAAATAAAGGTATTCAGGAAATAGATTTTTACGGTTTTAGTGTTGTTTGTTTTATCGTCTCTGGGCATAAAGTTTTCATTCTGGTCAAGATTTCTTCTTTTCCAATTTTATTTATTGCAATAATAACTTCCTATTATTAAGAAAATAAATATTAAAATAAAAAGGAAACTATTTAATAACTACAAAATTCATTCTTAAATTTCATTTTAATATAGAATCAATTGGGAATAGAAGTATATCATTGAGTAACAGTAATGTTTTTTCAAACTTCTAATGTTTCTTCAGTGCTTTTTTCCTACATGCTGTTTTTCTTTCTGAAAAAAAAAATGATATCACTGTATAGAAAACAATCATTATATAATGACATGGTAGTAATTTCATTCAGGCAGGTTTTCAGTCTAGAAATTTAAGGAAGAACTAATTGGATATGGTACAGTTTTACTTCAAAACAGTTACAGTTTGAATACCACTCCTCAAAACTTAAAATCAATAGAATAGAATATGAAGAACTAATTGGATATGGTACAGTTTGGCATCAAAACAGTTATAGTTTAAATATCACTCCTCAAAACTTAAAACCAATATGCAATCAATGCAAACACACAAATATGCAGGGGAAACTGTTGTACTTTGACAATCAAGCTAACCCTTCACTCTTTTCACAAGTAGTGATATTAAATTAAAATTTTCTAAGTAATAACCAAGCTGGAGAGTGCTTGTTTATGTGCAGTTCAAGTAAAATAAAAATATTTTTTTTTTAGCTGAATGAACAACTTTTTATTTGTTTACATATTTACAGTCGTGTTTACTCATATACAAATTGAATCAATGTTTATTGCTCAGTAATTTGCTGACTTATTTCAATTATAAAAATATCCTAAAATGCTGAGTAGATTCAATTTAGGAAAATGCATTGTCATATACCTTGGATAACATTCTGAAAATGAAATGGCTATTGGAGAAAATTCGATAAAGAATCTTAAGAAGTAATTGTAGTAATATGTAGCACAAGATACTGGAACGAACTAGCAATTATGAATGGAGTTCATATTGAACCTTCTTGGACCATTATTATTATTAAACAGAACTGTTTTCAGAGAGGTAGATTAGCTTAGATATTTTATAATTTCTTGGGTGATTAACTAAATATTAATTATAAATTATTGAATGCTCATAAAATTAACTTGCAAGTTTGTATAATTCCACCTATTGAGGAATTTGATAAATATCTCCACTAATTATAACAGCAAGATTTAACACCGTTTTGATTAGTTAATAGTCAAAAGAGTTTTTTATTTTACACCGCTAATAACATAAAACAAAGAGGGAGAGGTCATCAGCTGTAGATTCTATAATATTAATTCTCCTTAGTAAATAAATACATAAAAAATTATCACAAAATATTGAATAACTTTAACATAACTACATTGATTCGCTCTAAAGTTGCTAGGGTTTTATAAACTACATGCATTGCTAAAAATCCATCCTTTACAAAAATAAGCACTGGAGAAAAAAAAAAAAGATAAATATTTCTTCTCTCTTAGAAAGCAATAAAACTTAAATGTAATTATTATGGGTTAGAGAAAAATAAAATAAGCATTTCAACTGTTTGAGAAGCATTGAGTTTTATAAAACCTAATGAGTTTTAAATACTTAAGTTAAAGGTAGACACTAAAAAAAAAATGATGTTAATAGGTGAATTTATCACTTACACCAAAATCTTAGAAGTAGTTATTATTTTTTTATGCAGGGTAATCATATCTGAATACATCTGAACCATAGAATAAATGTAAATTAGTAATTAATTTGAGCAACAAGTAGTACAGTTTAATGAATAGTTGTATAACTTGTTGATCTGCCGTCAGGTAGACGGGGAGTACCCCTATGGTCTTTTAAAACATCATATCTATCACTATCTCAGGGTAATAATTAATAACATGTTTGAAATTTAAAAAAAGAGCAAGGTAGTTCAATAGCTCTATTTCTAGGTCCTGAATTCAAGGCTGGTTGTGGAAAGTATATTCCCTGGAAACAGCAATGTATTGACCTTGTGGGTTCTAGAGTTCCTCGTGGGGAATACCAAATCTCTCTAAAATGGTTACCCATAATTGATGGAACAATCTGTTGGTAGAATGAGTTCTAAAAAGTTAGTTTAGCCCCAACCATCTACAAACCCAATATACTTTTATGGGTTGTAGTGGAACAGTTTTTTTAATTTACAAAAAAAATTTTTTTTCAAAGAAGTAAATCAATATTATTTTATCAAAAAAGTTACATAAATCCATGCAATTTGGTGGAGTACAAAGGGGATGCATGCAAGAGTACAAGTTGTACATGACCAAATTAAGAAATTTTTATGCTCAACAGATGCAGAGATTTATATTCTAGAATTCCATCTTAATCGTTATATTAGGAAATGACTAATAACACTTTGCTTGTAAGACTGTCAATAAAAATAACATAAAAATGAAAACAATAATCATGAATAACATATATTATTTAATGAACAGACAGTTGAAATGATGTCGTCCTTACTAGGCCAATATGGGGGGAAAAAACATAATAATAATATATATTAGTAAAAAAATAAATTACCTTTAAAAACATTTCCAGGATGAATTTCCATTCTTAATCAATTCCTTAACTATTAATGATATTTTTATAAATCAGGTATGTTAGACTTTGAATTTATAATGATATCTTCCATATTAATGAAAACTAAAACAGTATATAGATAAACCATAGTTCCATTTTGTTTGGGTTTGATTTTGTTTACATCCCTAATTTAATTTATTATTTTTATTATTTATATTTATTATTTTATTAATTATAAATTAATTATTTAATTTAGATAAATGAACGTTATTTATACTTTAAGGTTTCACGGAAATCATAACTTTTAAGATTATTTCCATAGTTTATTCGAGTAATGTGAAATTGATAGATTAGGTCTTCCCTTTTTTTTTTTTTTTAATTTAACAAAATTACATAGTCCAGTCAAAATCCAAGATATAGGATGGTTATAAAATCACTAACAAATTAAATTATAAAACTAATTCATGAAAAAGTGAGTCAGCATCTTAAATAATTCAAATATAGAGGAACGGACCAAAAGATGACTATGTCTTTTTAATATTATATCGAGGAGTCTGATCATTTCAAATGGAACAATGAAATACAACTGGGGGAGAGCTGGAGTACTTTGGAATGAAGACAATTTCAAATTTCAATTGAGTAACCACTCATTCCGTTATTCCATTTTTTGACAACAAAAAAAAGAAAAAAAAAAAAAATGGGTATTGTATATGGTCACCATCCTTAACGGATAACTTTGATTTCATATTGCGGCCTTAGCCTGCTCAACTACCCAGTCCTTTTATTTATATTTATTATCATTGATTAACTAAAAATGTAAAACAGTTATACCCAACAAAACAAAATGGAACAAATAGGAACATTTCTTTTCTCAAATCTAAATAATCACATTCTTAGATTAAAAATCCATAGTATTTCAATAACAACGCCTAGATGAGTCAATATATTTATATTTTAATTCAGCTTTGAACACACGAAACAAAAGTCTGTTGCTTTCTTGTTCTCTATCTTTCTCAATATGAAAATTTTCTAATGTCTTGAAACCACGGTGAACAAGAAAACCATTATTCATCACAGAAAAGGTGTAACCGGCCACATGTAGTTCACACACCTGAAATAAAAAAAATGTTCAAATACACAATAGAATATTGTAAAATCTTGGTAATTTCAACTGATGATTACAAGAGACCGTTCTGATGACCAAAAATTCAGATAAATGAACGTTATTTATACTTTAAGGTTTCACGGAAATCATAATTTTTATTTATTTTTTAAATTTCCAACTCATGATATGAATACCAGTTTGTGAATTTGACACATAAGTATGTAGCATTATACAAAGTTTTAAGTTTATTAAATTATTTAAAAAATCGTGAAACAGATTTATATCAAATTTTGGAAATCTTTGTTATTAATGTAAATCTATGGCCAAATATTTAATTCACTGATATTTGTGACATAGGTTTGTGTGAGCAGAGCAGATGGAGGAAGACTGGGTTTCCATCTGAACACCCTCCAAAAGATAAAACATTCTTCCATGCTTCAGACTTATTTCCTTTTGCTTGTTTGTGATTAAACAGAATAATTTCTTTGCGCTGAGGAGAATGTAGAAATAAGACTATTACACAAGGGATGAAGTTTTTACAAAAAAACTAGACGACTGTTTTCTGCAGTAACCTGCCTTTCCAAAAATAAACCCCATACACAACCATTCTCTAAGAAACAATACACTTCTTATCATTTAATGAACCCAGATGTTTTGTAATAGTGCAGATTTTTTTTATCACCACATTTTTAAAAATATATATAGTTTAAAATAATGAAATTGTTTTTACTGCTTAAGCAAGTAATTTAAAACAATTTCAAAATCAATTTACACCTTTTCCATATTCAACAGTAAGAGCTTTTATATATATCTAGCCAAGTAATGGAGAAAAAAATGGAATCAATATTCTAAAAATTAATAATTCCTAGCGACATGGTGACTTTAAGCATCATTTTAGACTTTTTTCAACAAAAAAAACCAAGCAGATTTCCTGATCTTCAAGGAATGTAAGGCTGCTGGACATCCTGAATGGCGGAATGAACCATGAGTGTTATATGTAAATTACCATAGTATACGTATTTCTATAAAATGACAAGTTATTTTTCAACTCCTTTTATGGAGTAAAATATTAAAAAAAACAAATACCTGACTAATTCTATTAAAACCATACTGCTTGAACCTTTCATCGTACAAAGGCACATTATTACTAGAAATGTAAAATGGCTCCCAAGGATCCTTCCATAAGATGTCAAATATAGTTGCCATTTCAGACCCTGGTGGTTCATTTAACCAACTTTCATAATTTGTCAAATCCTAAAAATATATGCTTATAAAGTAGTGTTTAAAAGAAGTTGTAATAACTATAGCGATATAATAATACAAACCTGACATTTTGGACAAATTTGGGCATAGAAAGGGCGTACTTCTCCAGTTTCTATCAAACTTAAAAGTTGAGCTTTGTTCAAAGGTGGTGAAACAATTTGTTTGGCTTCAAATACTGGTATTACAAAAACAGTTTTATCATAACGCCGATTCTTTCTAAAAAGCCCTTTTTTTGTTGCAAATAATAAAAAATCCTTAAAGCAAAAAAATATATAATAATTACAGATTTAAATAACTAATAACTATTGGGTTATGAAAACCTAAAAAAAATCATGTTTTTAAATTAATGTTATAATTAAATAATTTATTATGTCTGCTAAAAAGATATATGAATATATAGAATATAAGAAATATATACTATGGAGAATACTAGTATCTAATTATTGTATCTTTATCTTGTTTTCCGCCATGTGATTAGGAGTTGAGAGAATGGAAGGTTCCTTTTATGTTATATTCTATGTGTTGTTGTGTATTAATTCTAATTGAAATAAAATATGTTTCTTGTTTTGCCAAAACGCGTGTGTTATTTTACAAATACCGGACATTCCAAACATAATACTAATATAAATAAACGCTTATACAGAAATAGATGTTATAAAATCTCTTAGATCCAAATATGTTTTGCAAAATAGCTTGAGCGAGCATCTGCATATTTTTGCCTGCTCTTAGTCTAGTAAGTAGCAATAATGCCGGCCATAGATTTTTAAAAAATATTTAGTAAAATAAAATATTTATAAAATAAAATATTTTCAGTTGTGCATGTAGAAACAGACAAACAAGAACTACTATAAATCAATGTAATTTTTCTAATATTGCAATCTACAATGAAAAAAAAAAGTCCATCTGTGCAGATGCAATTTAATTAAGTCAATAGCTTCCTAAATTTAACTCATAAACTAATGCTGGATAATTGCCTGCTTCAGAGTACCAAAATACGGTTGTGAATATTTCATAACTTAGTGAATATTCATGAATAATATATAAATAGTTATATGACAGGTAAATTAAAATCAACCTGTTTGCTGCTATGGCTAATCGGACGATGCTACAGTGGGAGCTCTAAATTTTGCCTATTCAGGTTTAATTAGGATAGCGATTTTTAACGAGTATCTGACATCGTACAGGCTCGGGACCCCTGTTTAACGTCCCTTCCGAAGGACTAAGGATTTTTTACTCCCTTTAAAAAATCCTAGGGCCACCTGCCGGGCTACGAAACCATGATCTTGGGTTTAGTAGTTTGTTATGCTAACCACTAGACCACAGGTCGCCCCTTCAAAATCAACCTGAAAGACTATGTACAAATTACAACTAGATTGGAAATTGTCCATTTATTTTTGGGAACAGCTAACTTTTACAGACGTTGAATGTATCTCTTTATGTAAGAGTTAATGATTGAAGAAATAGGATTGGATTGCAAATAAAAAAATAACAGGTAAAGGAACAGTTATAGATCTCAAACCAACAAACTATTTTGGCTATTACCGGATTGGTATTTTGTTATATTACCACCGAATGGGACTCTCTGTAGCAATGTCTCCTAATACAATTATAGCTTTATAATTTAAAACTATGAAGATAATTTTTATATCAAAATCTCCCAAACTAAGCTGTTATTCTACTAGTTTTGTTTGCCCTACAAATATAATTTCACGCAAACTTGCTACTCCTCAAAAATTGCCATGACTACTAATCCAACCTAACAATAAAAATCAGTCTAGTTTTGTTTTCCCATCCACTACTTGTCAAACCACCATGGGAGTGGAGAGAAGCTAAGAACTCCAGGGAAAAAATTGGTTAGGCCCCAATTACATTAAATTAACATTGGTTTCAAATAAATAGTTTCTTACTATTTGAGAATTTATTTTGACATCCAAACATACCATTTTCGTCTCCAAAACATTGTAAAAACAGCAAAGTAATATTTGGAATAATAATTTATAGAGCATAATATATAAAAAATATCGGCCTCTAAGTGGAAAGGTAGAAGAAAAAAGTGGGTAGGAGGGAAACATTTAATGGCAGAGGCTGATAAGGCCTAGCAGCATGAAATACTCCCCAAACCCTCTGAACAACACTAGAACCCCTTCGCAACATCAAGCAACTAGAAAATTTAGCTAGAACTGAAAAATATATTGTCCTTTTTTTCCAATAGAAAGTTATATTGGCAAAGAATGCAAGACGTGATCAGCATTTCACAAAAATTAAGACTGAAGAAGGAAAACACAGGAAAAAATAGGTTAAGAATTAATTCACAGAATAGAACACATGGCACCAATCATTTGCACCCGGCTAACGGAAAAGTACCGTTTTTTCATTACAAACAAAACAGCAATTTTTCCTTACAGTTCAAGAAGCATATGAACCAAGAGCACTTTTAAAAATAATTAATGAAAAATCCAAAAACAATTACCTGTCTTAAATTTTCATTAGGAACCATATCAACGTCAATGGTAAAAATAAATTCAGTATGTGATGCCCTTCGAGCAACATTTCGAAGAAGATTATTTGGATAGACAGTGATGACATCATAGTTTTGAAAAACTTCTTCAGAGTTATTGCCTAAATCCAATGTAGGAAAAGCTGATAAGGTAGGGACTGGTTCATCCTTTGTAGGGATGGGGGTCACTACCGAAAAAGTAACATTATCCTTAAAGGATTTAAAGTCTACTTGGGTGGTAGCTATTTTCCATAATGTCAGAGCAATATTTTCAACTTCAGAATACACTGCAACAGAAACTGGGCCCTGCACAAACAAATATGAAATGCTTATTTACGTTACTACTCTTAATGATTTATTTTAAAATATACTGAAATAAATGAAGTTAATAGTTATTAATAAAAGAGAAATCATGGTTATTAATAATTGATTAATGGTAATATACAATTAAAATTACTATCTGATAAATAGACTAATTTACCTGCCACAGTTTAGCTAGTGGAATAACTTTAGACAAGTGATTATAAGTACAATGCGTAACCAAAGTTATATCAGGGTTTGGTTCAGAAAACACTAAAGGTCTATAGGCATCTGCCAAATTCACAATGCGGTACACTCCAGTTGAATCAAAATAATGTTTACTGTTAAGAGTGTTTTCCAATTTTTCATAAATTAGCCTGGCCTATTATAAACATAAAAAAGAAACAACACATCACCATGATTAACATTAACCAAGTTCAAAAATATAAGACAAAAAATTATATGAATTCTATATAAAAAATATACGAAAAAAAAATAAGCAGCCCAATTATTCAAAAAGAAAGAAAGAAAAAAGAGACATGGAATTCTAACTTGTCAATGATCTGTAGCACTGATAATGTATCTGCGATGAGTACTATGATGAGGAAAGTGGAATAATTTCATTCTCATAATACATAAGTCAGGCTATGGTTTGAAAAGGAATTATAGCTTATATTGTAACTCCTTTTAAAGCAAAAAATAACATGATCCTGCTTTCCTTAGATATTTGATTTGAATACTTATTTACCAGGGGCTGTATGATTTAATAGATAAGTATTAAAAAGGCAATAAAAACAAAGTAATACCTGTTGTTCTTGAGACAAGAAGTCTCCTTTTTCTTCCCGAAATATTTTTGTTCTTTGAGAACGTATAATCTCCAAATGATTTAAAAGAATTAAATGAATAACTTGAAGGATAGCAACTATACATGTTAAAAGTAATATAAGCTTAGCACATGAGCCAATAATCATTAGTAAACAATATTATCATCAGGTCAACATTCTTTATTTACAATCGTTTTTGATAATGGATTACCATAATTTTATAACGACCACCACTTCAGAAATCTAAACTTTTCCGTCCATTTAAAATTTCATCTTAATGAAAAATTATTTTACTTTTTTAGTTATTTATTTTAAAATACATTATAAATATAGAAATATAGGCTGAATAATATCCGTTATATTTGATATCTTTAATTTTATACAGGAGTCATTAAATAAGTAATTAAAAACTAAAAAAATTATTAAATTCAAAATAATTAAACATTATTTTTAAAATATCTAATGTTTTAAATTGTCATTAAAAACAAAATGGTTTTACCTGCTGAAGTTAAATAGATTTTGCAATTATGATGTTTCCTAACCTGGGTCGATTTCACCGGTGTTTATGTTCGGAGGCGTATATTTTCCATATTTAGTAACCTTTACTATAGGTAGTTGTGTTCATTAGTTTAGATTAGTGTTTGTACAAGTTTTCCAAAATATGGATAATGCAGAAGAAATCATGCATTCCCTAGAAGAATTTAGTAAGTTAAAACCTAAAGATATTCCCCGGGAGCTTGAAGATTATTTGGGTTATGTTGCGAAAACAGGGGACCCTGTTTTCAAATGGTCTATTATTAAGTGTCTTTTTCGAGAGAAGTTACTAAATGTTATTACTGATTTCTATGAAAGCACTCTATCTATAGAACTGCCTCCTTGCCCAAATGTTGACCCCTTTAATTATGAAAGAATGAAAGCTAATTTGTTAGAAAAACTGGATTCATTCAATGGTGCTCCTTTTACTGTTCAGAGAATTTCTGAGCTTTTAACAAACCCATGGAAGGAATATAACAGGGCAGATAAGTTCATGAGAGCCATAGAGAAAAATATATTGGTTGTCAGTACTCGAGAACCAGGCAGATATGCTGACAATGAAGTGGAAACACCACAAGACTCTTCATTTAATGGAATTCCTGGACCTAACGATTCCGGCATTGAATCTTCATTCACATGTAATGATATTGCAGATCCTGACTCATCATCTGTTAGCTTCGCCAATCAAGGATCTCAAACAACAGATATAGTACTTCCAACAATAGATACCACTTCAGACACTATGACTTCAATTTCATACAAAGTAAATGCTGGAGACATTGGAGACAGTGCTTGCTCTAATGAGTTAGGTCTTATAAGAAATGATGAAGTAAGTCAAGAAATAATCATTGAAGAAAAAGATACTGAAACAGTGATTTGTTCTACCATTACTGAACAGCCACCTGAAACTGAAGAACAACAAAATGTTAGTACTTTATCAACAGGTGATAATAAAGCTACTGATTTATCTATGGATACTGAATGTTCATTAGAAGGCTCAGGAGATTCAAATGTTTCTAGTAATGAAGTTGGTGATGAATCAAAAGAAGCCAATATTGAAATTAGTGGGGCAGAAGCTATTGATTGTTTGCAATCAGAAGAAAACAAATCAACTACTGTCACTGAGAGTAGTGATTCTACTGTAAAAGCTGAAACAGTTAGTAATTCTGAAGATAATTCCATAGAAAGATCAGAATCCAATGCTTCTGAAGTGTTTGAAGAATCCCGCCCTGCTGAATGCGATACTAGTAATTCTTTGGATTCAGAAACTAGCAATTCCTGTGATTCAGAATTAGAAGTTAAACAGCCAGTTGATGAACAGCTCAGTTCTGATGTAGAATGTAATGTTGATTCTTCAGGAGTTAATGAAGCAGCATCAACTTCTAATTATTCAGTTAGTGAAACTACTAGAACTGAAGAAAGTGCTGAAGCTTCTAATTCTTTAACATCTACATCTTGTGAACCTTCATCTGAAATGGATGTTGGAGATTGCCAAATATCTCATGTCGATCAGTCTCAAAGTTGAAGAAATATTGTAATTAAATAGACTGTGCGCTTTAATATTGTATTAATGTTTATTAAAAGTTTTATTATTGACAGACACTGTATAAAATTGTATGAAAGTATTGTCTTTTGAAAAGGCCGCTGTTACTTCGTTTTTATATGTATATTAGTATGTTCCTCAGTCTTCTATACTTTCTCATAACGATATAAGTATAGATATTTAATGATTGTGTCTTCTTATGTCTAGAAGATATTAATAGAAGGCATTAAATGTTGTGCATGAGTACATTATGAATGTTCTGATGACGCCATTATATGAGGACCTATTAGTTTTTTAAGTAATTATTCTGCAGATTTTCGCTTTGAGTTTATTAAGTTAGAGAATTTTTAACATTTCATTTGTTTCCCATTTAATATTTTCCAAAAATACAAGCTATCATGTTAAGGAGAATGTGATTTGAAATGAGTTGTATGATGAAAGGAGATGTAGGTATATCCTTTGGTAATCATTTTATCAATAAAATAAATAAAAGTTTCAACTAATGTTTCAAACTATAGGTGATATATGCTTGTTGAAACATTAATATCTAGATGAAATAATTACTGAAGTATACACATTTCCCATAATTACATTCTCTTCTCCTTGCTAAAACTCATGATATTTGCATTTTTGGAAAATATTAAAAGGGAAACAAATGAAAAGTTAAAACTTGTTCTGACTCAACTCAAAGCAATAACCTGCGGGACAGATACCGTTTTTTTTTATCGAACAACATTCATTCATGCCCCTTTTCTTTTGTGTGATGAGGACAGTGTTTTTTGAAAATGTATTCAGGGTTTTATTTATTGATAGTATTTAAGAAATCATGTGATTTACTTCAAAAACATTGATATTTTTGTAAATATAAATTGAATAACTTCATTTATTGTGTAGACTCTCAAATAAAGTTTTGATTCTATTGTTATTTTTATTTATAAATTCTAATGTATCCTTTTACACTCTTAATTTGTATTGATTTGTGTAATATAATCCTAATTAAGAAGACTGCAGAGATTAAGAACACTATGCTAATGGAGCTAATGATTTTTTTAAATGATATTAATAACAAAGTTTGTACTTATTCTGGGACAAGTACCTTTAGAATAGTAATGCAAGGATTGTTTTAAGGTAATATATGGTCAAAGTTTGTTTTATTTATTTTTTTGTGTAAATATATATCTATAATAACATTGGGTATCTGTTCCTCAGGTTGTCGCTTCGAGTTGAGTTATAACAAGTTTTAACTGTTTATTAATTTTTTTAAAAATATTTTCAATTAAAAGATATAAGTATAGATATTTAATGACTGTTTCTTATTTTTATGCCTAGTAGATATTAATAGAAGGCATTCAATTTTGTGCTGGAGTACATTATGAATGTTTCCATAATACCATTATATGAGGACCTTTTCTTTTAGTTTTTTAGGTACTTATTCCACAGCTTGTCGCTTTGAGTTTATTAACTTTGAGAAATTCTAACATTAAACATTAATTTCTAGATGAAATGATTACTAAAGTATACACATGTCGCATAATTACAATTCCATTCTAAAGCTCATGATAACTTGTATCTTTGGAGAATATTAAATGGGAAACGAATGAAAAGTTAAAACTTGTGACTTAACTCAAAGCGACAACCTGCGGAATAAATACCTAACATTGTAAGCATACTATATGCTCCTTGGTTTGCTATGTAAACGAAAAATATATATGTATATTTATATTCTCTAGTATATCTTCCAAAAGAGGTAATTAAATTGACTTGTGCATACCTCATTCAAGGAGCATATTAAGTAGATACTAATTTATACAACAGATTACATTATAATTGCAGATTAATAGATATAGCAAAAGGGGAAATAAATTAAAAAAAGAAGAATAAAATTGATAATGTTCAATAAAACAGTAAGATCTATTTAAGCTAGAAAAATGTTCTCTCAGAGTTTGCTATGCATTGATGGATGTAGTTGTTTACAGGCTGTTTTTAAAAAATATTTTGTATGTTTAAATCAATTCTGTTTTAATGTAATTTATCGGCATCATACCTGATATATATATATTAATTTATCAGTCATATTTATGATAATATATATATTATTATAATTGTCAATTATTCCCCATTAAGAGAGCGCTAGAACTTGAATCAATCACAGCTTCACTGCTTTTCCTCTCTTCCTTTATATATGTTTATATATACTCACACATACATACAGAGTGCTGTACTTCTATGAATTATTTAATAAATTCCTTTGCTAATTATTTTTTGTAGAAAGGAGAGTTAATGAAAGGCCTAGTTTATGTCTTATTATAAAGAACGGATTGGCCAATTAAATTTTATTTCTAGTAACAATAGTATCATTGCTAAACCATTTTAGTTACTAAGGCTTGACTCTATACTGGGGTGGAATTATTTTGTTTAATTTATACAATTTGACCACCAACCCTCTGTTAATTGAGAGGGTATTGGTTCCTACTGTAGCTGATTTAGACTAGGTAGGATCTTATGAAATAGAATATTGTGGAGCTTACCTTGGATAGAGTAGAATGTTAAGGAAGTTTGGAATAATCCCTATACGAAGAGAAGTCTTGAGGCCTGTAAAATTATAAATTTATCAGTAATATTTATGCCATATATTAATTTTTCAATAATACCCTGGTGTTTATCAGTTTCTGGTTTCCTATTAGTCAGTTCAGCTTATTCTTCATTACAGAATAATAATAAAATCATGTATTAAAAACAATTATATATTTGGCTTTTCTTATTCATCTCATAATTACAATACACCACCCTTGAAAAAAAGCAGCTCTAAATATGTTGTACAGCACAGATGGAAAAAAAAATTAATAATCTTAAAAGGCATAGATTGCAAAACCTGAAGACCAATGACACTATCAGCAATCATTATTTAAAAACCTTTGTCAGGAATTAGCGCCATTAACACAATCCAACCACCTATATTTTTATCTCCCCTTCAGACGTTTACCTGCAGCCATTTATTAATTTTCAAGGATTCATTGGTAACTAAACCCAACAACTTTACAGGCCCATATCGAACGTTCCTTGCGGTTGTGTTAATTTGGTTTTAGTGATTTTCCAAATAATTGTTGGATAGACTACAGTAGTTTAATAATACAAAATATACTTATACAACTCATCTTTCCAATCAAGATTTAAACTTTCTACGATTTTCAATCCTGCTAGCAATGACTTAGTCCATCTTTCTACTTCTTCATTTGCTTCGGACCAATAAATGGATAAGTTTTCATAAGTCTAACATCGTGTTTTCATATAAAATTATTTTTAATGGAACTAACGATTTGGGTTCCATTGTTGGGTGTGATTCTAACAAGAATTCCTTGGTATGTGACTTTGGCTTCAACTTTCCTATATTTTTTTACTGTTATACATTTCATAATATCGACTGTAAAATTAAAACCAGTAATTGTTTCCCATTTTTTAGAGGTACTTTTAAAACTATTCCAATTTTTGTTCGTGGTTTATTCTCATCAGCTCTAGAAGCAGCGTTGCGGAAACTAGCTAATATCTTCTGCAGTCTTTCTACGTTTGTTCTGCTTTAGGAACCATATACCACGCATTATGCCTAAGTGCCTTTCCATCGCCACAATTCCTGGATGTCCTTCGTGTGCTGTTAGTAATGCTTTAGATCTGTGAGAACTTGGTAGTAAAATACTTGTTTCTCTCAAGAACACCCCATTCGTACAAAATTCTTTTTCTTTTTTCAAACATCTTTAATTTAGAAAGCTTGTATGGCTTGTAGGAGTTTATGATTGGCCATTAAGGCTTTTACCATATATTTGTGGTTTTCCACTGAAAAAAACTGAACTGATACCTCTTTTACTATTGGGAAATAAATCTTCTCTACTTCAGAGAAGCCTTTGAAGCATACATGAACTTTTCCCAAACCAACAGGACTAGCTGCACTAATACTTAAGCGTCGTCGTCATTGTAATAACTCAGCGAGTTCTAACTACTAATCCCAACCTTTCAAGCCCTAAATATGATTACTGCCGAGAACTTTCCCAAATTAATATTTGATATTTCTTTGTTAGGAGCCTTAAGGGTGCCGAAATGGTAGTTAAGATATCAAATTAACCTAATTTAAATAGCTATTAACACCACCAGTTTTGGGGAAGTTTTAAATGATTTTTAATGCTGGTCTTTATCATCAGCGATGACACAGCTTCAGCCCTAAGATACTATTTTCATTTTTATATGAAAGGAAAACATATAGGTCTCCAGAAACGAATTTCATACTTAAACCCGCCTGCATTTTACGTACCTTGTGCGGCACACAGCCTGAATTTGATAGTTAATGATGAGGCTGCTAAAAGTTCCTTAGAAATTGTCAATTTTTTTTCAATTGTGCAAGAAATTTATGTTTTATTTTCTGCGTCAACAGCGCGTTGGCAAACTCTTGCCAAAGAAATGCCAACTTCAACTCTAAAACCACTCTTAAATACTCGGATGGAGAGCAGGGTTGAAGCAATAAAACCTCTACGATTTAATCTAGGAAACGTATATGATGCCTTGTTTACCATATATTCCGATAGAAACAAAGATACGGAGTCGAGAAATTTGGCAAATTCGTTGTTAGCAAAAATTAAGTCATTCAAATTTATCTGTCCCCTAGTTGTTTGGATTTAAATTTTAAGCAAGATAAATTTAGTTAGCAAGACTCTTCAAAATTCCGATGTCGTTTTGTCAGTAGCGGTAAAAATGATTAATATTGCAAAAATAAGTGTGTCTGAATTACTTATGAGTCCGTTTTTCAGGAGTTCCTCAATAACGCGAAAATCATAGCCGAAGAGGTCGACGCAATTGCCGAATTTTCCGCACCAATTCCTCGCGCGTGTAGAAGGTTTTTTACTATGAGGCACAAGATGACCCGATAACAGATGCAGAAACACATTTCAAAGTAAATTTTTATTACTACCAATTAGATACCGCTATCAATAAGTTCGAGGAACGGTTCGACCTTTTGAATCAAAATAATATAATTTTTTTCATTCCTTCAAAAATTAAATCACTGGAAGGATTTGGAGATTGATTGAAAAAGAGCATATTGTTCTAATAATAAACGGTGCCATGCTGGTTCTTCAGATGTAGACAAGTTAGAGCTCTTTAATGAAATCGAATTATTACCGATGTTCATTAATGATTCTACTACACCGTTGAATATTTTAAATTATTTGTTTAATAATAAATTAATTTCAGTGTTTCCAAATCTGTCCACAGCACTTAAGATTTACCTCACATTACCAGTCACTGTTGCTCACAGCAAAAGATCATTTTCTAAACTAAAGTTAATTAAAAACTATCTCAGATCCACAATGTCTCAAAGTAGATTGACAAATTTATCATTAATAAGTAGTACATAAACCGAACATAAAATCAAAAATGAAGTGAGTGACATGTTAATGATTTTGCAGCAGCTAACGCACGAAAAGTATCTCGTGAATATGTATTTGTAATTTGATTAACAGCGTCTTTTAATTTGTATATAGTATTAATAAATATTTTTAAATAAATCAATATTTATTTTATATAAAATATTTTAAAATAAACCTGTGCTTTCTTATTTCTGTAAGCCCTACTTTCCTGAAATACAGGGCTATTTTTAGTCAGTGTGAATATTATATTTTGGCGGAATGCATATACTCATCAATACCCATTCTGAAATCGCGTACAAATATCAGCTGTTTCATTCATTTGGTCTCAATGACTTTTTCTATGGAACAACAAATTTTTTTTCGCGATTTCAGAGTTGGCCCAATAGTAAAAGTTGTTCGTATTGATGAGTTATGTATACCCAAAGTATTCGCAATGACTAAACATTTTTAGGGGAGCTTGTATACAGTTATACAGCATGTAAGGGAAACTGAAACCGTGACTTCAGACCATCAATACAAACAACTTTTGTTTTGACGAACAAAACCTGCGGAAATGAAAACAAAAATATTAGTAATCGATCAGCTGATAGGTGCAGTTTGTATGAAAAGTCGAAAATATTTTTTCATTTCAGCAAGTTTTGTCAGAACAAAAGCTGCTTGTAATTATGGTCTGAAGTCACCGTTTAGTTTCCGTTATGCTATCCCTACCCTCCACAACTGTTTCATTTTCGCGATTTCAATTCATGTTGATCCCATAGCAAAAGTTTCATGGACACATTCATCTCCTTAGAGGATTTGCCGTTTATTGCAACACCTTGTATAACTGTAAGTGTTCAATTTTAATCGCGGGCCTACTAGGGGGTGCCTAGGTCACGATTGCACACGACCGCGACATGGGCTAGAGCCGGCACTGGTCTTGAATGGGGTAAACCATAAGAGGAAAATTTACGTTATGTAGGATATTGAAAATAATTCCATCTGTATGTATATTGATAGGATTATAGTGAATTATACAAGTGTCAAAGTAATTATTATCCTTATAATGCGTATTCTGTGATCGTATATTCAAGATGTGGAATTAAGTACGTCGATGCAATAACTGTTGGTAGCATTTCGACAGAATCACGAATCACAGTTAGTAGCAGTTAAGAAATCACAGAAAAGAAAAATCACAGTAATGGTTAGAGCTGTTACTGAAAAGTAGCAGCTAAGTCCATCACTAACCTAGTGATCATATATTTGATACTATCTAGTATCATATATTTGATGGGTGATCTAAATATGACTTTTACTAAAATTTGCTACTGTATGAACAATAAATAAGTTTTTGTATGTAAAATAAATGTATATTTGGTATTAGAACATAAAATTAATTTATCTCTATAAAGAATGAAGGTAGTACATAAAATAATAATAATTTTTTGTTTTTTACAAAACATCACGTTGTTTATTTACATCTCTACTGTTTAAATCGATCTCATACAGTATCGTAGTAAGAGATCGATTTGCATTTCCTAGAGACTTGTTTGCAACCTGATGTTACCTTACCCATGTGTAAAGCATGGTTTTAGGTTTCTTGTTTTCAGTAGTTATAGTAGTTTTATAAAATGAAGTTCACTAAGGCAAAAGAACCTGCGAAGAAACCAAAAAATGTCAAGTCAGCTCGACTCATAGTAAGAAATCTTCCTTTCAAATGTAATGAGCAATCTGTTAAAGAACATTTTTCCAAGTTTGGTGATATAGTGGATGTAAAACTACTGAAAAAAGGTGATAAGTTGGTGGGATGTGGTTTTGTTCAGTATGATAATAAATTGAATGCAGCAAAAGCTATTTCAAAGCTTAGTGGAAATGATTTCATGGGTCGACCAATTATTGTTGACTGGGCACTGCCAAAAGATAAATTCTCAAAGCAAATTACGAATGGTGATGATGCTTCTGATGTTAAGCCAGAAATACTTGTCAAAGAAGAGGAGCCTGATGACATATCAAGTGATGCAACAGCAGATAATCAAGTTAAAAAAAGACATAAAACTGATTTTCAATCTGACGAAGTAGAGATTGGAAATTCTGGTGAAGAGGATGGTGATAGTCAAGATGGTGATAGTGAAGACTCAAATAGTGATAGAGAATGGGCTTCAGGTGGTAACAGTGAGGAGGATATGGAGGATGATGATGAACAAAATTTGAAAGTAACCAAAAAAAATGAAAAGGAGAAATTTAACAGAAAACAGTTGAATGTTAAGTCAGAAAATAAGCAGAAATTCATATATGATCCAAATGATGTTGATGATGGTCGAACGGTATTTCTAAAAAATATTCCATTTTCAGTTAATGATGAAAGGCTTATTGAGTGTGCTAAAGAAATTGGCACTGTAATTTACGCTGTTGTTTGCGTTGATTCCCTAACAGAGCATTCAAAAGGGACAGGATTTGTTAAGTACAAAGAAAAGAATGTAGTTGAAGACTTGTTGCATGGCAAACTAAAATTGTCTATTGATGGAGTTAGATTGGAACCTCATTTGGCATTAAAGAAAAACCAGATTGAAAATATGAAAGTGAAGAAAACTCCAAAGGATAACAGAAATTTGTTCCTTGTTCGGGAAGGAGTGATAGTCGCAGGTTCCCCTGCTGCTGAAGGTATTTCAGAAGGAGATATGAGTAAGCGCTTGCAATTGGAACATTGGAAAACCCAAACATTGAGGAACTTAAACAAATTTGTTTCTCCAACACGTCTTGTTGTCCATAATATACCACCTTTTATAGATGATAATAAGCTACAGAAAATTTTTAAGGAATTTTCTCCAAAAGGAGCCATTATCAAGGAAGTGCGAATCATGAGAAATTTAAATGATGTTGATGAACACGGCGTTGGGAAATCAAAAGGTTTTGGCTTTGTAGGTTTTACTAAACATGAACATGCTTTGGAAGCTTTAAGAGCTGTTAATAATAATCCCAAGATTTTTAAGGAAAATAAAAGACCAATAGTAGGTTTTTCAATTGAAAGCATGACTGCTTTAAAATTAAAAGAAAAACGGAAAGAAAGAAGCCGTGGTTTGAGAAATAAATCATCAAAGGGTCTTCAAGAAAACAAGGAAGACATTAAGGGGATTAAAAAATCAAGTAGGTCTTTTGTTTCAAATACTGAAAATTTACCAATGTTCAGTGGTAATACTGCAAAACCAGGTGTGAAAAAGATGAGATCTCGTAAAGAATTAAGTGTTCAAGCTCAGTTGCATCGTAAGACAACTATAGAAAGGAAGAATTCAAACAAAAAATTTTATTTCTCTAAAAAATTTAAAAGCAAAACAAAAGGAAACCGTAAAATAAAAAAATAATTGTTGCTATTGAAATTATATGTAATGTATCATATTTTAATGATGTACGTATAAGCATATTCTTTCAGGATTTCAATATTTTTGCGATAGTAGTGCCATAAGAGTGCATAGACTTCAGAAGTTCTGGAACCCTGTTGATTTTGTATCGTTTCCATCATTTTAATATTGTTACGTTGTTCACCATGTAAATAAAATTTGAGATTTTGAAGATCACGCGACGTTTGTACATCCATCAAGCATTAAATATTAATTTTATTGATGAATATGAAATGTTATTTTATATATTTTTAATTTTGTTTTTTCCTGTTTGATTTGTTGTTAATTTTTATTAATAAACCTCAAAATTACAATTTTTGTTTTCCATTTTTATTGAACCTGAAATAGCAGATCATTAAACAATTGTAGATACTTTCTCAGAAAATATGAATTATTTTTAACTGTAGAGTAATATAAAAAATAGTCATGGGAGGCAACACTAAGTATAACTTATTTAGTGTATGGCTACATGTCACATAATTTTTATGGTTTCATTTTATCCAATATTTTGTCATATAATCAATAACTCAATTTTATTTTAATTAATTTTAACAGTATTTAAACATGCACTTCTTTCATATCATACTTTATTGATTACAAAACAACTTTCTCTAATTTAATGATTATTATAATTTTTTCTCTCATAATTATGCCTTTGTCCGACTTTATGATAGCCTAGCAATTAAGCGGAATTGCTAGCTCAGTGTAAACAGATTATACTTATGGTATAATATTATTATTATAATTTTAATGCCCAACCCTATATAATAGTTTTATCATATTTTAATCTTTATTATGCTATATATAACTTGAACTAATTTATCATAAAATATTTAATCATATTTTCACATTTTTATCACTATCAATATATTATTTCCGTTTTTGGATTATTATTATTACTCTACCAAATTTTATTCATTATTTTTTTAGGGTTGAAACGTATAAAATAGTACTTTTGTATATATTGTATTATTATTATCTTTTAGTTCTTCCGATCATTTAAATAATTTTTGTATGCATTAATTTTTAACCAATCTGGGCGGTTAGAACAATAATTCAATCTAATATTACTGCTAATATTTTTTTGGTCCATTTTACTGACATTTTCTCATTATTAAGTCTGATATTTATGCCTAAGAATTCAAATTTATTATTTTATTATTATTTATTATAATAAATTTTATACTATTCTAGTTTAGTGACTTATTACCATCAAGATTTTTAACGAATTTAGTTGAGAAAATTAATAATTTTTAGATAAAGCAAGCTTTCTTCTTAATATAATTCTAAATTAAGCTTTCTGAATTATATATATGTAATTAATTAAAAAATTAAACTTATAATGAGATTTGTGACTACTACCTGACACAGCCAAAATAAAATTATCAGAAAAACAACATACATACATACATACATCTTCGGCTCTACAGCCCAGTCTGGGGCCTGGCCCCCCGAAGAAACTGTCTCCACCGGTCTCTGTCCCTGGCCATCGTCCACCAGATTAGCGCCCCCAGCCGCACCGCGTCCCTTCCAACCTGGTCTAACCAGAGAAAAACAATATACTTTTGTGTTTTATTTATGTTTCAATGGATGATTCTAAAAAAAAACACAGATAAATAGATATGAATTGACAAAGTCTTTACAATTTATTCTTAGAAACTATTATTAGTACCATATCTATCTCTGGTGGCCCCTTAAACTTAAAAGAATATTGACTGATTTTTATAATGACCAAAAATAGAATTCATTCTTTCAAAAAGTAGGGCTCCACCAGGGTTAAAGATTAAGCTTTAATGATAAATTTTTAAGCCTAAAATTTCTGGCAATTGCATTAGGTAAGAATCTCTTTTAACCTAAAAGAGAATTAAAATATGAATTCCATCTTAATATGAGCATAAAAAGAAAGGTTATAATGGCTTTAAATTTAATTGTTATGTTTTATTTAACAAACCCTTTAGATCTTGTTTTATACATTCCATAACATTAATGCATAGAAGTAAATATACTTCTTGTGGCATCAGTGGGTATTAAAAAAAAAACTTACATAAATCAACCTCCTTCCAATGGTTGGTAAAATTTAGTAATTATGTGTTCATTTCAATTATATATGTGTATGTATATATGTAAATATTTTTTCTCTTTTTTCCCCCCGTAGTAACCCTATGGAGGGACTGTTTTTTAATATTGGCACCATGTTAAGATAAGCATATTACATGTGATTTTTATATTTAAAGATCAGTTTTTGAATTAAAGTAAAATACATTTAAGAATAAGTTAACAATATAGGAAATTAAAAATTTACAGCTGGACTAAGTTGATAATGTTAGAGTAAAATTTTTTTTATTACTCAATGAAATTTACAGCTGTATTATACTAATACAACAAGTAAATAGGATGAATGGTACATATTAGCGTGAAGAGTAATATTAGAATTGAATTTGTAATCATAAATTATAAAAAATAAAAATAATAAATAGTAAAATTTAACAAATATAAAAAAAACAAAAACAATAATTTCTATAATTCAAAACATTAATAACTATAAAGATGTCCTAAAAGAAAGCCAAAAAGATCTCCTAGACGTAAGAGTTAAAAGAGGCTTTGAAAAAGGAAGTGACCACTATTTATTGAAAATGGATAAAATATGGAGAGAAGAAGAATTAATAACCACAAAGAAAATAAACACAGTTAGGGAATCTATAAAGTCCTACAGGTTAAAAGAGATAGAGATGGGCACTTACTTCCAGCAAGAGATAGAACGAAGGGCAAGAGACCCGGATTCCTATGGGAAAGTGACAAGGTTGAAACCAGCTGGAAATATTTTTAGAAAGTGCTGTTGGAACCTGCTGCCTTAGTTTGTGGAAAGAGTAAAACCGTATCTGGTAACAAAACAACCGCCTGGTGGACTGAAGAAATCAAGAGTGCTATTCATGAATAGAAAATACTGTGGAGAAAATATCTTGAAAGCAGATTCCAAGAAAACTGTGAGCAAAGAAAAGAAAAGAGTTGAAGTAAAATGAGTGATTATGAATGCTAAAAAGAAAGCTTGGGAAGATTTTGGCCACAAGATAGAGACTGATTTTAAGGAAAACCAGAAAATGTTTTTTAAGGTCATGAAAGGGTTAAGGAAAGCTAGAGCTCCATTGCTGAAACATATAAAAGACAAAGAAGGAAATATTGTATAAAAGAATGATGAAATTATGGAAAGATGGCGAGAATATTTCAGAGAATAGTTGGAAGAAGGTAGTCTCGGATGTGAATCTGGAGTGGAGAGTATGAAAGAGGACAATAACATAGATGAGGAGGAATTGGAAGATGCTCTGTCAAATATGAAACTGGAGAAATCAGGCGAAATAGATGAAATATCTCCTGAGATGTTAAGATACATAGGTCATAAAGGACAACAAGTTATGCAACACCTATTTAACTTGGTATGGAAACAGAAGAAGGTGTCCAAAGAATGGGATATAGCAGTCATAGTTCCAATCTTTAAAAAAGGTGACACAGGGGTTGCAGTAGTCAAGAACCGCCTGTTTGGTTAGTAGATCTAATAAAAGTATTCAATGAAATCCAGAAAAGATATCTCTCCAAAGCCTCAAGTGAAAATAATGTGGACACACCACACATATTGGTTGGTGGAGAGTCTATATAGGATAAACAGGAATGTAGTCACATTCTCTAACAACGCCTCAAAAGAATTTGAGACATCTGCTGGTATTAGACAAGGTTGCAGCGACTTAGCCTACTACTGTTTATTTTGGTCCTGGATTCAGCCATAAAAAATTGCAAGGAAAAATTCAAAAAGTTCCACCTAGGGCATTTCAACTGAAGCCTTTAAGTTTGTCTCTACTGGTGTTTGCCGATGATCTCATTGTGTTAGCAGATCTTGATAAAGATCTTCAACACAGTATTAGGATACTCCAAGAAGAGACCCGGCAAAAACAAAAGTAATGAGGATCGGACGGAAGCCAAGCAGAGCTATGAGAGTAATCAGAATTAACGGCGAAATAATTGAACAAGTAACTTATTTCAAATATCTGCACCTGCAGGAGAGTGGCTACATCGATAGTGAAATAACAGAGCATATTGGAGCAGCAAGCAGAATGTTCAATGCCGTGAATAGAGGCTTCTTGAACTGCCTCGAGGTGGCAAAAAAGACAAAAGTGGCTGTCTTTATTCATACTCCTCAGAGTCATGGACTCTAACAACCAACCATAAATCAAGGCTTCAGGCTGATGAGGTTTCTTAGGAAGGTGGAAGAGAAGACCAGAAGAGACCGAGTGTAATAAAACAATAAGGTCTCATCTCGAGACAGTTCCAGTCACTGAACTAATAGAGCGGAACTGGCTCAGATGGTTTGGACATCTGTTACTCATGGAGCCAAGCCGCACAGCAAAAAGTGCATAGAATGCAAGAGTAGAGGGCAAGAGAGGGAGAGGAAGACCAAGACTAAGGTGGGAAGAGGGAGTTAAGGAGGCTTTCAGGAAAAGAGAAATGGATTGGAATAGAAGAAGTGTGCTGGTACAGGACAGGGACAGCTGGGTCAAGTTCTACAAAGGGTCTCCTCACACTGCTTAGTAGACGTAGATGAAAGATTATGATGATGAATAACTATAAAAAATAATATTAGAATAATAATATGAGATAAATGAATAACAAATAATATCAATCAATTGAAAAATATTGAATTTATATAAAAATAAATATCTACTGTCTATTAATTAACATAAATGGTGGATGAAGAAGACTCTTATGATCTGGAGTATAACTAATGTTTAGAATTTGTGTTAGTAAACAGTCTAATAACAATAAAATATAATAATTAAGTTATATCAGAGTCATTTGTTATCAATTATCAGTAATGTTTTAAATTGATCTTTTAATTTTATCTATCATCATTCTTCATTTACATAAACTGGGCCATACATTTTTTTTTGGAAGCTGACTTTAGAGTTCCTTCTCTGCTGCCCCAGCCGTTGTTTATTTCTTAGATCGATTGGTCAAAACTGGTCAAATAAGTCGTTTTTTAATGTTGATTTTACCCGATCATTAAGTGGCTTCTCAAGTGCTGTTTTAATCCACAGTAAGTTAGGTTTCCAACCTACATCATCTTGCTCATTTTTATGTCCATCTTTTTTACTACTGGCTTTCTGAGAATCCAGAAATGATAATGCTGTGATCAACTAAAACTTATAGTGTCTGAAATGGATCAATGCTTGAAAGAGTTTTATGATCAATTTTGTCATAAGCACTATAAAGTCTACAAAGCGATGATTTTAAAAAAAATTAAAATTAATCTGATCTATTGTAGATTATGATTGTCAATATCGTAGCTCTTGCTTTGCAAACCATAAAAGTCTATGGAACAAAATTTTGGATAGGATTCATCTGCAGCTGTATCCTACTATTAGGTCTATTATTAGGGGCATTTAGACTTGAGGAATTGAACTTTGACGTTTCAGTAAATTGATTACTTACTTTGTCGTGGATGCTGTAAATTTGTATATAATTAAATTAATTTTTTAAAATCAAAATTTGTTTGATCCTAATGCCAAGGAGCATTAAAAGAGCAAGCAGAGAAACTTTCCTCTTAGTACTGCAATAACAGATTTAATTTAGATAGATTGGAGTGCTACCGATGGGCAGTTTCTCCACAAGTGTTTTTCATGTCATAATGTACACATCAGCAGATTTACTTGTTATTTTATAGTTGTAAATATCAATAAATTAAATTATATTAAAAAAAAATTTAGATGTGGTTGAGACTGTCTTCTTTTCAAACACATCAAAGGGTAATGAGGAAGTGAGGCTTGAAATTAGTTGGTTTGAATTGGGATAGTATTGTTCATGAAAGATATGATAATGGGTTTGGGCCAAATCGGCAACAAATGTAACATTAAGATTAAGGATTTTGCATGGCAAGGGTTGGATTTAATGGTTTACTGGATGACCAAATTTTCACTCCGTATGTCCTAATAGGCTTTAAAATTGTCATACAAATAAGTTTTTTTTAATTGATTAGAACCTTAGGGTGTTTGTCTAGAATGTGCTGAATTAGCTGGAAACAGTGTGCAGTTTCTTGTCATTTTAGTCTACCGTGAAGATTTCAAATGTTGCCAAGATTGAGTACTAAGGTTCGGATCTGTTCTACAAGAATTGATCTAAAGGAGTAATATTATTAAATGATATACTCGTTTACGATGAAAAGTAAAAGTAATTTCATGGAATTGGTCAACATTTATTTATTAAGATTAGTATATGAATTAGGATGCCAGATGTATGAACTGAATAGAGGATTATACTGAGGTTATTACATTGAGAAATGTGGAATGAATAGACATTCATCTATAGATAGTTTATCCATTGGATAGAAATTAATCATTGATAGTTTAATAGCTTGAACGGGCAAGTTATATATTTTCTTTCTTCCTATTAACTTTATTGCTATACATGTTTTATTATTACTTTTAAGGTTATATTATTCAGAAATAAATTTCAATTGTATAGTTAATGCTTTTTAATGATTAATTTATACTTTATGCAGCTCTTTAAAAAAAAAAATAAGACCATAAAAATTTAAATTTGTGTAGTATCATAGGCACTTATAGTAATTATTTTACAACACCTAAAAGTTTTTTGTTTCATTTTAATTTCAACTTAGATTCAGAAAAATTCATTGGGCCATTTATAATTAAATATGAATACAGATATGTTCCTAGAGTAAAGACACACACACACAAAAAGAGCCCTGAGTTGCAGTACTGAAGGTCCTGGTTTCAAATCTGTATCACTTTAATCCGTTAGCCAAAATGAAGAATCTTAAGAATGTTAAGAGGGAAGAATCTGTCGGTTGAGCATGATCTAGGGCAAATCATCTCCCTGCACAACCATTGTTCAAGAAACAGTATAGTCTCCACCATATACTGAACCCAAGACACTCCATGGGTTGTTGTGGTACAGGTTTTTTTTTCTATAAGCTTACAGCAGATATAACTGTGCTATTAACACATATCATTAAATTTGTTTAATGACCTGATCGGAAAAAATATCAATGACATTTTTAATTTTATATTTAATATTTTTATTGTACTTAATTTAAATTTTATTGTAGAATTTATAAGCACTAAATATAAAAATCATATTTATTTTACCAAATTACTTCTTCTTCTTCTTCTTTGATTTCCTCTTATGCCATTGCTAGCGTCGAGGAGCCTCCACCCAATGCAGCCATGTCTCGCGGTCTTTACTCAGTCGCCTCATTTCCTGGAGGGTCTTGTCTCTCTCCACTCCAATGCGCTGGATATATTCCTGATAGGAAACTTTGGGACGGCCTCTCGGCCTCTTCCCAGTGGGTCTAGCTTCCATGATCTTCCTCTCTTCGTCCATCCGACAAACGAGGCCAAACCACTTTAGCTGTCGGTACCAAATTACAACATTTCTTATTCTCTTTCTCGATGAAATAATTACATTCTCCTTTCCATACTAAAGCTCACGATAACTTGTGTTTTTGGAAAATATTAAAAATGAAACGAATAAACAGTTAAAACTTGTAACTCAACTCGAAGTGATGGCCTGCGGAACAGATATCCAAAATTATATTATTCATCATGATTAGGATAATAATATCTTATAATAAAAGGGTTTTGAACACAATCTGCTAGTGTTAGGGGATTCTCTGTGAATACTTCTGGTAAGGTTTGACTTGAATTTGAAAGATGGAATTATTTTTAATATTCTTCTATCCCGTCAAATCATCTTTATCCTCCGTCGTAATCCAACGATTTCCTGCCCTTCTGTATCGTTTAATAACATTTCACTGATTCCTTTAGAATAGGTCTGGTACTTAGGACTACACGTTGACAAACCTTAAGCCAGGAATCCTCATACTAGACAATCTCGGACAAATCCCTCCTGTGCACAACGGTTGGCTTAGAAACAGTGCAGTCTCTACCATATATACTAAAACCAAGATTCTTCATGAATTTTAATATTATCTTTTATATCAGAAACGTTTAACTTGAAATCCTCATACCAGACTAGATACAAGAAACAGCTCACCGTTTCAGGCTACTTAAAAATTTACTGGACAAACTCCCAATTAATTACATAAGATTCATATACATGACTATCATGAGACCCATCTGGACTTACGGAGTAGAGCTTTGGGGCCCCACTAACCCATCGAATTACTCTCATATTCAATCCTTACAATCCAAATTCCTTCTCTCTACTCAAACCCACTAACAACCTACTTGGTTCCATTCCTGATAATCCTCATAGGTATATGAAAAGAACATGGCATCTTGACCTTTTAAGTTATTATTCGTGCACTACCATTGGATTGTTTCTCTACTTGCCTTTTTGTTTCTCTACCATTGGACCTATTATACAGTTGTTAATTTCAATAAATAAATTACAAATATACATATATGTATGATTCTGTTACACAGCAATCGCCTACATGATGCAATGAAAGGTTGCATTTTTACTACCCCACAGTATTTACTTTCTGTGATCACTGGTTACCTGAATACAAAATATTCCTGTGGGCCGAGTCACGAGAAGCTCCTCTCCTGTCGTGACAATCCAAAGCGTGCTACAAATATTGACAAGCAATGGCAAATATTTAATCATTTTCTTTATGCGACAATATCAAAGGAGCACGAGATCAGCACTCGACATAAGCCGCGCGACTGGACTAGATGCCACTGTCGTCTTTGTTACTTTTGTTCCTGATTTATTTAAATTCTGGTAAAATAAAATATTCTTTATTTGTCAAAGCACGACAAACGATAAAAACTCGGAGATCTGATTAATTGTTTCAGAAGGTTCGTTCCGAGTCCTTAGCAATGTTTGTTCATTTTTACGATTCCGTTTGAGTTTTTTTTTGTACTAATAAATCATTGAAGCTTCTATAGCTAAAAAAGCAGCTATAAAAGGAAATTGTGATAGCATAAATTTTGGATTTGGCCCCATAATGGTTGGCCGCGGGAAGCTGAAATTCCGTTTTTGGGGTTGGTGTTACATTTAGTCATATAACTAACTCCCTTTCTGGTCACAACATGATCACCGTTAATGGCACCATTTTTGAAGGTCATAAAAGATTTTTATCAAAATTTCTTATTCGCCTTTTGAAACATCTGAGGATTTGATTATTCTTTTCACGTCACTTAATGTTACAGAAGGAGCCTAAACTTTGCGGTCCCAGATACAATTAATGTAGGAATCATTAACGAGTGTCTGACAGCCATTTTACGTCCTTTCCGATTGATATTCTCTTTAAAATAACCTAGAGCCAGGCTGCAAACTCGCGATCTTGGGGATAGAGAGTTGTTTTGTTATTCACTACACAATCTTACATAACTTAAGGCGAACCTAACATTTGTAGGTTTAGCTTAATCAATTAAACAATTCATTTCGCAACCCTAGAAATGATTAGGGTTATCATTGTATGTTAAATAAAATTCAAAGACACAACTATCATTTTTAAAAATATCAACATTGCAGTGAAACTGAACACTATAAAACTTTATAGTTCTTTAAAATTTATTATTTTAAAAAGAATCATCTAAAGGTTTAAAATTACGGATACTAGATTTTATAATATATTTTTAATTTATATATTTTTTAAATTAATTGTAGTATGATGAAATATGTTTTTGTTTGTCTTGATCAAATTGAATAAGGTGCCAATGAATTTTACCACTATAAGTAAAGCTTATTTTTTTTTTTGCTCCTAGGGTGGTTAGGGTCTACAAACCTCTGCCTTGATGATGCCCTAAAAGTTAGTTAGGCCAAAACGTTGGGACAAAATAATTAGGTATTACTAACGCGTGAAATTCATTGACAGCGGCCCAGGATGTGTCATGAATGAAAATGGTTGGGACCATTTTCAAAATGGCTTAAGATGCATATTATCAACTATCTAATCATCAATTTGTTTATAAATATTTTTATTTGAAAATAAATCAATTTGTTTAGTTTGGTTTTAAAGATCAGTAGAAAATTTAATTGTATAAGTTATTACAAACTGAATAATACCACTAATTATTATTATAATTATAATATCACTGGTATATTATTAAAATATTATTTAAGTATTTAATTTCAATAAGTTATTAATTAATTATTTTAACTTTTCCAATATTTTAAAATACGAATCAAGAAATAGGGATCGAGCTTTGACCAGCTGTTGAAGCATAAAAAATGCTCTTTATACAGTTTATTCTTTTAGAATGATATTTTTATAATTATTTTCTGAGAAAAACCCTAAAGTTTTCTTCAAAAAAAGGTTGTTAATTATCCAAATTAAGTTGAAATATGGCTCATTGATAAATTACTAAAACATATCTATTTAGTAGAAAGTTAAACAATAGTTATATTATTGTTGTAAAACTTGAAAAATTATCAATGGTCGTTACCTCTACTAAAATTCAGATATTTTGCACACAGGATAATTTTTCGAAACTACGAAGATAACATTTCTATTTAAATACCATTACTTAAGCTTTTGAATTAATCCTATGCAAAATGTAAAATAAAAATTACCAATATTTGTTGTAGACATTTTAATTTATCATTAGCATGCATAAAATATGATTTTTTTTTTTAATGCCACCAACATTTTTATCGAATTTGGTTCAGTGTAGATTAAAAAAATACTGGAAATTAAGTTATAAATAATGCTACAAATGTAAGTTGAATGTTTATTATTTGTTTAAAACTTTTATAAGTTAAGCATAATAAATCAATCAATAGCGAATAGAAAAATAAGTGTTAAACTTACTAATAAAAAAAACCGAAACATTTCATTTTTTCAAATATAATACAATTTCTTTTATTATTTAAACGTGTATGTTTTTATTTTAACATTTTTATTGCCGTTTGATATCCTCTTATTTACTATCAATGTTTTTCTTGTTGTTTTTTTTATGTTTCTTTTTATCTCTTGACCTGGAGTTATTTGAAAAGGGGACATATAAAAATACCAGGCGAGAAAAGAAAAAAAATGTCTAACTTGGCCTTCTCCCTTAGTAAACAAAAAAAGAACCTACCTTTTTGGGGCGAACGGGTACCCTACCGAAATTTGTCTCCTAAAATCCAGATGCCTCGTAAATGTCAAGTGTACTTTTGAGACGATGCGGTGGGCCTACAGTTCAGAGTTTATTTATTATATTAGTTTGGACTTTTATATAAGCCGTGTTCTATGGGCCTTTTACAAAAACTCTTACCTTTTGAGTGTAAGCAATATAAAATAAGATATTCAAAGCACTGATAAACTATTAGTTAAATAGGGGATCACCCTATTTTTGTTGGAAAAGCATATAATATATTTTATGCTCTAAGACTATATTATGAAATAAAAATAATAATAGGTATTTTAAACCGTATATTAAATTGATAACGATTTTAACATTTGAACACATATAACCAAGAACACTAGATAGAGATATTGGTAGATAGAGAAAACTGAAATATTGACCTTTCTAGACGTATTTGATAGAAAACTAAATTGGTCAAAACCCATGGAAAGGGTATATGGCAGAAAAATACAAACTGTTAACTCTTTGACCATTGCCCCAAAGAAAACCTTGGGGCCGAATGTTTAAAGACAATTTACGAGACAGGATTGATGCCCAACATGCTTTAAGCGGTGCCGAATAGGTATAAATTGATTGAGAAAAATTTTACACCTTTAACAACTACAACGACTTCAAAGGTTCCTTGGAATCAAGATTATCAGGATGTGTAAAACGATCTCATATGTTGCAGTCTATGTCTCCAGGCATTGAGTCTATCTATATAAAATTAACCAAGTAGTACAATTTCGTCAATCAAACAGTGCATTGAAAACTATAGAGACATCGACAATAGCATGATAGGACCTGGATCTGAACCTTTAGATTGGTTACAGCCATCAGAAATTCCCAAACTTTACACACACTTCACTGAACGTAAGATGGATACAGAAACTAACATATTTACAGATGAAAGTAAAGAGCATAATAATGTAGGCTGTGCTTGTCTACTTTGGGACATGAATGGAAGGTTCCACAACAACGCCAAGCTGAAAAGTACGCAATCGTAAAAGCTACAGAATTCCTTCTTCATCTTCCAACCAACATACAGACTAGTCATACACACAGATCACATGATCTTGATACAATCAGTTCTCAACATAGACTTGCATGACGATCTTACAGAAAATATATGAATAAACTGATGCACACTTAATATTCTAAATTTCTCTGTAAAAATAAAATTGTGTAAAAGGTCACACTGGTATTGAGGGCAATGAGATAGCTGATAAAGAGGCAGCACAGAGTGATTTTTCTTCATCGTTTAACAAAACACCTATATCGCTCATGAAATTCAACATAATGGAAAAATTATTTTTTAGATGGAACGAACGTTGAGTTAATTCAAATATATCTCCTTGTTTGCATAGATTAATTCCAAGACTGACAAACAATAACCAAACATTAATAAAATCCACAAATTGCATACTAACACAGGTTTTACCTGAACAAGGACATACCAAATTATACTTACACATATTTTACATAATCAATGACAATACTCGTTCAATTGACAAAGGAGAACATATATTTAAACACATAATTTATGACTGTCAAAGTTCGAAATTAATTATTTCTATAATATACAGAGATTATCCAATGTCTGAACACGATCTATACAATACATTTCGACCCGAATTCCTTTTCCCACGAAATTTGAGGCAGAAAATCAAATTAAAAAAAATATATATATAACTAACAGTAGAATATTGGTAATAACAGTTACCATCGTATGACTGCTTATATGATATTTCCTGAATTAGAGTCATTATTAATTAGACAAAAATTAAACTATAAACAACAACATTAAGTCCTAATAAATGATTGTATCTTGAAATGTATAAAAAGCTGCTCTCTCATTCTTAAAATTACGCTAATATTTGGCAATTAGTCTTCCTCTGGCCTGACAATGCCTCAATTAGTGTTGAATGTTTAGTTGTTTACTTGTGTTTGTGAAATATAGGGAGCGGAGTAGCTCAGTGCTGTAATGAATTTAACGAGAAGAGCCAAGATTACGGCAGTAGCATATAATTTATTTAATCTGTAAACAGCCATGGTTGAATCTTGTGGGATCTGCAGACTCTCTTGGGGCTTACCTAGTTTCTATAAAGTGGGTTTCCGTAATTGGAGAAAAACTTCATCGTTCATTCGTCATCTTCCTGCACAACCATTGTACCATGAACTGAACCCAGTGGTTCAGGCGTTTTTTTTTGTTTTTTTTACATTTATACTGAGCTTTATTCAAGTAACTTAGTAGGTACATGCTTTTCAAGTACTGCTATGACTGCATATGTGAATTTTGGATGACTTATTTCCTGACTGTATTCTTGTTCCTGATTTGAGGTTTTGCTGTTTTGTTCTTTCTTCTGATATCTGTCATAATGTTAGGTTATATAAGAGACCAACAGCCTTAATAATGCATTTTATAATGACACAATGTTACACCTTGCGTGACTACATATTCTCCACGGGATCGTTATACGGCCGGGATGGACAAGCCGGTTGACGTTACACCTTCGCAGACCCCCAGGCGAGTCTGATGGCAGATCTCCCATGCAAGATATTCAGGATGCCGTCCAATTCGGAGGCGGGCTATCGCCTGGGATGGGCAATAAATCGCGACGCCCAGGTGTCCATATTGTATGGTAATAGTGGTTCAGTGGTAATTGTGACAAGGGGGAGCGCGGGTGGTATGCGCATAATACCTCCGACACGTGTTAACAAGGTTTCACGCCTTCGAGATCTGGCAAAAAAGCGTCCTTTGCTCCTCGGCCGCCTATCATCCCACCTACTGCTTCGTAGTTCTTTTATTTGTCCTGTTTGTATTCGTCTTAACAAAATAAAATGATCAAAATACTATGTCCCCTTCGAGGTGAAAAAAACTTCTCCTGTCAGTCTTCATTATTTGTGGTCCTAGGTGACATCAAAACAACAATGTTTCCTTAACAGTATAAGTTATATTTTTAATTTAAATGCTAATAAATATTTATAGGTCCTCTGCCAAACAACAATAAATATCACGTATTTATCATCTGTTATTTGAAAACGATACTGATTAGTAACACATAGATGCACTAATTATGCATCTTTGTGTATACTTTTGAAATGCAAAATGAGAAGTTAGTCAGTTGAAGATGAATTTCCATTTCATTTTACTCTTTCAGCGTGATTTTATTACTCTTTTACTGAGTCGCTCAAGTTTAATTCATTACTGATGAGAATTTGTGGCATTGGGAAGTTTGTAAGTTCTCGCCAAAACTATAATTAATATCACATCATAGCTTCGCATCTGGTATTTGGAAACGATAACTATTAGAAACATATATATGCATTTTTGTGCATACTTTCGGGGAAAAAAATGTAAAACTATGGATATTATTCATATTATCAAACCTCAGAGTTGTTTTTTTTTTTACTGTTTTAAAACAAGCAGTTAATGTTTTTATAAATATTTTTCATAAATACGAAAGTCAGGAAATAAATAGTTCTGAATTTATCCTCAGAAAAGACATTCTCTGAGAATATTGCTGGAGTTTGGTGACAGAAATTAAGCCGAAGCTAGTCGGTTCAAGAAGAATTTACCGTTCAATATATTCTTTATCCAATTACTCTTTTACTGAATCGCTCTAATTTGGTTCATTAGTTATGAAAATGTATGGCATAGGAAAGTTGATTGCGAAGAACTTTTAACACATTTGATAAATTACCTATAGCATTGCTATTTGTTACGTTGTTTAAAATGCTAGATATATTTAGAATATACGTATTACAATACAATACAATACAATATCCGGCACAAGAACTGTCACCGAGTCCGGGCCTCCTTATCCGTTTAGACAATCCGGCTTCTTCTATTTGAGGATTCTTAACATTGGCTGTTTAAGAAGTGAGGGCAGCCAGCCCCCATCCGGGGCGGCCACCTAGGGAAGGTGATCCTAGAGTGTGTACTGTACCTGACCTTAGTCTGTTATGTGGGGATGAGTGTAGTGTGCTGTATTGTGTACTGTGTGAGTGTGAGTGTACTGTTCCCCCAACCTGGAGGGCCAGTGGCTGTCTGCGGTGCTACGACCGGGCGATGGGGTCGCCACATCCCTACGCCAAGAATATACGTATTACCGAGTAATAATAAACTGTTTAGTCAAAAAATCCCACAGCATCTTGACCTGAGAAAGGACAAATAACACAGTCGTAAGCCAAGCGAGCTATACGATGCCGCGAACCTGATGAAGCACTTGTCAGTAGCAGCAGAGATGTAAAAGATACCCTATACAAAGTATCTGGAATACTAAATGTAAGATACTTTTAAATTATGTATTTCAGATACCAGATACAAAATACTTTCTGGAATGGTATCTGAAATATTAGATACAAAATACGGATCTTTTAAATAATTTTTAAAGATAAAATAATTTTGTAAGAAAACAACGTTTTATTGAATTTAAGTTTATTTTTTTACATGAATTATTTACGAATAGATCGCGTTGATCGCGCAAATGTGACTGAAGTGAATTTCATTTTCCTTCAACGGAGGTAATTTTAACATTTTCATGGTTTCACTAAGACGGTTCTGTACGGCTAAAACATCTTGTATGGAATTATAATTAGAGTTCCATCGAGTTGCGCCTGGAGAAGTTGGTGACTTTCCTGTCATCTCCAAATACCTATGTTTCACATGCTTTAGGTGATCTAGAACATAATTTTCCAAAGTTATTGGCACTTTGCTAAGGCCGCGTCATGCAGTCTCTTATAAAAAGCATTTTCAATCTTACTTCTTTGAAATCTGTATTGGCAATCAAATGCAAAGTTTGCGCAGCGCATCTTTCATTTCCAGGCAGAAGGCAGAAGCAGCTTTCACTTTTTAAATCTGATGAAGCATCTGGAAAAGCTTGTACTACAAGCAGTGAATCATCATTTTCATCTTCATTACCTTCATCGAGTGATGTTTCTTCAAGATCTTCTTCATACGCATGTGAATCATGTTTATTTTCAACTGTCTCTGAATCAGAACTCCCAAATACTTCAAAAGCCTTAACCAAATTTGAACCGTTATGTGTAACTGTTTTAACAATTTTTGATAGTTTCAGGACATGTTCTGAATGTATGTCAGCTATCATTTCTGCAACTTTATCATATGCGTTAGCCCCTTTGGATCTTCTGCAAGCAATGGCAGCACTTTTCCTCTCAAAAGGAATCCAATCCAATGGACTATAACCAAAAAAATACAATTTCAACGGTGTGTTCAGTTACATTTAAAATTAATGCCACCATAGAATTTTGTCACATTTTGTGAATAAATGCATATGTAACTACTACTAAAAGTATTTTAGCAAACAGTATTTACAAAATACTTATATACCAAACAAAAGGTATTTATATACAAGGTACAAAATGAATTAAAAAAAAGTAATTTAGATACGAGTAAAAGATGAAAATACGTATTTTGTATCTCGTATCTGTATTTCAGATACTTGTATCTCAAATAAGTCACATCTCTGAGTAGCAGGTAGTACAGTAGACCATAAAGAGTGTAAGAACTCAAATGTAACGAAAGGGCTCCCTTATTGTAAGTAGATATATAACTTTGTGACCATGATTATCACATAATTGAAGTAACTTTATTCCATCTTGTCATTAAAAGGATTTTTATTCATAAGCAACTCACAGTTAATCAACCACGCCCAGTTTTGGAGAAGAGAGGGATATGTTTTTTTAATCAAAAATGATATAGTAATATACCTTAGTTGTAATGATCTCAGGGTTGCATCTCATATTATAATTTTAAAATTATTCATCGCCGTTTCAGGCTACTTCAACATTTACTAGATAAACGCTCTAAGCTCCCTATTAACTACAAGAGACTCATATACATGACAATCATTAGACCCATCTGGACTTACGGAATAGAGCTTTGGGGCTCCACTAAGCCATCGAATTCCTCTCGTATTCAATCCTTACAATCCAAAATCCTTCGGAAAATCCTTAATGCTCCTTACTTTGTTACGAACAAAGTAATCCATAATGACCTTAACCTCCCGTTTATTGCTGATTTGGCCCGAATCCGATACCAATCTTTTCATGACAAACTTCATTTCCACTCAAACCCACTAGTTTCAAACCTCGCAACCTCTTCAATTCCTGATAATCCTCCGAGGCGTCTGAAAAGAAGATGGCCTCGTGACCTTCTAAGCTGAACTTTTTATTGAGTACTACCACTGGGTAGTTTCTCAACTTGTCTTTTCATGTCAATGTATTCACTCATTTTATTTACTTGATGTATTTTGTATACAGTTGTAAATTTCAATAAATAAATTTAAAAAAAAAAAAAAAAAAATTATTCAGATCATAGGATCATAACTCTCCCTGAGATCATTGTTTTGGCAGTGAAGACAGCACAGCAGCATACTCAGCACATGCTTAAGAGCTTCAAAGTCAAGTGGCCATTCTTCTAACCATCGTAAGAGGCTCCTTGCAGATCCTGTGAGTGGGTAAAGTCCCTTAAGAAGGAGGGTGTGAGTTATGGATGTATGTGTGTGGAGTCTGGCCAAGAAAGTTTATTCGCAGTGATTTCTCCTCTGAGTAGTTTTCCAGATCTCGGTTTTATCATTATTTTTCGTTTTCTTTACTCAGTTACTTGAGAAGCGTGTAATATTTCCCTAACATAATTAGAGTAAAATTTTTAGTGGTGGAGACAAGTTTTACCAAGTCAGTTGTCTTAACTAAACTTTTCGTCTCAGTGGTATGTTTCATCACAATTGGGACCTTTAAGAAGTGGTCGAGTCACGTAGTTCTCACATTCTTTCTCATCAAGTTGGATTTATTTATATTTATGTGGAAAATAGTTGACTAGACAACTGTCTAGAACTCTAAGGGTGGTGTAAAATGGTGAGAGGGTGCAGTCAATGATTCCACAAAAGAACAATGACTTATTTGATTGTGCCTACCAGTTGTCAGTTGGAGTTTGACCTACTGCCCTGAAGAAGGCTGAAACGAAGGAACAATAAAATAAGTCAGTTTTATTTTGTGTAATTATTGACTGCACCCCCTGACCAATTTAAATCACCCTTTAGATTTATTTATGTTATCGAAACATCTTGTGCTTTTTGTTTTTAAGGAATAGAGAAAGCTCAATGAATCTGAATCAAAACTACTGTTTGTAATTTATTGAAAGAGTTAAGGAATGTAAGGCTAAGCAATATTATTAGTGGCATTGGTTTAACATGAAAGTACCCATAAAACTAATATTAAGGCATAATTTTTTACTATAATAGTACGTATATGGAGAATGGAGGTTTTAGAGGCAGTAACCAATCGATCAATATTCTGGCAGCGTTGATTTATTTGTCATTTAGAAAAATACGCATGCTTTTTTCCTCTGAAGGGGTGTAGGCGTCTTATCCAGATAAAGGGCCGAGATTGCGGCGAAAACCACATCTGTATGAGAGAGATGTGACTAATGATTAATTATGTAAATATAGATAATGGAAAGATTAGGAGATGTCACTGGGCCCTAGATTTCCCCCCTCATTGTCTTCTCTTAATAAGAGGTTATCTCCATCTGTGAGGCAAACCTACACTAGGGCCGCTTGTGGGGTCCGTACGTTCATTACCTTCAAGGAATCACTAATTGGGAATCGGCCATTAGCTGCTTTTTCTCTCTGTGGGGCCGCTCGTTAGTCTTAGGTGTTCGTCAGCACCTCATCCTCATCTTCATCCCCATCCTCCAAACTCATCCTCTGCTCTTATGTCCGCCGCTTCCCCTCCCGGCGTAGGATAATTGGAACCTGTTATCAAGAAATACAATCTAGCATCATCAGTTTTTATGTTGTAACAAACACTAATATCAGCTAATAGTTTGACTCATTTTACTCGCCATTTATTTTTTCCACTTTCAATCAAGTAGAAACTAAATCAATTTTATTTATTGGATCGATTTGGCACATAATTATACATTATAGATCAGGAGTAACCTTCATATTAAAAAAAAATCTTGAACTTTTTAAAACACCGAATGAACGACTTTCCGATGGCCTCTGTGACATCAGGTCGGCATTACATGCAGAGTTACATAGCAAGCATTTCTTCGGGCACAATCGTGATACTCCTTGGACATCACACGCCAGAGACATGGTTCACAATTATATTACTTTTATGATTACGTTTCCGTAAAGACACGATGAATCTTTCAAGAACATAACCTCTCAGTACAAATAAACTGTTGTCAAAAAACCCGCAAAGAATAGTAATTGCAAATAAAATCGTAAATTAAAATACAGGAAGACACAAAAAGTTAGTCTGGCGGCAAATGTTTTGAAGTAAACCTCACCGATTCATACACACGTGGAAGTCTGGTCACATTAGGAGATCGAAAAAATAGTTTCTCAATTCTACGATGATCGACTCTAGAGGTCATCGCCTCTGTAGTTTCTTCGCACGTAGTGGCACATACGCCGAGGTTTGCCTCTAAGGTACACATCTACGTGTATAGCTAGCTGGCTTTAGGATTTTTCAAATGTATTTTTATGTAAATCTATTGGAATGGAACATAAATTATTTATTATAAGAATTAATTATTTGATCTACTGGAAGTAATCACTGTTAGGCTACCTGCCTAGTATTAGTTAACTTCCTCAACATTTTGTTTTGATAGTATTATATTTAAAAGAGAGATTGAAGACATTATTAGAAAATGAATGTGTTATTTGATCTCATTAATTTTTTCTAAGTTAACAACCCCACTAATGATTTGCCTTTCAAACCAAGTAACGACAATAGCATTAATTTCATTCATAATATTTTTGTTGAAAATGCTTTATCTATACCCCATAAATACATCCATTAGGAATCTACTGCATACTATACACTCTTTGTGATTGAAATATGTGCATATGGTCCGGGTGGAGGTAAAAAAATTTCTCTTAAGTAGGGAGAAATGTTTATTAAAGAGCCTCCGGACCCCCGCCCCCCCTCGACAGCCCTGAAGAACACCAGCAATGTGGGTCGAAACGTTGGCTCTTAAATAATCATTTCTCCCTACTTAAAATAAATTTGTTTACCTCAACCCGGAACTAATAAATTTTCTTCCACACACAAAATAATAATGGTTTAAATTTTCTGAGAGAATACCAGTGGGTGCATGGTTAATATTTTTTTACTTGTTCTGTTGGCCTTTAGTAGGAAAAAACTTATTTTTTTTAAATTTGTAACAAATGTTCCTTGACATCAGGAAAAATCATAAATGCGTATATTTTTTCATTATCGGTCAAAGATGGCAGTCGTTTTTACGGGTACATATATTAAAAAATCTGCTGATTTTTGATCAAAAGTTTGGATAATATTTGGTTACGGCAATGTGGTCCGATTTTCTACAAGTTTGTTAGCAATATTCCCTACGATTTTTTTTTTACGAGGCGTTTGTAAGATTTTTGTCTTTCAGAGGGTATTTTAAATTTATTTAAAATTCATTGGCATGGATGAACCAATTGATAATTATAATAGCGATGAGAAGATTAATTTATTTTTTGAATTATAGAAGTAATCGATCTTTAGTTGGATCTGGGAGTATTAATGTTTAAGCCTATTAGGACCAGATGGCTTTTTTATTTTGCAAATTGGAATTTTATTAATTATAATTGATATTGTTATTGACGTCGTATCAAGATGATTGTAATTTATGGTGATGGTAAAAGAGGTGTGCACATAATCACATTCGTATAGTGATCAAGCGGTCGAAGACCTAAAATAAATTGTTCATAAAATGGAATTGTAACCAAGATTCGTCAATACTTCCGTTTTGTCCTCAATATAAACTTACTTTTGTATGCATCAAAAATACGCCACTCCTTTTGTATGTATATATCTCAGCCTTGGCAGTTGAGGAGGTGATATAGGACAAATTACTTCCCTGCACAACCGTTGTCCTAGAAACAGTACAGTCTCTACCATGTACTGAACTCCAAACCCTTCATGGGTTGTAGTGGTATAGTTATTTTTTTTTAATGTAAAGGGAATACCCACTGAGTTAGTTCTAGAGTAGTCAATAAGTTATTACGTTTTTCCATAATTAATAGTCAATCCAGTTATTTCATATCTAAAAGTCAATTTGTGTATCTATGTCGTCTTTTATCACCATAAATATTATGTCATTCTTAAAAGTCTACCGCTTGTTAACAGTGCTAAACAGATTTTGGTTTTTTTAAATTCAAATAAAAATAATAATACAACTCTGTTAATAGCAACGCTAGCAATTGGTTTTACTCTGATAATAATAAGATAGCTTAACCTCAACTTCCTGAAAATGGCTTTCTTGTTGCTCACTTCCGAAGGCGCACATTCCTAAGCCGGTAGCCGGACTGTGGTGATATAGCTTCGAAGGAAGAATCTCCTTTAAGTCAGAACGTGCTAGGGCTGACTCTTCAGGTGTCGCTCGTTTATAGACGTTAATAAAGTAAGCTATTGTTCACTAAGTTAGCTTTACGGCTGCGGCCATAGCCGGCAACTGCCTCCTTTACGACCAGCGAATAAATGACACTCCCGGAAAGGAAAATAAAACCTTAGGTAGTGAAACATATTTTCTAGAAGGGACTTTATGTTAGCCATCCAATCACTCCGCGATATATTAATACTCGAATAAAATGGTTCAGCTCCTGTTATAAATTAGATTTCAAATTACTAGACGCTCGAATATGCAAGAGCCTTAGGATTTATCCTTGCGTTAACATATAGAGTGTTCGTACATCTTTGTTGCCGGCATTTATCAACTTGATTGAGTGTTGGCCAGAGGAAGAGCCAATCCAAATGGACATTACCACTACTGATTTTATAATAGAGCTTTCTTTGAGAATCGGTTGGTGATTTTTCATACGATGTGAACAAATTACAAGGCATGCAAATGTGAGAGGATGAATAATACGTTACTGCTCAGTTTTGAATCGTGGATGATTCCTAATATTAATCATTGGAACTCCATAACTCTCACCCCATCGACTCTTATTATGTATGTGCTATGAAGGAGGGACTTGTGAAACATAAATGTGTTTGGAGAGGTAGTCATTCATCTGTTAGACCTTCAGTAATAACAATATTTATTGAGAATTATTGATATGTGGCAATTTAACCTCATATATTAAAATGACATGTGTGAATCAAATCTTAAGAATTCTACCACGAAATTGCAAATGATTCTGAAACGCAGTTTACTCAACCATTACTTTTAGTTCTGAAAATTCCAAAACTTAAGTCAAAGTTAAGATACATATTGACCAATTTGGTAAACAAGAAGGAATACTACAGAAGTAAAAAGCCGACAATAGAAACCAGAGAGTTAATAGAAAAGAGAGAGGAACTAAACCGAATCCCGAAGTGCACACATGCAGATATTAGAAAACTGCTCCGGAAGAGAATCAAACAAGGCATACACAACTATGAAGAAGGTATTATTAATAAATACATATCTAAAACAGGACCAATAAAAGAAATTCGAAAAGAAACCATTACTTTTAGGAAAAAAATCATGACTAAACTGACAACTCCACTTGGCACAGCCGAAGAGTGGGAACCAACTGGATGAAAGTGGTCAGGGACAGAGACTATTGGTTCAAAATGGTACAGAATTTATAAAAAGGAAACAGTTTTGTTTTGTTTTTGTATTTTATATTGTTTATTTTTTTATTATTTTATATTGTAGTTTATGTTTTTTGTATTATTGTTTTTGTAGCCTCCTTTACGACCAGCGAATAAATGACACTCCCGGAAAGGAAAATAAAACCTTAGGTAGTGAAACATATTTTCTAGAAGGGACTTTATGTTAGCCATCCAATCACTCCGCGATATATTAATACTCGAATAAAATGGTTCAGCTCCTGTTATAAATTAGATTTCAAATTACTAGACGCTCGAATATGCAAGAGCCTTAGGATTTATCCTTGCGTTAACATATAGAGTGTTCGTACATCTTTGTTGCCGGCATTTATCAACTTGATTGAGTGTTGGCCAGAGGAAGAGCCAATCCAAATGGACATTACCACTACTGATTTTATAATAGAGCTTTCTTTGAGAATCGGTTGGTGATTTTTCATACGATGTGAACAAATTACAAGGCATGCAAATGTGAGAGGATGAATAATACGTTACTGCTCAGTTTTGAATCGTGGATGATTCCTAATATTAATCATTGGAACTCCATAACTCTCACCCCATCGACTCTTATTATGTATGTGCTATGAAGGAGGGACTTGTGAAACATAAATGTGTTTGGAGAGGTAGTCATTCATCTGTTAGACCTTCAGTAATAACAATATTTATTGAGAATTATTGATATGTGGCAATTTAACCTCATATATTAAAATGACATGTGTGAATCAAATCTTAAGAATTCTACCACGAAATTGCAAATGATTCTGAAACGCAGTTTACTCAACCATTACTTTTAGTTCTGAAAATTCCAAAACTTAAGTCAAAGTTAAGATACATATTGACCAATTTGGTAAACAAGAAGGAATACTACAGAAGTAAAAAGCCGACAATAGAAACCAGAGAGTTAATAGAAAAGAGAGAGGAACTAAACCGAATCCCGAAGTGCACACATGCAGATATTAGAAAACTGCTCCGGAAGAGAATCAAACAAGGCATACACAACTATGAAGAAGGTATTATTAATAAATACATATCTAAAACAGGACCAATAAAAGAAATTCGAAAAGAAACCATTACTTTTAGGAAAAAAATCATGACTAAACTGACAACTCCACTTGGCACAGCCGAAGAGTGGGAACCAACTGGATGAAAGTGGTCAGGGACAGAGACTATTGGTTCAAAATGGTACAGAATTTATAAAAAGGAAACAGTTTTGTTTTGTTTTTGTATTTTATATTGTTTATTTTTTTATTATTTTATATTGTAGTTTATGTTTTTTGTATTATTGTTTTTGTAGTTTATAATGAATGTTGTTTATTTTATTTTTTATTGTTACTATTCTGTAAAATTATATTTTGGAGCTGAACTCCATTTTACCTCCTGAGTGAGAGGCTTTTGTCATAAACATATGATGTCAATAAAGCTTTATTATTATTAATGCCTACACTACATTAGGCATTTTAATGTGTTTTATTATGTATACATTATAAACATAAAAGCAAAACAAAATATTTCTTTATGTACGATTTTTTTTTTCATGCGCTTTTGCGATAACTCCTAAGAAACTCATTTGAATTATATGGTGTAAAATATTATAGTAATGTTTTAAAGCTAACTAAATTATTTAAGTTGATAATGATTAATACTTTAATAGCTTTTCAAATACCGCATTGTAGGTAACCAATTTTTTAGTAGTGAACTATCTTTAAAAGATAGATATATGCTGTCGCGGATATTTTTGTTGATCATTAAAGAGGAATATTCCACCATGCGTTGTTTTGTTATATATCAAAAGGTTCGGCATGGTCTTTCATGAGTGGTTTGACTTTTTCAAGAATTTGACTTAAAGAATTATCGTTATATTCCAACCAATATACACAAAACCTTGACAAATTATATTCCTGAAGCATCCTCATGAATCACTCTATCTATTGGTGAAAACCGCATGAAAATCCATGTTGAGTTTATAGCGAACAGACGCGGCGGAGGACTTTGTTTTATATTTATTTTTTGATTTTCACAATTTTTTTTTGTAAAAATGACTTAGAACGATGGAAAAACTCGTCGAAAGTTGAAGCGATATGGTACTAGAGATTTTCCAAGCTGCTGAGGGAAGGGCTCACTAACAAGAGGCCGAAGGACAAATTGGCAAGGTACAGTGGATTCCTTTACGAGACAAGCAATAAACAAGGCGAGACATTCCCTTAGCAATTACTACATTACCTTCGGACCCGTCCTCTGGCTAGTTAGGGTTTTATAACACTGCCTACATCTTGTTCAATAAAATATATAGTATTCTATTAGTAGATTTCAGCCACCATCTATATTTCTGATAAGTCTTCCTTTATTTATTTAATGGCTATCAGTTTATCGCCTATAATCCAATAGAAGAGATGGAAGTATTAAGTATAGTTTCTCAGAACTATTAAAATTTAACTCCGATAGTGTCACTGAGAGTCCTTGGACCAACATCCCTTTATTTTAAAACATAAAGCATAGTTTAGCACATGATGTTTTTACAAAAATAAATTAAAATCTGCACAAACTGCAAAGAATGCGAAGAACCTATTTGCTTACATATCCTCAGTTTTTTGCGAGCGAAGTAGTCTATAATGACCTGAATGTTCCATTATGCCTTATTTAAAATATTAAAGTCTAACAGCGTAAAGGCTACTGAGGATCTTTTGGTTGATATTTTAAAAAAATCTATGATAATATTGTATCTATTATTTGTGAAAAAATGCATAGATAACGAAGATCCTTTTAATCATAAACACTTGTATATTTCGACAAATACCAAAAAATCTACATAATAAATAATTACATTGACAAACGTTTAACTTGGAACCCTCATACTAGACGAAAACAACAAGAAACAGCTCGCCGTTTCAGGCTACTTCAACATTGACTAGACAAACGCTCTAGCTCCCAAATAATTACAAAGTACTCATAATCATGACAATCATTAGACCCATCTGGACTAACGGAGTAAAGTCCACTAAACCATCGAATTCCTCTCGTATTCAATCCAAAGTCCTTCGTAAAATCCTCAATGTTCCTCAGTTTTTTGCGAGCGAAGTAGTCTATAATGACCTGAATGTTCCATTTGTTTCTAATTTGGCGCGACATGACAAACGTTATTCCTACTCAAACCTAGTTCAAAGTTTCAATAGTTGTCAATAGTTCAAATAAATTCCTCAATATTTTCAAACCTAGCAACCTTCTTAATTCCTGATAATCCTCCGAGGCGTCTGAAATGATGGCCTAGTTTGAATTTGTTATTTGAGTACTACCACTGGGTAGTTACTCTACTTGTCCTCATCCATGCTATTTGTATCATTACTGCTATTTACTTATTGTATTGCTATAATACAGTTGTAAATTTCAATGATTAAATTAATTTTTAAAAAAAGTCCTGCTCTCCAGTAAAGTATTTATTTCATTTTTTTATTTTCATAATTTTTTCCACTCTCTCCAGGTTATACATATAATCTATAAGAAGTTTTATTTATATTTCATTAAACTAAATGTTAAGACATAAGATTGGAATGAAAATAACTCAAATACCGAAGGTTGTTTAGCTGTGGTTTTTACGTGGTTTTTTACTTGATTCTTTAGTCCTATCAACATAAAAGTCATAAAATGAATTCTATTATCCTTACAAATTATTTTGTGCAAAAATTATTAAATGCTTAGAGCTTCAGGTAGAGCACCGCACCCAGTTCGCTATTTTTCATTGAAAACTGATTTGTTAATTATATTAATGGATAAGCCTTGATTAAATTGATTTGCACTAAACTTTAATGTAAATATTGCTGTAAATGTAATATGACCTATAAGTTAATGCATGTATATGCTAGTATATGTAATATGGCCTATAAGTTAAGCACCAAATATATTGACCAAAAAGAGACTAAATTTTACCGGCTTTGAATTATTGAGAATAGAAACGAAAGAACAAACGGATTCCCAAGTAAAATCCAACTAAAATAAATTTCAAAATGGTGAAAAAGGATATTTCCGTTACAATTTGAAAGGTGAAAATTTTCGCTTTAACTATGTACAAAAAATTAAAAACATTAGTTCCTAGATTAATATGTTCATAATAATGGAAAAATTATTTAAATTTCCGCACCTTTTAGGTAAAAGACACTATGTCACATTTTTATATTTTTTCAGGAGAGCTATTTTTCCACAGCTTTGAACTATTAAAATGTATTGTTCGTTACTTATAGAACCAACTTGTCCACATTATTATTGGCATTGATAATTAATTGGAAATATTGATCATGGGATTTATTAATGATAATTTACCTAAAATATTACCTATTAAGGATATGGTGTCCTTTACCACCGGGGGACAGATTTTGTTAGTTGATTTTAATTACTTTCGGGAAACCGGAAAAGCTATACATTCTAACATACAATTTTAAAGAAGATAATTTATTATTTTATCATTAAATAAAATGACAATTGAGATAGGTAAGAAGGAAATCGTATTGATAGATAAGAAAGACATCGTATATAGGGCATATTATTAGAGGAGGCTGATAAAAAATCCTTCTGTATAAAATAAAAGGTAAATCTGCCTGTTGTCCCTCAAAGATAGTTGCCGGTCTCAAGCCCGGAAAAATGAGGGATTCTCCTTTCAACCTGAGGGTAGCACTGTCTCAGGAAGTAGCCTCATCCAGAAAACCAGGAAAGGTGAAGTAGGGAAAAGGGTGTGTCTTTACACCCTTTAAGGGGTAGCCGATTACCCAAACACAGAATAATAGAAACCAAATGAGAAGCATGGGACTGATCGTACCGAAGGAAAACTAACACTGCATGAGTGGTAGAGAGGAGATGAGAATAAAATGAAAGGTAAAATAGAAGGCCGCAGAGGTGATGAAAGGAAGCAGATTTCATGGGTGAAGAAGATTTGAGAATTGACTGGAATAATGGAATAAGCACTCTGCCGAACATCTATTTCTATTTAATAGAAAACCATGAACAACTCGCCTATGTCCATCCATGTAGCTAACGGTAGGGGCTTGGAAGAAAAAAGAAAAAAGAAAAATCGATCGATTTATATTTTTTAACGATTAGGAAGAAAAAGAGAAGTATTTTGTTTCCGTTGGTATGAGATTATTTTCTGAAGTGAGGCTGGAGAAACCTGAAAGCGGGAATATCATTACAAGAAATCATTAAGAAACCGCAGGGGAGTTTAGTGGTCAGCTTGTCACAAACAGAATCGGTTTTTCAGGTCTTAAATAACTTAACAAAGGGCCCATTCTGTTCCATTAAAGAAAATGAGTACTGTTTGGTTTCTATCCTCTGCATTAGGAATAGATGCGCTGTCGACACGCTATCGAATATCTGTTCCTAATCGAATGTATGAGGCAGCTATAAAATTTTAAATAGAGCCTGCCCTGACAGATCGGTTGCCGCCGCGTGATATACCGAGGAGGAGCGTGGCGAACAAGATATAATTTGGAGCTGAAAAAGAGAGAGTATTAGGAGAAGAGGGCTCATAAAGTGGTGCCGCCCACTAGGGACCTATTAGTATTTCCATCAGGGCGTCCTTATGCCCTCGTACTCCTTAAATCCTCATGCATTTCCTATTTAGTCGGCATCCCACTCCCGTTTTATGAGAAATCTTCTTTTTTTCTTCCACCTTAAAATGTATTGTCTTATGTTCTTGTATAGTGAAGCTCTTATATTAGCAATTTATATTCATTTGTGACTGCAAAATTTATTTTATAATTTTTATGGTTCTGTAAAGTTTGCACGATGACTTAACATTGAAATCTCATCCATATTCTACGAGCTAAACGAGGTGTATTTATCGTTTCGAATATTTGATATAAACGATTTATTTTCTATTAATCTACTCTTTGAAATTTACAACAGTATTATAACAATACAAATAGTAAATGACAGGAATGGAACATTATGGCATGGATAAAGACAAGTAGAGAAACTACTCACTAGTAGTACTCAAATAATAAATTCTACTTAAAAGGTCACGAGGCCTTCTTTTTTCAGACGCCTCGGAGGATTATCAGGAATTGAAGTGGTAGCTAGGTTCGAATAAAGATTATGAATAAAGGTTTTCTTCAAAAGACTGGTATTGTGTTCGGCCCAAATCAGCAACAAATGGGGCATTGAGGTCATTATGTATGACTTTATTCGTAACAAAATAAGGAGCATTAAAGATTTTGGATTGTAAGGATTTGATACGAGAGGAATTCGATGGCTTATGGGAACTCGAAAGTTCTACTCCGTAAGTCCAAATAGGTCTTATAGTAGTCATGTCTATGAGCCTTTTGTAATTAACACTAGAACGACGAACCGTCTCATTTATTTATAACATTTCCTCTTTAAGTCTTATTTTATATTTTACGATGATGTCATGATTTTTATTAAATTTGTGTATACAATAATATTATAAATTATTTTGTTCTTGCGCTTCTAATTTTCAGAGATATCTTGTATTATACTTAAGATATTATGTCTTATACCTAAATATACGAACCGTTCATGAAAATATCATGAATACATGTTGTGTATTCCCGGAATTTATATACATCTATAATTCCGGGAAATTCCCGGAATTAAAAATTTCTACGTTTTCAATTTATGTAGCGTAAATTTGTGTATATGTAATATATAAAATTTCAATTAACTATTCTTGCTTGCCGTGTATAGTTGCAAGTTGTAACACGCACTACTCTTTATGCTTTGTTAATAATACTCTTTATGTTATGTAATTACACTATTTGAATGAAATATATTTTATTTTATTTAAAAATAAATTATCTTATGAATTTACTGTTTTATTTCTTGAATTCTACTATTTTGTTTATTAGACAAACAAACCGGTCATTTTGTCCGCTTGGTAGAAATAGGTATATGCTAAATCTTCGTAGTTCTAGTGTTAATTGGGAGCCTAGTAAGTGTTCCACTAGCCTGAAATGACAACCAATTTCTTGTCTTTTCTGTCTAGCATGAGGATTCCAATTTAAACGTTTGTGATATAAAAGATAATATTTGATATATGATTCAAGAAGAATTATTGGTTCAGTATATGTGGTAGAGACTGTACTGTTTACACGCCAATTGTTGTGAAGGAAAGGAATTTTTCTGAGATCTCACTCAATCATCAAGTTTTCCATCAATCAAGGTTACCGATATTTTTGAGCCTGATAAGAAGAGTGTAGATTTCAACTGGTTCAACTATCACATGTTATCAGATTACGTTTAGCAGTACAACTCAGCACTGAAAACACTGTGCCACAAAGCTCCCTAAAGATAACAGAAAACCAAAATGAATATCGAGAATTTGGAATATATGAACCCCTAGCATTTTTCTTTTTCTTTGATGACCTAGTGCAGTTAACCGTATATCATATAATTTCTAGTTCTATAGTATGAGTCATAGTAATCCAAAATAACTCATAACGAAGAAAACAAATGATCTTAAATGGTGAATTACTAATGCTATAAATATTTATAATCTAATTTAGAATTGTGCAAGGGAGCACGATAGTTCAGATTGTAGAACTCTGAGTTGCTGCGTTGACAGTCTCGGGTTCATATCTGGCGTTCTAAGATGAATTATAAATAATTTAAAAGCCATCCTGAAGTTTACCCAGACTTTATAAATTGGGTACCGTTAAATAGGGCCTAGCATAGAAACAGTACAGTATCTAGAATGTAATGGACCTAAGACCCTTCATGAATGAATGTATTAAATTAATGTAGTATTAAATTTTTTCCTACAGCCTGAAAATCTTAAACTCAGACTAAAACGTGATTGTTAAGTTCTATTTAAATGAGTTTATCTCATATCCTTCAAAAGAACAATGACATAACCCCAAAATTGGCATTTTTGAGTAAAGCCTACAGTAATAATTGTATTGGTTGAAGCTTTTTAATCTGGAAACGATATATCTGATATTCCATTACCAACATGCTTTGTGTCATTACATGTCATATTTTTAGTTGCATGGTGACCATCGTGACCATTGAACTAAGTGTTTAATATACGGTTGTTGGAATTCAAAGTAAGCCTATTTACCCAAAAGTGGTTTTCTATCAACTATTTAAGTGTTGAAAATAAAAACTTAAAAACTTAAAGGAAAACTGGGGTCAACTGTGCTGTGGTGGTTAGCATAGCAACTTACTATGCCCAAAATCGCGGTTTCGCATCCCGGCAGGTGACCTTAGGATTTTTTAGTAAAGTAAAAACTTCTTGGATATTCCCAAAGTTATATTTTCTATCAAATACCTCTATTGTTGTAAATTGATAATGATTTAAATATATTTTATAGGAACCATACGATTTCATCAATTTATTCAATCCATCTCTTTTTCAGTGATTAAAATAATATATGGTCCCTAATCACTAAACTAATATAATCACTAAAATCCACCCTCTTCAACAGTTAAAACTTTGATAAGAAAAGAGCCCAAACAGGCCTGACCCCCACAGTTTCTTCTTAATAAAGAGGACAGACAAAAAAGGGCATTAAGGGAGCTAGTAAATCATAGCTGATGGCCGCCAAACGGTTATTTCCATAATTACCAATCAGCCTCCTGTGGAGAAATTCTCATCATTAGTGGTAATTTGGTATCCCAGGTGCTTGTTCCTTCTCAATGGGTCATCTGGAGCTGTTATTATTTACAATATTTATTATTATTTTAGGGAGCGGGGTAGATGAGAGGTAGAGCGCTGAGTTGCCATGCCGTGGCAGATAGTTTATTCAATGGGGATGGACCATTTGGGACATGGAGAACCTCCTGGGGCTCACCCAACCTCTATAGAGTGGGTACCCTTAATTAAGGACAAATAATCTCTCTGAACAGCCCTTTTCCAAGAAACTATAGTCTTTGCCACATACTGAAACCATTGTACAGATTTTCTTTTAATTATTATTTTAAAATAAAATTTGAGTACTACTACTGGGTAGTTTCTCTACTTGTCTTTACACATGCCATTATACATCATTCCTGCTATTTAATTGTTGTATTACTATAATAAAGTTGCAAATTTCAATATTAAAAAATAAATATACTCAATACGAATAATCTTGCATACAAACAACATGCAACAAGTTTGCGGCGCCACTTTCTTTTTGAAAGCTTTCAGTATCCATCGACAGACATTACTGGCTCTGGAACTCTTTTACCTATCTTATCTTATTTTTCTAAAACACGTACCAACCAACTATATAAATATTGTGAGAACATCATTAGTTAAATTGAAACTATAATATATAAAACATTAGAACCGATTAACAATGCCATTGAAATATTGTCATTGGGAAAATAATCGGATTTGTATAACTCGTAATAATAAATTAAAAAATATTATTGCTCTAAATATATCAAGGATAATAAACTTTAATAAACGATATCAAACATTCGTTTTTAAAATGAACAAATCTATCTGCAATTGATCACTATGATAAGGAAGAGGCAAAATCACAGAATATGCGTACTAAATTTTAGACTGATGCTGAATTTTAGTGTATCTTTTTTAATGTGAAGATATCAAGGGACAAATGAGATGCAAAATTATAATTTGTAATAGACAGTTATACTCTATTGAGGGAAGCGTAACCGGGTCATTCATTTAGTTTTTGGCTTGAAGTGGAATTGAAATAACTCCTTTTGAAACAAACCCTAAACTAGCCCTTTTCTTCACTTCGAAAATTACATGATTCCTCTTTTTCAAGTAAAAGAAACTCATAAAGAATAAAATTCGGCTTATTAACAGGGGGTGTAGATACAACATCATAAGATGTTAAAAGTTCTCTCATAATTGATATAAATGCATTTGTTTTATCTGTTAAATATTCAGTTCATTTATTGTCAACATGCCACTTAATTGCAAAATATAAATTTAATTATTATATCTGGTAAAGCTAACGCTTCTTTTTTTTCTTTTCTTTTAAAGCTTATCTATAAAAATATTGTTAAGAGATTTCAGACCCTGCCTCCTTTATTTTTATTATTATTTATATTTATTGCTTTGTAGCTCTTAAAATATAATGTTCCTCTTTCCTTGTTTCTTTTCCTTCGGATAATGTAAGAACATTCTGTAGTAATAGAGCTATTTACATGATTCCAAAAAAAAATATTAACCTTCAGGATCCGAATCGAGAACGCTCATGATATTCTGGAAATCAAATATAAATTGGTGCACGTGTTCATTAAATCGGTTGAATATAAATTTAAAAGTGCCATAAGGCAGTAACGAGACTGCCGATACGGTGGAAATCCTCCTTGAGTGTTAAGAAAAGGGCAGGGGACTTTTACGATTTAGATTTTACGGTGAACATTTTCCTATAGGACCAATCCTGTCTTATAGATATCGGCTTGGGCCTCGTTTTCTCACCGTCATGACGTTCATACTTTAGAGGTCGTATTTTGCTGACGCGTCAGCAAAATACGACCTCTAAAGTATGAAAATGGTCAATAAAAATGGGGATATTTTATTAACTAAATATTTTGTGCTTATTTTTTTAATTTTTTTTTTTGTAGCTTGTATCTTCTGAATAATAAGAAGGATTTCCGTGGGACACATATTTAAATTTTCAAAATAGGAAATATGTAATCTAATTAGGTTTATCATGTTAGGTGTTATCTAGGAATATAATTCCTTTTATCCCTAGGAATTAGCCTAGAGATTACTATTCTGTCATACTCTAAACTACTGAAAGCGTTAAGATAATAGGCAAGATCACACCATCGCATCCATATAAATTTATCTGATAAATCGAATACTCTACCATTACACTGCATTTTTTTAAAACATAGGAAATTCTATTAAGAATAGAAAGACTATAAGTCTATAAGTCTGTGCACCTATGGGCATTAGTGATCCTTCTTTTACGAAATTATCCAGTCACGCCGACCACCATACATTTCCGATCCCCTTCCATTCAAAATCTCAGTCCACTCCCGTACCACTCTGCTCTCAGATCTATACGCAGCCGCATCACGGCTTAAGGCAGAGTTTACCTTGTCCGATCATAGTCTCCATGGAACTCTATAACTTCTTCTCTATGCCTTTCCAATTATATTCCAACATCCAAATCCCGTATGTTTAATCACTTCATATCCTTGATTCCCAAAAAGTAAAAAAAATGGTTGTTCAGTTTTATTACTAAAATTTGTTAATAGATGGATGGATGATGCATTTTAACATAAGCATATAATACGTGCGGTTGGATGCAGTGTTAACGCCTCGATTCTGGAAAAACATAAATAGTCATGAAACCAAAAAATAATAGAGAAAAAGGATTGATTTTAAGGTAAAGGAAACACGACTCCCAGGCAAACCAAAAGGAAGCACGACATTAAAATTGCGAGGTGGAATGTACTTTTATTACATCGATCTGGGGCTCTGAAGTTCTTAATTAATGAATTTGTTAAATAGGGTTTTAACATTTTGGCATTACAGGCAATATGGTGGACAGGAAGTGGAGTGATGGATAAAAGGTTTCGCCAGGCTTTTTATAGCTGGGATAGCAAGGAGCATCTCGTAGGCACTGGCTTCTTGATATATGACCGCATGAAAGAACGGGTAATAGATTTTAAGACTCACTGAGGGTCTGCATGCTGCGGTTTTATGTTGGTTTTATCCCCTTATGGAGTCTTTCTCACCAGTCAATATCAATGTAGTTTATAAAATAAAAACGTAGATTGGGAATCTTATCGTTTCGTTGATCCCTTGTTGACTGTAGAGAAGGGTAAGAAGGTGAAGAAGATATTGGAGTAGCTGCTGCTTACCGGTGATCAATGAGGCTGGCGATAAATCAAAAGGAGAGGCTCCGTAGGCTATTAGGAGGCTAATAGCCCTCTAGCCCTCTAGCCTCCCCGGCATCTAGAGGCACCGCCTTCATCTTTTATACAGATCTGTTATGATTACATTCGGGTCCACTCCTATTAGAGTTAGTTATATCCCCGTCTTTAGCCTTTATTGTGTGATTAGGTATTTTATTGATGTTTTTTTTTCCCACAGTAAAGTCCTTAATATGACAAGCTAAATATGTAGTTAGGCAGGTAATAGAAACATTTTAAACAGGTAATAGCTGCCATTAGGGAGGCATTTATATTATATAACGAGAGAGCGTCGAATTTTCGGAACCTGAAAAAGTACGTCTATGCTATAGTGTATCGAATGAATGATTTATTAAAAATAATCAAAATTTTGCCTATCTTGGTATAAAAAGGATAGGGATCTTTAATGGGTACCTGACATCGTACAGGCTCGGGACCCCCGTTTTACGTCCCTCCCGAAGGATGGGATAACTCCTTTTAACTTGCCTTTTTACTCCTTTTAAAGAATCCTAGGGCCACCAGCCGGCAAATTGTGGTGTTATTTGGTTTATATTAAATGTTCAGTAATGTTTTTTCTCTTTGTTTTTTTTAAACTGCTAAACTAGATACTAACATGAAGGTCACAAACAAAACCCCTAGACTAGATCAAATTACTTGGCAAGAGTTAAACTCCTCGACACACTATGACTTCTGGGAGACGTCATTCATTTGATGTGGCATTACAGACATAGACGTCTCGAGATGCCAGGAATGTTTGCGGTGGACGTCGTGTAAGTTATTATTAAATTAACTCATTCGCATGTCGAATCTATTTTATTTCAAATTTTCATTCCTTAGATTATTCAAGAGTTTCCCGTTTATTTTTCAGGCGCTTCAAATTCAGTTTTATTTGTATGTCAAGGGGCTAACAGACGATTTTGCCAGTTATACATAAAGTCTTATTTTTCAGTTGATAACAAAATATATGAATATTTAGCAAGAATATGTAATGGAACCGTATGTTTTTATTGTTTCTAGAAATAATGGATTTTTTTTTAGTAAGTGTAATGTTAATATCAGTATAATAGACTGAAACACTGTCTGGTGGATTTTCATTAACGATTTGTTATTTGATTCCAACCACCATTATAAATAAATTATAATTTATGTCTGATTTTCATTCAAAGGTATTAAGGATGCATGAACTGAATTTTTATGTAGCCATAGACACAAGCCTAAGACATAACAAAATTACGTTCGACCTTATCAGATACATCAGAATATTTAAATCGTATGTCTCTTTTCCCTAGGTTTGAGTCTGCTGCCTCGAAACAACTATGTCGACAGGTCTACCCTTGTCACCACTCACCGATTTCGACAACAAAATTCACTTACTCCAACGGGCATTTGGATATGTTTGATATCTTGAAAACTGTCGTGAGGTTTTCGAAATGTTAAAGTACACATAACGTTTAGTTTGTGATATGGTTTGGATAGGTTTTCAATATACGTCAAATTTTAACAACTTGTAGAAAGTTTTTATCTATTGCAATATTACTTATTGAAGGTTTTACATTTGGAAGTTTCAGCTCTTAATTAAAAATATGTTTGGTTTCAACCTCATTCTAAGTGTTACTCAGTATCGTGAGTGAAAAAAAAACTATCAAAAGGTATGAAATGAGCAGCGCATTAATGTTTCAATGAAACTTTTATTAAATAACATCATTATTATTAAGTTCTTTTAATTCTTCTTATAAATGTCTTATTAGTTTAAGATCCATAATGCGAGTGTTTATAGTTTCAAGAATATTTTTAATTTCGTTAGTAGGTTGGTAGTTAAAGATGGGTCAAGGATGGATCTGGAATAGTAAAAATAACGAAATAATCAATTCTACTCCAAGCAAAAACATTGTTTTACTATACACAGACGTATCTTATTAATAGGCGCAGATTACTTGCATGTCCAGGTTTTCGAATTGTGATTTATACGGAAACTAATAAAAAAAAACTAACAGAGTGAAAATATTTTTAGGTAATGGATAAAAGTTTTCCTAACATAATTTCGAATTAAATAAATAACGTATTCCTAGAGATACGGATGAGAAAAGAAATGTAGAAATCATCATAATATTCCCTCTTCTACGGCTGGGCGGAGTAAGGATGTTGTTCATAGAGGCTGGACCAAGTGTCTCTTTCATAATCTTTTCTTCTGTCCCAGTCCATTCCTCTCCAGAAAGCACCCCTTACGCAGGGGAATACGATTATGCTTCATTATACGAGGCCTTCTGGGCCTTTTTCCTTCCGTATGGGTGGTATAACTCTTTCTAGCACTTTTCTCTGGATCAATCCTGAGGAGATGTCCAAACCATCCTAATATGTGCTCCTCTAGAATGGCCACAGCTGGTTTGACGTCGAGCCAGTGTATTATCTCTGTGTGTATCCCTCTGTACTTTTCGCAGGTACCTCATATCTATAGCTTGTATTGTATCTTACCATGTGTTTTCTGTTTAGGGTCCACGATCCCGAAGAGTTAGGTAGGATAGGAAGGAAGGTCGTCCTATAGACAGCCAGTTTGGTCTGCTTTATCAATGCTCTTCTTCTCAGGAAACCCCGTCGGACCATATTAAACATTTTCCCCGCTGCTCCATTTTTTTGGTCCACTTCTTTGTCAATGTATCCGCTTTCATTCATATGAGCGAAAAACGAACTGGTTTTTCCTTTTTCAATTATCTTCATAGATTCACCGACTTCAGCTTTCTAAATAGTATTGATATAGATAAGCACATAGAATGGAATATAGAAGTAATGGGTTGAAACAAAAGAGTAGAAGTAGGATTAAATATTGCCCTATATAACCTTGTTGCCCTTTTGGCGTCGTCTCTGTCGATGGACTTCCTTACGAATAAATTTATAGCTATTTCATACGCTTCATTTTCCTTGTAATAATAAAATCAAAATCATCCACCGATTTTGTTTAATATGCAAAGAAGGGATTTTGTTTAATAAATGATGGACCTAAAATTATATTTTAGTCCAATTAGAGTCAATCAACGTATAATGGCATATTATAATGCGCGAGCGGCCATATTTTTCGTTAGGGCCTGACAGGGAGAATGGAAATAAATTAATATCGATATGAGGTAATAAATCATTTTATAACTAATTTTCGTTTAATCATATCTCCGGGTTAGTGTAGTCGAAACCACATCCGTAGGTTCGGGAGTCGACATCAATTTGTAGGAAACAAATTGTTTCCATACCTCTTTGAAATCGGAATGAGATAGACATCGGCTCAATGGAAAATTGAAATGGAAGAGAAGTATCCCTAACGACTGCCCCATTTAAATATCTCGCTACATAATACGACGATAAATCCTCTTTCAATTGCTATCTGCTCTTTCCATCTTCAATATTAACAGTAAAATTAATAAAACTACGACCCAATTCAAGTGGTGGAGGAACCTGTTTCCGTTCTGAGACAAATATTATTCCGTCTCGATGAGGGCGGAATACAACCTCGAGTTCCTAATGACGACTCATGAATCTCTAGATCTGTAGAATCATTCCCTATTATTCCTATTATCTGATAATTAAACTGTCGGAATTTGATCGATTTTCTATACTGTCGGTTTAATTAATCTCTGGTCGTTTGTATTTAAATTTTGTTTGCCGACGTCTCAATTATTTGCATATAAATAATATGATGAGATATCTCGGTAATTGTCAAAGCCGTTTCTATTTATTTTCTTATTGGCAGATAAGGATCGTTTGCGTTTCGTTTCGAAAGATTGGAACTAGATCGCATTAATCTGCTGAGGATAATTTCAAATTTGTCCAAATATATTTATAACCTTTAGATTATGATCAAATCGCTGGATTATCTAATTGGGGCGTCAATGTGATAAATATTCGGAATTTGATTGGTAGTTACATTTGTTGAAGGTTTTAATTGGAATGGAGAAGTCGATATTTCGGCAACGATATCTTTGAAATTATTGCTTTAAACTTTGGTCGAAAAGTAACAGTTAAAAAGTTTGTTCGATACTCGAAAACATAAATACTACTAAATAAATAAAGTAAGGTTCATTGAGCAGGTTCCTGTGTCCCATAGGATCGGTAGCTTTATCCTTACGATACAGGAAAACAACAAGGAGCGGGCAACTCAACATGTGGACTGTCACGTATAGCCAAAGGGCTCCCTTTTCTTGGTTTTTAAGTAGGAAAATAACTTATGTTGTAACTTAATTGTTCTAAAGCATCTGATTTTTCCTTGAGATGATTGCATGGACAGTGAAGCCAATATAGCAGTTTTTGTCTGTTCAATTTATATGAATTAAGGAATTAGTCCGGTTATGGTTGCGTTAAACCAATTTTACCAGTTTAAACCAGTATTTCTCTACGGCAGTAAATCTTCTAGGAAAAGTCACATAAAACGCCCATCCGTAAAAGTAACAACTGGATTCCAAAATCCTATTTCATGCCACCTTAGCCAAGTGATATTCAAATGTGAAGGAAATCACCTAGGTCCTTGGAAGAAAACCGTTTCCCGTAACGACACTGCCGTAAGGAATAAGACTCAAGGTGGAATAATCAAAATATTCTATAGGCCGTTCGGGCGAATAAGAAGAGCGTTGAATTAGAAAAACCGAAAATACACAATTTCACACTTACCCAGAATTTATTGTATCACCGGGCAGTCTGTTTCGACAGAAACAAGACCTTGTCCACAGCACTGGGCTGAGACACCTCTAGAAAGATCTGTTTTATGCGCGGACTTTTCCTCACGTCACCTTTACAGCGCTACAATGTAGCGGAGCGGTAAATTTCAACTCCTCTTTTATAGTTTCAACTGTGTTTTATATCTACCATTTCGAGAGGCAGAGGGTTATGTAGCGATCGCTTTACGGCAGATGATGGTGACAACTGGCACTTGAGCTCTATATTAATAATGAAATGTTCCAAGGAGTACCACATGCCATATTTTATTTCCCCCCCTCATGTTTATGAATCATGAAAATGAGAACTGTTCAAATATTATTGACGTACTGTATTTAACCCTTAAGCACTGCATAGTTTTTCCTTACGCAAGTACTGACACTTCATCCGACAGATCACCTGATTTAATAATTCATTAATAAATAAAAAATACATTTTTTAAACATTTTATTGCTTGTTTTTACTTATAGAATAGAATAGAATAGAAAAGTAACTGTATTCTGGGACTAAGTCCCTTTAGAATAACAGATATGAACAGGGAAAAAAACATAATATTTATCTGGCCAGAAGGCTAAATGTTACAAATCATAAAGCGTGTAGAACATGACAGAAAACAATTTAAAAAGAAATATATAAACAAAAATAATATAATATAATATACAAAAATAATATAATATATGAACCTTCTTGCCTTTCCCTCCATCAACGCATATATGATATTTTTTAAATTTCGGTAAAAAAATGGTGAAAATCAAATAGCTTGTGTATATTAAATAAATTAATTACAATATATTTAATTTTGATTTAAAAAAAAATTAAAGACCTATTTATGAAAATAAAAATACTTTTCAAAATTAAAATTATTAATATTTCAAGCAATTGACGATGTGTCGTTATCACGTGATATGTAGATTCCGACATCAAGATCTGATTCGAAAAAAACAGCTTCTTCTTTCTCTAAATTATCTAACAAGAGGCATATTTTGTCACAAATCATCGGGTCATTAATCCTAATAACTATTTTTGATTTGCAAGATTGGGGTTCCATAATAGTAACAGAACTAAAAAATGAAATAAAATAATCTGTAAGTCCAAAGATAATAAGAAAAACAGTCAATACTTTGATTATATTTATAAATTTAAAAGTATCACTGATTAATATTAACTAATAAATATAATACATTAAATGAAAGCTTACCTTGAAAAAATCAAAGAAGTCGCACAAGGACTGAGGTATGGACCAGACATTGCTTATATTTTCGTGAACTTTAGAACCAACTTTCCATTTTCACATTCAATAAGGTACTAGAAAGATGGGAAGGTTCTGAATCATATGAGGATTTCCCGAAACCGGGAGGGTGGGAAATTCCAGAAAATAGATACCATAAGGTACCAGGGACCATGTCTCAGTACTTGAGGGTTAAACAAATTAAATATTTGAAACTCATACAAGAACATTTCTTCAGTGGTGTCTTGATAAGTCGATGACCATTCTCAAATACCTCATCAGGAGAAAAAACAATCTTCTTAAACTTTGTATCCGTTTAAAACTCACAAAAACAATGAGTGGTATAAATTAAATTATACATTTTTGAGGAAACAGACGTAGAATAAATGATATATTTATACATTTAATTATACTTACTTTTAATATATATACTTATAATATAATAATATACTTACTTTTAATTATAACCCAAATAAGGATTCAGGATAGTCACGAACGGCTTGAGAAATGGTTGACTTGGTGTATCTTCATCATTGACAAGTGTTCAAAATGTTCGGGCGGTGCAGTCATTAAATTTTACACAAATAAGTACTACTTTTTTTTATTCGTGCCTAGATTTCGGCCTAATTTTCAGGCCATCTTCAGGATTGAGATTACAACAAACCAGAGTATCAATATCAGCAGTGCAGTATTAAGACAGGAATGATAGGATAACAAAATACGAGTAATTCTAGGAGACAGCTATTTGAGGCTATGCCTGTTGAACGGAATTTGAATATTACTGTTAATTATAAACAGATAGTAAAAATTTTACTCAATTTTATTCTGAAATATCAGGCATTACCTTTTTTCTCCCTTATTGTTTGCTTATTTTTTATTTATTGCTTATTATTATAGCATTGGTTGCTTATTTAGTCTCCTCTACATTGAACAATTTACTTTTTTCCCCATGAATAATTAAAAAAAGATAATTTCAATAAAATAATGTCGGGCTATAATGTTTGAAGAAATAATTATAATATATACATAATTGGGATTAACATATATGAAGCATAATCTTCACTGATTATTCTCATATTAAATTATTTTAATTACGGTCCCCATATTTAATCAAACATCCCAAACATACAAATATATATTAAAAATATAACAAAATATACGATTTTTTTTATTTTATTTAAAAAAATTGTATCACGGGATAAAGTTAGATTGAATAATAAAGAAAAAGATTTACACGATAAGTATAACATGTTATTTATTTGTGGAATTTGTTTATCATTATTACATCTACGCTCGTTTTTATTAGTTTTAAGAAATATGATATTGATCCCTTAATTTATTGCGTTGTAATCTATGTCCAAAGAAATATATTTATATTTTTTTATAAACCTAGGGCTATAAAATATGCAAATCGCCTGTCATAAGGCACAAGATGAAGAATGACAGATAAAATAACATTGATATAAGAATTTTATTGCCTCTTTCGTGAAGAATATTTTCTCAGAAAATTTCATATAATAACTACACCTTCTTTTTCAACAAGAAAGCTCGATATTAAAAAATATAATTTAAAAAAAGAAATTTGATATTTAATATGTATTAGGTATTTAGGTTGTATTAGGTAATTGTGTCCAAATCAGTCCGTATGGTAAATCAAGCTATTGCGTTCACGTGTTTTCTCAACTTGATTATTTCACAGTGAAATGGATTCAGTCGGTAAACAACCAGCGTTAACGAATCTCAATCATATGAGGTTTGATTAGAGAGAGATCTGAGTCGTCTATCGTGACGCAATTCCTTCTACTGGATCATCAGAATAAAAACTTTAACGTTTTATCCACTCATCAAAAGGATATTATTATTTAAATATCAATTCAGTCATGCCAATTTACTGATTTTCAGAGTAGTCATTTGCTTTTATTACTTTTAATCTAGTCAGGTACTTAACAGGTACATTTATATTTGAGTGAATAGCTTTAATAGGAGGACAGTTGAAATTTTCTCTCATTTTAATTACAAGCTTTTTTATCACTCTATTATCTCACTAATGGTAATAGAAAAAAAAGTACGCAGTCCATCATTATTAATGGCGTCCTTCTTAAATATTTCATAAATACAATATCCACACGTCTTCAATGAACTATGGGGAACTATGGTTTTTCTGATTTTAACGTCAGTTCACTTTTTTTTAACCACAGTTAGTTAAAATGAATCATCATCGTCATAGTCCATCCTCTCTACCGCTCGTGCAATGTGAGGTTTAGTTAAAATAAAGCGTAAGGAATTAGTGGTGTTTCCAGATTTTTTATCAGATGTCTACTGCATACATGATTTGCAAAATACACCATGATTAAAGTTTCAATATAGCTGATCTTTACGCATCTCTGGGAAAATAAATTAACTACAGGCTGGATCCGAGTAATTTGAAAAAGATATAGAAATACTCAGCATAAAAGCAGAAGCAGCAGCAAGAGAAGTGCCTTCAGAAAGATAGTGTTAAACTTAGGATTCCTGGGTACAAGCAATAATAGAACAGGGACAAAGTGTTCGGAAGAAAGAAAAAAGAGACATGGCGAAAGGATGAGAGATTATTTAAGGAAAAGAAAGCAACAAATGAGAAGAAATTGAAAATGACATGTTGTCCCTAGTTGGCCAAAACGAAGGGGACAAAATAACTAATGCAGTTTTATGTATGTACTCCAGTTAAAATATGAATTATTGAACGAATGAAACAAAGCCTCTTTCGGAAAATACATTTCTTTTTAGACAGATAGGTAATAAATCGTGGGTACAATTAACCTATGCTGCAACCTGTGTCGTGTTGCGATAGAGATAAAAGAGACATCGAGGTCAGCCGCTGCAAGTTGTCGCAAATAAGGTGAAGAAGACGAATAGGCTCGGTGAAGAAAGATGGGGTGTTATTGCCAATGAAAGAGCCCATAGATAAGCGGACCCTAAAAGCATAAATCCAGAATGTTCCCCACATACATCTTGCCGGACCCATATTCCTCCCCGCTCACCCTCTTGGCCCTATCCTGCACAAATTAATGGCACTTTGTAACTCAATAGGGGACCTAATGGAAACAAACAACCGTTAGACTCGCTATTAATGGTTGCAAATAATATTACACTTTCCCTATTTGCGGTTGCCCTGCGATCAATGAAGTCTAGTGAATTAAACCATAGGGGAGGTAATTGTCAGCTAATCTCATATATTAGCTCTAGTAGAGACAACAATCTTTATTTATTATATTAAAAAAAAACCAGGCTAATTCAATTGAACTTCTGAATCGTTATGGATTTAAACTTGAAACGAATTGAGTCCAGATGAACTAATATCCCCGGAAAATGATATGGCGAGCCAAAGTATACGATTAAAATTTTTAAAACATTAATATCGCACATTTTTCGCTAGTTAAATCAAACAATGGTTTCTTCTACCAATTTCAGGCTCATAACCGGACTACAACAATTAGTTCAATACTTAACACGGAATTTGATTTTTTTACTATTCGATTAATCAAGGGAATGTGGTATATTCCAGACTTTGAAACTCCCAGTAAAAAAAAACTGTTTCCAATGATTAAAGCAGAATAACAATTTTTAATTTTTTAAAAATGAAAATCATCAAGAAACTCGCATATTTGACATTTTGGCAGAGTTATTCTTTCCCTTTACAAAGTGACTTTAGATTTAAAAGTTTGCAATGAAGTTCATAAATCCTAAAGCAATCATTACAGATCGAAAACAAAAAACGTGCTCTTTTTTTCACATCCAATACTTTCCATTACAATCGACGATCTATTCTCAACAATATTTATTATTTATGTTTTTTATTTTAATCATTGTAACGTTTCATAATTTAGTTAATTATATTCTGTAATACAATAAATGTTATGAATGTAAAATTATTTTTAAATCACTATTAATTGATTTAATATTATCAATGCCGAATTAAACGATAAGGAATTAACATTGATCCAATGTGCTCACCTGCCGTCTATTTCGTGAAATATAACTTCGTTAGAATCTTTGAAATTATAGTTTGTTTGTTCATTTAACGTCATTTTACGCTGCTATGGCCAATCGGACCATGCTACACTGGGAGCCCTAATTTATGTCTAACCAGGTTTAATTAGGATAGGAACAAGTACATACCTGACATCGTACATGCTCGGGACCCCCGTTTAACGTCCCTTCCGAAAGACGGCAAGACCAAGAATTTTTAAAAACCACTATGGGGTACCTGGTCGGCCCCTGGCTAGGGCCACCTGCCGGGCTACGAACTCGCGATCTTAGTAGGCTACGTAGGTTGTTTTGCTAGCGACTAGACCACAGGTGGCCGGTCCCTTTTATAGTTATACTATAAATCAATTAATCACTCTTGTTTGAATTAAATTTTAGTAACATAGCAATATTAATTAATTTAAAGGAATATAAAATGACGGTAGGACTGACCTTACTAACTGGCGATTAAGATTTTTCGTTCTAGCTATAGCGATGTGGGAGGTGGAGTGAGAACTCTTTGCAGAGTAGAAGACATCTTAATACGTTAACGTTCCCGGCTCGATCGTCCCTTATTCGCCATACTCTTGTTCGAAGGCTGCCAGGATTAGGCTGTTGCGCTATCTCCCTCACGAACGGGTCTCATCCCAGGAGTATCCTAATTTTCGTGATGCCGGAGCGTGTCTCCGGGCAGGCCACGTTTCCGTGTTCACATTTCCAGTTTCACAACAAAAGATATGCAAATCAGCCGGTCCGCAAAAAACTGCGGCCATATAGGGAAGGCTTTGGTCTCTTTCGACAGACTCTGTCCACTTCACGGGATTTCTTAATTGAGTCATGCGGTTCATTTTACGAGTCTCGTCATTTTGTTTTAGGGCATTTTTATATTGCAGATAAAATAAAAAATAATAAAGAAAGGTCGTTTCTTAAAAATATCTTTGCCGTCTCACATTGTATTTTATGTACCTGGCCGATAAGTGTCTAATTGCTAGACTTTGCAAATCCAAAGTGTTTTGGGATTAAGAAGCCGGATAATGCTTAGCCTAAATTATGTAATTATGTTTCTACGTTTTACGAATTAGGTTAAACGCTTCTGTTCACACACAAACTTTGAAAGTGCCGTTTCAGATCTTTATAGTAAAAATATTTGTTCAACTTTATCGCTGACTCATTCCTTCCTTTTCCAATGCCGTGTCGTTTTAATCTATGTTTAAAATTCAACTTTAATTTTTTTTTTTGCATAATGGAGTAGTCTCACTTTCAAAATCGTCGGCTCAATCGTTTCGTGGCTTCTTCTACAAGTCTCCCCCTCCGACCTCAAAGGAAAAAATAAATATATCTGAAATATTGAAGTACTTCTTCATCTACAGTACACTAAGTAAGGATAATTTCCTAAGTGATATGGCAGTGTTATAAATTTTTGAAATGGCATACGTATCTAATCTATCCCCGTCGATAAAACATATTTTCATACTTTGCCGGGGACAGCAATCTGGAAAATTATTGACCCGATTTCAATTTACAATCCTTACGAGGCACAATGTATGCATTTATCGAGTCGTATTCCTTTTGGCGGTTGATAGGAATAGCTCATAGCCTGTGAATTATTAGCAAATGAGAGGTGACAGGAGATAAGAGGCGAGCAGGTTGTTATCAAGCGCCCGGTCGATAAGGCGAGGTTCGATATTTATGAAGGTCCACGGCTGCCAAGCTAACATAATTATATCCTTCGCCTTTACCAGTCTTCTCAATTAGGCAAATATCCGACTTCTTATATATGTATAATCATGTCGTTAGCGTATAGTTCCTTGGTTGCTGTACGCACCATGTTCAGATGACATCAGTAAGTAATAGAAGCAAAATTACAAATCAAGGATAGTATGATACTGCAATTAAAGAGTAAAATAAGATAAATTCAATCATGGAGGAGCTACTTTTTTGAAAGTAGTAAAAGAGGAAGTGGTCCTTAAATACCTCAGGATGAGACATACACAGCACCTACGAGCAAAGCACCTCTTATTACACGTGACAACATAGAAGTCTAACGAGAGCTCGACAACTACAAATATCTTTGAAGGTTTTACTTCTTACACGAGATCGTTATATGAAGTAGAAATACCTTTTAATATATCAATATGTTTGGAAAATGATGAAAGGTATGTAAATTCGATCATTTATTTTCAATCAAAAGAAGGATCAAAGAAATACTTTTTCTTGTAATTTTCTCTACAATTTACTTTTATTTTTATTGTTAGATTTATATATTAATATTTTATATTTATTTATTTTAATCCACATATTGTTTTGTTATTGCTACCCCTCTTAATAAAGTTAAATAAATGATAAATCTATCAAAAAATCTAATTAAATTTTTCAGTATTATAAAAATTACAATAAAAACATTATCATGATCATAACCTTTCCCTCTTCTATCGCTGTGCGGTGTGAAGATCCTATTTATAGAGAGCCTGGGCCAAGTATATCTTTCCTGTGGTACTCTCATCTGCTGTTTTAGTCTATTCCTTGCCTCCTGAAAGCATAAGGGATGCTGTCCTCCCAAGAGATATGAGGTCTTACTATCGGCCTTTTTCCTTCCGTGGGGGTCTCGTAATTCTTCCTGGCGATTCTCTAAGGTATCCGAACTACCTTTTTGTGTTCCTCCACCAGTTTGTGTTCCCCTTGGATGTTCATCGCTGGTTTAACGTCTAGTAGCACGTATGGTTGCGTTCAGTATCGCATCTCTCCGAGCTTTCCTTTCTACTTTTCGCAGGTATTTAGAGGCCTGGGTCTACGATTAGTATGGTAGGATAGGAAGAAAGGTCGATTTATAGACGGCCAATTTGGTATGTTTTGTCACCTCTATTTTTATAAGGAAACCCCGTCGGACCACTGTAAATATTTTCCCTGAAGCTCCTATTTTTTGAACCACTTCTTCGTCAATGAAGCCGCATTTATTGAGATGAGCACCTGTATATATAAAAGTCCCCACTTGCTCTAATCTCTGAACTCCAATCCTAAGTATTTTCATAATTCTTCGGGGTTACTTCCCTATTTGGATGGATTTAGTCTTCCCCGGGTTAATTTTCATATTAATTATCAGTAATTCCTCTTGGAGCACATTAATATCGTGCTGGAAGTCTTAGCCTTTGGCACCAAGTAAGACGAGGTCATTAGCGAAGGCCAACAAGGAAAATATGATGGGGTGAAGGTTTCCGTTCTAGCTGGGATTTTCTCACAATAAGGAAAAACGAATAATAGACATACAAAAAGATAACAATAAAACTATGAAGTGAGCAAAGTGAGCAAATCAATCGTTTGGTTCATCATGACAGTGAATAATATCAACTTTTCGCAGAATTTTCAAATGTGTCTCAAAATATTTATTGATCATCCGCCAGCCAGTAGCAAATCGGTACAATGGAATCATTGAACATTGCATAATCATTATCTATCGTCGTTTATACAGCATTTTTGCTTTTATACACCGTCATGGATCGGTTATTACTAAAGGAGAATTATTTCTACTTCTTACGAAGCGCAAATATAATTGAAGGGCGCTACGGTTGCAATAGTTCCAAGACCTGATCTCATCAAAAGGAGAAAGCGTCTTTGTGCGATCTGATCTTTACGACTAATAGATTATTTGATGGGAGCAGGTTAGTTCCTAACGCACCAATAGCAACTAGCTCTCCTCTGGTTTCATGAGAAATAACTCAAAGACATAAGGCCAGAAAAATGCCTTCAGGCCTGATTAAAGGTACTGATGCTTGTTATTATATAAAACAATAACAATTACAACTGTTATGCAGGGTTTTGGAACGTGGCCACTGACATTAAAAATATTAAATTATTCGAAAATAAGATTTACGCAGAATATTCGGCCCAAAAAGGAAGAGTCCATGATGGTACTCTGTTAATATAAATGATTTGATATTGTAGCGAAGGTTATGGCAGGTTTTTTTTTAAGGCTCAGTAAGGAACAAATACTTCATAAGATAATGAGTACTGAGTCACCAGGTTAACGTCCAAGGGCTAAGCCGACGTGTGGCTGGGAGGATTGCGTTAAGAGATAAAAATATATTATATTTAACCCGCGAACGGAAGTTTGCAAGCAGCATGATGGTGATGCTTGTTATGGCTTTCATTAGTACTCTATTTCGGGAATAAGAATTAAATATTTGGTATTCTTGAAATAAAAGCGTAATTCATTTTCTTTATCAGTCCACCTCCAATTAACTCGAAAAGAGCAATTTTACAAAAAAACAATTTTTTGGAAAGGTAAAGAACATAGCTGACATGGATAATTTCAAAAACTGGCTTTTTCGCGTTTATCGTTAGTTTAGTCAAGCAATTTTGTCTTTATTCTAATGGCTTTAGCCCGATTCTGAACCTGAAGTTTTAAAGGGATGCGTGGGGGACTGTAATATTGCAGTTTTATAATTATTCTTTTAAATTTATAAGAAGTATATTATAAAAAGTGAGACTTCGGAAGGCAAAGTTTTACAAAAATATAGTTTTCTATCAATATAATAATAGAAAATCCTTTTTTTTTTGCCGTACTGACCTATTCGTAGTAGAGGTGAAATAAAAAATCTTTTGCGGTTGTCACATGTGCAAAATATAATAATACTTTTACTTCTTTTAAGTCAGACTTAGCCGATATTGTCTCTTGAACAGTTTGACAGATTTTTTTTTTATTTTGTATCCTTAGGTTTTGAATCTGTAGTATAGCAAATCGAGTAACACTCCTAAATTGAGGTTTAGTGGATACACAATACTAGAAAACATGTTTTTTATGAACCGAAAATCCAAAACGGCCCTGAATGATTTTGAAAACTTTACTACAGTCTTCTATATATAAAACCCACAACTACCAACACGAGTATTCCTTCATCGTGGTAGAGGAGGAAAGTTACGACGGAAAGAACAATTTTATTAGCGAATAAAGGATAACATGAAAAGGATGTATATCATTATACGAGTAAGGATGTATGTAATTATACGAAGGCTAACATGAGCATTAGAAATAACTCAAAAAATTATAATTTTACCAATACTAATCTAGATATAATATATGAAAAAATTTAAATTAAACTTAATGGAATAATTTAATTTTCGGCTCAAGAATCGATAAAAAAAAAGTATTAAAACAAGTTGAAAATACTTAATTTTTTATTTCAAAGTTAATATTAATAATTTTTATACTGATTTTACTTTCAAATATAAAAAATATTGGGAAAAAATAACGAGTTCCAAACAAAAAAGTGAGAAATTGTATAACTCATACAGAGGCCGCTAGGTGTCGCCAGTTTCGAGTATGCTGTTACCAAGACACTAAACGCGGCTAAAGAAGTTTACTTTTCAAAACTTTTATCTTGAGAAATGTTATATAATGTTCCTTTGTAAATGAATCTAAATAAAGTTTGAAAGTTGTATTAGCTTGATATACTCTACAGGTTAACTAAATACTTTTTAAACTACTAGACATAAATTACTGACTAGCGTGCTGGGTTCTGGAAAACATTTGTTAGTTGGAACCAGACCAGCCTCAAGCGGCTCCTGTTGAAAACTTCTCTATACTAAGAAGTTCCAGTTATTAAGGCTACATCTTGTCCTTTTATATTAGCCGCTACCTTCGACGTCAGAACTCCGATTATAAAATCAGCGTTAAGGATAAACCAGTCCGTTCGCCACCAGGGAACATAAAATTCGAAACCAGTAGGAATAGCCAGTGCCGTTAAAATTTCATTAATGGCCAGTTCTTAATGTTAGGATGCTATTTTATACCCGGGCCCGGCACTAAACTTACAAACAAATTTCTTATAGAAGTCTTTTCTGATGACTTGGACCTTAATTCAAGATAACAACAGTTTTCTATATGAGATTCATTTAAGTGTAATATGATCCGCGTTGGACTCGAAAAAAAAAACAATCGTCTACTTACCTCAACTGACCTTAGTTGAAGAATGACGTTTAGTCAATATGCAATATATGTAATCCAACATCCGAATAGGAACAGAAAGAACTGAAAAAAAGAGAGGCAACTTTTCAGGTATCGTTGGATTTCTCACCTTAAGTTTTTTATGCAATCGCTATAGCGCATAGAATAATCGTCAGTGCAGTGGGGGCCGAGTTTTGATTTTCCAAATCGAAATAATTGAATTTTAGTGCGATTAGTCTCCATTGAAGTGAAAATACTATCTAATAAACAGTATTTTTTAAAGTAGTCTACTCTAAGATTTATAAAGGTTTAAAAAAATTCCCATAAATCAGGATATATTTCAAAACAAATGTTTGACGCCGGTTAAGATTTCTGAACTTCAACATTTTCTAAAAATTTATTAAGATTGGTTTTTTTCTGTATGTTTTAAAACTGAAATTTTGAAATGAAGATGAATGATGGGTATGTATGGAGAAGAAAATGGTCCAGGTGTATATGTAAAGGTATAGAGGTATTATATACTATATATTATAGAGTATATAGGTACAAATATTTATATTCATGGAATGAAATAACTGCCCTAATGAGGTTGAGATCGTCGATATCAGATATACTGTAGATATAAGTTGATTCAGTTTTGGCAATTCAAACCAACTTTTTTTCGATCATATTTTCAGTGATGACTAGTTATTACTACACTCATAGTTAGACAAAAAGAAATTTATTATTTTATTTTATTGTTATATTATATTTTAACGATTTATTTTTGTATTTTTATTTTACTATCTATTATTGTTTTATTTCATATATTAATTATTTAAAAAATATATATACAACACATGCACACACACACACACACACACACATATATATATATATATATATATATATATATATATATATATATATATATATAAGTTATGAGTAGGAGCAGGACAGTATTATTGCTAATACCATTGATGGAAATGTAAACATTGTAAAACAGATAAAAGCAGGATTATCAGACCAAATAAAGCAGTGTGTTTCCAGAAGTCAAAAGTGCGTTTCTATACAACCTTTTTCATTCTTTTTTTTATTCTTTTTCGTGCGACATCGCTTAAGTGGTGCCGAAACCCGGGAGCCTAGCAGAAAAGAAGACCCGTGGTAAAGTAATTTTTTTTCTTTCTTTTGTTTTTCTGTTTGACTTCGATCATTAAGAAAGAATAATGCCCGAACCAGGATTAAGTGATATCCTAAGACCGGCATTGCTCACGGTGGATCCTCAACCACAACCGATTCCACAACCGCCACAGGAGCCTATAAATCCGGATTTCCCGATCCTACCATCCACTACTCTGGCGATGGCACGCGCAGACATCGCCGCAAGGGAGGCAAACCTTCTAGAGCGCATGAAGCTACAAAAAAGTAACGCGCGTGATTTAAGGAGGGAGATTAGCGAATTAGAAAGGTTCAACGGAGAAGTAGGGGAGCTGAACCACTTCTTAAAAGGAGGGGATCGGATTATGTACTACATCCAGGTCCAGTTTGGAGCAAAGGATATAGAGGAATTGGACGCTACCAGGCTAAGGGCAGCCTTAGCGTGCCGAGTCAAAAGGAGCATCCTTAACCTTATCCAGGCGGATGAAGAGACACCCTGGCACACGATAAAGGAAAGGTTAAAGAAGGCATTTGGAGGAGGTCGATGGGCTCCGGAGGAGGATATGCTCCAAATGTTCAGGGAGTATAGGAAATCAGGGCAGTCACACGGACAATACGCGGCAGCACTATTGGCACGGTATAACAAGATTACCGAAAAACTGCGCGAGATAATGGAGACTGAGCAAGTAGAGGCAAGAATGGACTTTCTGTCCCGGATATTAAAAGTCCAGTTAGCAAGGGAGACGGGAAGGAAGGAAGGATTGCCACGGGAGAAAACATTCGTGGAGTGTGCCCAAGATATTGTGGACTCAAGCGCAAGAGAAGAAGAGTCAAAGTACAGCGAGATAGGAGAGACAGGATGGAGCAGGGTCACCTACCGTCGCCCGGAGGCGGGCCGGAACCGTCCGAGATGGGACACGGGAAAAAGGAGGGATCCCGAAGGACATAGAAAGGAGAGGCCAGGTGCACGGGATAGGCGACCAGGTACAGAGAGGAGAAACGGAAGAAGAGAGGAGCGGAGGTGCCACGAATGCGGGAAAACGGGGCATCTGATGGCCGAATGTCCCCGCACCAGGTGTTTCGAATGTGGAGGAGAAGGACACATGGTGCGACAATGCCCGTACTTGTACAGGAGGAGTCAATTACCGAAACCTGAACCGATGGAAGTAAACGCGCAGAGGTTGCGGAGAGGTCCCGGAGCAGCGAGGAGGAGTGACTCTTCCGGTGAAGAGACGGAGATTTCCGGAGCTTCAGAAACCGAAGGCGAAGGACCAGGGAGCAGCGGCGGCGAACGGTATAGGAATCGAAAAGGCGTTCAGAGGCGGACCGGAGCAGGAGAAGCCAGGACAGCGGCTTTCTGAGGGAGTGTCTGCAGAGAGGCGACCGCACCGAGACCTGCAATAGCGTAAGAGGTAAGTCCTGCTGGTTGCCAATCATTAGACTAAGAGGGGGAGTGCAGTGCTTGGTTGACACGGGGAGTTCTAACACCATTGTAACGAAAGAGGCGTTAGAGAAGCTGTACGGGAAGGAGAGGGTACTCCAGATTCGCGATTGCAAATGTCAGCTAATCACTCTTGGTGGGCTTTGTAAAGTAGAGGGAGAGTCAATTATCGAGACCGATCACTGGACGGGGAAGCGCGGGAACTTGAATGTCCACGTAGTGGGGGAGATGACCCGGCAGTACCAGGTAATAATAGGGTGCGACCTATTAGAGCGGGCAGGAGCAAGGGTTAGAAATAACCGGGGCAAATGGCACATCAGAATTGGTTTGCGCACATTCCGCTGTAGAGAGACCGAAAGGGGTCCGGAAACTCAAATAGACGCGGTAATCAAAATTGAGGACTGGAAGGGGGACATCCAGAGGGAGTTCCGCGATATTTTTTTTAACGAGGGGGATATGTTAGGGGTAACAGGCCGGACGGTCCACGAGGTTCCCTTGAAGCAAGATAGGGTTACGTACGTTAAGGAACGGAGATACCCTCAAGCACTAAGGTCCCATATCCGTGAGGAATTAACGAGCCTTAAGGAACAGGGGATCATCGTCGATAGTACTTCACCGTACAACAGTCCCTTATGGGCGGTTAGGAAGAAGAGTCTACCAGGAGACGTGAAAGAAAGATACAGAGTGGTCATAGATTATCGGAAACTGAATGAGAACACCGTCGATGAAAGATATCCGATCCCGAGGTTCGAAGACATTTTGGATAGGCTGAGCGGGGCGACCATCTTTAGCACGCTGGACCTTAAAGCAGGTTATCACCAGATAAAGATGCATCCTCGTGACCAGCACAAGACGGCGTTTAGCTTTGAGAGAGGGCATTACGAATTCACGCGCATGCCGTTTGGCCTCAAAAACGCCCCCATCACCTTCCAGCGCTTGATGGATGAATTCCTCAGGGGCTTAGGAGAATCCTTCTGCCAGGTGTACATGGACGATCTCCTCGTCTTTAGTAAGACCGAGACGGAACACGTGGAACACCTGCAAAGAGTTTTCGTCAGGATAAGAGAGTTTGGTCTAAAATTGTCGAGGGAGAAATCGACCCTGGGCCAGGAGCAAATCACGTTTTTGGGCCATAACATCTCAAGAGAAGGGGTCAAGCCGGACGCGACGAAAGTCGAGGCGATTCGCAGGATGGCGGTGCCGCAGGATGTTAAAGGTATACGTCGTCTCCTGGGTACCCTCAATTACTACAGGAGGTTTATACCAGACATGGCAGCATATTTAGTGCCTCTGAACAGGTTGCTCAAAAAAGGGTCGAGGATTGTCATCACGCCGGCCATAGAAAATAACATTCGGAGATGTATGGAGAGGCTGCAGGAAAAACCCGTGCTTGCGTTCCCGGATTTTCAAAAACCCTTTGCATTAACCACGGAAGCGAGTGAATATGCGTTGGGGGCGGTATTGTCGCAGGGAGAGGCTGCGGGTGAGCGTCCGATAGCTTATGCAAGCAGACGGCTGACTGATGCGGAAACGAGATACAGTGCGCTGGAAAGAGAACTGCTTGCGATCGTGTGGGCAGTGGAGCATTTTCGACCATACGTCTTCGGAAGGCAGTTCCGCGTTCACACCGACCACAGGCCGCTCCAATGGATAGGAAAGCTCAAGGAGACCTCGGCGAGAGTGTCAAGATGGAAGGAGTTTCTGGCACAATACAACATGGAGGTCATATATAAGCTAGGGAAGGAAAACGTGGTAGCGGACTGGCTTTCTCGGGCCATTACAACAAACGCGGTAGAGGATGTGGGCGAATCGTCACGAGACGTGCGGCAATTCCTCAGTGAATGGACACCGGAGAGAGAAGGAGGTGAAGCAACGGGAGGACCAGAACCGCCATCCGACGAGAGCTCTACAGAGGACAGACCAGAGAATATGGAGGAGCTGGATGACATCATCAATGACAAGAGGCGTCAAGTGATTTGGAAAACGCGGACATCAGGGCTACTGAAGATCGATTTCGCGAAGTACGGGACGCACAGCGTTATTACGGTTTGGTCACAGCCCGGCGTTGGGGATGATCAAATTTGCAGAGTCCTCAAAGACGTATCGAAACAGGGGAAAGTTCACCACATTTATGTTGGAAACGCCACTATTTGGGATAAAATCCAAAGGGTATGGAGGTCAGAGCGTATTGGGCTGGACCGCAGCTTTATTCGGTGTAAACGAATGGTGGAGACAGTCCGCGAGGAGGAACGGCAGAAAGAAGTAACCCTAGCTCATCACCAGGGAAAGACGAACCATCGGGGGATTTCGGAGACGTTGATGGAATTACGGCGTAGATACTTCTGGGTCAACATGAAGAAAACAGTGAGTGAGATCATCAGGATCAGTGAAGTGTGAAGTGTCCAAATTTTTTTTTTATTTTTACAGGTTCTTTTGGTTTCTAAAATGTTACTATTCATTTCTGTTATTGTGATTACTATGAGATTCTAATTTTTTCTTTTGTTATATTATAATTTTCACTATGTTATTCTATGACTTTGTACATAACAGTTTCCGAGGACTGTTCGGAAACTGGCAGGGGGGAGTTATGAGTAGGAGCAGGACAGTATTATTGCTAATACCATTGATGGAAATGTAAACATTGTAAAACAGATAAAAGCAGGATTATCAGACCAAATAAAGCAGTGTGTTTCCAGAAGTCAAACAGTGCGTTTCTATACAACCTTTTTCATTCTTTTTCGTGCGACATCGCTTAAGTTATATATATATATATATATATATATATATATATATATATATATATATATATATATATATATACTAGCTGACCTAGCCACGCGTCACGCATTTCCGTTGGCTGTTATGATAGTTTTAAAATATAAATATTTTATGACAAGAGAATGGATTTGTCTAGCTTAGATACGACCCCTGGTAGCTCAGTGGTTATGAGCACTGTAGCTTATTATTCCAGGAAACTATCAGAAAGAGAAAAACGTCATGACACCATTCATTTTGAATGCAAGGCGATCAAAGACGCAATCAAATTTTGGCAATATTATTTAACAGGACGCCACTTCACAGTATGCAGGGATCATAAGCCATTAGAAAACTTGAAGACTAAGGCCAGATCAGTTGAAATCCTTGGTGATCTAATTTTTTATTTATAACAATTCAATTTCAACATTATTTACAAAAAAGGAAAAGAAAATATTCTAGCTAACGTGCTATCTAGAAATCCGGTTTTAGAACATTTCAATAATGAAGATGCAATCAGGATCGTGAATTTAATCGATCTGCCTCAGATATTAAAAGACCAAGCTGAACACCTTCAGTTAAAATTAGAAAAACGTACTGACTGTAAGCAAGGAATGATCCTTAATAGATTAAAAGGCAAACTGAGAATATTTGTTTCTCCAAAATTAGGAAAGGAAATCATCCAGCTGGTTCATGATCATTACGGTCACATTGGTCCAGCACAGATTATCGCCACGATTCGGCCGCATTATTAGTGCAAGGGTTTCGACAAAGCAATCCATAACTTCTGTAAAAGTTGCCAGATATGTGTAAGAAACAAAGTCCGTCGCAGTCGAGCTATCGGGAAAACCCAGGGTAGTCCATTTTAATAGGCTGGCTCCATACAAAAGAGACCATGGCCCGACAGATGACCAGCAAGTAAGGTACCTCAACAACGTGGAGACCACTAAGGTTTCAGTTGCACACCCTAAGATACCAGGTTCCCGTAAAGTAACTCAGACAGTCTACAGAGATATCTTCTCGTTACCAGTGGACTATTCTCTGGCCCATTGCGTCGCCGAAGATCTGAGGACTTCTCGAGGGATTGCAACGGTCTTCAGGAAGAAGTTTCGTGGTACTAAGGAACTAGAAAGCCAAGGACCAAGCGTCGGGAAAGCACTCCACCACACGCACGAATGACGACACTTGTTATACTTAGTTACCAAGTTTGCCACTGATCAGAAGCCCACATATGACGCTCTGCGGCGAAGCAATCTTACATATAAATACTATATTGTACTAATGGGTTCAACTTAAATGAAATATCATGAATTTTTTAATTAATTTTTTTTGTACTACAGAATATAGATACTTGGGCCTAACCCTTCCGAGGCACGCCACATCTTTCCATGTTACTACTGTACCTAAGACGTTCTCCAAAGGTATGAGACGTATGACGCAGTAGGTTTCGCTTTACACACTGTTCACAGAGATAGATCACAAGCAACCAAGTCCAGTTCTAAGGCAGGCAAAAGACATATCTTATTGTTACGATCAGAGGGACAGAGGAACCGGCTGAAGGGATTAAGGTAAGCCGGAAGGGATCAAAGCGTTCTGTCTAGAGACATCGCGAATTGCGTGGAATGTTCTAGGTGCCCCCACCTCGACCAACCTTGCCTATATAAAAGGCCAGCTGTTTCGGCCGGGTCAGTCTGTAGTAAGTGAGTAATAAGTGTTCAGTGAGTAACAGTGACAGTGACAGTTAGTGGCCGTGTGATAAGTGTAATTAACTGTGTGTCAGTTTGTCATATTTGGAGAGTTTTACGGTCGATGTACTTTAATTAGCGAACTGTAAGTGTTAATTTGTAGTTGTAAACTCTAGTGTAATATTATTGTATTTGTACAAATTTATATAAATAGTTTAGTTATTTAGTATTAGCAATATCTTATATTATTTTAGTAATTAGATAACAGTTAGGCCTAGGTTATAATCTGTAGAATATTGTTATTGTAAATTGATATTAGTTTAATAATTTAATTGTTTTAAATAATTTCATTGTAGTCTTTTTAATTTGTTAATTAATATTAGTATCTAGAATTTAGTAATAGTTTAATTCATTTTACACCCAGTAACCCGTAACATTATCTTCTACACTCTTATCTTAGCTTCTCAGCAACAGACAACAGCTTTAAAGGTTTTCAGTTTATTATTTTCTCATAAAGTCCAAGTTCGTTGCCATTCATTTAACACACGTTTTTTAACATTTAACGTTTAAATATATAGTTTTTTCCTCTTTATATTTTAATCCAAACCTGTCAAATACAAATAATTGATAATCAGTAGATTGGCTGACAGGAAAATAATACAATGTGACATGAAAGGCATGAAGAAGGACATTACCCAGCGGTACCTCTCATGTGGCTTGCTTTAATTTACTACTGTAATAGGTCCCTCATTTGTTGTATCAAAGGGTTTCGGTGTCCGTGTGGAAATATATTTAACATTTAAATAAATCTGAAGGTAGGGCCTATGATGGCGTTAGTTCTTCCATTGAATGAGGTTCTGATGTTTTATCCGCTTATTCGTTTCCAGAAACATCAAAATCTGTTGGTAATGATTTTGAGAGGATTGAGACATGTTATGATGGGTTTAACCCCCGTTAATGGTTTGGGTATAGAAAAAAATACAGAGTTATAAAGTGGCTTTAAATTTAGGGTGAGGTTTACAGCGTTTTACCATTATTTTTGTATCTAAAACGTATATATCTGTGTTTTGTATAGACATTTTGGTCTTATAATTTGGCTGTACAACATACACAACATACTTTGAAAAATAAGATAGTTGGTATTGTTTGTATTTTTCTTTCATTATTTTTTGTTGTTCTGATTTTCATAAAGTTTGTATTTATATGTAACTATCAATTGTATCTCTCTCCATAATTATTGTTAAGTTGTTTTCTTTGTTTTAATCTGTTTTTTAATATTGTTATTGAAGGTAATTCGCATTTTTTTCATTCTTTTTTAAATTCCTTTCTCATTTATTAATTTAATTGTTAGGAACTTAACGTGTTATATGGATACGTTATAGTCTAAGTCATTATTACTTGTATTTAATCTGAAGAGACTTGTCGTAGAATAAATAAAGGCTTTATTATTAAAGCTTGATTAAATCAATGGAATTTGACAAACACACATTTTACTTCGCAGTATATTCATCATCATAAAATGTGTATATTGCAATAGCTATGATCAACGAATAAGTAATCTATTTTTCAATTTGATTATAACAGTGGTTTTCTTCTATTAATCTGAGAAGCCATCTCCTAGACGCCTTCCTTGATATAAATATTAAAATGGATGGCATATTAATTTTGTTTCCATCTTCTCCGGGTTTAAATAATAGCATATACCGCCTCGATGACTTCAAGGAATTTTGACGATATTAATAGGAGAAAGTTATTAAAGGAGAGGCAGCTACAAATCGAGCCCGGTTAGTCTTCCCTATCGGGCCGTTTAACACTCATCCGATCTGACTTTTTGTCTATAAATAGATGCGGAAATGTTTAAATTATTGTTAAATATGATAAATCAAATTGTATAAATTAAACATATGTTTATCAAATGGTTAGAGGATCGAAAGTTACATCAAAACATAAAAAAAAAATAATAAGAAGAATTCGCTTAACCTTGGATGGGTGTGGAATGGTAGGGGGGGGGTGCAGTCAATAAATTTTACACATAATAAGATTAACTAAATTTACTTGTGCCGACACTTCGGTCTAATTTTTAGGCAATCATCAGGGCTAAGAATAAAAAAGGAAAACTATATAAACAGTGTACAGTGCTAAAAAAATACAACCGGTTAATTTATACAGAAATGATAAGCAAAAAGAACAAAGCGCAAAGAGCAAAAGATAAATTATGAAATTTATAATAATAAAAATAAAAAAAGCATAGATAATATAACATTACTATTTTTACTAAGTTAAATGAGAATTTGTCACTCATCTCATCTCATCATGAAAACTTGTAATTCAACTCGAAGCGACAACCTGAGAATTGTTTCATTGTTTTTAATGTAGTGGAGGCATGATATTTTAGAACTTGTGATATCCATGATTAAAACTACCTATTTAAAATTTTTAGATTAGATACATTTTTTAACTTAATAAAGGATAATTTTAAAACAACAATAACTATAAGTTATCACTTAATTAAGCGGCCACTTGAGCGATTCTCCACTCCACGACCCCTATCCAATGAAGACCAGGGCTCTTTTTTCCGTGGCTAAAGGCCGGCGTAGGTGTGAGGAACAGATAAAGCGCAAACCCATTTCTTTTACCTGATACCATTTTGTTGCCCCGATATGGAGTATGCTAAACAGAAAGGCTATGTCAGATTATAGCCTTTAACTTAAAGGATAAATAAAGCTTTTCCCTGTTTGAGATACCGTGACCAGTATAATGCGAATATTATATTTACACATCGAAACTTATTTTCGATTCGTCTCGATAAAACCCACCCACAGGGGCTGAAATTATCGCTCATCTTATTTATAATAGTATTTATCAGTGGTCGTTTAGAAACAAACGGAGCTCTTAAATTCAGATAAAAAGAGAAAATGGACCGAGAGAATGCACGGCCAGTGAAACAAAATAGAGAAATATCTTGTCTACAAGGTGCTATAGGGACTATCCGCCGGTATAAACAGCAAGTGTGTTTTTCCTACATGAAAGCGACTTGACAAGAGTGTCATGGCGGTCTTAAAGGCAGATCATAAAATTTCAGGGTTCGTTTTATTGTCATTTTAAATACCTACCTGAAACCTCCCGATTAGAGTATGAGTGACTTTTCTTGTCCGTTCAAAATTTATGAAAAAAGTTATAATAATAATAATAAGACATAGCGAAACCGAAGGCTCGATGGCGATACCATCAATCTCTGCTAACAAACATCTGTCCACGGACCACTACCCAAACCCAATCCGCCAGATCACTCCCTCTAAACGCAATCTTCTCACCTACGCCTCTGTCTACCCCTCAGACGTAAATCTTATTCGGGCCAAATCAGTAATCAATGCGACATTAAGGTCATTATGGGTTACTTTGTTTATAACAAAGTAAGGCGAATTGAGGATTTTACGAAGGGTTTTGAATACAAGAGGAATTCGAATGCTTAGTGGAGCCCCAAAGCACTGTTCCGTTAATACACGTGGGTATAATGATTGTCATGTATGTTGGTCTTGGTAATTAATTGGTACCTTAGAGCGTTTGTCTAGTAAATATTGAAGCAGCCTGAAGCGGCGAAAAAGAGAAATTATATATGGACAATGAGTTGCTAGAGGTATATATATATATATATGTTTGTTGAAACGTTCATTTCTATTCAAATAAAGTGATTACCGAATTATAAACATTTTCGATAATTACATTCTCTTATCCATTCTGAAGCTCATTTTTTCATGAATTTTCTCCAAAATGAGTTTCTTGTACTTAAGTAAGCGGAATCGAGTTCATTCGTAGTGAATAAGGGGCTAAGTAAGGCATTGGCTTAAAAATGAGTTATTATTTATATTACAAATCTTTTTAAAGTAAAAAACTACGAGACTGATACGATTCCGGTAATCTGAATGCAGTTAATTCTAGACAAAATCCGACTTAACCACTTATTCACCGGGGCTGTAGAAGTATATATATATATATATATATATAGGTTTCTACTTATCTTGACTGTTATGGAAATATTATGTTTTGGTTCTTGAGTTTCAGTCAGTTTATTTCAACTTCTTTAGGCGACGTTTCGAGACTAGGTTAGTCTCATATTCATGCCCTAACAGTGAAAAATGAGATTTTAGTAAAAACATTAAATAGCGCACTAAAATAAATATAAAATGACACTTGTAAGTGGTAATGGATAGGGTGTACTTACAAGTTCCAATGAATTGATCAATTTATCATCAATCAGTTACTTCGCAATATATCATACAATGTTTATATTGCAATAACTATGATCAACGAATGAGTAATCTATTTTTAGGAACAGCAGTTTTATTTAGTTGTTGAATCATATTAGACTATTTTATTATTATTTTATTCAGAATTAATTAAATTTGCATAACACGAGCTTAGACCTTGAACATCCGATTTTTCGTTTTCAGCGTGATTTTAATACTTCTCTATAGTCATCATTTCTTTTATATTACCTTTGATACTATTTTTCTCTTGGTGTATTACCTTAGGTTTACCAAATTGAAATGTATGTTGTGTATTTCTAAAATGTGTAGGGAGAGCTGTTTGATCTGGTTTCTTGGGTTTTTTTATTTTTGATGCACAACTATATTTGTGTTGGTACACTCTTGGTTTTAAGTATTTTTCCGATGCTCCGAAATAGGATTTACCTCATTTATCTTCACATTGTATTTCGTACACAACATTTGATTTGAACTCTAATTTATCCGAATCTTTAGTTTTTGTAAATAGTCTTGACAGAGTGGCTGTGTTTTTAAAAGTAATTGCGGATTCAATGTTACTTTTATTACCGGTGAGTGTTTTTTATAGTACTTCTGAAAGTGTTGGTATATAGGGTATAGTATAGTATTTTTTAGGATTGGTTTCATTTGGGTTGTTTTGGATAGAAAGTGTTTTTGTGGTTTTTAGTATATTACGAAGGAGGCTGTGTGGATAACCATTCTTCAATAAGAGGTCCACTACGTTGTTTTCGGCTGTTCCTAAAAATAGATTACTTATTCGTTGGTCATAGCTATTGCAATATAAACATTGTATGATATATTGAGAAGTAACTGATTGATGATAAACTGATCAATTCTTTGGAACTTGTAAGTACATCCTATCCATTACCACTTATACGTGCCATTTTATATTTATTTTAGTATGCTGTTTACTGATTTTACTGAAAGCTCATTTTTTCACTGTTAGGGCATGAATATGAGACTAACCTAGTCTCGAAACGTCGCCTAAAGAAGTTGAAATAAACTGACTGAAACTCAAGAACCAAAACATAATATTTCCATAACAGTCAAGATAAGTAGAAACCTATATATATATATACTTCTACAGCGCCGGTGAATAAGTGGTTAAGTCGGATTTTGTCTAGAGTTAACTGCATTCAGATTACCGGAATCGTATCAGTCTCGTAGTTTTTTACTTTAAAAAGATTTGCAATATAAATAATAACTCATTTTTAAGCCAATTCCTTACTTAGCCCCTTATTCACTACGAATATATATATATATATATATATATATATATATATATATATATATATATATTCTTATTAAAGAATGGTTATCCACACAGTCTCCTTCGTAATTTACTAAAAACAACAAAAACACTTTCTAACCAAAACAACCCAAATGAAACCAATCCTAAAAAATACTATAACATAATATATATATATATATATATATATATATATATATATATATATATATATATATATATATATATATATATATATATATAACTTAAAGACTTCACCACGCCAAAGCATAAAAAAAAGAAGGTTAAGGGACAAATAACACACTTGAAGGCTGGTTAAACACTGACTTTATTCCTCTTATAATTCTCTATATATAGTATTTACAATGTTTGTTTATAAGAATTTGGTATTAGTGGATATACAGCTCTTAGTCTCATCTTAACTCCCCCCTGCCAGTTTACGAACATCTTCGTAAACTCTAAAAAAAACAACAAAAAAAGAATACTGGTACAACAGCATAGTATAAGCTAAACTCAATCGTCACAAATAAACAAATTCTACAACTTACAAAACCAACTTAATACTATCTTACTCTATAGCATCACTGGATATATACAATATAAGGCTTATACCTAAACTTTATTTACAATGACAAGGAAACTATACCAAAAACAAAACATACAAAAAAATTATATACTTCTATATATCGCTAAATTATATATATATATATATATATATATATATATATATATATATATATATATATATATATAAGGAACAAAATGGACGTTCATTTCTAAATGAAATGATTACCGAAGTATACACATTTCATAACTAAAGATAGCTCATGGTAACTTGTATTTTTGGAAAATATTAAAAGGTCAACGAATGAAAAATTTAAACTTGTGACTCAACTCGAAGCGACAGCCTGTGGATTAATTACTAAAAATATTCATTACCACGACGTTAACAAACTCTGGTATCTTAGTCAAACAAGGTTTTGACAGACATTTTTTTGCTAAAATGGGACTTAAAAAAGTTTACCTGTATAAGTTTCATGTGGATATTCAACTGTAAACCTTAAAAAATTAACTTAAGAAAAGAGCCAAGAATTTTTATTTTTTGTTTGAATCATCTATCAATTTTCAGAAGAAGCATTTCTGTTTTGGTAAATACTTAGGATGAAGCCAACAGTGTTTTTGTTAATAACTAAATAAATATATATATTCACATATCGATTAAATGCTTCAGTAACGATTTTTTATTTTTAAAAAGAATAATAAAAATATGAGGAAAGCTTTATTTATAAAACATGTAGAAGTTAATAGTTTATTTACAACAAAGTTAAGGACATATGCATTATTTTGCCTCACAAGTCAGATTAGTGAAATCTTATGAAAAATAACAAAAGTATATTAAAAATCCATTTTCTTTATAAGATATTTCTTATATACTGGACTAATCTTCTTGATCTATATAATTTAATAATGAAGAAAAAACCTTATTCCAGTCAAAAATTGTTATTAAAAATTAACAAATGATTAATAAACGTTTCGACACTTCCTTGTCATTTTCAATTTAAGTAGTTCTTCATACAACTATCCTTTAAAATTTACAAGTCCAAGTAATACCTATTATATTTGACCATGGAAGAAAGTTAAGTTCCAGGATTTATATATATTTGACTTTTAAATCGTTTGACCTCAAGTAATGATTGGACTTGTAAATTTTAAAGGATAGTTGTATGAAGAACTACTTAAATTAAAAATTACAAGGAAGTGTCGAAACGTTTTTTAATCATTTGTTAATTTTTAATAACAATTTTTGACTGGAATAAGGTTTTTTCTTCATTATTAAATTATATAGATTAAAATCCTTCTAATATAGAGAAAACCTTACCTCTCTTATAGATATCCACCGTATCAGTAGAGACTTAAGTAGATTCTGATAAAAAATGTACTCTAATTAGAGCCAATAAGTGACAGCCATTTCAAACATAATTAATTAGTTAATGTAAAGTCAAGCTTATATGAATCTTATGGTTCTAAGTAAAATATAAAAATGCCCCCCAAAAAGAAAAAAAATGAACTTTAACACCAGCTGAAAAATAATAAGTAAAATACATTTCACTTTTCTCGTAAAACAAGTTAAAAAATAAAACAATTTCCGCTATAATATGTCACAAGTATGCAAATTTCTACCCCGCTAAAGCTATAACAATGTTTCGCTACTTTTCAAAGCGGCATTATTAATGCTTTTTATGAAGAGGGAATATTGGCAATAAAGAAGAAAATTAATATGTATTGAGCCGGATCAGTTCTGTCGAGAATTGGTTGCGCCCTGAAAATAATTATTTATGGTAAATATGGCTTTACAGCTTAGCAGGCGATGAGAAAACCTGAGTGTACCTAACCTTTTCCGTTTTATTACTCAATATTCAGGAATAATAAAACCATCGAATTTTTATGTATGGGATAAATGAAATTTAACTGCTTATAAAGTGATGGTTCGTAATGGGTGCTTACAGATAGGGTTTAGTCAATTTACTATGAACATTATTTTCTTCGATTTGCTACATTTTTTTTTCTTCCTTACCGATCGATTGGAGATAAAGATGTGAAGATTCGCTCGGCGTAAACCGAAGCTCATTAAAACTGATGACCGGGAAAAAGCAGCAGTCGGTATGCCTCCTATCAAATATCTTCTTATATTGGCCTACGACATTTATACGGATAAGAATAGCGTTGTTAAAAAAAAAAATCATCATCACATGGTGCTATGGTCCATAGAGGACCTTGGACTCCCCGAAAATTTTCCTACACTTTGAACAATCTCCCGCTGTTCTTCTCCATGTTCTTACCCCCAGGAGGTTAAGGTCTGCTTCCACATTGTCCACCCGTCGCATTCTAGGCCTTCCTCTTTCTCCATCTGGACGTCCCTCCAGAATCAGCTTTGGGAGCCTTTCCTTGTCCATTCTGTGAACGTCCCCCGACCATCTCAATCTTGCTTTTTTAATATAAGTCAGTATGTCAGGTTCTCCATATAGGTCCTTAAGTTCTTGGTTCCTTTTCATGTGGAAACAATTTCCTTCCTTGGTTGAGCCGTACACTCTTCAAAGAATCTTTCTCTCCCATGCAATCAACCATCTCTCATGCTGTTTGGTCAGAGTCCACGCCTCTCCACCATAGACGACGACAGGACGAAGTATCGTCTTATAAACCCTTATTTTGAGATTACGGGGTATTGCTCTATGTCGGAAAACGTTTCTGGGGGACCAATTGCATCTGTTATCGTTTTCAATCCTCGCCTTTATTTCATGTTCCAGGCTGTTATCCTCTGTAATAATGGTGCCAAGATATTTAAATGTCTTAACATTTTCAAAACTGCACCCTCTTCGTTGGAGATATCCACTGGATGACAGTGTCCTGGATGAGAGCATGTATTTTGTTTTATCTTTATTTATAATGAGCCCTGCCTTCTTAGCTGCCTCTTCACTTTCCCCTTTGCTTCCAAGAGCACACTTTCATTTCTTGCTGTGATAACCACATTATGAGCATATGCGAGGTGTTGGGCCATGTTGTTATAAATACACCCCTCTGTCTTTGCTTTCGTTGTCATTATTATTTTCTGCAGCACCAAATTAAACTGCACTGGAGATATAGGGTCTCCTTGTTTAACTCCTCTTTTAATAGGGAAGTCTCTGGAAATTTCTCACTGGACCTTAACCACACCGCTACTATTCTGCGGTGTCATCCTTATCAATCTGATAAGTTTTTTAGGGCACCCAAGAAACATCAAGTTTTTGTACAGCTCAATTCTTTCTATGGGATCATATGCCTGTTTGTAGTCAATGAAGAGGTGGTGTAGTTCTACGTTCCATACATTAAATTTCTCAAGCATATTCCTGATGGTAAATATTTTGTCAACAGTAGATCTTCCAGGGCGGAACCCACATTGATAGTCACCCAAAACTGCTTCTGCTGTTATCATTAATCTTCCTAATAGTAGTATTGATAACACTATGTAGATTGAACAAAGCAGTGTTATCCCACTATAATTTTAGCATTCTAATATATCGGCACAACAATGGCCTTGTACCATTCCTTGGGCATTTCTTCCTTAATCCATAATTCCAGGATTAGTTCATAAATTTCATGTTGTAACAGGTCACCACCATATTTAAGCATTTCTGCAGGAATATCATCAAATCCTAGTGCCTTGTTATTTTTTAATTTTAAAACAACTTCTTCCACTTCTTCTGGGCCTGGTGGTTCTAGAGACATATCATCTACTAATGATTGTGGTTTCTTGAGAATTTTCTGTTCCGGGATTAAGGAAATAATTTAAATATTCTTTCCATCTTTCACCCATATCTAATCTGTCTCCCAATAGAGTGCCATCCCTATCCTTGCAGAAACCTATTAGGGGTTGAAATCCTTTTCTTAGCACTTTCAACCTTTGGTAGAAGCTTCTACTGTTTTTACCCTCAAAATCTTCTATCGTTGATATTAGGTCTTCTTCTTATTTCTTCCTCTTCTTGCTTCTGCACAGTTTTTTGGTGGCTTCTCTCTTTTTTGTATAGTTTTCAACAGTTTGCCGAGTCCTTCTCTGTATCATCCTCATGTAAGCCTTCTTTTTTTCATAAACTGAAGCCTGACAATCCTGATCAAACCAGTGGCAGTTTTTCCCCTTTCTTCCATCTGTTATTGTTTCTTCCGCAGCATTTACAACAGCTGTCTTTATTTTCTCCCATTTATTCTCAATGCCTTCTATCTCTTCAAGTTACATTCCTTAAATTCTCCTCCAGTTTCCTTTCGTATTCTTTTTGGATCTCTGGCATGTTTAAGGCTTTTATATTATACTTATAGGTACTTTTCCTATTTTTTCCTTTTGTTGTTACTGACAATTTTTGCCTATACTTCACTCTTACTAAGTAATGACCACTGTCTACTTCAGCTCCTCTGCAGCGCCTTACATCTTCTATATCACTTTGGTGCTTTGTTTCTATCAGTATTTGATCTATTTGGTTTTTTGTTTTGCCATCTGGAGATGTCCAGGTTTCTAAGTAAATAGGCTTGTGTTGAAAAGTAGTACTTAATTAATTAATTAGTACTTGTGTTAATCCAGCAGTACTATAAAAAAACAAAATACTAATAGAAATTTTACATTTGTTGTTTAACGCTTACTTGCTAGAAAAAAAGTTGGTTACCTCTTAAATAGAAATAAGTTTTGCCATCGAGTACTTTTACCTATTACCTATTACCTATTACAGAAAAGCAGTGAGATTTTACAAATAAATAAACCGTGAACGGGTCTGGGGTTCAGTAAATGGTAGAGACTGTACTATTTCATGGACAGCAGTTCTGCAAAGAGGTGACTTATCCTAGGTCACGCACTACTAGCAGACGCCCCCCCCCCCTATTTTTATAATATTTGATCGAGGCTGGGTAAGCCCCAGGAGGTTCCTGCAAACAGATTAAATAAAAGTCACACACGCAGCGGGATTTGAACCAGGATGGCAATTCTGTGCTCAACCACTGATCCACTCCGCTCCCATGAAAAAAAATTGAATATAACAATAGTTTGAATTGGAAAAAAAAACTGAACTACAACAACCTATGAACCTTTGTTTCAGTAAATAGGAGAGTCTGTACAGTAGAGTAGCGTCTGCACAGTAGAGTAGCGTCTGCACGGCTTACAAGAGAACGGTTGTGCAGAGAGGTGATTAATCAGATATCATGCTAGACCACCAGTTTTTCCCCCCAATTGAGGCTACCTACTATATAAATATAGGCAGAGTGAAGGCTCTCCAGAATCCTATAGGCTGCATACGGATTAAATAATGAATCTGCCACAGCCGATTTGAAGCCGGAACCTTCGGCACAGTCACAGCAGGCACTCCCCTTTTACTTCAATTGAAAAATAATAACTATAAGTCCTTTTTTCTTACTGAAACGGAATATTTTTCCAGATAACTGCTTAAAGGAACACTTTTTATTCCGAAGTATGTGGCTATCTATTATTTCATAAAACCATTGTTAAATAAAATATGTTTTCTTTCTAATATTATTTATCTTTAATTATTTAATATGATGTATTAAATAAATTAAAGATATCAATGCTAGATGGTGCTCAGTGTTTAATAGTTACATATTAACTCTTCACTAAATATTTCTTTTTATTAAACTAATCTTGGTACATTTAATCTGATAGAACTATAATCTCATATAAGCAATCAAATTTGTGTATAGACTAACATAGCTTTGAATATAACAAACTACAAGTTATTTAGAGAAAAAAAAGTAGCGTTAATCTCAAAATACTCTACAACTTTTTCATATGAGGCTTTTCAAGTTTTTGCTTAGAGTCTTTCACCTAATTGACCATATTAAGTATTTTTAACTCTGAATTTTTATTCAGAATGAGAGAAATATTTGTCTAATGTGTAGTATAACAGAGCCACGACTTCATTAGAAAACATCTTAGCTGATTAGAACGACATATAACGTCCAAAGAGAATGACTTGAAACTAAAAATATATAGAAAAAGAAGAGAGAAAACCCATTGAGAAAACAATACAAACATAATAGAACAATAAGGCTATTACGAGGAGACAGATACCCGAGCTGTTTCCTGATGTCAGTTTTGTCATTCAGGAAGATATATTATTTTTTCTCATTGCTTACTAATTAAGTGCCTAAAAGGTTATTTATTTGATTTATGGTAAGTAGTTTAAAATGTCCCAATTATGTTATTTAAATTGAGTGTTTAATTTTTTTTTTAGAAATATATAAATGCATTCGATTTTTTTCTATCTTTCCATCCGCAATATTATGTGTTCAGTATAGTGATGTGTCGGATATCCGTATCCGTATCCGTATCCGCGGATATCCGAGGAAAAAGAAAGATCCGTGACTTTTTTGGCGGATCTTTTACCTTATTAATTTTCTATACATAGATGAAATTTTATATATGGGTATTTTATTTTCACTGCAAAACTCTTAGGTACGTGTTAGTGACCCTATAAACAGCTCTGTAAACTTTTTTACTGGCCAAAGACGAAATTAAAAAAAATTCAGTCCTTCACTCAAATGACCGATCAACTGATCTTAGTTTGTATGGAGAGACGAAATTTTTTCTTTCGTTTTCGATGTTTGTTCAGAACAAAAGTTGCTGTTTATAGTGTTACTAACACTACCTAAGTGTTTTTTTAGTAAATTTAAAATAACCCTGAACAAAGGTTTTTAGGTAGCATTGAAAATTATTGACATTTAAAATTTGACTCAAGCAATACTTTCAAGGTTTAAAGAAAAACTTCTTTGTTGACAATTTTATAACTCACTACCAATCACAAACCTCATCTATAACGCCCAGCGCAAGTCGAAAACTCGAAACATGTCACGCAAAGCGTCAAGTGGCGACAACTATCAAGGTCACGAACACGGACATCGTTGAGTAAAAAAGATAAGATCCGTATCTGTATCCGCGGATCTTGACAACAAATATCCGTATCCACGGAAATACTTCGTTAAAGATCCGGCACATCACTAGCTCAGTACTACATGTACACTTTAATGTAAAAAGCGTCAAGGCATTATTTCCTATTTAAATTTATTCTGTTAGGTTCAACTTTACATAATCATTTAAAAAGAAACTAAAATAAAAAAAATTATTATTTTTAAGCTAACAAATACTTTTTTTGGGAAAACATAAAAAATTGAAATCAAACATAAAAAAGGATTCAAAGTCATTACTTTTTTTCTAGTAGCAACGGACCAAATTAGACCATCTGGTGCTTTCTTTATGTACTATTTTTTTTTTAAATTTTTATATTTATAAACCGTCGCATGAGTGACACAAAAAAGTATCTATAAAATTGACATTTTTCAGTAATGAATAAAATAATGATTTGAGTGAATAAAAAATTGTATATCCAGGCAACGATAATGATATAGTGTAATTGAATATACAATAAAGTCTTGTGCCTCTAAAATAGAACATGAAAAATAGTGTTACCCCACGTTTCTCAAAAACGTCAATTTTTTAGATACATTTTTGTGTCAATAAGGCGATAATATATTCTATATACTTCACCGATAATAGATCTTTCTAATGATTCTCTTACCATTAATAATGTTGTTTTGGGGGTAATGGAAAACCTAACCTCAAACATGAATTGACATCCTCTGATCTAAATATAAAATCGCGACGCAAAGCGGCCTGTGTAAGAGTTATACGATTTGTTTTTATCCACTTTAGTTTAAGGTTAGAATTTGATTGGTATAAGGATAATAATATTTACTTAAAACGACGTAATAGTTGTGAAATTCGTACTAATAATAATAACTTATGACATCAAAAACTAGTTAAACTTTTCGGTTCCCCCAAAAGATCCTATTTGTCATTGCTAAATGACTTGTTTCATTTTGTTAATGGATGCACATACACAATCAGTAGGATCTTATTGATAACATGAGAGTATAATTATTTTTGTTTCAATTAAGTTGTATTGATTAGGATTAGGATCAGGTTGTGAGGCGATCAACAGCGGGGTTATTACGCCCTTGCTTTCGAAGTAAGTTGTATTGATATTTTGTATTGAGTATTGTACGATAGGTTGCACAACATCATATGTTTTGATTAATAAACGAACTGCTTGAAAATGTAAATAATCATTATTCGAAGTATATATTTGAAAACCATACTAATGTTAATAATTTAAATTTACAAATTTGAAATTTAAATGCTTCATAATATAATTGTATTAGACATTCAAAACAGAACACAATAATTTCAAAGTTTGGAGTGTACACTTATTCCGGCACTTTAATGATTGCTTATTTATTTATTTTTTATATAGATCATACTTTGATGTAAACAGTTAGTTCACGTAACAGTTTCTTATATAATCATACCTTTTGTTTAATCTCCTATCTAATTAAATTTATGGTATATATATCTATAAATTTATAACAAATTTCAAACCAAATCATCATCATCATAATCAATCCTCATAACCGCCTAAGCAGTTTGAGGAGGAATTTTGCAGTCTTCTCCCACTCTGCCGGTCTTCCACCGGTTTCTGCTCCAATCGAGTCCCCTCTTCTCAAAATCCTTCCTCACCTCTTCTTCCCACTTCTTTCTAGGTCGTCCTCTTCATCGTTTTCCCTCCAATTTGGCTCGGTAGGTTTCGCTAGCAATTCTGCTAGGATCCATCCGCAGGAGGTGTCCAAGCCATCTCAGTCTGTTTCCCTCCACTGGTTCCAGGACTTTATTTTTAACTCTAATGACCTCTCCGTGGCTTCTTTCCTACCTCATCACTTTTGCTTTATTCGGGTTTATGGTCATGTTTATAGCCAGCAATTCTTCTTTTAATCTGCTAACTTAATGCTGGAAGTTTCTATCATTCTCTGAGAAAACAACTATGCCGTCTGCAAAAGTCAACAGTAAGAGGCTTATTGGACTCATATATATACGCAGTTGGTTAGAGTATCGCATTAGAGATGCGGAAGACCCAGGCTCAAATCCAGGCCTGGACAAATCTTTTCTCTTCAAAATAAAAATATTTAAAAATAATCACCATCAAAAGAATAATAAATAATATATATATATATATATTTGTATACGTAAGTAGTAAATTTTCGATAGTTACCTGTAGAAGCCTGTGGCTGGTTGTAAGCTTGCTTGATGCTTATCGCAACCTCATTTCTCGATTTAAATACCAGTAGGCTCTTAACAAACATAGCGTAGTCATCGTCAATCCTTGTCAAGAAACTGCACCCGTTGACACGAATTACACTAATCAAGTGTTTAAGCATGTTCTCTTAGCCAATATTTCATGGCGTCCTTGGAGCTCTTACGATTAGCCCGGTAGCAGAATGTGATTATAGGCGAGTTTGTATTCCGAAACAACGTTTGTATTCCGATGCTTGCTCCCTCCTTTCCATAATTTGTAAATTTAGAAAATACTACAAGTTTACTAAAATACTGATTCTGAACCCTTGCTTTAAGGTTAAGGTTCATGCTATTGTTTTATATAACATATTTTATTTAACTTTTCGATACCTCAAATAACCCCACTTATTGGCCAACTTCCGTCAAAAAACGTCCGGACATCCTGGACATATTTGTCACATCCCAGATTTCTAAAACCCAAACTTATATCAAATCCTTAGATGACCTTTCATCAGGTCATAACCCAGTTCTTCTTTTCTTACATTCAAGTTTCGCACCCAATCCGTCCCCTCCTACATTCATAACATGATATATAAATTGGGACAACTTGTATTGTGATCTGGAGAACAAATTGGACTTAATAATTTCACTAAAGACAAAACAAGGCATTGATACTGCCATGGAAAAACTTACTACATCAATAATAACCACTTTACAAGATAATAGCTCAATTAATCATAACATTAATAATTCTCAGAAGACTGACCTGCCACATCATATTCGTATCTTATTAAGAGAAAAACTCAGATCTAAGTGGCGTAGAATTCGATACCTTACGTATAAAACTATTTTTACTAAATTGACTAACCAACTAAAAACAGAAATTAGAAAATTTAAAACTCAAAATTTAATTAACTTAACTGAAAATCTTACAACTACTGACAAAACATTATGGATGACCACAAAAAAGATCCTGAAATTCAATGATTTTAATCATCCACTACTTAATGAATCCAATGTCTGGTCATGATCTGACGAAGAAAAGGCTCAGTTATTCAGCCAACATCTCTATAAAACCTTTCATCAACACCCTGATATTTAAACCCACCCCACCTTCAATATATACATAAGATTAGTTAAATGTTCTCCTCCAAATGACCCTTCTTCCTAATGCATTCCATCCTTCAGAACAATCTAATATTATTCACAGATTACCTCCTCGCAAAGCTCCTGGATACGACCCCATCGCAATATATATAACGATGAACTCTGTACTACATATTTTCCTAACCTCTGGAAATTATCCGTCGTAAAAATGATACCTAAACCTAAAAAAAAACGGAATGCCTTCCTCTCACTGTTCTATCCCACTTTTACCATGTATGGGTAAAAACTCATCCTGAAACGATTATACCCCATTCTGGATGTAAACCACATTACAACAGATCCAGTTTGGATTCCAAACATCCCACTCCACTATCCAGAAATACTATCGTGTGGTGGATTTGTTTCCTCTGCATGGAATGAATATTTTAGCTACATATATCTTGATGGGGAACTGGCTTTTGACCGAGTCTGGCACCCAGTATTGCTTTACAAACTCCGCCAATTCCAACCTCCTACATACTTTCTCATTATTCAATCCTATCTCACTAATAGGTCATTCAAAGTAAATGACAATAATGTATTTTCATTCGTCTATTCTCAATCTGCTGGTGTTCCTCAAGGCAGTATTCTCGGCCCAATCCTTTACACAGTTTATACAGCTGACCTCCCAACTCATCCTAATACTATCCTTACCACGTAAGCGAATGACTCATGTTTATTATCAGTCAACACTGATATTCATCCCATATCACGTAAGTGATGTCAAAACTGGATGATTAAAATGTATTCCCACAAATCCCGTCAAATCAATTTTGCCCTCCGTCGTAAACCAATGATCCAAACCAATCGTTTAATAATAAAGGGAATAGTCCATACTTATCATCTGAAGTCTCTTCTGTATTTACTTCTTTATATGTATATTTTCTAATATATATAATTATCGTGTCACAGTGTTTGTAACAAAACTCCTCCGAAATTCATGTGTGTATATTCTGTAGGTCTGAAAATAGGACGTAAACTATTCTTTCACTTTCATACCTCTAAGTGATATGTGTCGGCCATTATTATTGATTATGCGTCGATCGTAGCAGTGACGCTTGATATTGCTGCACTTTTGATATGTTGTAAGGACAACAAGTTTGCAACCCAAAAAAGGATGGGAAAACTTTTGGTACCCGAAAACTCTCGACATTTTCGGAGTTATTTTAGTTTTTGGCCTCTATCTCCTAATGGGTGATATAGATCTCTATCTATCTAATATATATAATTATCGTGTCACAGTGTTTGTAACTCCTCTGAAACGACTTGGTCTGAGAATAGGACGTAAACTATTTTTCATACCACTACGTGATATGTATCGGCCATTATTATCTATTTTGCGTCGATCGTAGCAGTAACGCTTGATGGTATTATTTAATTAATAATTATTTAATTAAAATAGAACTATGATATATTTGAACAACAAAGACAAGGTATTCGCTGGTGCTGCCCTGTTACTATCTGGTAATTTCCGACAGACATAGCCGTCATCCCTTTTCATTTTGCCGATGAGATTAACGCATGTTTTCAAAACTACTAATGGATATTGAAATCGGTGAAATTAGGAGTGTCTTCCCGGATGTACAAAATAATTACATTGACCATAATTGGCTCTGTAATCGTTCTATTTTGGAAGCGAAAAGTGCGACGGAATGATGACGAAACTAACTTAAAATATAACAGTTGTTAGCAGCTGATCCAATGTCCTTTAAATCAATCGATACTATTGTTGAAGAAAGCTAAGCAGTAAATTATCCAACTGACTTTTGTGAACCACACAATCTTTAGTTGAAGATATAAAATTGTCGTGTCACAGTGTTTGTAACGAAACACCCCCGAAGCGATTTGACCGATTCTTATGAAACTTTGTGTGTGTATTCAGTAGGACTGATAATAGGACGTAAACTATTTTTCATATGATATGTGTGGGTCAGTATTATTGATTGAGCGTCATCGTAGCAGTGATGCTTGATGATGCTGGATTTTTATAAACACACACACATGTATGGAACATATATTGGTTGAGTATCATTCAGGCTGGAATTCAAAATGCTATCTCCTGAGCTACTCCTATAAAACAGTCCCCAAAATATCTCGGTGGGACTTATAAAGAAAACAAAGTCGATAAAAGGGTAAAAAAGAATAAGAGTATGAACAGACTCCGTAGAAGGGCTGAATATAGCTCCATGATTTACACCTGTATTTAAGAAGGGTTGGTGACCAATGAAAATACAGCCCGGCAAGAAGTTGTACGTGTGATATAGAAGAGAACGAGCGAGGGGCATTAATGTAGCTCTGACATGAAGGCGTGTAGCATAATTATGTTAATGCATGTGACTCTCTCCCTTGTTCTGTTCTCTTCACAAGCCACCATTCATTTTGTCAACAACTAAATTTTGAGAAGCCTTTGTTCTCATATGGAATGGAAATATTCTTCACCCATATGATATATTGTCTTTTTTAAACAGCTTATATTTTAATTGTATGAGTTATTTTCTTGATATTCTGATTGTTTTATAATGAAAATCTCTTTTATTTCTGCCTTCATTTAGTTCAATTTTAGAAATATAAAAGTACTTTCCAACTGCAAATAAACAGTAGCCGAACTTTAAATTTTATTATTACTTCAGCTATGCACAGTACAGAGATGTAGAATAGGGATGTTGAATACTTTTTGGAATTGCTTTTATTTTATAGATAGACCCTGTAAAAACACGAAAATAATAATTTTATAAAATAATACGTCAAATTGCAATTAAAATAAAACTTAACTGTAATTTTTTTTTTTTTAAATCCCCTCTAAAACGCTCTGAACTGTCAAGTGGCTATGATCTACGTCATACTCCAGTCCGCCAAGCAATCTCGCGCCCTGTCAAACTGATCTTGACTGAATTTTTACGATTAAATTTGATAAAAGCCATAAAAATGAATACGTTGTATTACAAATGCTGTTCAATGTGCAAAAGTACGTCAGTTAGTACGCCGCAAAAACTTCTCATAAACGTTCCAAAAATTAAAAACATAGGAGAAAGTGGTTAACACTTGCTAGAAGACGTCCAGAATCATTGGCAACAACAAGTACCTGTTATTTTTGTGAAGATCACTTTGATGTAAATTCTGTTTAAATACAAATACCATTATAAAAAATTAGTTATGTGACAAAAATAAAGCATCAAATATTTATTAGTGTTGTTCCTCTTTTAAGTAACTAATTGCTTAATTCAAATCAAATTTCAGCTTCAAAATGACATGGAAAATTATGTACGATATAATACAGCGGCATTTCAACAGGGTTATTATCGATTTTCAATTATATGGGAATTAAATGGATTTGTAATAATTGTATGAATTGAAAATCAAAAGGATTTTGAAGGTTGGATTTAACTAGAAAAGATTTGCAAACCCCTGCAGATATACTAGATTGTTTTATATAAACCTCAAAACCGAGAACAGGTGTATTTGAAGGTTATCAGACAAAAATAAAACACAAGAAACGAAAAAAAGATAAATAAATACAGATAGCAAAGTAATCAAATCTCACCAATAAAATAATATAAATAACAAACAAATAAAAATAAAAGTTAATAACCTAAATCTTTACGTCACTTATTGAAAAAAAAATTAATTAAAAAAACAAATTTTGCTTTAATTTTGATAAAATTATATAACTGTCATACAATTTGACTAATGTAATGTTTATTCATTTCTCGTTGAAGAATAAGAAGAGTAGATGATTAAGGATATACTGAACTTTTAACTTAATTGAAAAAATAAAGATTTAAGTTGTTTTTCTTCAGTAAGCATTGGTTGATATATGTTCCTAACATAAAAATACTTTTACATAAGTTTAAATCGATAAAAAATTTTAATTTGCACTAAATCAAATATTCAAGAGATTCTCTTGAAGAACTGGAATAAACAAAGTAGGAGCGTAAATATACTTCTAAATGTTTATACATAACCTAACTTTTTATTTGGTTGATGTAGATGATAAGTAGTTCTAAATATGATTTATTAGAACATGAAATGAGTAAAATATCTCTTTCATTAGTAAATACAGTATATGAGTGTAAACTTATAGGTTCTAAGCTCCGGAGCACAAAAGTCTTTGTTTCTAACAAAAACCTTGCCACCATCAAAGAATCAATCTTAGGTAAGTTATAACTACTTCCTGTGATGAATGTAGATATTACTGTTGTTTTAACAAATTATCGAGAGAAATAGTTCACTGTACACCGGTTTCGAATTGTTTTATTCGAGCGGTGTTTCCAACCATTTATTCAAGCACTACTGAGACAGTAACACCATACCGCCGGATCAGCCTAGTCTTTTACGATGTGTTCCTGCGACCCCCTCCCCCAGTTTCAATTATAGCAGAGCAACGATATTAACTTCTCTGGAATTCACGAAGGCCTTCAACGGTGTTTCATATACACTCTTGCTCAGCCTTACGGAAGAGTGTAGGTTATTCATTACTCTGTATCTATCGATTCCGGATTGATAGCACAGTGGAAGAGCATTCATTGTCTGGATCAGTCATAACTTGTAGATATGACTCCACCATCGGAGTTCATCAAGGTCTGGGGTGGAAGCTTTACAGTTTGTCAAAGTTACCATCTTTAACCAAATTATTAGGAGTATGACGCTTAAGAAAACGCATACAGCATCCCTTAGGTATAAAATTGTATGATCAAATTACCGCAGCAGACTATTTGCCTACAAGGGCATCATCTTTTCACATGAGCCCTACCATTCCGGTATATGCATTAATTGACTGGAAACCTCCTCACATCAGTGAACAGGTCGGTAAAATTCTTTCAAGAGAAGAAAAACCACGACCCACGAAGAGCTCTAAATCTCCTCTGTACGTCGGCTAAAGGCCTGTTAAGTACTTTTGATGAACTGAAGGCATTTGGGTGGTTATACACATGTTGTCCCATAGTTTGACATTCTCGACTTTTAAACATATAAAGGAAAATATTTAGAGATCGATTACGTTAAATATTTACCTCCGGTTTAGTATGGGATTTATGATATAAAGGTAAAAATCATTTTTAACTACTTCTTTAGGAAGGGTCATGCAAAGCCTTTGTCAATTTTCAAATAACAATTTTTTCTTTCATGAATGAATTGATGCCTTAATTCTGTAGTGATACAGTATTGAACGAAGTGAGTGGATAAATGAAAAATAATGAATTGAGATATTTGTTATTCTAATTTCATTGGCATTTCAGTAACTGATAACAGTACAGATTTAAACTTATTTTTGTCTTCGTTTCATAATATTCTACGGATATTTCTAACAGTATAATCGTTATTACTTACAAATCGAGCAAGCTCATGGTAATGATGAATCAGTTTATTTATTATTATTATTTTTCTTGTAATCAATACCTTCCTTCAATTCCTTATTAACACACGTGTCTATCCTTCATATGCAATTATAATTTTCTACTCCATCCGGTGATCCTCCATGAGAATTACAGTTTCATGCACCTCCGGAGAGAGAATGATATATAACCCTCCGGAGTGTCGATGGGACACATACCTCAGATGTTAATTTAAATCTGCTTTAGGCATAATATAAACGACCAGGGTTTTCGGATTTAATGTATACACCATATTAACAGTGTGTTAAAGGGAAAACGATCAAAGATGTTCGGCGACTAACATTATGTTGGAAAATAAGCGAATTTAAATTTATAATAAGAGCATGCGGAGCTAGCATGGGTTGTGCCAGCGGAGTGACGCCTGCCCTAATGAAGACAGGAACCTGTATCTGATTGTTGCATCTTTTAATTAATTCTGAATTGCTGGATGAATAGGCATGAGGCTGCCTGTCAGGCGCCATGTCGTCAGCTTGTACCTTGTTCAAAAATAATTTTAATAGTAAGTAATAGCATTGTTGTGAAGTGATTGGTTATGCCGTAAAGTTCCAATAAAACATTCGAGACTAATAACAGTGTTCGTGGATCTACATGTATTGAATGATAAACAAAAAAATAATAAAAACGTTAAGGTACAAGGTTCGGCAAGAAAATCATAGTTACTTTATAATTAGCCAGCCTCAATTAAACGGATATCTTTATTGAGCGATTGATAACCAGATTTTCCTCCTCTTTGGTCCCTTTTTTCTTAATAATATTTTGTTCTCAAATAGTGCTGTGTAGAAAATGTATTCTCCAGCTAAATTTACAAACAAGTTATTTGATTTGTGACAGCTATCAACTGATATAAGTTTGAAAGTATGTAATAAGTAATGATTAATAGACTGCCAATTTCATCATCATCTATGATGATTCTGTAAATTACCACCTGCATTCTTAGAATGTCTTCATCTTCCTCTTACTCCTTCTTTTGTTTTTTCTCCTCATACTACAACAGTAATTTTAGATTTATCGATTAATTAGAACGTATTCCCCCAGAAATAAGAACAATTTCCAAAGCTTTTTTTCCTTTTTCTTCGCTCATCCTTTTGCCGGTGCTTACCTATAAAAGTTAAAATCGTAGAAGTGAAAATCAGCGTTTCGTGTTTGTGTTTTCTCCTTTATAAATTAACTACAATTATAATAAGTAAGGAAGAAAATAGTTGGGGGTGCAGTCAAATATTTTCTTCCTTACGTCTAACTTCCAGTCAACCATCCCCTCGCTTCTACAATTATAATACTACAATCAGTAGTTATTATTCTTTCATATAAATATTTTATCAGAAAAAATCAGTAAATTATTTTATGGAAGATGACAATAATGACGATAACATTTTTGCTTATGAATTGAATGTAAATAATGCTAAATGGCACATACTAGTAAATGTAAAGAGCTCTGTTACCACTTAAAGTGACCACGAGTTGGTAAAATTTTTCATAAACAAGTTTTTAATTATTTTCTCCGGTAACTCAACAGGATTCTACATGACATTAGCCAAAATAAATTCCCGAAATGAATAATAACTTCGTTTTCTATTTTTTAAAATTTTCTAAAGAAATAAGCTCACAAACCAATAATCTTCAAAATACTTAACTGTAAATGAAAAATGAGCAAATATTTAAGGCTTTTCTTGAATATAATGAATATATTGTCTCATAGTTTGACGTAATCGACTTTTAAATATATAAAGGAAAATATTTAGAGGACGCTTACGTTAAATATTTACCATTTACAAAAATCACTTATGACTACTTCTTTTCGAAGGGTCATGCAACGCCTTTGTCAATTTTCAAATGACAATTTTTTCTTTCATGAATGAATTTATGCCTTAATTCTATAGTAATTCAGTAATGAACGAAGTGAGTTGATGAATGAAAAAGAATGAATTTAGATATTTGTCATTCTATTTTCTTTGGAATTTCAGTAACATATATCAGTACAGATTTAAACTTATGTTTGTCTTCCTTTCATAATATTCTACGGATATTTCTACTGACAAATCGAGCAAGCTCATGGTAATTGTAACAAGCTAACAAATCAATAATCTTCAAAATACTGAACTCTAAATGAAGCTAATGAGCTAATGCCATAAGGAATTTGTATGAAATTCTCTTATTTCTTCAGAAATAAACATTCATGATTTACTTGTTGACCTGCTCCTAAAATGAGTAAATGCAATTATTTTGGCATTAGGTACAGAGCTAGTAGCGGGTACCGTTATACTATAATAATAACGAAAAAGAAAATTGCGTTTAAAATATATTACGTAAATTCAATTTTTACCGTTTAAACTATGAACTATTCACTGTTATAATATGTATTAAAATGTCCAGTCCTTCAGAACTAGATACGGAGAATGACAATACAGGCACACACTTCTATTTATCATCACTACCATACTCTATAATAAATATGCGTTGTAAATCAGGAATGTTTGGTTAGTCAGAGTAAGGATATATGCAAACATTAAATAATAATTTTATGATCGTAACCCGGCTACGTATACGTTTTTGTTTGCACAAATACAAGGCCGGAACAAGGGGGAGGAAGCAAATGGTAGCATAATTGCACCCTACAATAGAATTTAAGAGGAGTGACTCTTTGATGATGATGATGATGCTGCTAGAAGATATTTTTTATTTCGAAATATATTACTTATAACTGTTGACTTTTATTGAAGAAGAAGTAGAGGGGTTAGCCTTAGCCGATAGTGCTCCGGAAAATATTCTTTATTCCACAAGGATCTATAGACCCCACAGGATTTACGATTTGCAACAGAATAAACAACCTATCTGTTATAGGTAGCCTTGAATCTATAGCCCACAGTTCTGCAGCGCATTGCCTTCCCTTAAAAAAATGGAAATGCACTATTTCAAGAATGTAGAGTGTCTTTCCTGACAAGCCTGGATAATTTATATTTTAAGAAACATTGAGATCGGTATTCAACAAGAGATTTATTCTCCATGAATTCATTCCTTGTAATATAGCTGTTATTGAAGATGAAACTGCCGGCTTATTCTTTTGAGACTCTTTAGCTCCCTCGTTAGAAATATTCCATCAACTATTAAGGCCTAGAAATCGCTACCTTGATTTCCATATAAGAGCCATGAAGAACCGAACTATCCAAAAAGTAACGACCCCGAGTGAGATATGATGGCACCACTAATGACACATCCAGGTATAATAAAGCCATTAACATAGGTAATATCTTCTGCCGGCGGTGTATAGAGTCATCTTTAGGCCCATATTGTATGGAAGTCTGGTTATATTGCCTACATCGATGAGTACCTGATATTTATATTACTGCTTTACATTTGAGAAAGTACATTTATGTAGATGAATATTTCTTTTTTAATATCTTGAAAGGAGATACGTCCTGCTTTGAAAACAGTATTGGACAGATACTCAAGAGAGAAGTGTAGTGAATTACTTTTTTTCATATAATTTAATAAACAATACTATATATTGAGTAATTAACAATACTTTATTTTTTTGAGAATAAATAATTTTAAAAGAAATGAAAACATAACCCACTAGAGGTGGACGTCATTTCTCTGATCGAGGTGCAATTTCACTGTAACAATATCGGACAGTGAATGTGTGTGCTATTGTGCATTATGGTTTATATATATATATATATATATATATATATATATATATATATATATATATATATATATATATATATATATATATAAATAAAAGCCAAATGATGATAATCAAGCGTTCAGGGCTCTCCGCAATTTGACACAGTCTACAATCAGGCAGGCAAAAACCAAATACTTCCACGAAGCCCTTTCATCTGCTACCGATTCTAAATCTGAATGGAATCTCATTCGAAAGCTTTCTCTCCTTAATTCATCTTATTTGAGATCCTTTCCAGCCTACCTCGATGAAATAAACTCGTATTTTTTGTCGTATTTTCTTAACGCCATCTTTCAACCCCGACAACTTTTACTTCGCTGACATTTCACCCAGCGACATTATTTACTCTGTTTTCCCACTCCAACTCCGCAGACTTTGATGGGGTTCCTGTCAAACTGGTAAAATCATGCCTTATCGATCTTCTACCTGTCCTACTCTTCATATATAATTTTTCGTTAAAAACCGCAGTATTCCTTACCTCTTGGAAAAAAGCTATAGCCCATCCTATCAACAAATCCCCTAACCCTGTTTCACTAAAAGACAACCGCCCGATCTCAATTCTCTCCAACCTTTCCAAGCCTCTAGAAAGAATAGTCCAGTCACGAATTTCAAATTTCCTCGAACAGTCCAACCTCCTTGATCCGCTTCAATCAGGTTTCCGTTCCGGTTTCTCTACACAATCTGCACTTACCAATATCACCAATGACATACATACCGCTATGGACGATAAAAAACTAACAATGCTTATCCTTCTTTTCTTTTCTAATGCTTTTGATTCCTTGGACCATTCTATCCTTTTCAGTAAACTAAAATCATTGTCCTTTTCTAACAGTTCTAACCGATGGTTCCAATCTTTACTCTCTGACAGATCTCAAGCAGTTTCCATACCTAGTTAACCCCTTTCCACTTTCCTCACTCTGTCCTTAGGCGTGGCATAGGGCTCAAGCATCTCTCCTCTTCTTTTCAACTACCAAATCAATAATCTTCCTAAATCTGTTCACCACTGTTCCTTCAATCTTGTCCTTTCCTCCTTCTGATGACCTAGATAGGATCATTGCCTTGGCAAAGCTGAACAAACTGGAATTCAACGCAATGAAAACTCAGGCCATTGTTTTAGGTTTCAATTTCCTCCTTACATCTATCCACACCCTCCCAACATTAGTCGTTAACGATCACCGTTCAGCTCCTCTGTGAAAAACTTAGGTATTACTATCGACCAAAACCTTTCATGGAAATCCCTCATCGCCCAGATATCCCGACGTTCAATTAGTTCCCTGAACTTATTCCATCGTTCTCGACATCTCCTTACACAATCTTCCCGTAAGCTTTTCGTATCTTCTCTCACTCCCCCCCCCCTCCTTTGACTATTGTACCTTGGTATATGGAGGCCTTTCTAAAATTCTTGAAGATAGAGTAAAGCGAATAACGAGTTTCTCTCTAAGATTTGTGCTTGGTACACCGAGGTAGTCGCGCGTGTCCAATCTTAACGATGAATTAAAGTTGATTTTCCCTCCCTTCCGAAGACAATCGTTCCTCTGTTTATTCTTATAACAATTCATTAACTCTCAACACCCTTCATATATTTACAGTCTCCTCCGATTCAAATCTTCAGTTCAACACCATCAAACAAGATATCGGAAAGGCGATCTCTATAAACATTAGCACAGAACCAAAGCATGCGAACGTTCCTTTCTCGCCTGCTCCACCACAGCGCGGAACTCAATCCCTCCTAACATCCGCCATGCTCCCTCACTATCATCATTTAAATCCTTGTTTTTCCAACATCTCCTAGCTTTCTAAAAAGATGCTCTTTAAGTACGTTAGTCATTTGGTTAGAATGTAATGAATAGAATAATTCATTGTGTCATTTAGTTGTTTTAATTTTATTTTTTAAGAAGATGTGCAGCTCATGCATTTAACAGAAGTTATTGATTTATCTATTCTATTTAATTGCTTAATATCTTCTCAAGATTCGTACTGTTTATTTACTTATTACTATTTTTTGTTGTATTTATTTTAAAATTGTTTTCTGTCACTTTTTACACGCTTTTTGATTTGTATCATTTAGCCTTCTGGCCAGATATATATTATGTTTCTTTTTCTGTTCATATTTCTTTTAAAGTGACTTAGTCCCGGAATAAAGTTACTTTTCTATTCTATTCTATATATATATATATATATATATATATATATTATATATGACACATGTAAGATGTTAATTAGATATATAATCTTACACTTGTTAATTTATATTTAGACTAGTGTGTTATTTAATGTATTCACTAAAAGATCATTTTTTCACTGTTAGGGCATGAATATGAGACCAGCATAGTCTCGAAATGTCACCAAAAGAAGTTTAATGAACTTAACCAATTACCATAGAATGGCATGATACAAAATTAGCTTAATTTTTTCTTTTAATAATCCAAAATAATTACCTAATTGGACTTACTATTCTAAAAATGGGGAATATAAAAAAAGACCTCAGCCTAATGCTTTTTCTGAGACAGCGTGAGTACATTATCATTATATCTGTATCATCAAATCGAGTTTAATTTTTTTTTGTTATATCGGACGTTCAGAAAACCGTCGTGGAAAGGAAAACGATGATGACATGGTGTTGGAAATCGTATAACGTTAATATGAATTGAATTAGTCAGGGAAAAAGAAACAGAAAATAACTATATTATACATAAAACAACTATCCTCTACATCTTAGGCCGAAACGTTGGCACAATAAAATAAGTTTTTCTTATTTTGTGTAATCTTTGACTTCACCCATTGACACAGCACATTATTAGAATTATCCAGTCAGGTATTTTCCATTTAAGTATTACGTTATAGGACTTAAAAGACTTACTCGATTTCCCCAGCTGCCTTAAAATGTAAAAGTAAAGGGGCTTAAAAGGCCCTTTTTAAATTATATAACTTATATATAACTTATATACATAGTTAATTAAATTTAATTATCAAATCAATTAAATAAACAGTGAATGGTTGATGTTTAGGTGCCTGGACATGTAGGATTCATTGCATAGTCTATGAGGATGTGGAAGGGTCCATCCCAATCGCGGGGGAGGGGAAACGTGAAAAATAAAAGTAATTATGAATAATTCATTGAGGGATAAATACATTTAAAGAGACATTAATAAAAGGTTGGGATCAGTTGGGCTATTGTATATAAGATGATCCATTATCATACCTCCTGCTAATGCCGGCTTTATCTTTACTGAAAATTGTGATTTACTCCTTTCCTCTTAATCTTTCTAATTATTGAATCATTTATGGCATGGGAGGGTATTCAAATGTCCTCTGCTGGCCTTAGTGCCATGGGAATTGATAACTCACTTCGTGCTTTTGTTTTATAGCAATAAGAGGGTCGTCGCATTATGATTTAGGAGAGTCCTCGACCTGCTAAGGAGATAAGATCTTCATTTCCAAAGGATGATAATCTTCAGGGGGTTCACCATTTTAAATACGAATGCGTTTGATACGTTCATACTGAGTTATGATTATCTAAACAACTGTTATATTTTGCAAGGCTAATTAGAAATTTAGGTCGTTCTAAATGTTAATGTAAATATTTTTATTTATAGTATATTTTATTTCACGTGCTGGAAAAGCTCTAAGGTAAAAATATAATATAATGAAACTATTTTTTTGAGTTAAAAACCTTACATTTCCGATTAAACCTGTCAATGTTGGTATCTTAACCTTCTATGGGAATCACTAAAGAACATGGAAGTAAGCAAATATTAGATAGAAGCCATCAAAAGCTTATACAGTGGTGCTAAAGCTAGGAAAAGACTGAGGAATGGACTGACAGACCACTTCCTTATCACTAAAGGTCTCAAACAAGGATGTTCACTATCCCCATTTTTGTTCAACCTATACGATGAAGAGGTCCTAAAAACTTGGAAGAAGAAATTTAGTGGAATGGGTGTACAGGTAGGTAATTAACCTACAATTTGCTGATCACAAGGAAATAATAGAAAGTGAAGATGAAGATACCAGCAACATGTTAAGGAAACGTCAGGAGGAATATGCTGATTGGGGTCTGGAAATGAACAGAATGAATACTGAGTACATGGAAATCATGCAAATATGACAGCTCAATCCCTCGAAAATTGGGAAATAGAAAAACCCATCAATATATATAGCTAACTTACTGTAGATGGAACATACTACAAAGACATAACTGGAGAAATAATTGGATCTCCTAATTGTGTTCTATGGTTTACTCCAAGGTTAACCTCCAAACAAAAAAACTCATTGCAAATGTTATCCTTTATGGATCCGAAACATGGAGGAGGAAAGGAAGTTGTTGGACTTCTGGAGACATTGTTGTGCTATTTCCAGAATTCAACACGCCCCTTACGGTGCAATAAGGCAACTGATAAATTAGGAAAAACGATATTTTACAAGGAGATTAAAATGATATGGCCTCTTAAATAGACTGGCAAAGGAACGATGACAAAAACAATTTTTGACAATTGTCCTCTTCTACAGAAAGGAAGAAAACAGGACGACCCAAAAAAAGACGGTTGCAGGCCATGGCAGCGAGGGGTCTTAGAGAAGGAGACTGGCTGGACCGAGATCATTGGTGAGAACTTTTAGAAACAAAAACAACTAAGCTGTTGTTAGGCTGTTGCTTATATAATATAATACTTAAAATATTAATGTGCGAAAGCTGTTATATAAATAAATACGCCTTAATAATTAAATAAGCGCTTGAAACAAATTAATAAGAGTGGTATGAAATTGTCAGGGGGCGCAGTCATTGATTACGGAAAATAAGAATGCATTATTTTATTGTGCCTACGATTTGGCCTAAGATGTAGGCCATCTTCAGGGCACAGAGATGAAAGATTCCAATTGATTACTCCCCTGACCATTTTACCTACTCTTAGAATTATACAGTTAACTATTTTCTATTTCTATTTAAAATTAAAATTTAATTCATATTTTTGTTTCACAAATAATCACTATTTTTCATTCATGGGTTAAATACAATGGCCTTTTAATATAGGAACTATAAGTATTCTAGAAATAGTGAATACTTGAAGCGAACTGTACTTAAGAATTCATCTTGTGATACTTTCACCTTTTACTAACTACAATAAAATACACTCTCAGTGCTATAAATTCAAAAGGTGCGTTCGACTTGAAGAGAAAAAAAACATCATAACGCCCGCCGAAACAATTCTGCCGGAAACGGATGGAGAGCCTTAGGAAGGAGGAAAAGAAACAAGAGAAAATAAAAGAGGGGGGGGGGATAAAAAAGGGGCGATTTTATTTCTTACCCGTGGCACGTCGAACAGGAAAAAATCGAGATTGAAGTATTTCTTAGAAGGTGAAACCCGTTATGTTGCTAAATAGGGGCAGGAATTGCCATCTTACGCCAAATGTAGAAGAAAGCCCGTTTGAAGAAGATGCACGCCTCCATAATGTATGTGGCCGCATGGGGCATGAATAGTCATGCCGCATCTTTTCTCACAGTCACTCCGTCTCTCCAAACTAGTTAGGAATTAAAGGGCAGAAAAAGTTACGTCCTCTAATACGGCCGCCGGCTAACAAACATTCACGCATACATTAACGCAGTCTCGGAAGAAAAAAAACTAACCCTTCGCCACGGGCTTGAGGCGTCTCGGAAAAGATCCGCTGTTTTATAATTTAGATTGTTTTACAGCTTTTAGCCGTACCTATAAACATTTTATTGATGCAGAACAAAACATTACTCTTTTTTCGAATAGATTAGAATTATTTATGTTTACGGTTGAAAATACCTTGGTGGGATTTGGTATATTCCTCCTATGGTGTTAGTGGACTGTATAATGTAAAGAGTGTTGATGAAATAAAAGGCATTATTACTATACATAGTATAATGATTAGAAAATTAACATAATTTAAATTACTGATTTGAGATAACTTTCCTGTGAATGACATGCTTCTTCTGCGTGGTTGTTGTTCTCTCTTTCTGGTGCTCTGCTGAGCGGTCTACTCCATGATCATGCGATGTATGGAGCACATATTCCTGGTCCTAGCTGTTTTGTTCTTCTACTCTTAAGATATGGGATTATATAAATTAATATTGTGATTGAACAGAGAAAAAGAGAAAATAAGGACGTTATTAAAGGGAGGAAATGCTTGATATAATTCGGTCTCCACGTGACTAGGATCACGTCTTTTGTCCCGTAATATAAAAATAAGAATTTATAAAGCTATCGTCCTTCAAACACTTCTTTACGAATGTGAAACGTGGTCGCTAACGCTAAAGGATGAACAACGTCTTAAGGTATTCTAGATGATTTGGTCCAAAAAAGGATGAGACCACTTGAGAATTTAGAAGATTACACAATTACACAACAGAAGTTACAGATTGCAGATGATTGCAGATGAGCTTGTAAAATCGTCGGGCTTAGTAACAAACGAAAAGTTAATAAGCGCTGTGCCCACCGGAAAGCGTCTGAGGCGTAGACCGGGAGCATTGCGTTATGCTTTGCGGATTCGGGTTTGGGTAGTGATCCGTGGACGTGTGTAAGCAGAGATTTGTCTTCGGCATCGAGTATTCGGGTTTAAGCCTTATTATTATTATCATTAGCATATTCTCCCAATAGTGGAAGACGTTAAGGAAACAACTCAATCAGGCTTTCTGTGGGTTCTTCTTGTTCTTCCAATAGGCTTTCATTCTCTCTGAGAAGGCTTGTTTATGTTCTTCCGACCACTTCTGTCTGCACTGCTTTTGGTTTGGTTGCTCTGATGTAACTTCCCACTTGTTGACTTTGTGTCTAAGGGGGTCTCTTTCTAAAATCTCCGTTGCACATATGTTTTTGAGTTTCGTCCAGCCAAGGTGTTGAATTCTTAAGTGAGCTAACATAATTTAATAGTCTTTTTGACCGTCGATTTTCTGGTATTCTCGTGAGGTGTCCAAAGAATTTCATTCGTCTTTTCCTAATGCCAATTTCAATGTTTGAAACTTTTTCCGTTGTTTTGATTGATTGTCGCCTGTAACCATCTTGGGTTTATCTTGCTCCTAGGATTTTCCTGATGATCTTCCTCTCTTGCTTTTTGATTTCTTCTAGTTCTTGTTTTCTGTTAAGTGACAATATTTCACTTGCGTAAAGGACTGTTGGTTTTATGACTGTGTTGTAATGCCGAATTTTTGCCTGTCTTGACATGCATTTTTTGTTGTAGATGTCTTGAACTGACCCTAATGCCTTCTTGACTTTTTGGAGACGGTTTTGCTGCGAGAGCTTCTCAAGGCATGTCAGTTCGATGAATTCTCCGAGGTATTTAAAGTACGGGACCCGTTCGATTTTACCTTATTTTGTTTTCAGGCTCGTGATATCTGTCTTTGAACAGAAAAATTGAGTTTTCTCAAAAGAAATCTGTAGTCCCACTTTTTCTGCACATTCCTTAAGTATCTCAAGCTGCTTGATGGCAGTCTCCTCATCCTCTGTTAAAATCGCAAATCATCCGCAAATGCGAGGTATGGTACGTTGATGTTGTTTTTGGGAAAGCCCAGTTGGATCAGTTTCCAATACTCACGTTCCTTGAGTTGCTTCTCCCATTCTTCCATAACCTTGTTTAGGACGACGTTGAACAGAATAGGAGAAGGTCCATCACCCTGTCTCACACCTGTTTGAATGTCGAAGGGTTCTGAAATTTCTCCCATACATTTCACTTTAGATTTTGTGCCAGTTTTATGAGTTCTAGGGTTTTGGGATCTAGTCCTCTCTCTTCTAGAATTTGGAATAGTGAGGGTCTGTCTATCGAATTATATGCCTTTTTGTCTTTTTGGCTTCTGTCTCAGGGCTCGTAGTTTGAGTATGGTTTTGAGGTTGAAAATTTGTTCTGGGCATGACCTGTTTGCCTTAATATTATTACAGTTGAACGCCATGATATTCAAACATATTTATTATTGAATCTTTTCCCTCATTTATAAAAGATCGTTATTTGAAATTTTACTAAAAATTATATAAAGAAATATATGTTTTTTTTTTGTTTATAAAGAAATTATTATTGACATGGTATGATGTTATATTAAAAATTAACCAAAAATCTCTATGCTAGCTCAAGTGAGAGGGCTGTTTTTTAGTAATAATGAATCGATTTACAAAAACATATTTACACTATAACAAGGTATGTACAGGAAAAAAAAAAAAAGAAGGAAAAATATGAAAGTAAGTATGAACTATATACAAACACAACAAAAAAAACTTTAAATAGACCGAAAGGTATGAGAAAAATAATACTAATGTTCACCCTAAAACAATTAAATTTCATGGATGAAAGCACACAAAAAAAAGTATACTAATTGAAAGAAGTACACATACTTGTAAGATAAGACTAAAAGCAGTGAGTCGAGGGAAGCATGACAGGTTTTTTCTCAGATTTTCATCTGACTACTTCACCTCAGTGTTGCCACCTTGGTTACAAATTTATTCATAAATATATGATGGATTATATCCTAATGAGTCTTTTGCTTACTCTAATAACAAATTTTGTTAACATTACGCAATTAAAAGAAATACACATGCTTATTAGATGCAAATAAAGATAAAGGTGAGACACGACTAATTTCTTTTCGGAACCTTTGAAGAACTACGAGGGATCGATGAGAAAGAAAGTGTAGATACGAGTACAATCGGGTTTCTGTGGGTACTTAAGTTAATATTTAAGCAAAGAATCCACTTTTTTCATTTTTAAACAAAGACATCTTGCATCTGATAAAAAACGGGCGAATATCTTGATTCCTTTCACAATTGTATATTTTATAATGTTACAAACTTCTCTCTTTCTAAAAAAAAAGAGAGATGAGAATTCTCCTGACTTGGAGATGCAAAGAAATCAAACTACAAGTATGTAAACTTATTTCAAATTAAATAAAAGTTTGTACATTCGTTGAATTTTATGATTGACTTTATTAACCAACTGGTGTGCTGTCGGACTGTTAAATATTGAAATATAATGTAGATTTACAAATTAAATATCCTGAAAAAAGCTATTTAAAAAAATTCGCCTCAATTATTAAATAAGCACTTAAAAGAATATTAATGGTTTTGCTCCACCAATGCTTTATCTTTTCCTAGTAGCTAAGCTCTTTGCCACTTCCGACTCCGGTAGTTTCACAGACCGTGATTCAGCCTCCTGCTAAGTTGTATTTCAGCTTACAGATTTCTCCGATGGTTCGCTGTTACTGGTGCTGGTAAGATACGGCAGAACCTGCAGCCTGATTTGTCTTGGTTGGGAGCGTTCCTCATCCCCAACTGTTAAGCAAACATCCACTGCTCAGCTTCATTTGCATTCCCATATTTCATCTTGTCTCATTTACTCGCCTTTTTGTTACGGGTCAGGAAAACCCATAATATTAACCTCTGTCAACAGCCTCATCCCTGGAACATGAGAATAATTTATTATTGAGAGAGCCTGGAGATTTTTCATTATTTTGCAAATGTTTCAAATTATTAAAAACAATAATGGGATAATTGTTAATAATTAGTGAATGACTGGTTTAATTAGGCTCGGTAAGTATAATGATAACAGATCGGATATCTGTCGAAATGATGAAAAATTTTTGTTTACAAAATAAAGATATATCATGAAGATTTTTGCGCGTTTCATCTATGAATATACAGGTGATATATACAGTCCCAGGGAACAAGTGGTTAGGTCAAATTTTCTTCAAAATTAGTTTCTTGTACTCAAGGAAGCAGAATCGTTTGATATTGGTAAAGAATAAGATGTTCAGCCAGGCATAGGATTCAAAAGGAGTCATGGCTTATGTTATAGCTCCATTTCAAGCCAAAAACTACGAGTTGGCACGATTCCACTTCCCTCGATACAGTTAACTTTGTCTGGACGAAATTCGATTTAACCACTTATTTACTTGGGCTGCAGATATATTAGTGGATATTATAACATCACTGACTTTGAAGAGACGTTCTCTCAAGAAGGAATAATACCGGTCCTATTATAATGCTTATAATATTATCTGAACTCAATCATAGTTTGTTAATTATAATAGGAACGGAACCATGATAAACTCTCTGATTCATGATGAATACAGAACCACCTCAAAATCTGGTTACCCTTCCAATAGTAAAAGGAAAACCATACAATTGAGAAAAGCTGAAAGCTTAAAACAACGTCGAAGATCTGATATTAAATACGAGATGTATAAGTGGATAATTAAAAAAAAATTACAGTGGCAGACAGGAATAAATTACTTAAGGCAGACGAATCTACGAAGCTTTAATTGTTAGGATTGATCGGCGAATAATTCAGCGATGGTTGGAGACTCCAACCAACGTTAAAATTTTTCTTCTGTTCTTAATTACAAATTTTAAGTACGACACTGATTTCATTTGTCACAGGGTTTTGTCAATGGTATCTTGTACAAATTACTGGTACCTTAGTATAAATACATATATACAGTACCTTAACATAAATGTTTATATAAGTAAACCAGAACATCGATTATGTGAACCTGCTTCGTGAAATAGGTACAAGGTATCGACATAGCCATTCCTAAAAAATAAGTTTGAAGACTTATTTTCTCTAAAATTTGATTTTCTGGAACTATTACATAATACTTACAACATAGCTTAGTATGTGGATGAAGGTAAAATTGAAGCAAACTGATATTACAACTTCCTTTGTGCCGCTACCGTCAATCTTGCTGAGTAACTACATATTTGTATTGACGTTTATTTGTTTAACTACGTGCAGGTACCTACGCACTACACCATTAAATAATGATTTTTCTTTTTATAAAAATTTGCATATTGACTGGTTTTTGTATTGATTGGGATTCTCTTTCCTTTATGAGAATTTCGGTTAACTGGATATTTGATTATCCAAACCACATCTGATGTGAATCGACGCTCTGGTCTACTTTGGACCTTGCGATTTCTTTGTTCCTTGGTTTAATAGGCTCCTATTTCATTATGCAGAAGTATAATGCGTAAAAACCCTTATTACAGCCATTAATTTCCATAAGAGGGGATAGTTTAAATTATTGAAGTTTTTTCCCCTCTTTTAGTCCACCTACTGGCCGTACTATATCAACTGCCTCTTTCTTCACCTTCATTTTGCCTGGGCTTTAATTTTGAACACATGCACTCTCTTATATCTACCCAGTATTTCTGCATTCGTTTCCTATGTTGTTCCTTTCTCGCTTCTGTCCAAACCTTCCCAGTGTTTAGCTTCGACATTTGTTGTAAACCCTGGTGTTCTTGGAGTTTTTACTTAAGTGAAACACTTTTCTCTATGTCCTCCTGTGTGATCCCCACTTCTCGTAGAACATTTTCAACCCCTGTAAACCATGCTTCCTTGCATTTCTTGTAGCTGAAAATTAGCTTGCTCAACCTAGTCGGGTTCATTCGATAATGTGTCCGTAGAAAACAATCCTCCTCTTTCGAATGGTGTCCGTGATCTTCTCATTTATAGAACGCTACATATTTGTAGAGTTCATAATTGTATAATATTAAATATATTGAATATTATATTAAATATTACTAGAGTGTATTAAAATTATGATGTAAAAAAATGAATACAAGTTTACAAGAAATAATGAAACTTTTTTTTTTTGGTTTCTATTACTTCTATTTCATTAGACTAGTTAGATCAACTAATTGTCACTGATTTCTTTAAGGGTTATTTCTCCGTATATTTCTCAAGGGAAAGTAAAAATATTTGCATGGGCTTATTTATAAACATCTATATTTTTTTCCATTTCGACAAGATATTTTGAATAAAAAGGCTATTTTCATTTGTCACCGTTGGGACACCACCCAGCACGATACAGGATTGTCCCCAAACAAGAGAACCCGTTAGAGACGAGATAGAAGGCGTAACTCATTTAGCTGGCGAGCTATAGGAGAAGGTTCAAGATTTGCAGAAGAGCATTATGCGGATCCAAATCAGATATACGATGAGATAGCGGTGGAGATGGTCGTTACCGAGGACGCTAGATATATTTCCTCTTTAGAGAGATGCCCGTTGTTAACAGCCTCCTCCGGCGTCGACGATTTACACGGTTCAAACCTCCTTGCCATTGGTAGGCCTACTATTCGATAGGCGAACCTTATTGCCTGTAAACGGGTAATGTTTTGTTACACCGCAGTCACAACCGATATAATTCAGCATACTGTACGGATAATTAAACTCACTTTGAACACATGCACTCTCTTTTATTTCTTAAGCTAACCGTATGAAAAAATAATAATATGAGAAATAATATCTTTACAGTACCGTAAGATGGGATAGCTTTGGGACACTTTTCAAAGTTTATAGCTGGCTCTGTCTTTATTTTATCTGAAAAAAATATAAATACGTAAGTAGAAAATAGTTGAATGGATAATTCTAATAATGGATTGAATTGGGCAGGGGTGCATTCAATGATTACACAAAATAAGCAAAACATATTTTATCGAGCCAACTATTGAATTCTGAAATTCTACATAGTTCAGACTCACATTGCCTCACCCCACCCACGACAGCCCTGATGAAGGCCTACATCCTCTTAGATTTTTTTAAGAGTGTTTAACTAAAAGAAATTATTAATTTAATTAATTATTATAATTTCTTCTTAATGTTACCTCATTGATTGGGGTAACATTGGGACAGTGCTAACCGCCAGGAAACATGACTTTGCACCAATATTACAACACTATATTGAATCGGGTCATTATTTACGTAAGAAACAGCAAGAACAATGAGTGTGTATTTTTGGGAGTTTGTATTTTTTTGCTTCTTTGCGTCTTTCAATTTTCTTCACTGTTAGTTTGGTTTGGTCTTGTGACAAGAGTTGTTTAAGGATTTCTAGACATCATTGTCCAATAAAATCCTGAAAAAAATGAACCACAGGATAACTTTGGGATTGCCCCTAAGTTACCCCGGCAATACATGAAAATTAATAATTTACAGGTTATGAAACAAAACGTTTATAATAACATGATTCCTTCTATATTGAACCCCTAAGGATGTATTAATTAACGTGTCTACACACCTGAAGGTAATTTGGTGTTTACAGTTCTTGAGGCACAAGAGAAAGTTTCACAACTATAATTTTGAAAAAAATGAAACCTAGCTGCACAACGAGTGTAGTTAACAAGGATCCCTAAACTGCCTTAAGGTACTAACACAGTACCACTTTTGTAGACTGAATAAATTCAGTGAATCATCCAGGGAATCCCCAAAACTAAAATTTACCCGCTGTCCTAAAGTTACCTACCCGGTCACAAAGTTACCCCATCTTAAGGTAATAAAATATCATTGATATTTAGATTTGATTTTAGGGTATAATGACGTGTTTATTTAGCAAACTGCGTCGATAGTATACTCAGCAAACAAAATCCTTTAAGTCCTCTCAGAAGGACTGCATAACGAATGATTGTTTACTATCTTTAAACATGCTAGGTCACCTGACAGGCGACGAACCCGTGACTTTGTGCACAGAAGATTGTTATACAAACTCCATTACTCTAATCATTAATTACTATACTAATCATTAGTGATTATAATAATTAACTGTAAAATCCTTATCAATAAACTTATTTTATGCTTAGTTCGAACAATCCGTATTCTTGCAAACTAACTGAGTAGGAATGATGTATTTATTTGATTGTTAACAATATCGTTATGACTGAGGCAATAGTGGTGGATTTCCATTATTAACTGCATATTAATCCTTTATTTTTTATTGATACTGTTGCAGTAAAATATCTAATTTATAAAATGAGTGGACAAATATTAACTAAGTACATCGTTGGTTTTAACTAACTACGCCGAATTTTTTTTAGTTAATCGTCATAAATTATGATAAAATGGTCAGGATTACAAATATGAAGATTGAAAACCATTCATAACAAATACTAGAAATGGATGGGAAACCTCTTACATTGTAAAACTTAAGAATGTTACAACAATTAACCTCTGACCCAGAGGTCGTTCCTGTGGTAAAATTCCAAATTCATTTATTGCCAACAATTTATATAACTTAAACGGAAGAAATGTTAGTTTTTAATTAAATGGATAAGTACATTAATTATTTTTTTCCTTTTATTTCAAATGCTACATTACAAAGAGAGGTACCAGAGACATGAGCTTCTATCCGAGGTAATTTCTGGTGTGAACCTTTTGGCTTTGAAGGAGCTCCAGATTATTTGTGCAGCTGATATTATCGATATTACTGCTAATATCGAGGTATATCCCTTAATTAAATCATTAATTAAATGAAACAAATCCCTTAAATCGTGTTAATCATTTGCTCAAATGAATCAGTATTGAATAATTGATTTTGTTGCTTAGTCGTTTTTTTTTTGTTGCAAAGATGTACATTATCTACAAAATAATTGTATCCTAGATCATGTATTTAACTGTTGTTATTAATTTGTTTAATCTCTTAAATTGGTTAATATTTTGTAATGATTCGTTCATCTAATTTTTTTTTTCATTTTAATTAAAACTTTTTTTGGCCCTTTATAAAAATATTATGATTTGTATTTTGTAGTCTTCTCGCCAGATAAATAGTATGCATCTTTTTTTTGTTGTTCATGTTTGTTATTCTAAAGGGACATCGTCCCATAATAAAGTTACTTTTCTATTCTATTTTAATAAAAATTACAAATAAAACTTAACTTACGGTGTATATTGAATCGCACTAGTATTTCTAAAATGACACAACTCAATAACCTTCATTTTGGGAAAATTAGAAAAACTATTATTGAGATAGGAATAGCATTAGGAAACTAAGAGCATTCTGGTAGACAAGCTCTGAAGCTCGGCCGACACAATTTTGATGAGTGATAAAGAAATATTTACCCAATTCTTTCATGGTCATAATTTTTGAGTAGTTCATCTGTTTACCTAGCTTCCTCTTCAATTCCCGATAATCCTCCTAGGCGTCTGAAAAGAAGATGGCCCCGTGACTTCTTAGTTGAACTTGTGATTTGAGTACTACCAGTGGGTAGTTTCTCTACTTGTCATTTTCACATGTCATTATGTATCGCTTAGCCCATTTACTTGATGTATTTTTTTTTATATACAGCTGTAAATATCAATAAATAAATTCAAAAAAAAAAAAAGTGTATCTGTTCAATTATGATAATCCCATTCTAATTGGGGATATTACCATTAATTTTTAATATACCGGTATAAATTTATTGGACTGTATTGCGTACAAAAAAAGTCCTACATTTTATTAAGCTGATTACGTTATACATATAGCTGATTAACTGTTAACAGAAAAGGTAAAGAAATTTGTTACATGATTCAGATGGTTTAACTCTGAATTTACTCACTTATAGTTCATGAATATTACTTGTTGCTTGTTCATTAAACGTCACGTTTTGCTGCTACGGCTAATCGGACGATGCTACATTGGGAGTTCTAAATTTTGTCTACCCAGGTTTAATTAGGATAGGGGTTTTTAACGAGTACCTGACATCGTACAGGTACGGGACCCCCGTTTAACGTCCCTTCCGAAGGAGGGCATAACTAAGGATTTTTTACTCCCTTTAAAAAATTCTAGGACCACATGCGGGGCTACGAACCCGCGATCTTGGGCTCAGTAGTTTGTTATGCTCACCACTAGACCACAGGTCGCTCTATGAATATTACTTAGTTCTTCAACTTTAACACGATGCTCATTTTAAGATCAACAATTCTGTATGAACATAGGAAAACAAAAGAGACTCTAATGCTGGAGTTGACAGTTTTAACTTGATTGATAATTTGTCTACTGTCTTATGCCTATTTGATATATTTCATGGGGTGCCGTGAACAGTGTATTTAATAATACTGGTGCGATAAGTTTTTATTAGACAGTAATTTATAAAGAGAGATTTTATATTATGAACGCAACTTAACGAAGATACTTCCAAATAACTCTCCGAAGAGTCCAACTATCCGGTCCTCCATTAACCTTCTTCATTAGCGGCAAGCCCTTATCTTTACAAGTGTCCAATTTATTAAGCTGTCACATAAAGCAATGGAACAGCTATTGTCTAGTAGAATTAAAGGCATGGGTTTTTCATTTATGGTCTAACAAATTAAAGGCACGTCCAAAATCTTATCTTTAATAATTCTTCATAAAGGATTACAATTTTTAAAGAAAAACAACTTATTTTTTGTCGAAGCATTTAACACGATTCAGAAAGTTTCGTGATCTTTGGCCTTTTGACTACCATCTTAATAATAATTATATTATTTCGTTTATTTAACCAAAAGTTATTTTGTTTATATAGCTGCATACATTGTATGAATATAATGATGACAAACTTTTCTGATAAGAATAGTTTATTTTTTAGTTCTTAAAAATCTTCACAATATTCTCTGATATAGTATTTTAGTTGACCTTGATAGTATTTCAGGTTCTTAATATTCATTAATAATGTTGGTTCCTGAAGAACCAATGCATGCAGTTTATTCACTTATTATATTGCACAATTTTCAGAATGTATTGATCACTTATAAATTTCTTGTTAAGAACAACTTTTACTCTCTGAAAATATTCAAAATATTTTGTTTTACCTGCTTCCTGGTTGTTTTTATTTCATGTAGAACCTGTAAATTTTGTTATAACCTACATATGTTCATTCATTTAGATATGCTTCACCACTTAGAACATACGTAGTAAGGTCCAAAAGTTTCCGGCCTGGGATAGAAGGAAAAAAACTGGTCTTACTGTTTTTCAATATATTCTCTTTTAAGTTCAACACACTTAATACAACGCTTTGGCACCATTTCTACACCATGAAAAAAAAATGTTCTTCTTTGTTAAAAAAATGTTCTTCCACTGCTGCTTTATCAATAGAACTATTAACTCAGTATATTTAAATATTTATTATTTGAAAAGAAAAGATATGACCAGGAACGGGACTCGAACCCGGGTCTCCCACGTAACCGTCGTGGTTCTTAACCAACTCAGCCATCCTGGTTCGCTTCTCGGTCTGACATATCCTTTCTTTTCACTGATCCTTTATCTCAGTGTTCTCGCAATTTGCGATGTATACACGGAGAAGAATGTTCATTGAACATTACTTTAAAATAATAATAATAATAATTATAATAGAATTCATGCTAGAAATGGAATATTAGAGATGTTGTGGCTGCCGTATGTCTATCGCATTTGAAAGGTTGAGCACGGGCCGTCGAGGAAAAACGAGTTGGTTGGAGGCAACAGGTTAGGGTATATTCGAAAAAAGAAAATTGATTTTGAATTTAATATTCCATCAATATTGCAAAATTTAAAGGTTATAATAAGTAGAAGTTTAAAAGTTATGGTTACATATTGGGGAGCCAGAAGTGTGCCCTCTTCTCGACCATGTGTGCCCTCTTATGGTACATGGTACAGAGGTGTCAATAAATGTAGCATTGCGCTAAAAGTTAGCCGAAAACAGGCTCATGAAGAAAGTAGAGATGACACTGAGGAATACGGAGCGACCCCTGACCACACTTCACTAGCTCTCGTGACTGACGGACTTGATCGGCATTAGGCACGTGACGTATGCGATAACTTACAAGTGCCCAGGCTTACCTGTTTGTAACAATACAAAATAAATTTAAAATAACAATAACAAAAGAGAGCAAAAAATATTTTAAAAAATAAACTAAATTAATTAAACAAATAAAATTATTTTTAGATAAATAGGCAAAACAAAATAATTCTGTTTGAAGGTTTCGGCGTCGACATACCGTCGACCAAAGTTTTCATGGAATGAAACTTTTAATCTCGGTCGCGCCACGTTAATGTCGTTTCGCCCGCCCACCCTGTAGAAACTGTGGAAATAAGTAGGAAAGGATGGTATGTAACAGGCTAGGCACCATTCCCGAATCTATCTCTCTTTTCGCCGTGGCACTTGGTCTTTAACAGGAAAATAGAAGAGATAAATACGTTGTAAGGTCCATAAGTTTCCGGCCTGTCCTGCTTCCCCTCCTTCAAACGTGCCGGGACCAACACATCCATGGAGGTCTTGTTCACTCGATACCCATCGCTTGCACTTCCTCAGTCCTGTCAGTCAGTGTCCAGCCTTGAAGGAAACTCCCCATTTTTACAATGTTCAAACTCGAGTACCTTGCGGTTGTTAAATTGTTTTGTAAAGAGGGTCTTACTCCTGCGCAAATTAAAGAGTGTTTGGATTGTGTATACGGGCAGTCCTCCCCCTCGTATTCCACAGTGAAAGAATGGGAGAGAGTTAGGGAGAGAACGTCTAGAAGATGACCCGCGTCTCGGTTGCCCATTGGAAGCTGTCACTTCTGAAACAAACCACCTTGTGGAATCTCTGAATTGCTGTCAGACCGGCGACTGAAAACCAAGAAAATAGCAGCGAGGTTGGGGGTTTCAAAAACAAGTGTTTTGAGGATCATCAAAGGACATTTGCATCTGAACAAAGTTAGTGCAAGATGAGTTCCAAAAATTCTTTCAGCTGCTCAAAAACTGGAACGAGTTCACTGCTGCAATGAGTTTAGGAGATTTAACACCGACGAACAGCTCCAAGCAGCAGTGGAAGAACATTTTTTTAACAAAGAAGAAAATTATTTTTTTCATGGTATAGAAATGTTGCCATAGCGTTGTATTAAGCGTTTTGAACTTAGAGATGAATATATTGAAAAACAGTAAGACCAGTTTTTTCTTTCACCTTTCCTTCTATCTCAGGCCGGTAACAAAAGACTTTTCTAATGGCAAACAAAACAATTTCAAAACCATCACTACAATAGGACTGCTCTGGCTTTACAATACTCAATTTTATATCTTTTTAACTCAAATGGAATTTTTAAATAGGTACCTTAATTGAAAAATTGGGTTTTTTGTGTTATAACGTTGTTCCTTTGAAGGAGCGATATTTTAATTGAACCACTTAGTGGAAAAATGGTAGAAGTCTGAAACCTATTTTTTCAGAAACGCAAAAAAACTGTCTAAATAGTTGATCATTTGTCATCATCTGTCATTTCTGTTGATCTTTCAAAATAATATTAAACATGAAAAATATACTTTCATACATGGGCAATCTTAATATATATATTATTTTACAACATTATTTTATACTTTTAGGACTATAAAGTAGGAACTATTTATTTATTTAAAAGTTATTCCCTTTTTCCACTCAGTGGTTCAATTGATATTATAAATAAATGTGTTGAAGAGTGTTGGGATTTATTTACTGTAACCATCTTCTTTTCTTCTTTCTACAGGGTGTATCGATTTCACTTTGAGCCACTGCATTTTCTTCATATTTATATATTGTAGACTGTAAATTGAAAAAAAATATTTCAAGTTCATCATATATATGGCTTGAATGTATTGTAAAATAAGCATTACAGAGCAACTGTAAGCAATTGAGAACACACACACACACATATATATATATATATATATATATAGAGCCTGTAACAATACAGATTTCGAAAAGTTGGCATCAATTTAATAATATACATAGATTATAAAGCATGGACACTCATTTTATAACTTTAATTTTTTGTTAATTGTAACAGGATAAGTAATACTGTTTTTGTATGTTTTAATTTATAACATATGTTGGTAATTCGTATTAATATAATTACATTAATGTAATTAAAAGGCTCATAGTATACTGTAGTATGAAATGTGCCCATAAATAAACGGTCCTTTTAAAGGGATACTCTGAAGGAGAAAAAATATATATAGCGTCTGGTTTTGCAATGATATAATTCTTTACGTATTCGTATGCTGTTAATGTTTGACGAGAGAAATTGGAGTTCCTTTAATATCCATTCTCTTAAACTGAATTGCATCACTAATGACACTTCGCATTATTCTCAGATTTAGGACAATTTATTTATTGGATTTTTTACGCAGTACCATATACTTCAAGAGTGGTGCTGTAGATTAATAATACTTACATTAATAAAAACATTAAATGTAAGTAATCAATGGAAATGAAGGCAATCTTTAGAAAGAAGTGGAGATTTTAAGATCTGCAACTATAGTTATGTGTTAACACAAGAATTTATGATGAACTAGAATTTATTACAAATGAAAGACTTTTATCATCTATAAATTTAAAACTGTAATAATTCAAAGTGTAGAAGAGAATAAAATTTTCTTTACATTTAGCTTTAGAAATATATACACATTTACATATCCGAGCTTTTTTTAAATTTCGAAGATGAACGTCTCTATTGATGCTCGGATGATCTTAAAATCTTCGATATCATCAACTGGAGACTGGTCTTAGTGTTTCTCTAGCTTTATCTTAGCTCTTTGTTACTCTATTTTAATTCTTTTGTAATCCTTATAAGAAACAATTTTCTAGTTTAATAATCTCTAAGGATAATCCTTAATCTGCTCCAGGGTGGTACAATAGGATTCAATCAAGGGTGAAATTATAAATTAATCTTAATGAATAATTCATAAAAATCAACCGATAGCAATGTAGACAAAAAATACTTGAATCAGTTCAACTCTTTCAAGTTTTAACTCAATAAGAATTAATTATTAACAAAATCAATGACTTTATTTGCATTATTCAATGTAAACATAAGTCACACAGATAACGTTGTTGTTTATTGTTTTAAGATCACTTTATGCTACTATGGCTAATCAGATGATACTACTATGATCAATATTTCTAACAAGTCCTGTTTTAACGTGACTACCCATAGATTTCTTACCTCTGCCGGAAGTGATTCTATCCTTTACCTCTTGACATCGAAGAGTAGGGAAGGTAAAAGCATTTTAGTATCAAAAAGTAAGATTTTATTACCCATTTCCTTAGATATATAGCTATTTATCTAATAAGTTTTACCGCCCATCGCTTGGTCTCTTATCACCAACAATTTATGAAATGTGTTGAAATAAAGAGATCTATTAAACCTAGAGATTTTTTCTTTACGTATCATACGTCTTATTGCTTAAATATTTTTTGTATTCTATAGTAAGGAATAACCTATTATTATAAATACTTGACGCTGATTTAATAAAATTTAATACGCTACCCGCATATTTCAATTTTGGTTTGATTTATCAAAATCACTCTTCATTTATTTAAGTGGAAATTTGAACATGAACTACTCTTTATTTATTAACTCTGACTTAGATTGCAAAGTAACTGTAATTGATGATTTATTGATGTTTTCATTTTATAATTATATCATTCTAAATTTTTTGTCATCGAATTGATGATCATTATAGGTTGATGTTGCATTTTGTTGTAGTAAAGAATGAATAAAGATTGATGGACCAGTACGAACTGATCACTATGTTGATTTTAAAGATAATGTAATTTAATCGTATTTAATAAATAAATAGACCCAACTCATTAATATGCGATCCTAATAGTCTGCCATCAAATCAATAACGTCATAATTTTGAAATGAAATAAAAAAATCCTGTCTAAAACATACTGGCAATAAAAATTTTTATCTGGCCACCGAAGATGACAGGGAACCTGTTTATGTTGATATCTGATAAAGTCTTAAGAAGTTTTGAGTACCAAAAAGAAGGAATATTTAGTGATTTTTCGACGTAATCTTACCTGGCATCTTGACAGAAATGAAGAATGGACTGGATAAGAGAGAGATAGTGTACTTCTCTTTATATAACTGTTAGTATTTATTTGTGAATCGCATTATCTTGTTCCGCATTTCTCTCCCATACTGAGGGAATAAATGTGTGGATTTAAATAATAAAGAAAATAATTTTACTGCTAATCTGATAGTCTAGGAGGAAATAAATATTTAATCCGATTGCCTTTACTTACTTTTTTGAGGAAACTAAGTACATTGTTTACGAGCGGACAAAGTAACTAAATTTTACTCTCATGTTTTAATTAATCATTTTGATTTTACGTTTTAGAAATCAACACCTTTTGATATTAGGAAAATAAAATTTTAAGATTAATTGTTGTAACAAAATCATGAATTATATTTCTTGACCTTCTATCTAAGAGGAAATAAGTACTCCGAGTGGAAGTAAAAAAAAATTCTCTTGCAATTATAAACCCTGAAGAAGATCAGCAATGTGGGTCGAAACGTTGGTTTTACTAAATGATGAATTAATTAATAGTTCTCCCTACTTAAGAGAATTATTTTTTACCTCCACCTGGACCATTTTCTTCCTCACTTTAACAAAATATAACTGAGCGATGGAATTAGTTCTATCGCTAATACTTACCATAGGTATTTCTTTGCTCATTTTTTGTTAAACTATGTATTTTTCAAGACAAAAATTTATATTTTGGTTTTTATTTACTTCTAAAGTACAGAAATACATACCTTATAATTTTTATAATGAAGCTTCTTTGCAAGATGTGTCCCATAATTGCTGAATACATCTGTTATTCTTAAAAAAAAAATTAAAAAAATTGTACAAAGCGGTGTGTACATAAAAGAACAAAGCATTTATTATTGTTCTTCTATGTAATTTTTTTTTTTATTGTTATTGTTTCTATATGGTGGGGCTCAGTGGAAGAGCACTAAGTTGCCATGCCGAAAATCCTGGTTCAAATCCCGCTGCAGGCCATGAATTTTATTTAGTCTGTTTGCAGCGGGAAATGGATCATATGGGATCTAGGGCCCTCCTGGGGCCCACCCAGCCTCTATAAAATATTGTTACGGGCTACTGGGTGTAAAATGGACTAAACTATTACTTAATTCAAGAATCTAATATTTATTAACAAATTAAAAAGAATACAATGAGATTATTAAAAACAACTAAATTATTAAACTAATATCAATTTATAATAACAATATTCTACTAAATGTTATCTATTTCTAAAGTAATATACAAACAATATAAGATATTGTTTATACTAAGTAACTAAACTATTTATATAAATTTGTACAAATACAATAATATTACACTATAGTTTACAATTACAAATTAACACTTACAGTTCGCTAACTAAAGTCCACCGACCGTAAGACTCTCCAAATATGACAAACTGACCCACAGTTTATTGCACTTATCACACGGCCACTAATTGTCACTGTTGCTCACTAAGCACTTATTACAGACTGATCCTAACTCACTGTAACTCACACGCACTATCACTAGTTAATGACTGCTTATTACTACTGGCTTATTACTCACTGACTTATTACTGACTAGGCTTATTACTCACTGACTTATTACTGACTCGGCTTATTACTGACTGGGCCGGCCGAACAGCTGGCCTTTTATATAGGCAAGGTAGATTGGGGTGGGGACACCTAGAATATTCCAGGCCGATCGAGTAGGCTCTACGACATTCTATAATCCCTTCCGCCTAATCCCATTGTTTGCCTAATCTTCTCAGCCGGTCCTCCTCCCCGGTCTGACCGTAACACTGCCCCCTCCTTAAAAGTGCTCTGCCCCGGAGCATAGTCACTTGATTCGGAAGGGCATAAGCTTCCACCCACTTAGAAAAATAGTCCATGGCCACGAGGATATATCGGTTACCTTCGTCCGTCACAGGGAAAGGGCCAGCGATGTCGATCACTATCCTCTCGAAGGGTGCTCCCACGTTGTACTTCTTCATAGGAGCCCTCTTTCTTATTGTTGGTCCGTTAGAAGCCGCACAAGTTGCACAACGCCTGCACCAGTCCAACACATCGTCCTTAAGATTTGCCCAGTAAAAGCGTTCACGAACTTTTTCTAATGTACGGTGGACTCCAAGATGGCCACCAGTTACACCGTCATGTAGTTCCCTAAGCACTTCGGGCACTTTATTCCTTGGAACGATGAGCTGTAGCCTGCGCTGATCTCCTTCCGCGTTCTCCAATGCCCGTTTCAGCAGCCCGTTGTCCACTAAAATGGAGTTCCATTGGGCCCAGTATGTTTTTACATTCTTCGACATTGGAGCAACATCCTGCCAGGCCGGTCTTCCTCGCCCCGATATTTTCCATTCCTTTATTTGTTTTAAGTCCGGGTCCTCGTCCTGTTCCTTTGACACCTCTGCATCTTGCCAACTGTCGATGACAACTGTAGTCCTCAATACCGCTGCCTGCTTCTCTTCTTGTCGAGAACAATGCATGCAGCCTTCTTCACAAGGTCTTCTTGACAGTGCATCCGCATTCCTGTGGCTCGTTCCAGAACGATGAGCAGATTCAAAGTCATACTCTTGAAGGCGCTCAATCCACCTCGCCACTTGTCCCTCAGGTGACTTGAATCGCAGCAGCCACATTAGAGCCATTAGGTCCGTTCTCAGCAGGAACCTTCTTCCGTATAGATATTTATGGAAGTGCTCTATGGATTTTACTACTGCCAAAAGCTCTTTTCTTGTGACACAGTAGTTGCGTTCCGGAGCAGAGAGTGCTTTGCTGAAATATCCAATGACCCTTTCTTCTCCGTCTTGGATCTGAGAGAGGACACTTCCAATGGCGATGTTGCTGGCATCTGTGTCAAGAATGAACTTGCTCTCGGGACGTGGATAGCTTAGAATAGGAGCACTGCTCAATTTTCTCTTCAGCTCCTCAAAGGATGCCTGACACTCGTGATCCCAATGGAAAGTCCTTTTCTCCTCGGTAAGCCTAGTAAGAGGTTTTGCGATGTTAGCAAATCCTTTCACGTACCTCCGGTAATAGGTGCAGAGCCCGAGAAAACTTCTCACCTGGTGCTTATCTCGAGGTACTGGCCAGTCGGTGATCGCTGCTATCTTCTCTGGGTCAACAGCAACTCCGTTGTCTGACACAATATGCCCCAGGTAGTTGACTTGCCTTCGGAAGAGATTACACTTCTTCGGGTTCAACTTTAGGTTCGCTGCACGCAGTCGTTCGAAGACCTTCTCCAGATTCTTCAGATGGTGAGCGAAGGGCTTTCCCAGCACAATGATGTCGTCTAGGTACACCAGGCATACTTCCCAAGAGAGACCTCTTAACACGTTTTCCATCAGCCTCTCGAATGTGGCAGGAGCATTGCAAAGCCCGAACGGCATTACTGTAAACTGCCAGAGCCCAGTGCCAATTGAAAACGCCGTCTTCTCTTTATCTTCAGGTGCCAATCCAACCTGCCAATATCCACTGCGGAGATCCAAGGTAGAGAAGAGTTTACACCCCTCTAGGGTGTCCAGCGTATCGTCATTAGGATAGCTGTCCTTCTTGGTGACGTTGTTTAGGAGACGGTAGTCTACGCAGAACCTCGTTGTGCCGTCCTTCTTCTTCACCAATACGACAGGAGACATCCAGGGGCTACTCGAAGGCTCAATGACACCATCAGCTGCCATATCCTTAATTATCTCCTCGGCGTCCTCCCGTTTGGGTAACGGCAGCCTCCGCGGGACCTGTCGGATAGGCTTCGCATCCCCCGTGTCAATCTTGTGCTGGACGATATCCGTTCTGCCCCGTGGTCCTGGGCCGATCTCGAAGACGTCATGCCATCGGATAATCATATTCTCCACTTCCTCGCTCTGTTCGGGCGAAAGGTCGCGACATGATTCGTCAACAAATCCTTTTAGCTCTTCTGGCAGTCCTCGCAGCTCGGTGGGACGACGTTGCAGCTGACGAACCACTGACGTAGCGGTTGTACACTCCCCGACCGGTGTTCCTTTCTTCAGCGTTACCGGGAAGCTGTTCAGGTTCATAAGCCGAATTGGAGTGGTAGGTCCGATCTTGATGAGAGACCTAGCAACCAGTACGCCGCGTCCAACCTCTTGTTCTTCGTGCCTTCCGGGTTCAAGTAGTACACATTGGCCCTCCGGTAAATGCCCTTCGACCGTCCCATGCGTCAGAATTTGGCTCCGTGCTGGTAAAGTGGTGTCTTCTGGTAGCAGCACTCGTGCGCTGAAGTCCTTCTCCTGCCTAAGTATGACTTCCTCGTCTCCCAGCGTCATCACACCTCTCGACATATCCAGTTTGATCCCGTATGTGATCATAAATTCAATGCCCAGTATGACATCCTCATCTATATCTGCCACGAGAGCGCGGTGCTTCAGATGTTGGCCCCCGATGAGGAAGGTGGCATCTGTCTCCCCATAGACCTTGGCTGGCTGTCCCGTGGCAGTCCGTAATGCCCAAGTGGTCGGTATGATCTTCTCAGCTGAAAGTGTCTTCGGGTTTAAGATTGTCATGCTCGCGCCGGTATCCACTAGAAGACTTCGCAGCTGACCGTTAACCATCCCATCAACGTAGAAGCTGTTCGTTCCGCTTCCTATTGACGCAACTCTGATGGCCTTCCTGGGGGCTTTGACGTTACGGGTTGGACACTTGCTTCTAGGGTGTCCAAGCTGTCCGCAGCCCCAACAGCGTATCTCCTTCTTATGGGTCCTGAGAGCATCCAACACTTTCGTCACTATGTCTTCGATGCTAGGGACCACATTAGGCTCCGCTTCTGCTGCTCGAACTCGCGCATGGCCCCGTACAGACTGTCTGACAGCTTCAAACTCCATAGCCTGAGATAATGCGTCTCCCAACGTTTTCGGCCGGGCGAGCTTCACTGCTTGTTGCGTCTCTGGGTCCCGAAGTCCATCCAGGAGTTTATCGACAGCCAGACTCTCATAGACATAGTCGGTGACCGATGGGTAGGCGTTCCTCACCAGCCGGGCAATTTCCGCTTCAAATTCCTGCAGTGTCTCGTTGTCCTTCTGGACCCTGTTTCTTAGCTGTGAGCGATGTAGCTGGTCCATGCGGCGGTGGCCGAAACGCATTTCCAGTCTTCTAATCAGTTTCCCATAGTTGGACCGCTCCGACATGGGCATTCCCTGCAGCACTCTCAAGGCGTCTCCACGCAAGGCCAGACACAACGCTGAAGCTTGGGTCTCCTGTGACCACCCGTAGATCGAAGCAGCTGTCTCGAAGAGAGTTATATAGTCCTCCCACGGCGTCTTTCCGTCGAATACTGGAATAGTGTTGTGAGCTGGTGGCGTCCCATTATTGGCGGGTAGAATGCTATTACGATGGCTGCCCTCGGAGGAACGGTCGGTGTCGTTCGTCGGTGGATTGCTCTTACGTCCCTCGAGAGCTTCCATTCTTAGCCTAATTTCGTTCACTTTTTCTCCTAGCCTAGATTCTATATCAGCTACTTTATTATTTACATCGGCTAACTTATTATCTACATTAGCTAACTTATTATCTACATTTTCCATTAACTTAGTCTCTAATGTGCCTATCTTAGACTCTAATGTATCCATTAAATCATTTTTAACAGTGCTTAACTCATTACCTAGCTTATTTTCTACATTGCCTAATTCACTTTTAACACTGCTTAATTCATTACCTAGCTTATTTTTAACAGCACCTAATTCATTTTTAAAAGTTGCAGACAACTTGCTTAAATCAGTTTCAAACAGAACGTCATCTGGATTTACCCCTAACTCTACAAAAAATTGACGTAAGCGATGTTGCAGTACACTTTTATTTCCGGAAGAATCCAGATCACGTTCTTCTAATTCTCGTTTTAAATCTGCAACTTTTAAATCCATTAATTTAAGACTTTGAGAAGCCATTTTTCATACAGTAGCCCAATAATTACAAAATAATAACAATTACACAAAATATCCCACTTCTGACACCAATTTGTTACGGGCTACTGGGTGTAAAATGGACTAAACTATTACTTAATTCAAGAATCTAATATTTATTAACAAATTAAAAAGAATACAATGAGATTATTAAAAACAACTAAATTATTAAACTAATATCAATTTATAATAACAATATTCTACTAAATGTTATCTATTTCTAAAGTAATATACAAACAATATAAGATATTGTTTATACTAAGTAACTAAACTATTTATATAAATTTGTACAAATACAATAATATTACACTATAGTTTACAATTACAAATTAACACTTACAGTTCGCTAACTAAAGTCCACCGACCGTAAGACTCTCCAAATATGACAAACTGACCCACAGTTTATTGCACTTATCACACGGCCACTAATTGTCACTGTTGCTCACTAAGCAGTTATTACAGACTGATCCTAACTCACTGTAACTCACATGCACTATCACTAGTTAATGACTGCTTATTACTACTGGCTTATTACTCACTGACTTATTATTGGCTCGGCTTATTACTGACTGGGCCGGCCGAACAGCTGGCCTTTTATATAGGCAAGGTAGATTGGGTTGGGGACACCTAGAATATTCCAGGCCGATCGAGTAGGCTCTACGACATTCTATAATCCCTTCCGCCTAATCCCATTGTTTGCCTAATCTTCTCAGCCGGTCCTCCTCCGTAACAATATTATAAAAATAGGGTACCCATAATAAGGGTGGGAATCTGGCGGTTGAGCGTGACCTAGGGACAAGTCACCTCCTTGCAGAACCGTTGTCCATGAAACAGTACAGTCTCTACCATGTACTGAACCCTGGGGTCCCATGTCTGGACCCGTTCACGGGTTGTAGTGGTACAGGTATATATATGTATATCAGTTATTAAGAACGTATAGTTATAATTAATAATATAAAAATAAATTAAAATTGTAACTATGGGTACAATTTTCTTCTCTGTTGAAAGTTTTTTTAAATATATTTTTTCTTTCATTGTATATATGATTTTCTATAGATACATTTAAATTTATCCAAGTTTTTAAAGTTTGAGACTGGTCGGTTTGGTACTGCATATTACTATTGTGAATTGTAGCAAATTATATAAGAAATAAATATTTAACAAAAAGGGACCTGATCCCGGAATAAAATTATTTTTCTATTGTATTTTAAGTGAACTTTATGTTACCAATGTTGATGTTAATGATGTACTGCAATTAGAGTAATTTTTCAGGGAACCCACACTGTTTAAATAAGTATGCAAAGATACATTAAATTTTTTTAATGTAAAATAATATACAAACTAATCACTAAAAATATTATTGGAAAACCGCGTTGTACTCTGTATCTTAAAGCAGGCTTCTATTTTAATCTAATCGTAAGTAATGTTTTTCTGTTTCTATTTTTTTGTTTGTTAGAATTTTAAATTAATAATAATTTATTTTAGTATTCTTTCCTTCTTGTATGGCGTGATTTTGTTGTTATTAAATTATTTTTATACAAAAGTTCAAATAGATTATTTATAAACAAAACGCGCACGTAATAGTTTTCAAAAAACTTCTTTAGAGTGCGATTTTTTAGTCTTTATACTTTACCAATACTCATTTAATAAAAATATTATTAACAATAATTCCACAATTTCGGCACTAATTGAACCATTGAGAGCTATCACAAGGACGTAACGATTGAAAGAATTGTGGCCCACATTCAGTGAACATGAATTTGCCACCTTAAAAATAAGAATTATGTTCGGAATACTTTTTACGATCTTACGATTTTTACGATATGACAAAACATATGTTATATGTTATTAACTGATTATATCTATATATTACATGTTACCCCGATCTGTGACTTATATAAGAATAAGTGAAGTTAATAACCTCTTACACGGTAGTTTGTTTTCCCAAGATTATTATTTTTAACTACCAACAATATATTTTATATTAGACAGCTATAAACGTTTTACTCAGTTATTAGAATAGTGTATGAGAAGAGATATAATATACTTATCAGAATGGTGATAAGTTAAAACGATGATTATCACAACAAGGAATTTGTCTTCAAGTTTCCAAGAACGTCAAATTGCATTCTAAAGATACCAATAAAGGTTTCTTAAGATAGCATTTCGATTCAGTTCAACTTTATAATGTAAAACTGTAATTATTTACATATTTACGTACGTACATACGTATATAAATCTTACGGCATATGTGTATACATGTATGGCCCTATTAGAAGGGAAGAGGAACGCGAATAAGACGTACCAATGCGAACCTAGCCTATTCTAGGCCCACACTTGATAAACCGATATGATATGGGAGGGAGGACCCAGAACACCAATGGAAAAAATGTAGTGTACAAGAAGAGCAAAACGAATAGCCAATATATATGGCAATTTAAAAAGAACCAGCTTTGGTAGCTGAATTGAGTTAGTGAGGACTCCATGTGATTTTTAAAAGTCCGGAATTGGAAGGCTGCCGCAATAAACAGAGAGGACTGTCGGAAAAGAATCGAAGAGGCCAAGGCCCATTGATGGGCTGTAGAGTCATGATTGAAGCAGATATGGTACGTATATGGTGTATGGTTAAAACTTTAATGGCGTTAAAAGCTATGAAAAGGAGTTAGAGAATATGGAGGTGGCACCGTACCGACATATTACAGTTAGGTAAATGTTTTATAATTTAGTATTTAGCTAGTCGAGATTTCAGGTTTTTCATGTAATCGGATATCGTTATGCATTATAGAGTCTTTGTATAGAACAGTTGTTCCCAACCTTTTTTATACTACACCCTCCTGTTCAAATAAATGCCTTCCACGCCCCCCCCCCTGTTAAAACGAAAGCCTCCAACACCCCCTTCCACAAAATTTGTTTGAGTTATAGGAAAAAAAACAACAAGTATTACAATAAAAACAAACCATTTACTGTCACAAGATACAACATTATTAATTAAAATAAAGAAGTACTGGTAAGAGATATATAAACAAAAACTAAGAAAAAATGTTTTATTTTCAACTGGTCTCGCCCCCACCCCCTCCCCGACTTCATGACCTCCTTATCTTCATGACTCTCAGGTTGGAAACCTGTATAGAACAAACTATATTGAAGAGGTTGCTAGGTTTGAAACTAGAGGGTTTGAGTGAGAATAAAGTTTGTAATGAAAATATTGATATCGGCTTCGGGCCAAATCAGCAACAAATGGGACATTAAGGTTATTATGGGTTACTTCGTAACAAAGTAAGGAGCATTGAGGATTTTATGAAGGATTTTGGATTGTTTACTAATGTTGAAAATATCAATGTCAAATTTCTCTAGAATGGGGCGAGAATGAATATACCCTTCCAGTCCCAGAGACTTTGATTCTTTTGTTGAAGGACCGCTGCCAACCAACAAACAGGAGTCGAGGGTATCCAGATGCTATCCGAATTCAATAAGCAAGAGATGCTATCGTTATCGTGCGCTCCGGGCGAGGCGCCAAGATCCAAGATACTCGCCCGGGTCTCATTTCGTTAATCCTCCATCGCCCTGAGCCAATCGGCCTACAATCATTATAATTTATGAAAATATTCATTAGCGCCGACCTCCTCAGACTCTAGACGTTTAAGCTTCTTATAGAACAGGAGATCCTATCGCTTCCTACGAATATGCTTGTCGTTTTCTTCTTGTCACGCGGTCGATATCTGTTACCGTTCCTATGATTATCGCACATGTCGGAACGATTCTGTTTACATAGTCTCTCGGATGAAAAGCGTCCCTGACGAGGACAAAAGCAGAACCAGCCAGAACAGTTATAGTTAGATAACCTGAAGGGATATTAAAAGTGCTCGGCAGCGACTTTTTCCAAAAGTCAATTATGCGGAATAATTCACCGGCGAGTTTCGGTTGGGATTCTTTGATTTTGAAGATCGATGGGAATCATCCTGATAATATTCCACTTTCCAGACAACTTGTTGAACAAAAAAACATAACATTTTGGCTATATGACGCTTATCCCCCATTTGACATATATATTTCCTATTCTGGTATCTCTAAACTTGGACATTTATAACTACAAAACACATCATTTTGACTATTATATAAATAAATTCATTCATTTATTCATCCTTGGCTCTACAACCTAGTGCCGGCCTTGGCCTCTTCTAGAAAATTCGCGCTAATCCCTGTTCCACCAGCTTCTATTGATAAATAGTATTAGAATATAAATTTCATAGAACAATCCAATTAGGCTCTAACTTAGCAGTATTAAAAGAAAATACATCGTTTCTCCATTGAAATTTTGAGCATAATTATTAAACTCGGTACATAATAGTAGGAAGAGACCCTCATTTGTGTGTCCCAACGTTTGTTACCACACCACCAGTGATTAAAAGCCAGCTTAAAAGTCATAACATAAAACATTAGACTAATAGAGAAAGTTGTACTTTTTCAGTAAAGTTTATTGACTTCTGATTTTCAACATCTCTCAAGATATTTTCTTATCAAAACGATCCCTTTTACTATTAACATTTTGAAGATCACTTAAGAAATATTTCTAAAGAAATATGTGTAATAATATATTAGAAACACATATAAAAAATTCTTTTTCAGTTTCCAAAAAGTTGAGAAATCTCACATGATGAGGAATACATTGTAACAATAGCCTTAAGATGTATATAACTAAAGCCACCAAGCCAAAAAATATAAGAGACTTAAGGCCTCAAAGATCATTTCCTAGTTTCAATTAAAATATGGAATTAACAGATTAATTGATTAAATAATAAAATACCAAAAATTCCTAACTGTATAAGATTTGTTTTTAAATAATAATGTCCAATAAAAAAAAAACATATATTGAAAAACCAATCGAACTGTAATAAAAAAAATTAAAGGGTATAGTCGAGTATTGACACTTCGACCATTGTCACTCAAAATGTGCCCTTTTTAAAACAAATTTTCCTTGATAAAAAATATGTTTATGCTACTGTCGAAATTTTCATAATAATTATTATATTATATATAAAACTTCATCACTGCATAATCTAACAACATATTAAAAGATATATATAAATTTCAGAAATTAAACAGTACATGCTAATATTTAAAATTACCGAAAACCGTAATTTCCAATATATCTAGATGTTGAAAAATTATAATAATAATGTTGATTGATGTGTTGAAACTTGCATTGAAAAACACAATAATTAAAGCATTTAATAATAAAAATAAGGTCTTTATTTATTCTTTGACAAGCCCCTTTAGAATAACAAAACAAATAATAAAGTCTTAAAATTACCGTAATAAAATACCTCACAGTATAAACAATACATGTTAAAAAAAGCCATAAACTTGTGCTCCTAACCCAGACTATACATTGAAAACAACAGGTTATCTGCCAGTGATATGTGTTAAAGGGAACATTCTAAGAGCTTCTACTTAGAACGTGACTTGTGTCTGGAGTCACTCTAACAAAATCACGTTTCACTATCATTCTATTACCTTCTATCTTTGTCGATTTGCAATTTTAAGTAGTTTTTAAAATATGTGATGTGGACGATAAATGATATGTGCAGCTACTAAACTATAAATCGGTGGGTAGTGCAACTAGTTAATCTGGCGTGAATAAATAAAAGTAATAACGAGTTAATCACTTGTTACTTTTTACAGTAAATTGGAAATTATATGAAAAATAATATGTACGATAGTTGAAGAAAAAATTAAGATACATGTTTCAATAAGCATGTGTCGTGAAACGAATAATAGTTAAATGCTTATGTTGCATTATTATTAGTTGACCGTATAAACATGGAAAGGAAGATGGTCCAGGGGAGGTCAAAAAATGAATTCCTTAAATACTGATAAGCTAGATTTGAAGCCGACGTGTTGATCAACATTGCAGGGCTTGTACTGTAGGTCACAAATTTGGTGGTGAACCCAAAATTTAAAAGTTTAGAGCAAAGCATACTTCCGGTTTATCAACTTTATTTTAAATTCAATGTGTTAATCACAACTAAGTCAAACTATCTAATACTAAATTTAAAAATAATTAATAATAGTTAATAATTAAAAATAGTTTATATTTAAATTTATTTTCTAGCGCAATTTTGTTAAATTAATAATTATTAAATTCTGTTTTTTCTTGTTTTTTGAATTTTTATTCTTATCCTACTCTACAACCCGCTTTAGCGAGTCTTGTCCACCGTTAACCAGGACTGTCAGTTGTCTCTGCTGATTGCTTCATAAAACTGTTTCCAGTTTCTAATCCCCAACAATGCCCTGGCATCTTCAGCCACTTTGTCACACTACCTCAGATTTGTCTCTTCAAGTGCAGTGAAGCTGTACATCTAACTCGTATCTATTTAAAACATGGACAGCAATGGGAACCCTGTCCGATTTTATGAACTTACTATATTCATTCATTTATAGAGGTCTTTCAAGGCTTGATTAGTTCTCCACCTCCTCTCTTCGTCTTCCTTGATAGGCCCCAAAATTCTTCGAAGGACTTTTCAGTCGAATCTGATTCTTCTTCAGAACCTAGCACTCTGACACGTAGATGATACCGGGTGGACCAACTATTACCGATCAGATTTTTTGTCGAGCTGTAGAAATTCAATCAAATTAACAGTCATTGGTAAGCAAACCTTTCGCTTAATTTCGTCGATTTAATCATTCTTTTATTTAATTAGGGTACCGAGATAACCTAGCACTTTGGCCTTCTCAACATTCTTCTCCCTAATACAAATCATTTTTCCAACGCTATTTTCAGTTGCGTAGCACAAAACTGTGGACTTATCTTGAATAAACTCTAAACGAATTTCTTTCGAAGCTCTTTCCACACTGAATAAAGATTCGGTCATGGTTTGGTCCGATCTTCCTTTACCCACAACATATTCCGTATTAGCCACCAATCCTTCACTGTATGGTTCGGCTGAAGGTGAAATCACTTATTTGGACACCTGATTTTTTTTTAAAACGGTTTACAGGCAAGATTGAACAGCGAACACGCGAGTCCATCTCCCTGACGGACTTCTTTATAAAACATGAGCTCTTTAGAAAACTTTGATAATACTTTTACAAGGCATGTAACATTGGTCAGTCATATTTAGGAATTGGACTAGATGATTCCGATAAGATTTTAAATAAAGCCATTCTTTATTACTAACACGGCTTTATGATCAATTAATGAAATATAAACTGCAAATATTCTTTCGCCTTTGTATGAATGTTGGATTGTTTTTTTACAAAAACCGATCTGATATCTCCCTGTTCATTCCACTGTCAGTTGGAATCGTCTTTAATGTAATACACCTGACAGTCTTGTAGATGGTGGGTAAAAGGGCTATCCCTTTATAATAATCTATGCCCTTATCTCTCCTGCAGATTTCCTCCCGATCATCGTTCACTGTCATCATATTCACTTTTTAGTCTATCATCAATTTTTTTAGTAAACTTTCCTTGTACCTCCTCATGATTATTAGAGATAAAAAAATTATATTTCTTTAAGAGAGTGCGAATGGCATTTTAACGACAGAGATGTTTTTCTCAAGCTGGCTTTTATGAGTTAATGATCCGAGTTAATATTAGCTTGTTAACCTTCTATGTTCTCGCATCAATTAAGTTTGAGGCGTGTCTAGAGCTTATTAATACGTAGTTTATCAGATTGTCCGTGATGCCATCATTATACTTCCATGTTCTTTTACGGAGAAATAAGCAACTGCCAAATATCATGGTGTTATATGCTTAAAAAACTAATTAACCTTTGGCAGTTGAAGTTTGTATCACCACGTGGACATCTCTCAAGGAAGCTTTCCATTTCTCCATAACAATTTTTTTTCATTTATAACATTATAACTACTAACATTACTTTAATTTATATTTATATCTTCAATACCAAATTTACAAAGATTTTTTTCTTAATCATACTCTTAACTGAAGAGAATTACCACTTCAGGTTTTTCAAATTTAAACATAGATATAGTATTATTTAAACACTAGTAGCCAACAGACCTATAACCATACCTATAACTTGGCATGTTTGCTTGGAAGAGGGAAAAATTACATACGCGATAGGAATTATCGTGTAGGTGTGCAGAATTAAAAATTGTCCTTATATTTTTTTACTTGTGTACGATTTGAGCATTAAAAACCGATATAAAAAAAAAACCCAAAACTGTTTGAAAATAATTGAAAGTCATAAATTAATCATATACTGATCGCAAAAAAAGAAAGATAAATACGAAAACAATCTTCTCATATTTAATCATTCCCGAGGGGTTGAGGAAAAAAATATTTCACGATGAAAAATTTATTATTATTATAACATAATTATATTGGTTTAATATATTATATAAGAGAAGTATTATATGTTTACCCTTGTTGTATCCTCACCTTTTTCCTCGTACTACAACAAATTCTGGTTGATTTTCAAGCTAGTAAGTCAGATAACACAGTTCATTGCTATTCATTTAAAATCACTTTATGCTGATCAGGCTAATTTGAGGGTAATATCGTGAACATCAAAATGAGTATAACCAAAGTACTCTTCTACAAAACCGTTAAAAGTTGTCTCAAAGTTGTGCTAAAACCAATCTTTTAATAGCCACAGCTGTTTCAAAGGTCTAGAAGAGATGTATTTTACTGAAATTTATTATTGGAGATATTATTTTTCCGTAATTCAAAACCCCTCACACATCTATACTATCTTGCAATTCAGATCCTCTATCCAATCCTAGGGTCCAAGATCTCGTCTTTCGAACTTTTACATTCGTTTCCACAGAACCAAATCATTCAAGCGTTCCTTTCTCCCCCTATCGACCACATTTTGATCTCTCTCCTACCCGGTGTCCGCCATGCTTCGTCCTTATCCACATTCAAACCCATATTTTTCTTACATCTCAATTCCCAAACCGATGCTCTCTAATCAGTTATAATTAATAGCTCATATCCATCAGATGTAATGGGTGATTTACTGCCAATTTTTCTTATCATATAGCGATGTTAATTTTATACATTTTACGTTCTTTTATTTATGTATTTTTTCAAATTAATTATTTTCATTTGTAGATTTCTTTTTCTTGTAGATTATAGCTATTTACAAGTACTTATGTAAATACTGTATTGCTTTTATAATGCGACGAGGACATTTTCTCTTCATCTAGGAATTGAGTACAACTAGACAATTGAATGACATAAAAAATATACGATAAACTAGTATGATTCAGGGCTAAAGATTTAGAAGATTCTCATAATTAAAATTATATATAATATATTAATACTGATTAGCTAGACACTTTCGTGGCTAAAACGAACATCAGAGATTCTAAATTATTTTTTAATGACCGTGGTAATCACCCAACCAATATTATTTCTTATTTCACGGAAATATTAAAAACACGCGCCCGTCAACAAATATTGATTATTTTGAGAGGTTTCATTTTGGAATGTGGACTCGGGAACTGTTGATATATTTGTTTCCCTTTAAAAACTAGGTTTTATTTCAATTCATCTGTATTAAAAGGAATGTATATTGATATTAAGTTAATATAAACGTACAGCTAAATTAATAAATTAATTTAAGAAACCGGTTTTACTCGATTTATTTATTATTTTGTAAAGTTCCTCATTCTGCCATTTGTGGTCGGATCTATTCATGTCTGGATCCTTAAAATATGGTAAATGGACAAATTTGAATACATTAATTTGTATGTAAATGTTAAACATATAATTAATTTATCAGATAACATAGCCAACGTCCCGATTTTTCATTAATAATATTTTTTTAGTTTTTTAGTATAAATCGTTTCCTTGTCTTACACTAAATAACTAATATTGGATATTTAGGAGAGAATATTGTTTTCTCACTGAATTGGTAGAGCTAATTATTATCGTTGATGCCGTATCTACTGCTTTTTAGAAAAAATAATATTGCTCAGCGATTTTCCTTGACATAGAGAAAGCATTTGATACTGCCTGGAACAATTCCAGAGGGCCTACTCTGGAAAATAAAATCTCACTTATTTTCAACTAACATAATCTTTTTTCCATTACAGGCTATTCTTTATTTCCTGAATAAAAAAACCAGGACCGGTTTAAGCCCTATTTTCTACGCCCTTTACAGTTTTGATATGCCAGAGCACTCTTGTACCACCATGTATCTCTTCGCTGACCTTATAGCCATTATTGGCCTCATAACCTTACACAATTGGCAAAACAAAGTAAACGCCATAAAAGCGATTCTACGAATGCGTATGAGAATCGATCCTTGTAAGCTTCGCTCTATGGAAAGCTTCGTATTCAGGAGTCAAATTTGGTACCTTCTAAAAACCACGTACGTTATCTCGGACGATAATTGGACAAAAGTCTTACATACATACAGAATTAAAAAGACAAGTCGCCACAAATAACCGTTACATCATCTGGATTACAGATCTTCATTTGGATTACGAAACAAACGACTAATCTACAACGCTATACGTATTCCTATTTGGAAATAAGGAACAAATCTTTGGGGTTCAGCAAAACACGCTCTAATACACAATATACAAACAGCACAATTGCAAATTCTAAGAAAAACTGTTAATGCTCCTTGGTTTTTTTTGAGTCACGATGTACACAACGACAAGAACGTACCACAGTGAAATTATACATTCACAGCCAATGCTGTGGTTAATTTATTAAAGTCACTAATACGTTTAATTTAATATTTCACACGTATATCATCGGCGCTCAGAAAACGTCCTCATGTCTCGTTCCTGTGACACCTTCTCCCACCTCAGCACCCAGCCTCACTTTATAATGGCCAACCTAATTCATCCATCTTATAATGGGCCCTCCTTTATTTCTCTTTCCAATGTTTCAATTTTCCGAATGATGATGCCGACACTTTTTGGGCATCCTATTTCCTTCCATCCTTTTCGCATGTCCACCAGACCTCACCCACCTCAGTCTCATGATTCTGATGAGTTTCACTATTTTCACTTTATTATTTTATGGTTAAGTAAATATAATTCATTGATAACTAATAATAAAAAACGATAATATAAAATGACAGTCATGCCGTCAGTAGAAATAGTAATTATCTTCTTATTTAATATGATTAATATGTAATTCTACTTAAGTTATCTAATTTCTAGTAAAAGCTTCCGTTTATTCTCTGGTCCTTGAATTCAGTACGGAGCTAGACAATTAATCTGTCCGGCCCTAGAATGTTAGTAAGTAATGATAATTTAGCCGGGATTGAATATGTAGGGAGCGGTTCCCACAAGAGCCAAGGATGAGGAACTGCCGGGGGATATAGAGAGGTACCTGGGATCGGGCTCAACAATAAGAGAATACATTAGGTGCTACGTGCGGGGCATCCCAGGCCCGTCGGCGAGCTCCCATCAATACACATCACCGCGCTCCCTCCTCCCTAATGGAGTGCAAAGTCCGAAATAGTTCGGATTGTCTTAATGCAGGAGTTGGCTATGCGAATTATAGTCACCTACAATTATGGTCAGCCTTTATTAATATGGAACCTATCTATCTAACGGCGCTATGGTCCTTGCAGGACCTTGGCCTCCTCAGTGATCCCCCTCCACTCCAACCTGTCTTCGGCTGCCCTTCTCTATCTGCCGACACCCAAAGTCCGAAGGTACTCCTCCAACGAATTCTAGGTCTCCCACTGCTCCTCCTTCCACCAGGGTGTCTCTCCATCATCATTTTTGGTAGTCTACCTATTCCATTCTTCTTTCTCCTTCCAGTCTCCGATCAGAATGAGGCTGGGCGATCTCCTACCAGTCGTAAAACGCGACGAAAAGGGGCACTGTATGAGGCCAACACCCCCACCTGCACAAACTTAAGCTCAAAAACCTCATATGGAACCTACATGATAGAAAAACTCATGCTTTTAAAATATTGACATTTAGCACAGAAAAATAAGACCAGATTAGCCACCGGCTGTTAACGGCAAAACTTCTAATTACTAATTATAAAAATGAGACAGTAAAGTGTAACCAGCAGAAAAGAACAGGTATAAATAACTGAATAGGTGACGAATGGTCATGGCCAAATATCAGTGGAAACACGTTCTCAGAAACACTGATACAGTTCACAATCGATACTATAGTACCGTCGATTTACTATTCAATATTAGTTTGCATAGTATAGTGAATAATATTCAATATTATATGTATTTTAATTATATTACCACCTTCAGGCTGGCCTGACAGGACAGTGCCTTTTTGCTTGGGTGTTTGTCTTAGTCCAGACTCGCTGCGATATCCCTCTCGTCAACGTTGGCAGATTCCGAGAAGTATTTAAATTCCCAAGAAGTATAGTACCAATAACTATTTTTTTAAGTAGTTTAAATACGTAAATTGATCAACATTCTGGAAGAAGATCTGTCAGGAGGTTCATTTATTTAGCTATTAGCTTCAGGGCCGAGTTTTATATACTTAGTTTTATGTTGGTATATAATCAGCCCACTGCACACAGCTTCTTCGATTATTATATGGAACTTTGAACAACCTCATTTAAGGCTATATTAAGGCTTATGCAAACTATGGCCTAGTTTTAATCAACTCTTTGCTCCAATTTTAAGAGATAAATTTAGTTTAAACTTATATTGCACACCTATGATGCTTCATGCTGCGTGATTTGAATCAGGTGTGCAAGCTTTGCTAAAGTTCCAAATCCACGCGGTTCTTCGTAGAGAATTAATGCAATCAGACGCTGTTAGGAAATCTGAAACAAGAACGTGTGTGGGTTGTCATTTTATGCTCCAAAACCTTTTACAGTGTTGGGCGGAGCTCGTTTATTTGATATCTGCTAAACTAATCCTTCTAAATCTAGGCTAATATTTGCCAGTTACTCACTCAGAAAATGGGAGGAGATACATAAAGAGGAAATTAGATAGCACTTTATAGGTATATTGCAGATTGTTATTACTACAATAAGTTACACGTGATTTGGTTGTAGTTTTCGACCCCACTATTTAGCAAATTAATATTTTGAATTAATTTGAATATTAAATAAGAGCTCAGAAGTAATAGATTATTATGTATCCTTGAAATTTTAATTACTTTTATTTTAAATATTCTCTTAAATTGCCACGGCCTTCAGCGAAATACATAACATCAACGAGAATAATAAGTTCACTTTAGAAAATGAAGCTGAAGGAAGTATTCTGTTCCTGGACGTGAGAGTACTGAAGTTTATGCGGGCTACTCAGTGTACAGAAAACCTAACCAAACAGACCGATATTTGAATGCCGTCTCATATTATAATCTGCACAAAAGCATGAAGTAATGAGAACATTAATGAAAAGATCTAGCAGAATTTCTAAACCGACATATTTGAAAAAAAAATGAAAAATGGATTCCAGGAAGAAACGATAAAGAAGGAGTTGAAAAAAGCCCGAAAAACAAATCATCATGAAAGAAAAGAAGACAAATTAGTAATAAAGAAAGCGGTGATTCCATATAGTTCAAAATAAGGACAATTTACGCCACTTACAGAAAAATAAGTCAGGTTTTGCGTAGTGCAAAAGATGACCTAGGTTTCAGGACACCAAGAGTCTAAAGCATTCCATGTTCCTGTGGGAAGGAGTACATTGGACAAAAAGGTAGACTAATGTGTACAAGACTTGCAGAACATATTAGAAGCGTAAAGAAGATGTATAGCAAGTCATCAGCATTGGAAAAACATTTTTGTACACAAACCATGTTATTGAATTTGACAAAATTATAATATTTAAAAAGTGTAGTGGCGCGACAGAAAGAAGGATATTGGGGGCGAAAGAAATGGTAAAGCACCCTGAAAATGTCAACAGAGAAGATGGGTATAATCTATGTAAATTGTAGCTCTCAAACCTACCAGTGGCCAAGAAGAACCCAAAAAACCTGAATGAAAAGACAACCCAAGCAGATGTCAACCAGTCGAGGCCCATCCAATCAGAGAACACCCGATCGGAATCCAGCCAATCAGAAAGCATCCAATCAGATCACTCGAAGAATAGGCTCCGTCCCCGGACTCGGAAAGCTGTTAATACCGAAGCAGAGGAAAACATTTTCAGGCTCAGATTAAGCCCCGAGGAAGCTTGCAGTATGGCCATCGAAACGTCGGGAAAGAATGTGACAACGCGGTCGAAACCAGAAGACACGTAATGAACGGATTACTTTTATTTGTTAAACTCCTTGGAGTGAGCCACAGTCTATTAAGTTCTCCTTTGTACTCGTATACGCGTGATACCTGTTGCAGCTGTATTGCACGCTTTCGTTTGTCACATACGGTTTAATTAGTGGTTCGTGCTAATTATAAAGTTTAGGTAAAAGGGCTCAACTGTTATGTGTTGTAAATAATGATATGAGTTTTTTCAAGTGGTTTTTCCAGAATACGTTTTTGTTAAAAATATAATTTTAAATCGGCTGTGGAAACTATTTAGTAATCCATATATTAAATCCCGATAGCGCTGATTAATGTTCTGTTATGGGATCAATATCATTCCTACCATCATTTAGAAATATGATTAAATTATTTTTTCCGAATGTTCTTCATCCACCCTTTAATCTACCCATCGCCATTTACGGTAGGTACACCAAGAACTACCACTATTTTGACATAGTTTGCTTAGAAGCAGAGAGGTCTGTTATCTAAAAGTGACGACAGTTTGATAATTGCGCAAGCTATTGTCTGATTGGTCGCATAAACAGTTTTATCTGTCACCAAAGAGTGAAACAATCTGATTGAGCTGGAAAGGTCAGTGAGGTGTTTCGACACCTGGCTTTCTCGGAGATCATCTTATCTTTATATGTGCCTATTGTCTCTCGGTGATTCTATCAAGTTGACATTTTGCCGCTAACATCTCACAAATGTTATATACTCCTCTGTTTAAATAATAAATATCTTTTATGTTTCTTTTAGGTTTTATGGGTCTTGTAAATGCCCAGCAACAAAATGTGTGACAACATACCTGCCTTAATAAGAAGCCATCATCATGTATTTGCGGTGTTTTGTTTTATGCGTTCGTTCGTTCGTTTTATGTAACTTTAGGCTGCTATGGCCAATCGGATAATGTTACAATGGGAGTCCTAAATCTTGTCTATTCAGATGTAGTTAAGAAGGGGATTTTAACAAGTACCTGATAACACACAAGCTCAGGACCACCATTTTACGCTACTTTCGAAGAACAGCATAATTTAGGATTTTTACTCCCTATAAAAAGTTTTAGGCCACCAGCCAGACCCATCTTCGTTAAAAATTTTATAAACTACATGCTTTCATAAGATACATTTTTGTTTAACCAGGATTTAAGTCATGTAGTGAACAGAAGAGAATAATTAGTTCAGGTTCTTTTATCAATTTAATAGATTTTATTGTTTAAATAATAAAGGTACAATGAGATAAAGTTTATTATTAAAATCTAATTGGTAGTAGAATCCATCAAAAATAATAGGGTGTATAAAAAAAAAACGACCGTTTTTCAACCAAATATTTGTATTATTATTTCATTGATATAAAAGACCATTAATACTCAAAGTATAGTTCGCTGTTATATACCGTCATTAGACATCTGCAAGCCAATTGCTGGATCCCACACTGATACCATTCCTTGGGATGGCTGTCAAAGGGCTTTTGGACCACAATTTCAACTTCTGCAAAATTATCAAATTTTTTCCCTTGAAGAAAATGGGCTATGGATTGAAACAAATAGTAATGAAAAGGTGCGAAGTCTGGACTAAATGGGGGATGAGATAGGAGTTCGAACCTATGAAGTTCTTTAAACTTTTCATTAGTTCGACAGGAAGTGTGAGGAATAGCATTATCTTGTTGGACTAAAATTGCTTTTTCAGTTTATCAAAGCAGGAGAACTACGCATACAATCTTTCCAGTTGTTCGCAGTAGAGTCCAGAATTCCCAGAGTATCGATCAGGAACAGATCGTGAAGAATAACTCCAATAATAACAAAAATTCCAAAAAAACACAAAGCATGGATTTTTTAAATTGCCCCCTTGCAGCAAAGGAAAAATGTCTAGAAAGCAGTTTAATCGCGACCTAGACATTGTTCACGGGTATTCGGATTTTGCCAGTAAACCCACTTTTCATCACAGGTGACCATCTTCCGTAAAAATCTCATAGCAGAAGAGTTTTTCAATAAATGTTCACTAATTCTCCTTAGCTGATTGCTGGGGAGTAAGTTTGTGAGGGACTCCCCAATTGAGCGTAGATGTAGTAACCGTATCTTTTGACATACCGGGGTACTCATTTGCAAGTTCGGTGTACTTGTGGATGAATTTGGCTCAACAGCTTCCTGCAGCACCTCATCAATATCCATTAACGGTCGCTCGGAGTCCTTCTTCTTTTCCAACGTCCTTTCTCCACTACTAATTTTTTCAAACCAAAGCATCTTAGTGCTCTGGTCAAGGACAGCTTCTCCTTCATATTTAACAATTTTAGGAGTTTCTTCAGCGGCTGTTTGATTTTCCGTTAATACCTTAAAACGACGAGAACACTACGTCGTAGGACACTATCATCTTTCTTCTTTGAAACATATAACTAAACTGAGTTTTTTGAAGAAGACAAACCGTAGAGAATGCACTAAATGGATTTTCAAGTATTGGTAGGTATGAAAATATTTACAGTCTTTTGAAATCTTGAATTAAAAAAACGGTAATTTTCGTACGCACCCTATTAATAATTCAAAAGTACTCGCAGGTTGGTAGGTAATGTTCGATATTTTTTTCTCTACTTCAAGAACTCAGTGTATCAAAGACCAATGATATTTTTTTTTAAATCCATCCGAGGTAGAAATAAATTAAATTGAATTATTTTTGTAAATGAATAATTATGATTAAGAGTTTATCATATTTTTCATAACATTCTTCTTTCTATTTAATTTATTATATCTTAGAAGGTTTAGTTACTAACATTAGATTAGTTACACTCATTGATATTTTTTGTAATGCTTTCTTAATTTTTTTTTTACGAAAAGGGCTTAAAGACCACGCGAATATCCATAACTAATGTTTCTTCTTCATCCGTTTCCTCTTTTCCCATATATCCTTCATTTGCTTTGCGTGCCTAAGTTTTCTCTCCTCAGACCACGCAAGACCCTTTTTGGGGCGGTTTTTTCCCACAAGAACCTTTATTCCCTGTAGCGTCCTTCTGTATTCATCTCTGTCAAAACAATCCCGGTCTGTTAGTCTCACTTGGTCCATATCAACCTTAAGTTGTATGAAATATCCTGTTGCATTTTTGTGACAGTGGATTCGGGCAAAAATTTTATGGTTCAGTCTTTCAGGATTCATCCTCATAATGTATCCATAGAACCTTAGCCTTCCCACCCTAACATCAGTTTCTAAGTATGTTGTTTCCTTAAAAATTTCTTCATTCGACCTCAACCTGTATCCTTCAGGTGTTCTCCTAGGTCCGTAGATTCTTCTGAGAGGTCCGTAGATTTTCAGAAGCCTCTCTAGAATGGGAAGACGACTGTGTAACTGGCTTGATGACTGTGTTATAGTGTCGTATCCTAGCTTTAATAGATAGGTTCTTCTTGTTGTAAAAATTACTGGTGGCGAAGGTTATTTTCTCTAATTTGGCAACATTCTCCTTAAAACCTTCTCCATCCGACCCATTGATGCATATGATTTCTCCAAGGTATTTAAATCTCTGCGTCACTTTAATTTTCCCGTATATAGTTTCAACCTTTTTCTTCTTAAAACCCGAGTTTGTGGTCATAAGTTCCGTTTTCTCAAAAGATATTTGTAAGCCTGCTTTCCTCGCTATTTCCGAGAGGGTGTTTATTTGAGCAATCGCCTCTTCTTCTGTCTCTGCTAAAAGGGCAAGGTCTTCCGCATATGCAAGGCATTTAACTTTGACATGATTGTTCTTAGTCCCTAGGGTTGCACCTGAATTGTTGATTTTCCAAAGATCCTTCATGATCTTGTCCAGTATCACGTTAAAAAGCACTAGAGACAAACCGTCTCCTTTTCGAGTCTCGTTTTGATCTGAAATGGTTCACTTATACTTCCCTGGAATTTAACTTTAGATTCAGTCCCTGATATCGTTAGCCCTATCAATTTTCTAGTCTTCTGGTCAATCCCGTTTTATTTTAGTACTTCAAGTAGCGTTTTCCTATCTACTGAATCATATGTATTCTTAAAGTCGACGAAAGAGATAAATAGGTTCTTTTTACTTTTAGTCCTGTAGTGTTTGATTAATAGCTTAAGGCTCAAAATTTGTTCCTGACAAGATCTATTTTTCTGAAATCCCCTTGGTATTCTCCGATTTTGGAGTCTACTTGTGGGTATAACCTGTTTGGTAAAGCTTTTGACAAAATTTTGTAGATGACCGGTAGTAGGGTGATTCCCGTGTAATTATTCACATCAGTTTTATCTCCCTTTTTGAGTAACGGGTGTATCAAGGCTGTTTTCCGTTCTTGGGGAATCTTTTCCTCGCTCCAGACATCCATCATCAGCTCCATGATTATCTTTCTGAAATCACCCCCAGTCAACTTCCACATCTCGGCAAGCACACCGTCTTCTCCTGCCGCTTTGTTGTTCTTTAGGGACGCGTTGATCTCATCCAGTTCTTCATCATCTGGTGGATACGATTCCGCTTCTGGGGGGGGGGGGGGTGTTATCGATCGTTGTCATTCTTTCCCCAGGTTCTTCACAGTTTAGCAATTCCTCAAAATATTTCGCAAAGACGTTACAGTTTTCTTCACTGGTCTATAATAAGGTTCTATCCTTCCTTCTAAGCATTAGCCCAGAGGGCGTGAAACCCTTGATTTTCTGTTTGCAAACTTTGTAGAAGAGGCTAGTGTTATTCCTTTTGAAGTTTGGCACTACTTCAGACAGTTGGTTATTGAGGAACTTTCTCCTTGTTTCCCTCAGGATTTTGTGAGCGAGCTTTCTTTCTACCATGTATTCCTTGTGGTTTTCCTGCGTTTTGTTCTGGTTCCACTTTTTCCACGCCTTGAATCTATTCCGGATAGCCCCCTCGCACTCGATGTCCCACCATTCCTTTCTCGTGGGTTTTCCTCCCGGAGCAATTTTTTCAGCAAAGTCCACCATGTTCTTGGTGGCTTCCTCCCAGTTCTGTGGGAGTCCCAAGTTTTTCCTAAACGTTTCCCTGTTAGTTTTGACTACGTTTTCCCCGTCTATTCTTCTAATTTTGCAACCGTTCCCGAAATGACGCTTTTTAGCGGGAATCATCTTAATTTTGATTTGTGACAGCTAGTGATCCGAAGTTACGTTCACCGCTTCTCTCACCTTAACTTCTTGGATTTCTCTAAAGGACTTTCTGGGAATGGCTATGTGATCTAACTGAAATTCCCCAAGGTGATTGTTCGGGGAGACCCATGTCTATATCTTGCAGGCTTTCGTCTTGAAATAGGTTGACATTATCCTTAAGTCAGCTTTTTGGCATAGTCCGACTAATCTCTCGCCATTCCTGTTCGTCCTAGTGTGTGCCGGGTATTTTCTCACCGCTTTCCTGTATTTCCTTTCTTTTCCTATTTGCGCGTTGAAATAGAATCTTTACATATTTTCGCGGTATTTTGCTTACGATCTCCTCTAGGTTTCCCCAAAACGCCTCCACCTTTTCCAGGAGTGTTGAAGTTCTAGAACTATTGCTGCTAAAGTCGACCATTGATCCCAAGAGATCCTTCCTGACCATAAAACCCGTTCCCATGTGATGTACGTTTTTCATGACGCGTTGTCCCGTTTTTCCTTTGAAGATCCTGTATCCCTCGTAATTCGTGGTTCCGGCGTCCGTGCACCTGGTTTCCTGTAATGCGAGAATCGATATGTTTAACCGTTTAAGCTCTGATGTAAGCTGTCTGAGTTTTCCCACCTGTATTAAAGAATTTATCTTGTAAGTCCCGAAGTAATACTTCTTCTTGAGTCTGACTTTTTGTCCTGCTGTCTGTTGACGTCGAAGGTCCTTGTGGTGCTCCGATTCACCACCTTGCTTCCCACTGCCGGGCACCCAGGAATCCGAAAGCCCGGGTTTGTCTTCAGGGTAGTTGTTTTCGTATGAAGCTTTATCCACGAAATGGTTCCATGTTTTGGGCCGGGTTGCCCCGACGAGATACAACTGAGGTAGTTAGCCCCAGAGGGTTTCGTTTAGGTTCCCCTATACCCAGCCTTTATCGGTATAGGTTAATCCAGCCGTACCGCGAGGAGGCACGCATTCCTAAGAGCTTATTGGTGTAAAAGAAAAAGGCGCTCTTAAGGATGCGGAAACATTAACGGCCAAGTATGTATTTATTTAATGACAAAAACAAAAGTTTTAAAAATAAAGGTACTGGGATGGGAAGCGAGATGTTAAAACATGGACGGGAGGAAGGATGACAAGTAAATGTACCACCTACAGGTCCACCCGGACCCCACCTCAGTGGTTAAGGTGGGGTTAAGGTTAATTAAAGGGTTGAGGCTTAAATTTACTATAAATACCTAATCAAAACTGTTTGGCATTTATTAATTTTATAGAGTTATTGTTACGAGCTCCTTTTGTCACATTAGCAACAAATACCTGGTAATTACGAGTATTCTACTGTCGATTGCGTAACACTCGATCCGACAACTAGCTGAATCCCATTACCGTGCGGTTTGTTTGATCGCTATTATAATTACAATAAGAGGCAGTTACAGGAGGCAAATGTAAATGGGAGTGGAGTAAGAGGTCGAGTTTAGCCTATAAAGTGAGCAGGGTTAGCGGGGCAGAGATAGGCGCTCAGTTAGCCCGATAATCAGACACGATAGGGACTAGGGACGATAAGGGGACTGTGTATGTAAACTAGGGACCGCTGCCGTCCCAAGTCACGACCTCTTAAAATATATATCGGCTCGGGCCTTCAGTCCGATTCTATCTTAGCCACCGTCTATCTTGTCTAATGAGCCTTACCAGCTTATAGGGGAGTGGGTCAGCTCGGATAACAAGTACTGCTCGATCAATAGGTCCTCATGTGACAAGTACCGAGTCTGAAATATGGATATTTTCATGGTCGGGTACAGTAATATTGTAATAGATAGACCTTGTGCCAGTCAGTGGTAGAAACGTCGTTTAATCCATACTTCCATCAAGTCACTACATTGTTATAATGATATCATAAAACTTTTTTTTTTTTTTTAATTTAATTTATTGATATTTACAACTGTATAATAAAAAAAAATACATCCAGTAAATAGGCTATGTGATACAAAATGACATGAGTAATGGCAAGTTGAGAAACTACCCACTGGTAGTACTCAAATCACTAGTTCAACTAAGAAGGTCACGTGGCCATCTTCTTTTCAGACGCCTCGGGGGATTATCGGGAATCGAAGAGGAAGCTAGGTTTGAAACTAGAGGGTTTGAGTGGGAATGAAGTTTGTTATGAAAGGAAAGATACCGGGTTCGGGCCAAATCAGCAACAAATGGGACATTAAGGTCGTTATGGATGACGGTATTTTTAACAAAATAAGGAGCGTTGAGGATTTTACGAAGGATTTTGGACTGTAGGGATTGGATACGACAGGAATTCGATGGCTTAGTGGAGCCCCAAAGCTCTACTCCGTAATATCATAAAACTGAAATATAAATAAAATCGTACATGAAAATGTCATACTGTTCAACTAAATACTAGAGCACGTTATTAAAAAGGCGATATACACTCGAAAAAGATTTGAATTTGAAAATGAATAATAAAATATCCGTGCTTGGATCTGAGCTCGATTTCATACTGTTATGGAGACGCTGAAACTATTAAACGGTTCGACAAGGTTTCGAGATAAAAAAAAAAAAGTGATCGTGTAATTATGACTACCATAGATTTTGACGAAGGTCGAGCGTTGAAAGGAAAGTGTGCAATATCGCTGTAGGAGGAATCATTCGTGTACAATTATATTGGATAACATTATAGGCCGTGGATCACTCCAAGGCAGTAAAATCAAATTCAAGTAATTAAAATTCCAAGGAAAAATAATAATCTGTTACTTCCGAACAAACACATGAGTATGTTACTCATACTTGAGTATAATAAGGTGATACACACCGAAAAAGGTTTGAATTTGAATATGAGTCGTTAAATATCCGTGCTTGGTCTTGCGGAGGATTTGGTGCTGTTGGGTGAAGACGAGGAAACTATACAGCTACATATATACAGACACGTTGAGGAATACAGGCAAGGAAATAGGGCTGGAAGTAAATTCGGATAAGACTAAGTGTAGGATTAGTAGTAGAGGAATGGGAATAAGGGAATAATAAGGGGGTAGGAGGGAATAAGTCCTAACAAGTCGAGAAGTTTAAGTATTTAGTATCTGTGGAAAAAAGAAAAAAAAATCGAAATTGAAGAGGAAATAAAGGCAGGAAATGCTTGTTATTATTATTCGGCCTCGACATTACCAATATTAATTATTAATTTCGAGTAATATTAATTGCTAATATTAATCTTTGACAATACTAAGGTTAGTTAATAATCAGAATGCATAATAGTCTTCATTACGGATGGGAAACTTGGCTGCTGACGCTGATGCATGAACAACGCAACTTGAGCTATTAGAAAATAAGGTGTTGTCTAGAATATTCGGTCAAAAAAAGGATGAGACCAATGGAGAATTTAGGAAAACGAGAATTTGCGAAGGATGCGCCCGTTAAAGTTATTTAAATGATAGCGTCACGACGGGCTTTTAAAGTGGCTGTGCTTGGTAATGAACGAATTCCTAAGATGTTAATAAGCGCTGTGCCGTTTGGGAAGCGTCTGAGGTGTAGATGGGGAGATTGCATTATGATTGGTCTGGTGGATTTGGGTTTGGGTAGTAATCTATGCACTAAAGTTTCTAAGCAGAGATTGGTGGTATGGGTATCGGGCTTTTGGGTTCGCTAAGCGTTATTATTAATATTATTATTTTACGAAAGTATCACTAAAACACTTGTTCTTCAAGTTTCAGGACTGCCTTTACATACATCAAACGGTCCGCCGGACGATTAATACAACACGGCTAATAGCTTGTTAATTAAGAGCTGGTCGGAAATTAATACTTGTCAAGTGACGGATAGTCATTGTCTCACTGGATGATATTACACTCCAATAAAACTGCCCAATGACACCGACTAAATGATTTCGGCTGAGCTTTCCAATCAACTACGACGGAATACGAACTAATCGTTTAATAAAATAAAACGTCATTCGTAGGAAATTAATTAACATCTATAAAAAAAGTCGACCTTTTTTCATTTCGTCTGAATAGGCCATTACCATTTTTTCCTTGGCGGCTATTGTAAGGAGGTGTTGTATAATGGGCCGGCTATAAAGTGTAAATTGATTTAGAATAGAGGCCTACTAATAAGGGATATAAGGTGGAACGGATCAGCTCTTGTCGGCTGCTTTGAGTGCTTCTTCTGAATATGCATCGTTCTTTAAGTTATGTATAAATAGGCACTTTAAGTTATGTATAAATAGTTTTCAATGTTATAAATTGTTAATGAAAATTGTCGATTGGGGACGTAGAATTTATCTGAAGGTTATAATCTTTCTCGAACTTCCAATTTTCTCGCCTATTGTGGATCGAATTCCTTCAGGTATTTATTAAAAACATGTAACTTGAATGTGCTACTTTTTTTAAATACTTTTAGTAGCAGACATAACCCGTTCTGATTATCTCATGGAATCACTTGTTCTTCATCTTCTTCAAGAATTTGTGTCTTAAATTTTAAATACCAGAGTGTAGGTTTGAGCTGACTCTTTAGTTGGTTCTATTAGTAATCTTCTCTAAAAAAACAACTGTACCACAGCAACCTATCCAGGTTTTAGGGTTCAGTACGTAGAGACTGTACTTATTCCAGGATAACAGTTTGTGCTAGATGTTCCAGGCTTTCCCCAAATGACCACCAGGTTTTCCCCCTATTAAAAAAATCCTTGGATGTGCCTTATTTTGGATGGAACGTTAAAAGGAGGTTCCCGATCCTGTACGATGTCAGGTACTCGTTAAAAATGCCTATCCTAATTAAACCTGGAAAGGAAAAAAAGAGGGCTCTCATTATCGTCCGATTAGCCACATCTGCATAAAGTGATGTTAAAGGAACAAACAATAAAAAATAGAAAATAAATAATATTTCTAAAGCTAAAAATATAAATTGATATAACGATGATAAGAATATTAAAGCAGAGTTTGTCGAAATCCCTGACTAATTATATTAGAATTCTGCAGATGCATTTACAATCATCGTCAAATATTTCGTAATAAACTAATCTGTAAATCGGTAATATGACGCTTAAGGAAAACAAAACAGTAAATAATAAAATGCATAATCCTAGAATATATTTTAAAATCTAAAAGTAAATGGAAAAGAAAATGTAAGAAATACAGAAAGACTAATAGTGGACATTCGGGAGCACGTTGGGGGTAGTATTGCTTACAAAATTTAAATAACTTTCTAAGAAAGTACAAACATAAATTGATTAATCGTACACAAAGTTAATAATTAGTTTTAGATCTGTATTCATCTTCTGTCTGTATGTTAATCTTAAGTTCTGTGTTTGTAAAAAAGAGATGGGAAATAAAAGTTGTTGTTTGTTCATTTAACTTCACTTTATGCTAATCGGACGAAGCTACAGTGGGAGCCCTTAATTTTGTCTATCTAGGTTTAATTAGGATAGGAATTTTTAATGAGTACCTGACATCGTACAGGCTCGGGACCCCCTCCCCCCCCGTTTAATGTCCCTTCCGAAGGACGGCATAATCATGGATTTGTTTACTGCCTTATCCTAAAAATCCTAGGGGCATCTGCCGGACTACGAATACGCTATTTAGTAGGCTGTAAGGCTCACTTCTAGACAACAGCTCCCCTGGAAATAAAATAATTACATACCCCTCCATATTATTGAAGTCAGAATATCAATTTTATTTTTCTTCTTAAGGTCTAAAATTAGAATTTGCAAAGTAACGGAGCTTTCCCACAGTGGGAGCCATCCTGCCATCCCATATACAAATAAAGATTCAAGTCCTTGGATAATGAGGTTGGACCATTGTGTGGAAACAATAGTCCGGGATGACCATACCGAAATAGGTACAATTACATTGGCATTTACCTCAGGCGGTTAGGGGTTAACACGACCGCTCCTTGAATTGCTAAATAAACACCTCGTAACCAATTTTGCCATATCTGTTAGCTTGGGTTTTCTTTTCCCATCGCTGACTGTGATGTAGTGTTTTTGTATTACGTGCTGACGCCTGTTAGCGCACTCGATCAAATAGCTACACGTCACCACTTCTCAGGCAGATATATCTCCTCCTTTATTAATACCATTTCCCTGGATTAAAGTTTCGGCTCACGTCAGTACCAGATGTGTACGATTTGTCACAGGTCGTGGAAGCATTAACTTTTGAAGATATTTGCTTTCTTGCGCCCGACTCTCGTTTTTAGGGGTCAAGGAATTCCTTCAGTTGTTGACTTACGGCCTTAAAGCTTTCTTCCATCTTCAGCGTTTAACATTATTTTGAAATTATATAATTAAAAACGCCACTAGCTATAATTTTATTTTTAGTTGATATTTTAAGCACTTTATCCACTATTTATTATAATTATAAACTTGAACAAATGGACACAATTTATAAAATGCTATATAATTTATAATATTGCACCCCATTTTGGGAACTAATTTATTAAATTAAATAAATAATTAATGAAATACACTTGTCTATTCCCTTTGTATGAAATGAGTTAAAATCTGATATTAACTTTTACGAAATTAACGAAAAGTTTCTTGAGAATGAGTTGGTGCCCAAAAACTGTTTACTGGAGTTGTCAAACTTTTTATCGTACCTTTGTGCCGCCCTCACCAAATCTAACCGGCTATAAGACATGTTGACTCATTTCATGGTGAATTCCAAATGACACCCAAAAATGTAGGCGTTTAATCAACTAGTATCTGAAATTAAATTACATTTCTTAAAATTTTGAGGATAGATTTTTTTTTTTTTAACATTTTCTATTTTACTGTATTAGTCCAATCTGTTTTCTTTTGTTCAATCTTGAGTAAAAATGGCCCAAAATGCTGATTCTTCTTCGCAGTCGCAACCGATATAGAAAGTTTTACTTTGATAATAATCAATTAAATTGTATTTGTATGTGTTGGTATTTAACATGTACTGTAAACGCCCATGGATAAATCGATTTTTTTTATCTTTAATCTTTACCCAGAAGGCTTTTAATATGTTCGCAGTTATAATCGAGTTTACTAAAGTATAAATTGTAAATATAAATATATATATAACAGCTATTAGTTTAAACCATAGTTTAAAATCCTTATATCATCATCAGCAGGTTGATTACGCATAAGTAGTGAGGAAACACTTCACATATACAGTCTTGCGGACTGAATAAAAGAAAACAAAAAAAACAGTTCACTACTCCAAAACAATTCAATATATATACTTATTATTGATTGCTGTTTTTTATGTATTCACTTTAAATGAAGTCTGCTGCATTCCACTCAGCTGTATCCTGTTGGTACATTGTGTGGTTTTCGGTTATGATGTCTGATAGTTAAAGTACTTTGAATGTTTCAGTAACAATTGATTGTTACTTTTTTTTTCTCTTTAGACTTTAAAATTTATTATTTTATTCATTTATTTGAAGATTTACTCAGAGATCTTTTGATTATTTATTTTTAAATAATGAGTAGAAACTAGATTACTTTTCTAATTTACTTTTCTCAACAAGTTTTACCAGTAATAGAGGTGATCCTGATTTTTTAGTTTAAAAAATTGCTCAATGTACGAGAGGTGGTGTATATAAATATATGTTTTAGAAATATTAATACTAAATGATTATATAATAAGCCTTTTTATCGTACTTTGAAGAACGACGTTTAAAATACGCAAAAAAGACTTATCAGATCTTACAATTAGTTCAGTGACACCTCATAAAATAAAACCTGTCATAAAAGGGGCCTCTACACGGTCAATGTTACTGACAGTACTGGTATAAGGAAAATACTGAGGAGTCACCCTTAAGTAGTTTTAAGGGGCCTAACACGGTCATTATTACTGATAATTATAATAATCTCATTGTTCCTTTACTGAAATCTCGTTGATTAAGTTTAAATGGGTGAACCTATCCCGGTACAATAGTCAATCCTTCACCTACAAACGTCTTTTTTTCCAATGCCATGGCGATCACAATTGCTAAGATACTTTTTTAACACTATATCCATTAAAAAAGTATGAAGTCCGTGTATGCTGTAGAAACTTCAGTAATACTGAAAGTAATATTGTCGTGTATTGTGTAAAAATACTGAAGGGTGACTCCCCAGTATTTTCGTCATTAAATTAAAAATGTTAGAAACTGGTTGAGTTTGCTTTCTTCTTCAATGAATATGGAGTCATATGATTGAAAGGTGCTATTTTCAAATCGCTTATATTATTTAGCTGCCTTCGACCAAAAATTTAACATACAAATTAACTTATATGAATTCCGTGTATTTTATTATATTTATAGATGATGTCCTGGAGCTCACAAAGCCTCTGTAAAGTGGGTAGCCAAAATAAGGGGGGAAATGTGGCGGTTGAGCAACATCTCGGACAAACACCTCCCTGCACCACCGTTGTCCATATAACAGTGCAGTTTCTTTTATGTGCTGAACCTAGTACCCGCAATGGGTTTTTAGTGGTACAGGTTATTTTTTATGGATGTTGTTAGTCATAGTGATAAACTGTAGTGCGAAGACGTGTAATCATGAAAGACGATTATTCAGGCTAATGAAGGAAATCTTAGTACAGTAATTCAAAATTATTATTGTGAATCTATTGATTAAAAAATAATTTAACTAAACATATGAATTATGTAACGAACCTATAGCCTTTTTAAAATGACTATAGAGCCTTATTATATATGTATAGATAAGGAACAAATGGTAGGGGTGTAGGTAAAAACATTTTTCACGATCTCACCACTTTCCTTGATATGAATGCAAGTGAAAATAAACATATTATGAATTATTTAACTATTGAATCGATTTCGAGATCCGAACTGAGCTTATGATTTAGTTATTTGAGCTCGCTTTTTTTTTTTAAATACCAAAAATAAGCCTATACTAAATGATGTAATTGTAATACGCGATTTTGATGTTGAGGCTTTTAAAGCACTTCTGGACTTAGGCTTTTATTGGTGAATTATGTATAATATTTTATAAAAAATTTTTTAATAATTTTTTTATAAATTATGTAATTTGATTTCATAATCATTTATAATAAAATACCAAATAAAGTAAGATGGTATTAATTATTATTTAATTAATTTAAAATTATGTTTATTTAAATAAAAAACTGTGACACCTTGAGTAATGATATACACATTGCAGATACACGACTAGATATTGTATATACTTATTAAAAATATAAATATTCCAGTTTTGATATATTAAGGACTTATATTAATTAATTACATTATATTAATATTACGAACGACTAATGATGATGGTTGTAAAGGAAATTGTTTTTTTCATTAACTACTTCATAACAAAGAAGATTTTCGACTTCTCAGAACCTAGTAGAATAAAGTTCAAATAGAACCAGCCAGGTTATAAAATAAACAAAAAAATAAATTCAGAGAACATCCTTGATTTTTGTCTTATCTTTCCATCTAAATGTATCAGAGGTGACCAAGATGGAGGACATCAGGAAAACTGAAATTATACCCGAGCCGAGATTTGGAGGTGTGTATAAAGAAGTCAAGATAAAGGCTTTGTTTATCCCCGCGCTGCCCCATCCGGGAGTCGGCACTTGTTATCTGATAAGGAGGTGTGAAGTAGGATGAGGTGGATATCGTCCGGGATCGCTTCGGTTAGGGTTACCGGGATGGCTCGCCGATGGAGAATTGTAACTCCTATGGGACAAAACATGGCCGAGTTATCGCCGAGATTGTTATCTACACCGCTGTTTACAATGCGGCTACACTACCGTTCGGCTTCCTTCCAATCCGATCGCTCTGTTTATATTCCTAAATGTTCCCATTTCACACTTCCTTAATGATCTCATAAATAGGCGAGTCTTGTTTTGGAGCTACAATTAAAGCCCACGGTTTCGGGTTTACAAATCCGTAATTGACATGTTTCTCGTTAGCTTGTCTTGGTAATAGTCAGCAAGGCTGAGTAGCTAACGTATTGTTATCCGAAATGTCAAATGCTTACAAATTTGTTGTTTTTAAAAAATATTTTCAGTTTTTTTTCTCCAAACTTCTCGCAAAACCCCCAAATGGGTTTTATTTCCATAGGATTTAATGCAGAAATCATGCAATTATATATTAAAACCCTTGAATAATATTAGTTGACCTTAGGTATATGATTAAGAAAATGGTCAGTGGGGAGGTTCAACCTTTGACCCAATTATAAGCCTCAAGAAGACCTAAAATATGGGTTACGTTAGCTTTAAAATAATTTTAAAGAGATTTTTTTGTCATCTCCACCTAGACCATTTTCTTCTTCATGAATTGAAAATGTTCAATAAAAACGATTAAGTTTCACTTGCTTTGGGGTCTTATATTTATCCGAAAAAACATATTAAAAATAATCGCACTTGAATCCGCTAGTCTCTCAGCTTGCTTCCCATACTATTCCTGATAACCCTCCGAGGCGTCTGAAAAGAAGATGGCCTCGAGATCATCTACTATAGAACTTTATTGGAGTGCTATCGATGGGTAGTTTCTCCACAAGTGTTTTCATGTCATATGCTACATTTTTGCACATTTACTTGATATAATAATGTATTATAGTTGTAAATATCATTGAATTAAATAAAAAAAAAAAAAAAAAAAAAAAATAATAATTTTATTAGTGACTAATTCGATCTTCTTTGTACTTCTTATTTAGTGATGACGGATATTTTTTGACCTTTTCAGGACCATTTCTTTCCTTTTTCTTATCATAACTATTCTTAGGTGTCGCCTCTATTTGGTTGCTTTTTGTGATTAGCCCCATTTCGTTGTTATTCTATTTTTATAATAATAATATAATATTTTTATTTCATTTTTTTCTACTGTCCTGACAATGGATGAATTGGTAAAATGAACCGTTTTCTTGTTTTTCCTTAGTTTAGGAAACTTTATAGATTGAGCGGAGTTTTCATTTCGTTAAATCTACAATGTGTGTGTACTTTTACCATTGTTATGTATTTTGTAATCAACAAGAGTGCTGGTGCTAACAAGGCAGAAACGTCCTCTCTGCAGGAAAACTTAAATGCGGAAACTAAAAAAGTTTCCCAAAAGCTATTGCATTTTCTAGCTATTTGATTTTATATTTTACAATAAAATCATAAAAAATTCTTCTACTCTTCAACTTTTCATACTACCTTCCATTTATTATTATTTGTATTATACAAAAATTAATATAATTAATCAAAATGGCATAAGTTTTGTTACTTAACTTTTATTCATACAATTTTTCATTCTACCATTACCATTCTTTATGTATACATTAATGTCTCATTATGTTTTATCATTAATATTATTGATCATTTTATCATCATTCTTTTGGCATCCACTAATTATGTATGTAACGTAATATATATTTATCTAATGTTATATGTAAGGTATGTATGTGTAATTATTTAAATATATATACTTATATTTTATTTAATTTAATTTTAACTGATCACATGGTAATCATTATATTTCAACCCAATATATTCAAATGACATGTAAAAACCACAATTTTCTGTTATTTTAATTAATTTTTTTTAAAATATTATCAACTACAATTTATCTATGTTTTCTATTCTTATTATCCATTATTATGTCTCACCAGTTATTATATAATGTATAATATACTTTACTTTCTCTCACGAGTTAATTCATAATTTATCTTACTCTATGTATTTCTTTAAATTATTATTAATTCTGTAATATATTATGTGATTCTTCCTAGGTACTGCAGTGTTTTATATAGTTATTTTCTATTTCTTTCCTGACCCTGGAAATGACCTACATTTTAGGCCGAAAAGTCGGCACAGTATGCTCGGCAAGGTTATGCTTTTTTGTGTTATCATTGACTGCATCCCATCACTCATGCAATCCATCATTAAACAAATTTTAATTTTTATCAATTGGCCTATTATGTACGATTCGAATAAGTTGTAATTTACGAAAAATATAAGAGCACTAAAATAAATTATCAGTCGTAATGGGTTAGACTGTATTATCACTTGCATATAGAAAACTCCAATTCTCTGAAAGAGGCAGTGGACTAATTTGCAGTCTATCGGGCTTGCTCGAGGGCAGTTCTCCGCTGACTTGGCTGTACCCTATCCATTTTCGCATCTTTTGATACATAGCCAGTTCCATTCCCCTTTTTCTATTCTCTTTTTAAGCTGGATTCCAGGGATGGCACCACCGTAGCGGGTGAGAGAGTGCATTGGGTGGTCACCATCTAGGTCCCAAGCACTTCTTCGGCGGCCCTTCTTACACCGCTCATGGTCAGGAGGAATCTAGGCTTGACCGCTAATGGGACTGGTATCGTCTGCCAGGCCTATCCTGTAGCTTGCCGTCTAAGAAGCCGTAAACTTAAAAGATTTAGACGACTCTTACTTGCGGACAGTAAAATAAATTCTGTAATCCAATTGGATTTTTTTTAAACGATGTTGGAAATTGTTACAGATTGATAGAAGGGCAATTAAAATATACGTTGAATGGTTATTTGTAATAACCTAGTAAATATTTGTTCGATACAGGGATATAATATTTTATAGTGGAATTGGTGTTAATAAATAAAGGTAAGTAGTACAGAAATAAAAAAAACGGGATGATACGCGCCAGAAATTTTTTTATGGTAATTCGTTCCATAGCGGCTAATCCCTGAGTAGAAGGGCAGATGTCACAACAGCCGGGACGGAACGGATCAGATAGTTACGAGGATACGGCGCTTATTTCAACGATAAAGCCCTGCGGTAAAGAGACAACCATAACCGATCTGAATTTATAGAAAAGTTCATATTATTGACAAAAAGTTCCCATCCGACCGCTGTTAGCCAGCTTCAACTACTGACTCTTTTGAACTCTTTTAAGCCTACATTTAACAGTGTAACAGTGATATTTCCATATTTCGCTACGCCTACCTCTTTGGTACTTCTAATTTTTTATACAATGTTAGTAGTTTCTTAATTTACCCTAGGCATTAGTGAGCCGGAGATAGTTCCAAAGGGATCTAGGATCCTCCTGTGCTCACCTAGCCTCTGTAAAGTCGGTTCCCAAAATAAGGGGTGGAATCTTAAGGTTGAGCGTGATTTAGGATAAATGACCATCCTACACAACCGTTTTCCAGCGACAGTTCAATCTCTACCGTGTACTAAACCCCATACCCTTCACTGGTTGTAAGCGAAGAAGGCGAATTTCGTCCAAACTGAGTTTGTATTGTCTCAACTTTATACAGCTTACCATTTATGATAATGTTCTTCAATTTCAATTGATTTACAAAGAACGGTATTGCCTGGTAAGTAAAATTTCATTGTATCAGCCATGTTTGTCAATACTTAAAAAAGGCTCGATTTCTGCATTACGATGAATAAGCGTCGTGATATACTCGTAGTACATAAGAGGCTATGATTGGCATTGACATGAAAAGGAGTTACTGCTTATACTAAAACCCAAATTTAAGCCAAAAACTATGGGCATTACACTACCCTGCTTCCCTCAACACAATTAAATCTCTCCGAACAATATGGACTTGAGGGACTTATTCACTTGGGCTACATATATAATTATTGCATTATGATATGTACATTCTGAACCAAAAAAGTAGTATTATATAAACTATTACATCATTATTAGTATCATATAACGATGTGTATCACACTGATCAGTCTTGACTGTTTTAATGTGATGCTGGTTTAGCTTCACTGCCCGAACAATGATCTCAGGGCAAGTTTGGACTCTATGATCTGAATAATATTCAAATAATATTATGGATAGCCACCCTGTGATAGTTACAACTAGGTACATGAATACTGTATCATTAACGGCTAAAAATGAACTTTTTCCAAAGGTGTACGAGCTAGACTGACTTGCAGTTGTTTAGTAAATAAAGATCTTTTTTTCATCTCATTAAAAAGCATTACATTTATTATGAGATGGTCATAGTTACAAGTATCTATCTATCTACCTACAAAAAAGGAATCACTTCGTTGTATGTGAGCGCCTACATGTTCTGTAATTGTCTACTGTTCTGCCTACTACTGTCATTGTTCTGTATCTTAAGGTATCCTCCATCTTCAGGTACAGATCCTAAGGGACATTTATTTACTCTATTTATTTACATTTTTATAGAGTTCCAAATAGTGTCACATATAACAATGACTTAAATATATTAACATAATCTGGGATTTTTTAAAAAGAATTGTTGTAAATGAAATAACAAAAACGCATTAGGTTCGAATTTATCAATCCAAAAAAAAAATGTCTAAAATAGATCTATATCTACAGCCCCAGTGATAAGTGGCAAAGTCGAATATCAACTTTTTTTGAAGGAAGTAGAATCCATTGTTTTATCGTAGTTTTTGGCTTGAAATAGAGTTGTAAAATAAGCAATAACTCCTTTTCATCAAATTACTGTCTTCGATCCTTATTCAATAGGAAAATAACACGATATATAATTACAAGAAACTTATTTTGGAAAAAAATTGACAAGTGTATTTGTCTTGTATTTTATAAATATTATTAAAAATCTGAATATAGATAATCACTCAGTGAAGTGACGAATGTGAGACTAAAAAAGCTCTTGTTTTTTTTTTTGTAAGCTTATGAGATTAGAGAAGACATCATAAAACCGATGGATGATTAAAATAATCTTTTATTACAATATCGACATTTATCACATAAAAAAATAAAACCAGACAACTATTCGATTCAGTGATCAGGTCATAGAAAACAGATAACATGTGACGTTATTCAGGGGTTTGTTTTAGGAGTATTGTTCTGGAATGTGTTATATTACGCGAATTTTGCAAAAAATTAAATCCGCTTTCCTAAGTAAGAAAATTCTCATTTTGGAGAAATTTCGACTTAACCACTTATTCACCGAGACTGTGCATATAATTTTATTTATGTGAACAGCAACGATATGAAGCGTTTCCAAAATGGCCGGCAAGATCATTTGGATTGGCCGTCCCTTCGTAGAGGGGCATTTCTGCATAGTGGATTGATGTAATTTAAAATTGAAGATTTGGTAGCTTTAGATAAATAGGACAACGGAATATTATTTTTGTAGAAACTAAGTATAGTAAGGATTGAATAAGGGCGAGTGGAAATCTTTGATGCTAGGTGTGAACAATGGTTTTAGAAGAAGAGGTAAGCCAGCGACGGCTGACAGGGTGATATATCTCCGGGGAGGAGTGTGCCGTGGGAACGGATCGCTATTAGTGACTCTTAAGGCAGTCCTAATTGATTCACACTTGGATTAGTGGCCGATCCATCACATTACCGAAAGGTAAGCCTATACCGAAGTCCAACTGTGTAATTGTTTGGTTTCGACGGACGAGCTTGTTAGGTTTTGATTTAGAGGGTAAGGCTGTTGAAACCAATCGCTCTGCTTAACATAATAAACCGTGGGAGCCGGATAATTACCGTGGCCGCCCACCATCTTCGGCTGTTACCGTTGCTGACGCGCACCGCATCATTCTCACCGCCTCCAATGTGACCGTTAATCTTCCGTCATTAACATTTGACGAGTGTCGTTTAAATAGATCAACATTAGGATATGAATATGTAGCGGCAGTGAGAGGTGGTGACTTTACGGACCACCTGATAAATAATTCGAAATTAATTTAAACGTAATGATTTATGATGGGCTATTCTTTGGTAATGAGACCCACGGAGTCTCGGTTGGTATTTTATGCGCTGTTCATCTGAAAAAATGTTAATGAGCTTTATGTATGCATTCCATTAAAGTACTTAACATTTATAAGATTGCAATAACATTTATTAATTACTTAAACTCTCTTTGCGCGTGATATGCATGCTCCAAGTGAACGTATTAGTTGCTGTATCATAAGGCTATTACACTTTCTGTCACTGCAATATAACTGTTAATAGCAGATCTTGGCCCCCCTTTATTTCTCCAGCTCCAGTTAATAATGGTTAATTGTATTGATGGAAGCGGAATCGTACTTACACACAAACAAGTTGGACATATCCATATAAACATTTTCACTTCTTCACACCAATTCCTGATATAACCACTCATATTTTTTTCACAGAATAACGCGATTCTGCTTCTTTGAGTTAAATAAACTCATTTTGGACGGAATTCGACACAACCACTTATTCATCGTAATGCTGAAATCGAGTTTTTTTCAAGTTTGACAAACTTAGCTAATATAATTAAACTTTACTTACCATACAATACCGCTCTTTGCCAATCAAGAGAAATTGAAGAACCATTTCAGTAATGGTAGTCTGTACAAAGTTGAGGCGGTATTTCCTTGACGAATTTTTAAAGATATTGACCTGGTTAACTGAAACATCTTAATTCAATCACATTTGAAATTTTCCATTACACCAAAAAAAAAAAAATATACAATGAAGGGCGTATTTTTCGCCCTCACCTGACATCACAGTTATCGATTTATAAAAGTGATTCTATAAATGGCAAATCAGAATTAACGCCTAAAAATCGAGCAAAGTAACCTTCTACCTACGGAAAGCTTCGTGTTCAGCAGTAAAAATTGACAGAGACGATGTACCTTCTAGAAACTATGTACGTCATCTCGGACTATACTCGGACAAATGACTTACATAGAAAATACATACAAACTGATAAATACCAGGTGGGCTGAAAAGCTCGTAGGGTAACATAGCAAACATGTTTTTTTAGTAAAATTCAATTTTATTATCCGACATCATTCCCTTCGAGAGCGACACAACGATTATAGGGATCATGCAATTTTTTAATACCATTAATAGCAACATTTCTCTTAATCCTCAAAGTAGGCCACCCTCTCAGCGATTAATTCTTCATTGGGCAGAATTTCTTTCCAATGAGGAATCTTTTGCGACCAACAAACAGGAAAAAGTCTGTGGGAACCAGATTTTAAAAATATGGTGGAAGGAGAAGCAACTCATTGCCTAACTCATGCAAATTTGCCATCGTTTTCATTGACTTGTGACACGGTGCATTGATGAGGCATCACTTTTTTCTTCTTCAAATGGGGCCCCTTTTCTGATGATTTCACGCCCCAACAACGCTGTTTAGTAATCGTTGTTGATGTTCTAGCCCTTTCCAAGCTAATAAATGAATATTATACCACGCGCATCCTACAATGCCTATGCCGTAACCTTGCCAGCCGACCATTACGTCTTTCCACGGATTGGATTTGGTTTATTGAATGCATTCCACTCTGATTGTCGATTCGACTTTGGAGTGTAGGAATGAATCCATTGTCACATATTGACGGAAAAATTCTTTTGTTATTACTGTTCAATATCACCAAGGTCAAGTGACACCTTTGCTCAATTGTGAGCTCGTGCGGCAGCAACTTTGCACACAATTTATCATGCCATTGGTCCATGCATGATATGTTCAAAATGCTCTTTTGATATCTTCAGATTCTCAGCTATCTCGACCAACTTGAATTTACGGACATTCATAACTATTTTGTGAACTTTTTTATGTTTTTGTCAGTTACAGCCACTTTCAGGCATCGACTGCGTGAATCGTCTTCGGTGCTCATTTCGCCCAGTTTAAATGTAAGGAAACACTTTTTAACGGTTGATTTTCCTGGTACAGACTCCGAGTAATCAACTAAAAAAATAGTTTCAGCAGTATTTTTGTCATAGTAAAGCAAGGCTTCATGGGTACAGGAAATTCATTTTTATTATTTTTTTTTACATTTAGAAATATTGCTTCACTCTCAAGAACCAATTGTCCGAAAGCTATCAAACTTATACGCATATCCTTGGAAGGTTAGTACTAACTAAATATCATATTGATTTAATTTTAGTAACACCAATTATATGCCAACCTACGAACTTTTATCCCGACCTAATGTAAGAGCTGACGAGACGCTGCAAACAACTATCACATCTTCTAGGCTACATATCTTCACTAGACTTACAAAACAAACTACTAATCATACCAGTATGCTAAAACCTATTCGGACATATGGAGTAGAACTTTTAGGTTCAGTAAAACACCTCCGGATACTCAAGAGACCAACAACACAGTCCAAAATTCTAAAAACAAATTGTGAATGTTCCTTGGTTTATTTCGAATCACACCATACACGACGTGAACATTTCTTCTATAAAATCATGTATCCACTACAACATTCCAATTATCAATATAAAATCCACTTGTTCTTCGTATTTTCTAGTTCTGGCCAAGAGACCTGCTGAAGGACTATTGTCCACTTCCAAAACTTGAAGTTCCTAGAAAACAAAGAGAAAATTCAAACACTTGGATCAAATTTGCTGGATGCGCTATTACGCCAGTGAAAATGAAAAATGGAAGGAGAAAGATTATATATTAAAATAATAATTTATAATTATGATTGAGTTGGTTTTATCTTGTGTATAATCACATGTTTTACCGAATTAAGAGTTCTAAGAATGCCCCAATCCTCTTGTACTTCAGTTTATTTTTCGATAGAAAATAAAATTATCCACATGCGAACTCTTCTGAAAACCGATTCATTCAAATATAATAACTTAATCACCCTATTTATAATGTATATACGTAGTTAGTTTATTTTAGTGCTACTGTATAACATTTTTTTTGAGTTATACTTCAAAGCTGAATAAGATGCTACAGAATCAGAGGAGTACTTAGGACAAGCTCAAAGGTTTCTCCAGATAAATTGACACCTCTCCGGGAACTGGCCTTGTTACCGGAGATTGTTACATCCGATAGCTTCACGGAGGTAATGGGCGAGTTACTTATATCCCCTGATTACGGCTTGTTCCAAGCTCACCCGTTATTGTAATTCCTATTTGTAGCGACCACCAACTTGCTCATATCCAATTTAAGAAAATATGTGACTTCTTCGAAGTTTAGATATCTGAGATTACTCGAGGACTTCAGGATCAATAAGCGGATAACTCCGAATTTTGGAAAATTGAGTTTTTCTCATTTTTCTCTAGTTTAGTCAAGCAATTTTGTTTAACACGACAATATTCCGCGTTATTTCTCTTTGTTTTAATCCAGTTCCGAACCTGAAATGTCTGGACCTTAAAGCATTGCTTGACTAAACTAGCTAAAAATGTGAAAAAGATTATTTTTATTTTTTTTTTTAATTGAAGTTATCCGCATTTATTCCTGAACGACTTTTTTCTTTTTATAACCCTTATATATGAATTATTTATTATTGATACAAGTTTTTGTACACTTATTAGAGTATATTATTCGTGTTTTTGGATTTTCTCCTTCTACTGTAGCACATTTTAAGGAGTTGTAGATGGATAAGTTATTGCTTTTCTTTTTTTCTATACTTTTGTTTTCTATAAGTGCCGGGCTGAATGCCTATTTTGTAGTTGTATTTAACAATCTTTGGATAAGGATATCTTTTACAAATTACATTAATCCACTGGTTAATAGGCTTCTGTTTTGTGATGGAGCAGTAAAATAGATTAAAATATTTACATTTTTTACGGAAATCACAAAATTATTAAGGCATTCTATTATTTCGTATACTTCTGTTGCATACAGTTTGGAAAAGAAAATCAGTTTATTTTTATTAACTATAAAATTTAGTTTTTCATCAGATATAAATCCTTTTGTTGTTCCTAAATCTTGAAAAATATGTCTATCCAAAGAAATATGTTGGAAATACTAATTTTATTTTTAATTGTTTTTTATTTATTGAGAGTTTCCCCAAAGTTGGGGTTTTCTCCAACCAACATGCAGTACATATTAGATACTGCAACAAAATATCTGACTATCATGGAAGTATTCCACTTTGCTGCCATTTGACAAATTGGTATATATTCCTTAGTGGAATTAATTTCTTAGTGGTTTAGTCCCATTAGAACACGTTATTTATTATTCATTTCTAAGGTTTATGGTAGAATTCTAGAGGTCCAGCACATTATTTTCTGTAGGTACTTTTAAGATTATGAAAATAAATATGGGAATTGGTATTTCAAGATTTGTGGCGAATTTATATATCTGGGTACTATAATCAATAATGATAACAGAGTAGAAAAATATTATTAAAACCCTTCTCAAAACCCGATGCCAATTCAGTATTTACTTTGAGTTACTATGTTAACTTTGAGGCTATTCATTTCTCTCTATGGAGTCTTTCAGCTACACGAGGCGAATGTTCTGCCAAAAAAAAAAAATGTTTCCTATTTAAAAAGATAGATAGATCAAATGTGATGGGTGGGAAACACGGTTCCTTACGAATAAAGGAAAGGATTTTTCAGGTTTGGAAGGGAAAAGCCTTAAGTAAAATTAATAGGTCAGTTAGAGTGGAGTATTAATGAGAAACGAGGTCCAAATAAGAATTATTCCAAATTACTCCAATTTGTATAGTAAAATTTCAGGACGTAGAAAATTAGGGAATCTGCTTTCAGTTCTTATTTCCAAACTTTATTGCAACTGTTTTACAACTGAAATTGTACTTCATACGATATTGTTGTAGGGTCATGTGTGACTTAATCCCACTCTAGGAACTTCTTGCTTCTATGTTATATAATTTGATTTCGAAAATCTTCAAGACTCTTAAAAATGTTGATATCTATTGCCTTCTTATTGTTTTTATACCAAAAAAATCAGAGTTTTAATCGTGTTAGCTGACAGAGTTTAGAGACATACCATGATCTAAAACGTTTAATTTTTATGAGCAGAGGTTGTGTTATAAAATTTTTTCCTAATACATTTTAATCAATAGTATTAATTATAATGTTTGTTTTCAAATTTCAATTGATGTTAACGATAATAATAAGGGATAAATTGGTTTTTTATGGGTAGAAAGAGTACGTATTGCTTCAAAAACTAGCTCGGAGATCGTGTTTTATGACCGTGTTTGTGCCTTGAGGTGACTAGGCATTGTCCTTTCCGGCCAATGCTCTTATTTGAAAGAAAGTTTGGTTTAGATTTTTGTTTTTTTTTTAAATTTAATTTATTGATATTTACTACTATAATAATATTACAACAAGTAAATCTGCTAATATGTACAATATGACATGAAAAACAGCTGAGGAGAAACTACCCATCGGTAGCACTGCAATTGGTTTAGATAGATTGATTATAATCTATCTATCTAAACCAAACTTTCTTAGGAATTTAGTGAGCAAAAGATTATTAATAATCTTTTGCTCACTACATTCCAAGTTCAACACTGGCTGTGGGAGATGGATTATTTATTCTGCCAACAGCTGTGAATATGCTTTGTGGGATCAAGAAACCCCCATAGATCTCACAAAGGTTTTATATGGCAAGTGCCCTGTATAAGTAAAGCGATCTTGCATTTGCATTACAGTCGTAATCAAGCACCGAATGACACTTTAATGAGACTTGCAACAGACGTCGGGAATAACATTGAGCTCCTGTTAACCTTACTTGCTGACTCACGCAAGGGTTTTCTGAATCAGTGCTCATATTCTGATACCGAGCATTCGCCTACGGCAGCTCACGCCCACAGGGGATTATTACACAGAGCCTAAGAATACGTATGACTTTCGACTCAAATGAACTGTCATTCGTCAGTAAGTTAAGGCTCACCCGCACCGTACCTTACCGGTCCACAGCTGGTACCCCTCCAACCCCGGTGCTATAGTCCCATAGATTACGACCTGAATTTCCGGAGTGCTAATGGTGACGTGACATGATTTAGAGCCGGTACTTGAGACTTTATGGAATCGGAATAGCTGTGATTACGAGCGGGGCCTGGGGGCAGCTAGGCGTGGGCCAATTTGCCGCAATACCCTCCGGAATATTGGCTTCTACTCTCCGACCTCCGATCTATCGGCTCAAAGGGGTCTATCTTTGAACCTGGGTAATTTTTCAAAAAAAGCTGAGAATAGACTAAATCTTTAGTTTTTCATTTGTTTCAGAAGGTTTTTAGCTGTTTTAGAAACTATCTTGTTTGATTTGGACACTACCTTACTTCCTTGCACATGCATTGAACTTTATTATTGACAATGAACAAAGATTTGGTTACTAGATTACGAAGAAATAGAATCTAAAACCCCACAATTATTTTACGAATCCCAACACATTTGAATCTGGAATCTTTCGTGCACACCTCCGCAAGCTGAAAAAAAATGCCCAACTTACAAAAAACTTATATTTATCGTTTTTATTTCTGTTATAGCCTACAGAAACAACCTTCTGCCAATTCAATATCAATCAAAAATTTGGTGTTAATTAAACACACAAGTTATATAAGTTATAAAAGTTTATATCTTACTTTTGATTGAAAATTTAGCTCACAATTCTAAATAGTTGTTATAATGTTTACTCAAGTCATTTATGTCCGTTAAATAAGTCTTCTTTTTCTTAGTTCAACCAAATTATAAACAAATGTTTTTTATAATTTTCCATGATAATATTTATGGTCGATATTTGACTAAAGTTTTGGTATAATCCTTACTGTGTGGAATATTGTAATGGATGAGAGGAATGTTTATAATAGTTGTAATAAATAGAATAATGTACTTTATGATATAACAATCATATGCATTCAGTAACTGAGGTTAATTAATGCTATCCTATTTGTCCAGAAAATGTAACAAGAATAATCAAAGAAACAATGCCCAAGAGACCGCTCAAGAAAAATGAAATTAAAATAATTTAAAATTTACTTTTTCGTTTGGAACTCCTCCGAACCTTCTATAACGAACGGTTCTAAGAGAAAGGAGCGGTGGATCCAAAAAGATAACTCCAGCCGAACAAGTGTTTACTAATTGAGACAAGAGAAGGCTATATCGTATATCAGCTCTCGACTGTCCAGTATTCTTAGTTATATCTCCTACTCGGATGTCCGTCCTAATTAAAGAGGACGTCCTCCAACACCTTCTTCCCATTAGTGTCCTCGGGTATATGCTGCCTGGATCGTAGGATATGTTAGTTCTGGAGGTCCAATAGGCAATAAATTTCTGGGCGGGCGATGGTCCTAGTTGTTAGATAGAGAGGAAAGAATTATTTTTCCTGTATGGTGAAATACTGAAAATAAGATTCCGTTGGAATTCGAAGTTACAAGCAGGAGCACAAATTTTATATTATAAAGGCCCATCGAAGCCAATAGAAAAATGATATTGATATCATTCTTATTTATTTTAAGTAATTGATACATGATTATGATAATAATTAGAAAAATAATGAAGTAGTATTAACTAATTGCTAAATAAATGTTTTACTGCTCATTATCGTTATTTATCAACATCAGTATGAATCAGGATACATATTGTCCTTATAAATATGGGCGTAAGATTTAATTTAATTTAATTAGCTGGCAACTAGGCGTATATTTCTTGCCTGAAATTTAGAGTGCTAACTAGGTTTAGCGAGCCCGCAGAACAGTTATCCATCTTGCCAAAAGTTTCTACTCGATTATTCTAATAGTCTTCTTATTCGAATTATTTAATCTAATCATTATTAACATTATCATTTCCTCACATTTTACAAAATTTCATGAAAATTTAGCAGCGCAGTAAGTACTCTGACATTCAATATTATGTTTCCGTTTGTCTGACGCACTGGCAAGATATTTTATGATTAAAAAGAAAATGTTTTACATATTGTCGGAGTATACATTGATCACCTGACAAAGAAAATATGGAATTTTATGAAACCTTAATAACCAAGAACGAGTAATGATTACAAGCTATGAGGAATGAGATATCTAAGGAAGGCAGATGGATGTACAGAGAAATACAGGACTAGAAATGCAGATATTAATGATAAAATACTTTTAAAATGTTTATCTCTATATTGAGAAGCATAGGCTGAGATGGTATAGCCATTTTAAGGAGAGTCAGATAAGAGAGTAGCCATATTCTATTGATAAGAATGTTCGAGGAAGACAGGGACATTTGGTACGACGGTGACAGGGACGCCTTAATGAGACCAAGCGAACAGGCGGAATAAGCGCTGTGAGCTGATAAAGGATAAAAGCAATCGGAAGCGGCTCTATAAAAAGAGACCGTACAATCCATAAGGGAAGGGGAGCTAGAATATAAGCTGATAATATAAAGTTATAATTAAAAATTAAATAAATAATGAAAAAACAGAGAAGGAAGGGAAATATCTCTCAGAAGATTACTTTTCGGTCTCCTCGCAATTTGTATGGTCCGATATTTCGAGCTGTGAATATGATGGGAAGAAGAGAAGATAATTCGGTAATTACTTACATTAATCTAGAGTAACCTCATGAGTGCAAATGTAACTACTCAATTGCCACACACAGAAAATAAAGTATAATTTTTTATAATTTATTAGTTAGTTGTTTTAATTTTAAATATTTTTTTTCATATCTTTTCGGCATATCTTTTCTCTTCAAAAAAAAAAAAAAATGAAGTATTTTATTTTTCTTGAATTACCCAGTATTTTCATTTTATTTTTATCATACGTCTGAACCAATAAAGCACTGCAACGTCATCATCACCTGAGCTCATTTTCATAACTGAACCGGTGAAAATGTACCCACCAATTTTTTGATCACCGATTTATCGGCTGCTGTTATTGAATCTTCCTAGTTATAATTTGTCGCAATAATTCCTTATGATCTATACTTTATCAAATATTGCCGTACAGTATGAACGCTGCTTAAGACGTCGTTCTAATATCTTATTAGATGAAGTATTTTATAACTGAAACCCTGGTATACCGTCGAATAGTGGAAAAACTGTATAATGTTAATAACATGTTCTATAATTCGAACATCTAAACATCACCTACGACACCCATTGTTTTGGTGTTTTCGGTATTTACTAAACGGTTGTTGTAATTTGACAATCCCCATTTTTTGTCCTTTTTGACCTCAATTGAAAAGGATCCTCTGAGAAATAATTTCTCTCATAGTGAGTAAACGAGGATAAAATCGCTACTAAAACAGGAATCATAATAATGTAGGTTTTAACCCAGAACATTGACCAAGTTCCATGTGCTCTTGAAATTATTGCTGACAAAAACCATAAGAAAAATCAGTTAGAACCGAGGAAATACATTATAGATATGAATAATATGAATACAAAAAAGTTTACCCAACCATTGCTAGTTACAAAGGAACGGAGCAATCAGAATGAGCCCAGACAATGGTAATTGTGCCTCCTACTCCAGCAAACCCTTATTAAGCAATGGATCCGCATACAATGCTCTGTCGTTAATAAATAATGTATTATATTGCTGAATAGCTAATTCCATCACAATTTAAAATGCATAAATATAAAATTTGAATTATTTACAATAAATAAGTATGATAATATATTATATAAAATGCCTAGAAAATTTAGGAATAACTTTTCTCATATCTATTTAAATATTACAGCTATTTTTTCATAATTGCTGTAGACTGTGATATGGTTTAAAAAGTATTCACTATTCAAATTATTTAACATCCTCCCGTTATCTCTTGTTTTTTATAATGTATCACTAATTTTAGGGTTTTTAGGGAGTTTAGGGGCATCAATGAAACTTGTGCAGATTAAAAAATATTAATGCTTTATTATTAATGGCTGATTGAGACGAAACGAGCAATATTTTGTATTTTTTGAGATTTAATTTACAAAGTACAATATATACGTATGGACTGTACGGTTCCTTTTGCTTTTATCCTTTATCAGCTCTCAGCGCTTATTCCGCCTGTTCTCTTGGTCTCATTAAGGCGTCCCTGTCACCGTCGTACCAAATGTGCCTGTCTTCCTCGAACATTCTTATCAATAGAATATGGCTACTCTCTTATCTGACTTAAAATGACTATATTATCTCAGCCTATGCTTCTCAATATAGAGATAAACATTTTAAAAGTATTTTATCATTAATATCTGCATTTATAGTCCTGTATTTCTCAGTATATCCATATGTCTTCCTTAGATATCTCATTCCTCATAGCTTGTAATCTTTACTCGTTCTTGGTTATTAATTCCAATGAAATTCGGAAACACATTTGTGAGGAACGTTGGCTTGTGTGTCTTGATCTTGTTTTTTTACCAGATCTTGATTGATATCCTCCCAGTATCTCTCAAGCCCCTCACACAGTGCCTTTTTTCTTCTGAAAATGTATTCCCTAAACTTAAAGCCTAAACTTGAAGCTTTATTACTAGCTTTATTAACATATCGACGAAATTCATCTTTGTTTATGATTTTCTCCTCGGGTATACCAACTCCTTATCACATTCCTGGAACCATCCAAATCTTTATGCCTCAGTTTCATAAAGTTCCATATTTTCTTTGTCAGGTGATCAATGTATGTACAAATGTAAAACATTTTCTTTTTAATCATAAAATATCTTTTGCAGTGCGTCAGACAAATGGAGACATAATCAGAGTACTTACTGCGCTGCTAAATTTCATGAAATTTTTAAAAAATATGTGAAAATGATAGTGTTAATAATGATTAGATGAAATAATTCGAATAAGAAGACTATTAGAATAATCGAGTAGAAACTTTTGGCAAGATGGATAACTATTCGGCGGGCTCGCTAAGTCTAGTTAGCACTCTAAATTTCAGGCAAGAAATAAACAGATCCCTAGTTGCCAGCTAATTAAATTATTTAATTGTTTAGCTTGCGAAATAAAAGTATGAAAAGTAAAAAACATAAATAAAATAAAAATAAAAATGAAGCTTGTTGTTGAACAATTTAATGAGAACTGCTTTAATTGATTGTAATCAAATGTCTAATGCCCATATTCATGAGGACAATATGTATCCTGATCCATATTGATGTTGATAAAAATTTATATAATAAGATAAAATATATAATATTGATCGGTAAAACGTTTATTTAGCAATTAGTTTGAAAAACTACTTCATTATTTTATTAATTGTTATCAGAATTATGTATCCTGTGCTTAACATAATTAAGAATGATATTAATATCATTTTTCTATTGGCTTCAATGGGCCATAAGAAAATAAAATTTGTGCTCCTGCTAGTAACTTCGAATTCCAACGGAATCTTATTTCCAGTATTTCACCATACAGGAAAAATAATTCTTTTCTCTCTATCTAACAACTATATATATATATATATAGCTATGTAGAAGTATAATATAGCTATCTTTTTAAAAAGGAAACATTTTTTATTTGTGGACAGAATATTCGCCTCGTGTAGCTGAAACTCTCCATAGAGAGAAATGAATAGACTCAAAGTTAACATTGAGTAAATAATGAATTGGCATCGGATTTTGACAAGGGTTTTTCTACTCTTTTCTCATTGTTGATTATACTACCCAGATATATAAATTCGCCACAAATCTTGAAATACCAATTCCCATATGTATTTTCATAATCTTAAAAGTACCTACAGAAAATTATGTGCTAGACCTCTAGAATTCTACCATAAACCTTAGAAATGAATAATAAATAACGCGTTCTAATGGAACTAAACCACCAAGAAATTAGTTATAAACATGCCGACAAATATATAGATATTTTGTTGCAGTATCTAATATGTACTGCATGTTGGTTGTAGAAAACCTCAACTTTGGGGAAACTCTCAATAATAAAAATTAGTATTTTCAACATATTTCTTTGGATAGACATATTTTTCAAGATTTAGGAACAACAAAAGGATTTATATATTCGATGAAAAACTAAATTTTATAGTATCAACTGGTTTTCTTTCCCAAACTTTATGCAACAGAAGTATACGAAATAATAGAATGCCTTAATAATTTTGTGAATTCCGTAAAAAAATGTAAATATTTTGATCTATTATACTGCTGCATCACAAAACAGGAGCCTGTTAACCAATGGATTAAAGGAATCGTATGGTCCATCAAAGTATTTCTATAACTAATGCAGAAAATGGGACCATTTTGGCGGAGAGGGATTGGGAAGACCGAGATTATTGGCAACCAAATGTATTGGGTTTTGGCATTTGACCCAAGGTTCTAAAAGCCCGACAACAAATAATTATGTAGCTCTTTGACCAGGTAGGTATTCATTAAAATCTGTACAAATCTGTTATTTTATTCTATTTTAAATAACGATTTATCCTAGCTTTTATGAAAGACTACGAGTACAGAAATAAAAGTACTTACAATGGTCTTTCAGAATTTATGAATTGTGGATCCTACTTATAAATCAGAACTAATGAACAATTCAGTTAATAACAGTTAATATTCTCAGTAATCGTAGGCCTAAATAACAATGAGTAGCCAGCCGTTGGATAGAGGTTACATTTATCCTAAGCCGAAAACGACACTCATAAATAAAATCGAGCGCATAACTCAACCTAATCACAATGGTGCTTCAGAATAATTACAACTTATTCGATAATAGATTGGAATTCAGATTAAAAGAAATGGTCCATCCGGGTTCGGGCTAGCTCAAAGTTCTATTGGTCAACGGCAGGTTAATTGAATTATTAGTCGTCATAAATCCCGGCAATGACTATAAATTCACGTCGTCATATTAGCTGCCGGCAAGTCTTTAAATCAAGGTCTCATTCGAATTTTCGTTACAATTAATCATTCTACTTGTAATATACTTTACAATTGTGAGTCAGTCCAACCTTTCAATGGATGGAGGTCAAAAATAGTCCATTAAACCGGCGTTTCTATCAACGTTTCAGACCTTCTTCAGGGCTAGAGAGATAAGGTTCAAAAATATTTAAAACCGGAATGTGGGAAAAAGAAAATACTACAAATAGTGCATCTATTTGAATAAACAAGACAAAAGTTAGAAATAATTTGAAATATAAAATAAATTAAAAGTATTTTTATATAGTAATTTTACGAAACGGAGTGGCAACCGACTAGCTAGACAAACTTAGATCACCGTTCCACATCGGTCTACTAGTGTGGACTAGTCATGAGCAGTCGGAGATGGATCCTATGGAATCTAGAGCTTTTCAATGGCTCACCCAGCGTCTTTAAAGTGGGTACCCAAAATAAGAGGGAGGAAATCTGGCGGTTGAGCGTGATCTAGGACAAATCACCTCCCTGCACAATCGTTTTCCAGTAAATAGTACAGTCTCTACCATTTATTGAACCCCAGATCCAAACCATCTTAGACTGTTTTCTTCAATGACTTTTTCGGCAGGTTCCACTCCGAGGCTTGATCTAATTATCGAGTTGCGAATTTGGTCTCGTCTTGTTTTTCCCTCTATCTTCCTTAGGAATCTCATTTCTGAAGCCTGGATCCTACTTTTATGTTTGGTGGTCAACGCCCAAGATTCCGAGGAGTTTGTTAATATGGGGAGAGAAGTTTCCATCTGGGATTTAGATACTTGAATAAAGTTACCTACTCCTTGATGGCCTTTGCTGATGATATGGTAGTCCTTGCCAACAACGATAGAGACTTGATATACAATATCAGGTTTCTTCAAGATGAACTAGATAAGATCAAAATGGAAATAAACCCTGACAAAACAAAGGTTATGAGAATTGGCAGGATGCCTCACCGAAAAATGAGAGTCATAAGAACTAAGGGCAAGCCCATCGAACAGGTGAGAACCTTTAAATATCTGGGAGCACACCTTGATGAGAATGGAGTCATGGACAATGAAATCCGGGAGAGCGTCAACTCAGCTGGTAAATTGTTCCATGCACTAAATAAAAGGTTCCTGAATAAAAGAGAAGTATCCAAGGACACAAAGTTGAGGGTATATAAATCTACTTTTCTCCCCATATTAACATACTCCTCGGAATCTTAGGCGTTGAACACCAAACATAAAAGTAGGATCCAGGCTTCAGAAATGAGATTTCTAAGGAAGATAGAGGGAAAAACAAGACGAGACCGAATTCGCAACTCGATCATTAGATCAAGCCTCGGAGTGGACCCTGCGGAAAAAATCATTGAAGAAAACCGTCTAAGATGGTTTGGACATGTTTTAAGAATGGAAAATAACGGGCTGGCCAAGATGACATAGGAGGCTAAGGTTGAAGGAAGAAGGTCCAGAGGAAGACCCCGAAGTACCTGGGAAGATGGCATTAAGGAAAGCTTCGCAAAGAGAAGTCTGCAATGGAATAGAAGGTGAGAAATGGTAGAAGATCGTACGGTGTGGTCCGGGAAACCTCACACTGCAGAGCGGTAGAGAGGAACGACTATGCTGATGATGTTTTGAATGCATTTCTTTCGTACCAGATTTGATTTTAATTATATTTAACGAAGTATATATATTTTTTCCTTTAAGATGGTACAGTTGAGGCTATTTTCCTTGAATACGTATAATCCGGATTGATTTTTTCCTATTCAACAGCAAACATGACATGTTAAAAATACGAAACTAAAATTTCTTACTTTTTTTTTAATGAATCACAGCATTGGCGGAAATAATCTTTTCGTTGCTCATGTGTTCTACTAAAACCACTACTAATATTGAAAACAAATTTCGGGATAGACTCATAATTTTTTTCACTCCCACCAATTTCATACCTTCTCCCCTCTGAGAATATTTATTTCATACTCCTCTAAAACTGATGTTGATTGAAAACATACTAATATATGATGTAAGGCGTAAAGGATAACTCCGAAATTTCAAAATTGACTTTTTCACATTTTTCGCTAGTTCAGTCAAGCATTTTTATCTATCACGACTAACATTCAGGGCGTTTATCATGAATTTAACTCAAATTGAATGGGTTTCAATTTTTAACAAATCTCAGTTTCAACCTTACAAGAAGTTAATTTCCTACTCCTCTTCAATTCAATTTATATATTTTCGGCCAATTAACAATTATTTAATCATAAACAATTATTAGTTAACAGTCAAAATTTGGAGATGAAAATATACCGAATGGAGATCAAAAATAATTCCTTATATAGTGATAAAATATTTATTAGAAAGTGAAGATTCGAAACATGTCGGGGCGCTTTTCTAGGGCTGAATAAACAAGATACAAAAATATTTTATAGTCAAATAATTGTGATAAGAAAATAACATATAAAAATTAAATTATTGGAATAAACAAGATACAAAAGTAGAAATAATTTGGATGGAACTTCTCATCCGGGCTTTGGCCTGAGATATAGCAGAATCAAGGACCAGAATAAAGAGAAGTGGGCTCAAGCTGCAACCCTGTCTTATACCAAGTTTGGTTGTGAACTCTTTGGAGTAACAATTGGATGTCCTCACTACATTTCGGGTGTTCCCGTAGAGGCTCATTATTGCCAGCATTAGTCCTTCGTTAATGCCTCTCTCTGTTAAAGCCTTGCGGATGTCCTCTTTCTTTATTTTGTCAAATGCTTTTGTGAGGTCTACGCATTCAATGCAATGCATTCAAAACATATAAAGTAAAAAAATATATATTATCAGTGGTTTTAGTAGAACTCAAAAGCAACGAAAAGATAATTTCCGTAGATCTTGTGATTCAGTATTAAAAAAGTAGGATATTTTAATTTAGTGTTTTTATCATGTCATGTTTGCTGCTGGATTGGAAACATTATATCTATATATTTTTATTTAATTAATGATGTAATACATTACATTGTAGGCCCGATCTTAACATACCTTTTTGATTTTTGTTCCATTATATTGTTTTACAGTACAAATTCATGTTACCCATTATCATTTAGTGTTTTATGAATTCACCCTTCTTTCCTCAATCTGCTACTTCACTTTTGGTGCTCCTCAAGGCAGTATCCTCGGGCCAATTCTCTGCACAGTTTATACAGCTGTTATCCCAACTCATTCTAATACTATCCTTACCACGTATGCGGATGACACATCCGTCTATTATCAGTCAACACTGGTCCAGTTATACCATCCCATGCTCTTCAATCCCATATCATTGACCTTGAAAAATGGTGTCAAAACTGGAAGATTAAAATCAATTCCCACAAATCCAGTCAAATCACTTTTGACCTCCGCCGTAAACCAACGATTTCCTGTCCTCCTGTGTCGTTTAGTAACATCCCACTGATTCCTGTAGAACAGGTCCGGTACCTAGGACTACACCTTGACAAACGCTTGACTTGGAATCCACATACTAGACTGAAACGACAAGAATCAGCTCGCCGTTTGAGACTACTTCAACATTTACTAGACAAACGCTCTAAGCTCCCAGTTAATTACAAAAGACTCATATACATGACAATCATTAGACCGATCTGGACTTACGGAATAGAGCTATGGGGCTCCACTAAGCCATCCAATTCCTTTCGTATTCAATCCTTACAATCCAAAATCCTACGTAAAATCCTCAATGCTCCTTACTTTGTTACGAACAAAGTAATCCCTAATGACCTTAATGTCCCATTTGTTGCTGATTTGGACCGAATCCGATATCAATCTTTTCATGACAGACTTCATTTCCACTCAAACCTACTAGTTTCAAACCTCGCAACCTCTTCAATTCCTGATAATCCTCCGAGGCGTCTGAAAAGAAGATGGTCTCGAGACCTTTTAAGTTTAACTTTCATTTGAGTACAACCACTGGGTAGAGTCTCTACTTGTGTTTATTCCGGGACATGATTTATCTTTGATTATATTTACTTGATGTATTCAGTATACAGTTTTAAATTTCAATAAATACATTTTTTTTTAAAATACATTTTATGAAGCAATACAGAAGAATCAGGGGCTAATGATTTTTCGATATAGATATAGATTTAGAAGGCGATATAGATTTTTCGTTCCTTAAGTAGCTTCAGTGCTTAACTCCGACAGGCAAGATTCGGCACGCCTTGACTTTTTGACTATGTGATTCCTCTGAGGATTCATCACTCCTCTCGAAAGTCTAAAAAAATATAATCACATTTTCATGGATTTAGTGTTCGAAAATACCAAACTTCTAGTGAGCGTTGAGTCAACAAACACTGGAGGACATGTAAGAAAGAATTATATTTATTGACATTGAAAGATACAACATAGATATACAAAGTGACTTTCTGATATGAACTAGCTTGGTAGACTTATTAAATATGGACTTACATAGGTTTATACATAGGGATTACTCCCTTTACACACTATAGTCCAGCCCCACCATCTCATCTCTATTTCTCTCGCTTGGAGCTGGTATATATACATATAAAAGCAGATGGGAGCTCAAGGAAGTTTGCATTGCTGAGAACAGGGAAGCATTGATGAAATATCTTTATTAAAATTCCATTTTGTAAGTATTTTTGTACTTATAACGAGCTATTATAGTGTTAATAGTTTATTATACTCCTGACCACTTATGAAAGACATTCTCGGAAATTTCAATTTTCAAGGTAATACTATTCTTTTCTAAGATTCATAAGACGCCACTAAGATACAGTAAGATTTTCCGGTGCACTACCTGCTGAAGAAGGCTAGAACCGTAAATTGTTCTTATTATTTTAGATCCAACTCGTTTATGGTGCAAGCCACCTCTTACCAGTGGATGGGGGTTGTCTTAGAGTAAGTCGAATGAGTCCACTCCACGAAAATAAAAGGCCATAGTCAGAAGGAATTTACACAATCTACTTTTCAACAACTTTTTATGGTTAATTTATAGAGGTTTGACAATACTGAACTTCTTATTTCACATACAATTAATTTAATGAAGTTTATAATGTATCAAGTAAATTTCAGGTCATTGCCGTAGGGTAACTGCTAAAATAAAATTTTCAACCCGAAGCTCACCAACCTCTACTTTCTTTCCACCAATAAAAACCTATTTTTAAATTCACTTCATTTCTTTCTTCAACTCTTCCATCTTTTCTATCTTTTAGTTTCCATTTTTTCAAGTCAAACATTCATGGTCCTCTGGTAAAGAGCTTTCAGAAAATTCGAATTCCTGACACAATGAACGAAGAGCTAGATGGTCGGTGGCTCCGCTTAGATGTGACGGCCGGGAGCAGAGGTGGAGGAACCCATTATTTAATAGACTAATGGAGGAAGCTATTTACATCGGGCTCGTTGTGGCTAATAGAGAGGAGAGGTGTCTTATAGATTGCTACCTTAGCTCGCGTTATTTACGACCAATATTTTAGGCATTAATCCATCCTCTATAGAAAAAAAGTGATGGAGGAGGCTAACGCAGTAACGAAACCTAAAAGAAATAAGAGAGCGGGCTAAATGACTTTGAATAATATAAATATTAAGACTTAGTGACTTAGTGAGGCCTTGGATATAATTAATCGTGATTGACTACAGCCCTTAGAGCCCCCGCCGGTAGCATTGTCGTCCTTTCTTCTAGAACAGAGATTTATATTCTTTTATGATATATATACATATACATATAAATATAGCGAGGCAATGGACGTTCTTGTTAAGTGTTGCTATTTGGACAGGAATTGATCTATAGCGCATTACACCTACCCTTAAATGTATGGTTGGTAGTTAGTTTAGAGGACATTTAAATTTATTACCAGGACTTGTTTCTTTTTTCAATTTTAAATTGAACATTACTTTTTAATAAACTAGAACAGAGGATAAAAAAAATCTTCATGAACACCTCAAGCTTAATATTAAAAATTAAATCATTTTGAACAACTTCATTCACTCTATTTTATTATATTTTCCAGCTTTTCACGGAGCACCATCAAGTCAATTCTTTCCATAGGTCTCTGTCTTCCAATCTTCACTTTGGAGACCCCTCGCTATCATTTATTCCTCTATTTGTTAACTGAATGTCCTTGCTATACAGCCTCTTTTTCTTCTTTTTTGAGGACATCGATCTTTTACTTTTCCGACCATTGAACAGGGATCATACTCTGGATCTGCCCGCACCATCTCAGTTTCTTTCTCATTAATCTTTCTCCTAGTTTCAATATCTTTTCTTTCTACCTCATTTCTGATCCTTAGCCTTCATTAAACATCATCCCCAATAATCCATTTCTTCTACTCTTAGTTTTCAGGCGTTGTTTATGTTTGTGATCCATATTAGAGACTACTCTCAATCACAGAGTAAAAGATTTTATTTTTATATCTGTTAGGAAAGGCCATTATGCCATATAAATGAATAAAACGTTCTCTGAATATTAATAGTTACCTTCCTTCATAATTATTGTTATGGTATTTATATTTTTCTTTCATTTAATTCATTATTGCGAGCTAACTCTAATTTATATTCATTACTTTTTTTATTTTCACCTATTAATTAAATTGTAATTGTAATCTAATCTAAGACATTATAGTTTATATTTTATTTTCCGTATCAGTATTCTAAAGGAACTTGTTCTAGGATAAATACGGATTTTTATCAATTTAATTATTATATATTGTCTTAATTATGCACAGTCTTTATTTTAATTTTTCTAATTATTATCCTACCAATACCTCTTAAATTCAGTTGGTAATTAATTAAAAACTATTTTTTAATAATTACAATACTGAATTAGTCGAAAGAAGTGCAATAATGCCGAAAAATAATTTTGTCCAGCTAGCTCCTACTAATCGAAACACTGTGCGGCGGACCAAATTTCATATTACAAATTATGGTACTCATTTAATTGAACTACCAGTTGCTCTAATAGCAATTTGCATGTATTATGTAGTTCAAATTGTAGTAATTTTTCCATATAATCTAATTAGAAAAACAAATATATCACATTATTAAATTTATATCCAGTATTATTATTTTGCATTGTGTATATGACTTATGTAAAATAAAATGTTATATGGCTACTAAAATTTTTTTTATATAATAGATGGACGTAAACCAAATATTATACTTACATGGTGTCCATCAAATCTGTATTATAAATTTATTACCATCTTCTGAAGTTAGCAATAAGTTTACGTTTTTTTCATAGTTAATATTCATCTATTTTCTGTTATACAGATATGCAAGTCTGTGGAAAGCTTCAAATACTTAGGTCTAAACTCGATGGAGGAGGAACTGGAAGTAAGAAGAAGAAGCGAACGGACAAGAAATCAATCAATTCAAGTATAGAGACTGTACCGTGCACTGAACTGAATACCCTCCATAAGTTGTAGTGCTACAGTATTTTTTATTCTTTTAAATAATTTACAACTAAACAATAAAACCGAAGTTCTAAAAAAGATAAAGATGGCTAAATCACATAAAGGGTTCTCGTGTGGTGCAAGAAACTAAAACAAAAAGACAACCGGTTTCCATGAACAATACTGGATTCAGATATAACCGTCTCTAGAGAGCCCTAAACTTATCGGACCGGGACGGTACTCGTTGGTATTTCTGCTAATGGCAGGAGCCTTTTATCTCCTATCTCCGCTTCGACAAATGTCTTTTTGTCCTTTCGACTTTACATAAGAATGGCAAAATAGTATCTAGACCAGGAAATATTTACCATAAAAGCCTCGGACTGATATATTAAAAGAGGCTCCTGTATCTGCGGCCGCGGAGGCACAGGTCGGATTTATTACATTTATAAAACACTTTATTTAAACATAAATAAAGAAGGGAAGTGTGGGCGGGACGCGGTCCCAATTTGTATCGGGACGTGACCCGCCTCTTAACTAGGCCGCTTTTACATTTGTTTGTCTTTTGTAGCTGAGGGAATGGATCCTTATCTCCCCGGGGGAGAATTGTCGTCCTTTTGGCTACAGCATCCGTGGACCACAGGGGCCGTAAAGTAGCCACTTTTATGTCATTTTAGTCAGCTCTCTTTATTTTATTAGCCTTTTTTGAGGTTATCCGGCCGAATTGCTTTAATAGTTGAGCCTCTCACGGCGATCGTAAATAACAAGCATTCCCACTTGAGGCTGTTTATGTGCGTCTTCTGCCACCTGGATTAGTGACTCAATCCTCCACTGCTGGAAGGAGTCGATACACGAGACCCGGGAGAGTTGGGATTATGATAAATTAAACTAATTTATACTCCTCCAAATTCAAATTTATATTTTTCACATATATAATACAATACAAAACAATTTTCCACTTAATAGAAACAATAAAACTGTAGAACACTTTGTAATTTTCCTCCGTTGGATAAATAACTCCATAGGACAACTAAAACACCAACTGTACTATTTTCTCTATCAACAAAATACTAACTAGCAACAATAGAACTGTATCGTTGTAACTTTCCTACGTAGGGTCTCACCTAAAAACAACACTAACTGTACCATGCGTTGTAACCTTCCTCTTAGGGCTGTTACAACAAAAACAATACTTCATACCTAGATGGAAGTTGAACTCTTCTGCCTATCGGAGTAATTTTATTTCTGACTCGGTGAATACCACCCTTTCCAATGGGCACACAAATTGGCTTTAATTGATCTTTTCTTTCTGTAAAGAAAGAAACGATCTTGACTAACAATAATTCCGCTGTATCTATTTCTTTGACAGATAGTTCCCCTGCTTTTCTATGATAATAACTTCTACTAATGTTATATTTAAAAATAATCATTACAGATTAACGTTGATATAAAACTTTCGTCATTTTTCTTTTTTACTTTACATTCAAATTTGGGTAATGTCAGGAACTTTCAGGACTTTTCAGACAGGCAGGTAGGACCCTCCCACCAGCGTGATTCCAAGATTCCATAAGAAAGTTCACAGTACCCCCTTGGAGGGTAAGTCAGTTGGGCTAAGTTCCTCTGGAATAGACCTCCTATTCCCCTCTACTAACTCTTCAGCTCATCTACCCAAGGCACACTTACTTCACATCTACCTTCTGGAGACCGTTTAACTGCACCTTTAAACAGTTTTAAAGCCGCATCTCTCTTCTGCCAAGTTTTTACCATCAAATCTGTAATAAAATTTCTCCTGTACAACAGTGGTTAGCAGATACTACAGCTGCTACTTTTTTACTTTAGTTTTGGTTTACCTTTTCTGTCTGTCCACCTTTATTAACAGGCAACTCGGGACACATCAAAGAGCAATATTCTTTCTCGCAAATCATACATCTCACCGGCACCCTGCAGAATTTAGCTTGGTAGCCATCTTTCAAACACATCGTTAATAAGAGGCTCTGCCTTTGTTAATTTAAGAGGTATCTTTTGAACCACTAAACCGTCCTTACTGTCATCAAATTTTTCACAAAATAAGCAACTTGGGTTACCTTTAGGCTTCCTATTCATTTCTCCACAAACCAGAGGACTTATAGTTGGTACTGCTTCATCTTTCTGTATTTCTAATCTACTCTACTTTCTGATAAGTTCTTTGTTTTATCTTCGGTTTATCCTCGCCAGTTGCATTAAATCCAGATAAAGCCCCTTTCATATCACTCTTAAATTATAACGTTTGTGTCTACAACAGTTGTTACCAGGTGATCTAATATCCTTTAAACCAATCGATACTATTGTTGATGAAAATCAAGCCGTTTATTATCTAACTGAATTTTGTGAACCACACAATCTTCGGTTGAAGATCGGTTCACCTACTATTCTTCTGCGCAGTTTGATCCACCTAAATTATGCAATGGTGCACGTTTGGTCATCAAAAAGATCACCGGAAATGTTATTGAAGCAGCCACGTTGACTGGAAAGATTAAAGGAAAAATCGTCCTGTTGCTACGTATTCCAATGGTATGACCAGAACCCATAATACCGTTCAATAACCTTCACTTTCCTATACGCTCGGGTTTTGGTATGACCATCAACAAGTCTCAAGGCCAGACAATGTCCATTTTTGGCTTGGTCTTAGAAAAACATGTTTCTCCCATGGGCAATTATATACGATACTTCTATTTACAATAATACTTGTTTATAAACATTTTTCATTTTGTTATTCGGAGCATATATGTATACATTTTTCGAATTTCCTACTCGAGAGCAAGCAGCACGCAACTACGTATAGTTGACCGTGAGAAAAGCAGGAGTCTTTGTGGTTGATGCCGCAATATTTTAAAGTTTGTTCTTCCGATTTGTTAATTTTAAAACTTTAGGCTAATTTGATTGGAAATTGCAGTATTTTTAATTGGAGGCAATTCAGTAGAGATTAGGGGTATTCTAGGGAGAAATACTGCGTGTCCTTTGTCCTTCCCAGTCATAAGTTCGGCTTCGATGATCTTATTCGATAGCTGTTTGACGATCATCCTTGTTCCATTACATAGTTTTGGTGAGTTGAGATTTTTGAGTAGTATGTTCGGAGATCCAATTTTTCGTCGAAGGCAATGTAACGCCATTCCTGATACTTGCAATCAATTTAAACATTCTGTAGGGAAGTTGATACTTTCTTCAAAGTTTACCATCGTGTCGAAAGTTGATATCGTCGACAATATTATTTTAGTTGCTAAAATTGCCCTCTGAAATAGCTACTCCGGATTGGTAGAGTTATGAACAATGTTTGGATAAATTTGGTCGATGAGTTCGTTTTCAGTTGTGGCTATGTTGCAGAAATCACTGTTGAGTTCAATGAGGCCGGGCGTCTGGTCAGTAGAATATGTCCCTTCGTCTATTGGTAAATGTTGAGCAAAATATGCCGTTGTTTTGTCTTTCGATGTTTTAACTCTCATATTTTTTGTTAGTCGCAGTATTTGTATATGGCGGATAAGTCTCTGATTTGCTCAGCTGAGGCTGTGAGTGAGGCTTCTTGTAGTATTAATGCCCAGTGGTTTGTTATTTTCCTGTAGTCCTAAGCATTGGCATGCTTCTCTTTACGTCTGGTATAGGTAATCGTCAACAGTCTTGAGATCTGTGAAATTTATTTCGTGTAGCAACATCCGGAGATAGAAATATTCGGCATTGTTCGGATGTACGGAGTATACTCGGCCCAGTGCGTTAGTTTTCATGATTCCTGGAGGATCCTCTATGGGAATTCCTTTTTTTCGTCGTTGAAAGATTTTTTTTGTTGTGTTCAACGTATAATAGGTAGAGACTTCGACATACAGGAATGTTTTCGCCAATGGATCCGTTTGGCACAGTTGGAAAAAAGCTGCTAATGTTGTGTTCATAGGTGGTTCCCTTGCAATTTTTCTGGCGGTTTCTTTATTAAAGTAAACTCTCAGTATACTCTCTAAATGTAATGCTAGTTGTTGCATAGTTGGTTCGTGTTGGTGTATAGGATAACCGAAAATCCGCCACGCTGCTTCGTTACTGTTGATGTATCTTCCCATTTGGTACATTAGGATCTGGTAATTTCTGTATTGTTGCTTGCTGTCTTTGGCAGTTTGAAATACAGCCATGTCACTGCCTTTTTTCACATATTTAGGGAACGTAAACGTGCTTCGCGCCCTTCGACTGTTTCGTTTTTCGCTGTTCTTTTAGTTTTCGCCGTTTTGCTTCAGAACTGGCAAGACCTCTTTTAAGTATAGGCATTGTATAAAATATAAATCAAAGCTTTGTATTAAGAAATACACTAAGTACACTTTAAACACTTTTCACACTTTACTTTCGATTTATATTCAGTCATTGTATCACTTTGATTACCCACACTTCACTGTTTGTTTTTATTCATCCGCTGCACTTCATTGGTGAGAAACCGACGTTCGAACCCACGACGCATCATGCTTTATATACCCCTTCGAATGGTCTACAATGTTCCAGAATATTCCACAACATTCGAGAGTGTTCTGGAATGTTCCACAACATTCGTGAGTGTTCTGGAACGTTCCACAATGATCTGGGATATTCCCGAACATTCTAGACTATTTCCGAACATTCCAGAATATTCTAGATCTTGCTTTATATACTCTTATCAATAGGTAGCTCCACTCATATGAAAAAGTCTTCGAATGGTCCACAATGTTCTAGAATGTTGCACAACATTCGAGAGTGTTCTGAACTATTCCACAATTATCTGGGATGTTCACGAACATTTCGGAATGATGTGGAATACTCTCGAATGTTGTGGACTGCTCTAGAAATTTCTAGAGGACGAAACTTCTAGCCCTTATATCTTCAAAATTACGCCCTTTAGGTAAAAATTGGGAACCTTCTTTATGGACGGGAGATAGAGGACTACCACACCCTTGATCGTACCGGGACTCATTTCTGAGTTTTAGCGGCACTCAAATTGTACACTTTATTTTATAATATATATTGATTATTAGCCATAATTAAAAATCAACTATTATATACCTCATTCATTAAACTAATGTGTAGTTATTAGTTACGATTTTTGTATATTATTTATTTATTATATACTATACTTAGATATAATATGAATATAATCTAAAATTAAAAATCTATTTAATTCATTTTTTTCATTCATTCATTATTTATTTAAAATTCAAATTTTAACGTAATATTTTTTAAAAGTGTTATAACAGCCACAGCAACGCGTGGTCGGGTCAGCTAAACATATAAATATTAAGCCCACTCCTATTCAACTGTTACATTAATGACCTTCCCAAATCAATCCACCACTGTTCCCACCATCTGTACTCCGACGACTACCAGATCTATTTGTCCTTTCCTCCCTCTGAGATAATAGCTATATTGACCAATATTCAGGATGAGCTAGATAGGATCAGTGCCAGGGCTAACCTGAATAAACGGTTGTTAAATGCGGTCATTCTCAGGTCATTCTAATTGATTCCAATACCCTTCTTAAATCCATCAACTCTCCTCCGCATCTAATCTTAAATGATCACCCTATTTCCTAAGTTCTTTCTTATACCAAACTCTCAACTCACAGCATCCATCTTATATCTATAGTCTACTACAATTTAAATCCTGTATCTAATCCCAGGGCACAAGAGCTCGCCTTTCTGACATTCATATCCGTTCCCAAAGAACCAAAAGATTTGAGGGTTCCTTTCTCGCCCGTTCTACCTCTCTTTGTAACTCACTCCCACTCGATATCCGTGATGCGTCTTCTTTATCCACAATCAAATCGAAATTTTTCCTACATATCCTAGATTCTCAAACAGATGCTCTCTAACCAATAGAAATTAGTAGCTATATTCAATATAATCGATTGATGAAACACTGTAAATATGTATTTAATTTTCTATTAGCCTATTTCTTTTTATTGTAAATCTATATGCTTTTTTTTGTACAAATTATTTTTTCTAATTCTCTATTGGTATATACCTTTAAGTTTATAAATATTGGTTTATTCTAATATTGTAGCACTTTGGTCTGATATGTTTCTATTAAATTTTGTTCACTCCTGTTATTCTTAAGGAACCTGGTCCCAGCATAAAATCATTTTTCTGTTCAAATTCTATTCTATTCTAAATAAAATATTATATATGAATAATATAATGTGAAGCCATTCATAGATTCTCCTTACATTCTATGATGGAGATCGTCATACATTTATTGGTATAGATATTTATAGATGCCATAGGAAAACGGAAAATATGGAAACACATATTCTGAAGGTAACTTTATTAGCAACAGTAACAGTAACATAAATTAAGCGACACTGGTATTAAAATTTGAGGAAGTAAAAATTAACAACATACTTTTTTTTTCCTTGCGTCCTACGCTGAAAGTGATTGCGGAATATTCTGGATCTCGTTATAATTTTAATCACAGGGTTGTTATACTTTTGTTTTATTTGATTGGAAAGCTATAAATTCGCTTCCTCTTCGCTCCACGTTACATTTATTTACTCGCGATAACTCTTTGATAAAAGGAAAGAGACCTGCGATAGCTTCTTGCAACACTGTCAATTACGGATAAGTTCATTTGAATTTTCTCTTTGTTTTATCTTTATGGCCGTCGAGTCGTAAATGTTGAATTAGTTTTTATTGAATTAGTTGCTTTCATAAATAACATTCGATAGTGTTTGGTATTTGTATTTTCGATATACGTAAATACTATTAACATCATTTAAACTATATCTGTGTGCGTTGTGAATAAGCGGTTAAGTAGAAAGTTCCCCATAATGAGTTAATTGTATTGTGGGAAGAGAAAATCCTGGGAAGAGGAATCGTGCTATTCTTGTAGCCTTTGGCTTGAAATGAAATCATAATAAAAAGAATCACTCAATTTTAAGACAAGGTCTGATGATACAGACTTCTGAAGAGAGTCCAAAATTTTGCCTATCGAGGCATAATTAGGTTAGGATTTTTTAACGAGTACCTGATATCGTACACTTTACGTTCCTTCCTCAGGACGTTATAACATAGAATTTTTCACTCACTTTAAAATAATCGTAAGACCACCTGACCGCGGACCCGCTAGTGAAAAATTTAGAAAAGTTATTGAAGCTTTAAGTTGTTATTAGTACCAATTGCACAAGTATAAAACGACCGTTTAGTTAAATATAATAATTCTTATATCAAGGGAATTCTAATTTTTAAACTAAACTACATTGAAACAGATTGTATAACTCGTGCACAGACCTCTAGATGTCGCCAGTTTCGAGAATGTTGCTGACACGAACCCACAAGTTTTTCCCTTACCAAAAGTGCATAACACGGCTAAAGAAGTTATCACTTCAATAATAAATAATTAACATTCAATCCTTTCTTTCATGAAATGAAGATCATTTATGTCAATAAACAAGGAATTCTCAAATTGTCGAAGCGTTTTATTTTACCAATGCACGTGACTCTGCTGATTTACCACTAATAGATAGCCATTACATGACGACATAAGCCACTCCGGAATGCCAGGAATAACTTGGCGAGCTAGCTCCAAACCACATCTGAGAGGAACCGAACTAGATTTTATAAAAGATAAATACTCTCCGGTATCTAAATCGCCGCTGGGATCAGGCACTCTAATAGAATTATAGCGTGCGGAGGAGGTACGTGCTGGCTACGGCCGATACGTGCGCTAACGAACGGCACGCGCCTCAGCCATCAACAGTTCGAGATGGCTATTTTCTCTTCATCTCTGGGTTCCTCTGGTATCAGTCTGAATTCTTCAGAAAAAATATGCAATGAGACAATAGTCGGTTTAGACTCAATTGTCTATAAGGTAATATAACCTTTATAGAGCAGTGTGGCTCAGTAGTAGGGCACTGAGTTGCCGTAACGAAGGTCCAAGGTTCAAAATTGGCTGATGGCAGATTTTATTTAATCTGGTGTTGGATCTTTTGGATCTGGGACCATCCTGGGGCGGATCTGTGCGGCATTAAGATGAATTTGAGGATAAGGATCTTTCTTTTTACTGTATCAGACTAGATTCAGGGTGTAGCAAGATATCAGTTTCATGTGATGACAGAGCAAATCAATTATGACAATTATTTTTTTCTTTGTTACGACTCGATCATTCATTGCGCTTCTTGTATAAGATTGTAGTTATTAGAGTCATCATTTTTATCTATATTTTCACACATTTGTGGGTTCAGATTAGAGATGGTGGACAAGCCCGACCATCTGCAGTTATTAGTTTTTGTTTTTGCATTTTCCTCTTCAAACGTTCAGGAATTTCCTTGCGATGTTTGCTGTTTCTAGGGGATCTGCATGTTGAGCATTCCTTAAGATAACAAGCAGAAGTCCTAGGCTCTCCGTGCTTTTCACTGTGGATTTAGGGAGTAATTCATTTGCGGAAATGTTACTACCAAATTTTCCATACGGTAGAGGCCTTTTAGTTTCTCTCCCACAGTTGAAATTACATTTTAATTACGGAAACCCAGAAGGATTACTAATACAAGTACGAATAGCATCCACACATAGAGATAAGTGGAACGAGAAGAGACCAGACTGACTGCGCCATCAGGAGCGGTAACTGGCGATTTGCTAAGGGAGGAATGTAGCGGTGAGGGTGATCATCCCATAGCAAACCCAAAGGATTTCCTCACGCCTCCTGGACCGGACGACCTCTTAATCGCGCCTATTAAACGGGTAAGGACTAGGATCTTACCGCGCCGTAGAAGGATCCGGGTTAAGTACCCTTGTTTGCCTTTTTTTATATATATTACCCCTTCAATTACATCTTTACACCTCTAACTGCCGAGATAGAGAGATGGAAAATAGCCGGCAGTAAATGCGATTCTCGGGATGCTTCCATTATATGAAGAGCTTCGTCTTGGGGAGGAGAAAATTAATGGAACTGGAGTCATGCTGCTTAACTTCCGAGTCCTCTCATGAAGAATCCACTTGGGTTAGGTTGCCAAGTAAAATAATACAACTCGATTAACTCATGTGACCGGGATTGGCAAGGACTCTAAGTATGAGTATTTAAATGGAAAATAGTTGACTGGATAATTCTAATAATAGTATTAACTGGTCAGGGGTGCTGCCAATAATTACACAAAGAAAAAAAAAACCTGCACCACTACAACCAGTGAACGGGTCTGGGGTTCAGTACATGGAAGATACTGTACTGTTACTTGGGAAACGGTTGTGCAGGAAGGTGATTTGTCCAGGATCACGCTCAATAAACGCCATAATAAACCGTAATAATATCTATTAGTAAAATTACAAATGATAAAATATATTTAAAAAAATTGTATAAATATTAAAAAAAAAAATTATTTTATTGAATTGTACAACTGTAATATACTACAGATGTTTCGAGCCTGTGGAACAGTGAACATCATATTTATAACCTTAAACTTTTCTCTAACCATAATGTTTTTGTGTTTGATTTATTATTCTATACATCGTTAAATTATTAGTTGTGAGTTGTTTTAATTGAGTACGAGAGAGAAAAACAGAGAAGATCGACGAAGTTGGTGACGTTTGGTCACAGCACAGATAAGATTACTAATTTAATTTATTTTCTATATTTTATTTTAACTAAATTCCTTTTTAATACTAACTCATTAGTTAAATCTTATTGTATAGTACATTTTTGTTAATTGTTTGTTTAAATTTAATCATTTAATAGAATTTAGTATTACACAGACGGTCCACAATGCCAGGCACTAGTGATGCCCGAGAGGTTTTTCCTCCTGACAAACCCAAAAAGAATATCGATAATTCAAAAAATGAATTGGCACAAAATTTACCTATAGAAGTAGAAATGAAATCACTTGAGAATGTAAATAATAAAACAGATAAACTCGCGATAAAAAATAAAACAACTGTTGACAATATTGGCCAAAACACCTCACCTCGTTTATATGAGGAAAGGAACATGGGCCCTTATGTTGTCTTTGTTGAAAGTAAATCGCAGGAAGGGGCAGGAATAAGTAGGCTACACCCTATGACTATAGGCAAGCTGTTGAATGAGGCTTGCCCTACAACTTATAATAATATCATATCCATAACCAGGTCAGGTCGAAATAGGATAAAAATTGAAACCCGATTAGGACTACAAGCGAACGCATTGGTCAATTCGGAAATTTTGAAATCAAAAATTTTTTCAGTTTACATTCCACATTTTATGCTAGAACGAAAAGGTGTAATAAGAGGCATATATATTAATTTATCAGAAGAGGACATATTGCATCACACTAAAACTTTGTACGCTGAATCACTAAAAATTATCGGGGTCAGAAGGTTAAAAAAAAAAATTCTAAACCGTGATACAAAAGAGTACGAACTCAAACCTACGGGTACAGTTTTAATAACATTTAGAGGCCAGATTCTCCCTAATTATATCAGTATCCACCACGTTAGGTGCGAAGTACATAAGTACATTCAATCAGTAGTGCAATGTCGCAATTGTTTTAGATATGGCCATGTGACTACTCAATGTAAAAGTACAACTCCCAGATGTTCGGTTTGTGGAGAAAAACATGTAAAAGAAGAGTGTCCTCCCGGTACATTATTAAAATGTATACATTGTAAACAAAATCACTCCTCATTAGCAAAAGACTTATGCCCAGAATATGACAATCAAAAAAAGATAAAAGAGTTAATGTTAACCCTAAATTTCACTTACATGGAAGCAAAAAATTTTCTAGATGGCAAATCATACAGTAGGGTCGTTTTAAGGCAAACGCCAGAAACCTTCCCAACTTTAGAACAGGCTAATAAGAATCAAGTATTTAATAAAATAAACCCGCCAGTTAAAAGCAAAATTAGTGTGAACAAAAGAATTCGGGTCTCAAGTCCCGATAAACAATCGAGCGTCGAACCAACAGAGCGGATTAGGAGAGAAATAAATAATAGTTACACAGTACCTTTATATCCATCGGTTCCGTTACCTTCAAATACAAACTTTCCAAAATATAAACCTATTGAAACTAATTTCTCAAAATCGAGTGAAACTAATCTAATTTCTGAAACTATATATTCAATAATAAATTCAATTTTATCAACAAAAAATTTAACTACTTCTGAAGTAGAAATTAGAAACATGATTAAAGAAAGAGAAGAAAACTTATTATTCAATCATTAATGTAATTAAAAAATAACCTTTAACTAAACTATTTTAATTACTTTCATATAAAATTACAAATTAATATATTAATTAAAAATTCATTTTTATGCCTAAATCATACAAAATAATGGAATGGAATGCAAGATCTGCCATCGCTAATAAAAATAGTTTAGAATATTTTCTCTTCACACATAAAATCGATATTGCCATAATATCAGAAACCTGGTTTAAACTTGATAAACATATAAATTTCCCAGGATTCAATATCGTAAGAAAAGATAGAAAAGATGGCTGGGGAGGTGTTGCCATTTTGATTAAGAATAAATATACCTTTTCACAAATTTCAAATTTTCATAGAATAGATAATATGGATGTAGTTGCCGCAAAAATCGTGCTAAATAATAATTTCAAAATTAACGTAGTTTCATTTTATAACCCTCCTAAAAATGTAATACTTCAAAACTGTTGGGAAAAATTTATAAAGAGTTTTGATTTCCCTCTAATTTTGTCTGGAGATGCAAACGCTCACCATTATCAGTGGGGGTGTAATTATTGTGATAAAACGGGCAATGAATTAATACCTGCTATAGAAAATTCAGATTTAGTATTGTTGAATGATGGGTCCCCTACGTCCGTAATAATATGAATCAGGCCAATGATATTGCATTGGATATAACTCTCTGCTCACCCAATATTGTAAACAAAATAGAATGGAAAGTTCATGATGATCCATTAGGCTCTAATCACTTGCCCATAGTGATGGAAATTCATAATATAATTACCAATGATTGTGACATGAGCAAATCCACAAGAAAGTGGCAAATAAAAGCTGCAAATTGGGAGGAATACGAAACATTCATCACAAATAATAGTCATCTCTTACCCGATAATCCTACGTATGACCAGTTTATGGAATTTTTAAATAATTCCTGTTTAAAAACAATACCAACATATAAACAAGTTTACAAACATAAATTTAGTAGAAGTTGGTGGGATAAAGAATGTAGTGTTTCTCATCAAAACAGAAAAAATGCCTTCAAAATATACAAAAATGCTCCAAATTCTAAAACATTTTTATCATACAAAAAAGCAGATGCGGATTTCAAAAGACTCACAAGAGAAAAACAAAAGTACTCCTGGCGACAGTTCTGCGCAAGCATCAATAAATCTACCCCGATGAAAGATATTTGGCATAAACTGGCTATACTTAATAATCGAAAAACTAGTAACCGATTACCTGTTGTGAACGGCGATTGGTGTGAAGAATTTATAGACACGCTGGCCCCTCCGTTAGTCATTTTCGAAAATATCGCTAATATTAACAATAGCGAAGAGTTTTCTGGAAACAATTTTCAACTTATGAAAGAGTTCACCATGGAAGAACTAACTATATCTTTAAAAAATAATCCGAATACCGCTCCATGACTTGACAATTTTCATTACATCATGTTAAGTAAACTGCCTCAGAAAATTAAGGTGTCTTTACTAAAAATTCTAAACGACGTTTGGCAAACGAATATAGTCCCCCAATCATGGAAGGAGTTCTGTATCATTCCAATCTTGAAACCAGATAAAGATCCAAATAACGCTTCATCATATAGACCAATCTCCTTAAGCTCATGTATACTAAAAACATTTGAAAGGATGATAAAACACCGAATGGAATGGTGGTTAGAATCCCAAAGTAAATTACCAAATTATCAGTTTGGTTTTCGCAAAGGTAAATCAACAATGGATTGTCTTCTAGAATTAAATACGGAGATACACAGGGCACTCACGTCAGGACAAAAAACAGTCGCTTTATTTTTGGACATTGCTAAGGCATACGACACTGTTCCGTTACATATACTGCATTATAAAATGAAAGACATGGCTATCCCCATTAAATGTGTTGAAACAATAACAAATTTGATCAGCGATAGAAGAATATCATTAAAAATATCAAATAAAATAGTCATGAGCAGAATAGCCCAAGTAGGTTTACCTCAGGGAGGCATTCTGAGTAGTTTACTATTCGCAATATTTTCAGCCGACATAAGAAAATACCTACCTCAAGAGGTTTCTATCTTACAATTTGCCGATGACATATGTATTTATACTTCACACAGAGATATTAATAGGTGTGTCGAATCATTAGACGAATCAGTACGAGGTTTAAGGAGTTGGGAACTAGACACTGGAATGACAATTTCAACTTCAAAATCAGTTGTGTGCCCATTCAGTAGAGTGCGAGCATTTCCACTTAATGACCGAATTCAACTAGCTGGGACTACCTACACATCTGTCCATACCGTGAAATTCTTAGGAGTCTATTTTAACAGAAAACTAAATTGGAGTCGACACATACAGGAAATCATAAAGCGATCTGAAAAAAAATTGAACATTTTAAAGATGATTAGTAGCAACAGTAAATGGGGAACAGATCCTAATATTTCTTTATTATTCTATAGGAGTGCGATAAGATCGATATTCGATTATGGAGCAGCGATATATATAGAAGCTCCATATAAACATTTACAAAAGTTAGATGTAATCCATAATAGGAGCATAAGAATTTGCTTAGGAGCGCTTAAGTCCACCCCAATAGACGCCTTATTAAATGAAGCTAACGAACCACCTCTAGAAGGCAACTATTAACAGACAGAATTCTTTTTAAAACCTTTGCAAGTAATCAGAAATGCTACAATAAAGTAGTAAATCTTAGTGTTCTTATCCTAAATAAGCCATACTGGCAGAAAAAGAAGTACACTCCTTTAGTATATAATAGTTTTATTAAATACCATCAATCACTGTGTGAAGTATATTCAAATAAAAATCTTCCTCAATATGAGCTACAATATGAAATGCTTTTGCAAAAATTTAATATAAAATTAGAAGTAGGTAAAAATTCATTGCACCATTCAATCTAGCCCCTACTATTAAAGCCTTGCTTGCTGACAAGTGGCCCCACCATGTTTATATCTATGCCGATGGTTCAAGAATCAAAGATAAATCGGGTTGTGCGATTTATGTCCCTAAGTACAAACACTCCTCTCTGTATAAATTACCTTCTGGTTTTTCATCACATACAGCCGAATTATATGCCATCTTAGAAGCGGTCAAATACATCAATCAATCCATAGATCAAAATTTTGTAATTTTAACTGATAGCAGGAGTGCATTATTATCACTTAATAATATTGTTAATAAAAGTATCAATAATGACCAAAAGGAAATAATAGAATATCATTATCTGGCAACAAAAGCGAAAAAAAAAATTATATTTTTGTGGATTAAAGGACATGTGGGGATACCAGATAACGAAACAGTGGACAAAATGGCTAAATTAGCAGTGACAACTGGCCAACAAGTAAACACTAAAATACCGTATACAGATTATTATAAAATCATTAAATTAGATGAGTTAGAAAGTTGGCAGAGTCAATATCGGGATAACTCCACAGGGCAGTTCTATAAATCGATATTTCCGAAAATTTTTAGAAAACCGTGGTTCGCAAATATAAACATAGGAAAAGATGCAATAAAAACTTACATTAGGCTGAGAACAAATCATGGAATTTGCAACAGTTATTTATGCAAGATAGGCCTAAAACAAAGTCCTAAATGTGAAAAGTGTAATCATAACGAGACCCTTAAGCATATTATACTTGAATGTCCAGCGTACACTCAACAGAGAGTAATAATGCTCAAGAATTTAAATTTGAAAACAAATTTTGTTTACGATGAAATATTAAAATTATCTGACCTTAAAAAAATTTGTGACCTTCATGAATATTTGAAAACAATTAACAAAACTATATAATAAATTTATTTTTATAATTTTTGTACATTTGTGAGTTTTTGTATTATGTATGTGAGTGTGTGTGTATGTAATATGCATATGTGTGGTGCAAAAATTTATATAATAACAAATACACTAAAAATAATAAGTTAAAGCACTACCAATAAAGTAATTGGGCTTACTGGGAATATAACTTTCAAATAATTCAGATGTGGCTGTATGGAATATACCAATGCCACCCCTATTGGGGAAAAAGGAAAAAAAAAAACTGTAATATATACATCTAGTACAAGGGCTATATGAATAAATAAATACATGACGGGACATGAATGCACTACCCGCTGGCAGCATTCTAATGTACAAATAAAAATTTAAAATATCAAAAATTATGATTTTTTTTAATGATTATTATATTCTCATAAAAAGTTATGATGAACAAATTATTATTTATATATATTAAATTATTATTAATATTATTACAATATACATTGTAAATGAATGAAAGGAATAAATAAATGAATACCATATAGAAATAATTAGAATAGTATATAAACAATATATAACATAGTAAAGAAAAATATATACATGTATTGTTAGTAAAAATACAAATAATGATATATAAAAAATTGTATAAACAATTTAAAATTATATAAAAATATGATTTTTACATGTATTTAATTTGGTTTTAAACTAATTAAATTATTTTGTATAATCATTTACTGCAACCCCTGACCATTTAATACCATTATTACTAATTATGAGTACCTTTTACTGTAAAACGAACTTCCTTCTTTTTTTTCGGATCTAGTTAATTTTTTACTTTTTGACGTATTAAGGAAGAAACCTTGAGAATTAATTTGTCGGTAAAAAGTACATTAGCTAGGTACTTGGTGTTGCTAAGTGAAAGTAGCTAGGTACTTCATAATGATGTTAAATTTCAAAGTTCACGATGTGAATAACATAAAGAAAAAAATAGATAAAATAAATAGCTAAAATAAGTTAATAGATACTTACGGACAATCGTTGACAATTTTTTTAAACTTAAATTCATTTATCTACAGAAAAGTCTTAGTCTTCATAATTAATAATTAATAAAAAAAAAAAAAGTATTAATGGCTCCAGTTAGTGTTGTTACAAAGTGCTCCCAATATATATATATATTTATATATACTTAAGTTGATAAGATTGTAAAATTGGTTGAAAAATGACAATCAGTGCACTGTCAGCATCTATTTACAACGTGTATAATTTAGACCCACACAATGGTAATAATAACTTATACCAAGTTGAGTGACCATGTTATTTTAAGTCTTCTTCATGCAACTCCATTTTTCGGACCTTCGATTAAACACTGCAACATAGTTTTCATCCAACAAGTGTGCTTATGTGTGTATAACAATAAGGAATGAGTTATACAAATCATTAAAATTAATATTCACAAAAAAATCAACAAAAAATTGTAAGGTAGACTGTTTTGTATATGTGGAGCTTCGTCTGTTCTCCCATGTTTTGCTGTCCAAATATACTAATGTAGATCTAATAATATATTGTGTTTGTTTTACTAGTTCTGTTTTCGATTTCTTCATCTATTTCACCAGATTTACTGATGGTGGTTCTTAGGTCGGGAAAGTGGCCCTCAGCTTCAAGAGACCCCTCCATCACAAAACAGAGACACTTTTTCATGACCATGTCTGGACGCACTTTAATTTTTGGAGTGTTTATTTTTCATTCCCTCACGTTTTAGCTCCTGCTTTCATTCTACAAGTGCTTGCATTTATCTATCCATTTTTTCCCAGGAATCTGCCAACAGGGCCATGTCATAAACATAGAGAAGGCTGTGGACTACAACAGGCATATGCCATCTTCCAATTAGTGTTGGTGATGTTCTCCTCTCGCATAGTTTATGGATCTCATTCATAAAAAATATAAAAGTAAAGAGATTGTGACCATGCCGATCTTGTTGGTTTATTAATAAATAATTTGGGGGCGTCGTTAGCCACACTCTCGATTCCTTCTAAATGATTTTATGGCTATCCTTATTGTATATCCTACAATCGTAGATCTTGATCCTTTTTTGTGTATTCTGTCGGTCGCAATTAATTCACTGGTGGTTAGTTCTGTGAAGTAATATTTATTTGTTACATATTTATAAATAAGTATAAACTACATATAAATTAGTTTTGGTAAATACAATTTATAACCCAGCTGCTTTTGACTTCATATAATAAAATAAGATGATTATTAAACTTTGCATACGGACTTAAAAATACCAGTGGTTGACGAACATAATACAAACGCTTTCAAGAAAAAATATACGGACACCAAAACCCATTGATAGAAGAAATGGCTACCTACGACTCTCATGCCTCAGAACACATGGAGGAGACTAAAAAGAACGTGGATGAGGAATCTGTTACCATAGGAATTAAATCAAGCAACAGGAGAGGTGGTTCTGAGTACTCTTCTTCTTCTTGCTTTCTATGTCATTCTGTGCTATTTTACTGTCAGCCTATCTGCTGATTGTCGATTATTTGTACTTGACAGGTGTGGATAAGAATATATAGGAAAAAGAGAAAAGAAAAGATAATTATGTTTTGATACTCACTGTTAAATAATTATCTATTTCCAAGGTTTTTAACTATCTTGTTTTATCTTGATATCGATTTTGTGTAATAGTATATTGCAAATACACATATTGCGTATTCGCATTAACAACACTCGACAGTTGCTTGACTCAACTGACAATTATTTCTTCCTCTCTAGCAATGTTAATAAAACACCTTACCATCAAGAAAATTTAAACTATGCGGTTTATAACAAAGATATCGGTGAGTATCAGATGGAATTCCTGGCGTTCTTACTAGGACTGGGTTGTATTGTAAATAAAACACATGTGCAGAGTCTATGTACTTTTACCCTTTCTAATTAAAAGTGACCAGTTTATGGCTTTTGGGGGTGAAATATTTCTTGTCCACTGGTGGGATACGCGTTACGGTAAATTGAACTTCCGTATTCATAAATTATGTTGAAAAAGTAGACAGTGACATTTGGAAAAAGAGTGGGTTGATTATTGTAGTAAAAACCCTATGTTTTACTTAATTTGATTTTGAGTTTTTTTTTTGTTACAAAGGCACAACTACTACTGATATTATATTTTAAATAAGTTTTAAAGTGTCATATAAGTATTTATTCATTTGTAAGCTATTCGACATTTAAATCTGTTAGCAGGTGGAGATGGATCCTATGGGATCTAAAACCCTCCTGAGGCTCATCCAGCCTCTATACAGTGGGAACGCAAAGTAAGTGGTAAACGTCTGGTGCTTGAGCGTGATCTAGGACAAGTGACAGTCCCGCATAAACGAAGTACAAGAAATAGGAAAGGCTCTACCTTATAATAAACCCCAAACCATTCACGGATTGTAGTGGTACAGGATTTGTTTTATTCTACATTTAGAAAGTATATATAATACCTAGGTGGGGGTCTCAGTGTTTAGAGGGCACGAGTCGGGGGAATTTCCACGGGATTTCCTCTCTGTGTTACAACCATTACTTAAAATAAATCCCAATTTAAGGCTCAGTGATTTGTGAATTTACGTCTAACTTAAGAGGTAATATTCTAATTCAATGACTAATACTAATTATAAGACACAAATCCACGAGACGTATGGAAGAACACGATAACAAAAATTCAAACACCTCAGATAAAGAACAATACTCTCAACCTGAAGTTGACCAAAACTAGGACCGAGGCGCATGGTAATTATTTTAATTCTATTCTCACATTCACATTTAAAAAAAAATCTTTTCATCTTAATTTGCTACTTCATGTGATCCATATTTCCACGTTACATAACGTGTGATGAATATTGTATTAATTTAACGTTTCTTATATTACGTGCTTAAATTTTAAGGATCTTATAAAAATCTCATAAAAGTTTCAATCTCAAACAATCAACCATCAGGTTTTTCAATAAAAAAAAAAAATAAATTGAGTCGTTTTCTATCAAAAATTAATATTTCAAATATTTTTGTGTTATTAGAAAAATTATATGTGGGCATCATATGGAGCTCGAGAATTACTTATATGTTATATATTATTAATTATATATATATTATATATAATAATAATATAATAATACATTGTATATAACTTATAAGTTAGTTAAAAAAGAACACTTTAAAAAAAATGTGAATATGTAGGAAACCTTGCTTGATAATATACATGTTTGATGCTTTTTGCTTCTCCAATCGCTTGCCTATCAAAGGGTATAAGTAGATTTATACAAACGGCAAAGCAGGATTTTTGAAAAAAAAAATTGAAGTGGGTAATTAAAGAACTAATAATTTGAACATTATAAATGGTTCGATGTCGAGTTCATAGGCATTTTAATAAATGCACATGGGTAACTAGGTATCCCGATTAGTTCTGTCAAACATGGAGGAAGGCCAAGTGTATCTTTCAAGGAATGTAACGAATTTAAAATTAAAAAGTGACAGATACAAACTCTCAACACGAACTTTAAAAAAAATGTCAATAAATTCATTAATCAGTAAATGAATATTCCTACTATTCCACTTTCTACATGATTGCTTTATTTTTTTGAGAATACCACTTTTTTGATACCAAATGAATTAATTATTTAGCATAAAAAAGCGGTACCGTGATCAAACGAGTATTTGATGGCATACATTGAAACCGTAAACATAATAAACAACAGAAGCTGACTAATTCCACTTTCAATTTTATAAATTATAAAAGCGAACATTTCATAAGAAACGTCACAATACGTATACATGCTATTTCAAATACACATAGGTAAGTTTGTACAATGGTATAGGCCCCATCTGATTAACCAGGTAGTTTTGAATTAAGCAGATGATTATTTGATAAGCTTTTGTTCAATCATGTCAATATCCCTGCAGTACCATGTGGATATGATGGTTACACTTCTGGGTGGAAGTGGGATTGGTTAAATATATGTATTGGGATTGATAAAATGTGTGTACAGCCGATAGCTTATATCAGCAGATTTAGCAACCGATCCGATATTTCTACTCTCAGTATCGTTTTTATCTTCAACCCTCTTTTTTTCATGTAGTTGAAGTCATATATTTACTTTTGTTTTTTTTCTCCAGACTGCAGTAGATAAGTGCTCAATTTAAATTTGCTCGAATGGCCCCGATCTGATTAGTCGATGGCACAGTTTACTTAATCCGGGGACGAAGCCTGTTCCGGGAACCCGCTCCGCCGTCATCCTCTTTCAGTTGATGCCCCTCGGATGCGATTATCGGCAGAAGACGATCGAGATTCCGATGGAAATGGCCAGTAAGGGAGTCGGTTTTAGTTAAGCCGTATGCGCCTGAGATCCGCGCTGAATACAGATGAGCTGCTTCCCATTCAGTGCCTGTAGCCGTCCCTATAAACATATTGACAAACACGGCTCCCTTTTGCGGCTCTACTTTTAATTGGAATCTCTTTTCTTTCTTGCCTTCTTTCGGATCTTCCAGCCAGTTACCTTCACAAGGCACTTCTTTTGTAACCGCTCGTGCCTAGCCTCCGCGCCTCGCTACCTCCTTTTATTTCCCTTTATGATTTATCTCCCGGATTCGATACATATCCGTTGATGGCGATCCAACTCAGTCACCGGAGGACGAGTACCTTCATCGAGCAAGTTTTTTATATAAGGAGAAGTGTTATTATAAACCCACTTATTTATATGAAGTTCCATCGATCTTGGAATACTGGGTCGATCTTGGGTTTTATCACAAGAAACTATGCTAAATATTAGATTTATGTTACTTACACCTTGACGTTTTAAAACCCATACATACCCAAAACAAGCAATTCCTCTCTGACATTCAATCCTTATCTTTAGTTTGTATGGTACCTAGTTTAGTCAATGAAAGGTTTATAATCTATGTCACAACTTAATAAAAATGTGAATTTAATTTAAAAAAAATAAAAATCCTATAACATTACAACCCATGAAAGGTCTTGGGTTCATTACTTCAGTACATGGTGGAGACTCAATTGTTTCAAAGATAACGCTTATGCAATAATTAGTTCGAGATCACGCCCATCCTCCAGTTTTCTCCCAATTAAGGGTAGCCACTTTATAAAGGTACGGTGAACACCAAGACGGTTTATGGTTGCAGCATAACAACTGAGCATTTTACACACTGAGCTACCCCGATCCATTCATATTTTACCTTCTATCAAATAAAACTATTAAAATAACAAAACTAATACATCGATTCAAAATCGGGAACAGGTGTAATAAATAATATTACATAATAAATAATAAAGCCCAAGAGTGAATAATCCTACATTTATAAATTACTATACTTTTGTTTCTGAGAATGCAGTAACATTGTCATTATTCTGTTTTATTGGATTTACTAATTTTTAATAGATTAATAACTCAGATATCCAATAAACTAAAGAATAATTATTATGAAATTATTAAAAAATATTCCAGGAATGTTCATATTAAGGAGTATTTGAATAGCTAAGGAAAAGAGACATATTAATACGTCTATGTGAATACCGAAAATATTAGTTGCTAATGTTAAGCGTTGGTCCTTGCGAGGCCCACGATTGACCTCAACGTCTGATTTAATAATCAACTAGATCTGTCTACTGAGGCCGGCAGTATAATTTAAAGATATATAGCCAGCAAATGATCTGAATTGGAGATATGCGTTAACAGTTGCCTTCATATTGATGTCCTATAATTTCGCCAAACAGGACTAAACGCTCAAGCAGAATTTAAGGTAGAGATGTAAACCAATGATAATAAAAAAGAATCAATATCTTGATAGAATCACTAGAGAACATGGGAGTAAGCAGATATTTGATAAAAGCCGTAAAAAGCTGATATAATGGTGATGAAGGTCTCAGACAAGGATGTTTCCTATCCCCATTTTTGTTCCATCTAGATGCTGAAGAGGTCCTACAAACTTGTAAAAGGAAATGTAGTGGAATGGGGAACAAGGAGGTAATAAATTCCTTTACAATCAACAATTTGCTGATGACCAGTTGATATTAGCAAGTGATGATGAAGATGATACAGGAAGACCTGCAATGTGGGCAGTTAAAATTTTTGTGGGCAAAACGTTGGCTCTCCAATAAACAGTACTCCCTACTTAAGAGTATTTTTTGTCCTTCACCCGGACCATTTTCTTCCTAATAATTCATAAGTTTCAAAAATCGATTGCTGTTTTACATATTCATTGAAAACAACAAATGTTATTGCTACACGGTCGTTCTTCTACAAAATCGATACCTACATATTTTACAACAATTAAAATATTATTATAAAGATACGAATAAATCTAAAAGAATGCTTTCTAAAGTATTATATGTTCATTCTAACGAAATATAAGTGTTCTACGAAACAAACAATTTTTTTATTTTATTTAATTCAATGATATTTACAACTATAATGGTATTATATCAAGTAAATGTGCAAAAATGTAGAATATGACATGAAAACACTTGTGGAGAAACTACCCATCGATAGCACTCCAATAAAGTTCTATAGTAGATGATCTCGAGGCCATCTTCTTTTCAGGCGCCTCGGAGGGTTATCAGGAATAGTATGGGAAGCAAGCTGAGAGACTAGCGGATTCAAGTGCGTATGGAGCTTGTTATGGAAGGATAGGTATCTAGTTTGGGCCAAATCAGTAACATATGGGATATTAAGATCATGATGGATGAGTTTGTTTGTGACATGATAAGGAGCATTGAGGATTTTACGAAGGATTTTGGATTGCAAGGATTGGATACGAGATGAATTGGATGGTTTAGTAGAGCCCCAAAGCTCAACTCCGTATGCCCAAATAGGTCTGATGACTGTCATGTAAATAAGTCTTTTGTAATTAATTGGTAGCTTAGAGCGTTTGTCCAGTAAGTGTTGAAGTAGGCGAAAACGTCGAGCAGTTTCAGTCTTTTCAGTCTTGTATGAGGATTCCAAGTGAGACGTTTATCCAGATGGAGTCCTAGGTAACGTATCTGTTCGACAGGGTTCAGTGGTGTATTATTAAACGATACAGTAGGGCAGGAATTCGTAGGTTTACGACGAAGGGTGAAGGTAATTTGATGGGATTTGTTAGGATTTATTTTAATCCTCCAATTTTGACACCATTCTTGTAGGTGTGAGATATGGGATTGAAGAGATTGGGATGCAACAAATGGATCCTTATTAACTGATAACACACATGTGTCATCAGCGTAAGTAGTGAGGACAGTGCTTGGATGGGTTGGGATGTCAGCTGTATATATCGTGTATAGGATGGGCCCCAGGATACTACCTTGAGGAACACCGGCAGACTGGGTGAAGAGGGAAGAGTAGGAACAATTATGGTTTACTTTAAAGGTTCTATTACTGAGGTAGGAACTGATAATAAGGAAGTAAGTTGAAGGTAAGAATTTACGGAGTTTGTACAGCAGTCCTGGATGCCAGACTCGATCAAAAGCCTGCTCTACATCGAGAAAAGCTCCCGTGCAGTACATTCCGCGCTCTAATGCAGATGAGACAACGTCCACCACACGATGGCATTGCTGGATGGTGGAGTGTGATGTTCGGAAACCAAATTGGTGATCTGGGATTATTTGATTGGATTCTATGATAGGATGAAGACGTTTCAGAATGAGTTTTTCAAGTATTTTCCCCATTATGGGCAAGAGAGATATAGGACGATAAGAGGATGGGAGTTCTGGTGGTTTTTTAGGTTTTGGAATCATCTTAATTATGGATAATTTCCAGGAATCAGGAAAATATGTGGTGCGGAGTACGGCATTGTATATATATGTAAGGAGTAGGATCGCTTTCCGAGGAAGGCGTTTTAGAATCTGGGATGTGATTAGGTCGTGTCCAGGGGCTTTGTTGGCGGGTAATCTATGAATAATGTTTGATATTTCGGAAGGATGGAATGCTTTAGGAGGAGGGGACAACTGAAGAGGAATACTTAATTCTGCTCCAATGCATTCAGAGTGGGTTTGATTAAGGATATCTGGATGAGGGTTAAATGTTTTGAATAGGTGCTGGCCGAAAATTTGTGATTTTTCTTCATCAGATCTTGACCAGGTTTGGGATTCGGTTAAAAGTGGATGGTTGAATTTTTTATAGTTTAGGAGTTTTCTAGTGGTATTCCATAAGGATTTGTCAGTAGTACTGAGATTTTCTGTACGGTAATACAAATTTTGAATTTTGAATGTTCTGATCTCTGATTTTAATTTGTTGGTCAGTTTGGTATAATGACTCTTGTCCGATGGATATCTCGTGCGGTGCCACTTTGCTCTTGCCCGTCGTTTTTCTTTTAATAACTCGCGAATATGAAGTGGCCAGTTATTCTGTTGATAATGATTTTTACTTGGTAAAGTGTTATATTTTATATTGACTTGTATTGCTTCTGTTAGTTTGTCTATTGCAGAATTAATGTCTCCTTTTGTTTTAAGCGGAATTTTGAGGTCTAAATTATTTTCTAGATTTGATCGGAATTTATCCCAGTCTACACGTCCTGTAATCAGTCGGGGAAGAGAGGGCTTAGGAATGGGAATCGAATGCACTTGAAGCAGAACTGGACTGTGATCAGAGGAAAGGTCATCCAGGGATTTTATAGCAGTTTGATTGCAGGAAATCTGTGAGGAAACAAATATATCTAGAATATCTGGACGTTTTTTGAGGGATGTAGGCCAATAAGTAGGGTTTATGGGTGCGAGGATAGAGAAACTATTAGAGGTTGAAATTTGGGATAAGATGCTACCACGGGAATTGGATGTTCGACAACCCCATCGTTGATGTTTGGCGTTGTAATCTCCTCCGGCAATAAACCGCGGTCCGAAGGATTGGAATAAGGATTCGAGGATGTTATAAGAAAGGGGGATACCAGGAGGACAGTATACAGCTGAGAATGTTATATGGAAAGGACTAGTTGAAATGGTTACTGATGTTGATTGAATGGCGTCAGTTGGAGTAGAAGGAATAAGAGAGTGTGGTATAGATTTATGGATAAGGATACAAGAACCGGCATGTGCTGTATCGTCAGGATGATCTGATCTGTAAGTGATATAGTCTCGTATGTAGAAATGCGTGCGGTGAGTGAAGTGTGTTTCAGTAAGTAAAGCAATGTCTATTTGGTTGTCTTGTAGAAATAAATCAAGTTCGTCACGGTGAGTATGCAGTCCATTAGCATTCCACAGAACGATAGCTAGGGGCTTCATGCTCATCGTGGGTAATTAAATGGAACTTCGGTAAGGATTCTCGTGAGTAGGTTGATGAGAGGCTTGATTGTTTCTTGAAGGTCTTTCAGGAAAGATGACAGGATAGTGTTTAAGTCGATTGGGTTTTGGATTTGGAATGGATATGAGACTTGAGTTTGATAGGGATAATTAACGGGTAATGGATGGTTGGCTGGGGGTTGTACCCGAGGTGCTGAGTTTTCATTCGATGTTTGATGAACTACAGCTTTTGTTTGAATGTTGTGATTGGAAGGGAGAGGATTTGGTTGTTGAGGTGGTAATTTGACCCGTAAGGGTGTATGGTAAGGAGGAATTTGTTGACGTGGAGGTTGAGGATTGGGATTGGCTGCCTTGGGCTTGGATATGGGTTCCCGAGGCTTGGGTTGGGAGGTCTGGGATTTGGTAAAGGAATGCTGAGATTTGATTTGGGAGGTTTGAGGCGTCTGAGCTCGAGGCTGCTGCTGAATGCTTGAGGTTCCCAAGGTTTTGTTGTCCGGAAGTCTATCTGTAGGGTTTACGGTGGTATACGGTAGTACTACGGTTGGTCTAGGCAATTCAGGAAAGGTGGCAGTATTGTTAACTTCAGGAGCCAGCATTGTGCTTTTCTCTTGACTTTTTATTTGATGGTTTCTGGTTCTAAGACGTTGAAAGTTCTTATGGACTGAACAGCCTCTGTAGTTCGCTGGGTGACCCTCACCACAAAGAGCACATTTTGCAGGCTCGTTTCTCGATTTCTGACAAGTGTCAGATGAGTGTTGTCCAGCGCATTTGACGCACATAGCTGGGTGATGGCAATACGTCTTGGTATGACCTAAGGCTTGACAGTTAGTACACTGGACTATGGTATTTTTACGCCTAGGTTCTTCAAATTTTACTATTGAATATACCAGTCTTAAAACTTGAAATATCTCTGGGTTATTAGGGGCTGGTTCAAGTTCGACAAAAAATAATGGAAGGGGGTACTTTTCGGTGGGATGAAACACTGGCGAAATATTTCTTACTTTGTGACCTATTTCTTCGAGGTCACTTTTGATTGCTGTTGTGGGCGTTGAAGAGTGTAGTCCTCTTAAAACCACTCTGTACGATTTATCCTGTTTTAGTTGGTAACAGTGAAAATCATAGTTCTTCACTGTAAGATGATCAATTAATTTTTTGTATGTATCTTTATTGGATGTATTTATTTTAATGTCTTTTACTCTAGAAAAACATTTAAAATTAGTTTGTCCTATAAGTTCAGATATTTCTTGAGCGAAGTTATAAAAATTTGTAATATTTGTGACAAAAATAGCAGGAGGGTTAGGGTCAATGAACCCTTGGTGTTGCTGGTTCTCGTCACGATCGCTTTCTGTAGGCCCAGGGTTGCTGCTAGTTGAGGCGATTGGAGATTTGCTAGAATTGACTGCAGTAGTTTTGCTGCGGGTTATGGGAGGCTCCGGTGTTTTGTTGTTTTTTGTCACTGGCTTTTTTGACACAGCCGATTTATTTTTTTTCGTGTTGGGTGAGTTGCCCGCTGAGCCAGGGGTTGCCTTTCTCTGACGTTTTTGGAGTGTCCTTCGTTTTAAGTATTGCGAATCGGTCTCACTTATTTCCGAAAATGGAGTCTCTGCCTCCGAACCTTCACTACCCGAATTGTCTATTTGCATGTTAAACATTGGATAATTATACGATTAAAATAATTTGAAATAAATTATTAAATCTAACAGTCACTAAAAAATAAAGAAATAAATTTTAAAAAAACTTTTCATATTTAAATAATAATAATAAAAAATATATATACATATGTTTAAAAAAAAAAAAAAAAGTTGATGAATGCGGGATTCGATCGAGAGGCTGGTTGCCAAGCCTTGACCGTGAACTAGAGGAGGTAAATATTGTAATTCACCTGTAGGGATTATTGGCCACGTTGCTAGCTTCAGCAGCCAGTCACCAATTTATTTGCTGAATTTTATTGTTTAATACAGTCACTCACCTCACTGATCTTGAATAAATGTCTTAAAGTACTTATGGATTCTTCTGACACAGTTTGGAGATATTATTTTGAGAACTATTGTTGTAATAATGTAACAAGCACAGAGCGATTTAACGAGTGAACATTAGTAGCGGGCCTTAACACTTGGTACTGAAACAAAAAATAAAATAAAATCAATTTGGTAAATTTTAATGGGTCAAAAAAAAAAAAAATCACCATTTCAATTTTATTGTGACACTTCAAGTTCGACTCCTTCCATCATGTCCGAGTGAAAGTTATGAGAATGAAAATTATTGCTCATTAATTATCCGATCGATCAACTTGACTCAGATTTATTCCAAAACCTACCATTGAAAAGCTACAGCTGTTTTAAAAGTATGAGAAGAAATAATGCTTTAAAAAAAAATCTATAATGACCTTCAAGAATAGTACTACTTCCTCTCATGTAACGAAAAATAGAGATGACAGAAGGTCTGCTCAAATAGGTGTTACTTCAAGCCCAAATATCATTTCAACATTCTGCAATTATCCCTTTTAAGTTGAGCCAGTGACACTCGACACATACCTGTAGGCTGAAATGTAAAATAAATAATTAAAATGTTACATCAAAAACATCTAACTAATTTGTCAGTTTACGTGACAGGTTATATTTAACTAAACGTATTTGGCATTAGCAGTAGCACTCTCTATAAGCCAGTGGCCATGTGTTTGAAGGTCGCAAAAAATTGAAGAGAGCTGCATTTTTGATATGTTGTAAGGGCGTGTCTGAGTAGTGGAAATCCAAGTTTGCTACCGAAAAAACGGAGGGATGGAAAAACTTTTGGTGGGCGAAAAACCTCGAAATTTTCGGAGTTATTTCAGCGTTGAGTTTTTGATAAAAAACATTAATAACTATTTTTATGTAGATAATTAATTTGCTATAATTTGAACCCAACTGCAGCTCTGTAGCTTTAATAGGTTCTGAGTTACGTTCCTTTGAAAATTGGTAATTTTTTCCAAAAAGTACAAATTTTAGGTTTTGGCCGACTTTCGTGAGGAACACCGGCCGAAGGAGTGATCCTATAATGAAAGTTATTAGTAATGAAGTTGTAGTAAATTTAATTAGCTTACATTTAAGCACAAAACGAGGCCTGTAGGTATTATACTTCTCTTGTTATTAAAATAAAAGGAAAATCGGGGAAAGTGGGTGTTTTAAGAAAATTACCTTTTACGCCACGAATCGATCTAAAACAGCTTGTTTATTGTAAATTTACATGTAAATTACCTATACAAAAAATAATAGTAGTACTAGTAGGTACTACTATGTAGGAGGGGAGCCAACCAGTCTCCGCGAGGTTTTTCGGCCACCAAAAGTTTTCCCATCCGTGTTTTCGGTTGCAAGCTTGGATTTACACTACTCAAACATGCCTTTACAACATATAAAAATGCAACTCTCTTCAATTTTTGCGACTCTCAAACACCTGACCTCTGGCCTGTATTTGGACTATTTGGAAAAAATTACCAATGGCGTAACTCAGAATCTATTAAACCTACAGGCCTCGGTCTGTGCTTAAATTAAAGCTAATTAAATTTACTGCAGCTTCATTCTATACGACTTTCATCGTAGAATCACTTCTTCGGCCGGTGTTCCTCACGAAAGTCGGCTAAAACATAAAGTTTGGATTTTTTGGAAAACATTACCAATTTTTTAAGAGGCGTAACTCAGAATCTATTACACCTCCAGACCTCGGTCTGTGCTTAAATTAAAGCTAATTATATTCACTACCTTGACTTTTATCGTTGGATCATTCCATTGGCCGGTGCTCCTCACGAAAATCGGCCAAACTAAAATTTGGACTTTTTAAATAAAAAATGCACCGATTAGGAGAAACAGGCCAAAAATTGAATTATCTAACTCCGAAAATGTCGAGATTTTTCGGCCACCAAAGCTTTCCCATCCGTTTTTTCGGTTGCAAACTTGGATTTCGATCCAAACCCCTTTTTTTGGTACCTGGCCGCTGGCCTACTACCCGTGTTCTGGTTCTTGAATTTAAGGACTATTAATGAGGAGGGAAAGACCATCCTCCGTGGCATTGTCCTCCATGGCATTGGACCATTATGCCTCATACGCGACGCAGGTCGTTTCTAAGCATGTGGAAGTTTACAAACTAAAGCATAGAGGGTTAGGTAAATAGGCTGTGCTTCTTGGTTATAGTACTATGCCATTTAGGACTTGTATATTTCTCATATACTCTCCTCTGCTGCGCTCCGGAAGCATCAATCATTTAGCCCGGGTCTGGACCCATCAGACCCGAAGAATTTTTCTTCGGGACAAACCATCCTGCGGAATACCTGCGTAACAAGCAGTTAATCCTAAAGTGTATCACCAAACGGTAAACAAAGTAATAAAATCATAGAAAACAAGAAAAGTAAAAAAAATAGTACATCTATTAAGAGATAATCGCGGGAACTTCTGAAACAAATATTTTTTTTTTTATTATTTATTTATTGATATTTACAACTATATTACAGTAATATAACAAGTAAATTGGCTGAGTGATACATGATGACATGATATAATGACAAGTAGAGAAACTACCCTCTGGTAGTACTCAAATCGCATGTTCAACTAAGAAGGTCACGTGGCCATCTTCTTCTCAGGCGCCTCGGAGGAAAACAAATATTTAACTAAAAAACTTGTCAACTTTGTCCATTTTACCTTCAATGAGTTGTACAGCTCGATCTATAAGGCAGGACTAGATAAAGCAAACTGTCGTTTGATGTGTAATTAACAACTATTTGAATGTCTGAATATATTTTTTGGAAACATAAAAAGTAGCATTAATCATAATTTCAAGATTGATTTCCAGTTCCAACACAGTACTTTTTTATTATATGTATAAACATCCATGATGATAACTCAATGTATTGAGCTAGCATTATTATTGGAATTGGACCGAAAGAATTAAATAGGATGTGGACCATTGTATCAGATGCGAATAAACCCAGTGAAGCTTCATGGTTCTTGATCGAAAAACTGCTGCTATTTAACGTTGGCAGGAGAAATCGAGCAACAAGGCCTTTCGCGAGGGGAAACTGCTACAATAATATATTGGCCTGATGTTCACCGGACACGGTTCGGTAAGCCTTCGGTTTCTTGCTGTGTTAAAAAAAGCCTGAACAAGTCACTGCGCTACAACCTTTAGCTCCTGGAAGAAAAGATAAATGCCTTTTCCACAAACACCGGTACAGAAGAAGCAGAAACGAAAACAGTCAGAGCTCGCATAAAGTTTCATTATACCTTTTTCTGTTGGAGCGGAACGAAAGGTCCACCGGAAGGGAGTGTATATCTCTTGGTTCGCGACCCGGGTCACAATGCCTTTTGATTTCGCCGCTCTTCTCGTAATCAGGGCGGACCGTATACCTTATAACTGTCTCACGCTCTGATTTGGTAAGTCTACCTGCGCTTGATTGCTGGTGGACGCCTTGAAATTTATTACAGTAAGAAACTGTAGGATTTTTAAATATATACAGTATTAAAAATGTTCTTGGATATGTTGGTAATTATGGTTGAAGATGTGAAAACTATTTAACAAGGCTGCTGGGCACTTATCTAAAAAAAAAAGTAAGCATATAGTGCATATAAAATTGAACTTTGAATATTGCAAGACAATTAAAAAATCATAAGCATCAATATATATATATATATATATATATATATATATATATATATATATATGAGCTTTACTTATTATCAGTTTTTCATCTCTCTACACTGTTCCACTCCCTTAAGTGTATGATACCTATTTTGGAGAAAAGTCTACTTCCCCACTTATTCACCGGGGTTGTAGATATATGCAAAGGAATTTATGTGCTTATGATAACTGTATCAGATTCCCAGATTAGTTAGTTAGGGTCAGGGGTTTCTGAATTTCCCGGGATGACAGTTCATTTGTCCTGTATTCTTAATCAAAACGTTAAAGCCCCTAATAATATAATGCAATAAGAAACAAAAACTATTTAAGAGGTACGAAATACAAATCACTCATTACTAATATATTTCTATTAAAATAAAAGTAATAAATTTATACACTGTTATAATTCTTATTTTTACAGATGTTAAAACGTGCGCATTTGGTTACGTATGCGTATTCGCTTCGAAGAAGTGTAAAGTCAACTATTAAGTTCAGACGAGAACAACAGGTTCAGGAATTATGAAGTTAGTGGGGAATGTATAGCAATAAACAGCCCAAATCAGAGAAATAGGAAGATGTGATAACAGCCAAATTAAGAATGTTAATGAAAAAATCATATTAGGGATGGCTAGAAGATAGGAGTTTTGCCACCACTAGACGAAAGCCTCCAAGCAAATTTTGTTCAGTGCCAAACTTCCAGGTTAGCGATTAAATAATTATAGTGCTGCTGTGTCGCACACATGACAAAAGCAACATTGACATTTGACATTCTTTTCACATTTTGATTAGGTTTGGTATTTTGCTAAATAATAGGCAGAACACGAAGATACCTAATATTGTTAACCATAACTAATTTCCATAAAATTTACTCCAGAAAATGTTGGTTCCACTCATTCTATGAATGTTTTCTCTCAAAAAAGAGGTCGAAGTAGTAACAAATAATTTTAATAAGAAAATTAAACTTTTTTTCCCTTCGTTTGAGCCAACTGTCGTTGGGACCATGTTCCAATTTCATCCCTCCTCATTTTTACTTTTATTTCCTCCAATACTCTCTCATCTTTTCACCATGTCTCTTTTTGTTCTCTTCCGACCACTTTGTGATTGTTCTCTTATTTCTTTTATCCTGGAAATAAAGGTATCACTCTGTGCTGTTGCTTCTGCTTTTATGTTGTGTATTTCTAAATCTTTTTTCATTTCTCGGATCCAGCCTGAAGTTCTTTCAGAGATACTTAAAAATCTGTTTTGACAGCCTGTTGTCATCCATTCTGTATAAAGACCAAAAAACATCAGTCTTTTTTTCCTTGTTGTCCTTTTCATCATTGCTTCATAATTTCCTGGTTTCTATGCTTCTTTTAGACCTAAAATTTACCTCATAATTCTTCTTTCTAATATTTCTAGTTTGTCTAACTTATAATTGAGTGCTAGGCATTCACTTGCGTAGAGGCATTCTGGTTTCACTGCTGTGGTGTAATGTCTTATTTTTTCATTCTATGATATGCATTTTAAAATGATACTTTATTTAAAGTTAAATAAATTTTAATGAGCTTCAAAATCGTATAACAAGAATTTTAAATTCAATTAAAAATACAACAAGCAGCAATTAGGTTTACAAAATATTAATGTTATGTTATTTTTTCCGTTAAAAAACATCTGTAGTTTCTCAGGATCGTGTATTCATCAGAAGTCTTCTATGAACACTTTTTACTGAGCCCTTTCCAGTAAATATTTTTAAAATAATGCAGCCACTTGACATGATAAGGAAGAAATAATTAACGTAAAAGAAAGCTTGGATATAAAATCTGGGGATGACAGCCTTGTTCCCTAGTTTCCAGTTTGCGAAGGCTTTTTTTTTTTTTTTTTTGTCTCCTTCCGTTGGAAGAGGGGGAAGGGAGAATCCGTTGAATAATTCTAGTTTTTCCGACGGGGTTAGGCGTCGTTTCCACCACCTTGTTTTTTTCTTTCTTCTCGCCGCCTCCTCCATCTCTTCTGATTTAATACCAAGCTTGTGCACCTTCCTCTTCTCGTCTGATAGGCAGGAGGGATCAGAAGAAGAGAAGGAAGAAAAAAAGAAAAAAAGTATTAAGACTTCTTCAAGATTTTTTAATGTATTTTTAAGTGATGACACGGGACATTATGTATTAGTAATTAACAGAACACTAATTATTGTACATTTTAAGTAAAGATAAAAATAAAATTGTATAAATATAAAAATTACAAATAACAGCATTTCAACATGGAAATGTAACTATTTACTATATACTAAATCAATGCCTTAATGACATATATATGAATGGACACCCAAGAACTTTTAATGACTTGATTTGAATTAAGAGAATACTGACTCATAATGGATTTTGTAGCTGTAATAAAACTATGTTTCTACTCTAGGACGGAAGCTAGAGGTTAAGGAAACTTCAGATCATCAAATACTCGAGGTACAAAATAAAATAAATCAATTAGTTACTGATGTCATGGGTTTAACTATGACCCGCCCAAGCATATTTTGATTTAATTTTGAAATTTAGAATGAGATTAGCTTATGATGCTGGGCCTATAAATTAATCAAGCAAGGTTTCAAATTCTGAAAAACCTGATATTGATAAAATACAAAGTTCAATAAAATAGTAAAAACCAGGTGACTAGGCATTTCCGCTCCACACAAAATAAAACTAATTCACCCGATGTAATTAATTATATTAGATAAATTACTTTTTAAAATAATGCTGCAATATGGGGATTATTTATAATGATAAAAAATAAACTGTACCACTACATCCCGTGAAGGGTCTGAGGCTATTACATAGTAGAAGCTCATTGCATAGTATGTTCTGTTTCTTGGACAACGGTTGTGCAGAAAGGTGATTTGTCCAAGATCAAGCTCAACCGCCAGATTTTTCCCCCTAACTGTGTACCCCGCTCCCGATTTATAATGATAAGTTTTACTTAAATCAAGTTAAGAGATAATCAGATATGTTTGTGATACTAGATGTATCTTGATCTTTATAATGTAAACGCATAAGAATTTCGTGTAAGTAGTTTAATATTCTAAGTATTAATATTCTTAACGATGGCTATGCGAGGATTAGCGAATTATAAGCGTAATGGCACGCAAGGTTTAAATTCGCGGGATAACGCCTGGCAATTTGGAGCTGAACGAGGAAACTGGCTAACACTGACCGATATTCAGTAGGTTTGCGATATCTCGGATCGTTTAACGGAGTCTTTATTCATGCAGCTTTCTTGACCTTTTCGGACTATTTTCCAGTTTTATTTCCCAGTTTGGATCTTAATAGGTCCAATTATTTTATGGGACATTTCTGACAAGCTATTATATAAAAACATTTCATACTGTGGAAGATATATGAATGTCTCCATTGTTTGCTGGTGTAACTACTCAACATCAGTTTTCTCTTGCGAATTCTGTAACTTACGCCGCTAGAGCTAAGTTATTTCAAAGAAGCATTAAAAACGTTGGGTGTGTGTTGGTATCAAACATCCTAACCACTTCTGTGATATCAAACACTTAAAACATGTTTGCCAATAATCAAACAAACCACATCATCCAGAGTCACTCTAAGCCGGCTGAGAGGTTTTTATTGGTGTTTCAAGATCACACAATGCTGCATTTAGATTATGTCTTTGGATATCGCAGTCACTCCAAATTCATTAAAATAGAGGTGGGTTGTACCCATTAATTTTGGGATAGCACTTGTATCATCCAGATGCTGAACATTTGAAAATATTGTACTTCAATTCTAGTAATCGTAGAAATCAATTCTAGTTTTAAAATGGAATGATATTTTGTGATTTTTTTTTCCCAGTTAAGATGCTCTACTAAAAATTTAATGTTTATTTAGTTTTTTGACTTTATCTTGTGATATGGTGAGAGTTTCTCCAAAGTTGAGGTTTTCTCCAACCATATTTTAGGACATTATTTTTTTTCCAGGTCTTCATGTCAAGAACAGCTACTTCATTGAGACCGTATTCTGCCACATCCTCCTGAAGTTGGTTTATCAATGAAATTCTTGGTCGGCCTCTTCTATTTCTCCTTTCAGTGAACCAGTAAATGGCCATTTTTGGTATTCAAGTAATTTCACAAGATAAAAAAAATCTATACCCCTACAACCCACTGAGGGTCTTGGGTTCAGAACATAGGAGAGATTGTACAGTTTCAAGGACAACGGATGTGCATGGAGGTGATTTTGTCTATAGGTGACCACTTTACACAGGTTGAGTGAGCCACAGGAGGGTCGTCATATTCAACAGAGCCCATCCAAGGCTGTTGTCAGACTAAATAGATCTGCCACAACCTTCCAACCTACCACAATCAGCAATCTTCGGCTTAGCAACTTAGCGCTCTAACCACTGAGCCATTCCTCTCCCTCGGTGAGAGTAATACCTTTTCCATTAAAGGTGTAGTATTTTTATTCTAGTTTTCCCGCTGCGTTATATCTGTGAAATTTTACCTGTTTGTTATATTGGTTCGTATCTTGAAGAAATGCACGTTTTCATTGGAAAGATTATCTTGTAAAACAACTTTATGAAATCAAAACTAAAAGCTCATAAAATTTACCCATAGTTCATAATAATTACCCTCATTGTCTATAAGTTTTCCCTAACGTGTTAAAAAATCCATAAAATGAAAAATTCATGATTCTGTAATGAAATAAAGTCTGAAAATGCGTTGAGACTGAGATACCCCACTCCAAACATCAAAACGGATTATAATTATTACCTCAAAAATAACTAAACACATTCCTCACTTCAACATTAGAGTTGCTTATTTCCTAATAAAATATTTCAACAGTGAAATATGATATTTAAATAATTAGGATATTAGATTTAATACTCAACTGCCCAGGGGGTTTTTATTATGTTTATCTCTGCATCTATTTTAAGGCTTGTATTTTCTATCTCTTTCTACATCGGAGATCAAGGGAGAAACAAAAAAGTTTTATTTTCTGTTTTTCCCTTTTACAGCTGGTGAGTTGGGTTTGGCAGACAGCTGATGCTATCTGAGGAGCCATTGAGACGTCGAGCAGATTATCTTTGAGGCGAGGATAAATCTGCAACTGGCGGTGTGAACATTCTCGCTCCGAACAGTCCGCCTCTGTAACCCAATCGCTCTCCCTTCTAGCCTGTCCTCCGAAGATGTATCTCTCAAATTATATCTATAATTGGGAAGACCTTTCCAATATGAAGATATCTCTGGATATCTAAATACCGTAAATCCGTGATGACATTTAAGGTACCGAAAAGAACTTCTACTATTTCCTTTCGTCGCAACTGTAATGAGTACATTTAATGGATATTTGGATTGGGTTAATGACCTATGGATATTGTGTATACTTGCTGAGTGCTAACCCCAAAGCTATGAAATATCTTCCGTGTTGTCAGCAATGTAACTTCCTTGAGCTCCCCTATCTTTTACATCGTATATAATAATATCGTTTAGAATAGTAGCTCTAAGATTTAGACAAGAAGGTAGGAGAGTAGGGAGAATAGAGAGCTGAAATGAGAAAAGTTAGATGTAGTTTAGTCAGTATGGTATAATGTCAATCAGTAGTTAAGTCCACTAGTTAATCACGTCTCTGTATATCCATTATATCTGTTCAGTAACACAAGAAATCTACATCTTTTCTTACAAGTCGTCCACCGTTTGTTAACTGTATGTTCCGAATAGGGCCCAAAAATGCAAAACGTACGTAGGTTAGAATCTCATCTGGATTAGTTAATATTTATTTTGTGGCGGTCTCACATTGTTCACAAATAATTAAACTCCCTTTAGTGGACTGCCTGGTGACCTAGAAATTAACTAAAACAAATAAGATCATTATTTAGTAATCTAGGTTGTTATTTTTTTAATACTTTATCAATTTTCCGTAATAAGTAGTAAGTTACGATTAAGGTATATTAGGTGCTGTAAACTAGATATGATCTTGACGCTGAATCACTTTTGAGCCACCACTTTATTATTTTATAGTGCTAATAGTAAGTTGTTGACATGCTTATAAGAACGGGTACGTAACGAATTTCCTATTCAAGAGATTCGAATAATCTGTTTCATTTTATCTTTACTTAATAAATCTTTCATTTTGTGACTAGAATTAAAATATACTTAAAATTTTGAAAATAGAATCATAACATTCGTTTTTATGCAGCGTTTAATGGGATGTATTAATATACGTGTATATTGTATTTCTATGAGGATGTGCTTTTAAGGGGCGTTATTTTCATTTCATAAATTTATTATATTTGTGGTTAAACCTTGTATAAATTACAGCATTTCACAACTTAATCTGACCCTACTTGAGATTCATAGCTCAGATACGCACTGAAGATATACTTTACAACGTTCTAAAACGTATACGCCTTCATTCCATGCATCCATAATGTTCTTTCACAACAAGATTTCCATAAAGATTACCCTTCTCTCAATCATGACTTCTGATATGAAGTGATATCCTGCCATTGATAGCTCGTCCCACCTCCTGTCAGAGTGTCATTTACTGTTGTGCGGCGGCTCCCAAGGTTTGTTTATACATCAGAGATAATTTAGGTAAGGTCGATCCGAAGGTGAGAGGGGATAAAAATTTAATAAAAGGTGCAATTGAGCCAGTCCTGGAGGACGACCGGAGACTTTCTCCTCGCGGCCGCAACTCCTGTGATCTATGGACCAATTTCACAGCCGCGGTATCCCATTAAGCCATAAGTTACAGAAGCTGCTCGGTCGCCCTGGGGGACGTACGGACCCTGCATCGCACCCAACCAGGGCAACATCACACCCTTAGCCGTGTGGATCGCTAAATCTAAATCCGCCCTCAGATTTGTCTTCTAGCGACCCATTCTTCTTGTCCGGTCTGCAGGGTCTTATTACCAGGGCAGCTCTTGGGAAGAATTGGAAAAGTTAAGGCACTGGAGAAAGGTGACTGGTTGAGCCTGGAGTAGTTGAAAGGATTTCCTCCTCTCGCCATAAAGGAGATCTTCCCTTTTTGAAAAGCTTAAAAAATAAGTAGGAAACTGAATTTAATATTTAAACTAATTTTGATTTCGACGAGATTTGTACAGTTCTAGTCTGATCTGCAAATTGTTTGCTTGTTCGTTTGCCATTCATATTAAAGATCTTAGTTAAACTTTTTTTTTCATTTGATATCGGAACATCAATCACATATAGTTAGATTATAAGTGTGTTTTAGACTCCGTTAAAAAGGCATTTTATTTATTAAAAAAATACAGGCCATTGGATAAAATATTCAATCTACTTTAACTCAATGGATTCTCAGAGTAAAACTACATAGAGTAAAAGTGGTTAGTCGAAATTCTACAAAGTTGGGACTCACATTGGTCACATTGGTGGGAATCGCATTGATTTTACTGTCCATACAATTAAACAAAAAGATCTCTTACCTTTTTTCATCATTCTGTAAGTGCTGTATTTTAACAAAATATTTTTTAAGGCCAAAAACGGATATGGTTTGACAGCGCCACTGCTCTTATCACTATATTATTCCAGGCATTCCATCCAAAAGATAATACAAGAACTAGACTCAGACGAAAAGTATCTTGGTTGTGATCTCATCATTCGTTCTGTACATCACCAATTATCTCCAAAAGCTATTTTCATTCGTGCTCACAGCCTCTTACTCCATTTTATGCATTACTTATTTGTTTCTTGTAACCATTCCATTCCATGGACTTCTAAGCCTTTCAGACAACCAATCTTTCATCATATTTTTTAAAATTTATTCGTAATATTAAAAGTTTTAACTCGCTTAATAAGACAATTTTAATGGCCCTAAGGGTAATATGGGAATATAGGTAACCCTTGTAAGGACAAGAAGGATTTTTCCAATTAATAGTCGATAGAAAGACTACTTTTCTTAAATTTTTTATATCAGATCTGTATGATTTCTATTAGACAAACGAAGTTGGTGTTCTATTGATTAATTAGCTACCTAATTCAATTCTTGCATAATATGGAATACTAAATAGGTATATGTAGCAGTTATCTCGAGGTGTAATTCATTAACAATGTGAAATTAATTCTAGCAACAATAACATATGCTAACACGGATCTTCTTAACGATTTTCTAATGCAAACAGGTTGCATGAAATTATCGCTTGGATTATCACCGATTATTTATCGCCGTAGAGAACAAATAGTTGCATAAGTAAACAAACAATAAACAAATCAATTATTCGTCTGAAACATTGAATTAAAACGAATGGCTGTAATGACAGATTATATGATAAAATTTATGAGATTAAAGACTGTTTCTAAACGATTAAGTCTCCCCATCCATATATGCTTGGTATATGTAAATGCTTATTTATTTATTCCGATTTATTTTTAATCCATCTCTATGCAAGAATAGTTAAAAGTTGTGTAACTGTAGCCGGTGCTTTTCTGCTAACACAAATACACGAATCTACCGTCCATTGTTTTATTTGTAATATTTCATCTATATAAGTGCGTGGGGATCTGGATAGAGTGATTAAAATATACAAGCTTTCATCCATATGTGATAAACTAAATAAAACATTTTAACTTCAATAAATATTCTGATTTTTCTTTATATTCTTTTCCTCTTACTTGAAACATGATTTTTAAAATACTGCAATTTTAATGAACTCTAAATCAAGACATTTTTTTGCTTGAACTCAATTTTTTCATACTTTCTTTAAAATTTGAGATTTCAAGAGGATCTCGGTTTGTTCATTTTTTTTTTTTTTTAATTTCTTCTAAGAATCTTTTTCAGATCTCAAAACGGATTTTTTTGGACTTTAAAAGTACTTAATTGTGAGAAAAGTTGATATGTTTGAGCTGAAGAAGTAACATAACAATAGTAATTGATGACAAATATAAACAAGAAAACGAAAATAAACCTCATTCATTTCACTTTAACTATATTCAGCCTCAAATCATGAAAATAATCATTGGTTTATAATTATCATGACTAATATTAAATTGTTTTTTGTTTATTTAACCCTCTGCCCGGAACGTCCGGGTGGAATACCACCCGGTCGCCATATTGTTGTTTACTACTATCGCATTCTATTATATAATTGCTTCTAACTCCTTTCTACCCTTTCAGTAAACCTTCCACTGCCGCAAGAGGAGGTCAGGTGAATCACCATTATCTCTCTGTTCCTAACAAAAACCAGTTTTATCGAGTTTCCCAGATCTGTGTGGAATCCCACCTGACGTTCCTATAAACTGTACATTTTTTTTTCTAATCGTTTTGAAGTGACAAAGTTTGTATTTTCTCTAACAGATTTACAAAATGTTCACAAAAGATGTTTTTATGACTTCTAAAGAGTTCTGGAAGGAATATATATGCCAAGAAGAGGAGTCAAATGGAGAGACAAGTGGTGACTCTGGTTCGGAACTTGAAGATGAAATTTTAAAGAATTGTGATGTAGAGCATGATGAAGTTATTGCAGACTCTTGTGAATATATGGACCAGGAAAAGCTAGTCATGAGCGTAACTTTGTTTTATGGAAGGATAACATGACTATTTGGACGGACAAACTACTGCACTCGAATTTTTCAAGAATCCCGGAGAGAAATGTCATGACCTACCTTCCCGGGTCTAGAGGCAGGGGAAAAGGGCTTAAGGATCCACTTGAACTGTGGTCATTATTTATTCATGACCAAATGGTGAAAAGTATAGTCTGTTTCACTAATGAAGAAATATGGCAATGGAATGAAAATTTCCAAACTGAAAATAGGTCAGCAAAACCAATCGATGAAATCGAAATCCGCGCTCTGATGGGTTTATTATACATGTGTCGCACCGGAAAGCAGTCTGGACTGAGTACATAAGAGCTTTTTTCTAACATTTATGAACCTCCTCTATTCCGTTGTGCAATGTCTCAAAAAAGGTTTGATTTTTTTTATCACGACCTTACGATTCGACTCTAAAACAACAAGAGGGTGATCACTGGTGATCACACAGGCGCTGTGGCAAGCGTGTGATAAATTTGCAGCGTTCAGAAATATGTGGGGCGCATTTAATAGTAATTGTTTGTCATATTATTCTCCTTCTGAATATTTGACAGTTGATGGAGCTCTCTTGAGCTTTAGGGGAAGGTGCAGGTTCAAAATGTTTTTGCCAAAAAAACCTGATAAATATGGTCTGAAAGTGTTGTCAATGCGCGACGCTAAAACTTACCATTTATTTTATATATGGTAAGTAGTTATAAACGACGGGTTGTAGCATTGGAGACTGTGGACTTGACCTTGACAAGGCGAGGGGAAGGGTGCGGGGGGGAAGCCTTGGAGGTCTGAATGCCACATTTGGCAACGTCGCAAGGAATGTGCAAGATTTGGCAACATCGCTTTGTTTACATTAGTGTTATAGTAGAGGTGCAAATGACCTTGTGACGTCACGGGGGCATTGACCCTCTGACGTCATCGAGAGGCCGGGGGTTCCTTTATCAGATTTTTTTTTTTTTTTTTTAATATTTTATCTATATAGTGTGTAAAACTGTGACGGGGGGGCATTGACCCTCTGACGTCATCGAGGGGCCCCGGGGTTCCTTTATCAGAATTTTTTTTTTAAATATTTTATCTGTATAGTGTGTAAAACTGACCTTGTGACGTCAGTTCCATCAGAGCATGAGTCATTGATGGCCTAGCGCTGCCCGGGTATGCTTGATCGGCAGTTTATATTTTATCTCACGGACGAAAAGGTTGACATTGAACTATAGCAGACGACAGGACAAAATAAGATAAGTGAGATTGTCTTACGGATGCAATATAAACTTAAATAATCACCTTGTCTGTGAGTTACATTAACCAATTCATTCACAGTTCTCTATATTTCCATGTCCATATATGGGTCGTAATACCTCCTATTCCCAGTATGCCTAGCTCATCAGTTCATACACGATTAATATCTGGACCGTCAGTTAAATAGTCACATTCGCAGTTCTCTATATTCCCATGCCCATATATGGTCATGATACCTCCTATTCACACTTTGCCTAGCTCATCAGTCCATACTCCCTTTATAAACGTTCCCTCTTCGGCCCACTGGCACTCCGTCACTCCGTCTCGTCTGCGTGTTGTGCTGTCCACCGTCTCTAATCACTGCTTAAACGTAAGTTGTTATTGCTACTTGTTTTAACTAATCTTAACATAATTACAACAATCTGATTGTTATAAACATTGCAGATGTCCCTTTTGAATAGATTAAACGGTCTTACATCCTATAAAACCATAGGAGAGTTGCATGAGGGGGTATGCTATTCAATATTGGAGTTGCGGTTTAAAACAACTGAACACGGCCAAGGATTGGAGGCTATTATAGAGGCTGAAAGAGGAGGAGAGCGCTTTAGGACCTTTCTTCCCAAGAGGTACAGTGAATGTTTCACTGATGCGGAGATCGAACATTATAATGGTGAGTTTTCATATTATCAATTGCTTCATTTCAAACAATGTTAATACCTGATTGTTAGAAAAAAAAGTAAGATTGTTTTCTTTATCGTAGGATCATTGAAGATGACATACAAGGGAAAGCAGAGAAATTCATATATAATAACTTTTAGCGAATAAATATATATTAGCAGCGAACATAATGGTCATAGGAAAATATTAATTTTAAAAAGGTATGGATGTTTTGTGTTCAAAATGTGGGCTTTTATTGAAAACATTAAACGCACATAAATGCAAATGGCAATTTCATGTGTGCACATATTGTAGACGTGAATTTAATTCGAAAGGTAGCTGTACACGACATATAATTACCTGTAAAAATAAAAAGCACATCAGTCCCCTTCAAGCATTAGTCGGTAATACTAGTCAATCGATAACAATGGAAAATTTCCAAACTCCGGCTGGACCCTCTTTAAATCAATCTGTTTCCAGTTCTCAATCGCATTTACCATTCAAAAAACGGATACATTCGAACATTCCACCTTTCTACAACACTAATATTGTAGAAAAAGGAATTAGTTCTCCAAAAAAATATAAACTTTATAATAAGGAACAACTTGATAGGTTAATCACATATGAACAAGGAATTAAAAAGGCTGCATTTGGTAATTCGGTGATAGACTTTTATTTTGAAAATCATAATAATAAAACTACTCCAAAAATTTTTTTAGAAATCAATAAAGAAAAACTTATTGAGATTTTAACTTCGTATTTGACACAATGGAACATATTTAAAATTAATTTACACTTAGATTGTACATACAAAAAAATAAATCATAACAACGAGGAAAAGTCCAATATGAATTTTAAGACTAGTCAGAACATCATAGATTCATCAACCGATTTGCACAATTATTTGAAAGAGTCATACGAAAAATTAATTATGGAATTAGATTCCTTTGAAGCCAAAGGTTCTGGTTGGGCCTTTGTTTCTTGCAACTTTCTATGTTTGCATTTTACCAAATATACACCTCTGAGCGGAAAACAATTTATTAATTTGCCAAAAGGTATAAAAAACAAACATGCTGTTATTAATGTAAAAAATATAAACAACGACTGTTTTCGTTTAGCAATACTGAGCAAAACAGTTGGTTCGAACGATCCTACATTGTACGAAAATTTAGAAACCCATTATCAATTCGATTGTATTTCATATCCTACTTCATTTAAAGATATTAAAAAATTCGAGGAAGTAAACAATGTTTTAATTAATGTGTATGGTTTGGATGAAAAAAACAATATATTTCCCTTAAGAATAAGCAAAAAGGAAACATATAACGAGAGATTTGACCTTTTGTTTCTTCAAAATGAAATAAACTCACACTATTGTTATATCACAAATTTAAGCAGGCTTGTTGGTAGTCAAATATCAGGTGACAAATCCGCTAAAGAAATTTGCCACAGGTGTTTAACATCTATTTCCTGGAGATACAAAACAAAAAGTGGAAAAAACGCGGAAGAACGATTAAAGGAACATTTATTATTTTGCGGTGCGCATAAACCAGTTAGGACAGATTTTCCTGCAGATGATAAAATCAAATTTAAAAAATTCGAATCCACCCAAAAAATTAAAATTGTTGCTTACGCAGACTTTGAATCATATCTGGAACCAATTGCAGGTCCTTCCCAAAATCCATCAATTTCTTGGACCAAATCAGTTCAAAACCATAAAATTTTTTGTGCTTCACTTATGGTCAAAACGGATATACCTCAATTTAAATTACAACAGCCATTAATTTTTACCGGTGAAAAATGTATGCTAATGTTCATGGAAGGACTACATGATTTGGCTAAAAAAGCTGATGAAATATATGGTAAAGTTGAGCCTATGTCTGAAATGACGGAGGAAGAAAAGATAATTTATCAGTGTACCCATGTATGTGTTATCTGTCTGAAAACTTTAAATGAGGATGAGAAGGTGCATCATCATGATCATGTGTCATCTAAGTTCATTGGAGCGGCTCATTCTAATTGCAATTTACAAGCAAAAACACCCAATTTCATTCCAGTATTTATGCATAACTTTCAGGGTTATGACTCGCACTTTATTGTTCCGTTTTTAGCAAACCATGAAGGAGATGTTTCCGTAGTTCCAAGTAATACAGAAAAATACATAAGTTTTACCAAAACATTTAAAGATTGCAAAACTAAAATAAGATTTGTAGATAGTTATAAATTTTTAGCTGCGGGGCTTGATACCCTAGTGCAAAACATGAAAAAAGGTTCTTCAAGTCTTTCAATTACATTCCCTCATTTGCATCAGTTAATTCCTGACGAAACGAAAGTTGAATTGTTAACGAGAAAGGGAATTTACCCTTACTCTTACATAGATTCATTACTGCGGTTAGAAGAAACTCAGTTGCCTGTAATAAGTAAATTTTACAACAACTTAACTGCAGAAAATATTTCCGAGTCTGATTATAAGCATGCGCAAAACATTTGGAATACTTTTAATATAAATAACTTAAAAGAATATACCGAAATGTATATACAAACAGACGTAATTTTATTATGTGAAATATTTGAAAAATTTCGTAATCTCTCTATGGATATATATTCACTAGATCCTGCCCATTTTATGTCTCTTCCAGGCCTCAGTTACGAAGCAATGTTAAAAACGACAAATATTGAATTGGACGTTATTAAAGACATGGATATGGTATTATTTATCGAAAAAGGCATTCGAGGAGGTATTACACAAGTTGTCAAACGTTATGCCAAAGCAAATAATTATTATGTAGATGATTACGATCCAAATCAGCCCATTAACTACTTAATTTACGCAGATGTAAATAATTTATACGGCTATGCAATGAACTGTTTCCTTCCATATTGTGACTTTGAATGGCATAATGAAGATTTAGATGTGTTAAAAGTTCCTGACAACTCTGAAGTTGGTTATATACTCGATGTAGACATTGATTACCCTGAAGCCATACACGATATGCACTGTCAACTACCTTTATTACCTGATAAATTAAAATCGCCTGACAGTGCTAAAACAACAGAAAAGTTACTTACTACACTCACACCAAAAACCCGTTATATTGTTCATTATGTCAATTTGAAACAAGCACTAAATCTTGGCGTTAAATTAACCAAAATTCATAGGATTTTAAAATTTAAGCAAAAAAATTGGTTGTCACCATACATAAATTTAAATACCCAACATAGAGCTAAGTCAACCAATCCTTTTGAATCGGATTTTTTTAAACTCATGAACAACTCCTGTTTTGGTAAATTTATGGAAAACGTTAGAAAACGAATAGATTTAAAACTTGTTACAAATAAAAAATCATTGAACAAACTAGTTAAAAAGCCAAATTTCAAAGAAAGAATAATTTTCACTGAAAATGTAGTTTCCGTTCAGTTAGAGAAGAATAAAATTGTATTTGATAAACCTCTTTATGTTGGTTTTAGTATATTGGAACTATCAAAAGTTTTAATGTACGAATTACATTATAACATATTTTTAAAAAAATATGGTCCGAAAAATATAAACCTCTGTTATATGGATACTGATTCATTTTTATACCTAGTAAATACAAAAGATATATACGATGATATAAATTATGATTTAAAAGACTATTTTGATACCAGTAATTTTCCAACAAAACATCGCTGTTATTCTGAAGAAAACAAAAAAATAGTAGGAATGCTCAAAGATGAAACTGCTGGCGATCCAATCGTTGAATATGTTGGCCTAAGGCCAAAAATGTATTCATTTATAACCAAAAGTGGTTTATTGATAAAACGATCCAAAGGGGTTAAAAAATGTGCGGTTAAAGAATTCACGTTCCAAAATTACTTAGATACTTTAAGAAATTATGAGTCGATGTACAGCCAATTTCAGATCATTCAATCAAAAAGACATCAAGTGCAAACAGTTTTAATCAATAAAAAGTCTCTTTGTCCATATGATGATAAACGGCATACCTTAGATAACGCAAGAGATACACTTCCTTATGGCCATTATGCATTGTCGCTACATAAGTAAAGCAAATGTTTTGTAATGTAATTAAATTGTTTATTTTATGAACTAATTATATCTGAGATTAGAAAAGAAAAAATAAACAGAATAGTAGCAATCAAAAATGTTTTATTTGAAATATGATAATAAGTAATAAAAACTTAGTGTCTAATTTCATCAATGATATGTATAAATACATGTGTTATAAAGCTACAAATAAATACATTCATTACAAAAGTGCATTATTCTTTTCACACCACTATGCGATATCCTTGCTGTCAATCCAGCTGCTTTCTTTTAGCCCCCACCATTTCACATACAACTTATTTCCTTTCCTTTTCAAAATCTTTTCGATGAGATAAACATCTGGATGTTTTACTTTTTGAAGCTCTTCAGCATAAAAGGAGCCACTGATAGGTTGACTTTTGAGATCTTCAAGTAAATATGTATATGGATCCGTCTTCTGAATCTTGATTACTTTAAATATTTCGCTTGACCAATTTGGCTTGTAGCCTTTTGAAAATGCTGTTTTTTGCTTAGATATCCTCACAAAATCGTCCTCTTCAAACTTCTGCTTTCGCACTTTTGATTTGGAACGAACAGAAGAAGAAGAATACACTTTGTTTAGCAAGTAGTTTTCTGATTTTTTATTATGGGCATCAATTGGTCTCATACCTATTGTTGTATGGAATGATGAGTTATAATCATGTAGAATCTGAGGTAATATATCTAAAAACTTGTAATTTCCACCCAAGCTAAATGCTTTCCACATTTTCGCTTTTAAAGTTCTATTAAACCTTTCTACAATGGAAGCTTTCATATTAGAAAAGGTCGAATAATGATTAATATAGTACTGTTTTATTAGAGATTTAAACTTGGAATTATAAAATTCTTTTCCTTGATCGCTTTGAATATTTCTCGGTGTTTGTTTGCTCGAACGAAACACGCTCTCCATTGCCTTAGTTACATCATCAGCAGATTTCTTCTTTATTGGTACGGCCCATGCATATTTAGTAAAGCAGTCTATAACTGTTAATAAATATTTGTATCCTTTATTTTCTCGAGCATAAGGTATCATTTCTACTAGATCTATTTGCCACAAGTCATTTATCCCTTTCAAAACAGTCTTTCTTCTAGGGTATATCTTGCGAGCTGGCTTATGTAATTCATTTACGATTGTTGTTTTTATTATTGATGAATCCATCTATAATTTTCTTTTTTAAGTACTTTGTTAAGATAGCCGAGTGTGACTGCGTCAGATTCCTCTACGGGCTCACCGATGTTTGTTATTCTTTTCCCGAGACAATCATATATATTGTCAACTAGAGTCAAAGCAACTCTGTCGAAGAATTCTTTTGTAACAACATCATAGTTATTTATAGGTGGAGCGAAATTGACAAGTCTTTTTCTTTTTCCATCTATATAGCTACCCGGCCAATTCTTTAAATCAGTGTAGGTCAGTGCTAGTGTATCACAATATACTTTATTTGCAGCGTCATGAGCAGCGACTGGATTTGCAATATTGACGATCCTTAAATGATGTGCATCAATGTCCTTTTCAGACTTTAATAAGCTGAATGGAAAATAACGTTTTTTGTATTTTGTATGCTTTTTTGCTATGTGAGATCCGAACTTGTTTATTGTCATGTTTGTACTGAATCTAAATATAAAAATGTGGGCATTAATATATTATATTTTCTTCTCGTAGTTCTTCAATTATAGATTCTATTTCATTTTGATGTCCTTCATGCCCGGCATAAGTTGAAGACATTAGCAGCCTAAGGCGATCGACTAGTTCGTTTGGGTCATTCCAACGCTCGTACAGAGGTTTATCGACGCTCATAAGTCCAGTGCCCCGTTTGTAAGAGTGGGAACGGAGTGAAGTTAGCCTGCTCGAAGCTGCTGATGCTGAGGAAGGAGGGCGGGGTTTTAAAGATTGTGTTGGGAATAACTTCGATATTATATTTCTATACTTCTCAGATCTATTTCCGGACACTCCTTGTTCCTCACTATAGCCTTTTTTGTGAGCATTGGTCGAAAGTAAAATATTCTTATAATTATCCAAGTCTGACTCGGTATAATATTTAGGATTTTTCAAGTAGAGTAGCTGCAACAATCCAGGAGTTCCTTCATACACTATGTTGTTTATAGAAATATCATCACTGTTTTCAAAAAGCTGAACATCGGTCGAGTCACCAATAGCCAATCCTCCAGAAGGCATTACTCGAATGCCGTAACGAGAGTCATGTGCCTTATCACCTTTTAACAACTTATCCAAGTATTCTCTTTGCAGGTTTCCAAATGAGGCGAGATGTTCCTTAAATTCGGCTTCTCCTTGTGGAGTTTTAGCGTATTCTTTGACTTGTTCTGATAGTGGATCGCCTGTCACATACTCATCCATTTCTACTTCTGGTGACATGAACTCATGATGGGGATTTGATAAGTGAGATAATGGTGTTAGCGCAGTACTTGGAACGTCAGATGAAATTTGTGTAACTTTTTTGCGATGAAGTGATGTTTTCGGCATTAATGTTGATTTTCTGTAAATACTAGCAGACTCTAACTCGCTTTTATCAGGCGATTCGCCCCAAACATTAGTAGTGACAATTCTTTTTACTTTTCTAGACGTCAATGCGGGTTCCGATTTGGTCTCTTTATTAATTAATTGTACAGATTGTTTAATGTCCTCGAGAGGTTTTAGCACGGGTGTAAAAAACGCTTTTCGACCTTCCTCGATATCCTGGAGACCGCGTTTCAACGATTGAAATTTGTTTTTCAAAATTTCACTAGTTTTTATAATCTCGCGAGTGACTTTTGGGTCCATGATCGCTAATGCTCAATTATTGTCATGACTGTTCTTTATATATCTACAATGAACGTATCAATTCCTTTTCTAAAACGTCCATTATTCAGGTCTCTACTTTTGTCAATGACGAGGTAACTAAATGGTTCTTCCCAACATAAAGAACACATGTCTTTAAAAAGTGGAAAACTTAAATCTGGAGTGCTTACATGTTCCTCGTAAATATGTTTCAAATTTAATTCATCTTGAGGAAATACTATTAAAAAGTTAAAGTTACATCTGATAAGATGTCTCGGGATACAAACATAACTCTGTGTTAAATAGAAACAATCAAGATTCATATGACGACCATAACTAAAGTATCGTTTAATTATGTCCTGGTCTTCCATAGTGACGTCATCAAATATACAGACCGAATTGGATTCAACTTCTTGTGGCAATTCTTTCGCATCTTCAAATTCATATAACCCTATTTCAGGGACAAGATTTACGATACTTTTTAAATACTGGTATTTCCGTTGATGCAATGTTTTTCCGAAAAGATACACATTTTTAAATTTTAAACCATTCGGATTTAATAAAAGACCAATCATAATATTAGTCTTTCCACATCCGCTCGGTCCACAAATTGATGATCTTATAGTGCTCGGTAATAATGAACTGTGCCTCTCCTCTGAATCGCACTTGACAGGTGAAAAGTCTGTGGTAGAGAAACGTTGTACTTGTTTAACTAATTTCATCCTGAATGCGAACAACATCATTATTCCTCCGTATATATATATCTCAGTTCTTCATTTTCCAAGTGCAGTATGACTCGCAGGGTTCGAAAAGGAAGAGGTTTGGTGAACAGGCTTATAAACAAGTTACCAATTGAATTACACATACCAGGATATCAGTATTGCGGACCGGGCACAAAATTAGAAAAACGATTAATTGCGGGCGATAGAGGAATAAACCAGCTTGACAGAGCTTGTAAGGAACACGATATAGCTTATAGCCAAAATACGGATATGGATAGTCGTAAACAAGCGGACAAGATCCTAGCTGATAATGCTTGGAAACGAGTTAAAGCTTCAGATTCAACATGGGGAGAAAAAGCCGCTGCTTGGTTAGTTACAAATGTCATGAAAGCGAAAGGAAAAATTGGTTCGGGTATCAATAATAAGAAAAAAAAGAAAAAGAAGATTAGTTTTATTAACTTGGTTAAATCGTCAAAGGTAGATGATGTATCATCGATTCTGAGCGCATCAAAAGCGGCATACAAGAAGGCTAAAATGCATTTGCGCGGTAAGACGAAACCTTCACTGCCTAGAGTTCTCCCGCTGCCAAAGGAGGGAGGCTTCCTCCAATTTCTTGTACCGTTGATGGCAGGACTTTCCGCTGTGGGATCTTTAGCAGGAGGAGCTTCGAGTGTGGCGAAAGCGATTAACGAGGTGAAACAGGCCAAACTAAAATTAGAAGAGCAAAAGAGGCATAATTTGGCAATGGAAGGTCGAAAAGTTGGCGAAGGACTTTATTTGAAACCACATAGGAACGGTTACGCTCTGTTTATAAACCGAGAAAAAAGACTTGGAAAAATATGACTACCAAATAAACCATTGACCGATATTGAATTAAATTATATGTCTAAACTTTTAAATATTAAAAATTTTCGTGGAGTATTTATGATTGATAGTCTTCCTATATACCCAAAAAAAAATGAGGCCGCTATTGTAAATTTGCATACGAGTTCAGAACCCGGTTCTCATTGGGTGTGCTATGTAAAAAAAGATAGTCTAGTGAAATACTTTGATTCCTTTGGAAATTTAAAACCACCTCCACAGTTACTTGAGTACTTTAAGGGTTCAGAAATAATTTACAACAGACGTCGTTATCAAAAGTGGGATACACCGATTTGTGGACATCTCTGCTTAGCGTATTTAGCAGATGTTTCTAGCAAATTTTGATCATTCATAATCATGAGCTACACAGTAACGTTGACGGGGAATTCTAGTGTTCTCCATGCGAACTTTTTACCTCCGCTGGAATTAGGCTCAAGTTATACCGTTGGGTTATTATCTTTTGACTCATATAATACTATACCTAATATCAGGAAAGATGTTAACGATAAGTTTTACTTTGGAAATCTGACGATTCAGATACCTGAAGGATCGTATGATATCGATGCACTAAATTCTTTTCTTCGCGAAGAAATTGCTCACCAGGAACCTAGTGGTGGGTTTATGCTTCGAGGAAATGAGAGTACTTTAAAGGCCGAACTTAGAACAACGAAACCGGTCTACTTCAACTTCCCCGACAAGCCCCATTCTATTGGCCCACTGTTGGGTTTTCATCGTCCTAATCAAGTCATTGACCCATTGCATCGGTACAGCGAATCCGATGGCATTGTGAAAATTCTTTCTGTAAACACTATTTCGATTCATTGTAACATCGCATCAGGGTCTTATCTGAATGGGGATCCGGATCATAGCATACATCAATTCTTTCCGGCTGTAGAACCAGGATATAAAATAATAGAAACCCCGAATCCTGTCATTTACTTTCCAACTAACGCGAGGACTGTTGACAATATTACCGTTCGTTTAGTGGATCAAGACGGTGCGCTTATTGACTTTAGGGGGGAAACTGTTACATTGAGAATACATTTGAAGAACAATGGGGATTGATTTTTGTACCGGTGAGAATCGTGGTACTCATCACGCTTTTTTTTATAAAAGGGGATGTCATGCCATGGTAAGAATTAGTAAACCTAAGTCGACGAGACGGCTAACAACTGCAAACGTCAACTTTTTAAAACAGTGTGGGTTTCGATTAAAAAAAAAAAAAGAACAAAATGCATAACATACTAAACGTTACATCAGACGTAAAATTTGATGATTCTCTTACACAATTCCAATATCATTCACATCAGCCGTATGCGGGGAACACTCTTAACAATTCTGACGAAATCAGAATACCAATCCATCAACAAGATGCTTATACGTTTCCTTCTTTAAGTTTTGTTTATCTGGAAGGACGAATTTCTAAAAAGGATGGGACTGACGGAACAACTTCAAAATTCACTAATAACGCGTTTGCGTTTTTGTTTGATGAGATAAGATATGAATTGAATGGTATTGAAGTCGATAGAGTGAGAAACCCCGGAATAACTACAACGCTTAAAGGTCATACATCGTTTTCACCCAATCAAGTCAAAGGACTAGAAAATGCCGGGTGGATAATCCCAGGTGTTGATAAAACAGTTTCAATAGATAAAAACGGTTTTTTTAGCGTATGTCTGCCATTGGATATTCTCTTAGGGATATGTGAAGACTATCGAAAAATTTTAATTAATCTTAAGCAAGAACTCGTTTTGATCAGATCGAGTACTGACTTGAACTGTGTAAAGGGTAGTGATGATGTACAAATAAAATTAGATAAAGTGGTTTGGAGGATGCCTCATATTCGTGTTTCTGATCAAGAACGTCTAAAGTTGTTAAAAATGGTGGATAAAAACAAGGTCATTTCTATTCCATTCAGATCGTGGGATCTTTACGAATACCCTAATTTACCAGCATCACAGCAAGAAAATTGGACTGTAAAAACATCCACAAATTTAGAAAAGCCTCGCTATGTTATTATAGCATTTCAAACTGATAGAATGAGAAATGCTACCAAAGATATAAGTCAATTCGATAGTTGTAAAATAAAAAATTTGAAACTCTATCTGAATAGCGAACAATATCCTTATGACGATTTGAATCTAGATTTTGCACTAGGAAAAGTAGCTCTCCTATATGAAATGTATAACGAGTTTCAAACGAGTTATTATGGTAATAGACATTCACAACCCCTGTTGTCACGATCCGATTTTGAGACCTTCGCACCTATAGTCGTCATAGATTGTTCTAAACAATCCGAGGCAATAAAAAGTACGACTATCGATATTCGCGTACAGCTAGAGGCGAGTGAGAACTTCCCGCCTAATACTAGGGCATACTGTCTTATCCTTCACGATAAAGTAGTAGAATACGAAGTAGGAACCGGTTTGGTTCGTAAAATGTACTGATGATGCATATATAAAGCTGCTGTAGCGGCTATAATAATATCACTTCTCCGTTGTTCACCGACTAAAACATACGATGCGTTCAGCGGCAATTGATTTTCAGGGGTATCGCACGGCTTCTAACTCATTGATTGTTAAAGAATTATCTGTAGTCTCTATTAGTCACGGCTCATCGTGGCATTGGTGTTTCAATCCACCTCGAGATGCTGAAGATGTTGTTCATTCAAAGACAAACCTTTGGGTTAAGAAACATATTCATGGAATGGGATGGGACTATGGTGATGTATTATATGAGGATATGAGATATTTATTACAACACGCCACTGAGAACTTTGACATATTATGGGGGAAAGGAATGGAAAAGTGCAAGTTTATTGAAGATCTTATTGGTAAACCGGTCTATGATCTACATGAATTCGGTTGTCCTAACTTAAAACAATTAGAAAATTGCAAGATGGTATGTCATTTTCATTTAAACTCGTCTTTTGTCTGTTCACTAAATCAGGCACACCGTTTAGCATCATGGGTCAGAAAAAATGATGAAGCAGTAAACTTTAAAAAAGAAGACGTTCGTAAGCATACATTTGTAAATATTATCTCTCCTCCTCATAATCTGCTCTCATTCGCCGGATTTGTAAGAGGAGTAAAAGATACGGTCAAATGCATATATTGTGGACTGTTATATGGCAAACAATCGCTCATCAATCCAATCAAGTACCATAAAGCGAATAGTCCTCAATGTTCATGGTTTAAGGAAGAAGAGTACTTTTGAATCTACTCGGAAACATGTGGTATCAGCATGGAGTCAGTTATACAGCGTTTAGGAGAGGAAGGCATTGAAACCACTGACCACTGAAGAATTGAGTATTTTACCTCGGTCTTTGGTCTATACCTTTTTGACTACGCATTAGACTACATCTGGAACAATTACACCTGAAGAAGAAATGGGTGGCAAGAAGACGAGGAACATGTATCCAGAAACGAAGACTTTGCTACTAAATGAATATATTAACTATTAATTATATTATTATGCTTGAAATTTTTGTCAATCTTTGTTTTTTTAAATAAACTATACATATTTTACATCTTGTTTTTTTTTTCCTCCTTCTTTTTATTTAGGGAAAGGTTCATTAAATAAAATTCACAGACATAAAATATAAAAAGTATTTATTGAATATAGTTCAAATTACAAGTTGCATGGCTATTATTACATATTGTTGAGTTCATTTAAATTGTTAAAGAGAGTATTAGTATTAATATTGAACTCTAACGGTACACATTCCACAGGTTGTGTGAGTTCATTTTCTGTTTCTTTCTTGTAAATGTCGACCATCTTGGTTAGCAAGTCCAGAGAGTCGTTTATTTTTTCAATACTGGAACAAAGCTTCACCGTTTCATTCCTGTTGAAACATGTCGATGGAGATTTCATCTCAAGGGTTAGCGGACTTTGATTGAACATTGCAAAACAATGGTACACTTGTTCTATCTTCATTACCCTGTTTCTACCCCTCATAGAAAATAAACAGAGCACATTTTTACACCTCACCCGGTCTTCAACGCCCACCACGCTCTTGCCGCGTTTGCACTGCAAAAGAGACAGCAACCTAGGAATCTGGTCTGTGAGGAATCTCCACTCCTCCGTGTCCATATAGATGCTCGTCTTCTTGGCGATGATGGCGATAGTCGGCTCATAATCGCAAAGACCAACTCGAACTAGTTTGCTACTTGTGATGGGGTGATCAGTAACTAGTTCCAATCGTCTCGGAGCGACCATCTCACAAGGATTCAACGTGGACACTGTAAGATTTCCGCAGAGTGGAGGGGGAAAGATGAAGTTTTTCTAGATTCTTTATTAGTTGATTTATTTCATTTCTTTTTATTTCATACAAGGATATATGAGTTTTCAAAACCTGGAGTTGATTAATAAAGATTCCAAGTCTTCTGCACATATCACAGCAACATACATACCTTTTGTTTTCACATTTATTTTTTTTCCCCCTCTTCGCAATCAACTTCATTCTCAACATCTATTTTTATTGACAAACTCCACTATCAATCTCATCCACAACACCTATTTTTATCGGTAAACTCTCCAGTTGATCCAAATATTTGATAAATGGACAATTTTCAGACCATTTCTTGTGTTCTAAAAAAGGATCGTCATATAATTCCCATTGATTCAATATTATTCCGCAAAATGGACACCTTGTATGGTCAGAGACTTTCAAGTAATACAATCCTGCTGCGGCCAACTTCACAACACTCACTGGCGATGTCCACCCGACAAATGTCGACAGGCGGTCTTTCTCATACCTCAGGTTCCTACTTGTCTGCCGTACCATTGTAGTGGACTGGTTAACAATGACCTGCAGTTACTCAGACACACAGGCGAGGAACGTATTCAAAAATGTAAAACAACACAGAGTTTATATACAGGTAGAACACGGAATAACTGTGTGCCAGGGGCTGGAGAGGAAAAGCTTATAAAGGAGTATGAACTGCTGAGGTATATAGGAGTGATAAGACCTGCTCGTACGGAACTGACGTCACAAGGTCAGTTTTACACACACACACACACAATGTCAACCTTTTCGTCCGTGAGATAAAATATAAACTGCCGATCAAGCATACCCGGGAGCAGCGCTAGCCCCCCTCAATGACTCATGCTCTGATGGAACTGACGTCACAAGGTCAGTTTTACACACTATACAGATAAAATATTAAAAAAAAAATTTGATAAAGGAACCCCGTATTCGTCCGTGAGATAAAATATAAACTGCCGATCAAGCATACCCGGGCAGCGCTAGGCCATCAATGACTCATGCTCTGATGGAACTGACGTCACAAGGTCAGTTTTACACACTATACAGATAAAATATTTAAAAAAAAAAATCTGATAAAGGAAACCCGGGGCCCCTCGATGACGTCAGAGGGTCAATGCCCCCCCGTCACAGTTTTACACACTATATAGATAAAATATTAAAAAAAAAAAAAAATTCTGATAAAGGAACCCCCGGCCCCTCGATGACGTCAGAGGGTCAATGCCCCCGTGACGTCACAAGGTCATTTGCACCTCTACTATAACACTAATGTAAACAAAGCGATGTTGCCAAATCTTGCACATTCCTTGCGACGTTGCCAAATGTGGCATTCAGACCTCCAAGGCTTCCCCCCCGCACCCTTCCCCTCGCCTTGTCAAGGTCAAGTCCACAGTTTCCAATGCTACAACCCGTCGTTTATAACTACTATGGTATTCCTTACATAGGAAAAGAAATAAAGAATAAAAATACTGATGTATCTATTCCAACACGATAAGTGGTAGAGCTTACGGAATGTGTAATAGGAACAAACCAAAATGTTACTACTGGATATTGGTCTAGTTCCATAGAACATGCAGAGAAACTTAGTGAAAGACAGCTGACGTTTGCCGGAATGCATCGTAAAAATAAACCTCAAATTCCACTCCAAATTCTCCAAACATCACTAGCATTTACCACAAAATTTCTTTACCAACCTGACAAAATGCTTTTGTCACATGTTCCTAAAAAGAATACAGTAGTATTACTACTGTCTTCAATGCACAGTGTTGGAGATATAAACCAAGAAACTGAAAAGCCAGAGGTTATAGAGTTTTATATGACAAAGGGGGGTGTCGACACTTTTGATATGTTGTGCAAGGTTAAAACCACCAAGAGAAAAACTAAACGGTGGCCACTCAGATACTTCTATGGTATGCTAGATTTCGCTCGTGTCAATGCCTTCGTGGAACAGTGGAACAGTGGAAAAGACAGATTTGCTTCGAGAGATAGATCAACATTCCTGAAAGCACTTGCTCGTTCTTTGATTCTAGAACATATGAATAGAAGAGCGCTAATTCCTCGAGGACTTAAAATGTGTATCAGAGAGCTTCTTGGAATAAGATATGCCCGCAAAAGAAGTGCCTTTGCCAGGAAAACCTCGAACATGCGAATTTTGCATAGACAAAAAGGATAGAAAAGGACATTCCTTCTGTAAAAAATGTGCAAAATGTTTATGTGGAGAACAAAAAGTTATAATGTGCCCATCCTGTGTAGAGGAGACAGAAGAAGGAGCAAATTTAGAATCAGAGTAAAAGTTTTATAATTGAAACAATTGTTGTCATTAGATTACATTTTTTTTCTTTATTTCGCCATCCAAATTTTATTTACTATAATAAATATATATAACTACTTATACTAGATTTACTATATACACTTTATTTGTAGATAACATGATATTTTGTGAGCATGTATGTATATATATATAAGTTATAAGTGTAAATAAGCCTATAAACCTAAGACTGTAAATAATAGTAATAGTTTGGTAGGATTAAGCTGTTGTTAGTCTTAGTTGATAAGAAGATACATTTCCTTTATATACCGATGTAATACAAATAAAGTTTAGTTGTTCTCTTGATGTGGTGTGTCACTCTGATCCCCATAACCTCTTTCCTTTTTAAGTAATCGTTTCAGTCCGATTATAAGTGGTGCCGAAACCCGGGACGTTAATTGTGCTAAAGTCCGAGGTAATTAACAGTTAATTTCGTTACCCTATATCTCCGAACTATGGTTGACAGTGACGAACGGGCGAAGTACGAGTATCAGCTGGCTCAAGCGCAGGTTGAGAGGAATAAATTAGAGGCCCAACTAGCGAAGGCGTCCGAAACGATGCAGTTAGAGCTACTGAAGGTGAGGACACAAAACTCCGCGTTCATCCATGAGGTGATTGGACAGTTGGAGCCCTTCACGGGAGTAGTCGGCGATTTGGAGCACTTCCTAAGAGGGGGAGACCAGATTAAAGACTTAATCTCATCCAGGAAGGAGTCGGGGGCTCTACTGGAGTCGGACGTAGTACTGTTAGAGGCATCCCTGGTGAGTCGCATCTCGAGGCGAATTTTGAATTCAATACAGGGAGATACGACGCACTCATGGGACACCCTTAAAGGGCGCCTAAAGAAGTTGTACGGGGGAGGTAGGTGGACTCCGGAGGAGGACACCTTTTATTTATTAAAGGGACGGAGGATCCCTGGGCAATCAGAAGGCGAATTCGCCGAGAAACGTCTGGTTTCGTATAACCGGTTAGTGGAGAAGACGGTCGAAACACTGGGCCAATCAGAGGGTGCGCAAAGGATGGAGTTCGTGAGGAGCATCCTAAAGGTACAGCTGAACCACTATGCTGACCGGCCAGGCTCACTTCCACGAGACAAGGACTTCGTGGAGTGTGCTCATGAGCTCATAGACGCTGGCGAGAGGAAAGGAACGAGGCTAGCGAATATGGAAGAGGAGTAGACGGAGGTCAAGGCTCCAAGAAGAAAGTTTCGGAGACCCAGCGGAGGAGACAGAGGCTTCGAGAAACGACCGAGCAGAGGCCCAGAAGACCGGCGGAAAAGGCAGGAAAGGCGCTGCTACGAGTGCGACCAACCTGGGCACGTTGCAGCACAGTCTCATGTTACGAGATGTTACGAGTGTGGCAGGCAGGGGCACGTTGCGAGGGAATGCCCCAGGCGCAAATCGAGAGGTAGCAGGAGAGGTCCCCAACCAGAACCTATGGAGGTCAACGCCCAGGAGGAGACCGGGAGGCGGACACATGGGAGGAGAGAGGAACACTACTCCAGCGGAGAGTCTTCAGGAGAGGAGAGCTTACGTTCGGGCCGCAGCACTCCGGCGCCGAGAGGACATGAGGTAAGGAGTGGGAATTCCCGGAGGGGGTTTTTCTGGTTTCGAGGTAGTGCAGCGGCAACAGAGAACAGAGTGAGGGTACGGTAATGGGCGGGGCAACTTTTCGAGTAGTCTAATAACTAATAATAATAGAGAAGAGGGAAGACAGACGAGGTTGCCCGTGGTGAAGTTGAGGGGGGGGGGGTAGACGTGAGGGTTCTGATCGACACCGGCAGCACCAATTCCATAATTAGTAAAGTAGGGGCGGAACGGCTGGGTATGTGGGGGTGCGAATGCGAGATAGTCACGGTTAGCGGGCGATGAAAAGCCCTCGGCGAGGGTTATTTTAATTGCCAAAAGTTGGTGGGAAAGGATTTACAAGTGAGACTGCATATAACCGAAGCCGTAATGCCGGGTTAGGAACTCATAGTGGGTTGTGATATTTTGCAGCAAGCGGGGTTAAAGTTGCGCGTTGTTCGGGGAAATTGGCGGATTCGTTTAGGGGATATGTAATACCACACTACTACTACGCGAAGAGGCCGCGGTATCGAGATTGGAGCAGTTGAGTGTAGTCGTGTGGCCGTTCAAAGCGTTGTTAATAAACATCGGGGTTTATTTTATAGGGAGAACGAAATTCTGCCGACCACTGGAAGAACGGTGCATAGGATCGTCCTGAAGTCTAATAACCCAGTATACGTGAAAAATCGCAGATACCCCCAGGCCATGAGGGATATAATCGGGAAACAATTGAACGAGCTGTTACAACAGGGCATTTTCAGGCCAAGTAACTCCCCGTTCAATAGCCCACTGTGGGTCGTCGAGAAAAGGCAGAGTTCTTCGGGTGGTGGGGAAACACAGTATCGCGTTGTAGTCGATTATCGGAAGCTGAACGAGGCCACGGTGGACGTACGGTACCCGCTTCCGCGGGTGGAAGACATTCTGGATGGATTAACGGGAGCTACGATGTTTAGCACGCTCGACCTAAAGAGCGGGTATCACCAAGTGCGAATGACCGAAGAAGATGTGGGGAAGACCGCGTTCTCTTGGGAACGTGGTCATTATAAATTTGTGAGGATGCCATTTGGGTTGAAGGGGGCCCCGCTCACGTTTCATCGACTTATGGACGAGTTCCAGAGGGGACTGGGTGAAGAGTTCGCGCAAGTTTATATGGACGACTTGATAGTCTTCAGCCGGTCGGAAGATGAACACATAAGGCACTTAAACGCGGTGTTCGAGCGAGTTCGAGAATTTGGTCTTAAATTGTCCCGGGAAAAATCTAGATTCGGGTTAACCGAGATTAAATTTCTAGGCCATGTCGTCTCGCAATCGGGGGTACGGCCGAGTGACGGCGATCCAGGAGGCTCCGTTAAAGGTTAACGTTCGGGGAGTTAGGCGCTTCCTGGGGATGGTTAACTATTATCGGCGGTTCATCCCGGGCATTGCAGAATTAACGCGACCGTTAACGGAAAAATTAAAGAAAGGAAGGCGGTTTTCTCTCGGTCCAGCCCAGCTGGAGAGCATTCGGAAATTTCGGGAGATTTTAACCTCGCACCCGGTGTTGGCGTTCCCTGATTTTCGCTTAGTGTTCCGGATCACTACGGACGCAAGTGCAGTCGCGATCGGGGCAGTTCTTTCCCAGAATTTTGCAACGGCGAAAAACCTATCGCGTACGCCAGTCGACAGTTAAACGCCGCGGAGACCAGATATAGCGCGATCGAACGCGAACTTTTAGCTGTTGTTTGGGCAGTGGAATATTTTAGACCCTATGTCTACGGTAGGAAATTTGAGCTGTTCACAGATCACAAACCGCTGGTTTATCTGAACACCCTTAAGGAATCATCAGCGCGAGTATCGCGATGGAAGGAACGGTTGGCGGCGTATACTTTCCAGGTCGTGCACAAGAAGGGAATAGATAATGCAGAGGCGGACTGGTTATCCAGGGAGCTGGTCGTGGATGCGATAGACGAGGAAGAGCCTTCCACGGAGCCATTCGCGCTGCGATACTTACGGGACTGGGCGGAAAACGGACCCGAGATACCACTAGTCCGTCAAGTGTCGGATGAGAGCTCGGTACCGTCAGAGCGACTTGGCGAATTACCGGAAATGGACGACACCATTAACGATAAGCGGAACCAGATCATTATCCGATCGAAGCAGGATCCAGGGATAGAAACCCAGGCGCATACGTACGAGGGGCTATCAGCGGTAGTCGTGCGCACACCAGTTACGGTATATGATAGTGAACTGGAACGTATTTTTTCGGAATTCAGTTGCCCGGGTCGTTGTTGTTATGTTTTTATGGGGAATAAAATCATCGCCGAAAAATTACGACGGTTATGGAGACAGGAATGGATAGGGGTAGGCTATCAAATAATTAGGTGTCTACGGCAGGTCGAGACGTTTTCCGATCGAACAAGGCAGCGCCAGATCGTCAAGGATCACCACGAGGGTAAGTCAAACAACCGCGGGGTCGAGGAGACTACGCGCACTCAAGCGGATGTACTTCTGGAGGCCTATGGGGCGTTCTGTACGGGAATACATCGAAGGGTGTGCGGTATGTCAGTGCGCGAAGTACGATAGGCAGCCCCCGGTGGCGGAACAAGTGGTGTCGCCCACGGTTTTGGAACCCCTCCGGTTAGTTCAGATCGAAATATATTCGAACGAGGGTCAGTCCTGGCTCACTGCTATTGACTCGTTTAGTAAACTTGCCATGGCATAGAGGAGAAAACGCCAGGAGCGGTGGGGGAGGGGGTCCTGCAATGGTGTGCAACATACGGGGTACCCAACGAAATCATCTCTGACTGCGGCCGTGAATTCCATTATGCTTCAATTAGGGGAGAGAGTAAGCTGCTGGGCATTACATGGAAATTGAATACTCCGCATCACGTTACGGGCAGAGGCGCTGTTGAGCGACTCCATAATACTCTCGGTGAGCATCTTCGCCTCCTGAAGTTGGGACGGAATTTGGACCCGTATGAAGCAATGCCGCGGGCGGTGGTAGCTTACAATCATACAATCCATTCCGTGACGGGACTTTTGCCAGTAGAAATTGTTTTTGGGCAAACACGTAGGGATCGCGGGGACCTCCTCACGGTCAATAACGCGCCTCCACCTTTCTCGGGCTCGTGAAGACCGTCTATCCTCGTGGCGTAAAGTACGGGAAAAAATTCTTCGGGAGAAGTCTAGTAAGGTGGCCAAAGCCAACGAGAGGATGGGGACTTGGGAAAAAGGGTCGCTTCCCCTAAGAGCGGTGGTATATCGTCCGCTGCGAACAGCGCGGAACAAAACGCCGGCACGGTACGAGGGACCTTACAAAATCATAACGATAAGGGAGCATAACGTTTACACCATTAGGGACGTGCGTCAGCCTTCTAGGGTCCGTACGGTCCATTTGGAAGACTCCGAGTTCCTAGTAAAATGTCCTACCTCGAGCCGGAGACTGTGACTCGGGCATAACAGTGTAAGTCAGGTAAAATTACGTAGTAGGAGTGTGAGAACATATAATTGTGTTTTTTTTCAGACGTATATTTAGTTTTAAGACATGTTCTTTTTGTTATATTATGTACCTTTAGCTAGTAAGTTCTGCATGCAGTATATATTAGCTTTTCTATATGTAGTTCTAAGAAGTGTTTAGTTCGGGTTCTTGTGAGTGCCATTTTTATTTTTATTTTTGGTTGGTTAATTTTAGAAGTTCCTCCTGGAGAAGGAACTGGAGGGGGGGGGGAGTTATAAGTGTAAATAAGCCTAAGACTGTAAATAATAGTAATAGTTTGGTAGGATTAAGCTGTTGTTAGTCTTAGTTGATAAGAAGATACATTTCCTTTATATACCGATGTAATACAAATAAAGTTTAGCTGTTCTCTTGATGTAGTGTCACTCTGCTCCCCATAACCTCTTTCCTTTTTAAGTAATCGTTTCAGTCCGATTATAAGTTATATATATATATATATATATATATATATATATATATATATATATATATATATATATATATGTTTATATTCGATCATGTGATCACTTGTGAAATGTCAAATGTCGGTTGGTAAACCACCCAACGTTCCTATGACTGTCTCTGGACTGAACGTTCCGGACAGAGGGTTAAAGTAACTTTTATGCTACTATCCGACATTTATACGAGTACCTGACATCGTACAGGTTCAGGGCCCCCTGTTAACGTACCGTCTGAAAGACGGTATAACGAAGGATTTTTTACCTGCCACCTTGACATGCTACGAACCCGAGATCTTGGGACAAATCTTATATACATGAAGAAGAAAATGGTCCGGGTGGAGGTTAGAGAAAGAATACCTTAAATGGTTCATCTCTATTCGAGAAATTATTTCTTTGACCTCCAGCCAGACCATTTTCTTATCCAATATTATAATTATTTTTTAGTTTATTCCAGTTTTTTTTTAAATATTTGTAATATTTTCGCCTAAGCAATAGTACTCGTAGCTTAAATTTTAAGAATCTTGTTTCATTACTAAATTATTTTGCTCTAAAATGTGTAGTAAAGATTAATTTCATGCTTAAATATATATATATATATATATATTATAATTTTTTAATCATTGCTTTAATTTTTAAATCTTTTCTCTTCAAAATAAAAATATATTATAATGCTTTTAATTCAAAATATAAATAATATTATAATTCAGATATGTTCAAAAAGCGATGTCGATTGCTGCTACCCATAAACCTCAAACATCTAGGTATTTTCGAAATAAATAAAAGAATTCGTACTACTCTGGCAAGATATAAATAACTTTATATATAGAAGCGGAGAAGACGAGGAGCCGGGTCGGTAGCCGTCAGCTGTAAGATGGATGCCGCCTATCGTATTCTGCTTCTTCAATTAATCAATACCTGCCTCTTCATTACAGCAAATATTAATCTACATATTTATAATTTGTCTCCTGCCAGCTAGTAGGCAGCTATCCTAACGTAGTCTACGTAGCCTCAAGGCAAAAATAATGGCGTTACCAAGGCAAATTATTCAGTAACTTTGAAGTGTGATCGATATTTCATCATGCGATACAATATGCTTATCTAGAACATGAATGTATAATTAATTAAATAATACCTTTAATGCAGAAAGACTAAAACACAAATTTTGTTGTGCATTTGTAACTCAAATTTACATTTATTCTGACTTCTCTGCTTTCTACCTGTACTCGTCCCAATAGAAAATGAGATTTAAAGAAATAGTTATAATGTGGTATTGGTTAGCAGGTTGTCACTATTATATTTATATTCTCGAAAATAAAACAAATTCTATTACTAGATTAAGTAAACGACTTATACATACTGTTTAGGTCATATCATGTCGTATTATTCTATATTATCCAACAGCATTTTTATTATTTATTTTATCTATGTACTATTTACAATAATTTATCAAAAAAATTCTTCAATATCATTAATATTCCTATTATATCTTTATATGTTTCAGCTTGTCTCACCTTTTCAAATACCAGCCAATGCATTAATTTGTATAATTTCTTTAATTCTTATTCGATAATACTCTATAATTAGTCCTTCTCTTTTTATATTTATAAAAGGGTTCCCCATCTTTATTTTAACCACTCATATCCCTTCATACATACGAGTACATCTTCGGCTCCATAGCCCAATCCGGGCCCTGGCTCCAGCATATCCCTTCATCCATATATGTATTTTTATTATTTAATATGTATTATTAACTATGTATTATTTTACTTTATGTGTATCTTGTATATTTAATCTTTTTTTTTTTTTTCTTTATTTCCAGATCGGCTATTCCTAGCCTTACATGTTTTTTTTAATAATGAATTTTATGATTTAACACATAGTGAAACTGTGGGTTTCGTCTCATGCAAGAGACAACCCTAACTGTACATTATCAGATTATTTACAGAGAAGATGTAAATATGTAATAGTGTTTTTTCATATAAAAGAATGATAGTAGTTTAAATATAAAACATGTAAATAAGTAAACAAAATTAAAATTAACGTAATAATAAACAGAGCTATAGTACTATAAAACCGAAAACTAAAAGAAAACATGATTATATTACATTTTTTTAAAACGATTGGTGAGAAACTGTATCTATTGAGATCACATCAGAATATCTTTCAAGAGACTTGGTTTTAGTCTTGGGGATGAAATAGGTTCGCCTATGTTGAATGCTACAGATCCTTGGACTGCTGGTAATCCGGTCTTAAATCTGGTGTAACGTAATATTTAGTCTTGAAGAAGACCCACGATCTGGTTCGAAACGTAGGCTTTTTAAAGAATTACTCCGGACGGATAAATTTCTTCCTCACATATATATATATATATATATATATAAGATCAACTAATATTATTCAAGATGTCCTTCGAAATAATTGTTGATACGTTTATTTCCTGGCGCAGTGATTACCAAAATATAAACATTTCCCATGATTCCATACTATAACTCAGTGTTAATTTCGTGATAATTTAAAAGGAAACGAACCAAAAGTTAATACGTGTTGTGGCTTAAATCGAAGCGAGAACCTGCTTAACTGATATCCAATAATAGTGTCCGACTTGACAGTCGAAGGACATGAGTAGAAGATCTCATTTTTGTAGGATATCCGGAAGAAGATGGTCGAGACACTTCTTGAAGAGTACCCTGGAGCAAAGTCTGGCGGAGAAGCTAGCTTGGGTCGAAACAAGGGAAGCCGTCTTGGGAAAAGATCGATACTTGCCCAAGAAATAGAAAATTAATTCATTTTTTACCAGATAAGTGTTAATTTATTGTATGGCTCATATGGTTCTTAAAACTTTATGGCGATGAATCCTCGCAATTTCTCAATAATGGTATTAATAATGTATAAAATAATATCTATATATTATATTTGTTTATTGATTGAACTGTTTATATAATTCATTATTTACGATACATTATTAATATTATTATTAAGGTATGAAGTTCACTGATTAGTAAATTGGTAAACAACCGATCCCTCGAAAAGAAACCAATTTGAAATATAGTAGGACATTAAAATGAACCATAACTTGAGTAATTATGATAATAGATTAATCATGACATCCAAAAATCAATAGTATTATTTAAATCATATTTATCCCCTTAAAACATAGCACTAGTTAGCGAATATTGGAGCTTGTTTATTTCCATTTTATAATATTGGCTCATATCATTATACTGTAATCTCATAGTATAGTAAAAAGGTAGAAAGGGATTTTTTTTTGTTTGTCATGAAGATACTAGACAAAAACACAACTTTTTGTTCAAAGAGCCTAGAATAGAATGCACTTTTTCTGCATTTCTAACCGCTTTGGAAACATTAACATAGAAAACAGAGATTCCTCTTAGCGGTGCAATAAAGCTACTATTCACTGTTAGACGCCTAGTTTCCTGCATTCCCGAAGATCCTACAGCATCATCGACCCAACGCCCTAGTCCTCTAATTGTCCACAGCGAGGTGCCAATCCCTGCCGGCCTCTTGCTCTTCCCTCATTGTCAGCTTTCACCCTGCCTCCGGAATTTAAAATCTTAGTGTCGTAATAAATCCTGCTTTCCAACCATTATAGGATCCAAGAGGAAGAGTATATTTATTTCATTGATTCTGGTAGTTACAGCTCGCCTCAATGCTTCTTTGCTTTCAAGTCCGTTTGAAAAGACCTAATTGGGAATTTATAAGATAATAAATGCATAGCCGTCGATTTTTTTTAAAACTCAATAGGTACATAATCTCCGAATAATTTTTGTACTATTTTTTAAAAAATAATCCATAAAAGTAAACTACAAAGTCTTAACTGATATAATCTACTTGAAATGTTGGAGGCCTTATTAGACCAAAATAAACCTCAGGCCCCTTTCCACTTTTCAATAAATACTTTTTATTGCTTGGACAAATATACAGGCTCAACGAATTGAAGTGCAGAGCTAACTAATTTGGTTTTACAGACCTAAATCAACTCTATGAATTATAACAGGTAGTTGACACCTAATTACATTTTTTACAACATCAAAATAGAATTTTTCTTCATTTTAACCTACTTATTTAGTGAGTGGAATTTGGAATAATCATAATTAGTGAGTTCTACTCTCTGCATATATGAGATGGATCAAACTGAGCTGCCAAGAAGACTTCAACAAGAGTACCACCTGTTTTGTGTATGCAAGAGTGGAAGGCCTATATGGGAAATTCAGATTAACAAGAATATTACAGCAATAGATGTGCCTAATTGGAAGGAAAGGTCACAAGATAGAAAATTGTGGAAGACTCATTTGGAGGAGGCAAAGGCCCGGGGCGGGCAGTAATGCTGAAGTAAGGAGGCCAAACATTTTTCTTAGGAAATTAATAAAATTTCAATTTTCTTTCACACGGACCAGGGGCAATGACGAAAATTGGAGACTTAAATTGGCAATTTCATGTATTTCCTTTATCGTTACTATAGAAACAATTTCTTTTTTTTAGTTATTTTCTTGTATTTTAATAAAATACTTAACAAAGTCGCAAAAAACATCCTGTGAGTTCACTCACAAGAAATTGTTATCGAATATAATGTTATTATTTTATTAAAGCTGAGCACGTTTTAAATTATATAGGACGAATTCGTCTCCTTAGTGACACAATAGTGAATCTACTAAATTGACGTTTTATAAATGCGTGTGATATGTAATACTATTTTCCATGTTATATTTTAGAGTCACAAGATCTTATGTCTATGTTGCCTGCAGTTCCCACCTTAATTAAGTCGGAAGCAACAATGCCTGTAACATAAAAACATAACGACTGTTCATTTTTTTCTGAAAAATGAAAATTTTGTAAAATTGTTTTTGTATCACTAAGGCGAAGAAATGTGATATTCAGTATACGGAACAGTTGGAGGAAGAACATTAACAGCAAATAATCTGCGGATTGATTTAAATTATTAACGATATCTCTAAACCTCTATGAATAAGTACTTAATCCTAATTTTGTCCAAAGAGGGAGAGGGATCATTTTTATTTTATTTATCACAATTTCCTCGACATATTTTTATACTACATCAAATAATATATCGTATAAAATATTAAGATTGATTATAATATCTATAACCCCGGTGATTAAGTCGAACTTCGTCCAGAAAGAACTATGATTAAAATGGAGTTGTAACATAAGCAATAACTACATTTCAAATAACGTACTAATCCCAAGATCTTGGGTTCGAAGCCCGTTAGGTGGCCCTAGGATTTTTTTAAAAGGAGTAAAATATCCTTGGTTGCGCCGTCCTTCGAAAGGGACGTTAAACGGGTTCCCGAGCATGTACTATGTCAGGTACTCGTCAAAGATCTCTATCCTAATTAATTAGGATTTGCCTGGATAGGCAAGATTTAGAACTTTATCACCTTCTTTATATTTATAAAGTTTATCAACTTTAACCACAGCCACATAAAGTTACGTTAAACAAATAACTCCATTTCAAGCCAATGCCTGACTTATCACGATTGGAATCCATGGTATCCATAAGTGGAAGAACTCATTTAAAAGAAAATTCGACTTAACGACTTATTTTCTAAGGGTGTAGATATATCTACTCTTTCTTCCTTTATCAGATTATCTGCTCCTTCTTTCAGATTAATAATCATAAAATAACCGCAAATTGGTTTTTTAATGTGGTTTTATAAAAATGGAGTATATTAACGTAAATATGTTAAATATGTTACCAGATTTTCCGGCTCTTTTGCCATTTTTACTTACTGTAGCTAACACTTTTACTCACTGTGGAAATTGCTTCTATTGGTCGCGTTTCTAGTACTAATTATCAAAGGGCATTTAGGTCAAATTAAGCCATCATTAAGACGGACAGGCTACTTGACACTACAAAGGTAACTTTCACCGCAGCAGATGAAGCACTATTGACTCAGACGCCGACAATGAGCGAGGTGAGTGTACAAATTGCGCTGATTGTTAGCCCTCGGCTGATGAGCGTGAGAACTTATTTGTTTAGCCCCTTGTTACCTCCGCCCGAATTAATGGTAGGTCCTAATCACAAGTGCATTGTGAGCACTAGCAAGGCTGTTTGTGTTGGTGCCTCGTTAGCTGGTCGGCTACCTATATGTCTATCCACACCCCCCGCACCTCGGCTTCTTCGGGTATTAATAACTCGGGCGTTAGTATTAACCAGGATGACTCGCGGGGGCACCGCCACGAAACTGACAGTCATTCGCTAGCGCTTAGTGGCAACGCTGTATCACGTCAATGCGTAGTTTACAGAAAACTTTTATATAAGAGTGTGGGAATATGTAAGTTTAAAAAAATTAGGCAGTCATGAGGACTCCCGTCAATCACTTTTGGATTTGAAATGATCAACTCCATTTTTGTGAAGATGGAAGTTTATTGGTGTTTATTTGTGCCTGAACCAAATTGATGCTTCTCTATTGATTAACTTTAATTTTTATTTACTATTTAACTTTTTAGTTACATTCGTCGAAAGTCTCACATTACCTACATATTTCATTCTTCAAACTCTTGTTCATAGTGAAATGGAACTAAGTGGTTGAATCGAATTTTGTCCCGATTGCACCGAGGAAATGGAACCGTACCATTCTCGTAGTCTTTAGCTTGGAATGGAAAAGTTTTAAACTCCTGACACGTGCGGAGCTATAATGACACGATTCCGCTTCTCTCAGTACAATTACCTTAATTTGGGGAAAATTCGAGCTAACCAAAAATTCAACAGCTGCAGATGTTGGTAAACTTTGAATAAAGAAATTAACATTCGTATATTCTCTTTGATAGTGATAAATTACTGTTTTGATATTAGAGCAGCAGTTTTATACACTTATGTAGATTCAACAGTTTCTTACTGTTAGTGCTGTAGGGACTAAATAGGTATATGTAAAAATGACGATAGGTGTGTTAAACTTTATATATTATATAGTCTGAATTTTTTTAATTTGTAAACTTAAATTTTTAACATTAACCTGGTTTTCGCAAATACTGACACTCGGAACAATAATGTTATACATTTTCAAGTAGTTCATTTATTAACCAAAACATATGATGAACAGCACAAGAGCAATACAAAATATCAATAATTTAATAGAAATAATTATCATATTCTTTATAATTTTATTTTTCATTTGCACCTGCGCAAATATGATCTATGTGTTTGTTTTTCTCTCCTTTGCAGGAACATTAAGTCTTGGAAATGATAGATAGTTCTTGAGGAGGTCTCTTGGCCATTGTCTTTTTAATATTTTCCTCTTAAGTCCGGGGAACTGGGAGTAGGAAAGAGGAAGAACAAGTGGATTTTGGTAATTCTGTGTTGATGAATGAGATGTTGTGTGTTTTTTCTGAATGTATGATTTCATTGTGGGAGTGTTCATGTCTTTGTGTATGTTTTACAATAAAAAAATTCAAATTAGTTTTTTTGGTAATTTTTCCTTTCTCATTTATACTTTATATACTTTCCTCATATATATGTTTTTTTTAACGCGAAAAATACTATATGTGGCACACATTCAATGGTATTCACATGCTAAGCTCCAAGAAAATACTTATAAGAAGATTACATATAGTTCTATGGTTTTAATAACAACAAAATAGGAAAAAGTCTAGTGAATCTCACCAGAGACGTTATTCAGATATAACGTCTAACAAGGAACTTTGGCATCACAGAATTCCTGCAGAAAAAAGTTTGAAAAGTCTAGTTAGCTTACCCAAAGAGAATGTTTGCTTTTTATCTTAAAAAATGTTCGACAAAAAACCTCTTTGTAAAGCCAAAATAGCATTTCTCTGAAATTTGCTTGTTGGTATTATGTTGCATTATAAAGTGTAGTTTTCTATTACTTTTGCATTGCTAAAAATATCTAATAAAGAGCAGGGTGGCTCAATGGTAGAGCACTATGTTGCCATACCGAAGGTACTGGGTTCTAATCCCGCTCGCTGGCAGACTTTTATTTAATCTGTTAACGGACGGAGATGAATTTAAGACCTTATGGTAGAACGTGATCTAGGCCAAATCACCACACTTCACAACTGTTGTCCATGAAGCAGTACAGTCTCTATTATGTATTGAACCCCTGACCCTTCATTCTCATTTATTTCACTTCAACAACCATATTTAAAATTCAACGCTCGCAGCTCTGCAGATATTTAGATACGCCGTTTTGGCTTATCTCACGACGCTTAGTAAATACTTATGCAACAGTTAAGCATTTTCGGGTCGAATGTGAAAACTCGGATACATTTAATAGATGTGGAACGTTGTTCGAGAGACTACACCAAAATCGTGAAATCCCAGCGCTGTGGTGAAAAAATGATTGATCCTAGATCCCAGAAAAATACAAATGGGAAATACGGCCATTCTTCAGAGCCGTCGAGGAAAGCGGGTATTTCTCTTATACTAACTACTATTAGATCGGGATGGTAAATAGACATCGTGGCGAAGCTGGAGGCGGCGTTTAACCTCAAGAACTCGAAGGTCAGCGGAGGATAGACTGCTAATCGCCTTCTCATTAATCTGGAGGTGGTGGGAACCTGAGGACGCTCCGGGCCATGGTAATGCTCTCATGGTGATTCTATTAGCCCGCCAGGTGTCAACTTCAATGGCCATCACCAATAACTCTCTGCAGCCGTGCTACATCACTTCTCTCTCTCTCTCTCTCTCTCCCACTCTGTATCACGCACCTTCTTCAGCTCACCCAGCATTATTATAGCCAGGGATCATCATGGATTAGTTGCACCTATAAAATTCAAATAACAGTTATTATTTTTAAATGGATTAATGTACAAATTGAAATGTTAAATTATTAGAATGTATCGAGTTCTTCTTTCTTAATCGTCTGAGCTCAGCCAATTGGAATATTAACTCCATTTGATTTCCAATATATTTTTAGATTATGTACAAATTAGAAGATCGCCTTAGAGAATGTTTTTTCAGATTATCCAAAACTACAGAATAAAGTAAACATTTCTAATTACAAATCAATAAAAAAAATGTTGAATTTACAGCATGGTCAAATGTAATATTAGAAAAAATAATGGAGTAGCTAACTGAGATTAGGGCCCAAATTTCTAAATAGTAAGAAAAATTTAAATCTTTCAGTGGTTTCGGATTCAAAGTTTTTATTTCATGCACTAGCAAAATTAAGATAAAGAAGTCCTAAGTAATCATAATATAGATAAAATATGATATAAAGTTTTGTCTCCCGACATTAACCAACTGTTATTACATCACTGGGCTTCACAACTGTCGACAACATTAAAATTGAAAACAGGAACAATTTATACAACATAATTAAATTACAACAGTTTTTGTAAGATCATGTGCCTATTGGGTTAATTTGCCAATTGTCAGAGATCTTGGTATAGCTAATTCCTATAGGTGAACGAATTTAAACCTTTTTTTGCTCAATTGAAGCAGAATATGGTGCTCTGCAGCTACAACAACAACCGTACTAATTACATTAATAAGCGTAGAAACTGACTTGAAGGAGAATTCTTTAGATAATTATTAACTTTAATTAGGGATTTAGAAATAATGTAGTAACTTGCCAATCCATACATTTGCAGTTATTAAGCCAACGAGTAAATTATGACTCTTTCGCATGCTAGATACGGGATCAGGACTAGAAGAGAGTCTGGAATTCTCGAAATGGAACTCATCATCCCTTTAACGTCTCGGCTTGACCAATAGGCCTTGTAATGAAATATAGCAGTTCTTACATTTCAATTTCCATACCGCTGGTCGTTATCATTATTTTTCATAATTAATCAGGTGTCAGTTAAAATGGTAAGTCGACCTCCTAGACCAGCTTTTACAAGACGACGAGGCGAAGTAATGTAGCCCTAGCCCCATCGTTATATATAAATATATATACATCACTTAGCCATGATAAACTGTGTCTCGTTTCCCTCAAGCGAGAACATCCATTTCTTTCTGGCTGTATTCCATTTTTCTTACCGATTTCTTTTTTCTTTTTTTTCAAAAAATGTCAGCCTGTCTAATTGAAAAATAGTCCGCTGAGGGCCCTGGATTTATTGGGTAGACCTTTTCGGGTCTAATCTGCAATTTCAATGGAATGCAAATTCTGACCGAGGATTAACAAGTTAGTTCTTTACATATTTTAGCTGGGTGGTATGAGACGGCAGTGCTATAAGACAAATTAGACAGTCCGGCCTGCCCCACGTGAATATCTTTAATGTTCACATTGTAGGGTCGCTGGAGAAATATGGGCGTCCTAAGCTTGAGCGTGATTATTTCCAGTTGATCCAGTCTGGTAAAGCACCGTCCCCTCTTCTGGATTTGATTATTATAATTTCAAATTTCAAGAAATTGGACCTTTCCGGGCGACGTAGGCATTTCAAATTCCTTCAAAAGGGGGGGGGTCGGTTATGAAATATTAATCAAACCATTTATGATTTATCCAAAGTTCAGATACTTTGCATCGGTATGTATAAAACGTTTAGTAATTTATATTGACTTAGAAATGATTGACCGTAGATGTATTAATTATGAAGAAGAAAAATAATTAAACGGAGATGCATATTTCAACTTTGAGATGCAAGATTGTTCGACATGGGCCAGAGCTACCTTCTTTTAGACGTATCTGAAGAGGAGTACTCCAAGGTCTAGATCTCGTTGTAGAACACCATACATACAATCAAGACATTCATCGTTGTTCTAACATATCTAAATGGCATAGGTATATAACAGTAATCCTAACCATTCAAGAATTTTATAACTGATGAAAAGCCATTATCAATACATTCAATCAATACACGGATCAATACATTATATAACAACTAGTTATTGATTTTGAGAATTTTATTATTATTCAACCATTACAATTACTTATAACATAAGTATAAATGGTTGTTTTCTTGAAACAAAAAATAAAAAATAAAAATAATTTTTTGACATGGACATGTTTCTTTTCCGCAGTTAACAAGAATTACCAAGGAATCTTTTTGTTAAATAAATTTTCAGACATTTTGAATTGAAGACATATTTGTTAAATATTATAACAATATTTATAGGTTATATATATATATATATATATATGGATTAGTTTACTCAACAGACTATAAACAAATATTGTACACTGGCTGGATGGAAACTTCTTAGTCATTCAATTTGGGCCACCAATAATTAAAATCAATGAAATTGTTCACTTTCATTTCTAAAACAAAAAATGCATTTGAATGTTTTGATGAGTCCAAAGAAAAATAACAATGAATAGTTCACAAACTAGCTACCAGGGGCCATCACAAAAATATTGGTAGGTAGGAATATTTTCCTGGAATAGTTTCCAATCTGCAGCGACGAAAATAGAAAAAGTATTGTCAAGTTTATGCTGTCACGTGGACTAGTGTACTTTATGTATTAAACGATGCATTCTGTCTCTGGTAAAAGTTTTCATGAAAAAAACAAAATCTCAAACTAACACAACATAAAATAACATTATTTACCGAAACTGGCCATTATTTGCCATTTCTAGAAAACCAAACCATTACATCATATCCAGCTTTCTAGAGATTCGCCTGTTGACACAGACAGACCTTTTGCACTAGCTTCGCCTGAAATTTGGCTGAACGATAACAAGGTTCAGCCCTTACGCTAAGAAAATCCTTTATGAATCATTAAGGATAATTCATACACACCTATCGAAATATTACAGACTAAAACATGAACATAATTAGCATATTATAATACAATAAATACAAAACAAAAAAATATAGATTTTAGATTTCTAAGAAACGTCGAAATTGATGGATTAAATAGATTGAATGTTAAAATATATACACATCTTGACAAAAGTTTAACTTGGAATCTTCAGACTAAACTGAAAAAACAAGAAACTGCTCGCCGTTTCAGGCAACTGCAACATTTACTAGACCTACGCGCTAAGCTCCCAATTAATTACAAAAGACTCATATACATGACTATTATAAGACCTATTTGGACTTACGGAGTAGAACTTTGGGGCTCCACTAAGGCAACTAAGTAAAATTCTAAATGGTCCTTCTTTAGTTTCGAATAAGGTCATCCATAATGACCTCAGTATCCCAGTTGTTGCTGATTTGCCCCGAACTGGATGCCGGTCTTTTCATAAAAACTTTATTCCCACTTAAACCCTTTAGTTTCATAACTAGCTACTTCTTCAATTCTTGATAAAGAAGATGGCCAAGTAGAAGAAGTTTCTCTATTTGTATTTATCAATTCCATATTGTATCATTACTGTCATTGGCTTGTTGTCTTGTTTCAAATTCACAGTTGCAAATTTCGATGAATAAATTAATTTAAAAAATATATAGTTGAAATGAAGAGGAGTAGATCTTGAGCTACTGCTTCAGTCCAATGCTTAACACGTTCGTGATTGAGGCATTCTGGATAACAGCAATAGTCGGAATAAACTCGGAGAAGATTGAAGAGAGTCGGAAAAACTAGACATCTGCCGAGGCCATAAGATCTCGGCCATTACAAGGAGCAAAGGGAGCCGCCACTTAGACTATTCACTAGGAATGGAATGAAATTCAGCAGTGGCCCTATTCACACCTCAGCTTGCATGTAAATAACTTAATCGTCAGGCTACCCGGCTTCCCTCATACATAAGCATCCTCCTCCATTGTCAATCCGTCCTCTTGCTTAATTTTCAATTGGATACCGCCTCTTTCTTACCTTGTTTTCTTTATTTTTCTTCTTTTTAGTCTATTTCCCCATCCTCAGATCATGTAAATCTATATTGTATGAAAATATCGAACACGGCCCTGGCTATAAGTTATTCGATATAACCAGCTATTATTGCCGACCAAGTTAAATATTCAATGAAAGTTTCGGCTTGAATAATTTTCCTTGATGATGTGGTGATACGGCGTCACGACTGTTCACGGTCCACGTGGCTTTAGTGCGAGCCGATTTATTGTCTCTCCGACAAGGTACTGGAATTGAGTTGAACGAGTGAATGAACAAGACTTTTTAACCCTCAATTACTGACGAAGTTTTTCCTTACGCTAGTAATCCTACCTGGCCGGACAGACCATCTGATTTAAAAATTCATTATTAAATACAAAATAAAATATTTAAACATTTTATTCCTTGTAATTACTTATATGGAGAATTACTTTTTGATATTTGATATTTTTTCAAATTTCAATGATGAAATAACAAATAAGATCAATGAAGGAAATAGTGAAAATCAAAGACTACATATTTTAAAACTTTTATATATGTAACAAATTAATTAAAATATATTTCATTTTGATTTTAAACAATTAAAAACCTATTAATGAAAATTAAAATACTTTTCGAAATTAAAATTATCAATATTCCAAGTAATTGACACATGGTTCTTGGAACACTCCAAGCACACTGTTTTTTTGAATATATCACAAAGAAAAGATGTTTTCCTCATGTTTTTGTTGGGCATATGTAACAATGCTTTGGCATATTAACTAACATCGGCGTCTTTTTTCACAAATATCAGGTCCTAATAACTATTTTCGACATGCAAGATTGGGGTTACATTATTCTAACAGAACTGAAAAATAAAATACAATAATGCATAAACTCAAAAATAATAAGAGAAAACAGTAAATAATTTGATAAATTTAAAAATATCACAGATTAATATTAACTTATAAATATAAAACATTAAATGAAAGCATTCCTTGAAAAAAATCAAAGCAGTTGCACAAGTACTGAGGTCTTCATATTTAACAAGGTACTAGCGAGAAAGAAAGGTACTGAGTCATACGTGGATTTCCCAACAAATACCAACTTACGTATCTAATTTGTATGATTTAATAAATGGCTATCGGTTCAAAGAATAATGATTTTATAGTTACGGGGTCATAAAATATGTCATAAAATGAGGTTGCTAACTCCAGAAAGGCAACCAGTCCAACTTTTGAGATTTTTGGTTTTTATAACTTTAAAGTTTTAAAACTTTGAAGTAAGAAGACTTCGTAAACTAAAGAAAGGAAACTCGCCCGCAAGATACTCATAGCAGAGTCTTGACAGCTTCAATATTTTGTTTTCAGCAGATAAGGTACTAGTCCCTTTTGTTATCTCTCTTTTAAAATTTATAAAAGTGGACTAGTTTTAATTACTACAGTAAGAGATTCATTTATTTATAACGATAAACCTAGAAGCAGTGGATTTCCAAGCTCGGATCCGGTAATTTCAATCTCTCTGACTCCTATTTATTAAGTAAACCAACAACATTCGACATTCTAAGGGCAGGAGTGGAAGTAAATCCGGATCAAACAATCGAGGAACTGCCTAATGCCCTTAACCAACCTTGGTCGATTATATAGGTCCGGAGCAGGTGTTTGCCCCCCCATCTCCCCCATATCTGTCCGAAGAGAACAAAGCCAACCGCTCCAACAAATGCAACATATTTATTTGAGATGTCATTTCGCAACTTTTCTCTTAGCATTTTGGAAATTTTCACACAGAGGGCAAAAGGTTGTTGATAATGAGAGTGATTATATTATTGATTAAAAATAAAGACTTATTAAAAATGTATTCTTTTGAAGTAATTGTAAGAATGCGACATAACTTTCCAGTCCACCTAACTTAAGTTTTTTTTTTTAGTTAGTGCAAGTTTACGGCTTGTTGATGTTTTGATATTGTCAGCAACCATGTTCTATGACGAAACCTTTCAAATGGGATACAATCAACCAAACAAAACACCTTAGCCGATATAAAAGTTTAATTTCTACTTTAATAAATAATTATATGTGTATAAAGTGGAATTTTTAAGTCCAATTCGTTCTCCAAATTATAGCAAAATTCATCCTGTAATCAATTTATGTCTGATCTGATGGAGGGCCAGTCCAAGGATTTGATTTTTGCGGAAATGAGGGAGATTATAGATATTCCAAAAATGCCGAGACATTAGGTCTACAAATTTATATTGCCCTATTATACACATTTTTCGAAATTTTTTATTAACACTGTTATTTCTTAACATATTAATGTGCTTGCGTTAGAAAAAGACTAAAAGTCTGCATTCGAAGCGGTGATTAGATTCCCCATTATAAATAATTTACTATAGTGATTATGCGATAGATGATTAATTTCAAGAAAAATATTTTGAGACAAAATAATATTTGAAAATAACTTAGGATGTAAGGATCTTAGGTGATTTATCTAAATCTAAACGTTTTGAAGTAGATGGAAAACTATATTTACAGGCAACTTGTTCAGTCTTTTAATTATGATATATGTTGGATTAGAAATTTTTTTTTTTTAATTTGGTAATACATACTCAATTCGAAAAAATGGAGAACTTAATTACAATTTTAATTGCATATAATGAGGAATACAAAGTCATTCGAAAGCATGTCTTAATATTAATAACACGCACTATAGTAGTCAGGTATGTAAATAAAATATAGTGCAATTGAGCCTTGTATATGCCATGTATATGAATATGTTTGTATGGAGCTATATATAAACCAGAAAGCGAAGGGGAAATTCGCTTTTATCCTAAAAATTAATATGTACATTTATTATGGGAAGCTTTAATATTGAGATGGTTTATAACTATGAAATTGCGTGTTGGAATGGTTTCGACCTCTTGTGTACCAGGCAAGAGGTCAAATATACGGGATCTTCGTGTGGAACTGAATGAATAAAACACTTTCCTACTTGTACGGTTATGCTATTCTTTGACTAATAGATTAATTTCTAGTAACAAATATTTTTTTAATCTCTTTATGATTTTAAATTAGCTATCTCCATTTTTATAGTTCTTTTAAAGTTAAAAAAATATTATTTTTTAAATCTAATTTTTTTTTAAGCTTACATCTACAGTAAAGCGCCGATCATCCGGAGGTCATTTATCCGAACTTTCTATTCACCGAACTAACATTACAGAAAAAATACATCCAGAAATCGTTGCGTTTCTGTATTGTGTTAGTAGACATTTTTTTCTAGAAAATCAAATTTTATAAAATTAATTCTATAAAATTTGATTTTCTAGAATTATTACTTAATACTTACTACTATACTACTATACTAAAATGAATTAGAGACTCAGCTGCCGCAAAGAGTCTATTTATCACAACCTCGATAAACTTGCTATGTACGAACATAGCAATTATTGACGCTTGTTTTTATATCTTCATAAATGTAATATTTTTTTAAACTCCAGTTTTCTATATAAAAAAAGAAAAAAAAACAAGAGATTTTTTTAATATAATCGTGGTGATTGTTTGGCATTTTCTTTATTATTAGTTTTTTTTCTCGATTATCCGTACCAATATCGTTTTGTTTTCGGGTAATCGACTGTCTTCTGAATACCATCATGGGCATATTTGTATAAAAACATCTGAACAACTCATCTAATTTATTTGGATCAAGACGAGCTGTATGAAATAAAATGTCATCATAATAATATATGAGTTTGTTAAGATATTAAAGACTCATTTCTATTATATAAGGATGATGGCTGTAAATCATTTGTCTAATCAAATCCTCTATTGCGGGTCGCATCAAGAGGAATACAATAAAGGTACTTATACTGAGCCACTGTAATAATTAATAATTGAATTATCAAGCCATTAACAATTTATTGGTGTCAAATATAAGCTAAAAGTATTTTTAGGTAGACAAGTCACCGCAGCCAAGACACCCGCTATTTGGTTGCCCTGGAGATGGCATAAACCGAAGTTCTACTATTTTTGTGTTATTTTTGACTGCACCCCCTGACCAATTCACTCCATCACTAGTATTATCCAGTGAACCATTTTCCACTGAAACACAAAAGTATTTTTCATAACTAAACGTTTAACAGTAAAAAGCATTAAAAAAAAAAACAACGAAATAATACATCATTATTCATATATTTCCATGAGAACACCTCCAATTAAATTCTTCACGAATAGTAAAATAATTATAAATATATTTCGTTTCAACTAGGGAAAAACCAAGTATATTAAAATTCTGTAAAAAATATTTTGCCCCTATGAATAAATGGGTAACCATCTTTTATATTTCTACTGGATGCTAACAGTGACAATAATTTAAAGGCTGACAGATGACCTTATAATAAATAAATAAACCGAAATTCTGAAATATTACCTGTCACACCCGGTGGGTTCCCTTCGTTAAACGGTCCAGCGGGAGTTGTAACATAGGTGTAATATTAGACCTATATATGTAAGGTATTCCAGAACACGGGACATCTTAAAAAAGAAATATGAGCTATTTATGATCTATTGATATAGATGTTTTTATTGAGCATTAACTTATTTCGATGTCAGACAAAAAGTAGTAATAATTAAGGAAATAAGATATATATTTATTATTTAAATATGTTACATATTATAATAATCACACTCACTGAAATATCATAAATTATATTATAAACTATCATTGCATTCTTAAACCGTGATCTTGCCTTAAAAGTAGTTCCATTGATTTGTTTCTTCATGTACCATTATTTTTTAAGGCAAGAGTTTAGTTTAAGAATGCAATAATAGTTTATAATATAATTTATGATATTTCCATAGGTCGATTGATTTGTTTCTTCATGTACCATTATTTTTTAAGTTTCTTGCTTAACTGCTAAGTGTATTCACGTCAATGCATTCTACATTTCTACTACTTGAAAACCTAAAAACAGTTTTATTAATTTCATAAGAAAACAAAGTCCGACCAATCAAAATAGTAGAGCCAATCGTCTACAAAAACCTTAAAGACCTCATGGATGTAGTTATTTTCTATATAAGTATTAATTAATGTAAGATGTATAGATAATCTATAAGATTTATACTAATTAATTAATAGTACGTCTTTCATCAGGTATCAGTTGAAATTCATGAAATTTATTATTACACCAGTTAAGGATTTGATTTTAAAATATGAAGAATATTACAATGACTGTTCATAAACCTCTTTTAAATCAGTTTACATCGCAAAATAGATGACATCAATAATGGTATAGCGAATAATAGCGAAATCGTAGACAACAATTAAACAGCGTTTTCAAAACGCTAGGATAAAATTCCTTTATACTGCTTATATAAATTAAATTATATTTAATTACTATAATTGTAGAATCAGTATTATTATTTTATTTTAGTCAAATTTCCTGAAAACAACTTTTGTATTACGTTAATAAACAAAGAAGTTCGTTTCTATAATGATCGAAACAAATCTCAGAAGCCAACTTTTATTTGTTAACTTTACAGTCAATTATACAATAATCCTCAAAATGTTTGAGAAGAAATTTACATTAGACGAATAACAGAGGTAATGGAATAATAATAATAATAATAAATATTAATTGACCTACATTGTACCGATATCATTTGGCACATACTTTATTAGAAGAATATAGAATAAAACTTCAAGAACACGTTTTGAGAATGGTGAGTAATAGAACTACCAAACTATTCTTCTGCAAACTATGAGGAAGGAGAAATGTAGGCCGATCTAGAAAACTGTGGACTGATCTGCAAAATTGCCATAACCCAAACGAGATTTATTAACACATATTTATTAACTAGGATGTGTACAAGATTAACCGAGCATGTAAGATACCCACTAACGTGTTTATTTACATGCGCAAGTACGATCTCTTTAGATACGGTTATTTCTCTAAAAATTGTTTGTATTCATTTTTCCAAACATTAAATCTTTATTCAAAGCTTTTCCTAAGTAATAATTAATGTAAAAAATATTCCAAACAAGTTAATACATAAATTACTTAAATATTTTTTTCTTTTCACTTCAAAATAAAAATATTTTAAATTATAATAATTATAAATAATAAATAAAATAAAATAAATTATAAATTATTTAAGTTGTTATTGTTTTATTTTGAGGGCAAAAAACTGTCGGAGGTTACTATGTCCCTCATTACTGGACAATAACTATAGACATAAAGAACTTATACATGTACCTAACTTATTCATAAACACATATATTAAACTTTAAATTCATGAAATTAAAATCAATTTTAAATATTTCGTAGTAAAATATTAAACACAAGTAACAAACTAGTGTTGGTTATTTATTAAAAATATAGAGAAATAAATGGATTCACCTTTTGACTCATGACGAACTTTAATGTTTCACTTGGAGTTGATGAACCTTATATTTAAAACCGCTTTCAACAGCTTACCACTACAAAAGTTTAAATTACACGAAGAGCACATTCTTTAAAATAATATTCCTTCAATTTTCTACACGAGGAGTTGAAATGAAATGGCACCTTGGATGTAGTAATTGGGTTAAATTGCCAGGAGTACTGGACCACACCTGAGCATGAAACCCCGGGTAATTAAACTAGTCCGGATGCTTCATTGCTGGAATGTATACTTAAGGAGTAGGCAGTAAGAGCCACATGCTGTATCTACAGACGTGGAGCAATTGAATGATGGTTCAGTTTTGATTCATTTGAGTTTGGATTGTTGTAGTTGGATGTGAAATTTGCCAGTAGACATGGCTAGGCGTGAGAGGGGTGAATGACATGCAACATAATATTCATTAAATATTACTTCTTTATTTTATTTTTATCGTTCTTATTCTAATTTCCATTGTAAAATTGCTATATTCTATGTTTACTTATATATATATATTAAATGTCGGAAACCTTTTGTATGGATTGGGGAAATCGATTTTCATAGAATAACTTTTTCAGTTTACCGATTATATTAAAATTTTACAAGTATTAGTATTTATATACAACTGTTAAATATTTTTAATATGAAAATTATTAAAATTCAAAAGGAATAAAATATTACAATGTGATCACGATCGCCCACAACTGTTTCAATATATTATAGAGATTTATTAAAAATAGTTTTCTATAATTCTAAGAGCACCGAGAAAGAATATTGTTTCCCTGAATATAAAAATGTTACGCACATCACAAAAATAATAATTATATCAAACATCACATAAACGCATTCTAAATCTAAACAAACAGTTACGAATGGTAAAATTGATATAAAATTTAAACAAATTATAGTGAAGAATTATTAAATTTACACATCCCGTGACCCAGCTCATGCTAATAATAATTATATGTTGGTAAGAAACATCATCATCATATCCAAATCCAATTTCGTTTTAGGCAGTTTTGTCTGTTCCAATTTCCAGCGAGTAGTAACTGATAACTCCACCATTATGGCGGCTATTACTTATTCTCCCTCGTGGTCTGTAATCAGGAATGGATTTGGGTATTCTATCACCTTCCGTTCTCAAAACGTGTCCATGCCATTTTATTTTATATTTTTCCATTATCTCTGTCATTATTATATCACCTAATTCTCTACAAACGTAAATTGGAAAAAAATATAGATTGTATAATTGACTGTAACGATAACAACTAAAATAGCCTAGAAACAAAAACTGTGGAGGATCACCCCTGATGTAAATAGTCCACCAAAATATCAAATAATTTAAACTGTCATAAATTTTGTAAGCAACGAATTATGAAAATCCTCCTGGTGATTACGCATGTATTTTTAGGAAACTAATTATGAGCATGATTTGTGTTGGCTTATTTGTTTCATAGCTTGAAAGGGGTTTTAAATATGAAACATTAGAAATTTTCCATTCCATCTTGATTATTAGCAATAGATTTACTATAACGTGTAATAAATCTATTGCTAATATATTGATATACCCCAGATTCTTCTATCGATGGGTTTTACAGGGTGTCAATTGCCTGAAAGATATTTGATAATTTGTCGCTGACCTTGGACCCGAGTTTTCTTCGGCCGAAAGGGAGACTAGCACTATGGAAATTAGTTTATAAGTACAAATATGCAAAATGAGTTTATACGCACTTTTAAATTATCCTGCTTTTATAGCCATTAACAAAACCTACAAAGTGGTCCGAAACATTGGCATACATTAAATCACCATACAAATATTCTATTTTATGTTTTAGTTTTGAACCTATCTATTTTACAGGTTTTCAATGTATATTTATGAGTCTCTTGCAAATTGTTAGTAAGAGCAATATCTCAATAATAATCAGTAAAGTCTGGCGTCTGATATTGTCCAAATTCAGAATTACAAATGATTTCGCAGCTTAACTTTTTATATTTTCGTGAATGTAACTTGACAACTAGTCGTTTTGTAATGCAATAGTGCACTTAAAGAAACGTTCTGAAATTGCCATACAAGGTTCACCAAAATCGTCCAGGAATTACTTGGAATACAATAAAAGGAAAAAAATGATGAAATATTGAGTATTTGATTTTAAATGATTTCAAATCAAATACTCAATTGTTACAAGATCTTATGAGAAAGGAGGAAAATTTTAATGACCTTATGAATTATGTGCTTATTTATTCTTAAGAAATTATTCTTAAGGCAGAGAGTTTAGAAAGGCAAATTCGGTAGTAAAAATTACTTTACATTAACCTGAAACTGGAAACGGAAATGGCCTCAATATATAAAATGTGATACATTTCAAAGTTTTGACTGAAACACACAAAATAGTAAAGTAAATATGTAAGAGAGATCTATTATTATTCATTTTATTTATTATGACTATAGCCGGAACTTTATACTTCTGGTAATAGTAAGAAAAAAAATTCCCTCCATATTTTATTAACCTACTATCATTTTTGTGAATATTCCCTAAACACTGCCTGCACGAATCGGACTTGTCCTTCTATTCCAGATGACTTACAAGATCTTTGAAGCGATCTAATCGTTGTTGAAAGTTATAGAAAATTATAGTGCTTACTATGTTTTTGATACCTTCACTCTGTGCTTGCGAATGAAAGATAACCCTATTCCGAATGATTTTCAGTAGGTACACTTGAATAGCATTACACACCCACACACAGATATATCGGTACCTACTTTTCTCGACTTGAAATAATTTTTCCTTTTTGAGATTCAGTCTATTTATTTTACTTCTTTTTGGAGACGTTTGGTGACTATATTGGTCTGATAATCGAGCCCTCGCAGTAAAAAAAGTAGGCTTTTATATTATATTAAATAACACACATGTTTGTCTAAACATAAAATTGACACGAATGATGAAATGATATTACCACATCAATCAAACAAAATACCGGCTCAATACTTGCGTTTACATTTTACTTATAAATGATGCAGTATTCAGCAAAATGTTATTAAATATTTGTTTAACTCATTTATTAACGGAGAAAATTGAAAAAATAAAAAAAACACCCCTCTTCCATTTGTAAGATAAACTGTTCTTCGTTCATAATCACAGGTTTTAAAAAAATCAATCATGTCCAAACCAGTGCTGCAGTCACTTTGTAACGGACACCTCGCCAAGTCCATCCCTCCTCTTGGAGGATTGCACGAGGGCCGTTACAACAAAAAATGAAATAAACGCGTCTATCCTTTACATTAAACATGGATTCGCCGACATGTTCCGTAGCAGCCAACGCCAAGTCTTGTAAAACGGATGTCGGATTTCGGATTCGAATGTTGCAAACTTATCTTTGCATATATTTAAGAGGAAATTTATCCCCTCCTGAAGGAGGCTAATGAATGGGATCAGAGGGCTAGTGCGACCCTTGTACTACAAGCCCTTGAGGAAGGCGTCATCCGTCCTTATCTCCTCTTCGGCTAAATTAAACGACTCTTAGCTTCAGCTCTTCATTAGCTGGCCGCTAACAAGGAGGAGCGGGCGTTCATCTTCGGCGGCTCCAACTTCCTCCTTAAGGATGGTAATTAAACGGCGCCGATTATTTTAATTTTATGCTAAATAGTTCCCTTAATGAGCCTCCGTGAATTGTGAATCACGAATAAGAAGGTGCTAATGGTAGGGATATTGTCGTCCGTTTGGTCTGACTCTATGACCAATGGAATCGTGAAGTAAGTATTTCTGAAAAGTTTATCTAGATTTCTAAAAGTAATTAATTACTTACTATGTTTACCAAATTTAAACTTACCTTAAACCAACTTTTTAAATTATGGCTGCTCCGGGCCAAATAAGAGGAAGCATACTCTACCCCTCAGTAACAAGCAGGTTTTACGGCGGGACGGTCATGCAAGGCCAACATATTTGTTGTTCATCAACTCATTGAGAAGTCTCAGGAAAGGAGCAGGAACTACATATGGCCTTCATAGACATGGAACAAGCATATGACAATGTGCCTACAGAGAGGTTGTGGGTGCCACTTAAAAAACTCAGGCATTAGTGGGTCTCTGTTAAAGGCTGTGAGACACCTATACAGCGACATGTATCAGATAAGATACGGGAACCACCTTTCGGACCCTTTTCATAGTACTAAGAGATTGAAGCAAGGTTGTAACATGTCACCCACTTTTTTCAAGATATACCTTCACGAACCTGTAAAACCATGGAACAGGCAGTGTAGAGATGTTGGGCCGTTCATTAATGGCGAACAACTACTGTCCTTGTTCTTCGCTGACGACCAGGTTGTGTTTGCGAGGCGGAAGGTCTACCTTAAAATGATGGTGTATACCCTAAAGTTGTGCTACGAAACGGTGGGCTTAAGAATTAACTTCGAAAAGACCGAGTATATGACAATTGGAGATACTGATACTAGTCCGCTTCTGGTTGACAGGGAGGCCTGTAAAAAAAGTAAATATATTCAAGTACCTGGGTTCTTGTTTAGATGCTACCGGGTCGTCCAAGCATGACGTCAGAAGAAAGGTGAAGCAAGCCCGAGAGGCTACTAGAATGCTGCATCCGGTCCTCTAGTTTACAGAAATATCTAAAGAAAATAAACGCCTTATTTTCACAGCCATAGTGGAAACCATCCTGACATATTCCTTGGAAACCTGGACTATGAGCCCCCGTCTGTACTCAAAAGTGCAGGCGGTTGAGATGGATTTTTGGAGAAGGTGTCTCCGAGTCACTAGGCTGGATAAAGTAAGAAACCATGAAACTCGACAGAGAATGGATGTGGATATATCTACAAAAGAATGTGAAGAGAATGGCGTTTGAATGTTGGCCAAACCGAGTTCTGGATTGGGTTTCACCTGGGAGGAGACGACGCGTACGGCCCAGAAGCAGGTGAATGGAGGGAGTCCAGGAGATGATGGCTGGTCGACTACTCAAGGAGGATGATTGGATGGATCGGGAGACATGGAACTCTGCTCTGACCAGTTGAGGCAACCCTTGTCGGAACGCCTATAAAGTAAGTAAGTAAAAATATTTATTTCAGAAATTATACAAATGCTATTTGGCACATATTATATTTTCGATCTTCTCTTGAAAACCTCACCTAAGGATTCCCGTGGAAGCGTGTATGGAGAATTGAAGGCACTTCTAGCGTGGTTCATCTAACTACAGTTGATCCCTGCTCCAGAGACGCTTCAGTCTCCTTTTCGGATTCTGTTTATGTGTCTGTCAGTAATGATTGTACCATTAAGTTTGGGTGTCCTGCAAGTGAGTCATGCAATTTTTTTTAATTTGTCTTGATATGTCAGTCACGTATGGTGTGTTGTGATCTTTGTGTAATGATTTACTAGTAATGTAAAAGGGACAATGTGTAATGTAACGAAGGAATTTTCATTGAAAGATTTGAATGGTCTGTAAGTGGGATTTTTTGCACGAACCCCACACTTGCGAGGCCTAGGTTCATATTCGTTTAAGTAGCATGTTGCATATTATAATTTTGTTTGTTAGTGATAGTTTATTTTGTGGTGAAATTAATGAATATTAAACAACTTTTTAAATTATTATGTTCCAAGTGTTATACTGCGAATGTCAAAAATAGAAATGGCTGTACCTACTTGTTTTCAACGTAAGGAATTTATTTTTAGTTCAAGAAAAAACACTTATTCTTCCAAATGAAGATTTTTGAAAAATATGTTTCATAAACATGGGGAGTATAAACAAATTGGTGAAACAACACTTTTTCACTCAACAAATTGCGTAGCAACCCATATAAAGACAACCAGAATAATATATAACATTTAACTTAAGCAAAATATTCCATTTTTCCCCATCCAAGGGTTAGAGTGGAAGTTCGCTGAAGTTTTTAAAATTAGTGTTCCAGATGAGCAGTTTGTTAAATGATTTTATACCATATTTAATGATTTTCTGAAAACCAAAAATGTGTATACTGCACCGCTTGTAAACCATCTTCACTTTTGAATATATGTATTGTTGTTTAAATGTTTGCTACTAGAATATTTCTGAACTTGCACCTTAGTTCTAAACTGAACTTTTAACAAGAATAGTTTCGACTTTTTCTTTATATATACATAGCCACAAATAAAATAACTTTAGCTTATCTAGTGTGAAATATATTGACAGTGCTCCCAACCATTTCACGCTTTGCTAAGATATATCCATACAACCATTTCCTCATCTATATAAACGTTCATTTTAACACACCTAATAATCATTTCAATGTAAATCGGTTGCCCTGCGAGAAAAATGTCTGAGAGAAATTGTAGGGCTCACATGGATAACCAGTATTTATGCGGGTTACGAGAATTTTTTGTCTGTTTTTTAGTAATATTTTCAATCAAAATATAAACTATGACAAACCTCCAGGGTTAGTTCACTTCCTAATGAATGAAAATCATTTAAAATATCAGTATGGTGTTTCCACCATTCGATTTAATTTGTATTGATATTTGAAATGATGTACATAAATGGCAACGACACCTCACCTCACAGTCACAGTATAGTTCTTAAGAAATCGCATGATGGGCATATTATGGAATAAAAAACAAAATTAGTCCAAGCTTTTTTCCTCAGACAAATCGATTCCTCCAAAAATGCGTCTGGTTTATCTTAAATTTAATTATCTTACTAGAGAAAACCTGCGGAACAGGTACCCTTTTACCTTTTGCGATGCCTGAATGTAATCAGATTAGCATTCAGTAGTCAAAGAGGAAAGAAGATCGATTTTTTTTTTTAATCGACTACAACACAACAGCTCTCTTTGCATCAATGCCACATACTAATGCTCCGCATCGGAGATCACGTATCCTAATGATATCGGCCCTGAGGGGTCATTTATTATTAATAAGATCCTAAGGAGGAGAGGAGAAAAAGACAGAGACCATCGGGAAGAATGGCGTGTCATCATCCAGTCCATTTCCGCTATTATGCAAAGCTAATGCATAAGCAGCAATTGGCCATTGTTCACCAAATGGCGGTCAAACAACGGCCTTTGTGAGGAGATGAATACATTATTCATACACAGAAGACACCAAGAGGAGGAGGTTAGCGAAGAGCTGACGAGGGGACGAGGGGACTAGGACCAGGGACAATTAGCCCGGTGATGGATGGGGCCCCAACACCGAGCCCTGACATTTACTTCTGCCTCTCCGCCTGTCAGTACTAATAAGATGGTGGCGGCGGCCCTAGGCCAATCCGATGGCTCTTGTCAAACTTCCTCTAAGATTTTCTTTATTTTGCAGAATTATTTGTCATCGCACATTAAAATGCCGATTTGAAACTATGCAAAACTAGTGCTCACTAATATCCTTACCTGTTTTTGTTTTTTTTGGCAAGAACAAGGAATACTGATTTTTGTGAAACATTCATTTTATACTACCTACCTATACCACTACTACTGTCCTAGATTACCGCCAGATTTCCGCCCTTATTTTGGGTACATACTTTATAGAGGCTGGTTAAACTCCTGGAGATTAATAGATCCCTTAGGAACCAACTCTGGGAGCTAACAGATTAAATAAAAGTCTGCCAGCGAGCGGGATTTGAACCCAAGACCTTCGGCATGGTGACTCATCTCTGTACCACTGTGCCACTTTGTTAATTTACAGCTATATTAAATTATTTGTTTATTTAATTAACTCCACGTTATGCTGCTATGGCTAATACAGTGGGAGTCAGTGGCTAAGTTTAGCCTGTCCAAGCGTAATCAGGACATTCATTTATGTCTCTTCCGAAAGAACAGCATAATTAAGGATTTTTCTATTATTGTCTACAAATATAAAAACGAAATTCCGGCGGGTAAAACAAAATTTATATTAAACTGAATAGGGCATATATTGATCCAATTTAACTGACAAAGTCGACATCTAACAAATACAACTAATTCCGGTTTAAGGCGGGTTTAGAAAAAAATTGTACAAAACATGTGATATTTTCAAGAATATTTACCTAACATTCTACATAACAGTCAACTTCTTACATTGCTTCTTTGTCATACAGATCACACATTTATATACTCGTACTTACTATATTCTCTATATATTACAACATTATTTCATAGGCAATACCCGAAAATATGATTTTAAAAATATCATCTTTTATATTACATTTGCCTTATAACTATAATACTAAAGATACTTCATAATAACTTTATTTAACTAAAAATAAATCCAATATTGCTAATTCTTCAAATTGCATTTAAAACTAAATTATTGAGCTAGGAATATGATTTTGTTATAACCTCTACAAGGCTTCTTTATAAAAAATATTTATTACCTAATTTTTTTGTATTTGTAGTTTGAGAAAAATAAATATATTTTTCAATACTAAGATGACACTCATCTTTTAATATACTTAACTGGAGAGCGTTGGAATTTTGAATTATAGGTTATAACGCTAAATATATTATAATTAAACATTTAAATAATATAATACCCCATTGATCAGGGTATGTACTTTTTTTTATTATGTGATTCCACCAAATGTTAGTATTATAGTAGTATCAATTTTAACCGATTTTAAACCAAATAATGGTCGGGAAAGAGGATACCCGAAGGCTAAACCGAACTAGAGCTTATTTACTTGTTAAGTATATTTTTAACAACATAGAAGTTTTAGGTGCGAGGTTCTTGTAAATAATGGAATCTTAAATGTTTATTATATTATTTAAATATTTATTGCTATACCGCTTAGACAAAGGTAATTGTCGTTTTCAAATTACAGATCAAAATCACAATATAAAACTTAAAAACTGTGTGTGTCAGCTCTGACGCACGACTGGAGTTTACTCCTTACCATCTATTATTGTGTAGATTATGTAAAAAGAGGGTTAAATCTTAAAAAAATAATTATTTACATCAGTCCTTGAATAGTATTATCATCATTATTGTTTACGTTGAAGGGCTGTTGGTCCCTTACGGGAAATGATGCTTCTGGAGTTGTGAAATGTATTTTATAAAGAAATAATGGTAGTGGTGAATATTAATGAAAGGCATCTTAACTGCACATATCATAATGAGAAAGAAAATTACATAATTTAGTTATATAGTTACTGATGTTGGGTTTATTGTCCATCTGTCAATGGCTTGTCTTCTTCCCTGTGGCAGTGGGTTCCTCCTCACCTTGATTGTTCTCTGAGTTGATGTCTACTCCATGATGTTGATGAGATCCTGTCTTCTACTCCTCCACTACTGTACTCAGTCCTTTCCAGTGTACTACTTGTCCTGTACTGAGTGTAGTGTGGCCATTTTGTCCTTCTAGTAGTTGGTCCAGGAAGCGTAACGGTCGTTTTAGATTAAACAATTATTAAATACTGTGACAATAGGTTTGTGGTAACTAAAATACGATATGTGTACGTCAGAAGTTACATGGGTTATATATCGTGAAGGCATTGTATTAAATACGTTAAATAAATGTAATTTTACTCTAATAACTCTTATGAGTACTACAAATTTTGAAAAAAAATATTTATATTTGAATATATCTCAATATGTTCTCATTAAGCATGTAAATATCGAAATATTCCTAAGCCAAAACTTAAAAAATATACCTCATTATTATCACTTCATAAAAAATGTATATAAGAAAAAAAAAATATTGCGGAGGGGAGTTGGAGCCCCATCGCTCAGTTGTTCGACAGGTGCTTAGACAGTTTACAGCACACCTCATAAAATCTGCAAAGGTCAAGTACGGTACACATGCTAGGTTCTTCTTCGCTTTTTAGCTGATCGGAAGTCTGGTAGTTCTGACGAGGCTGCCGCTAGAACCATCCGAATCTGAAGCTATGAGCTGGTTTTTAATTAATAATATAAACATGAGACTCTGTGTAATATAAACTGTACTTTTGCCTAGAGAATTTTATTGCTCCAGGAAAGCACAAGCAAATAGAGAAATTTACGGGAGGAAATTCTGAATGCGCAGTCGTTTTGGGTCTAAAGGTTCTGAGGTATTTCAAATCAGAAGCGGAGTATAGCGAATTAGCGTCCGATTTTCGCCCTTAGTTTAACAGGACGTTTAAAATTGTTGTGGTCAATTAAAAATACAGGCAAGCAATACCATTTTTTCCCGACGTTGATGACTTCGAATATAATGGCAAGAGCTGTGAGAAGACATTAAAGCAGCCCTTCATTATATTCGAAACAGTAGCCAATGAATTTTTGCTCCTCTCTATATATATATATATATATATATATATATATATATATATATATATATATATATATATATATATAAAGAGTTCGTCCTGACTGAAAAGACCATCGTAGACCCAAAACGGCATAAGCTACAGACTTGAAATATGGACAGTAGGTACATTTTATAAGGCCAACGCGCACAAAGAAAGGATTTTTGAAAATTTGTCCCCTTTGGTTAAAAAAATTTGTAATAAAAAAACGTCATTTTTAAAGCGAGCAACATGAAATTTTAGATTTAGCTTCTACATTAAAAATAAAGAAATATGTTTTTTTTTTTTTTGAAAATGGACCTCTAAAAGTGTACATTACTAGAAATCGTAATAAGTTAAGTTAGAGGTGTAAAAATGAGTAAGCAGGCTTTAAATTTTAATATAATAATAATTGTATTCAAGATTTTCCAAAATCAACCCCAGATATTACAGTTTTGGATAGTTAATGGTGGATTCAATAGAAAACTTATCGATAGTTCTGTAATTATGCTATTTAATATTTAATAGGGCAGTTTATTAAAATCTATCAACAAAGGGATAAGCATTGGTAGGCTGGGTGAATTCACAAATGCGTTAAGCCATTGTTTATAATATAGAGTTGATTTATGGAATTCAAAATTTACTCTCCCTTTAAACTCAATATAAATTTTTATTTAAAATCTACGCAGACGAATTCCCGGGCAAAAGCTAGTTGTGAATAAACAAGAAACCGACATAATGGTGGTGATAGAAAACCATGACGGATTTCTCGACATTGATTACTTACTAGTTAATTAATATGGGATCCGGGGTAGCAATAAACCGAAATAATATGGAAAATTCGATATAAAAATGTAATAAACTGTTTATTTATTATTTACTATTCATTTGCACCTGCGCAATTGCGCACCCCGCAAGTTTATCCAAGTGTTATTTTCTTTGCTTTTCTAAAGGAGCATCAAGTTTTGGACCTAATGGAAATATCAATAGTTGAGTAGGTCTCTTGGTCAATATCTTTTTAATCGTTTCCTATCAAGTCCAGGTAACAGGGGGTAGGCAAGCGGAAGAACGTGTGGATTTGGGTGATTTTGTGTCGATGAGTGGAACGATATGTATTTGTTATGAATATATGATTTTATTGTGGGGATGTTCATGTCGTTGTGTATGGTGTGATTCGAAATATAGCATGGAGCAATATCAATTTTTCAGAGCATTTTGGACTGTGTTGTTTGTATCTTGTGTATGTGGACTTGTTTGTTGTACGTCAAAGAGGATAACGAACCACCTTTTGCTTTAGTATACCTTGTAGCTGTCCACACTGATTTGTCTCGTTTGTTTATAGAATTTAGGTAGTCCATGTAACTGTTGTTTTTAAATGTTGATAGTTTTTTGTTGAAGTTTTCGGGTTAGTTTTTTGAGCTCTATTAAATATGAAATTCGTAACTAGATTAAGAAATTATATGGTTAAGATTTTCATTGGTGATCGAGACGCTACTCGAGTATTTCCCAAGCCCAGTTTCGGTAAACGTTGCAGACTCCTGTACCGGTAGTTGTCAGGATTTGTAAATTATCCAAAGGGAAATTAAAAAATTAGCCGAATGGGTCCACTAGGGCGCAGCACCTTATGGGAGAGGACTTATATAAATGAAATTATGTTATTACTGGATGGAAAATGTATATCAGAGTTGAAAAGTAAAAAACTTAATGTTCTAGCAATCAGCATTTTCTTAACTGCATGTATAGATCAATAAATAAAACTTTCAGTTGATGAAGATATTGATATTCAAAACTTATATACCAGACTTTCATGTTTTACATTATACTTCTGAAATCGGAAAAGCCTTTTTTGTCCAATCAGAATACTTCCTTTACTAGTTATAAAATAATTACTTTACTCCTTACCAGAAAGTAACAGTAAACTTCTATGCATTAAATATAAATTACCCTAAAAAATGTTCTATATACATAAAATATAAATTACAATAATAAATAGAAATAATAATCTTCCGCACATCATTCTTCATTTAATATACACTTAAAACTAATGATCATTGGATTTTAGTTTAGCCATTAAATTTTTAAAGCAATTTATAAAACTCACAAAAAAAACACGGTTTATTTTAGAAAAACAACAACATAAAATATCATGTAAATCAAATATATATTCCAACGATGTCAGTGGATATTCATACACGTCAAGGAGTGAAAAATGAAGCGGCTAAGAAGATTGGCATCAAATTTCCATGTTTCCGAGTATGTGTGATGAATGAAAGTGATAGCTAAAGAACGGATTTAAATGTTATTACACATTCTTAAAGCTTGAGTATAGAAACTTGTTGCCCTGCCAAGAATCTGAATCATCATACCAACAATCTATTGATAAATATATCAGTATCTGATTTCCTTACTGCACGAAATTACATAATTTTGCCTTTTTAGTATGAAGTTTGCTATCATTTTGGATGCTATCATTATTTGTATATGTATGTATATACAAATGATATATTTGGTTAAATATTGCATATTTATTATCATCATGGCTTTGTTGTTTATTGCATCAAATTTCGCTTGTTGCATGCTTCGTACAATATACTTTACATTAAGAGAGGACAAAATACCGTTAGTAACCAATTGTGTGTGTATTTAAAAATATATAATTTTTAATTCATCTGATTTTACAAAATAAATTACACTGGTCAACAGTATTTTTGTTAATGTCCGAAAAGAAATCTTGTACATGGAGAAAAAATGTACTTTTCGAACCACTAGTAAACCCAGAAAACCATTGCACGTGGTTATCTTCCATCTCTCTTCCACCAAATATCTTCCACCATTTCACATCAAACTCGATTTGATGAAAAATTTTGTTAAGGCACTGGATAAAAGTGGCCCTGGATTTCTATATTTAAAAGCCACATTTCCTCAGATCAGTGATGCAAAAATAAAAGAAGGTGTATTTGTTGGTCTACAAATAAGGGAGCTTATGAAGCATCAAGACTTTGAGGAATGTTTGAATGGAGCCGAAAAATCAGCATAGATTTCTTTTAAAAATGTTGTGAAAGAATTTCTTGGAAATAAAAAAGCGGAAAACTACAGAGAGCTAGTTTCTGATCTTCTACAAAATTATATGGCTTTAGGATGTAATATGTCTCTAAAAATATATTTTCTTGACTCGCATTTGGATTTCTTTCCTGAAAATCTTGGGGCTGTAAGTGATGAACACGGTAAGCGATTCCATCAAGAAATATCCACTCTGGAGAAACGATACCAGGGAAATTGGAATCTAAATATGTTGGCAGACTATTGTTGGTCTTTGAAAAGAGATGTACCAGCCGCAAATTATAGCAGGAAATCATCAAAGACTACATTTTGATTTACATTTCGGTATGAAATAGCTTGTTTTAACACTATATTATTTTTAATTTTGAAATTACACAAAATCCTTGTCCCTGAAACAAAAATGCTTTTCAAATTTGCAATCAGAGCACCAAATTCTAAAAGAAACAGCCATTGAAATTCATTTTTTATATTTTTATTTTTTAAATTTAATTTAATGATATTTACAACTATTATGCTATTATAACAAGTAAATGTGCTACTATGTACAACATGACATGAAAAACACTTGTGGAGAAACTACCCATCGGTAGCACTCCAATAAAGTTCTATAGTAGATGATCTCGAGGCCATCTTCTTTTCAGACGCCTCGGAGGGTTATCAGGAATAGTATGGGAAGCAAGTTGAGAGACTAGCGGGTTCAAGTGTGTATGGAGCTTGTTATGGAAGGATAGGTATCTAGTATGGGCCAAATCAGTAACATATGGGATATTAAGATCATGATGGATGAGTTTGTTTGTGACATAATAAGGAGCATCGAGGATTTTACGAAGGATTTTGGATTGTAAGGATTGGATACGAGATGAATTGGATGGTTTAGTAGAGCCCCAAAGCTCAACTCCGTATGTCCAAATGGATAACTGTCATGTAAATGAGTCTTTTGTAATTAATTGGGAGCTTAGAGCGTTTGTCCAGTAAATGTTGAAGTAGGCGAAAACGTCGAACAGTTTCTTGTCTTTTCAGTCTTGTATGAGGATTCCAAGTGAGACGTTTGTCTAGATGGAGTCCTAGGTAACGTATCTGTTCGACAGGGTTCAGTGGAATATTATTAAAGGATACAGTAGGGCAGGAATTCGTAGGTTTACGACGAAGGGTGAAGGTAATTTGATGGGATTTGTTAGGATTTATTTTAATCCTCCAATTTTGACACCATTCTTGAAGGTTTGAGATATGGGATTGAAGAGATTGGGATGCAACAAATGGATCCTTATTTACTGGTAACACACATGTGTCATCAGCGTACGTAGTGAGGACAGTGGTTGGATGGGTTGGGATGTCAGCTGTATATATCGTGTATAGGATGGGACCTAGGATACTACCTTGAGGAACACCGGCAGACTGGGTTTATAGGTTCTATTACTGAGGTAGGAACTCATAATAAGGAAGTAAGTAGAAGGTAAGAATTTACGGAGTTTGTACAGCAGACCCGGATGCCAGACTCGATCAAAAGCCTGCTCTACATCGAGAAAAGCTCCCTTGCAGTACATTCCGCGCTCTAATGTGGATGAGACAACGTCCACCACACGATGGCGTTGCTGGATGGTGGAGTGTGATGTTCGGAAACCAAATTGGTGATCTGGGATTATTTGATTGGATTCTATGATAGGATGAAGACGTTTCAGAATGAGTTTTTCAAGGATTTTGCCCAAGGAGAGAAGATGGGAGTTCTGGTGGTTTTTTAGGTTTTGGAATCATCTTAACTAAGGATAATTTCCAAGAATCAGGAAAGTATGTGGTGCGGAGTACGGCATTGTATATATATGTAAGGAGTGGGATCGCTTTCCGAGGAAGGCGTTTCAGAATGTGGGATGTGATTAGGTCGTGTCCAGTGGCTTTGATGGCGGGTAATCTGTGAATAATGTTTGATATTTCGGAAGGATGGAATGCTTTAGGCGGAGGGGAGTAATTCATTTAACAGACAAAAAGTTAAATTTTGTTGTCCAGTGTTATTAATGTTACACTTTACATTCTGATGTTTCATATTATGACAGGACAAATGACCGTTTTTAATAAATTAAGTATGTTTGTAAAAATATAATTTTTTAAAATAATTCATCTGGTTGTAAGACATAAACTACTTATTTTACACATAAGAATAGGAAAGTGTGCAAATAGGCAATGTTTACGAAATGATATAAACCGAATAAGCAGATGAAGTGCAGTTATATAATTTTTTAAATTTTGGAAACCGACTTTTAGCTGAAATTAAATCAGAAATACTAAATAGATGAACAGGAGAAATGTAAGATATGGTTGGCAATATTAAACATAAATAACGATATTATTAAAAACCGTCGTTTAGATCCACATTCCTGGTCTTCTTCAGGGCTATCTAAACATTTTGATATGTGATAATACTCAATATTAAAAAAATTACATAAAAGCCAAATAGAATAGCGTAAAACTTGATAGTAGTGAGTAAGGCTAGGGCTATAGACGTCTAAGGTTTCTATAAAAAGTGATTTTGTCAAATAACATTTTTCCAAATGTGAATAGGATTTTTGTTTTTTTCTAAAAATGTATTGTATATATTATAAATCTATTTTGAAGGAATAAAAAAAAAAAAAAATCGGTACTAATCTACATACCTTCTTCCAGACCAGGAGTCATTCTAGAAGGGGTTACATTCTTAATATTCCTATTCTACAATATTCTTTATGTAATAATAATATATCGGATATCAGTTCCGCAGATTGCTGCTTCGATTTAAGTCACGATTAGTTCTAAATTTTCATTCGTTTACTTTTTAGTATTCTCAAAAATAAAAATATAAATAAATCGTGAGTTTTATTATGGAAAAAAAAAATTAATTTTTGGTTGAATGAATAGATTCGGTAACTATTTCATCAAGAAAGTTTCAACTAATATTTTGAAGTTTATTCGAAGATATTTCAATTGGTTTTTTACTTTGTCTATTCAGGTAATGAAATAAGTTCTATTAATTCTGCATCTTTACCTTATCGAACCTTAGTATTAATCTATATACCTTCTTGCAGACACAAGGAGTCAATCTAGCAGCATTATGGGTGTTTCTCTTCCTAATACTTCTATTCTATAATATTCTTATATTATAATATTATATTGCATGAAGCAGTATGGATTCTTTCCCATAGCCTCTGTTCACTCCTGAGCTGAAGGTACTTTTATCTTTTGTAAAACGTAATTTATTTTGTCACTGAGCAATGATACGGTAGTGCACAAGCTCAGCAAATAGCTTTAACACACTCACCCAGTTGGCCTACCAACCTGTTCTTCTTGCGATATCTGTATTCGTGGCGGCTGATTAAGATGTGCGGCAGCAAGCAAACGGACACTCACCAGTTATGTTAATGCCAGTGGCCACGTAAGTGCGTGTTGTGTAAATGGCAGACAGTAAATCACACGCTAGGCCAGTGTCATATGTTAGGTAGAAGTTGCGAAGGCCATCTGCAATTAGGCTAGGATTCTCCTCAAGAACTGGCTAGTTTTGAACTGATCTTTGGAGTCGGTAGAGATTGATGGCTTGGTTTCTACAGCCTGAAGGGAGTCTGTTAAAGTAGATCCCAATGGCTTGCTTAAGAAGTCCATTTTACGAAATTGCTGTGAGAATAACCTGCAATATTCAGCAACCCATTACCCATAACAGTTCTTTCATTTTGTTCTGAGTCTTGACGTTAGGCTTAAACTTTTACTATGGCATATTTAAACTTTCTCAGGTCTTATTCAGTGACCAGTCAATTTAAAAACAACTTAATTCCTAAGTTGGGGCTTCTTTTCACGTCTGTTATATAACATACATATGTAAGTATTGGTAAAATTATGCTCATATATATTTTCGTATATTTTTATTATGTTTAATTCTATTTAATTTTAGTTATCTCCTATTCTATTTTACTCAGAGTAGGAAGTATAGTAATTTCGGGATTATAGATTTCCAGAAATATCTTTTTTTTACCACCCCCATACCTACTTAATTTTAACCATTTTATTCCTGACGTCTATCTTGCTTTAAAAAACCGGTTTAATATAGATAGTGGAAACTTTGTGTTTATAATTGATGTAATATTAATTCATTACATTTATTCATTACCCTAAGTAATCTCTAAATGTGCTATTTTGCTAAATTAGGTATCAGTTCCGCAGGTAGTCGCTTCCAGTTTAGTCTCAACAAGTTTTAAGTTTTTGTTCGTTTTATTACACACTTTGTTCCATACTAAAACTCGGGTTATTTTTATTTTCAACAATATTAATATTCTTGAAAATAAAAATAACCCGAGTTTTAGTATGGAACAAAGTGTGTAATAATGTGCAAGGTGTAGGTTTCGGTAATCATTTCATCAAGGAACGGACATTTCATCAAATATATATCGTCATCTATACTTCGAAATGATAGTTGAAAGCTTTATTTCTTGATGAAATGAATACCGAAATATACTCATTTCCCATAATAATACTCTTGGTTCCATACTGAAACTCATGATTATTTTCGAGAATATTAAAAAGGAAATTAATGAAAAGTTCAAACTTGTTGTGGCTTAAATTGAAGCAGTAACCTAAGGAACTGATACCTTTTGTATTGATATAGATTTCATATTAAATGTTGGTAAAGATTGGCAAAATAGGAGAGGTATTCGTCAGAAATGGTCTGTAGAAATACTAAAAATCTGAAATACGGTAACATGACTTATATATCATATAGTCGTCACATTCAAAATTTGGAATACCAGTAGATCAAGGGGTTTGTGGCTTGCAATTATTTGATTATTTCTTTTTATTTGTTTCTATTTATTTATATTTTAAGATACAAACCATTATTAATAGGTAGCGGACATTTTAAGGGAATCTGAGAAAGATAGAATGTAGAATTAAGTGATTGCACAAGTGGTGAACTGAGGTAATTTCTTAAATTAATGTTCCATTGTAAAATGATAGAACCATTTTAAAATTTATTTGTATCAGAATCATTCCATTTATAAGTCCAGAAACTTTGCAATTGGACAAAATATATAAGTTTTGAATTTTTATAACTTAAGCATATCATTAACATAAAGAATTACGAAACCAAAGAAGTTTGGAATTTCAGCTAAACACAGCTTTTGTATGTGTTCGAAAAAAATTAAGCTTAAACAACATATCTACGTTATTTACTGCAATTTCATAATTAAATGAGGTTAAGGCTTTTAATAAAATTAAAATTGTATAACATAAGAATATCTGTATTATTGTATTCCAGTAGTCTGTCTCATGATTAAAGTAAAAATGTTTTGACCAAGTGAAAAAACATGAGTCTTTAACAACTGTTTTATTGGTGACACGAATACTTACCGTGAGAAATACCCGTGAGAAATCTGTTTTTTCCATGTTCTTTCTAAGAATGGAAATGAACATGAAAATCGAATTACGAACGAGGATCAAGATATGCCGTAAACGACCAAGTACATTCTTCTTATCGGACGCGTCACCAACGCCTTGTCGAAATTCGCTACAAGTGTTAACAAGTTTTAAGACCTTCACTTAAGAAGTTCCAACTCCAAGCGATTGCATTGATGAAGAGGTGTACAAGAGAAACCTTCTCAAGGTACCTCTTAAATGCAGTTATTTTCGGACAAGTGTAAACCCCTAAAACAAATATCACGGGGATGTTTCCAGGGAGATGCATCGCCGGGGGTTACCAGGAAGCGATTGGAGTCGGATAAGGAGGGATTTCGAACGGTCCTGGGAAGGCTGCTCATCCGTCCCTATTTAACGGTATACTCCGGAGACTGGTGCATCCTCGTAAGGGCAGTTACGGCGGCTAGTCGGATCACGTCCGGTTTGATTTGACAACGCAGGCATCTTTCCCACGCCGAGCCCCTCTCGCACCCTATAAGGAAGTCAGCCTTCTAATATATCGCCGCTATTTTTATTGGAAACTTTCAATAGCATCGACATTGAGAAATCTTCTATTTCCTCCTTTCTTACTTTCTTACGGGATTTAATAGCTGAACATCCGTTTATGTCCTGGCTCGGACAGAATCTACCAAGTTCTTATTGGAGCTGCGGAAAAAAAGTAGGGACTTGATCAATGCATCCTTGGTTAAGTAATTATGAATTGAGATTATCCATTATTAGTTTTTACCTTTGTTGAAATATTTAAAAACAATTATTTTAGAGTAACATTAGGGATTAACGTGGAAGAGTGTATGGATAAAGCTAGACCTATAAGCCTGTAGTAGATCCCTGCTCCAGAGACATTTAAGTCTCCTTGAGTAATGTGGATTATGTGGTAATGTTTGTACCAGTAAGTTTAGATGTCCAGTAAGTGAATCATAATTTTTTTGTAGCTTTTCTTGATAGCGTCAGTCACCAGAGGTATGCTCAGGTATTTGTATTATGATATATCTGTTATGTAAAATGGGCAATGAGTAATATAACGAAAGCAGGAAGTTCTGAATGGTCTGTAGAAGAGCAATAAACCCCATACTTATTTGTAAGTAATTCTAAAATAATAATTTTGCCCGATGTATTAATGATGATTTAAAAACTTGATTAAAAGACTCGATTTCAAGAAAAAGTACACGTACTTTCAAACCCTTTAATAGAAAAATGGCCACAACTCTCATCGGAAATTAAATCAATCCACGGGAGAGGTACTACTGAGTACTTCTTCATTCCTATCATGGCATTATGTTTTATTTTACCGTTAGCCGATCTGCTGTTTGTCAATTGTTTGAACTTGTCAGGAGTGGATACGAAGAGAGAAAAAACAGAGTTCCATCAAAAGTAAATTGCATAATATTTGTACCCTAGAACTAGTTTTTAATTTATTGGGTACAGATCAATGCAAATTGTAAAAAAATAAATAAATAAACGCAACTTATGTGGACTAGTTTGATACATGTTGAATTCCTATTAGTTATTCTTTATAAAATTTCTTATAACTCCATAAATTTCAATTTGTGTCTGCATATCCTAATCTACATTTTACAATTTTTAGTTTGAATTTTTATTTACTATAATCCTGTTCTCAATTTCAATTTTTCATTTGTTACTTTGTTGTATTTAAACATTACTTTATTTTTTACATTAATCTAGTTTATTCTTTTTTTTTATTCTATACCTTTGATTGGATAATCCACTTTATCTTTTTGTCAGGCTTTGTTTAACTTTTTTTAACATCTCTTTCAAAATTTGTTATGTTATTTCTTATAAAATTCCTGTTAGTTATGAAATGTCTTATAACTCTATAAAATTTCAGTATGTGTCTGCAATTCCTAATCTAATTTTTACAATTTTTAGTTTGCACTTTTATTTACTATAATCCTGTTCTAAATTTCAATTTTTCATTTGTTACTTTGTTGGATTTTAACATTACTTTTTTGTTAATATATAGTAACTCTTTGTTATTATATAATTCAATCCACTCTGGTTCTTATTTATAGTAATTAATACATATAATATTACACTATCAATATATTGCATATGCTACTCTTTACCATATACTATTTTAATTTATTTGTATCTTGTATATTTAGCCCTGAAGAAGACCTGCTAACGAGGGCCCTACGTCAGCTTCCAAATAAACAGTTCGGCTTATATAAGAGAATTTGTTGACCTCTACCCAGACCATTTTCTTCCTCATTCGACTAGTTTGATACTGTATTTACTATGACTATATTGGAGTAGCTACATTAAAATATTATAATGGTTGCCTATTAACTTTTATACCTTCGATCCTCAGCTCTTAAGCTTGAAGAACTCCTCCCCGACCTCTTCCTCGACCCCCTCCTCGACACCCTCTCCGATGGAGACAGTACTCCCGATGAGGAGGAGCGGCCGTGCACTCTAATTACCTCTTTTAAGTGAATTACCTACCAGGGCCATTGTGTAGCCCACGCCCGCCCACGGCAAATATTCATAGTTCTAATTATTTCCGACCTTTTTTCTTACCTGCCTCCTTATTAGACCTGTCTCTCTGCATCTCCAATCTAGTGCCTTATCGCTACTCTCTTACGGTATAATTTATTTTATAGACTACAACAAACTCCCCTGACATGGGAATTATATACGTACCATCTTAGATTGAGGATGTTTGTCGATGATAATTATACAATATTTTTTTCCCCAAGCGATCGCTTGATCTTGACTAATGAATGGACCGTTTCTACTTTCTACATATCAATTTATTTCAGGTTCGCCAAGCGGAAGTCTGAATACCCAAAGATTACAACCAAGTATGGAAATAAGGCGAAGAAAAAGTTGTAGGAATGTTGTGTTTGGTTTTTTTTAATGAATTTGGTGGCAAAATTCCTGAGTTAATTGACAAGTTGGGGCAGAAAAACAGTTTCTTGATGACTGCTATTCCTAGATTTCGGACTACAATCTTCCCTACGGCCATTAGGCCTATATATGGGATCTTCGTTCTCCATTTCAGGATGAATATAATACTTAGAAATTAATAATAATATTTTGTCGAAATATGAATAATTTATCACCAAAATGACATATTATCGACTTTTATACTAAAATAATGATAGGATAAAATAGATATATTTTTATTTAAATAATTTTTTTAAAGTAATAGGTATTTGTGTAAACTTTGAAAATAAAGGGGAAATATTCCATTCATTATTTCACCAAATCCATAATTGAGTACCAGGTATGTAAGATTTAGGTCCAAATGAAGAAATGAAAACCACGAAGGTTCTCAGAAACCAAGGTGTATTCAACTTAATCTACGTTACAAACCGATCTTTTCTCGTTACGATCAACGTAACGTAACATTACCATCCATTAGACCAACGCTGAGCAGCAATGACGAAAATGTTAAGATAAGGAAACTTTTGGCTACTTCTTGGCCAAATATAAACTAAACTGTGGAAAAGTAACGATACGTCAACGTATCCAAACGTAACGATAGTTCAACAGAAAAAAAAAAATGGGCTTAGAAAGACGAGAGAAGTGGTAATAGAATAAAGCCGTTGTATAGTTGGGAAGATACTTACAAGGATATGTGTATATATAAACTTGTAATTCAGCAATCACTAGTCTCGAAATATATTTAGGGAATAAACATCTAATAAGTTACGTGGTAGTAAACATTTCGTAAATTCGTAAGAACAATATATGAATAACCAACAGACAAGTGGCAATTTCAAGTTTCAGGCTGTTCTTTTATTTAATATAATTCACAAAAGGCTTTTTGTTTTATAGTTAATGCATAATTTTGTGAACATTAGAGCTTCGAAACGTCAGCAAAAAATAGTTTAGCGAATATACGACTGAATCTCAAAAACTGAAGGTAAAACTTATTTTATTAACATTGGAGGAAAGTAGATACAAGTGTGTGTGTGTGTGTGTGTGTGTGTGAAACTAATGAATACCAACAACGTTTGATGGATCACTAACGATGAATAAATAATAATTAAACTCCATAAGTATGAATATAAATATATTGAATTTTATATAATCTTTGTGAAGTTTACTTATTTCTAATAAAAAGGAACTTTATAGGTCAGTCAGTAGTTATTTATCAAGGAACTTTTAATTAAATTAATAATTCCATTAAATAAAGTAAAAACACTCACGATTCCATATCATGACTCTGATTTACGACATTTGTGGTGCAATTATTCATTAGACGAAGTTAAAGGACTGGAAGTGATAAGGATCGCGAGGAGCCTGTAGCGGTGGGTGTAACAACGTGTAACTGGACGGCACTCACCTAGCTCGTAATAAACATATCTAGAATATTAAAATATTTCATGTACTTAGCCTTCGGTATGCTTACTAATGTCATGTGCACGGTGTTCGAGCAGTACACCATACGCCATGAGCCTAGCTGCTGTGTCAAGTCACTAGGAATAAATAAAGAAATAACCATAATTAAAACAGTATGTGTAGGGCTCATATTTATGGCAACCACCTTCTTTTCGGTCGTGTTTGTTTTGTTTGTCTATCCTACTTATTATTCAAAGTATTTACGTTCAAATCTATAGCTGCATTAATTAAAAATATGTATAAAATGTCTGCAGTAAATATCTTACATTAAACAATGTTGTAAAATTAATCTTAGCATCAACAATACTAACTAAACTGAATAAAAAATCTGATTTGTGGAAGAAAATGGTCCGGTAGAGGTCATTAATTTCTCTGAATATCAAGAAATATTTATTCAGTAGCCAATGTTTCGACCCACATTACAGGGCTAGATATGCAAAATACAGACAATTGAAAATGACAAAATATTCAAAAAAATGGCTAAGCAGGGTAAATACAAATGTTAAAATACAAAGGTAGTAAAAAATATACTATAGAATACAATAATAATAAAACAGAAAGTGTTAAAAACTTAAGAATAAGGTAATAAAGATTAAAATGGGATAAATATAAAAGCAAAAATACAAAAGTATCAGGCATCTGAGTGGTGAACAATAAAGATGGGGGAGGGGAGAGAACATGAGATATATATCGATAAAGCAATAAAGAGCAAGGATGATCATATGGAGCATAAATATATAACCACAACAAAAAATAAATAAAAACTACAGTAAGTAAAAAAAAAAAAAATCTGGTTATTTCAGAACTATTCTTATTCACTTCTGTCCTTGCTCTAATTATTTCCTAACATAAGGGGTATTCAAATAGAGCTGTTAAAGGGGTTTTCTTAGTTTCGGTATATATTTTCACTAATATTTGAAAAAAAAATTCATCTAATAATCACTGAGATTAAATTTTTTTATAATGGATGCTGTACAGTATCAGAGTGTAAAGGTAACATTTGTTGTACATTTATTGTTTAAGGGAGTATTTGTGTATATTAAGTATACTGAGTAAAATATTCCTAATTTTTTTGCAATACTAGGTAATTTTATAAAAATATGAATGAAAACCTGGCCTAAACAAGTTTTTTAGTGTGAATGTGGAAGGTGGGGACGTATTATTAATGGTACAAGAATCTGCATTCTAGTAATTCGTTTGAAAGCGAAGTTGCGTTTAAGCTGCAAGAATAAAACTTATTGCCCCTCAATAATTAATACATTTGTTTTCATTTTTATTTGACAACCGATGGTTTTAAAAACAATTATGAACTTTTAAAAAGACTTTCGTCTATAAAGCTTTACTTATTCAACACTAAATGTGTAACCTCCAGTGCTAGAAACATTGTGGTCCAATACAAAACAACGCAGTCCCTAATTCTCGACAGTCCAGAACAGTAAAAGTTCAAACATGAGCAGAAAAATAAATCAATGTCGATCAAAGTAAAATTAAATTAAAGTAGGAACGTAGTTTTGTATCCCCAACGAATTTGGAAAGTCAATCCCTCCCTTTCCATGTTCTCGATTCTTGTTGATTTCTGTCAAACCAACAGTGTTGGTGATATTTGAAACAAGTTATCATTTTTTTTTTACAACTTATTGATAATAAGTTATCTTATTGCATATATTTCTTAACACTTAGTTCGATAGTAAACAGACAAGGTGTCACGTTACAGGAAGGTGACAATTTTCTCAATCAGGCTCCACCTAAATCTACTAATGAGCAGTTAAAGAAGCTTTAATTACTTTCACTTATAATTACCTATAATGATGCGTCTGTCATAGCCTCTTTAGCTTTGTATAGGAACAGTTTAATTTTTTTCAAATTAGCATATGTATTCTGGGAGATGTAAATCTTTGAAGTTATTCGAAAAAAAACAACTGCTTTTTTATTAAAGTTGATGACTAAATTAGTTGTATTACTTACTTAAACAAACCTCCAAATTTCCATAATAAAGAACACAGAATACCTTAAAAATATGAAAGTGTTCTGATTCAATATATACTTCACAATTGCGTGTGTGTAGAAGTAGTTATGGTAATTGCGATATGGTAGTTAGCTGGTTTGGTAACCGAAAACGAACATCGAGCTTAACTGTTTAAAGGTCATTGATTTTACCTGAACTCTTATTTATTAGCTTCATAGATTCACCTATTTTCGTCAATGCTATGCAGGTTAAGATAGTTGTTTTATTATTTTTTCGTCTCAAAATCTTCACGAATATTTCTAATTATTATCCCATTAAGTGTGTACTTTTTAATGAATCTATTTAAATTTACAACTGTATTTTAATAATACAATTAAATAGAATGTATGATACGTAATGGTTGAGTTAATAGAAATTAAAGAAATTATCCACTGATAGAACTCAAAGATCAAATTTAATTTAGAAGTTCACGAGGTCATCTTCTTTTGAGACGATTCGGAGGATTATCTGGAATTCATTGTGAAAATGAAGCTAAGATTGAAGCTAGAGGGTTTGAGTGGGAATAATTTTGATTTTTTGTGACAGGATTGATATGAGATATGAAGGTGGGTATTCTTCAAGGATACTGGATGATAGGAAACTATGCATTTAATTTATTGAAAAATGTGAACCACAAGATTCTTCATTGGTTAGTATAATATATAGTCAAAATCCTACAAATATTATAAATGCGAAAGTTTGTATGTCTGTTACTCTTTCACGCAAAAACTACTGAACGGATTTGGATGAAACTTTACAGTAATATAGGTTATACATCAGAATAACATATAGGCTACAATTTCTAATGATTTTGTGTAATTTGGTTTAAAAAACTTTGTCCTGAAAGACGGATCAACGCACAGCCTAAACCGCTGATCGTAGAGACCTTAAAGATGGAGGGTGTGTTCTTTATATGGCGTAGGCATCCGATAAGAAAGAATTTTCCGAAATTCTACCCCTAAGGGGGGAAAAAGGGGGGCAAAGTTTGTATGCTTCAGTTCAGGGGTTCGGGCAAAGATATTTTGACATTTTTTTCTTGCTATGCAATACCCTTGGAAGTTTGTCGTCAGTATTGGCTTGACTGTTCCATGGCAATTGTAATTAATCTCAGACCTTGGATAAATGAACTATTTACACGGTAAATTATATTATAAAATTAAAATTCGTTTTTGTGGAATCATAGAAATAAGAAGACAAATTAGGGGTTTCGTCTCTTATCACCAAGAACCTTACCATTAACCGTTTTTTCATCAGCTTCAGTCTCCTCTCATTTCAATAGTTTATTTTCGTATTTTGAATGAAAATAGTTGACCTTGATGAAATACGTGGAAGAAACTGGTCCGGGTAGAGGTCAATAAATTTCTCTGAATATCAAGAAATATTTATTCAGTAGCCAAAGTTTCTACTGAATACGTACGTACGTAGCTACTGAATAAATATTTCTTGATATTCAGAGAAATTTATTGAGCTCTACCCGGACCAGTTTCTTCCATACGTTTATTTTCGTAGTTTGTTTAAATTTTGAAAGCACGGATGTGAGATTAGATGATTTATAAAAAACATGAATGAAATTTCTCTGCCTGAACTAAAGAAATAACAGTAAACAGTTATGAAACAGGACAAGATTTCGAAATTCTTGGGTCACTCCCAGTGCCATAAACAGAAGTAGGTTCATACCCCCCTATATGGAATACCAAATCTATGGAGCCATACAGCGTTGACGACGTTCTTTACACATCTTGATACCATTGTTGGATCTCCCTCCTCGGAGGAAGAGATATGGAGCCGCGTCGGGGAGTGACAGATGCAACTCGATGACAAATGGCGCACTCTCGATTCAAAGGAAAACCTACAAGTTATGAATAAATACATCAGTTCGGAAATACTCGTGGGTGTAGCTCGGAGAGTTGTCAGTCTCGAGAGGGGCCTCATCAGAATACGAGATAGCTTCTGAATCCTCACAGTCATGTGAAACCGGTCTATATGAACATAAAGTTTGTAATAATCTTGCTATTGGGCTCCCAGCGATAGACCTCCCAGAAGATATTGAGAAAAATATAATTTTTTTTATTATAGGATAGAAGATGGCCACTTGACCTTCTTAGTTGAACTAGTGATTTGAGTACTTCCAGTGGGTAGTTTCTCTACCTGCCATTAACTCATGTCATTATGTATCACATAGCCTATTTACTTGATGTATTATTGTAATACAGTTATAAATATCAATAAATAAATTAAAAAAAAAAATTATAGGAGATGAAGATCTTCATAAAAATGAATAGAAAAAAAAGTCAAGATCTGATATATTTAAAAAAAAAATTCAATATCACATTTGGTCAGTTAATCACGAATGGAATTCATAATTTCATAAAAAAAAAAGCAGATCATAAAAAAATATCAGTAATTAAGGTTTGAAATTTATTCTTAGCAATACAAAATTTATAAAAACATTTTGTTAAATTTACTACTTTTTAAAATTGTATCTTTTTTGTTCAGTCCTGAATTTTTTTCGAAAATGGATGTAACCAGCTTTGATACCAAACGCCTCAATTAATATATTCAATTGAAGAGTATTAACACATCAAAGTCTGAGAGTAAACCGGGTGATTGCTTAAATATATGTTTCTATTATCTCAGGTTTTTTATTACATTTCCTCGATGGCTCATTATTTAGCATCGACTGTCGCTTGCCTCGGTATCGGAAGCTGTAGCCGATTGCCCTTGCAGCGAATATTTACGACACCCAACATAAAAATTAAATAGGCCTGCACCTGGTTTTATTACTGACCAATAAACCCTGACAAGACTCTGACCCAGTGCATAGCTCTTTAATTCTATTAGTGCTTGTTCCTTTGGCATTGTCCTTCTCCAGTTTTTTCTGCCCTTTCCTCTCTCCCGGACGGCAGTCATATATTATCTGCTCTCAAGTCGTTAACGACAGGCCCAAGGCACCCCTCCCCGGTAACGAGTTTCTGATCCTCAGCTCTATCGCAGATCTGCTTCTTCACTACCACTTTTTTTCAGAAATGTTCTTTTCAGTCTGTTTTCGTTCATTTTTTTTTCTCTCACGTTTTCAGGGCCGGCAAGGGTGTTATTCTTTCCCTTGTTATAATTTGTTCTCGACTTTTTCAGGAGGTTTTATATAACTCTTTTATATGTTTTAACGATTTCGAAAAGTTGTTTTTTTTTTACACCTATTTATCTAACTCTTCAATCTCGACAACAAAATGCAGGTTTGGTGTGAGTAGTTTTATGTTCTCAAAAATTCGTCCGTACATTAAAAAATCGTTTGTGTTCTAAATGAATTAGGATGAATGTGTGAATATGTGTTGCGTTAGAAATATATTATTTTAATTTGCGCTAAAATAATAACAGATTAACTTTATTGTTTCACAAACTTTCGATTTTAAAATATTAAAACTTACTGACATATATATTATTAACATATCTGGGAAGAAGGTGTTAAGGAAAGCTTCGCGAAGAGAACCCTTGATTGGAGTAGAAGAAGGAAAATGATGGATGATCCGTACTGTGTGGTCCGGGCTGTACAGTAGGAAACCTCACACTGCATGAGCGGTAGAGAGGATGGACTACGATGATGACGGCGATCTATATTCCTAACAAGGATACACCTCGCAAATTATAATGTGGTAATATGGGGTTAACAACTTGCCTCATTGCAGAAGTCTATCCATTACCTCCCAGTTATTTTAAGAATTTAAGGCTGGAAGAAATCACTAAAATAATAAAATTTCATAAAAAGAGCACTCTTCTTGAACGAAAAAGAGAAAATCTAGGAAATAAATCATGCACGGCAATAAATATTCAAGCCGTTGAACCTTACAAGAAACGTAACCTCACCTCACATTTGTAACAATAGTTACAAGCCTATGACTTGTACTGGACCCAATGTATGACCAATGAGATCTGTTTGACTCTTTTTAATCTTCAATGGATTTTCTTTTCTTTTTCTCCCTACTTGAATATTCGGTCATATGTGGTTTTCGGTAGCAGTGGTATATGGCGCAATATATGTTTTGTATTCTCTATAATTGCACTAAGCTTTATGTGGTGCCTCCAAGTGTATCGTTGCTCAACTTCTTGCTGGTGCTTAACCTTATCCACTGCTCTTCCAGATTTCCTTGTATTCTACACCCGTCCGTACCATTCTGATCCTTAGCATCTGATCTGTCCTTCGTGGTCACCTACCCGAGTTAATATCACACCTGGCTAGTCGATAAGCTCAATCTTAGTACGCAGTTGGAAGTTCAATGTCCGTTGAGTGATATCTATGTAAAAATGACAAGATAGCGTTCTTTCGTGAACTGATGAACTCTCTGAACGAGGACTAATTATTTACTTACAAAATACGAGAGTGCTGGGTTCGATTAAGATTCGGTTTTGATCAATCTACTATTTCGAAAGCCATACTGAGTGCTAGCCAATCCTCAAGCAACTTTACTTAAGTGAATCAGTCAGCCCCAGACGATTATCTTTATTACCCTGCCTTTAGTGTCCAGAAAACAAATTGGGCGATAAGATGTAGGACCGTTCGGGGGCCTTTTACCTTTGGTTGGAGTAGAAGACAACACTTCCACTGGGCCAGAAAGATCCATTCACTGAGACAAGAGTTGTGTAAGTCCAGGAAAGGTTCGAAGCTCTCTGCTTTGGGTTTGTTTATCGGTGTTCTTTCCCGCATTCTGTTTACTCGGGGGGACTTAATTTATTTCCCTACTGTTCTCTATATATAGGATGCACTCCCTAATCAGTCACCATGACATACTCTTACCGTGGATTATGTATGTAGGAAGGTAGGGATATTTATTAAAACCAGGTTTTACCTTAAAAAATAGACCTTGACTAAATGAAAAGTTTACGAATATCGAAGTCTATAAATCATTTGAAACAACATATCATTTAATATTATATTTCTATTATTATATATAAATATATTATATTTCTATTTCTTCATCAGATATAGAACGTTCCGTCTTCTTTCCTTGAATACCCCTTGGATGCGTTCAAGTGCTTCGATGTGATACCGTTCACGCTGAAAGGGCTTGGATGCACAGATAAACCGCCGATTCTGATGCCGTAGAACTTGGTCCCAGGCTTAGGGGTTGTGCTTTTTAATAATTTCTCTACTTCAAATGCCGAGGTCTTGGCGGGGCTTTTTGCCGGGATCTGTTGAAAAGTTGGAATAATAATCGATTATTAATGTTGTCATAATTATCGTATCAATGAACATTATGATAATAATAATAAATATTGATTGACAGAAATACAAATACCATTTGGCACATATTGCATTTCTCTTCTTTCGAAAACCTCCCCTAAGAGATTCTCGTGGAAATGTATATGGAGAAACCTCCCATTGAAGGCATTCCTAGCTAGTTCACTATCTGTAATAGATCCCTGCTCCAGAGACGTTTCAGTCTCCTTGTCGGATTATGTTGTCACATTTGTAACAGTAAGTTTGGTTGTCAAGGAAGTAAGTCATGAAATGTTTTGTAGTTTTTCTTGATCATGTCAGTTATGAGTCGTATGTTTTTACATTATATATGTTGTCCCTTTTACATTAATAATAAATCATGACATTTTTTTGTAAATCGGACAATATGTAATGTAACTAAGGAATTTTTATTGAAATATTTGAATGGTCTGTAAATGAGATTTTTTCATGAGCCCCACACTTGCGTGGCATAAGCCTATTTCGATTTAAGTAGCATGTTGCGTATTATAAGTTTGTTATTAAGCGATAGCTTATTTTCATGTTAAAGAAGCCGTCTTACGAGTGGGATTCGATGATTCAACCTTTTCTTCAAATTAGTCACGGGTGATTTCCATGTCAGTCTTCTGTCCATTGTAAGGCTCAAGTATTTTGCCGGGATTTTTTTGGGCAATGGTGTATTGTGAAGTGTTAGTGGTGGACAATCTGAACGTCCAAGTGTAAATGCTACTTGGTTTTATTTTTGTATGTTAATTTTTATACGCAATTTACTGAGCTCATTTTGTAATGAATTTAAATGGGTATGTACGTTCTGACAAGCTATGTTCGAGTTAGAATTTGTGGGAAGTATGACGGTGTCGTCCGCATATGTAGCAAGGAGTGTTTCTGGCGTCTGTGGATCAATGCAGACAAAAATGATTTAAATGTTACATCTGGGAATATTACTTCTGTTTTGTAAAAATATGTTTTCTGATAACCCATTATGATCTATGATACTAAGGATAAAGGATAGAGAATATTTAAAAAAATGGACGATAGTTTCCAAATAGTTTTATCATTTATCATAGAGTTTTATCATAGAGGACCTGAGTAAAATTAATCGACAACACTTTTGAATTAATAACAGAGGGCACAATAATGAATTATCTAAATTATTTTGAATAGTCAATTATTGGTGAAGTCCCAGCGGGGACCCCTATTATTAGCAGCTGGAACCTGATCCTCTCCGGTGTGGATAACATCAGCGCCCGGCTCTAGGGGACCACACAGCGACATGCGAAAATCATCAAATAATATTATATTGAATAATATTATTGGTATCTATTCCACAGGTTGTCGCTTCGAATTGATTTACAACTAGATTTAACTGTTTATTCATTTCATTTTTAACATTTTCCAAAAGTTAAAGTCATTGTTAGTATGAAAACGAGAATGTAATTATGGGTAATATCTAATGTAATGTGGGGAAATGATTTTGGTAACCATTTATTCAAGAAATAAAAGTTACAACTAACATTTCGAAGTATAGATAATATATGTTTGTTGAAACGTTCAATTCCAGATGATTTGTTTGTTCATTTAACGTCACTTTATGCTGCTATAGCTAATCGGACGATGCTACAGTGGGAGCTCTAAATTTTGCCTACCCAGGTTTAATTAGGATAGGGATTTTTAACGAGTACCTGACATCGTACAGGCTCGGGACCCCCGTTTAACGTCCCTTCCGAAGGACAGCGTAACTAAGGATTTTTTACTCCCTTAAAAAAAAAAAAAAAAAATCAATTCCAGATGAAATGATTACCTTATTATACACTTTTTCCATAATTACATACTCTTTTCCATACTAAAGCTGATGATAACTTCTATTTTCGGAAAATATTAAAAGGGGAACGAATTTTAAAACTTATAGTGACTCAATTCGAAGAGACACCCTTTACCTATATGATTACCTATTATTAAATAATTGCAATACCTTAAAAACGTATACTGAAACTGGCCATCCATTATTATTAATTGCTTAACCAATACGTCAATAGTACACTATTATTATCTTTTCCCATTGTAGTCTTATCGTCAAGTCAATTCTTTAATAGAATAAACTATAATATAATACTATAGTATACTAGTAGTTAACCCTTCGCCGTGCGCTATGCCGTCCTTTGGCAAAGTTGGCTGTAGTTATTCTATCTTATATTTGTCCCTTAAGATATGAGGGTAAACGCAAACCTCAGTCTCCAATAGTACAGTGAAGAGAAAACAATGAAGTAAAAAGTGATCTGCCGTCCGCAAGGCTAGTGCCTGTTTACCAAACCAACTGGGTAACCAAATTGTCAACAAAATCTAAATAGGAATAGAGTTATTTCTTTGAAGTTTTTATTTATCATTATTTATCTCTATAGCTGTTGATAAAATAAAAATGTTTACAAGTATTTATAAAAGTTGGTGCATGGAAAATAACTTTCCTTCAGCAATTTTGTGGGAATAAGAATCTTTGTCCTTGAAACAGTACAGGCTCTACCACCGAAGACCCTTCATGGGTTGTAGTTTTTTTACTTGTTTTGGCAAGTAGGAAGTTTCACATAAACAATGATTATTTATTCTTTCTTTCTGCAATTTGTCAATTTTGAAGTGATTTTTACGAACTTTACTCTATGAGCCCTGGTCCTTCTGCTGGCTCCACGGAGGACTCATCGCCCAGGATCCAGACAGTACGATGAGTGATCGCCGGCCGTGGACAGCCGATGATGGAACTGTTCGAGGGTGGTCCGGTCATAGCTCAGCGGTCTAGGATTAAGACGTCACAGGGATTTATCATCCGACTCATTAGCATATCCTTTGTATTGTATTTAGATTTCACTGTGGGATCTTCGTCCTCTAGAAGGCGCAATTTCTCATACCGCCCTCACCCGGGTGTCTCTGGAGCCCCCGAGGCATGGGAACTGTCCTTTTCCAGTCGGCCATTCAACAAGAGTCTCTAACACAGCTCATATTCCTAGTGTTCTCGGTTTATGAAATACAAAAACTTACAAAAGTCATTTTTAAACATCAGGAAATAAATTGTACCTATCACGGAAATATATTAGAAAAGTTTGGTCTATATGCATAATTTGTTATTCTTCCATAAATATTTAATAATTGGGCGATTTAGCAAGGATAAGAATGTAACATTAATAGTTGAAATAGCTGGAACAGTAACTAATATGTTGTTCACAGCTAATCGGATCAATTTATATTTTATATCGATTTTATATCAATCCTTTATAATATCTTCTTAAAAGGCCATATAAATATCATTGGACACTTTTAATTAAATGAAATAAGGATTCAAATGCTGCTAAGAAATTGAAGACCTTGTCAATACGCTTATCTCTCATTTAGAGTTCTCAAAGAAACAATTACAAGATCGAATATTTGCATATTCCATATTTGGACATGACAGGCATGATCAAGTAGAACAAAATAAAAAAATAACGTTGATTGGAGGAGAGGGTGTGAAATCGTGGGTCGGTGGTGACCGTCAACGGAGCCCGGTCAAACTAAATTATATAAATAAATTAAATAAATCTTAAAATTAATAAATATAAGTAAATTAATATATATATATATATATATATATATATATATATATATATATATATTAATATTGTCCAAAAAAAAAAAAAAAATTGTTTAATGATTGAACTGTATATTTAATTCTTTATTAACCCCAAAATAATTATTACATTATTAAGGTATTAAGTTGACTGATTAGTAAATCAGTAAAGACACAATCTCTGGAATCATATAAAGTTAGGATGTTAAAATAATTAATATGTTGAGTAATTATCATAAATACTTATTCATGGCATACCTAAATCAATATTGTTATTAAAACATATTTATTCCCCTCAAACATAGCGAAATATAGGAAAATAGAAAATACTTGTTTTTTTCTAAGAATTATCATAAGTGCTATAAAATCAATAAATTTTATTGATAATGTCTTATTCTCTCGATTCCGCTTCTTTCGTAGTTTTTGACTTGAAATTGATTTGAAGTATATGCTATCACTCCATTTCAAGTCAGTCCTAACTCAAACGATTCCGCTTCCTTAAGTGCAGGGAACTTATTTTGGAGAAAATTCGGCCCACTTATTCACAGGGGCTGTACACATATTTCAGACATTTGAAGATATTTCCTTAGTATTTCATGTGCCCATATTCCCCGCGCAATATTCCCCGAAGTTCGTAAATATTGTAAAGGTTCTTTTGAAAACAAGAGCCACTTGGAAATGAAATTATTCTCGGACCATGTAATAGTAAGTGGATATGTAGATGGTAACTGCAATACCAAACAATTGTATCAGAACAAAAAATATTTTAATCGGTTATTGGAACAAATAATGTTTGTGGAGTGAGCGATTTACCTCTCCCTATCGTAGAACAACACGAGGAGGTTTTTAAAGATGTATTTCGTTTGCAAATATATTCAGGAAATGATGAGTTGAAACGCCTTACAGGTGCGGTCAAAGTGGCTACTTGTAAATCACCAAGGATACAAAATGAACTATTGATTTGTGTGGGTGTGCTTTTACCGCCTTGGTCATTAGAAATGTAATAACATCATTTTCCTATTCTTTTTTAGCTGAAAGATTCAAATACATTTGAATATGAACAGTTATCCTTCGGAATCATTTTTTTTAATAAGGAATATTTTTTCAATGGAATAGTTGAAATTGTGTTCGAAGTATCCATGTTTGTAAAAACGATAACAAGTTCTTTGGTTGTTTTTTAGGCAAATCTTTTTTAGCGTTGGATACGAAAGCGATGACATTGAAAGAAGGGGATACAAAGAAGGTAGCGCGAAAAATTGTAAAAAAATTATTTTCGGTGTGCAAGTTATCAAAAAATCGTTTTGTAAACAATGTGATTAATATATCCGTCATCTAGTTATTAAAGACATTATATCTACAGCCCCGGTGAATAAGTGGTTAAGCCTAACTTTCTCCGAAATATGTTTCCTATACTTAAATAAGCGGAATAAAGTGAATAAGACATTGGTTTGAAAAGGAGTTATTGTTTATATTAAAACTCTATTTCAAGACAAAAACTATAAGAATGATACGATTCTGATTATTTAAAAGCAGTTAACTCTCTCTGGACAAAATCCTACTTAACCACTTATTCACTGGGACCGTAGATATATTCCGTGAATCTGTCATAAGAAATTATCTAACTGGCACCCTAGCGTTTTGGAGACGAGATGGCCTGAAATATTTTGGTGTATTTAAATATACAAAACATTTGTTTGTGGATATAGTGCCCTATAGTCGGGAAATTATTGGAAAATAAGGTGAAATTATTGGAAAAGCATATATCGGCTGAAGTATGTTTCTATAAAAACGACAGTTTAGATCTTATTCAATGATCAAAATATGATAAAATTAAGTCACACAAGATTAAAGCAGTTTTTATGGTGAGCTGATAATCATTTAATTCATTTTCAACCACCAACAGTGGTCGATAGCCAGAAATGCCCCTGAAATTTCCAAGAAATCCCAAGTGTTTGTCGAAAGAGTTTACACTTGAGTAAAATGAAGTTGATGAGAAAATTATATCATATATTATATAAATGACTTTTATAGACAGACTGAGCCTTGTCTAGTTTTTGCATATGGTGTGTAGAAAATTGAAGCGAGTAAACAATTGTTAAAATTGTTGTCCCGTTTATTAATTTCGCTTGTTGTGCCACCATTGGTGCCCCTATATATTTCTTTTCAATTACGTTAATTGCTCGTGAATTGTCATCCAAAAGAAAAAGTCTCATGTGATTATTGTATTGCATTTTATATGCAAGTCCACTACGATGTACTTTATGTTGGGTTAAATAAAGCATATCCAAGTAATCGAGGATATAATTACTAGGCCCACTTCGATAGTTAAAGTCATGTTAACCTTATGTTTAATTACTCCTTTAATTTATTCAACAACGGTATGAAATACGGAGCTGTTTTGTATACAGCATCCTTCTGAGTATCACTGGTATAGTATGATAATATTTTTAAATACTCAAAGCTGTTTAAAAATTAGGTATGGGGAGACCTCTACGGACTAAATTTATATTAATATTTTTATCATTTTTTATAAAACATAATTTTACCCAATAAAAATATACCTGCGGTCCCCAAACAATTGGCCAACGCTGGCTTCATGAGTAGATAAAAAATGTTGAGTGAAAGTCATTTGAGTCACTCAGTTGCTAGTAATTCCTGCTTGTACGAATTATGAAATTAAAGTTTTAAAAACACAATTAGTTACAATATGGATCAATATTCGGCAAGAATATCCAGCAACTGCTATAATTTCGCTGAAACATTTCATGGAGTTTTCAACAACATATCTGTGTGAACGAGCCTTCTCAATATTACTTTTTATAAATAAAGAAATAAATCGAATATCTAATGTGATCTGGGACTCAAAATCTCCAGGTTTAATCCAGATATCGACTTACTTGTTGAGAACAGACGAGGCCAATCCCGTTTATCAGTAAATAAAATACTATATACTAAAAAAAATAATTTTTTTTCTGTAGAATGTTTTTTTGTTTTTATATTAAAAGTCAGTATAAAATTCGAAAATTTTATATACGAACTTTTTCGTCAAATATGTACAGACGTCCATTGTTGTTGCGTATTTGTAGTATATTTATATTTAGTGGGCCTCGAAGATTTTTTTTCCAAATTGGTGGTCTACACAACTAAAAATATTGGGAGCAGTGCTTAATACCTCAAGAATACAGAGAGATTTACTCCGAATTGCGATACACACCTGTGAAGGATTTTGTCAATAGCAATAGACTCTGGTGGCCAGGAAATCTAAAATGAATGAGGCTAAATAGTTTACCGATTATGGTCGCTAACCACACATCTGAAATTAGGAAGATTGGAAGACCAAAAGACCGCTGGATAGAGACCAGGTAGAGAAGCCCAACCTTTGGGTACAACCATGGCGTTGAACGGAGAAGAATGTGCGAATTTTCTAGTAGAGGCCAAGGTCCGCACAGGGCTGAGGAGTCAATGATGAACGAACGGATACCCTCTAGAACATATTGCCTACAAACGTAGTATGGATCTCGGTATCAAAGATCATGAAGCAGTGGGCTATGAACTCAAGACCATGCCAATAGACTCGTACTTGTATCATATACATTTCTAAAAGTGACAATAACAAGATAATTAGACATGACAGGAACGATCAAATAGAACAAAATGAAATATTATATAGACGGTGGGGGTAAAATCGTGGGACGGTGTTGAGCCGTCAAAGGGGCGCGGGAAAATGGGATGGTCCATATTTTAAAAAGGCTTAACTAGATTGATGATTGTTGTGGGATGAAAGTTGGCCACGATCCGGCACTTGCATCAGCGAGCTGCTTTGTCGCGCAGCATCCATCAGCTCTGACAGCTGCCCTTAAAAGGCACCGAAACAAACACGCTCCTCCAATGATCGCAATAAAAACCCCATAAATCACGCCCACTCGTGTCTACTTTCATGTAGGCTGAGCCCAGTAGCCGTGTCTGCGGGATATTGTCACTTCTATAGTCCTTAATGACGTCGTAGAAGGAGCCTATGCCATCATATCGTTTTCTGTAAAAATCTTAGTCCTTTGTTAATGAATATTACCTTTCTAGGATCGAAGACCTCTGACTCTGCTTCCATTCTGTGAGTCGTTGAAGAGACATGCCGATTATATTTTATAACAGGTACATATTAAAGATATTACACATTGTTTTAAACGAAAACATACCGCAATAGTATTTTTAAAGTGGTATAAGCAGAAAAACCTACATTTTTGGAAAAACGGGAAAATTATTTGAGAGATTGTAATAACATTAGGAGACTTAGTGACACAAGTTCCTCAGTAGCAGACAAGCTCTGAAGCTTAGGAGTGATAAAAAATATATTTACCCACTTTTTTTTCATGGTAATTAACTCAAAATCCAAAAATTAAAATTGAAATTTATGAAACTCCTCCTTAACAAGAAAAAAAGGAGGCGTTCTTATAAAGTCGCACAGACAAAGTTCCACCATGAATTCGTAGTCTCGCATTCTTTCTTGTTATGGCGTTTCACTGAAGGTCCCAGGTTTTTAGATATTTTAAGGCTTGTGTATTATTATGTATTAAGTTGATGATATTTTGGCTCTTCAAAAGCTTAAGAGCAGCCTCATTATTTCCTAAATATTCACTTAACTGGAGTATATTCATCATGTTCATATTCAATGTCATAATTTAAACTACACCTTAGTTAACATTAACATATTAGTGCGATAATATTTTTAAACCGATATAATTCAAAAGCCTATACTTTTGGTAAAACTATAGGCTCCAAGTAGCTGATAATACTAAGTATATCAGATACTTATAAAGCTCCTTGATAGGCTGGCATGGAATATCATTAGAAGTGGAATAACGCTAAGTAACACAAGTGCCTTCTGGAAGACAAGCTCTGTAGCTAAATGATGAGTGAAAAATAGATTTTTACTCACTTTTTTCAGGGTCATTAATCACCAACCTAAAAATATCGATTTTGGAGTTTTGTCTCTGTAGAAATAGTAGTGTTATATGTTTTAATGGAAACCCCCAAACAATAATAATGATTTTTATTTTCGAAGAGGAAAGATATGCCCGGAGCCTTTAAATCCAGCATATTCAATGTATTCATATGATCTATTTTTATTACTTATTTGGCGATCGTAACAATTTTTCTGATTACTCCACCGTTTCATCATCTTAAGTCGCATGGGATTAAAATAACTGAGAAAGGTAGTATTTAATCATTCTAATATTCTTTTATAATCCAGATGAACAGAATACATTTTTGGGATTAATTCTTCCTCCTATAACCCACCATAATTTATTAAGAAACGATAAAAGAATTTCAAAATAATTTACGTAAATCTATCTGAACAGGAGCATCTTTACATCTATAACAAGAAGATTACAAATCTCGAAGGGAAGATATTACTTTACCATTGGTCAGATCTCAAATAAGAATTCGGCCACAATAACTAATCTGACAATAAACTAGATTACGCTGATAGAGAGAGATTTTGTTACCAGAGTCAGGGCATCGAATAAGGAAGCGGATTTCAAAATAAAACTTAATATCTATCGGATTAGGTGAGTAAAAAAATATATATATAAGCGGGACAGTTGAGGAAATTGAAAGTTTTGTTTACTTAAGGTGAACCATAATTTTCGAGATTACCTAGGATTATATTTAAATATATTGAAAGAGATATCTTCATCCTTTTATAACTAGATATAACATATGCCTTACATATCTTTTATTCCTGAGGAGCCTGCAGGATGGTAAGCCGATAGTGTCTGACTGTATGAAAGGATAGGACTTTGGGAGGAAGCTGTCCCTGAAGTGGTCGTAGACAGAGGTGAGGCAGAAGTCCAAGGAGTCTTTGGGAGCGCATGGGTGCTTGCACAACCTGCTTTGTCTTATACTAGCTGTGGAAGGAAAAACAGGATTAGAATGTTTTAATATTAAATAATATATCCTTAAAAGCAAACAATTCAAAACATTTCTCCGTTTATACATTTCATGTATTTATACTTAGACGAATTTTAAAAATATTCTTTGAATATCATAAGCATTTTTGACCAAGCATTTCTGGGTAACTGAGAACAGTTACTGGACGACCCGGAGGTCTTAGAAATGAGGTGTGCTAGATATAAGTTATCTAGGTACGGTCTGCAAGCCGATAATTACAAAAAAATAACTAAAATATAAATTAAGACAATATTTGTTTTGGGTTAAATAAATAACAGCTGGGAAGCAAAGTAACTTGAATTCATAGGACGGATAAGTGACTGTTGCCCAGTCACATTGGACGTCGTCCTCAGAATAAGCTAAATAAATGTACAGACCTATATTTAGGCATTCTAAATGTTGTCTCAAATGTCTCATAAGGTCACTTATATGCGTCCTTAGATATTCAAGGTCGCAAAAATTGTGAGGGCACTTAATCCGTATCATTATTTTTATTAAAGTCCATCGGATTGTTGGTCCTATAAAGCTGACTGTGAAGAGGATGTCTGAGGGGGCTCGATGCCCAACCCGGGAACCCCACCTTACCTCCGTCTTTCTGAGGTTACATTCGGATGAATTGATTTTTCCAATTTTTGAGACATGCTTATTCATTCATTTTGAGCCGTTTGAAATCGTTTTTCTCTTGTTTTAAGAAATCTATAAGTAACTATCGTTACCAAATTATGAAAAAAAATCGAGTTACCTTATTTACTATAGTATGCTATGCTAGGTGAGGCAACCTAGAACGTCTGGAATACCTAGATAAATAGGGTAAGTGGCATTTAACAGGTAGTGTCCCTTAGGGCAGTTGTTCGGAAAGAGCAGTCAACTCAAGATGCAAGGAACTTCATGGAGCAATGGTCGAGAAGTAGCAAGTCACATATAGCGTCCCGTTTCTTTGTAAGTAGTTTTAGTAGGTCATAACCATTAGAGGCAGCATATCTACAACTTTTATAATGAAATCAAACAGAGAGATTTTCCATATATGATTTTCATGATATTTTACCATACAAATACCAAATAAAACGAGACTTTCGAGCCCACATTTGCAATGCCTAATAAAGGTCCATACAAATTTTTAGCTTCTTCCATCACATTCCGGTGTGAAATACCTGTGGTGACTGAACTACAGAAATGATACATCCAGAAGCTGGAAGAGCCTAAGCGACCCCACGCGGTCTGCCATTACAAGCCTTCTTCGGAATCCAAGAGCGGCCATTAAATTCTGCCTCCATAAAATTGATTATGGTTAGATTATGCTTGTATCGGTCACCACCGCGTAGTTAATTACCCTTTCAGCTAATTACCCTACACTGGTTCCGATTCAATTACCAACCGGTGAAGTAAATGCAGCCAGGTCGCCCGGATTAATATCACGTGACGAATGACAGCATCAGTTAGATCTCTTGATCTAATTATAATAGCGATCTATTCCACAGATTATTATTCATATAGTAGTGTAGCCTGCATACCTATCCACCATTTACCTGGCCAATAAACTGTTCGCTTTCCAGCGATTCATTCATTACAGCTGTTCATTTATTATAATGAACTCGGTCCGAGATATTACCGCCTACTAGCAATATCATTAGCCACATTGGATACTTCATTAATCTAGAAGGATCTAGTATATAAAAAAAAAACCCATCAGCGAATGACTGCTTCGGATGTTTCTAATTAAAACGGCGAGCGCATTTCAATATAAATATACTCCTCTGATGAGTATTAAATTTATTGTACTTCCAATGAGGCGGGAGGCACGCACATTGCCTTTAACAAAGCATTTTATAGAAATATATTCAAGGCTTACTTACATCATCATACACATTTATCAATCTAGAAAACTATATTAAAGACGAAAATAGTTGATTGGTTAACCCAAACCATTATGAAAATAATTTTTTTTATTTTCGAAATTCGCAACTTTATTATAATGGTACTATTGTATTATTTTGTTAATGTATTTTAATAGTATATAAGATAAGCGGACAGTTATACTTATACGACAGTTATACGAGGAAGAAGAAGATTAATACAGAATAGTAGCAGCTAACCGAGCGTATTTCAGCATGTCTAAACTGTTTGGAAGTAGACTGCTCCGCCTCACTACTAAGCTACCCATCATGACATATGTATTGAAAACTAGGGTATTGAGTAAAGCATCATCTGAGCGTTTTGATGGGATCGAAAGAAAAATATTGAGACGAATTTATGTAAAAAAAATTGCTTGTTTCTGCTCCCAAAAAACCAAGAGCTGTACACTCTTTATGATGACCTCATCATCTCACAACGTGTAACGGTGCAACGGATGAGATGGCTGGGGCACGTAGTCAGGATGGGTGAGAAGAAGACAGTCAGAAGTCTGTACTATCGAAAACCTGATGGAGTGAGACATCGTAGAACACCAAAGTGAAATTGGAAAGATGATGTTGCCAAGGATCTGAAGAAAACACGTGTATCCATCAGGCCTGCCAACAATATGGAAGACTGGGGAAGAGTGGTTGTGCTGGGCAAGGACTGTTTGTCTGCTGCGACATGAATGTATGAATGAATTATGGTAATACAATACATTAATATTAACGTCAATGATATATAACAGCAATATTAAACAACAAATTTAAGCTAGAAGCTCATGGGGCCATCTTGCCAGAAGCCTCGATTACCTGTAATACTGTTCTGCACGAAAATCCTCCTTCAAACTAAAACATGCTTTCTTACTGTTATCAGATGTGCTGAACACGAATTTGAAGTCAGATTTTGTCTATAACGCACAGTTTCCTGAGAAATTCTAGTTTTTTATCCAAAAAGATGAGTTTTTTGTGGATTTGACGAAGTTTTTTTCGGCATCAAAACATAGTGAAAAAAATTCAAAAGCCCGATGATTTTGAGCGCAATGAAGTATATTTGAACGAACAAAATTTGATGGGAATATTACAAGTGGTTAAAGAAATATGGCTAAAAGTGTTTTTTCAGTTTTTGAGCTTCAGGCAGGGATTTGGTCTCTACCTGGATCTTTAGGGGAATGACCCTCCTTTATCTTTGATGGTCTTTTATGGTGGTACCCTTTTCATTCAAATCTTTACCTGCCCCCCTTTCACCCTCAATACCCCAGCTCCCCCCCCCCCTCCCACTCAGCCCCTATCTTGTCACTATTTTCTTCTAGGATTTGATCAGTACTCTCGAGGCTTTCGCTAAACTCACTTAGTTGGATATTCAGTTGTGCTATCATTGTTTTTGGAACAGTTCACTTTTTCTCTGTAATGTCACGACAGTGTATAAATAAGCCTGATTCCTTTTGCTATGTTTGTGGTGAAGTCACATTCAAGTCCACTCAGAAACCTCTGACTCCGCTGGTGAAGAAGGCATACGAGTTATACTTTGGATGTAAAGTAAGTGATCAGGACAAATCATGGGCTCCTAAAATATGCTGTAGTTCATGCTCACGTTCTCTGAGTGGTTGGCTAAATGGGACACATAAGTCAATGCCATTTGCAGTTCCTATGATATGGCGAGAACCTACAAATCACGTGACCGATTGCTATTTTTGCATGACCACAATCAAAGGTTTCTCGTTCAAGAGCAAAAAGAAAATTGTTTATCCCAACTTCCCCTCTGCCATGAGACCAGCTCCACATGATGCCTCCATGCCCATCCCACCAAATCCGAGTAAGTTCCGTCTTAATTCTGAGGAGTGCAGCGATTCTGAAAGCGTTTCACCTCAACCTGGAACCAGTCAACAAGAAGAAATTTCAAGTTCGTCCAGCCCCTCTGAAACTCAGCCACAGCTCATAAATCAGAACCGATTGAATGATCTTGTTCGTGTTTTAGATCTCCCAAAATCAAAAGCTCAGCTGCTTGGGTCAAGGTTGCAACAATGGAATCTCTTGGAAGGAGGCGTGAATATATCTTTCTTCAGAAAACGGGAATCAGGAGTTCTATGCTTTTTCTCGATGGAAGAAAATCTTGTATTTTGCAATGATGTATTTCATTTGCTCCAGAAACTTGATCTGCCAACCAATCCAGAGGAATGGAGACTATTCATTGACAGCTCGAAGGTTAGTTTAAAAGGAGTACTCCTTCATAATGGAAACAAACATCCATCTATACCAGTAGCTCATTCGGTCCACATGAAAGAAACCTATGACAACATGAAGATACTTCTACAAAAAATCAAGTACCATGAGTACAAATGGTGCATTTGTGCAGATCTTAAAGTGGTAGCCATGCTTACAGGACTCCAAGGAGGTTACACTAAATTTTGTTGTTTTTTGTGCGAGTGGGACAGCAGAAAAAGAGGAGACCATTATGTCGTAAAAAAATGGCCAGAGAGTAAGGAAAAAGTAGGTGAAAAAACATTGCCAATCCTCCATTAGTGGACAAAAACCAAATAATTTTACTCCCACTCCACATAAAATAAAAACATAACATAAAAACTTCGTAAAAGCAATGGACAAGGAAGGAGAAGGTTTCATGTACTTAAAAAAAAAATTTCCGCATCTCAGCGATGCTAAGATAAAGGAGGGAATTTTCGTAGGACCCCAAATTCGACATCTACTCAAGGACCTCACTTTTGAAGCAAAGTTAAATACTATTGAGAAAAAGGCTTGGATTGCTTTTCGAGAGGTATGTGCTAAGTTTTTGGGAAACAAAAAATCTAGAGACTACCGAAAAATAGTCCAAGAACTGCTTACTTCATATAAAACATTGGGATGCAATATGTCCTTAAAAATACATTTCCTGCATAGTCACCTAGACTTTTTCGCCCCAAATTTGGGTGCAGTTTCGGACGAACATGGAGAACGATTCCACCAAGACATATCCAGAATGGAAAAAAGATATTCTGGCAAATGGAATGAGAAGATGCTGGCGGATTACTGCTGGACACTGCAGCGGGAGACAGAGGAGGAAGAGTACAAAAGAAAAAAAACTACTCATTGACGATGTGTCTATATTTTTTGAGTTGTGTCATATCTAGTATTATACCTGATAGCATGCAGGATTCAATTAATTATATTTTATCGTTGAAAAAGAAAAAAAATCTGTTATAATAAAGACAATAATTTTCAAATACAATTTTTCATTTTTTCCAAGTTTCACCTCTTTTCTCTCAAAATCAGAGGATGATAGAATTTTTCTGAGTTCGGATTCGGACTCAGCACACCTGAAAACATGAGAAACAGGCAAAATTGTTCAAGGGAGGGGAGAAAAGTTTTTTTTTTGCAGAACAGGGTAATTTAAGAAGTAGTAAAGTTGATATTGGATTGTGAGGATTGGATACAAGATATTCTTCTGAAGTAAAAAAGGTTTTATAATAGTAATTTATAGGAGTCTTTTGTAATTAAATTGGAACTCAGAGATTGTGTCTAGTAATTCTTTAAGTAACCTCAAACGGCCTACCAACAGATTAAAAAAAAAAGTCCCCGAAATACCGGCGCATAGTTAGATATCCATATCTTAAAGTTTTATTTATTTTATTTAGGAATATAAAAACAATGGATCCACACTACTATTTCTATACTATAGTATTTATGAATTAGAGTTTAGATATCGACATCCATAAAATATTTGACAATTATTGTAATACATATATTATTTAGCATATCAGCAGGACCTATTTCAGTTTAAGTAAAGGTTTCTTTCAACTCCAATATGGAGGAACTATAGTACTTCCTCTAGCAAGCCATTATGTTTTAAAAGTGCGTTATAATAATTCACATGTTGTTATTGATTTTCTTCCAATATATTTTCATTTGATTTTCCTTTAGAGATAATAGGTAGGTTACGAAGTATATCATTAAAATAAATATATTAGAATCCCGGATGGGTTGGGGGCGATTAATTGAGAACTAAATCCAATTTTATCAAACCAAGAAACGAACTAGGATTGACTATTGACCTCAAATTCTTGCATTATGAAAAAAGTTTACAATGTTTTATGCCAGCTCTTTCTATAGATTCAAATACTGCGATGATATGTCATTACTTTGAATTAGTTTTTCCAGTGACCAATTGGTACCATAAAAAAAAGGAGGAACGGAAACTAATATCTGAATATTTATTTATTGAATATCTATATGAATGAACAGTTCCATTATATGAACGCGGTTAAATAATGAAACAGTAAGTAATCATTAAACATTATTTTAATTAGGATCTTGTTGAGATAGATCAATATATTATTGATAATTTGTTTTTATTAATTGTTATTTTGATGGTAATTCTTTTTAGAACATTGATACGGAGAAGCAGACGACCCGGGTTCGAATCCCAGCCAGGGCAATTCTTTAAAATTCAAATGGTCGCTTGAAAAAAAATGATTATAATTTTAATTGTAATTAATCATTGGGAAAAACAACAATTATTACCTAAAGTATGGTGATTGTAAAGCCTTTCATGAGGTAAAACTTTTTGACTCCAATCGTATTCGTATCCTGGTAGTCGCAGAGGTTGTTCCCAAAGTTCCTCGTGTTGGATCATGGGGTACGGGAAAGGGTTCCTTTCGAACCTTGACATCTTCTTTTCTTTATCTGCGGTTAACATTTTTATGTCTTTTATTTTCTAGTATGTTTAAGAAATTTTTAATAAATCAAAGGTTATTGAAAAACAGATGTTAAGAATAATTTACATCAACTAACGCTATTTTATTTTTTATGGAAGGTTATTGAAAAACAGATGTTAAGAATAATTTTCATCAATTAACGCTATTTTATTTTTTATGGAAGAAAATGGTCCGGGTGTAGGTCAAAAATTGCTCTCAGGTCGGGAGAAATGTTTATTAAAGAGCCAACGTTTCGACCATTATTGCATGTTTTTTTCAGGGCTGTCGATGGGAGTGGAGGGGGGGTGGGAGCCCGGTGTGGTTTGGTCACTAACTACTCACAAAAATATCGATATAAAAATCGATATTTTTTAATTCGAAGTTCCTGTGGACGCCGCATATATTTCGATAAGTTTTCTGGTTCTTGTGGTGTGCACTATTTACATAGAGGATTAAGTTTAAGATAAATCAAAAGTATTTAAAGAAATCGATATGCCTGAGGGAAGCTGCTATGAGTAATAATGTAGAAGCTATTGTATTTTATTCCATAAGAACCAGACGCATTCTAATTGTGAGTTGAAGTGTAATTGCCATTTACTTACATCATTTACAATGACAATACAAATTAAAACGATAATTTTGTTAATTTACAAAAGGACCATGGAGGACAATGGACCTCCAAGAAAAGATTTTAGCTAATGACCAATAATAATAAAAAAAGAAAAAAGATGACTTATAACTCTTCTGAGATGTTAATGAAGTTCTTGATGGATTGTAAATGACAAATTAGTCGAAACGTATCCACATAATAAAGTTATATGCCAAAAAACGACTGGAAATAGGTTTTCATTGAGTGAATGAATTATTAAATAAAAAAATAAAATAAAACTATACCTCATGCATAGAAGCCGATAAGACAAAGTAGGTCAATAGGACAGTTGTGATGAGATGCCTAAAAGAGACTGAAGGGATCTATAGCTCGTGAGGTGGTGACGTCGCAGGGGTGCCTCGCCCGCCTTTCAGTTTTCTCGAGAGCTCCCTCTGATAAATTGTATTCTCCTTTGTCATCGATCCACTGTCTTTTGTAAGACGCCAGTCAGTTTGGATTACGGCCTATTGCTTTGAAGTTTAAGAGTAATAAACCATAAACGACGTTGACTGGGCTAATATATCCCTAGCAAAATGTGGCCAATAGTGTCACTAATGTAAGTTAGCCACTGGAAACATGAGTTCAAATATCCTTATTATATTCTGATTTGTATCAATATTTAACACCTTGTTAATTTTAAACTATAGCTCTTACATTGAGAAATTTTACAATATTCGTTTTCGATTTAAAAAAATATTATTTATTGAAATTTACAACTGTAAATATGTCATAAAAAGAATGGATACTTTTAAAGATTAAGGGTCTGTAATGGAATGGAATATCGGAAAAAGAGATAAAACAAAAGGATAACGTCAACCGGCAAAGCAAATGGTATGCTTAACTCGGTCCTTTGGAACAACAATGTGACGAAAGATAACAAGAAGCAAATATATAAATCCATTATTAGCAAATATGTAAGTGTAGGTACTATGACGTAATATTGGAGGAGAGCTGCCAGCATGTCCAGACTGGAAAGAAAGACTAATGCCGAAAATAGTATGCAAACTAAACAAAATTTCCTCCAAAATATAGAGACAAATTTTTGGAATCTTATGGTCTTCTCAGAAGAACGAAGGAAGAAAGATTGCCCATTTTAATTTTCAATTGGAATACTAAAGAGAGGAAACGGCGAGGAAGACCACGGAAAAGGAATTGAGGAAGGTATGCACGGTCATGGTCGAGAGAGGAAGATATACAAAATAGAAGAAAATGGAAAAAATAATTAAAGGAAGTTTTTGTTTGAAAGAAACCTCAATTTGGGAAAACCCTTAGGAAAAAAAACTGTAAATAATTCATCTCTACAGTCCTTGAAGAACCTTGGCCTCTGCTAATTTCTTCATCCATTCGCCTCTGTCCGCCGCAAGGCGCCTCCAGCGCTTTTATACCGATCGCCTTCAGGTCACTCTTCACATCGCCGAGCCACCTGAGATGGGGCTTCCTCTTAATCGTGAACCATCATTCGGTACCTCGAACTTCATCCTTGAATTTCTCATTGGGTCCATCTTCTCCACATGTCGCAACCACCGTAGTCTTTTGAGCTGGATGATTTTCACTGTGTCGGGCTCTTAGCTCTTTAGTGGACCTGATTCTCCACTTGTCCTCCACTCTGATAGGTCCAAAAATTTTACGCAGGACTTTTCTTTCCCGTACTTCAAGGATCTTTTAGCAATTTTTTTGTCAGTGACCAGGCCTCGCATCCGTAAGTCACAAGTGGTGTCACAATTGTTTTATATATGACGATTTGCCTTTCTTGACATCCTTTTACAGCACAATATTTTCTATATAGCAAAGATACATCTATTTCCCGCCGCATTAAACAATAATGCAACACCTAAATAGAATGAATGATACATAACGGCATGTTTTAATAATAATGTCGTTAATAAATGACATCGGCAATGATATATCCAGCTTCAATGCGCAGAGAACACTGACGATCTAGCAAACAGCCTCGACAACAATAGAAGAAGATCTCAATCTGAAGGTGAATCTGGGTAAGTCGGACGAAATCGTGATGTTGTTTCAGCGCGGAAAGAAACCTGTACCTTGGACCTTCTCTGTGGAGGACGAGGAAAGAAGCAACTTGACATCTGTACTCTATCTTGGCGTTACTCTGGACAGGCATCTCACCTTCGCAAGTCACACCATGAAGAGACTCAAGCTAGCCAGGCAGAAGCCTTATAGGCATTATTGTACCACACTGCTGGTGCACCCCTGCTCCGCTACCTGTACATGTCATCCCTCAAAAGACTGCGGAGTTTTCAGAACTCCGTCCTTAGGCGAATAGTCAGGGGGACTTCAATTGAAAGTGCATAAGTATATCAGCCGGAGGCACATCAAATTCTTTGATGGGCTAAAGGCGTGCAATAATCCACTGTTTAACGAAATATCATCCTCTCTCAGGCCTGGGAGATGGCAAGGTATACTCCCCCTGGTAGACGTTGCCACCGAGGGAGGGGGCCCGGACTCTGCAGTCTAAACCCCCTCTATCCCTTTTCCCATCCCTTTCCTCTCCTTATTTCTTAAGCGAAGCCCGAAAATGTTGTAAAAGCCAAGGCAAAGGCAAAGTCTCAAAATAAAAGCTCCCGCACACAGCTGAAAGAGCACAATTGCCTTATAATACCCAAGGGTAAAAGAAGGTCTCAGTTACAAGTGTCATATGTTTGATATAAGTTTGTATTTGTTTTGTATTGTAAATAAATAAATAAATTAGGGGTGTAAGAAAAAAATAAAAATAATGACCTGTGATAAAGGCAAGTAGCTTAGTACTGGTATATCTCAAGTAATAAATGTAACTTAGAAGGTCACGAGACCATCTTTTTTTCTGACACCTCGGAGAATTACCGGGAATTGAAGAAGGTTTGAGTGGGAACAAAGTTTGTCATGAACTGATATCAGGTTCGGGCCTAATCAGCAACAAACGGGACGTTAAGGTCATTCGTCTCTTTATTCGTAACACAATTAAGAGTAATAAGTATTTTCTGAAGGATTCTGGATTGTAAGGCTTGGATACGATACCAATTCGATGGCTTAGTGGAGCCCCAAAGTTCTACTCCGTAAGTCCAAATAGATCTCCGTGCATTTCTTTGTCTAGTATTTGGTATTTCGTGAACTCATAAATAACTTAATACGGACGGCTGTGGTCTTTGTGGTGGTTTTGAATTTTCACTTCTGTCGACAGTAATCATGATTGGATATTTAAATCTTGTTTAAATATAGTGTTTCTAGAACACTTGAATGCTTTAACCACTGAATTATGGCAATAAAGGATCATCCTGGAGGATTATCAAATCCAGCGAACTTTTGAGACAGATTTTAAAAACATCGTTCGGTATTCCCGCCATTATTCATGACGTACAGTTTGACATGCGGTTATCGTTTCTCTAATTAAGGGATTAAGAATATTAAGTGTTTATATTTTTGTGGGGAGCTCTGAGTTGCCATGCCGAAGGCCTCAAATCAGGCTCTCCGGCTTGATCTAGGTAAATCACCTCCCTGCACAACCGTCGTCCAAGACAGCTTCTACCAGGTACTGAACCCAAGACCCTCTATGGATTGTAGTGCCAAAAGTTTTTTTTCTATATTTGTGTACATTCATTGTACAACCTTTGCCAGATTGTATTTTGTTGAAATATTCGAAAATGAAGCCTGCAGTCCCTTAAGTAAATAGTTCAGAAAATATAGGTACCGAATAAATGTACTATTAACCGTTTCAGATTGATGATCCTTATAAGTCTATTTTTAGATTATTGAAAAGAAACGCTTTTCTTGTCTCACAATATGAGCGCATGTTTTCCTTCCCTTAACATGCCTGACATTAGTGGTTTATATAAACTAATCGCAAATTCTGATGATTTTGGAGCACTGGATATTTGTCTTCATTTGTATATAAATTTACTTCATTTGAATCTTCACCATTACAATTGATGTATGCTTGATAATTCGTTTTCAAGCTAGATTCCAAAACGAGGTACCAGAGTCGTCCTTAATCACAGTCATCCTTCACAGTACCTATCGGAAGGAGTTCTGCTCGAGCACTGATTGAACTCTCGACCCAATCCTGTTGAGGAGAATGTCAGGAGGTTCATATATTCAGCGAGTCTTGGCATTCCTGAGGAGCTGACAGTGAACTCCCATAAAGGTCTTCCGTCAGTCAGCGGCTGTCCGAGGCGCCAGTCGTCACCGATCACATTCCGCCGTACTCTGACGGGGAAGATGTCTTCACTGAATAACTTTCAAATGATAAGGATCTCTTGCTGATTTTTAATATCCTCGAGGAATCACCCATAATCGCTCTCAATATTCGTCGTTTCTATCTTGTTTTGCGCTTTCGAATGATTATCAACTTGCCAAATTACTGTCATGTCAAAGTAAATACACATATTGAATAATATTAGTTGACCTTATTAGGAAGGAAATGGTCCGGGTTGATGTAAAAAAAATCTCATAAGAAGGGAGAACTCTTTATTGGAAAGTCAACAATTCTAACCACATTGCAGATCTTCTTTAGTGCTAAATATGCAATATAGAGACCATTAGAATTATACATGGTTATCATTAAATAAATAAAAGGCTCAACGAACCCGCAGGCTCGATGCCGTTATCACCAATCTGTGTTTACAAACCTCCGTCAACGGTGCACCACTCAATCCCATACCCGCCAGATCAATCTTAACCCAATCCTCCCACCTACGCACCGGTCCACCCCGGGGACGCTTCCCAGTCGGTACAGAGTCTGTACCGATATCTTAGGGATCTTAGTAACATCTTAGGAATTCGTTCGATACTAAGCCCTGAAACTTTACATGCCCATCTTAATCTTCGCGACGCTATCACCTGAATATCATTTACCGGGTGCATGCTTTGCAATTCCGCTCTATGTAATCTCCTATATTCCCCAGTGGTTTCATTTTTTTTTTGGACAGTATAGAATTATACATGGTAAATATTAAAAATGTATATAAGCATTAGGATATATGGATGATAAAAAGTAAAGATGGGAGCCCTCATATAAATATAAAACAGAATGAATATTTATAGAGAATTATAAAATAAGTTAAAAACCCAGCTACAAATTAATCTAGTAAATAGTATTTTTTTAAAAAAGTAGAGGTGGTGGAAAGAACAAAGACATAATGGGAATATTAATGATATGGAAGAATTAATTGATAAAATAGTGTAAAGGGTTGCTAATATATTGGCTCCACTGACCAAGCTATGATCTCAGGGAAAGTTCAGATCCTTTGACTAGATTGAAATAATAAAATGGGATGCCACTCTGAGATCGTTGTACTTAATGTATAGTAATTTTATACCATTAATAAATAAGAGACATATCCCTCTCTTCTCCAAAGGTTGACGTGGTTGACTGATCAGGAGTTTTTAATAAATAATAATAATTATTGAATAACATTATATTTATTTGTGCTCATCACGGTTACAAGATAACATATAAAACTACTTACAAAGAAAAGGAGGACGCTATATGTGACTTGCTAATTTTCGACCATAGCTCCATCCACTTCCTTCCATCTTGAGTTGACTGCTCCTTACCGAGAACTGCCCTTATCTTGAGAGTAAAGATAATAAACCCTAAGCGACACTTAACTACCTAAAGGTAGCTCAATGCCTCTTACCCTATTCAGATGGTCTGGGTACATAAATAACAATAAAATTACTTTACGGAACAAAACATAAAGGAACGAAATATTATTACTTAAGAAATATATTACAAATTATTTTTGTTAGCAAATTTACTTGTATATGCCAATAGCAAAAACGGCCAGGTTTATTTTAGAAAATTTTCCAGGAGCCTAAAAAAGGTCATAATACTAATTAGGTTTCTTATTTAAATGACAATTAGCAATTGAAATTGGATATGTAACACATATAGCAATTATAACCTATAGAAATTATAGGGTTACATACAAATTTATTAGCGATTTTCAAAACTTTTTTTTTATTTATTAATTTATTCATAGAAATATACAACTATATTTTAACAATACAACAAATAAATGGCAGAAATGAAATATACTGGCATGAAGAAAGACAAGTAGAAAATCTACCTAGTGGTACACAAATAACAAATTCAACTTAGAAGGTCACGAGGTCATCTTCTGTTCAGACACTTTAGAGAATTCATAACATACTAAGGAGCATTATTGATTTTACTAAGGATTTTTGATTGTAAGAATTGGATACGAGAGGAATTCGATGGTTTTGTGGAGGCACAAAGCTCTACTCCACTCCGTAAGTCCAAATGGGCCTTATAATTGTCATGGATAGGAGTCTTAAACCTGAAGTTGGACGTGGTCGGATTTGTAACCAATGCGTGCAGGCAAGCCGTCCATCTTCTAACCAAAGACATGAAACTCTAAAAGTAATTCCTCGAGATTACTTTATAGGCAGGCAGCACACTGAATGAATCACTTTTCAATTAATACATTTATTTGTCCTTTTTTTTTTTTAGTTTTTTCTTACGTTTCTATACTGGTTTGTCTATTACGTCCTTATAAAACGATTACTGATAGTTCATTAACTTTTCCCGGATTTTTTCCGGGTTCACTTCCATAAGTTCCAGCTGCAATATTTTCATTAGTAAAAATTTCTTGGCAGGTTAATTGTTTTTAAGAAACCTATCATCATTGAACACTGCTCTTCAAAGTAAAAACCAATTTTTTCAACTGCTTTCACACATCTTTCTGCCAGTATTTGATGCCGGATGGATGCTCCTCCTTCAGATTAGAGGCAAAGAGCTCTTCATGTTCAATTTTAACTCCCTGATAATTATCAAAGATCCAAGGTTATAACAAATGGGCCATTGATCTTAGCAAATCATAGCATGATCACGGATAATCTAGGCTATTTATAGGATTGTTATAGTATATTCAATACTGTTTACAATTCTTCTACAAAATTAAATATTTGTTATAGCCAATTTATTACATGGATATAATATTATATCATGTATAACATCATCTATTTTAGCTAAAATGTTTTTTAGGTAAGGCAAGGAGAGAATAATAATTATTAATAATGATATTATTTTTTTTCCTCTGTAGATAAACTAAAAGCACATCTCCATTCTACCTTCAGCGAGTTGGCATTCAACTATCTTCTTAGCTTTACTACCAATATGAATAAGTGGTTTGTTTCCATTCTTTGTAGCCTATCCCATTATCCTTGAAGCTTCTAATCCACATCCTTGGAATATTGAAAGAGTCGCCCATTGAGTTTTCCTTCCATTGAATATTGCATTAATCATTCCTCTATAGCTTTATAAATTCATGCTGTTGATAGATCTTATTTGTTCATGACCATAAATGTAACTTTCTGCTTGACATTTCAATGTTGAAATATTTTTAGTAATCTATTGGAAACGTTAAGCTGTCATTTTAATGACTTATATCAATATTTTTAAATCGGTTAATTAAAGTTGTCCAATTAGCATTGTACTAGATTAAATTATATATCTGAGTGTTTCATAAAATGTATTTTAGTGCTTGAGAGGGTTATTTAAAAAGAGATCTGGAACCTAACTTGCTAGTCGTCTTTTTCATTGGAAAACAAAGCTATTTATAAGTACTAAATTTCTAAAATTCAAATGAGCTGCAATGTCCTTCGATTGTTTCCTTGTACGCAAATGAAAATAGGAACATAAAATATTGTGTTAATGACAGATTGAGGGATGCATGTTAGCGCTCATACGTGCATAAGTACGCAGTTGTCGGGATACGTCGAAGCGGAATTTTCATTTTCACATTTATTCTAATATACTATCCATGAAGTTTCCCAAGATAGTTTCGAATTAATTTCCTCAATAAAGCATGTGAGAATTTCAATGAATCGTTGTCTAATAGAGCCATTAAGAGGGACGCTAATGTAATCGGGATCGATAACATAATGATAAATGTTTATAGGCATAACTAAGAGCCTATATCGAAGGGAGCTAAGACAATAACTCAAGTTTGTCCTTTGGCCCACACTTGACTATTTATACAGAATGTAGGCGTGAGCTGGTCAGCTGTGAAATTGTGGTTTACCTTGCAGTTTGTCATTTCGAGAGGTTCGACACAGGTTTTTGCCAGCTATCTTTCATCCTGCCCCATTTGTCCGCTAGATATCATATTTGTCTCAGTTCAGGCAAATCCTTTCGCTTTATTTTATGTCGAAATTTTAAGTACTGCGGTCTTCATGTTTAATGTTATGCATTCGCAATATCCAAGGGTATGTGTGATTTAGCAGGTCGCCGTGGATTGCTAACCGCATTGTATATTACAAAAAAAAAAACCTTTACCTCTACAACACTTAATGGGTCTGGGGTTCAGTAAATGGTAGAGACTGTACTGTTTCATGAACAACGGTTGTGCAGGGAGAGGATTGGTCCTAGATCACGTCTTCTTTATTTCTGGTACCCACTTTATAGAGGTTGGATGGGTTCCAGGAGGATCTTGAATTTCATAGTATCTTTCTTCGGCTGCTAATAGATTAAATAAAAGTTATGCCGGCCGCGGGATTTGAACTCAGAACCTTCAGTTGCAATGGCCATGCTCAACCACTGATCCACTCCACTGCCTCATTGTTTAAAACTTGAATACGAATAATGACGGAACATTTTTTTTGGGTCCCCAGCCACTCAGGAATACTTGGAAATGAGAAAGCCGACAAAGCAGCATCAGAAGCCCATTTATTAGAAGAAATAACGCTTTCTTATATCCCACCTTCAGATCTATTCCAACAAATAAAAACAAATATCCAAAGCGAATGGCAATGTACTTGGACATCGCTAGAAGACAATAAACTCAAAATAATCAAACCGACTATCAGTAGCTGGGTATCATCTTCCAGGCAGTGTAGAAGAGAAGAAGTAGTTATTACTCGCCTTAGGATTGGTCACAGTCGTTTGACCCACGAATACCTGATAACAAAGAAAGACCCACCTCAATGTACACTGTGTAAGGTGACAGTTACAGCCATATCTTCGAGGATTGCCCTAGGTACAGTGGAGTGATGGAAAGGTGTGGTGTACCTCGGCAGATGCAAAAGGCGTTGGGGGATAATGAACAATGTTTAAATAATGCGTTAAAATTTATTAAAAACACCAATATATACCAGTCAATTTGACATATACATTTACACGTTTATGTGTATGCGTGTATGTGGGTTTATGTATGTGTGTGTATATGTGTGTATATATATATTGTCGGTGTGTATAATGTTATATGGATAATATAAATTCTATATTATATCATAAATCTTATGTAATTATGTATAACGTTTTATTTTAATTTAAACAACTTCATATAAGTTACATTTCTATTATATGTTTAATATGTTAATATGGTTTTACTATGTGCCTAATGTTATGTTATGGTATGTTATTATGTAAATATGTAACAATATTTTTACTAAGTCTAATAAGGTAACAAGAATATATAAATGTAATTATGTAGGTAATGTAAATATGTATATTCTCTAGTGGTAATTATGTAGGTACTGTAAACATTTATACTCTCCAGTAGTGAGGGCAATAATAACCATTTGTAGTTGTTTGCCCTTAAAAAAAATAAAACAAACAACAATGACGGAACAGGCTCTATTTTACCAATTATACTACTGCTCATTTCATTATTGTTCAGTAAGTAGTTAAGGTTAAGTATCGAAGGGTACTTAAGGGTAGTACTACTTTAGGGTTTAGTAGAGGTACCCGGATATTATTCTAGAAATATAGTTGAGTTTAATTCATATCCCTCTCTTCTCCAAAGGCTGATGTGGTTGACTGATTAGGAGTTGGTTATTAAATATAGATCATTTTTCATTTAATTGAATAACATTATATTTTTAGTGTGCTCATTTTCTTTTTCCCTTTCGCTATATGTGACAGTCTACTTGTGGAATTGCCCGCTTCCTACCAACGACTGCCGTCATGTCTCTTAAGAACGAAGGTACCGATCCTAAGAGGCAATTGAACTACCTGCTCAATGGCCCTTACCCTATTTATTTAGGTATTCCTAATCTTCCAGATAGTGTCACATAAAGCACTATACCTCGAAATGTTTGTTGAAACGTTCATTTCTTGATGAATTGGTACCGTAATATACACATTTTTCATAACAATGGTGGATAACAATGTTTATAACCTGAACACTGTTGCTGATAATACCAACCTTTTTATTGATATTAATAGAAAATTGAAGCATAAAAACTGTAATTGTAAATTTTTTTTTAAATGCTTATTCTAGACCTCTTGCTAGGCATTCCTTTTTCTTGTTTTACCTACACTTTTCACGAACACTTCCCCATTCATATACTGGTCAAAATCCATTTGATGATCTTTATAACGTCGTTTGATATTTGGAATTATTAACTTCTGGAAGTGTTTCACAGGTCCTTTTTTTGAAGACGGATTTTCCCCCAAGCAAAACATAAAAAGAAAAATATTACGCACATTCAAACAACTCAATTCAGACCAGTTAGAAGAAGTGAATTTCAGTTCATGGCTTCTTTAAACTGCTAAAGAAAATATGCTGGCGTTTTTATATTCAAGTGGAATGTATATTTATTAAAAAATAAAACATTCTACATTTTGTTCCAATATTTCGGTCGGAGAACTATTATTTCAATACAGAGAGTGCAGTGAAATAAGATTAATACATTTTTCTTCGAAGCTATAATATAATTTTATTTTAATCAATAAAGAAAACCTTAATTCATTCATTTCCTTTTTAATATTCTCGAAAATAAAGATAATAGTCAGTTTTAGTATGCAAAAACCATACCTGTAACCATTTCTGAGATAACCTAAAAATTTTGTACCAGTAGGTTCTATACACAGTCAGTAGTAGTTACTATAAAGAGTCAGTAATAAAATTATTTTTATTTTCGAGAATATTAAAAAAATAAATAAAATAAATGGAAAATACTCAAAAGCTCAAAACAAAACCAAATGAGTAATCATATTTTAACAGGCTCACTAAGGGGTTACAAAAAAAAGTACTATACTGAACTCCAATTTCTAGAATAATATCCGCTTTACCTCAACTAAAACCTTAAGTGTCTAAAAACAACCTGTACCACTACAACCCGTGAACGGGTCTGGGGTTCAGTACATGGTAGAGACTGTACTGTTCATGGACAACGGATCTGCAAGGAGGTGACTTGTCCTAGGACACGCTCAACCACCAGAATTTCCCCTCTTATTTTGGGTACCCTATTTTTATAATATTTTATAGAGGCTGGCTGAGCCCCAGGTGGGTCCTAGGTCCCATATGATCCAACAGACTAAATAAAAGTACTGCCTGCGGCGGGATTTTAACCAGGATTTTCGGCATGGCAACTCAGAGTTCCACTGCTGAGCCACTCCGCTCCCTCTTAAGTATCTACTGTAGTATAATTAAATGAAGAGTAGTATTTTTTTTTTTAAATAGAGCCAGGAACGTCATTATTCAGACAGGAGGTATTACCCCACTTCACAGCTTCTATGAAATAGTAATAAATAAATAAGAAGTTGATAACGATGTATAACATAGAAAACAGGTTTTGCAATAAAAATAGTTATAAATTTATTATTTAAATTATTTATTAGGTTTTAATTCGTATCCCAAAAATGTAAATTTTCCAAACAGTGACCAGAGATATTCATCACCTGTTTAAAAACAGCAGAATGTGTATTATCAACGATAGGAAGACTACCACTTGATATATGTTTATATCTTCATTTAAGGCAAGTAATTCTTGTTGTTTGTTAGTGTTTAAAGGCGTAAAACTGCTAGGTCACCTACGCCTAAATTATTGTAGGGTTTCCCTTTACGTCAGTGTTACAGCTCTTGTCCCCAGCGCGCTGCAACGGTCTTGGTCAGCATGGCAAAATATTTTTTTCCTTTAGTTAATTGACACTTTTTATTTATTAATTCATTGTTAATTACTACTAAAATTCATACTATTAAAATTCGAAACTTAAGCACTGACAAAATATTTTGAACTTTGATAATATTTAGCTTATTTAAAATAACAATTTAATATTTAACTTCGAAGTAAGGAGTTGAAATAAAATCGTTTTAGCCGTTTCCCAGAAAAAAATAAATCAATGTAAAATCGATAATACTGTTAATTGAATTAAATCCTATTCGTTATATATTAGATGATATTGATCAGGGTTCTATTTTTGTTTCATATTTAACAGAAATATTTAATTGATTAACATTAACAGCATATATTTGAAAAAAAAAATTAGGTGCACAAGACACTACTTTTATTTCGTAAGTCGTGATTTTACTAAATATATATATCTTTCTCTGGAATTTAGAATCTTAGACTTGAATCGTGGAAAAAAACATAACAAAAATGGTTGTAACTAATTTGTTAAATTATCAATCAATCATATTATCAATTTAGGACCCAATTATTGGCATCACCGATGCCGTAGGGTATTTACTACATCAAGAAAGAAATAGATACCTTGGTGTTAATATTGTAACATAATCCTATATTATCGTATTAGAATATAAACCGATAAATAATCAAACAATATTTTAAATGAAATATACATTATTATTTTATATAGGAAACATATCTAGCTTTAATGATACCTACTTCCTTCTATACGTAGAGCTTAGATGTTATGGGTGCTTTGTTATCATGAAGATACAGTATATTGTTGTAGTAGAGTGTACTGTATTCAGATTACAAGTGAACTATGTATGAACAATATATACATATCATATATCGTGTTAATTTCCTATATGTATACATAGGAATTAGTTATTATTTGGGTAATAAAAAGTTACTAATAATTATAACCCTACTCATAAATGGCAGTTCATTAATTAATGTTGACCTATTAACATTTTATTATTAATTATTCATTAAACATTTTTTTTAGAAACTATTAATTATTAACATTTTGGGTCCACAGTTATTGACATCACGTAAGTATTCGACATCGCAAAAGACATGAAAACCTACATGTTTATTTTGTTATAGAACCTCATTATATTATATTAGAATAAAAACCAAGAAAGGATATAACTATATGTTTATTTTGAAATACATTATCATTTTAAATATGAAATATATACTATCATTTTATAAATGATCTAATGTATGTAAATTGATTATTTTATTAATTATGACGACTATTGCAATTTTCAAGGTTTTGTATTAGGGCAATATATTAGAACTCATTTAATCTTCACTTTAAATTGGTTTCCAAATCGATTCTAAAATTAATAAATAATAATTTATTGGGCGGAAATAATCAGATTGAGAGAGTGAATTCAGAAAATATTACTTCAAATAAATTCTCTCATCATTTAAATGAATAGGCGAGAATAATCAGAATGTATTATCTGTACACGGCCGTTAGAAGCTCACTTCACGCCTATCTAAACTAAATCTCAAGTTTTTTTAATAGACTGTTTTGTAATTTATTTATTTTTTAAGCATGTATGAAATATGAATAACATATGTGTACATATAGTGTTTGATTAAAGTAGAAATTTTGTTTTGTAATTGATTTGTTGTACCGACGATGATTTTCATGTTCGATTATGTCAACTTAAAAAATATTTGCTTCATCTAGAGCTGCTAGCCGATCAGCTTATTTTTAGTCTGTTGAATATATAAATACAATGTTTATTAGTTCTCAATACAATGTTTATGGTTCCTCAAATCTTCTCTGCCATATTTTTTCGTTTCTCGACCCATTTAAAATATTGCCAATTTAAAATTTAAAAAGGGTATTAAAAAGGGGGTAGCTCCAGACTCTAAACTAACGTAGGTTGATTGTACTGCTGTAGGGAAGGTTAAAGGATGGCTATAGCCTTTTTATGTTGGTTGTATTATTATGCTTCAGTTTCAGTGAAAGTTTTATCATATCTACGTACTCCTGATGCTGCCGTGTTCTGATTCCGAAAAAAAATCGTACTTGGATAAAAACTTTAGAAGAACAGGGAAGCACAAGGTAGAGCAAAAATTTGGGTGAAATGCGCCCTCGCTTCAGCACTTGCAAGTTTTTCCCTAATTCCTTTATTCTTGCATAATCATTTTAATTTATGATTTATTTGTTTCAAAATTATTTGGTATTTTTAGGTTTTTTTATGAGGTATTCACGACTGCTGTTTTCGCGAATACTATAGGATGCTATTTGGCATGCGATTTTTATCTTACTATTCTGTGGTACGAATAGTTCAACTTTATGGATCGGTTCTTTGATCGGCGATGTATATTTCAATTTCATGTTACTGTTAAAGTGTTCATTAATATTAGGTTCGTCTTTTAGGCTGTGGAAGAATCTAATTCTATTTCTTGAAATTATTTCTTTTGATCGCGCATACTGATTTCGGATTAGTGAAATGCTTGATTTAAGAATTATTTCTTTGCTATAAGAAGAATTTCTGTTTCATTTCTATCTTATTCAGCTTTTTTTATTTTTTTTTATCATATTCTATTACATTTTTTTTATTGTGCTTGTGCGTGTTATTTGATATCGAGATTATTTGTTAAATAATTATTTATTTAATGTTTCCAAACCCATTATTTTGTTGTAATATTGGACCAGACATGCGTATTTCGATGTTATTTGACTGTTAAAGTCTTTCTTTTCACTAAATTTGCTTAGACCGTTTAGGAGGACATTTTTTGTACCGGTATAAAATGGTTTCGACAAAGACTAACATAAATAAATCTTACTACTGTCAAACATATGTGCTGCTTACAACTATCCATAAATATATTTACAGTATACAAACATTTGTATATACATAACAGTCATACGATTATGGTTATTTAAAATTGAAAACAAATAAATAAATGCGGAATCATCGTACTTGAAATTTAATAACGGGTTTTTTAATCCAAAATGTATAGTAGCGCAAATAGTCTAAATCTAACAAAAACTATTTTTCGGAACTTGTGGGTCCATCATCAGTTAGTAAGATGAGGCATCTAGAGCTGAAAAAGTAAGATTTTAAATACATGCTTTTCTTTTGTAAATTATATTTATAAATTATTTTTTTTTAAATGGTGATATTTTTTTAAATTTATAACAATAAACTTTATTTTTTAGCATGAAAAATTTTGAAATTCACGAAAAGAAAAATTGAATTATTTAAAATCATTGATAAATTAGTAAAAAAAATTCAATAAAATACAACCTGAAAAGCCAGAAATTTTATGCAAATCAGACTTGAAATTACCGATGAGGACTGCTTGGACAGATAATTGGGATCCGACTGAAAAACATTTGTGTTCTTTTAGAAAAGAGTACAAAGCAGGAGCTTGGGGGATAGCCGAAGGAGAGAAAAAAGGCAACATTACAAGGGAAGGAGGGATTGTTGGAGGAGAAGAAAGAGGGGGTTAAAAACATTATATCTGTGTGGGCGTTTATTGACCGATCGGAAAAAAATATATATTGGTAATGACAAGTCCGCAGTACGTGTGTTTGTGAGATTTGACTGGTAGGTGAGAGTATAAAGAGACAAACAAAAATTGAGATATGAAGAAGAAAATAATTTTTTTTTTTTTTAATTCATTTATTGATATTTACAACTGTATTACAATAATACATCAAGTAAATGGGCTATGCGATACATAATGACATGAGTTAATGGCAAGTAGAGAAACTACCCACTGGTAGTACTTAAATCACTAGCTAAACTAAGAAGGTCACGTGGCCATCTTCTTTTCAGACGCCTCGGAGGATTATCGGGTATCGAAGAGGAAGCTAGGTTTGAAACTAGAGGGTTTTAGTGGGAATGAAGTTTGTTATGAAAGGATAGGTACCGGGTTCGGGCCAAATCAGCAACAAATGGAACATTAAGGTCGTTATGGACTTTATTCTTAACAAAATAAGGAGCGTTGAGGATTTTACGAAGGATTTTGGATTGTAGGGATTGGATACGAGAGGAATTTGATGGCTTAGCGGAGCCCCAAAGCTCTACTCCGTAAGTCCAAATAGGTCGTATGATGGTCATGTAGATGAGTCTTTTGTTGTTGATTGGGAGGTTAGAGCGTTTGCCTTAGAAGTGTTGAAGTACCCTGAAACGTCGAGCGGTTTCTTGTCTTTTCAGTCTAGTATGAGGATTCCAGGTTAATCGTTTGTCGAGATGCAACCCTAAGTATCTGTTCTACAGGCACCAGTGGGATAATATTAAAGGATACTTAAGGGCAGGAAATCATTGGTTTACGACGTAAGGTCAAAAGTGATTTGATGTGATTTTTGAGAATTTATCTTAATTCTCCAGTATTGACACCATTCTTCAAGATCAGTGATATGGGATTGGAGGCTTTGGGATGCAATAACTGGACTGGTTTTGACTGATAATACACATGTATCATCAGCATACGTGGTAACGATAGTATTAGGATGAGTTGGGATGTCAGCTGTATAAACTGTATAAAGGATTGGGCCAAGGATACTACCTTGTGGAACACTAGCAGATTGGGAGAGAAGGGATGAAAGGACATTATTATGGTTTACTTGGAAAGTTCTATTTAAGAGATAGGATTGAAGGATGAGAAAGTACGTATGGGGTAAGAATTTACGGAGTTTGTAGAGCAAGCCCGGATTCCAGACTCGGTCAAAAGCCTGTTCCACGTCAAGGAAGACGCCCGAGCAATATGATCCACGTTCTAATGCAGAGGAGACTACATCCACCACACGATGACATTGCTGAATAGTGGAGTGGGATGCTCGGAATCCAAACTGGTGATCTGGTATTATGTGATTTGCATCAAGGATAGGGTACAATCTTTTGAGGATGAGTTTTTCTAGGATTTTACCCATGCAAGGTAGAAGAGAGATAGGACGGTAAGAGGAAGGGTATTCTGGTTTTTTTTTTTTTGGTTTGGGTATCATTTTTACAATGGATAATTTCCAGAGGTCAGGAAAATATGTGGAGAGGAGTACAGCATTATATATATATATATATATATACTCTTAAAGTAGATATTGGTTTCTACTTATCTTGACTGTTGTAGAAATATATATTGTTTATGGTTCTCGAGTTTCAGTCAGTTATTTCAACTTCAGATGTTTTAAGATATGAATTGTGATGAGGTCGTGCCCAGGAGCTTTGCGGGGGGAAGGTAATCTGTGAATAATGTTGAATATTTCTGTAGGATGGAACGCTTTGGGTGGAAGGGACATTTGGAGGGGAACATCTAACGCTTCTTTTATATATTCAATGTGAGTTGGGTCAATGATATCGGGATGTGGATGAAAGATTTTGGAAAGGTATTGACCAAATAACTGTGATTTTTCTCCGTCAGATCTTGTCCAGTTATTTGATTCAGTAAGGAGTGGATGATTAAATTCTTTGAACTTTAGGAGTTTTTTCGTGTTCATCATCCATAATGATTTGTCGGTTGTTGTAAGATTTTCAGTCCAGGTAATTAAATTTTGAATTTTGAACTTCTTGATTTCTGCTTTTAGTTTGTTAGTTAATTTTGTATTGATAGTTTTATCTGCTGGATATCGAGCTCTATGCCACTTCGATCCTGCTCTGCGTTTTTCTCTTAATAAGATTCGAATATGCTGTGGCAAATCAGTTTGTTGATACTTATTAATTGTATGATTTGTGATGTAATCATGTAAACTGATTCTGATTGAAGTTGTAAGTTTTTCTAAGGCTGTATCAATGTCTTGTGTGAAATTTTTAAGTCCAGTTTGTCATCCAAGTCATAACAAAAATCGTCCCACTTGACACGTCCTGTAATCAATGTGGGAGGGGAAATTAAAAATTTAATTTAATAATATTCAAATGTTTCAGTAGCTAACTAACTTCAATTTTACTAATTCAGATAACCTCACACAAAAGAGGAAATTCCCTGATATGTGTTATTCGATTATTTTATATACCAGAAAAAACAAACCCCGTGCTGTAATTACACTAAGGCGTAGACAGTAAGCCCATCATTATCTAAACCGTTGATAATGCTCAATATTATTATAGAACTTCACGAACCTGGTGGGAATCTTCTAATATTCCCTTCTCTATAATTAAGCATTTATAAATAACACGTTGTGCCCTGACACACTCGCTAGGACGCCCACACTGGAGCAGTTTCCGACTGATTCACAGTTTCTAGAAGTGGGCGAGTCTTAGGCTGCTCAACGAGAATACCGAATGACGTAAGGCTATTAGAAGCTTTTGCGAGTAAATAAGCCTCAATAAGGCAGCGTGTGCCTTGCCTACCGCCCGGGAAGTATAGTCCCAGAACACTTCGCAAATCCGACGCCTACAAGGACATTACACGAACCTATTCCAAATTTAGAGTGTGCTAGAAGGAAAATAAAAATAATTTATTATTCCTGTTACGTCCTCCTAGCTAATTCAACAAGCCCTAAATCTGCATCCGAACCAGAGGACTATATTGGGCTCGTGGTCCACCCCGGTCCAAATGTACCAGTCGCGTCACGTAGCTGTCATTAATATTCTAGCCATTACCCTATTCATATTAGTGACTGTAATTTCGTTCATGGACTCACTAACGAGTACGAGTCGGTAAAATTTCTTATTCGGAAAGCGACCACTTCTTGATGGGATAAATGGCCGGGGTGCAGTCGGTGTAATATTTCTTATTCTGAAAGCCAATGTCATTGTGTCATTTCTTGGAGTGGAACCGGTGCAACAAGCCCCAGTGATGGATTACAACCTCAGCTTCAATGGTAATATTATAAAATATTACAATGAGTGACTATTTATTTCATCATATATTATAGACCACAGTCGGCCATCAAACAACAAGGAATCAGATTTACATGTAGTTATCATCAGTTGAAAAAAAAATTCAATTTAATAGTATTTTTTAAAGTTATTGGAAATCCCAAGTAAATTTTATTTTAGTTACTTTGCAATATGGAGCACTCAACTCAACGTATTACTAGGTAAGTAATAAACTTTATAGTATCATGCATGAGCCTCAATCGTTTAGAAAAGGTCGCGTTGACAACAATATTTTTTTCTGGGAATATTTTATCGAGTAAAATTCAATGTTATCTTTCAATAAAGAGTTGGGTTATGATGGGCAATTAATTTAAATAATTTTATCACACTCTTTTTTAAAATAAAACTATTATTATTAGGTATTTTTGTATTAATTACCTATATTAAGAATACACTTCATTTGGATAACATGCAAATTAATATATTTTTTTTTATAAACAAACAAAACATGAAATATTGTGAGGAAGGGACTCTGTTGTATTTTAATTCTGTAAGATGAGTCCTGAAGAGTAAACAGGTAGTGAATCCCGTTACAAAAATACAAAAAAAAAATTAAATGAAAGTAATGAGTCATTTATTTGGAAAATAATAAGAAATGATCATTAGATTATTAATCACAAAGTTTTCATCAACATTTTAGGTGGATTATGTAGGGCAATCAGAATGTCATGCATTTTTGCCTAATCTAATGATCATTGCTTATTGATTTTCAAATAAATGACATTATATACTAGGTATCTTTCATTAAAATATTTTTGTTTACTGACTTACTGTTCGGGACTCACCTCGTAAAATTGAAATACGACAGAACTCCTTCCACATTTCATATTTTCCTTGTTTATAAAAATAACAAATTAAATTGCATATTGTTAAAATGAAGTTTATTCTTAATACAGGCAATTAGTACAAAAGTGCTTAGTAATAATAGTTTTATTTGACTAGATATTAGTGAATCAAAAGTGTTTCATTTCAATGTTTTGTTATACTTTTTTGACGAATTACAGACTGATGTAACTTCATTACTATAAATTAAAAACTATATATTAAATTATGAAGAAATTTCCATGGCTTATTATATCGTCTAACATCATTATTCTTTCAGTTCAAAATATTGATACAAATTTATTAGAAGCAATAATAATTATAGTTATTCCAGAGATTTATATCCTTCGATAAAATATAAATTCGAAATGGCAATGTATTCGATTAAATAAATTATCCTGAGGACTTAGATAATGTATTTCTGTAGAACGGAAATCACTTTATTGCGTAAAGCTGGTAGTCTTCAATCCTCGTTTAGTCATTCAATTTTTTTTTCCTTTACCTCATCAATGGATGAGGTCATTTGTAGTAACTGGTTATCCTTTTTTTTCATAGGCATCAACATTCTGCTCAACAGTCGTCATGAAGGATCATCTTTTATTGACGTAATAAAAAAGCAATAAGTTGCCATTATCGGTTTGATTTCTATTAAGTTAAGATTTAATGAGCCGAGGTCGTATATTTTATTATTAATCTTAATTTTGTGGTATTACAGAGAAAAATATGTTTATGCAAAGGCTTATGAATAATAAAAATACTTAACAAATTTTTTAGTAACGATAGATCTTTTAGAAAAAGTTGTTATTTTTAAAAAGTCAAATGTTCGTTATATAATTAAATTACTGAGCAAACAGTCTATTTATTATTATTTGCCCTCCTGATGACTGTAAGCCTCGTATTCTTAGCTGCCAAGTAAATAAAAAAGGAAGAATAGGCTCAGAATTGAAAAGGATAAAAAAATAAAAGGAAAAGAAAGTAGAAGTAATAAAAACAAATTTAACACGTTGATTCTGGCCTAAAACAACAATTTGGTTAAATCACATTATATTATTACAAACTCTAAATCTAGTGCATCGATTTTAATCGTAGCTGTACAAAAATGGCAAGTAAACACAGGACGAGATAACTCCTAGTTAGTTGGTCTCCTAGAAAAGAACGCAATCTACGAGTTATGTCGTAATTGGCTGTCATCGTGTTACGATAAAAATCCTGTAAAAGAAGAAGAGTAAATCTTAAGGAATAAGAAAAGAAAAAAAGAGTAACATTTAGAAGTTATGAAAAAAGTAAATGAAAAGTAAATTAGCTGGAAAAAAATCGAATAAAAATGACTAGCGAAAATTCACGAAAGTTCAAGAAACTTCATTCATCACCGTAAAAGAAAAGTATAACGCCGACAAAGACCGTGGAGCAAACAAAGAATCAGAAACCTTTTATTGCACCAGGATTAAAAAGATAAAAAAAATGTTTTGCTTGCTCTGTTACATAACTTGTATATTAAAACAATAAATTAAATATATCGGTAAAATTTCTTTATTTTGTTAATTATACTACACTACGTCTTATCAAATGATAATGTAAAAAATTACCGTTTTTAATAAATAATGGCTTAGCGAACCCGAAGGCTCGATGCCGATACCACCAATCTCTGCTTATAAACCTCTGTCCACAGACCATTACCAAAACCCAAATCCTTCATATCACTCTTAACGCAATCTTCCCACCCATGTTTCGGTCTATCCTTCAGCCGTATATCAGTCGGCCCAGCGCTTATTAACTTTATACGAATTCATTCGTTACTCAGTCAAAAAACTTTACAACCCATCCTAATCTTCGCGACGCTTCTTGAATAATATTAACCGGGTGCATGCTTTGCAATTCCTATTGTAGACGCTGTTTATCCCTCAGGGCTAGCGGCCACGTTTCACATCCGTATAGTAATGTTGAAAGGATGATGGTTTTAAAAATTCTGATTTTTAGATTTCGGGACATCATAAAAATAATAAACCAAAACAAATTTATGTAATGATTTACCAACTGATAAACGGAAATGAGCTTCCATTAAAAAAAAAATGTGTGTGTCAGCTCCGACGCACGACTGGAGTTTACTCCTTAGGAACTAGTATTGTGTAGATTATGTAAAAAGAGGGTAAATGAAAGCATCTTAAAAACAATCAAAGCATATATAAATATTTGTTCATAATATTTACATCAGTCCAATGAAATAGATATCATCAACTATTTCACATAATACTAATTGTTAATATTTTTATATATATCATTCTTGGGCAGATTCGTTTGTTCTACCATGAACATTTAACATGATTTTGAACAGTATTCAGTCCGTGAATAGTATTATCATCGTTATTAAATACTGCGACAATAGGTTTGTGGTAACTAAAGTTCAATACGTGTATGTCAGAAGTTAGAATCGTGAAAACATTGCATCAATAGTATGTACCATATCTAGTTGTCCCGAGTAATCTGCCAGAAATAAAGTCTAAATATAGCCCTAAATTAAGTTCATTTTTCAAGAATTGTACTAAGTGTAAACTTTGATCTTTACTTAGTGAAAATTAAATTTACTTTTCACTATTAAAATTTTACTTAGTGACGTTAAATGAATAAACAAATATCCACTGCGTCTTTATCTTTGAAAGAACGATGATTTCATAGTAAAGCTAACCTTAATTTGAGGTTTTAAAAAATTATCGCATTCCAACCCTTCGAGAATAAAGCAATAGAATACACTGTTACCATAGATACCACACGTATCTCTTCCCGATTAGTCCCGAAATTTAACTTTAAATTTCTATCTTTTACGTAAAACAAATAATACAATATTATCGAGAAAGGAACATAACGCGCCACTTTTTGCTAAAATTCGGTTTTACTCATAAAATTTTCATACCGCGGGCTAAATATGAAAATCGTTTAATAAATTCCCCAAAAAACAACATTATTCTATCTTTAACGCCGTTAGAACATCCAATTGCACGAATAATTAGCATTAATATCTAATTAATGAACATCTACTAGTTTCCTATTCCTCTTTTTTTTTTTAACATGTTCGGTTTGTGGAATCGCAATTTCCTGTTTTTCTTATAAATGTAATTTATACATAGGTAGTTACATGTTTGAAAGTCGAATAATTATGAATGCATTTGGTTTGGTTAAGTATATCAATCGAAGTTTTCTACGGAATGGAAAATAATTTAAATGTTTTTTTTGTTTCCAAATGCCCTTTAAATAAATAGTTCTGAAGTTTTCTTATTATTATTGTGTTGCCTTGTTCGGCAATTAATTTAATTTTAAGGCATTTAAAACATCTGAGTTATATAATTTGATGTTTTATATATAAATAACATATTATAGGAGTTATGTAACATTTGTTGTTAAATAACACTAACTATGATGGCTTTGAGGCACACCAATGTTTGAATTTCTTCTATATACAACTAACACTCACACATATGATAATATATTATATTTCTTGTTCACCTAATAGCGGACCAACTCCTTTTGATCTAAATATCTAATTGTTCAAATAATGCGAACTATCATATTTGTATAATTGTTGTATCGTATATTTTTCGTTATTTTTTAAAACTCATCTTCATTCATTACATTCTAAAGCTTTTATATATATAATTTTTTACATAATCAGCTATACAACTTTTTAAGTACGCAGTTTTAAAGGTTTTTTTAACTGTAATTTTTATCTTGCATATTTTTGCTGTTTTAAGGAACATTTTTTTAGGTATGCTTATTGGTCATTTCCTGCCTGCTAATTTGGTCTCAACTTATCTGTGGGCAATATTTTTTTTCAATATCTGGGTATTGTAATACATTATTCGCACAACACTGCAGTCCTATATATTTATTACAGGTCCGAAACTTTTTTTTCCACAGAGAGGTAACATAAAACATCTTTTAAGGAGCGATACCGTTTTATAAGCTTTGTTTGATTTTTTTTCACTCGGTCGATTACAACGGTTCATTTCTGAAAACAGTGAAATATAAATAAAACAAAATAAATAAATTTCTGTTAAGGATGATAAACAGGTAAATGGTGTTCTTAAAAAATCCATCATTTTGATTATGCTATCAGAGTTGAGAGTACCTAATTGCTAACGTAATAACCAATTAGTATCAAAAAATTTTTGTACCTGCATTAGTTTATTTTTTTTTTTTTAAACAGGTTTAATCAGATGGATCAAAAACGTGTTCCCTCTTCTATAACCTTAATATATAAGAACTTGACTATAATTCATTGTAGATTTAAATGATTAAATTTTTATAGACTATTGAACAAGAATAAAAATAAGTTAATTACTTGTAAATATAGTTGAGAGAAACAAAGATCTAAAAAGAAAATCAAGATTTTGTCATACATATCTTTATTAATTTAAACTATGATGGAGTTTGTTAAATGGCTTTGTATATGGGGAACATTCTTCAGTAAACGTATATAAAAGGTTATAGAAATAATGGTGTATAATTACCATTAATAATAATGGTACAATGGCAGTTGAATAACGTAATCTGACTTAATAATTATTTTAATAAATAATTAATTTTTCCAATGTTTTCGTTTTATCATTAGGATATAATAATAATAATAATAAATATAAGATATTCAATTTAAACGGTATTTATATCGCTAATAAAAATTAACTTTTATATAATTGTTCACAGTGTTTTTGAATTTCATGTTATTTCCTGCAAATTTTTCTTATATCAGACTACGCAAAATACGCATATTCAATAATAATCAACAATAATTACCAAGAATAAGGCGAGTATTATTTATTATTAAATTTAAAAGAAAATTAAAAATCTGGTACACGCATATTACAATTTTCATAACATTTACATCAGAATAAAAAATATAATAAAATAAATGATTATCTGCAATACGATTTATCTGAAGGAATACGATTTAATATCTAAATATTTACCCCTGTTGATGAGTAAAATAGTGTAATTTTACAGAATAATTATTTCATTTTTTTAACTATCCAGTCTCCATGCCTCTCATGCCATTATGTATCTTCTGATAGTGATTTTTTGTATTTGACAGGTGTGTATACAAATATTAAGAAAAAAAAAACTATCAAGATCTGATCATTTGTTTTTTGTTAAGAATCATAGATTAAAACTTCTTTTTTGATAGGGAATATTGTATAATGTAAGTGAGCTTACAATGAATTTAATGTTTGTAGTTAATATAATTAGGTATATGTATTCGCTCTGGTTTTGTAAACGGTACTTTCTTCCCATGCTCATTATTCTCTTTCATTAATTGATATTCTCATAGTTCTGAATCGATAATACGAGGTTCAATAACTTCTCCTTAGCTAAGGCCCCTTGCGATGTCGAAGTTGTGAGCAACAAGATTTACGCAGAGACTGGAATCGCGGTTACGCAGGTGAACCGCAGAGCGTCAATAACCATTTGTTTATTACGACCTCATTGCCGAGCCCTGAGCCATCAGTTATCCGCTCTAATGTTACATAGCTAAGACATTGGACAAGACAACACACTCTCGGAAATAATGGAACATCGAAAAGGCAACGCCTGTTTCGACGGTTGCGCAACCCGGCGGCCAATATGGAATCGGCGGGCAGGTGGAGTTATTGGAGCTCCGGATCTGGAACAGCGCTATCCCCTGAGGCGAAGAACATCTCAAATAAACTGTTACTACGCTTGTAGCTCCCTTAGGGAAAGAACTATTTATCTTCCGACACCTCAGTTTGCCAGCTCTACTTAAAACCTGCTCTTTCAATATTTTCCATGTAGGGGATTCTTGCTTCTTTCCTATCCTTCTTAAGTGCTCTGTATAATATTCATTTCATTTGTTCTTTTACTGATGTATTTAAGTGTTTCTGTTAGCAATAGATACATGGATATGATAATGTCGAATAATAATAATTTGCCTGATACCGTATAAATACAAAGAAACAAAATATACTTCTCTTTTGGTTTTTAAATGTATAATTGGAATAAATAATCAGGATAAAGTCTAGTATTTATTTTTATTGGGAAAACCAACGTTTCAACCCAAACCTGTAAGCCATCACGAATGAAAACAAATCAAAAATGCCTGGTTCAGGAAGATATATTTAATACACCTACTAAATTATTAATCATTCGCTAGAAAAGCAATAATGTTTAAATCAATTTTTTAGTTGCTACATAATCCTAATTATCTTATATATAATATATACAATTTTAAATAAGTTACAGTTGCTTTTTTAAATAAGTATTAAAAAAAAACTATATTAGCTGGCTATATCTAAATCTGAAGCATGCCTATATCTTTCCTACTTAAGTTTTTGTGTTAGTGCTGAAATGTAGTTTAAACTTTGAATACCATTTCTTATTATCGACTATTTAACATTCCTTTTTTTTTTTGAGAACAGTTAATTTTGGATAATTGCCTATTTAGATCATCAGTTGAAGTAATACTTCCAATGAGTATGTAGTGACAAAAAACGTTGGGCACGACTGGATGATACACCAACCTAAAATATGAGATTTTTACTTTCTATATTTAATACCTCTTGAATAATAAGACGTTCGAACATATCTCTGGAGGGTTAGAAACATATCACAAAAAGTAATATAGTTATACAAAAAGCTTAAAACTAAAGGATCTTAGAATAAATAATACGAGTAATAATGACGTCATTCAATATAATACAAATATTTTTGGAAATCCTAAAATAAATCCTAACCACCATTCAAAAAGTTTAAGATAGACCATAATAAAGAGTTTAGAAAACCCCCCTGGGGTGATCAGTGATTTGGTGATAAATCGGTTAAGGTAAGCTTAGAAATCTTGGAGGAAACTCAGAAAAGGCATACAGATGAGTTTCATTTGAATGAATTTTCGGATTTAATATATGAGCTGTTATACTTGAAAGTGATAGAAGTCCATTTAGATCTAAAAAAAAAAGTTAACCTTTTAATTGGTTTTAATGATTATTATTTCTAAATCAAATTTAAAGGTGTTCAGGCTTTTAAAACATTACTCTTTGCTAAGTGCTAAGTAATAAAAACATTTGCCCGATTAGCAATATTTTTAAAGTAATTCAAATGAAAATCTCAATATGGTAATTATTTTTAAATATTTTTATTTTGAAGAGAAAAGATCTGCCCTGGCCGGGATTCGACCCAGGTTATCCACCTCTCCATGGCAGTGCTCTTACCATTTGAGCTACCAGGGGTCGCCTCTCAGTCAGGACAAATCCGTTCTCTTCACCGATCCCTTTTCCCCGTATTCTCGAATTTTTTGGGATGTATACACAGGGAAGAATGTTCATTGATCATTATTTTAATTTGGATCTTGTCGATGTATGGCAATATGTTATGTATATTTTATTTTTACTAATTGTTATTTGTATGTTAATTATTTTAAAAATATTTTTATTTTGAAGAGAAAAGATTTGCCCTGGTCGGGATTCGAACCCGGGTCGTCTGCTTCTACGTAGCAGTGCTCTAAGCCAATGAGCAAACAGGGGTCATATCCAAGTAGAGAACGGATTTGTCTGACTTGGATACGACCCCTGGTAGCTCATTGGCTTAGAGCACTGCTACGGAGAAGACTACCCGGGTTCGAAACCCGGCCAGGGCAAATCTTTTCTCTTCAAAACAAAAATATTTAAAAATAATAAAAATAAAAATAACAATTCATAAAAATAAAATAAAAATAACATATTGGCGTACGTCAACAAGATCCTAATTAAAATAATTTTCAATGAACATTCTTTCATTGATTTGTTGATTTCATTGATTTGTTGATTTCATTGAACATATTTTAATTAGGATCTTGTTGACGTACGCCAATATGATATTTATATTTTATTTTTATTAATTGTTATTTTTATGTTAATTATTTTAAAATATTTTTGTTTTGAAAAGATTTGCCCTGGCCGGGTTTCGAACCTATGAGCTACCAGGGGTCATATCCAAGTAGAGAACGGATTTGTCTGACTTGTATACGACCCCTGGTAGCTCAGTGGCATAGAGCACTGCTACGGAGAAGCAGACGACCCGGGTTTGAAAGGGGAAATCTTTTCTCTTCAAAACAAAAATATTTGAAAATCTCAATATATTGCGAATATGAACAAATGGACTTACTAATATACCGAACTACTTGAAAATATAACAGCTCATATCTTAAAACCTCAAATTTAGAGAGAGGTAGATTTTTTTTTTGTATAATCCGATTCCATTGAAAACAATAAACCAAAAAGAATAAATAATTCTTGTGTAAGAATGATGGGGACAATTTTGATCGCACCTAAACTTCTAGATCCCAGGAAAAGTAGAGAGATTACCCCAACGATAACGAGATAGAATCACAAATAATATTACCGAGTTTTTATGGCAAAATAATATATTCAATGAGTTTCCCTGGAAATCTAAAATGGTCATCTGATTCCTATCACGATTATCTAAAAGCTAAAGCCAGATGTAATCTTTTAGAGAGAACTAAACCTCAGGAAATCAATGCATTTATGTATCATAGTGACCTAGAAAAGCTGTACCGTTAGTTATATAGATATCATAAATCAATAGATTATTTCAATAGTTTTAAATATATACAACAAATACTTTAGATACAGCGCGGTCCCGGTGGCAGTTAATAAACGATTAAAATTTATTGAATTTCCATGACGTTCAGACTTGTCTCTAATGCAATATATTAGTTGTTTTCAGGTCTAACCATTACAGCACACATTTGCGTTTATCTATGCAGTCACTCTTACTTGCACGAAATATTTAATTGCTAAGACATTATATTCTTACTTATTTTATTTTGTTGTTTTTAGTCTTCCTACGGTCTGCTATATGTTAATATCCTTATTTATCTAACCATTATTTCCAAAAAAATTAAAAAGCTGGGGTCCGATGAAATTAAAAATTCAATAGTTATGAAAAACTATATAATTAAATTGAACAAAATCCCGCCTTCAGAGCACTCAGATAATGTAATTTCTTGACATACCTTCGGGTAATATTAGGCTCAAGATTTTTTATGTACATATTATATTGCTGCAATGCAATGTAATGAAATTATGCCAAATTTAGCTAAATTGTTACTAAAACACGACAGATATAGATCATACAAACAAATATCAATCAAATCTAATTTATATTAACGAATTAAATAAAATAATTGAACAAATAAAGCAAATTTAAGAAATTAAGTGATAATATTAAAACATTGTTCAAATTAGTTGATATGAACAGGATACTTTACAATAATAAAAATGGCACCACAGATGATATCTAGTTCCTTATCACAAAAAGCCTTTCTTTTTATACCAAATAAAAACTCTTAAAAAAAACTTGTTTATACCAATAGCACTGCTAAAAGATATACTTTACACAGATGACACTCAAGTAGCACTCTCCTTGTCATCAGGCATTCGTGGTTCAAGCGACAATATTCAATTCTATCTGGCGTAACAACCATCTCTTCTCTTCTCCGCTGCAAGGAGGCATCTTATTCTATGACCTGATAATCGGTTTAGCGACTTCGAATACGTAAATCTCCAAGGGAGCTAAGTCCTTTGCCATTCATTCGAGATATTTTTTTTATTTATTACAAAAAATCGGAAGCTGAGATGTATGCGAGAGTTTTATATTCCATTAAATGAACTATTTATGCCGCTCTACCTGCCAAGTTTCTAGAAACTCCGAAGACGAAATCCTGAATTAAATTTTTTTCTTGAACAATCTTATATTTATTGAAGCATTGCAAATTTCTAGCCTGATATGATTCTTTGATTATATGTAGGTAATAGCTTTCTGGTAATTCATTTAGAGCACAAGCACCATCTGATATGTAGGTACCACAGAATTGTATCGCTAAAAACTGCATACGTTGTCTCGTTTGTATTAGAACCACTTGTAAATAGGTCTTTGTTGTCAATTTCGCAAACGAGAGATTGAGCGATTTTATGTGGAGCAAATTTTCTTGTTCTGGAGACTTTCAAAGTTTTACTGATGATCCGTAGAGGAGCATTGTTCGCTACTTTCCTCTGGATTTTGTGGGGTGATTTATCAATTTAGAAGCAACAAATTTCAGTTTGCTTGGTGGAAAAAAGGACATATTCAATAATTGTCAGCATTTATAAAGCATTGTTAACTGGATTTTCTAATTGGATGAATTTGCTTGTTCTACTGATCTCTGGTCTTTAACACAGAATGGAAACATTGTATCCGCCTATCCTAATTATTCTTACATCAATATCTAAGATTAAAAATGGCGTTTAATAGAGTTTCTAGATGGTAATGTAATATGAAGGAGGAAAACAAAGAGAATTTAAATAATATTTACAGTACATTTTCATACCTTTATATATCTTCGCTGAAATGGCAAACTGGCCAAACTGATAGCATTGCTTTTAAATTAATTTTGTGAAAGTAAGGCCTCTACTATTCCTGATTAAGTCGTATTTTGTATCCATGAATTGTAAAGCCTCGTTCAGATAACACTTGGATGAGTATGGGAAACCTTTTGACCCAATGAAGCAATCCCAAAGTTGCACATACCCCACATACACCACGCAATGAACTATAGGACATTCAATATTCAAAAATACAAAATGAAAAGTAAATTTTAAAAATTATTAATGCAAACAATATTTAGAAAATAAGATATATAATAGTAAAATAGATTATACTGATTCTTGTTTTTTTTTATTTTACAATTCGCATTTTTCATTTTACATTTCTCTTAACTAATCATTGTTTCTTAATCGAACCATTATTCTTATTTAATAAGGAATTCCGCTCCTAATAAGAACGACATAACTAAAAAATTGGCATTTTTTGAGTCAATCCTACAGTAGCAAATGTATTGGTGGAAGCTGTCAAATTCAGGAAAGATATGTCTTTCCATATGACATATGTCTCATATTCCGTTACTAGCATGATTTTTTTTTTCAAATAAAGTCATAATTTGAGTTGTATCTTGGTTCAACTTAAAGTTTTATGGGAATAATGACATAAGTTAAAATAAAATATTTTCCTTCTAGGATAAAATTTGATATCCCTCCATGTAAACTAACCATCGGTTGCCTTTTTGTTGTTGAAAGCGAATTTATTATTAAGCATCCACCATATATATCACTGATTCGAGGCGGAGTTCCACGTTTAATGAGATTTAATGAAAACTAACCACATGAGTTTTTAACATTTGGTCTTAACCGACCTGAATATTTCTGTTGTAGTGTTGTTGAGACAACGACAAAAATGTTGATGCAGTGTAACATCCAGATACTGTTCCTCTATAAATCTTTGGCACGAGGTAGCATTATTTTGCAAGGAAACTATACATTAATATAACAATGAAATAATGATTATTAAAAATAAAAGTGCTAAAAAGTTATAAACACATTTCTTAATCATCACGATAAGACCTTACTACCTCCGGATAAACAGTGACATAAAGTTTTCTGTATTCCTTTTCTTCTATTTCCTTTAAACCTGTTTATGTGTCATTATTTCTTTTATTTCATTGCTTTATTTGTTTTACGGATATATATTTATGGTGTAGTGGCGTATAAGTATACAATAAACGGATAGAAACATTTTTTTGAACAGCTTTCAGTAATATTTATTATTTATTCCATTTCTTCAGTTTACAGAAACACAAGTAGAAGGAAGTTGGGACGGAATGTTTAATGTTAATCGCAAGAATAAGTTAGAAGGACAGGGTGACCGTTAAGGGCAAAGCCATTAGCTCCGAGGAGGAGTGACTGAAGGGAACTGGGATGGACGAGAGGTCGGAGGTCAGGAGAAACCAGGAGCCGTACAATGGGACACAGGGAAAGCCTTCGGGGGCGGCCCTGCGTGGGCACATTCTCAGCCTCCGCCGGCTTCTTATCTATCCGCTTTGTCGTCGCCAGCAACCGCCGGGTTTTCACTGCCTATGATCAGTTACCTTCTATCCACCTATATCTGTAACAATAGAGGACTGATTCAACTTATCTCTACCTCTGTTACATTTTTCCTTAGAATATTTCAACAATAAATTATAATTAATGGAATTTATCCTCTGTCCAATTAAGAAGAGAAGCCTAAAGGATGCTTAGGGCATGTGGAAAAAAATAAAAAAGGGCAGATCCAGTCGTTGGCGGATGGATGACTTGGAGAAGTATTGAAGCAAGGGATTGGAGGAAGCTCGCTGGAGACCACGCGGAATGGAGAGAAGAATGGTGGCTGAGGCCCAGGCCCTGCAAGGACTTGAGCCCTCAACATTGGCTGAGTGAGTAATAAAGATTAGAGAAGAAAATAGTCCGTGCGGAGAATTAATAATTAATTAGGGTCTCTTCTACTTTAGGACTGGCAGTTACTTTTTACTGTTAATTATTCTTTTTTTTCAAGTAACTGAACAAATCATATGACAATTATCATAAATATATTGGGATAAATTAGTTCTATTTTCTACATTAATACATTATTTTCTAAATTTCTACATTAGTAATTAACAATATGAATATAACATAACTGTTTAACCTGAGCAAGGAAAATAAAAGTGGTAAAGCTTTTTACAGGAAGGAGCTGTTATTCCGATAGCAAGACTGTGGTAAGGAGGACATGAAATGAAGTATAAGAAGCGTATAGAATATAATAAGAATTTATTTGAACAAATCTTGAGGAATACGGTGGAAATATTTACAATTCAAAATGCTACATATTTCAGAATTTCTATTTGATATTGCATTAAAATCAATATATATATTATAAAAGCAAATTTACAATGTTCTTGCCTCAAAAACTCAGAAATGAGTCCCGGTACGATCAAGGGAGTTATATGGTGTGGTAGCCCTATATCTCCCGTCCATGAAGAAGGTTCCCGTTTTTACCTGACGGGCGTACTTTTGAAGATATAAGGGCTAGAAGTTTCGTCCTCTAGAAATTTCTAGTACAGTCCAGAACATTCGAAGCCATTTTTGTATGAGTGGAGCTACTTATGGAGTGGAATACTTAGCTAGGAGTATATAAAGCAAGTTGTGGGTTCCAACGTTCTGCAATGTTCGGGAATATCCCAGATCATTGTGGAACGTTCCAGAACACTCTGGAATGTTGTGGAACTTTCCTACAGAATATTTAAATTCTTTGCAAGTACCAAGAATGCCATTACATTCCCTTCGACTGATAATTGGATCTCCGAAATCTGAACTCACCAAAACTATGTAATGGAACAAGGATGGTCGTCAAACAGCTATCGAATAACATCATCCAAGCCGAACTTATGACTGGGAAGGAGAAGGACACACAGTATTTATCCCCTGTATACCACTGATCTCTACTGAATTGCCATTCCAATTTAAAATACTGCGATTTCCAATCAAATTAGCCTATAGTTTTACAATTAAGAAATCGTAAGGACAAACTTTAAATTATTGCGGCATCAACCTCACAGACTCATGCTTTTCTCAGGGCTAACTATACGTAACTTGCTCTCGAGTAGGAAATTCGAAACATTTATGCATATATACTCCTGATAACAAAATGAAAAATGTTGTTTATAAACTAGTATTCTAAATAGAAGTATTGTAGTTAGAAATTATTTTCAATAAAAAATTTGTATCTCATATATTTTAAAGTTTATTCTTTTATTCAAACTACCACCCAATCTCATATCAACTCCCTGAGCGAAGCTGGGTACTCCAGCTAGTAAATATATAAATATAAGTTTCAATATTTATTATATGATTAGAAACTATTAGTGATTAATGTAATAGATTAGTAGTGATTAATGTAAAACAACTTACATGATAATAGACATTAATAAAATGTAACTGGCAGCCCTAAAACAGAAAAGATCTATTAATTCCTTAAATAATGACAGAATATTTATAAGAAACCGTCATTTCGACCCACAAAGCAGGTTATATTATATAAAAATGAAGCGATTGGAGTAAACAAGATACATTACACAAGATTTTCCCCCATATATAGATATACATAAATAGAAATATACACACACACATCACACTGTGTTCTGTTTTTAGAGAAAGATCGTTATGATAAACTTATTTATGGCGCACTGAACTATCGCCGATTACAGTATTTAATCTACAGAAACAGTCTAATGATATCGTTTAAAATATAAATCTTTTTCTAAGAGCATTTAATAATGTCTAAATCTTATAAAAAGTGTTATTTGAAAAAGTTTATCTGAAGAAAAATTGACATTGACGTACACATGCCAATTACCAAGCTCGTCGGGACTAGCGGAGCTCATCATAAATTATTTATTATGGCTTTGGAGGGAGAATAGATCCATTGATATTCAATAATAAATAAATTAGTGGTTAATTAACTGGTATGACCAGCATTGGGGCTCGAATTTTAACAATTATGCTTTATGATAATTAAGGATCACAATATTTTGCAATAATTTACATTTTTCAAAACATTGAACGATAAATCAAAAATAGGAAAAATGTGTGTGTGTGTTTCTAGAATAAAATAAACACACAAGAGAGTACTTGTGAACAGGGTCTCTAGGTATAAATCTAAATACATTTATTTCTCGAGTCTGGGACCGTAGATGTTGACAGTATAAACGCAATATATTCATTTTAAGTTATTTTTCAACCTGACATTTCTAAGAATGCAGCAAAATAAAGAGTATATAACACTGATGATTTTGAGATTTTGTACAATGGTATTTTTTTACTTTTCAAACTTATTATTCTTTATTCTTCTGTAACCCAAGAGCCTAAGGTCATGGAATGCAACTAATAGTACCTTGGTAAAGGTAAATTTACATCAATAGAAATAAAATTAAGTATCATCTATAAGTTATCTTAAAAAAACCAGGTAACACAAAAAGTAAAAAATCTATGACGCTAAAAACTGTTGTCTTGAAATAGATACTCATTATCTAAGACATATAAAAACAGAAACAATAGATCATTTGTATGGTCATTCCCTTTTTTTTTCTCTGTTTTCTATTATGAATTTAAAACGATTCAATTTATTTTTGGCATCCAAATTCTCCAACAAGGTATAATTTTTAACATCCAATACTATGGAGTAAGAAAATAGACCTTAAGTATTCGTTAAGTTTATAGAAATTATTTCTTTAATAATAGAAGTTGCGAAGAAGAAAATGGGTAGTTTGATATTTATCAATTTAAATAGAATCAGTTAATTCACGGCATAAAAAAAATTATTTTCTTACTCTTTGCATTTCTTGCTATGCCTTGAGACATTAACAGTGATTAATCTAAATCACTCCAAACAAAGTTCTGACTTCTTTCCTTTCCCTCAACTCCACCGTTAAAGCCTTCATTGGCTGGAATATTATTAATGACTTCTTTTATCGTTTTTCATGTCGTGGATTAGGTTTCCTCATTGCTAAAAAAAATATTGTCCTCAAGATGCTCTAAGTTGTTAGTGAGAAAGGATTGGGATAATTGCTTAGTAATCCGCCGTTCTGCGCATTGATCTATTTTCATTACCTGGTACCAGTTCAACTTTTTTATTTCGTTCACGCTTTGAATACTAAGATATTTCTTTTATCACCGTGACTTGTATTCACCGGGTAAATAATCTATGATCGTTCCGACAAAAATATTCCAGAACGTGCTACATACTGATAATGGTCATTTCATAACGGCCCCAATAATGCACGTAAGCAGTTTTATGCATGTATGCATTTTAATACATCTTGTTCTACATTTGTCAACCTTGTCGAAAGTGCATTTAGTTCAATAATAATGAGATCAAATTTCCAGTTATGTAATAATTGTTAACATGGCAATAACTAGACGAGGTTCAGGAAGTAACTCAATTGAGATACTATTAATGGAAAATAAGGAACGATTCAGGACTTGTTATTTTAAGAATCATTCAGATTTATTCATAATGTAATAGGAAAAATCATTGATAATATTATAAATGGTACCATTTATTTTAATTTATTTAATAATTGTACTTCTTTAAATACTTATTAGACGGGCATGGTAAGTGGTATATAAATCCACAAAAACTTAAGATAAAGGAAATAAATGGCATAAGAAGAAAAAAGAATACATGAGAGTGCTTGTTCATTTTTAAGGATAAGAATCTCTTCCGATGAAATCTCCTAAAATTATTAATAACTTATTTCATTATGAGCAACTGCTAACTGTGATCCAAAAATTAATGCAGGAGTCAAACAAAAAGGGACCATTCTGAAGATAGAAATAAACAATTTAACTTACGATATCAACATTACAACAATTTTGCTGTTGCAATGCCAGTTATTTCGCAAATTAAATATTTTTTAATTCGATTGTGTCTATTGCATAAATCTGAATGCCTAAAATATATTTGTTGTTCTCAATATTATAGTTTTCTATAAAATAAAATCGTAACTAATTGATACACTCTGAAACAAAAGGAAAAAAGGAGAGATTTAAATGGTAACATGAAATAAAAATAGAAACTCTTCCACAAGTTTATTAATAGATAGTATAAATTTAATTATGTACAAACAATAAAATTTAAAATGTTCAGCATTGGTTGTTAAAAAAAAGTAAAAAGAAAATTTAAATTTAACAAATTTTTGTATCTCACAGTCAAAATATTTACACCTCACTCCTTTTGAAATTTTGAGTACTATTTATTAATTTGTAAACTTTTCATTTAGTTGACTATTAATTTAGTTCAATATTTTGTAAGCAGTATCATATATACCAAGTCTCATCCAAATTAAACAAGCTCACGTTCTTTATACGTTGTGTGTACTCCCACTATTGAAAAGAAGTTAAATTTTGAATTTAAGATTATGTGTAATTGACTTTGAAAAAAAATCCTAACACTTTCAACCTAAGAGATTAACTAAAGGACAGTTTAAGGTAAAACAAATATTGGGTAAACAAAAGTGTATAATTTTTGCGGTGAGATTACTAATCATTAACAAATGTGAAATATTTTTATTATTAAATATTGTTTTCGACAAGGAGACTGAAATGTCTCTAGAGCAGGGATCAACTACAGAGGGATGAACCACGCTAGGAGTGCCTTCAATGGGAGGTTTCTCTATACACGTTTCCACGAGAATCCCCAGGGGGAGGTTTTCTAAAGAAGATAGAAAATACAATATGTACTAAATGGCATTTGCATAATTTCTGAAATAAATATTTTTTATTGTTATTAAAAATAAATAATAAAAATCCTTTTTTATTTTGATTATGCTTATACACAAATAACATGTTATTAGGATGTAAATTGGTTACAATAAATTAATGTTTTCAATGTAATATTAGTTGACCTATTTATTTTTTTATTTTACCAATACGTTATTTGAAGGCACATTGACCAGATAGTAATTTAATGATATTTTAGAGACAAGGCAAATATATTTGTTTTGTAAATATTTTTGTTTTGAAGAGAAGATATTTGTCCAGGCCGGGGTTCCAAACCGGGTCGTACGCGTCTCTAGCGCGTTGCTCTAACCTGGCTCGTAACACGGCCAGACAAAGTTACTTTATCGGGATTCGAAGTTACGAACCAGATTAACTCAGTTGGTTAGAGCACCACGCTAGAGACACGGACGACCCGGGTACGAATCCCGGCCTGGACAAATCTTTTCTCTTCAAAATAAAAATATTTAAAAATGATCACCACTGTAAGAATAATAAATGTTAACAAATATTTGTTTTTTATTTACCCAAAAGTTATAAGAATAATATGTAATTATTCGATTTTTCTTGTTTGTTTTTTTAAAAGTTATACTAGTAAAAGAGTATATTTTCAAAAAATTAACTGTTCAGCTTTTGCTGTTAATTATTTTCAGAAATGACTTTAAAGCCGATTTTTTTCGAGTCTTTTTGTGGATTTCACATAGGATCTGCTAGTTATGCTAAACTTAGAATATGAATCTTTTTATTACCTTTTTATTACGAATAAATATAAATATAATACAACCTAGATATAAGAAAATGTAGCCATGTTACCGGAGTGAAGCCGTGCAGGGCTCAGACGTCTCCATACCTCGGCGACAGGAACATTCAGTCACGAGTGTTTGCTCAGGACCAAGGTGACAAAGAACTCTGATTTATTTTTCTTCTCCAGGACGGACGGCTGTTTATTTAATTGTAATTTTGAAACATAACAATTCGGCCGTTAGTCGCTCACGCGGCGCCCTCCCTGAATGATAATATTTTTTATAAAAACAGTACCACAGACTAAAATAAGAATTATTGAGTAAGAAAGGGAAACTACTTATCTAACAACTGTATACAGGTACTTCGGGAATACTTGCAGCAATGAAGTGCACTCACACATCAGAATGACCTGGAATCTTAGTAAACGTATTACGCGGAGAGTAATTCTTAATTTAGTTGACTGCTTCGTAATAGTATTAGATTTCCTGTAACAATCCATTGTATTATGAAGTATGTAAAGCATTTTACAATAGATTCAACATTTAGTTTAAATCGCTATTTAAAAGAATGCAACTACAAATATACAAAACCATTTTAAGAATAGTACTCATGTACGGGTGCGAGCCATTGCCCTTAAACAAAAAAATCAAAACTTATGGTCAACTCCTGTGAAAGAAAAATATTTAGATGAATATGGGCTGGAGTGACCATAATGGGGTATGAAGAAGAAGAAGGTATGAGGAGCTGATGGAACTGTATGGAGATGGTAGCATTGTTAAAGAGAGCCAGGATTAGATAGATGGGACATGTGGAAAGAATACTAGATCACAAGATACCAAAAAGATTGCTATATGGCAAACGAAATAGAGAACGTCTTCGGATCCGATAGAAGAACGGTGTGGAGGAGGACTTAAAGCTGCCGTGTGCATGAGAAAGGAGGGAAATGACTCGGGATAGCGGAGATCGGTTGGCGATGGTGGAGGAGCCCCAGGTTCATTTTTTAACCGATAATTAAAAAAAAATATCGTTATTTTTATTTCACTATCATATATTCATAGATTGGAACATATAATATCCTAAAAGTATCGTTAACAAGCTAATGAATGTATAATGTTTAACATTATAAGAACAGAGGCGTATGATGAACAGACCCATACACTCGCAGGCATTTACTGTATGACGATACGACAGACAACGAATTCAATTGATAAATAACATGATATTCAAACGAGGGACTTGGCCTGGGACAGAACACTTAATTTTCTGATTTTGATCAACTCTACGACCAAAGAAGGGCATTAGTTTTTCATGTTATTAATTATAACTTTTTGTGTATAATTTTTTTTATCAACTACTGTCGTTAAACATAACGTACTGTATTTAATATACATGCTTATTTCTATGTTTGTTAATTTTTTATTTATTTTATAATTTATGATTGCAAATTTAATTTTAATTTTATTTTCACATGTAAATTATCAATTTAGTCAAACATTCATTATATTAAATATGAAGAAGAATGAGGAAGGAAAGGAGGAAAAAAAAAGGGGAAAAAAGAAAGGAAAGAAAGAAAAAAAGGGGGAAAAATGAAAAAGGGAAAAAATATATGCACCTTTATGAACAAAAAAATAATAAAAAAATAAAATAAAGTATATTAAAAATATGAACATATATATTAAATAATAATAATAATATTTGAATAAAGAAAAATAGAAATGTATATATACATACAAAATAATTAAGAAATAAGTTTAATATAATGAGTAACCGAAAACCTAGAGCGTAATAACCTCCACTGTTGATCACCCCATAACCTGATCCTATCCAATCAATTTAGTCAAACTGTAAATTTTTAATTTCTTATATTGTTAACTTATAGTAAAATGTATTTTAATGTTATTCTATTTAATGTTATTATGTTAATAAACGGTCCCTCCATGGGGTTAGCATGGGGGGAAAAAGATTTAAAAAAAGCTAATGAATGGGTTATAATGTATAGGCCTCAATCTGCCATCAATCATTTTAGTACTCTCTGAAACTTGGAAAACTTTTAAAAAGCTACTTGCAATATTTAGAAAAAATGAAATCGGTCCCTCCAACCCTAGAAATTATACGGTGGATATTTTAATTTATTTTATATGAGGCCTTTGATTTAGAAACATGTTACATCCATTTCATAAAATTTTCAAGACTGATCAAAAAAGATTCAATTATAAAAAATAATCAATTTAACAAATTGTTTTTATAATTTTTGTTATTTGCTAACAATACACTTCAAACAAGAATTACTGACCATTTTTTTTATGACCTTCTCCTTTTATGAAGCTCATTTAATACCTACAATAAATATGTTGGATATACTTTGATCAGAAAATATCGACATTTAGTTATTTATGGTTGATACAAATAAATAAATAAAATACATATTTTTAAAAACAAATCCTTTTAATCAATATAATTAAACAATGTTTTTTTTCCTTTCAGAGTAAACCTTTGAAAGAACCGTTTATTTATTGGCACATTCCATACATGAGTATACTATGTGGCAATTAAACAATATACACACATAGTTTTCATTTTTTGTTCATAAAAATTATCATTTAATTTAATGGATATAACCACTTTTGATTCGAAATGGAACCTTTTGGTAATGATTTTTAAATGATCTTAAGGGTTTTGAAACAGACACATCTATTACATCTTTTCTACCATTAAAAACTTATAAAATTTTGTTGGGGGTAAAATGGATCACACTATGTGCATAGTGTTCGGTTAAACATAACTCTCCCGCATGACTGGTGCATTGGCCTTATCCTCCCCCTTCACAAGAAAGGAGATTAAATGCATTGTGATAACTATCGTGGCCTCCTCAGGTCTGCTTACAAAGTCCTCTCCAATGTGACATATCAAAGACTACTCCCCCATGCCCAAAAAGAGATAGGAATGTACCAATGAGGATTTATGAATGCTAGATCTTGAATTGATCAAATATTTTCGCTGAGAATTGTTTTGGAAAGGACCAGAGAGCACAATCGAACAACCCACCACCTTTTCGTGGATTTCAGCAATGCCTATGACAGTATCTTCAGGAGGAAACTGTATCAAGGTATGAGGGAGTCGAGAAGCCAGGTCAATGAACCAGAATGACTTAAGGGGACAAGGGGATGGACTCTCGTGCCTCTTATTCAATTTCGCACTAGAGACATTAGAGGCTCAGGATTACAAGTCACTGGTACGATTCTGACTAAGTCCATCCAAATAATGGCCTATGCGGATGACAGATATAGTTGGAAGAACACAGTGGGATTTACAGCAAGCGGTTCTTGCTTTGAAGAAAGCTGGATTGCGAATAGGTCTTCAAGTGAACCAGGCAAAGACCAAATATATGCTTGCTAGCCCTTCAAGGCAATCAATACCCTCTATCACATTTGGCACCTAAACGTTTGAAAGTTTCGACAATTTTGTCTACCTTGGATCTTTAGGCATAGCGGATAACTCAACTGGTGCAGAAGTTCAAAGAAGTATGTTGACCGCTAATAAGTGTTATTTTGGGATGGCAACATTTTTAATAAGTCGTTAAACATAGGAAGAGTCAAGGTCTTACCTTACAAGACAATTATCAGCCCTGTTTTAACATACGGATCGGAAACCTTGCCTCAGTCCAGGGCAGATGCCAACAGTTTACTGCTCTTTGAAAGAAAAATATTATGAAGTGTGTTTGGAGCAGTCAGAGTTGGCGATAAATTTAGACGCAGCCAGAATACAGAGATATATTGGATGAAACAGGAGCTAGACGTGGTTCAGTATACAAGAATAACTAATCTAAGATGGGCTGGACATTTGGCCAGAATGGAGTACCCTATTTGGGTACGTTGACGGAAAAAGGAAATATGGACGGCCACGATTAAGATGGGCAGACGAGGTCGAGAAGGATGCAGGTAGCATTGTTGGACTCAGAGCTTGGAGGAGCTTGGCACAGGACAGAGAAGAGTGTAGCCGACGTCTTGATGCGGCCAAGACCCGTATTGGGTTGTAGACCCAGTGTTGATTGATTGAATGTTTATATAATTATGTTATAGATATAATATTTATATTTATATATTTGTGCAAACAATATATCTACAGCCCCGGTGCATAAGTGGCTAACCTATTTGAGATGACGATTTTTTTTCTTTATAGTGTTCATTTTTAATTTTTAAAAACAGGTTTACTATGGAAATCACCCAATTCGTTAGTGATTTCACATAAATAAGATCATTGCACACCTGGTGTGCAACGTAAGGTAAAATGAAAATACATCATTAAAAAATGTATAAACATTTATTTCAAAAATATCTGATTTTTCAATTTTGTAACATACAACCTTGTTATACTAAGGTAGCGATATGTGGAATTTCCAAGCAAATTCAATTCCAATATCAGCCTGATCTTTCGTTTTTATGATTTCATGACGAAGTCTGAAATGTTGAAAGATTTTTCATTTTCAGCAGTTTGCAGATGTAAAAAGTAAGTTATAATACTATTCTTCATTGAAAATGTGTAGATATTGTATAACATAAATTCTCCCTCATCGAAACGTCTTTACTCGATAATGATATCATATAATAATTTCTACAAAAGTGTTATTTTGATGCTAAGTGTATGTATACATCTGGAAAAATGTATACATCTTAGTTTAAAATACATTAATTTATAAATATAATAAGCATGAGCTAATGATCAATAGATTAAGTTTATATAATTAATTAGAATGCAAATGGAAAAAACCACAAGCAAAGCCTTATGTTTCAAATCTGGGGTAAAAACAAACAATTACTAGTCGACGTTTCGCCTATTCAGGCATTATCATGACACAAATAAGAGTAAGATCAATCACATCCCAACGAATAATCGCCAAAATAGGCTCATAACCTGAGACCGCACCTCCACCCCAAGACGTTCAACTCAAACTTGTTATAATTAAGTTGTTTACATTTTACGATAATTAATTTACACCTATAAGTGAATTCAATATATATACATTATAGATGGAATTAAAAGTGCAAATGTTTTCATTTTGCCATGCCTATTTATGATGTTTTAAATATTCTTTTGAAAATAAATATCTTTTTAAATTACTTTATAAATATAATGAGCATGGACTAATGATGAACAGATTAGTTTATAGAAGTAAATTAATATTTGTTTATGTTAATTAATTGACCTTTATAAGTTACTTCTTACTTATACATTACAGTTGGATTTCCTTTTTCTATGCCTATTTACCTTGTTTTAAATATACTTATGCATGTAAATATGTTTTTGCATTATTTTATGAATATAATAATCATGGGTATTGATCAATAGATTAGGTTTATATAATTAAACTATCAACTTTTCATATTAAAATTATACATAACAGTTGGATTTTGATGTGCAGACGATTTCTTTTTTCCATGGAGGTTTACCTTGTTTTGAATATCCTTTTGCATTACTTAATAAATATAATAGCATGGACTAAAGATCATTAAATTACCTTAATATCTAAAGTTAATTAATTTACCTCTATAAATTATTTCATTACTTATACATTACAGTTGGAGTTCAATGTGTAGATGTATTCCTTTCAATGCCTATTTAACTTGTTTTAAATATACTTTGCAAGCAGCGGCTGGCAATCCTACCTGCTATTACGAGGGTCGGGAGGGTTCTCCTTTTTGTTGATTTACACTCAAGCACTGCCCACACTTGCTCAGGACGGGGGCTCGCATAATAAAATAACTGACTGGTTTATATCGGAGTGTAATTTGTCTTCGTGATCAGATTGTCCCCATAGCTACTGTCATTTGTTTACCGAATGTCAGTTATGTTTTAAATGAAAATAATTTTCATTATCATACGAAAGATTAAGAAACTTGATAGGTAATGGTAGTAGGATAACCTAGATAGAAAAACCTACCGGCTTATACTAGCATTACTTTATTATTTATTATTTCCACATTGGTGAAGTAAATCAAGAAGTGATATCGATTTTTTTATATTGGTACTAAAGTTCTTGAACCATAATAAGTGCCTAGATCATTATATCAATAATGTTATTAAGGATGATTTGTAACCAAAATTTTAATATTTTAATGAATAATTTATATTATTCTTACTTTTAATTGTTTACCTTATTTTAGTTATCCATGACCACAAGTGAAGCACCTCTACTATTAATATACTAATTACATTAGGATTGATGCAGTTCCACCAAAGTCAAGGTGGTGTCTCTTAAGACCAGTATTTATTTGTAAATTGTATTAGAGTATCTGAATATACCTACATATAATTATAAAATAGGAATATTTCACTTCTAACATATTTACCATTTTAATGTTTTGTTTTATTGAAAATATTACAGGATTCTTCTATTAAACTAGGCAGTGAAGTTTAAGTTTAGGGCTAACGTTAAAAAAAAAAAATCCTCTTATATATATTTTATTGATGTACAGACTTTAAAAAATATAATTTATAGAATATAATATAATTGAAAAAGTAAATAAAAATATAACTTGAGAGCTTGTGACGGACCATCGCCCCCCCCCGCGACAGCCCTGAAGGAGACCTGCAAAGTAGGTCGAAACGTTGGCTAATTAATAAACTTTTCTCCACATCTAAGAGAAATTTATTGACCTCTACCCGGACCTTTTTCATCCACACAAAAAAATATAACACCTAAAGGATTATTTTATCCGAAATGTTATCATCAAACCAATGACGTATTTATTTAAATTTTAATTTTTCAATATTTATAGAAACATTACTATTATTTTTGAAACATTTGAAAACTGTATTTAAAATTGCTGCACTGTACAGGGGGAACTAGCGTAAACGTACCGAGGAGGCCAAGGCTCATTGATGGGCTGTAGAGTCATGCAAGAAGAATAATAATTTCAATTTACAAGTAAATATATAGTTTTATTAATTTAATCGTCCAAAATCTCAATTATTAGGGCAGTTCATACTTTAACTATAATGAATGAATAGGCCATTCCAGAGGAATGATTTGAGTCAATCTTAATATTTTTTACTAACAGAAGACGAATTAAATCGAATAATAGTAATAATATATGAAAAACGGCTTCCACCTTGTTACTACTTTTATCAATATAAATTAAATAAATATCTCTACTGCTGACTATTAATGCTCATATAATAAAATAAAGTGGTCTCAAAAAAACTCCTTGAAGTTTTAGACGCTGGAAGTAACATAATAACTTATGTTAGATGATATTTTTTGTTATACCAGTGAGTATTGAAACTATTTGGATTTGTTGGACACTCTATTGTTGGATTGGACACTGGTTTCCTACAATATTCATCATCGTCAACTTCTCTGGCAACCATAGGAATGATAGGGCTGAACACACATTCGAGTCTGGCTTTAAAATTATTAATTTTCTTTTATTAATTTAATAAATATATTTTTTTATTTTCTTTATAAGATCTTTCTTATACACTGGACTAACTTTTCGATTCATATAATTCAATAATGAAGAAAAAACCTTTTTTCCAGTCAGAAAATTTTTGTTAAAAAATTAACAAAGGATTAAAAAGACGTTTCGACGATTTATTTGTCATTTTCAATTTTTGTTCTTCACAACATCCTATAAAAATTCACAAGTCAATTCCTCACTGCAAAATTTATAATAGTACACTAAAATACAACAATAAAAACAATTTGTCAAAAATAACCAATGACAATAAGTATAGATACCTTGAGGTCATACAAATCTAAAATTAATTTTATATAGAATCCTGGGAGTCAACCTTCTTCCATGGTCAAATATACAATATGCATTACATTAAAACCAAACTTTGATCTCTGTAATACTAGATCAAATTAAATTATTTTATAAATATAAATATATTAACAAATGTACTACAAAAACAAAAACTAAAACAAACTATTATAGAACAATTCTGGTATTTATTTAAATTTTTTCTATTCAAACAATTAAATTATTAAATTAATTTAAAAACATGAAAAATTATCTAAGAATTAATTGGAAAAATTGTTTTTATTGTTGTATTTTAGTGTACTGTTATAAATTTTGCAGTGATGAATTGACTTGTGAATTTTTAAAGGATGTTGTGAAGAAAAAAAATTGAAAATGACAAATAAATTGCTGAAACGTCTTTTTAATCCTTTGTTAATTTTTTAACAAAAATTGTCTGACTGGAAAAAAATTTTTTTCTTCATTGTTGAAATATATATTTTTTTATTTAATTTTCTGTAGGAAGTGAAAGGGGGGAATCCAAGAAAATATGGTTGCAGGATATGGAGAAGAGTAGCGAAAGAAGTAGGCTGGCTGGACTGAAAACTTTGGTGAGAATTTCAAGGAGTCAAAAATAACTAAAGTTGTAAGAGAATCGATAAATAAACACATTTATCATTTAAATTCTTTGTTTTTATTCTTGATATCATCTCCCATCTGTGCGTTACTGTCAACTATTCGCTACATTTATATATTATGCCTGTATTTATTTGGAATCTTCTATGGTTGAGTTAATTTATTATCATTTTGTTGGTGAGGTTTTTCTCTTATTACGAATATAAAAAACCTACAAAAAAAGTATCTCTTAACGAAAATAAAAATCATTTCAATTGTCTGTTACCCTTGGATTAACCTACTGAGTTAGTTTCGTTCGTTGATTAACAAACTAAGTTAGATTCGTTCGTTGATTAGCAAACTAAGTTAGTTTAGTTCGTTGATTAACAAAGTTACTTATTCCATGCAGTGAAGTAGTGACGTAATTTCTTAAATAAAAATGTATACTTAATTAAAAAATGAAAAAAAAATCAAAAGGGAGATAAAATTATAAATCTCATTGATTATTTTATTTCATTTCAGGTATTTTATTATTATACTCTACGGTCCTATCTAAGTACCAAGCCTACTCCACCACAGCCAACCATCCTGCCCTATTCTCCTCCATTATTGTAATCCCAGCATTCACTTTGGTAACCTGTGTTCTGGCATTCCTTCTTCATATCCCATCTATCTCGTTTTGGCTCTCTTTAACAAAGCCGTCATGCCAGGTTCTCCACCTAGCTCCATAAGTAAAATTAAATTAAAAATAAATAAATTAAAAAAAAGTAAACATTTTTTTTTTCGATTTAAAATAAAATCGAATGGAAAATAAAAATATTCAATATATTAAAATATTTTGTTTCATTAGCAGATTGGTACAATAAAGTACAAAAAAAAAATTAAAAAGTATTAATTTGATTTCTTTTCAAGATTTTGTTATAAAAAAATGATAAAAAATAAAAATATTCAATATTCTAAAATATTTTCGTTCACTAGTAGTTATGTATCCCTTTTACTGGGATGAAAACAACAATTTTAGTACTGCAATAAATTCCCTCTTACCGTGGATTATGACATTTTCTGAAATTGAAACTTCTTCGTAGGGATACCTTTTTAAATAATGACATACTCGCTGTATTCTCGGCAATATACGACAGATTATCAATTTCAAAGGAGCATTCATAGAGTCCTGTTAGATAATTCTGCGGTTCCCACAAGGTATTGAATTTCCGAGGTTCTGTCCGAGAATAGAGATGAGTTAAGGTGGAGAAAGTGGCTTTGTGAGAAGGAGTATAATCTTATGAATTCGTAATATCCTTATGAATGGATATAAGTTTTTTGGGGGGGGGGTCAAATAAGCGTGTAAGCACGGAATACTTTTGCAAGAGCTTTGAGACTTTCCTTAAATCGCACTTTCACGGATTACAGCTCCTTTTCGTCTCGGCATTAGCATTTTGATTTGCTACTTGCGGATCCTAATGGTAAACATAGCAGGGGCCATTTCTCAGAAGCACGTAATAACTAAACGGGTTCCTTCGATCACAATAATAATCTATTTTACTAATTTTATGAAGTGAATAATTATAACTGACGTTTGTTAATTTATTTAACTCACTTTATGCTGCTGTGGCTAATCGGACGATGCTTTAGTGGGAGCTCTAACTTTTGCCTATCCAACCCAGGTAGGGATTTTCAACGATCACCTGACATCGTATATGCTCGAACAGCCATGGGACCCCGTTAAACGTCCCTTCCGATGGCCGGCAGTACCAAGGGAAAATTATTAAAATAAAATAAATCAATGCAAATTAATAAATCAAAATTATAACTGTTCTGAATAAAAATATTAAAAATGTATTAGATGCCTACATTATAGAACTACAAACACAATTGTGAAAGTATTCCATTTTTTTTGGTGTTGAATATTTTTATTTGTATGTTTAGAAAACAGGAAGTGAAAAATAGGGTGGGCGAATCGACTTTCAAAATCTAATGTGTGGGAGGAAATTTTGCTTTAATAATCGAATAATCTCCCCACAAACCGTTTCTTGGAATAATACAGACAAAAATTATATTAAAAAAAATAATATTTTTTCTAAATTAAGAAGAATAGCAAGTATTTTTATAGATAATTTATATCTAAGGAAAGACCGCGAAAATAATTAAATGCGAATATATGTGTAGAAAGAATATATGCATATGTATGTATTTTTTTACACAAATTGTTTTAATGTTTAGAATAATTTTAGAACTTGTTTAAAAAATAATATTTAGATTATTTATTGATAAATTTTGAAAGGTTGCGGTATTTTACTTGGCCAGATTTAGATTAGTTCTAGTTTATAGTTATTAACCCTAATACATTGTGAGAATTTTATCAATAAATGAAGTAAATCAAAACAAAACTAGATGAAAAATAAGTATGTCTTTCTAAAAATACTATTGGGAAAATTTTACATTTTATATGTATCTATCGTACATACGAACTTAATTATACAAAATTAAACGCATTATATTACACTCTACTCCCCAAAATAATTCGAATTATACTTTATATGTGAAGATCATAGACGATCCGAAGCCCAAGTGGGTAAAAGAATAAATTGACATACAATCCTTTATAAAAAGAAGTTAGGTTATATATTCCTACGAGCCTTGGATAATGGAAACGACCTTGGAGCTTGTGTTATGGCTCATAGAATCAAAACATAAGGTTCCTTCAAGACCTGGAGTAGTAAAATAATTGAAAACGGTGGCTAGATGTTGGCTAGATGTAAATGTGTGAAGGAAAGTGGAAGAAAGTAGTTTCTATATTGCAGTGGAACGAACAAAATAAAGGAGATCGAATCAACTTTTTAATTTCATACAACAGAGTTGGATTTCTAGCCTATTAATAAAGAGATATGTTAATTAGATCCTAGAATAGAAGATTTAGACATAAACATTTTAAATGACACAATCGAAGAGGAAAATTGCATTTTCGAGAGAGTAAAGTAAGGGCCGTAGATACTTGAAACTAAGGTACTTGATTTTAATGCTCAAGAGAAGAATTTGTATCCTCATCTTGAAAACCATAGCCTGTATAAAAGATAAAATGGGAGATGAATGCGTAGTTTGTTGGGTTGAGGAAGAGCTGAATGTCATTTTTCCTCACGAAGAAAAACATAGATTTAGTCAAATGGAGTAACCATCCAAATAGAATATGCAATATAGTATTTGATACATATATATATATATATATATATATATATATATATATATATATATATATATATATATATATATAAGTAATGTGTGTGTCAATAGACTGATAGGATTAATCTTAATCCAAGAAGTGAAATATTGTTTTAGTTTGTGTATAAACATTGTATAGTATATATAAGAGCTGTATCTTTCAATAAAGTTTAGTTGTTGTTGAAACGTGTGTCGTTACTCTGTCCGAACCTTTTCCTTTTTTTTTCGTCATTAGTTTCGTATAAGTTTAAGTGGTGCCGAAACCCGGGAGTTCTGTTCGTCGCGTTCGTTAGAAATTAACAAAGTTAAAATACTCGTACGATGGGTGAATCAGACGAGCTGATTATCGAACGCGCCAAGTTTGAATTCCAGCTGGCGAAGGCGGCAGAGGAGCATGCGCAATTGATGGCTCAGCTCACAGAGGCGAAGAAGTCGGCGCAGATTGAACTGGTAAAGGTGCGGACCCAAAATTCGGCCTTTATTCATGAGGTTATTGGTCAATTAGAACCTTTCACAGGTACAGTCAGGGATTTGAACCCTTTCATAAAAGGCGCCGACCAGATTATGACTCTTATATCGTCCCGACAGGACAACGGGACTACATTCGAGTCAGACGTAAAAATACTAGAAGCAGCGTTGGTCGGACGAATATCACGACGTATCTTGAACGCCATACAGGGTGATACAACCGTTCAATGGGAAACCTTAAAAAATCGATTAAAGAAGCTGTACGGCGGTGGTCGATGGACGCCAGAAGAAGACGTATTCTATCTAGTCATGGTGAAGCGGAACCAAGGACAGTCAGAGGGCGAATTCGCAGAAAAACTCTTAGTTCTCTACAACAGAGTGGTAGAGAAAATGATAGAAACCTTTGGTCAAGAAGAAGGCGGCCGGAAATAAGAGTTCGTATGCGGGCTCCTGAAGGTTCAATTAAATCATAATATGGACCGGCCAGGCTCTCTACCACGCGACAGAGACTTCGTCGAATGCGCGCACGAGTTGGTGGACGCGCACGATAGAAACAAAGCTAGGCGAGAGAAATGCGAGGGTGAATGGACCGAAGTAAGATCTGCGAGGAGGCAGCATAACAGTCCATCGAGGCGCAGCAGTCGGCCGTTCGAGAACCGATCTAGCAGAGGGTCTGAGGAGAGGAGGAAACGACCGGAACGCCGGTGTTACGAATGTAACAGGCCTGGTCACGTAGCAGCGCAGTGCAGTTTGACGCGGTGCTACGAATGTGGCAGGAAAGGGCATGTGGCACGAGAATGCCCCAGACGGAATTCCAGACCTCAAAGAAGAGAATACAGGCCCGAGCCCATGGAGGTGAATAATCAGGAGTGGCGAGAGAAGCGGATTCACCGGAGGAGCATCGACCGCTATTCCAGCGGGGAATCGTCGGCTGAGGAGAGCATCAGTTCCGAGCATAGCACGCCGGCAGTGAGAGAGCATGAGGTAAGAGGTGGGAATCATAGCAGAGGCAGTCCGTCCGGCACAGAGGCAGGGCCGCGACAACTACGCCCTGAATGAGGAAACGGTGTTAGGTGGGGCAACGGTTCGGGGGAAATAATTATTAGCAAAGCAGCGACGAAGGGGGAACGAACACGATTGCCCGTGGCGAGAATGCGCGGAACGGGAGTTAGATTTCTGGTGGACACGGGAAGTACGAATTCCCTAATTAGTGTAAAGGGGGCCGAAAAACTCGGACTATGGGGAAAGCACAAGCAGTGCCAGTGTAGTATCGCTACTGTTAGCGGGCGGTGCACGACCTTGGGGGAGGTGTACGTCAATTGTACAGAGTTGGTGGGACGAGATGTTTAGATCAAGATCCACGTGGTGGATACTATAATGCCGGGATACGATTTCATTGTAGGGGGAGATATTCTGCGGTTAGCGGGATTGAAACTGATAGTGAAGCAAGGCAATTGGTATTTCAACCTAGGCAAAAAGTCGTATCAAACCACGGTTACGTGCGGCGACGGTGGCATCGAAATTGGTGCGGTAAATTGTGAAAAGGTGCGCTTTAAGGATATTGTACAGCGGAATAGCGATCTCTTCTATGCGGAAGATGAGATTCTACCCACGACAGTGAGAACGGTGCATCGAATTAAATTAAAAACGGAAGTACCTGTATATCTTAAGGATAGACGTTACCCGCAGGCACTGAGAGACATCATTAAGGGGCAGTTAGACAATCTCTTGCGCCAGGGAATTATCAGGCCGAATAGCTCCCCTTTCAATAGTCCGTTGTGGGTAGTGGAGAAAAAGAAGGTCGAGGACACACAAACAGGGAAGCAATATAGGGTCGTGGTAGATTACAGGAAACTAAACGAAGCAACAGAGGGCGAGCGATACCCGCTTCCCCGCGTGGAGGACATCCTGGAGAGATTGGCAGGGGCAACGATTTTTAGCACCTTAGATCTAAAGAGTGGGTACCATCAAGTAAGAATGGCGGCCGAAGACATTGTGAAAACAGCGTTTTCGTGGGAACGGGGGCATTATGAGTTCGTAAGGATGCCGTTCGGGTTGAAGGGAGCGCCGCTGATTTTCCAACGGTTAATGGACGAATTCCAGAGAGGGTTAGGAGAGGACTTCGCCCAAGTATATATGGACGATCTAATCGTTTTTAGTCGTTCGGAAAACGACCATGCAAGACATCTTGGGCAGGTGTTTGATAGAATCCGCGAATTCGGTCTCAAGCTATCTAAAGAAAAATCAAGATTCGGACTACCGGAGATACGCTTTTTGGGACACGTGTTCTCGCAAAAGGGGGTTCAGCCCGATCGAGAACGGGTGAGAGCGATTCAAGAAGCACCATTACCCAACAACGTTCGAGGAATCCGCAGGTTCTTAGGAATGGTAAACTATTATAGGCGGTTTATCCCAGGGATTGCGGAACTAACTCAGCCTCTGACTGAAACTGCAAGGAAGGGGAAACGGTTTTGTTTAGGCCCCTCCCAGGTCGACAGCATTCACAAATGCCGGGAAATTTTGACGTCACAACCGCTGTTGGCCTTTCCGGATTTTCAACTGTCATTCAGGATCACCACGGACGCGAGTGAGGTTGCTATTGGGGCGGTCCTGTCGCAAAATTTCGCGGAGGGGGAATAACCGATCGCGTTCGCGAGTCGGAATCTTAATCCGGCTGAACAACGATATAGTGCGATCGAGCGCGAACTCCTTGAGGTAGTATGGGCGGTCGAATATTTCAGGCCTTACGTGTAAGGGCGTTGGTTCAAGCTACTGACAGATCATAAACCGCTCGTATACCTAGCTACACTTAAGGAATCTTCGGCGCGCGTCTCCCGTTGGAAGGAAAGATTAGTACCCTATACGTTCCAAGTAATCCACAAAAAAGGAGTAGAGAACACGGTGGCGGATTGGCTGTCACGCGATCTGGTTATTAATGCGGTAGAGGAGGAGGGCACGTCGGCCGAACCATTGGCGGTGCGTTATTTGCGGGACTGGGCGGAACACGGACCAGAGATTCCATTAGTTCGCCAACACTCGGAAGAGAGCACGGACACAACGGAACGGGCTAGAGAACTTCCAGAAATCGACGAGATCATTAACGACAAGCGATTCCAGATGGTTATCCGGTCTAAACAAGGTGTGGGCACCGATTCAAGGGCATCGATGTATGAAGGATTATCGACGGTCACCATTCGTATTCCACCAACCGTAGCCGATGTCGAGGTCGAACGGATTTTTTCCGAGTTCTGTGTAGCGGGGCGCCGAGGTTATATTTATGTAGGCAATAAGGTCCTGCTCGATAAAATCAAACGATTGTGGCGCCAAGAACGCATCGGGGTAGGGAGTTCACTAGTACGTTGCCTGCGTCAGGTAGAAACGGTACCTGATCTCGCAGCCCAGCAGCGGGTCATTAGGGATCACCACAGCGGCAAAACAAATCACCGGGGGATCGAAGAGACGTTGCGGGCACTGAAACGCTTATACTCCTGGAAGTCGATGGGTCGTACAGTTAAGGATTTTATTGACCAGTGCGCCGTATGTCAGTGCGCGAAGTATGACCGACATCCGCCGGTGGCAGAACAGGCCGTCACCCCCACGGCGATGGAACCACTCAGCTCAGTGCAAGTTGATATCTATTCGAATGAGGGACAGTCCTGGCTCACAATTCTAGACACCTTCAGTAAACTCGCAATGGCTCACCCTATCGCGGAGAAGACTCCAAAGGCTGTGTGGGAAGGGATTCTACAATGGTGCGCTACCTATGGAGTACCTGAGGACGTCACTTCTGATTGCGGTCGCGAATTCGACAACTCGTTAATTCGTGAGGAATGCACCCAGTTAGGGATTACGTGGCGACTTAATACTCCGCATCATATCAAGGGCAGGGGGGCGGTAGAAAGGTTACATAATACACTGGGAGAACACCTTCGGCTGTTAAAGTTGGGAAGGGATCTCGATCCATATGATGCTATGCCGCGAGCCATAGTTGCATATAACCATACGATTCATTCGGCGACGGGATTGTCACCAATAGAAATCGTGTTTGGGCAAGCGCGAAGGGATAGAGGCGACCTCATCACGGTTAATAATGAAGAGTTACGGACCATGCTTCACCAATCACGAACCACTCGGAAAACTACGTGGCAAAAAGTGCGCGAAAAGCTAGTCCAGGATAAGACCACCAGGGTGCACAAAGCCAACGCTCGGGCCGGGGTGTATAACAAGGGTCCCCTGCCATTAGGTACGACAGTCTATCGGCGGTTACGTACTGCGCGTACTAAAACCACGGCGCGATACGAGGGTCCGTACAAAGTTGTGACTGTCCGCGAGCACAACCTTTACACGATTCGGGATGTGCATTATTCATTTCGGGTGCGGACCGTCCACCTTGAAGAACTTCGAGTGCCTCATGCTCTGTCACCGGCCCCGTCTACGCCGGATACACCTGATTCAGGTTAACTGTTAGGTTATTTCAAAATTTTTATTATTTTTTTTGTATTAAATCTGGATTCTTTTTTAGTTTTTTTGTGTGTTAGTACTTCTTTTATTTTGTGCATATGTTCCGTTTCTTTTCTTCAGTTTTTTGGTGTTTGTTCCTCCTTTGCAGGAACTGGAAGGGGGGAGTTATGTGTGTGTCAATAGACTGATAGGATTAATCTTAATCCAAGAAGTGAAATATTGTTTTAGTTTGTGTATAAGACATTGTATAGTATATATAAGAGCTGTATCTTTCAATAAAGTTTAGTTGTTGTTCAAACGTGTGTCGTTACTCTGTCCGAACCTTTTCCTTTTTTTTTCGTCATTAGTTTCGTATAAGTTTAAGTTATATATATATATATATATATATATATATATATATATATATATATATATATATATATATATATATATATGTATATAATTTTCTGATGGTTGCCACGATCAAACATGCCTGTAAGAGTATGGAATATAAAAATGATACAGGGCGGTCTTTCAGGATCAGAAAGAAAATATACCTCTGATACCCGATAAGCATTTAAGGCAGACTTTCACAACTGCATTAATACAATGGCCGATTTATGATTTTTTTCTCTGAGCTCGTGTACTAGGATTATGAAACTAACATTAACAGAAAGGGGGGAGACTAAATTATCGTTACCCTTTAATCTGAATTGAAGTTTGGAAGTTTCAAGTAAAACAATGGTTTGACGATTGTCGTAATTTCTACAGAAAACATAATTTCTAGAGCAGAATGAGAATCACAAAACCAAGTCCCTATAAAACATTAATTTTACAACTCCAACTATTCTAACAGGTTCTCTCCAAAGTGATTTATGCCCCGTCCGGGCGACCTGGCATAATTTAGGCTACTTAAGCCACTAAGGCAATTTATTTAATATTCATTGAACCGATAAAAGAGCCCTTATTGAGAGGGATGGCCGGAGGAAGGGAGCCCCAGAGATAAATAATAATAATTCTTTTATTATATTGAAGGGGCTAGTTATAAATCTATATGGCGCCGATCAGTGGGCGGTATGCAAATGGCTCGCCCACCGAAGACCGACTTTTTGATGAGCCTGTCCGATACGTGCAATAATCTTATCGAGGATGTGGGCATCCAGACAGCGCTGGCCACTTAGGAAAGCTCCGGACCGTCTTTCGCAATTAGCACTCCATCGTGTCGTCATGATCTATACAGTCCTTAACCAGTCCGAAACCGAAAGGAGGGTCCCCTGGATGTTTCTCCCGTTGCGATAGGGTGAAGGATGTAGGGATAATACAGAAGATAAAATTGATAGGTGTATCTATCTTGTGTGATTTATTCGACGTGTTGCCATCAATGCCCATCAACCTGTAATAGTAGCGCGTGAGTTGTAAAAGTTTTTGTGTAACGACTTAATTTTATCCCACATAAACTGAAACCTCTAAAATAGGATGATGAGAAAATAAAAAAGATTATGATGATTCAAAGCTAATTCAAGTTTTAAAATAAAAAAATATTATTTAGATAAAACTATACAACATAGTAATTTTCTTTTCAGTTTGATCATTTTTTAGCACTGCTTTGATTTTTCAAGATAAGCACCAGTCGATTTGATATATATATATATTCCCATAAATGTTTGTCAAACCATCATAATAGGCTTAAATATAATTTTTTTATCAATGCATATTTTAGTCAACAAAGTATATTCGTCCTGAATGGCATATATTCTGATAATAAAGACAAATTCTCGAATTCTTAATTCATTATACACCGTTTATTATAAATACGTTTTTTTATAGAATTCGGAAAAAAGAATGTATTTAATGTACATTATGATTTAAGCGAGATGGTCTATCTATCTAGATCTATGCAATAAGGATTAATAAAAACCATGGATTGTTAATATTCCAAGACAGAGCTAAGCATATAATTTTGTAACCTTTGATGTACTTGTATCTTTAATCATTTACTTCATGAATTATAAGCGTAAGATAATTGTAAGGCTATATCAGTATATCTTATGTAGTAACAGGTGCAATGGAGTTTGGATAGTGTAGTTTATCCTATATTTAGCTGATCCAAACGACCCTTATTCATACTATGGTTTATATTGTATAGACAGCTCAGACGGAATACAGTAATACAGCTTTTGATACAAATTAAAGTTTTAAATAAAACATATAAGCTTTTGACAAATAACCATAGATATAATTATGTAAATTTTATTTTACAGGGTTCATCCACGGCTGTTAACAGATTTAATAATGTATCTGCTATAGCCGGATTTGATCCAGGCTTCACACTTAGCTTCCTTTGGTATATTTTGTAGTATGTACTAAATTTTACAAACAATAAAAAAAATCTTAATTCATTTAATAAATTCCAGTCCTAATAACATGTATTATTTCGCATGTTATAGATTAGGTATTGACTCAAATATGATAATTAAAAGGATTTATTCACTACTTCAGATGACAGATTTATTTATTTCTAATTTAAATAAATTAATAAAATAACTCCATCGTGTCTTCATGATCTATACAGTCCTTAACCAGTCCGAAACCGAAAGGAGGGTCCCCTGGATGTTTCTCCCGTTGCGATAGGGTGATGGATGTATGAATAATACAGAAGATAAAATTATGTATTATCCAATAAGATTATGATTATCTTATATCTTATAGGATAATACATAATCCATAAAGTAATAAGATAACGGGTATTTAAATTTGATTGTTAAATTATTATATCCATTTATGTTGAAACAATTTTTAACTTTCAGTTTTTCATTTTTCAAAAATGAACAGAATACCAAATAGGCAGAATCTAAGTTGGATAAACGGGTACAATAAATATTTTTGAACATTGAAATAGATATAAAGTACATTTTTTGAATAAAAAATGAATGAATTAAATAAATCTGAATAAATAAAACTGAATCAATTATTAATACATGCTTTTAAACTGGTAATTTAAAACTTGTATCGAAGACACTTCCATATTTTTCACTATAGTAAATAGTACACATATTCCTCATGCGTGTGAACGGTGGGTACGATATGTAATTGTAGTAAGCTAAGTAAGTGCACTCACGACAGTTACCAGCCATACGTGATCAAAGCAATACGTGTACAGTTTAGTGAAAATTTTAAACCAGATTAGCCATAATGGAGGTAGTAACAGATCTGAGGATGGCTATCTAAGATAACATTTTTGAATAAAATTTCGCTTTAAAAGATGTGAAGCTAATTAATTATCTTATCAACGCTTTACTAATAAAATAGTTCATTATATTTTTTAAATAAAAAAAAAACAATAATAAAAAATTACTAAAGGCGTAAACAGAAGGTAAACTCTCAATCAAAGAAATTTATACCAATATCAATAATATCATTTCATAATATATGAAATAAAAAACAAATAAATGATTTAATAAAACTAAAAACTCTTCTAAAACTGTGTTAAAAAAAAAAGGTAAGTGGTGAATGTAGGTCAACAATTTTAATTTTTAACGACTGAATCGACAACACAATATTTATAAAACTATGCAGTATAAATACCATTTGAAGAAAATACACCACATATATTTTTATAAATCTAAAATCCAAGAAATCTAACCTGCACGAACTATAGAACAAAACAAAATGCAAAAATAACCGATCAGTAAAGATAAACAAACAAATGAAAATTAAAGTATGATAACTTTTCCGTTAGTATTTATTTACTATGATGTGTATAAAAAATGAGGAATATGAAGATATGTATGTTTGATCTAATATTATGCGACCAGATAAGAAAAAAAAGTTAAAACAATAATAATATATTTAATATTTAAAAAATAATGTATTTATTTATATAAAAAAATTTTATACCATAAAATATATTTTATTGTAGGGGGGCAAAAACTATCATGTTCAACTAAAACATTTTAAAAACCCATTGAGGTTATTATTAATATTTAAAGTTTTATGTTCTAACATGAATGCTACAATATTTTGTAATCTTATAGCTTCAAGCATTTCCTCAAATTGAATCTATCACAGAAAAAAAATTAGGGATGAAAAGCCCCTTAGGATTTAATCAAGCAAAAGTGCAAAGATGGTAGCATAACTAATATCGATATGTTCTGACATAATTACATTAATAATTTTACATTATGCACATAATTAATAAATTTATGAACTTTATCCTGTCGAACCGGTCAATATTGATATATGTTATTCGGCTCAAAATGGATTGCTTTTTCCAGGATTTTCTAGGATACTCCATTCTCAATTCACATTCCACCAGAGTGTATTCTGCTTTACATTTTATGTAATTCAATAAATAATATTCTCTACTTTTTGATTCATCTATATTAATCTTATAGTATAAGCTACTTATGCACTTCCTCAAATTGTGAGAAATTTCTGAAAGTATATTCTGTGGTAAACAGGAAATGAAGCTCCATTGAGATACGGTAGTGGGTGGATGATGTTTCGAGAAACATTAAAAAGTGGCAAGGTGCTATGATGTACTGCAGCTTTCAAATTCAATCTTATGGAATTATTCATACCGTCCTACACTTCCTCTTACGTCTGATGAAATCACAAGACGCAAGAGTTGCTTCTGGTTGGTAGTTCACGATTTCGGCTGTACAATGAAATCGACGAAGTAAGAAACATCGTAAAACTGTGTAATAATCTTACAGTAGGCACGCCCAAATTCGTGGCAAATACATACATACTTACACAACATATATATTCCTATTATTAATTAGATTTAATAAATTGTATTACACGTATGTTCCATGCAAGTCTTTCGACTATACATGGACAAAATACTTACATAGAGCATACATACAATATTAAAACTGACAAGCCGCTACAGACAACTATCACATCTTCTGGAGTACAGATCCTCACTTGACTTACGAATCAAACGACTAATCTATAACAGCATACTAAAACCTATTTTGATATATGGAGTAAATTTGAGGTTCTGCAAAACATGCACACAAGATACAAATAACACACTCCAAAATTCTACGAAAAATTGTTAATGATCCTTGGATTATTTCGAGGCTGGGCGCACATTGAGACACAGTCCAACGCAGGGTAGGGTAGGTTAGGCAGAGCAGCGTAGCAAAAAGTTGTCTGTTACATGGTACGAACTAGCGTTATTTGAAAGGCAGGGCAGGGCAGAACAGTTCAGTGGATGTGTGAACTCGCTTCACGCAGTGTTTGTGACACAGATTACTGCGAATGTGTCAAGCAGTTTTTGTTAAAATTTATTATATTTCATATAATTTTGTTTCAATATTATTTGCAAATCACATAAATATTGTCATCATGATATCACTATGGAAGAAAAATTAATTGAAGCCGTTCGTCCACATAAAATATTATACGACACTAGCCATGCAGATTAAATTAAATCAAAATTAAAAAATTATTTATGGGACAAAATCTCGAATTAGAGAACGGTTAAGTTCGTTTAGTTCGTCTATTTGTACGTTCGAAAACCGATTATATACAAAGATGACAAGAAACTGCGTTTCAATGTGCGGTCAAATGAGTAGCGCAGCTTTTTAACTGCTCTAATCTGCCCTGCCTAACCTACACTACCCTGTGTTGAACTGCGTCTCAATGTGCACCCGGGGTAAACAACGACAAGAACAATCCCTCAATAAAATCATATATTCAGAATAAATACATAACATTCCACTCATCAACATAAAATCACCAAAATCCACTTTGTTCTTCCGCTTTCCTACTCTCTGTTGGGTAGGAACACAAAACTGAGGTTATATTCAGGTTGGGTATAAACGTAGAGGTATCAAGGCTAACGGATATTGCGTAGCTTAAGAACTTTTGCTGACGCCTTGAATTTGGAATGAGTCGTAACTGGGGATCATTAATGTTAAGTAAGCTGTAGTAATGCTTCCTATTACTTATAACGGTTAAAATATAACGTCGATTAAGGCTACTGATAAAGCAAACGTTTGTGAATGTAGGCGGTTATTTGGTTTTTTGACTTTTGACTTTACATGGTACAGAATTTTATTAATTTATCATTATGGATACTTCTACAGGAAATTCTATTTTTTGCTCAGCTAAATGCAAGTTTTTTGGGTTTAACCAAGCGACTGGCGCGCTCCAAAATTGTTTTAAAATTGGCATAATTTTGATGTAAGCAAATCTTAGTATGGCATAATTTTAATTTTTTCCGATTTATTTCCCCCCCCCAAACAAAATTAAGATTTTATTTTCCTTTATTATTCTTTAAAAATAAAACCAAAATCAACGTGGGGAGAAAAACGCGTTGATGTCACCTTCCAAACTCGTGATAAACTCAAGATATAAAATGAAAGATACAAAAATAAAATAAATGATATAAAAGAGATTTGAGGTGAAAAAATAACCAAAGCTAGTAACCAGAAAAAAATTTAAATGGCAGCATCACCATATAAAGATGAAAGTATGAACATTTTTAAAGGTTTGGTGTTGCAGTCATGCAAAGCATTGGTAATTCTCCTTAATAAGTATTTTTCTGAATATTTGGTTTAAAAGGGAATTGAAAAAAAGAATGGATGACAATTATAGATAACTTGAGTTAATTAATATAATAGGTTTCCCTGTATCCCGTCTTCTCTTTTCTAATCCTATAAATCTAGACACCTCTGATAATTAGGATTCGATCTTGGACAAAAAAAATATTCCAGTTCAATAATTGAGAGAAAAACAAAACAAAAGAAGGATTTGAATTAATTTTACAGATTAGGATCAAGCGCCAACATAAACTAATGAGATTTTTTGTATAAATGTAAAAGATTTTTTAAAAATCATGAATCCAAAGAAGGAAAATGAAAAAAAATACTACGTCTACAGGAACTATTGATTGAATAAATAGTTGAAGAAACAACAGAAACAAATGTTTGAGCTAATTTCAATACAATTGGCTAATTAAAAAACATACACTTTTACTATCCGTCACTCCGTCAGATAGTCATTTTTCCTTAATTTTTTTTTCATTTTTTCGGTAATAGTTCTTATTTCTAAACAACTAAATGATGAATAAACTATATATCTGAAGCATAAACATAATGTGCTCAGATTGCTCTAATCTGATTGGTGAGCAAAATTGATGTCATAATTGTGAACTGTTCTTACTGTAGCTGTGGGACAGTAACTAACGGGACAGTTTAGTGCTGAATACTTTTCTTATACATTTTCCCTCTCTTTTCGAATACATTGAGCTACGAAGTATTTGAAAGGGACAATCCTAGATTTTGGTTAAGTACACAATTCCAAAAAAAACATTAGTCCAATTAGTTGTACTACGTAAATGTTTCATCCCTTGGCAACACTGATTCAGTGAAATGGTTGAAAAAGTGCTTGGCCTCACTAATTTAATTTAGTGTTCTACTTCCAAGATTGTTTTGAAAACAGAGTAGATTTTTTAATTCTCTGTCACCTTCTCATATTGTTACCATAAAAATTTTCACTGTCCTGGAGGCTAGTCAAGTTGTCATTTGTATGGTGATTAGCTGTTTGTTTGTAATTACTTCTAGCCTTAAAAAAAATGAGTGTATTAAAAAAGAGCTGAAAAAAGACCTGAAAAAAGACCTGTTAGTTACCGTTACATGTGGAAAGTTACTATTCTTTATTCTTTTTGTTTATAACCCATTTGAGTACAACATCCTTGCTAATGTCTCCTTGGTATTATAAGATTTCGGACTTCTGTAAACTATGTTATTACTAAGTAGTAATTTACTATTAATTAAAATTGATTATTTTTAAATATATTAATTTCGGACAGAGGTTTTTTTAAATTATTACATCGTGAAAATTTGGTCCGGAGTAAGGCTGAGACATTTAATATCTCCAATTTACAGTAAAACACTTTATAAAAGTAGAAAATGGCTCAGACTATTTTTTTTAAAAACAATCCTCTTACATGATTTTCAATTTTTCAATTTTCCTAAATATTCCCTCAAACAGAGCAACCGATCTTTAGACATATATTCAAAAAATAATTATCCGCATGCTTTAATATAAAAAAAAGAATTCTACCATCTTTTTGTCAGGGATAATTTATTGTACCATCACTACATCAAAGGGATATCATAAAATATATGGGAAAAAATCATACATCGGCATTATTCTCTTTATTTCCAGATCGGCTATTCATACCCTTCATGTTTTTTTAAAATAATGAATTTTAAACTTTTACACAAGGTGAAAGTGTGGGTTTCGTCTCATGCAAGAGACACCCCTAACTGTACATTATCAGATTATTTACAGATAAGATGTAAATATATAATAGTTTTTTTTTATTCAATACATTATTCAATTTATACAATAATTAACAAATAATCTTAATTTTATAAATTTAAAGAACCAAATGTTATAACTCTCGATATATTTCAGTCATTTGGTTTGCTAGCGACGTCTCATCGTATCACACCGGATCCAATGTAGGTGTAGCCTAACATCTATGCTACATATCATGTAACATTCTTTGTTCTCATGCTCTGATTTTTAAAAAATTAATTATTTTGAAAGGATGTAAACTGGATTAAATTTATCAAATAATTCCTTCACTGAATGAAAAACCTTTTTCCAGTCATTTGTGCAATACAACTTTATTATATGGAAACGTTCCAACTATATGTCATTTTCCATCCATCTAAGAACTTAATCTTTATCATCTTGAAAAGAGTTATAAGTCAACATTTCTCTGTAAATTATTAAACACAATCACAACAATATAACAAATACACATTTCTTAAAATTGTCCATAAATAGAAGTAAGTATAGATACCTTTTTATTATTAATTGTCATTTACTAAAATTTTTACTTGGGGGTCCATTGTCCTCCATGGTCATTTTGTTAATAGTTTAAACTTTGGTCTCTATTTGTACTATATTTTATTTATATTTACATACTAAAACTTTTTATTTAAATCTACCATAATTAAATTACAATTTAAAAATCAGTACGTAACATTTATTAAGTTAACAACATTATTTTATTTTTAATATATTTTTATCATTTATATACGTTCTTAATTTAAATTTTAGAAGGTTGAGGTCAAGTTTCCATTTTGAAGTATTGTTGTAACTCAGTACATCAGCATTACTTTACCGTTATCGTCGCATTATAATTTTGTACATAACAATATAACAATGTTCATTAATCGAACTGACAAGTAAAATTATTTTAGGTTCGTTCTAAAATAATTTTAAAATAACGACTTAATTAACCATTTTTTAAATCAATTTTCTTATTTGAGTAAATTCCAGAGGAATTTATTAAAAATTACAAACATCAGTGTCAAATTCCTCTCAGTGGATTAGTGATTGGAGGTTGTTGATGTTTCCAGCATCCGGTATCATTAACCTGTCACCTAACCGACAAAAAATTGGAATGCTTCTGCCTTTCAACAACTTCGTATCCCCCGATGTCTCACTATAACATTCCACTATTTATCAGAAGCAATAAAAGAAATATATGTATAAACTATTTTTCACAATATGTAAAATATTACCTACTAGCTTAGGAATTTTCTTTTGGACTAAAAAATATATATAAAATATTAATTTTCGCTCCATCTATTAGCAACTAAAGGAGAAGGTAACAACTACGTTCAACTGATAGTAACAACAAAAATGAAAACATATTGACTCTGTCAATCATATTCTTCTGGCCTAATATAAAACCTTTGGTTTAAAATTATAAATTATATTTTGAACGGTACTTTTTTATGTTAATTACTGACATATGATGTAGCATTATTTGTTCTCATGCTCTGATTTTAATAAAATTAATAATTACAATTATACCGACTAAAATATATAGTCCGAGTTACATGGGAATTTTATCACTCGAAGGAATTTTTGTCAGTTACGTTGCAAAGTACAAATGCTCAAGATATATCTCTTTGAGTGAATCTACGAAGGAGAAATAAACATTGGACAATTTATTATTCATACTGGCATATGTCGTTGCAACACAGCTTTCCAATTGATCATTTACAATAATGTTTATTATATTTTTATCAGATAAACAGAGTATATTTGATTAATTGTTATATTTCTTCAGATTTACCAAGTATTATTATTTTTTTAACTTGATTCATATTGCTTTTGATTTATTATTATCAATCGTGATTGTTGTACTTTTTTAACTACTAAACTATTGACGTCCCGAAATAAGCTAAAATGAGCTACTGCAATCTTATCCTAGAATCTGCGAGATTATGGAAAGAAAACACATTCATGGCCTTCAAAATAAGTTTTCTCAAATTTGAGTTCTCACCTTTGATTTGAATATTCTTCTATCTCCTGAATGCGCCTTAAGTATATTTATCTCTTCTTTAAATATATTCAAATTTAAACCAGTTTAAAACAGCCTCCGCACTCACACATGGGAATAAGCCGTTGAGATAATATTTTTAGATTAAAATTAATGTTGAGCAATGGCTAAGAGAGAAAAATGATCACCTTATAACACTCAAGCGCTTACGTGGTAAGTTTGTGTGGGAAGCGCTACGACTCCTACTTAAATCTAGGCGGTACTTTTCCTTGACATTAAAAGCTCAAATAACAGGAATTATTAGAGAAGTGTTTCCTCATCTAGTCAAAACACCAAGAATCGAAGCGTATGATTTGGATTATAAGAATGATTACTGTGTAAGGTGTAGAATTACACGCTCAAGAAACAATAAAGTGTAACTCTATACGGTTAAAATAATTTCACTCTGATGACTGGACATAATACCAAATCCTAATGTTTTACTTGCAAGAAGAAAATAAATAAATATAGTAGTGTAATAGACAATGCATTATAATTATGTTGGGTTCAAAATATCATATAAGCGTTCCATAGAAGAAGGGCGAATTCATCATGTTATTATTATAAAATTATAATTTATTTTAAATTTTAACAATTTAAATTATAAATTACTGAGAGTATTGTTACTGTTTACGCGACTCAATCGGCTGTAAAATCTCTGATCGACTAAAGCAGTGGACTGTATTATTCTCGACAACGAACAAAAATTAAAACAATAATAAATTTCTTACTTACCATCTGCTGGGAAAAATCGCTGGACTGCAAGTAAAAGGGGGAGGATTCTCTGCAAGTAAAAGGGGGGATTTGGGGATGGGATGGGACAGAGGGAAACTCGAGGAATCAATCCCCGTTTACCTGCACTTTGATTCGTCCAACTTCTTTCCGACGCTCCGATTTTACGTAATGATACACAATGCAATTTTTTCTCGACCATATATCCAACACAATTTATATAATACCACTTTAACGAATACAAACTGCGTGGTTATTTTACAACAACTGAGGCTAAACGAGAACTGGCCTAATTTTTATGTTTTTAAAAACATATGTTATTTCCCACATGATTAATGATTTTAAATTGGCTCAAACATACCCCCGCCCCTGAAGACTCCTCTTCTGAACAATGGAGTTTAAGGATTGGAGATATTACAAAAAAATAAAATAAATAAACGAAATTCAACTGAAACCAAACAACGATTATCTAATCTATTTACATATTTACAATTTCGAATCCTCTACTGACTAGGCAAGGGGCAGAGCTTTACAATCGGCCGTCTCATGGTCCCTTTGTTGGTTCGAACTAGTGCTACTCTTACTACTCCATCTTGACCTGGAAAAACTTCCTCGACTATGCCTAACGGCCACTGTAGGGGGGTCATAGGACTTTGATCTATGAGAACCACTGTCCCCAAGCGTAAGGCACAGGAAGGTTGTGACCATTTCGTTCGGACTTGGAGCTCATGCAAATACTCCTTGCTCCATCGCGACCAGAAAGACTGTACCAATTTGTCTAACAACTGATAGCGGGTGAGACGATTCGAGGGTAATTCCAACACTGCGTCCGCAGGTAATGATTTTAAGGGTGTAAGGGTCAAAAAATGTGCAGGAGTCAATGCCAAAGGTTCTGATGGATCCTCCGAAAGAGGGCATAATGGTCTGGAATTCATCAATGCCTCAACCTCAATCAGGAGAGTGTTGAACTCCTCATATGTCAGGCGTTGTTCTCCTATGACCCGCGATAGATGGGATTTGACACTTTTAATGTTGGATTCCCAAATTCCTCCGAAATGAGGACTACTTGGAGGGATGAATTTCCACTCAATTTTATAATCCCTCAACCCATCGAACAGAATATCTTTCAATTCTCGGGAAGAGTGTAAGTTTGAGAGTTCATTTAATTCTCTCTTAGCACCGACAAATTTTGTTCCCCAATCCGAATATATAGTGGAACAAGCACCACGACGAGACAAAAATCCTTTGAATGCGGCTAGAAAGGTAGCCGTAGACAAGTTAGTGACGAGTTCCAAATGGATAGCTTTCGTAGCTAAACACACAAAAAGGCAAATATAGGCCTTCTGAGTGGCTGAATTCTGTCGACGTCCCATACTTATTTGCCAAGGACCGGCATAATCTACTCCGGTGTTCCAAAATGCCTTGACTTGGGTCACTCGACAGCTCGGGAGATTTCCCATAACTGGAAAAGAAGACTTGGGTTTGACTCGAAAACAAATATTACACTCTCGTATCACTTTCCGGGCAATAGATCGAGCGGAGAGAATCCAATAATTTTGTCTCAACAACGATAAGAGCAAACTGGGACCTGTGTGAAGGTTCTCTAAATGGTAATAACGCACCAATATGCGTACGAACGGATCAATTTTGGGTAGAATGATGGGATGCGCATATTCAAAGCCAACCGCTGCATTTTGCAGTCGTCCTCCGACTCGAATTATTCCATCGGCTAGGAACGGAGCCAAACGTTGAATGCGATTGGAACATGGTTTTCCATTCTGGAGTGCAGATATGCCCTGCTGCGACTGTATGGTACAACAAAGAACCTTTTCCGATTTTACTAAATCTTCCCTTGTGATAAATTCTTGTCTATGGACTCGCCGTAGTTTTGAAAAGAACGAGTAGGAACAAATGATATCATAAATCATGTTTTCACTTTTATGGGGCTGCGCTATCATACACGCCTTCGGCTTTTGTTCAGGCAGTTCCACCAATTCCGGCAACAATTCAACGATGTTGGTTTGCAGTTTTGGGCCCACGAGTAAAATATCATTCAACGATTTGCCTGAGCTATTCTTGCTACTAGCATCGAACACGACACGCACCGGTGTGCTTAAGCTCTGAGGCTTGAAAATCGCGTGATGGGTTATAAAATATCCTTCTCCATCTTCTAAATCAGGAAAAAGCGACATATGTTTCTGATGAAGGTAATCCGAAATTACCGCATGGTAGGCATCATGCACGTCAGGATTTTGGACAAAGCGTTTCTCAAGATTATAAAACCACTTTAGGTTCGAATGATGCGAATGGCCTAGCGACTCAGGATTTTCTCGGAAAGGGGGAGTGACGATATATTTGCCACTTTCGTCGCATTGAACGGTTTCTACGAAATTCCGCTGCCATTCTATATCCTCCTGATCTAAGCAGACACCCTCCATCGGGGAAATATCTTCGAGTTCCCAAAATCGTTGGAATGGAACGATAGACTCATTTACGGTGGTGAGGAGAGAGATGGGCTCGGGAGAGCTTTCCGAAATGGGCGCTTTCCCCATAACTATAAACCCTAGGGAAGTATCAATCGCCATGGGCTTGTCCGGAGAATCGACTAATTTTGCCCCACCCATTATAATTGGAAACAGTTCGGCCCCTAGCACCCCATCGATTTCGCCAGGTAAATGAAAATTCTCATCAGCCAGTTGCAAATGCTGCAAATGGCCCAAGCGAGAAACGTCCAATGGCATAGAAGGTAATTGATCGACAATACGATCAACTACCAAAGGTGCGATTGTAAAACACACCCTCGAATCAAGGCGAGAAAAAATTCGCAAAGAGGTTTTACCCCAGACAGTATTACTTGATCCACCAAACCCAAGAACTGACGAGCGAAAGTTTTTTTCAACAGGTAAATTTAATTTTCGACAAACGGATGTGGTTAAAAAATTAGACTGACTACCACTGTCTAGTAAAAACCGAATGGGTCGGAGACTACCCTGAGAATTCTCTGCATGTACCACCACAGTCGACAAAATAACAGTTGAGTGGTCCGCGGAACTTGCGACCATGTTCATCGAACATAAGGTTGTCGAGGGACCCCCCACTGATTCGGTGTTTTCGAGATGCGTTTCCGACTTTACATTATCACGACCCTGTTCAAAATGTAACAGAGTGTTATGTGGCAATTCACATTTGCTACAACTATCAACCGAGTCACATTCTGAAACTCTATGTTGGTTTGAAAGACACTTGAGACACAGAAAGGCAGCTTTGACAACTTTGAATCTCTTCCATGGACTTAATTTCAAAAATTTGTCACAACCATTTAACGGATGAATACCAGTTTTACAAAACACACAATTTTTTCCTTTTATTTCTTCCGATTTGGCTAAAAGAAAATGAGTTGCCTTGTTAGATTTTTTTTGATGACTCGGATTATGAATTTTAGGTTTAATTTGCGTTTCGGTAGGAGGTAAACATCTAATTTGTTTTTCCAGAAAGGTCACCAAATCCGAATATGTCGGAAGCCTTTTATCACGATGGGCGGCCTCAAAAGCTCTTTTGGTGCCAGGATCTAAAACCGCTAAACACCGATTCAGAAAAACAAATTCCCCCACATCACCGATATTCAATTGTTTCAACGCCGCAATGGGCGCGCAGAAACCATCTAACACTGAAATTATACCCTCTCGAGATTCCAAACGAAGGGGCTGAAAACGAAATATTTCTTCGACGTAACTACTTGCCAAGGTGCGTTCATCGTTATAACGATCAATCAAAGCCTTCCACATAATTTCATAATTAGCTGATGTGGGTTTTACATTTTTACAAATATTCAATGCCGATCCCGTGAGCCTAGAGGTCAGATGTTGCATTTTTTCCAATGCCGATAAAGACGAGTCCTCATGGACAAGGGTATTAAACAATTCATAAAAAACAGGCCAACGTTCTAGTGAGCCATCAAACCGGGGAATTTCGATCGTACGTAAACGTGCCGCTTTGGTTTCGCCCGCTACTGTCGCTTGAATGCCCGAATTCCCTTTGCCTGACCCATCCGACTTCGGGTGCATAACAATGTTGGCTACCCCCTCAATCTGTTCGACCATCTCGAATACCGATTCAGTGAATGTCGGTTCGAAATCTTCTACGAATTCTAGAGAAATTTCATTAATTCTAATTTCGAGTTCGTCAAATTCTCGTAATGTCTTATCTAATAATGGATAAGATAATTTAAAACTCGCCGCACTTTTTGCTTCGGTACATTTTTTCGATAAATCAAAAATTCTCTGGACTCTTTCGAATAAAACTTCCTTCTTTTTATTTAAAATTTTCAATAACCGTTCCGCCTTCGAAGCATCCATGATTGCAAAATTGGTAAATCAAAATAAAATAAAATAATAAACTTTACAATAAATTTAACGTTAGAACTATTAACCGCTACTAGTAACTGCTATAATATTAACCGGTACAACAAATTATTAACCGTTATAATTTTAACAGTTACACAAAATTATTAGCCGTTATAATTTGTACACAATAACCTTTTGTGAAACAGCTGTTTATCGAAAACAAGTATTTCTAAAGATTATTTCTAAGTATAATCATACCAGACCGTATACTCAACAACAAGCTTAATCCCGTTCTAAACCGGTCAAAACTTTTCAACGACTCCCCTACGAATAACAAATTTTACAGCTAATTGATCTTCTACAACCCATAAATAAAATTATCCGTGCCTGTGATGGACCAATGTTTACGCGACTCAATCGGCTGTAAAATCTCTGATCGACTAAAGCAGTGGACTGTATTATTCTCGACAACGAACAAAAATTAAAACAATAATAAATTTCTTACTTACCATCTGCTGGGAAAAATCGCTGGACTGCAAGTAAAAGGGGGAGGATTCTCTGCAAGTAAAAGGGGGGATTTGGGGATGGGATGGGACAGAGGGAAACTCGAGGAATCAATCCCCGTTTACCTGCACTTTGATTCGTCCAACTTCTTTCCGACGCTCCGATTTTACGTAATGATACACAATGCAATTTTTTCTCGACCATATATCCAACACAATTTATATAATACCACTTTAACGAATACAAACTGCGTGGTTATTTTACAACAACTGAGGCTAAACGAGAACTGGCCTAATTTTTATGTTTTTAAAAACATATGTTATTTCCCACATGATTAATGATTTTAAATTGGCTCAAACAGTTACAATTAGAGATCAGATGTTCGACAAATAAAAACGTGTCATCGAAAATCTGGATTAAAAAAAAAAAAGGTAAAACAAAATAAATACAAAAAAAATTCAAAAGTTTTAAAATGTGAAAATACCGAACTGTTACCCTTTTTATTTATATACAAGACTGATACATGAAAGTATATCCAGCTTCGCCATAGAACTAAATCCTCAAAATTGAAATTATATGCACAAATGAGGAAAAACCAGATACTAATTAGCAATAAATAATGAAAAAGGCTTCGTCTAATGATGATCCTGAAAAATATAATTTGTTGTTTAACAATTTTTTAATGAAATTATTTTTGGATTCCCGCAATATTCCACTATGTAGGAATAATAATACGATTTTTTTTTTTATCCCTTTTCAAACTTATTGGCAGCCATGTTTATTTTTATTTTACTAATCATACAGTTTTATCTATTACAAGAGGCTTATGTTAGCTTATATTACTAATTCCTAGTATTATTAAATATTTTAATTTATAAAAGCGGATTAATTATTATGTTCAGCGAGTGTTTGATACAATTTTGATCTAATATATTCAAATTTTTTAATTTCTTTCAAGAGAGGAATCTATCGTTAAGCATTTAATTTTTGGTGTATGTATCAATCTATTATATATTTACAATTTTTTTAAAACTGTTATAATTTTTGAATATTTTTATTTGAAGAGAAAATATTTTGAAAAATATCCCAAGAGAAAAGAGATCCCGGCCTGGACAAATATTTTTTCTTCAAAATAAAAATAGTATATATTTAGATGATTTACGAAACTTCAGATTATTTTCCTATTTAATAAACGATTTTCCCCAAAATATAAGACTTCTACCTTGTATTCTTTTTAAAGCTTGTTTTATATAGAAATACAAAGAAATATTAAAGAAAATTTTATATAGAACATCCGCAGATTAACATCCCCTAAAACATAACTCGTTGAATAAATTAAGAAGCAATAAACACGATAATAAGAAGAACCTGCAAACTACAGAACCATTTTCATTTAGGGGATTAAAAAAAAAAACGTTTGTGTAAATTTCATGCTTGATGTGTATCACTCCTGAATTATTAGAGTTTTTGTTTCAAGAATAATAATTTTACAAGCGTTAAAAATCAAATTCCGAAAAAACAAAATTTAGAAAACTGAATTCTTCAAAAATATATTCTCTGTTGTGTGCTTTAAAGTTGTTCCAATTCCTTATTAAAATATATTTGCAAGAATTTATTTATTAAGTATAAATTATACTTTATATGAATTTAATCATTCAAAGTAGGAAAAAAATATGCCTTTTATTTTTGTATTGACAAATTTTAAAAATCGGAAATTTCCATTGCTAATCCTGCTGTTGTGCGCCATATTACTGAATAAATTCCATGTTTAGGATTTATCTACATGTTAAATTAACTACCACTTTCAATATGCTTTATGGATGTTTGAATAACGAAAAACGACATTTTAGTTTGATAATGTACAGTAATATCCAATATCCGTTACCGTTTATTACTACCGCGTACTATAAAAAATTTATTAATTAAATATTCATATCCATCAGATAAGAAAAAAGTGAAATATCAAATATTAGTTGATTCGCACTTGGTTGAAAGTTGTTTATATCCACGCCATGGGCTGCATTTTCATTCATAAGACTCAAGCCCACGCAATGTTACGTCATTCATTTTCTTAGAAAAAAAACCTATGTAGGTCAGGTTGTGTTAAATCAATCCACTATGAAGTTTAAGAGCGTTCTTTTTTACTTTACAGCCTCAATAAATAAATGGTGTAGGCGGTTTGCAAAGGTGACAATGGCAAATTACAAAATAACACCTGATACATTGGTACTGCCGAGCTGGGATGAGATGAGAATTTAAAAACTGTTTAGAATACATTTCCATTCTTCGGTCCGTGTTATCTTTCTAAACCTGCCAACAATTTATGTTTACGATTAAACACGTGCTGCAATTCAGCATAAAGCTCTCCTTAAGTAGCTTTTTCTAAAACCTACTCACGCATCTGCTGGTTGTTACGCGGGATAAGATACTTCACTCATATTTCTATAAAGATGATTCAATTTTGGATACGAATATGTTGAATTTAAATTGTACACCAAGATTACGCGAACCCAATACGGGTCAACGGACGGGGAATGCCCCCCCAGGCTTGTATATAACATGCAGTGAATGAAATCAAAGAACATTTACACAGCCTATTCCATTAAGGAATAACCGCTTCTAAAATAAATACAGTAGATGATGATTAAATATTTATATAGTTCTCTCTTCGCGCTAGACCGGAATATATATAACCTGACTTACTCATATATCTTAACTCCTAAAATCAATTTTTCTTATTAAAACGACTCAGGAAAATTTCGAGGACATTGAAGATTCTTTAAGATCAGTTGCGATATTATACTAGAATATTAGGATATTATACTAGTGTTAGGATACGATTGTTATGATGTTCAACCCTAATAACAAAAAAAATGTCCGTCGATAAGTGACAACGGATTCATCACTGCACTCCAGAGTCCAATCGACAGTCACCAGAGTGAACTGTTCGCGATAAACCGAATCCAAGGCAACGATCGGCTGGCAAGTTTATGGCATCAGTATTCTGGGATACGCAAGGTATAATTTTCATTGATTAGCTTAAAAAGCTTGAACATCAACAGCGATTATTGCATAGTGTTTTTGTGTGTTTGAAGGATCAAATCACGAAAAAACGGCCCTGTTTGAAGATTAAAAAAGTGCTGTCTCAATAAGATAATGTACCATGTTACATGTCAATGAGAAAGATGGCAAAACTGCATGAATTAGGCTCCGAGTTGCTTTCCATTCCACTATATTTTCCGAATCTGGCCTCCAGTGACTTTTTCATGATTGTACATCTCAAAATAATGCTCAGCGGAAAGATATACAGCACTAATGAAGAAGTAATCGCCGAGAGTGAGACCTATTTCGAAGCTTAACAGAAATGGTGCTATAAAAGTGGTATCGAAAAATTGCATGATCGCTATAATCGTTGTGTCGCTTTCAAAGGGAATGATGTCGAATAATAAAATTGAATTTTACCAAAAAAGTGTGTTCATATGTTAGCCTATGAACGTTTCAGCCCACCTGGAACATTAGTAAATAAGTTTTTACTATTTTATTGCTATTTCAACTAGTGGGCTTTGTTGAAACAGTGATGATTTCCATAAGAAAAGTATCAGTAAATAGGGACCTTTACAGATATGTGACGATTCTCAATTATTATTCTCGAATTCATTCTAGTCCAGGAATCAAAATACCAGTGAGACGTTTTGGTTTTTGCGAAAACCAGTAATAATTAATCGCAAAATATGAAATAATGGAGAGAATAAAGCAAAATAATGAATCTTATTATTAAAATTGGTAAATGTGGTCTTGATAGAGATGCCTTTTTACGAATAAATCATTTAATTTTAATTAAATGCATTGATCGAAAAAATACATTAAAATAACCAATACCTTTCGCCATCGTTAGCAACTCAATTATCCTACCAAACGTAGACGCATGTCTCATAGTTTTTATTATGACAAAATAATATCAAATTGAGAATATATATGTAACATATAATAAAAATATGTACAATTTAAAACATATAACGTGATGGAAAATATTTTTTGTAAACACTTATAAAAAGTAAATTTAGTTTCTGTTATCATATGTTCATATGTTTTAGTTTTATTATGTAAATAAGTAATTTAAAAAAACATAGTATAATGTAGCATGGAAAGTACTAATAAATAAACTGCCCTTTCAATGGGTTACGTTGAAAGGGGAAATCCTTTCCATTGTACTATGAAAGTTTAGGTTTTCATTATTTCGAGTATACACTTTTACACACACGCACACACACACACACACACACACACACATACATATTGTATATATATATATATATATATATATGAATGAGATTTTGTACTCATTCAACTTCTTTAAGCCCATAAAAAGAAATGTGCAGAAGCTAAAGCTGGTACTTTCGAAGCTGTATGTTTACATGTCATTTTGGTTGACTTGGACACGAGTCGCTTTCGAAATAATGAATCAATCAAACGGTGATAAAGACGTTGGGCACTGGTGTCTATGTTTATTAAGTATGATAAGACTAACTTGATTTCAAAGTATGACTACTTGAGCAAACTGTTTCTTTTCTCCATCTTTTAACTATGTTATATCATGATGACGTGATGCTGAAACGGATATTAAAATACAGCTAGTCAACCGACTATGCTTCTAGACTGGCTTATCGAGTAATGTAATGATCATTTTAGTCACTAACCGTGAGTCACCTACCAACTACCAATTACTCTGCAGTTTTGCGCTTTTGACTCGGAGAAGCTACGACATTCGTTTAAGTTTTAATCGTCAGCTGTCGTCAAAATCTATCGATTGTATATACAACATAGGTGTAAAATAGTGAAAGTGAATAGAATAATGTGTAAGATAATATTATCAAATACCACACGTGTCGACAAGCCAAATCCAAATACAAAGAACGTTTATGGTCTTCTCAAGAGCGATCGAATGGTAACAATAAAACACCATATGATCGAGTCTAGCATTGCTAAAACCAAGTAGTTTATGTGGCTTTGTGTCGTGTCACCTTGTTAGACGGCCTTTATACTATCAAAACCCGACCCGATTTCTAGTTTCATTACGGATTCGGTCAGGCTCCTCCTACAGTTAAAGAGATAAGAGACGAGTACCAGAGATTGACCCAACATTCGTTGCGGACACTTATCGCCAAAGTAAACAAGTTTTGTAATAGTGTTCCCAATATACTTTTCATACTAATTTAATACTTTTCACCGCCATTAATGCATAAAACTTTGTCGCGCACTCAGAAGGCATTTCTACCAATTCAATCATCAATCCGACCTGATTATGTGGCAATCAGGGAGGCTAGTTTGGAAGATTCCATGCCAGTGAATGGGTCTTGCTTAGATCTAAGATCATATTGTAATATCACTAAGCGAAGGAAAATTGCAACGTCATCGGTAGCTGTCGCAAAGCCGGTGGAGTTGCCATATTTCGGAACATAGCTTCATGGATTGTAATAGCGTTGATATTTCGGAAATTAATTTGGAAATGAAAGACGCAAAAGCTGGGGATCTTTGTTTAGTAACTGGAAAGAACAATGGCATCTTCAAATTCATACTCGGGTGTGCGTGCATCTATTCGGGCACAGATTCCATAGCATCGCTAAAATTACGAGTTTGATCTTACTACTCCAATTATGATTGTCAGAGACTTAAATGTTAATGTCTCACAAGAACGTTCATTGCCCAGCTTCATGCTGAGCGGGTTCAATTTGTCATACAACAAAACTTCTTCAACAACTTGAAATTGTTGTTGTTGACGGCGGACTGTCCGGGTTCGAATCCCGGCCAGGGCAAATCTTTTCTCCTCAATATAAAAATAATTATAATTAATAAAATTAAATTGTAACACAATATTTATTTACATAATTATAAAATAATTATTAGTTTACTTGATTTTTCCTGAATGCATAAATAATAATATTTTACATACAAAATAATACCCGTTACGTAAACGTATTCACGGACACCACACGGCCTTGTCCATGACACAGCCACACTCTATTCCTTTTCTTTTTCTACGGCATCGTGTTATATTCGTAGTGGATAAAGGGTTAAGTCAAGTATTGGCTTAAAAAGGAGTTACTGGTTACCTTATAATTCCTTTTTTAGCCCAAAACCACCGGAATGACACGCTGCTACTTCCCTCCATACAGCTAGTTCTCTCTGGACAAAGTTCGACTTAGCCACTTATTCGCCGGTGCTGTAGAGATTACAATGGTTATTAATATATTTTATACGTTATAGTATTTCAAACAGTATAAAAATCGGTTGAGGAAATTCAGATAAATAAAGTAAAAGTAATAAAAGCAATCATTAGATCTGCTATCGCTGGATCCAAGATCCTTCGCAAGTAGAAGGGGAACACACCCTGTGGCCCCTACCGGTGGCTAGGTCAGATCCTCGACATAAAAGACATCCTTGTCCATTCTAGGAGACGTGGGAACGCTCCACCCGGAGTCACTCCATCGGTTTACATCGTCTTCGACAACGCTAGGTCCGTGTACATTTACAGCCTCTATAGAACCTCCTTAACCTCCTGATAAATGTTAATGGTGGTTCGTTTAACTTATATTCTACGGCAGTATTTTTATGCAATCATAATACTAACCTCTGTCATCAAAAACAGATAATTGTTCTATAAAATATGAATAAGATAATTTCATGGAAGGTACCAGAAGATTCCAAATATTTAAATTATAAAATTGTTGATACTGCATGTCTCATAGTTTTTATTATGACAAAATAATATCAAATTGATAATATATATGTAACATATAATAAAAATATGTACAATTTAAAACATATCAGGATCAGTAGGGTTTGATTTTTGATCACGTATATTACAGGTTGTAAAATTTTGGATAGGTTGGATAAACGGATGAAAGGTTTAAAAATGGAAAAAAAAGATTGATTTCTCTGAATATGATGCACTAAAAGGTAATAATCCAAGATGAACCGATGACAAGCTATAATTACATCATATTGAACAACTGACTACGCTGTTGACTAGTCGCCGTCAGTTGCATATGATATGAAAGCAAAAGAAGTGTAAAGAAATATAGCGTCATTTAGCGATAAACTATTTGTAAGGTGTCTTTATTCTCTGCTAAATTCTGTTAATTTCAGTAGTAAAGTTGTATCCCCCTTTGATTCTAGGCGAGATGTCCTAATTGGGACTGCATCGGGAGCCGCGTGGGCAAATGATAGCCACCGGCTGCTCCAGGTAATTGCCGTACAATTATTTGGGGAGGGGCTCGACAAACTGATAATTTACCTCACCAATAGTACCCCATTTCATTCATACCATGGTTTAGACATGTATCATATATAAATATACTTTTTCCCATGGCAAAGACAATTTTCTCCAACTTACCAATTATAGGAGAGTGAATGCCTAGGCATTAGAGTAGGCGCGTCATCAGTAGTAGCTTAATGGTGTATTTACAGGTTTGCTAGGATATTAGATATTAGCTATAACCCAGATTTTTTTAAATCATCGATTGTACTTACAGTAGATTTAGAATAATTGTAAATATATGCTTCATACTTATTATATAAACATATATATATATATATATTTTTTTTTTCTCTTTCCCCCCATGGTAACCCCATGGAGGGACCGTTTATTAATATTAGGACATGCTCTATGTTTAAATAAGCATATTCCATGTCATACTTACTGATACGCTTTGACAGAATAGTAATTTACTTGTAGTCAGTTTAGAAATTAAATCTGCCTTTAAAAGCGCCTGGTGGCCTGCTATACTGTGTAATTAGAAGAAGTATAACTGTCCAGTAAATTTTTATTGAATTATACAAAATTATTTTCATAGCTGACATTTAACAATACTGACTAACTACTGTTGTGTGGACAAAAAAAAACAAAAAAACTAATAGGGACACCTTAAGGATCATACTTGTCTCCTATCTTGTGGAACGTGTTGATGAACACTATTTTTGATACTGACTTACCAAACTCAGCGACAATTTTAGCATATGCTGACGATGTTCTACTACTTGTTAGACGACGCCAGTTAGATGAATTACAGGCAATGACAAACTTAGCACTGATACGACTTTCACAGTGGGCTAGACGGAACAAATTGCAATTCACCTCTGATAAGACTAAATATATCATATTTACTCGAAGAAGGAATCCACCTCAATTGAACATAAAACTCAACAAGACACTACTGATTAAACATGATACACTCCAATACCTTGGCGTACTTTTTGATCGAAAACTCAAAATATATAAGAAACCACTACAGACTATAAATCGAATGTAAATTGCTCCAAGAGTTACTTGGGGTTTGAATCTAATATTTTAAGAATTATATATGAAGCAGCTTTACTCCCCAAAATAATTTATGTAGTTTATGTATGGCATATAGGTATAAAACGTAAAATAAATGTAAAATAAAAGTCCAAAGGCTTCAGAGATTGATCGCAAATTAAAATTTGCAAAGGATTTAGAACACTTTCGTTTCAGGCAGCAACTATTCTTGCTGGTACAGTTACACTTAATAGATACAAATAGAAAAAGCTGTTTCATTATTTAATTTTAAAAAAATGTCGAAAAATATATTAAATCTGACCTACATCGAAGCAGAAAATGAAACCGACTGTTGTAATTGGTTACATTGAGCTCCCTATTCACTCATAAACTCATAGACCAATACTCCTATCACTAACTGTACTCACATATACACAGGCGGAAGCAAAAATGACGACATCGTGGGATGTGCATGGTTTGGAGGAAATAAATCTGGCTTAATTATCGAAATATATGTTTTGGTTCTTAGAATATAATATAAATAAGAAATATAATTTCTATAACATTCATGATAAGTAGAAATCAGTTATTAGTTCATATAATACCACTAACAGTCATGAATCATTCTGAAGTAAAACCCTCATTATCCGGAGGTAAACTAGTTCCCCATTCGGGTCTGCTTCAAGGGCTTAATGGCGCAAGTTGAAATGAAGAGATCTACGGATAGGGACTTAAAATGTTAGCAGTTTAAATACAGTTGGTGGGATAAAATCTGTCTCAATTGAGATATCGTAGCACTACAAGAGTGGTTTTCTGGCCATGGATGGGTTGGATAACGGAAGAGGTACACTATTTGGTATGGAGGAAACGGTAACCACTGTTAAGGCACTGGGTTTCTGACTAAAGTGGCTTTCTGGGTTAAAGAGCATGCAGTTTTCTAGTGAAGGAATATCGGTGGCTCTCTTTCAAGGGCATTAGTTTAAAACCGAGTTGATAGATGTATATTCTCCTACCGAAGACAGTGATGATGATATTAAATGCGAATTTCACGATAAACTAAAGTGGGCTTATGTCTTATCCTTTTTTTTTTTTTTAATTATTTTATTGAATTGTACAACTGTAGTATATACAACTCGTACAAGTTATATATGAATAAATAAATACATGACAGGGCATGTAGAGGCACTACCCACTGGCAGCACTCTAATAACATTTCTGTAATAGAAGGTCCCGAGGCCATCTTCTCTTCAGACGCCTAGGAGTATTGTCCAGGATGGAATTGGATGCAAGGATGGAAACTAGTGGGGTTGGAAGGGCCTGGATTTTATTATGGTATGATAGGTATCAGGAATGGGCTAAATCGGTAACATATGGAAACTTTAAGGTCATTATGAGCTTTAGGATTTTGCGAAGGATTTTGGATTGCAAGGATTGAATAAGAGAGGAATTCGATGGTTTGGTGGAGCCCCATAGTTCAATTCCGTAAGTCCACATAGGTCTTATAACAGTCACATAAATAAGTCTTTTGTAATTGATCTGAAGCTTTGAGCGTTTGTCTAGTATGTGTTGAAGTAGTCGGGAGCCTCTAGCAGTTTATTGTCTTTTCAGTCTTGTGTGAGGGTTCCAAGTAAGACGTTTGTCTAAGTTGAGTCCTAGGTAGCGAACAGTTCAACAGGGATAAGTGGAGTACTATTAAAGGATGCAGTAGGACAGGAAATCATGGGTTTTCGGCGAAGAGTAAAGGTAATTTGATGGTACTTGTTGGAATTGATTTTAATTCTCCAATTCCGACACCATTCTTCGAGGCTTGATAAATGCGATTGAAGGGATTGGGATGCAATATATTGGTCGTTATCAACTGATAACACACATGTATCATCAGCATACGTGGAGATGAAGGTGTTAGGATGGGTTGGAATGTCAGCTTTATATACTGTGTAGAGGATAGGACCGAGGATCGCTAATCCTAATAATCGAAAAGATTACATTTCAACATAGATATATTCACAAGGACAAGTGGACATCACCGGATTCACAAACCCGTGATCAAATTGAACATGTGTTGGTAAAAACAAGATAAAATAAAAATAAAATTAACGTGAGACAGAATGTGTGTCATATCAAGAATTAGTTTTACAACTTTGACAAAAGCTAGTAATAAAAGAAGGAATGGAAAACCTTTTTCATTCCGAAAATTTTGATTTATCTAAAATGAAGATTATGCCCAAAAACGAGTATATGTAAGCCTATATTTCTGTTCTATTAATATAAATATATATTAATAAGTTTCATTAAAGTGGTGTATATTATTTAAAAGGAAACTTACACTTCTAGATTCCAAATTACTTCTTAATTTTTTAATTTCTTACTTTTTTGCAATGAAAAATCCAATACATATATGTTGAAAAAAAAATGTAAACATGGAATGTCTACGATATTCTCACCAGGGAAAGTAATTGATTGTTTAATTAATTAATTATAATTATGATTTAATAAATATTGTGTAGAAATGTACAAGTTTAAATTAAAAAACAATAATAACTTTGCTGTTAAAATGCGGGGTTTATTTTAGGTACATTGCTTTCCATGTGTGTTGTGGGTTAGTAGAGTTAGTAGCCTTTGATGTGCTGCAATATCTTAAATCTTGCAATATCTAAACATTACGATGGCTGCAATATCTTTTTTGAATTCAAATAATTTTTAAAACAACAGTATTATTATTCTGAGAAAAACATTGAGTTTTTTCCTCGCCTCCAGGCAGGCAGAGTATCACCAAAATATATTAATTCACATGTCGTATGCCTAAAGATGAAAGACCCTCGTGAAACCTGGACAGAATAGTTACTACCATAGCATGGGAGGCTTCATGGTTTTGTTCAAAATATGTGTTTATTATAGCATAGATAATTTATACGAATGTAATCTAAATTTTATGTTCTTATTTATGATTTAGTGCCTGCATTCAAACTCATCATTTTTTTTTACACTTGTATTAAAATAATACAACAAGTAAATGGCAGGGATGATACATAATGGCATGGATAAAGACAAATAGAGAAACTACTTGGTACAGTGGGAATACTCAAATAACAAATTCAACTTAGAAACACACGAGGCAATCTTCTTTTGAGACGCCTCGAAGGATTATCAGGAATTGAAGAATTGAATTGAAGGGTTGAAACCAGTGGGTTTGAGCGGGAATACAGTGTTTCATGAAAAGGATGGTATCGAGTTGGTATTGAGCTCAGTAAAGATGACTTTATTCATAACAAAGTAAGGGGCATAAAGGATTTTAGGAAGGGTTGTATGGATTGGGTTAGAGAGGAATTCGATGGCATAGTGATCTACTTCGTAAGTCCAAATAGTTCTTTTGTATTTGAGTCTTTTGTAAATGATTGGGAACTTTGAGCGTTTGTCTAGTAAGTATTGCAGTATCCTGAAACGGCAATTTAAAATTTCCTAAAACAGTATGGTGAATCAATATTTTCATTAAAGTCATCTACTGCGAGCTTTGATCAGAAAAGTGCTCCTTATCTATAGATCACACGAGTATGACCGCCTAACGTTTGACTATATGATTCCCAGAGGTACTTTACCTGATGTACTTTCACTAGCTTTCATAAATAAAGAAATAGAAGAGATATTGTGATAGTTCGTGGAGGGCATTAAATCGCGCTTTCACGATCAATAAAGAAGCCGACAAAAAAGCGAGCAGAAGAGATATGTCATGGAAGTATTGGCCAACCGGTTGCATTTCCTTTTCCATCTCCGATGCTTCACTGACAAGGCTGCCTTAAAAGCAAAGGGAGCAGAGGATGGCGAAACTGCAAATGTCAGAGCTGGCTGGGATCGTTATCCTATAGCGAGGAGTCAATTTATCCGGATCACTCGAGGAAGTGATAGTGTTTATTGCTGGGCCCTTAGTTTTGTACAGCTGTAACCTCAATGTTACCTTCTATCTTTCATGTTATAGTTATATCATATGCTGAATTTCTTCTAATATTAGGTGGATAGATTTCATAATGTTTGTTTGTTTCGTTTAACGTCACTTTATGCTGCTATGGCTCTTCGGAAGATGCTTAAGTGGGAATCGTAAGTTTTGCCTATCCATGTTTAATTAGGATAGAGATCTTTGACGTGTACCTGACATCTGACAGACTCGGGATGTCCATTTTACATCCGTTCCGAAGGTCGGTATAAGTAAGGATATGTTACTCCCTTAAAAAAATCCTTGGGCCACCTCCCGGGCTGCGAACCCCAATCATGGGCATAGTAGGTTGTTATGCTAAATACTAGACCATAGGCGACCCCGGATTTCAGGATGAATGCAGATTAAAGGTGATTTATATTTTTTATACATTATCTAAAAGCTCAGTATTTATTTAACATATACACATTGTGATTTGTGATTGTTTGTTTTATAAACATGTACTGATATTTAATATAGTAATTCATTAATTCTGACAATCACAATCCATTAAAATTATATTATTTATATGTCTAAAAAATGCCCGGTGTTTTGTATGTCTTGTAATATTAAAATGATATTGTTGGGATAGAATTTAGATTAAATGTTAGTTATACCTTATTTTACAGCTCAAAAATAGAAATTTGTGATTTTTTATTTATACAGGTATAATGTGATCTAGTAATTTCTGAAAGTTCATTGATACTATAAGTCACATCCTTTTAAATACCGTTGTTGATTATAGGAATATTTTCGAGATTTTCATTATACCAAGAAAGCTTTATGCCATAGAGTATATTATTTCGAAATAGCTATAGAATGGATGAATACATAATATAAATATTACGCCAGGAGGTGGATGACGGCTGCCCAAAACAGAGACAACTGGAGGAAGCTAGTAGAGAAATAAATATTACGAATTAATCTGCTTATTCCATTTGTATTCGGTATTCGATGTGATCTCAAGCATTAGGATTCATCTGATAACTAAACAGTATCAATACAAGATTAAAACATATGATTTCATTGTATACTTTGTCCCCAAATATTAGTAAATCAGCTGCCATTTGTTTATTAATAAGTAAATTTAAGTTGATAAGTTTGTGAACAACTTAGGTCAAGAACTGAAAGGGATTGGAAACTGAAACTACGAGATAAGTATATCCCAGACTGCTTCCACTTTTTACACTGATTTTACACTTTTCGTTTAAAGTGAAATTCAAAAAATGTTGGTGATACTAGTCTATCTGTTTCATGAAGAGAAATAGTTCTGTGGTGTTTTAGTTACTCCCTGTTTACCTAACAGCGGACCGACCCCACTTTACAAAATTTAACAGTGTTGATTTAATTTTACGAATCTTTGTTCAAATTCTAAAAGTGTAATTTAAATGTAATCTGTACTTAAGTTTACATATTTTTTTCAGTATTTTATAGTGAAAGCGGAAAATCAATTATATCATTATTACAGCATTTTAATTTGAGCTTTAATTTACTGGCTCTATCCAGCAATGATAAAATATATATAATATAATTGACTTAATAAGCCAAATTCAATTTTTTATGACCAATATTTATTATTCTAACTAAATAGGTAAAATAAAATACGACACAATGATATACAAAAATTGTATATAATAGATAGAAAAAATAATAATTAAAAATAAATAAATAATAAGCCCTTAAATCGTGATTATTTTGGGAAAATAGCTGTATCTATAATGAGGATAGGTCTTGTCCATAGATTTAAATTTCATGGCCAATTCTTACTGAACGAATTTCGCTGCATTATTATGTCTCAGTTAAGTATTATTAAATTATTATTATTATTACATAATAATTTTTATGATTGGCGGTTGTAGAAAAATTGACAACGGGGAAAAATATATGAAGTAACAGACACAGTGTTGCTATGTTAACCAAACCTGATGACAGGTTTTTTTTTTTCAACACTAATCTATTGTACTTAAGGTAGTAGATTCTCTGCTTAACCATAGCCCCACAAGTGGGCTATCTACACAGATAGCCAAAGATTCGAGCGGGCCCTTGAGTGCTAAGGACAGGTAGCTCTGAATAGTCAATATTACTCAGAGCACTTAAGTTCCATCTGATACCTCCGATAGCTACATTTATGCAGCCACTTTGAGACAGATATCCCTCCTGGATTAAATCAATTTTTCATTAAAAGCTCAAGAAGGATTACAGATAACATCATAATGTTTTTATAAGCATTAAAAAATCAATTAATTATTATAATTATAATAATAATGGATTCAACACTTTATCAACGTAGCCATTGGATTCGTCACATAATTTAAATATACAATGTAGTTTAAAGTCCAATATGGAGCTGGGTATCTCAGTGATAGGCCGCTAAGGTCCCAGTTTCAAATATGGCTGTGACTGATAAATCCCTAGCGATGGGGAAAACTGGTGGTTGAGCGCGATCAAGAACAAATCACCTCTCTGCACATCCCTTGTCCAAGAAACAGTAAAATTTGTATCATGTACTGAACCCAAAACCTTTCCTAGGTTGTAGTGGTACAGATTTATCTTTTAATTCTCATATAAAAATGGTTTACATGTTTGAGAATTCAATATAATTATGTGAAAAATAATCAAAATAAAATAAAATAATGATACATTATTTTAAAATAAATTATACAATTAACAATTACAGCTCTGAAAAACTGAAAATTAGAGTATGTTGATTCTTCTACGTTAGGAAACCATTTATAGATGGACAAGGACACTATAATTTTTTTTTTTATCATTAAGCCTGTAAAAGGAATAACCATATCAATATTTTAGATTGTCGCCTATTAAGTAAGATATAATCGGATGATTGCTTTATAGAAGTAATTAAAGAGTATAAAAATAATATAATAATACATTATCCTATAATAAATGAATATTGCCTAAGCATTTGAGCAGTATCACACCTCACGGATGAACCCCTTAGTGTAGTTTTATATTAAGTTATTACCCCGGGGCAATGGCGGTGAATGTGTAATATTTTTTGGTTGGGTGGAGAACAACATGTAAGAAGAAATTTGAAGAAAACAAAACAGTCAGGACACTGATTTAAAAAGTTCAATTTTAGTTACGACTGTTCAATTAGGTTGGGGAAATCACATGGAGGAGGTAAATCCGCCATTTTGTAATATCCCAGTGTCTATACATTTTCAATCCCAATAGTCTTAATTTTTTTATTTAATTTGATTTCTCACAATGCTTAAAAACATTGTGTATTACATCGTTATACATGACATAAGAACAGAAAGTATTATATCTTTTAAAACGATAAACTGTTTAAAAAGTTATGATTAAGAAATTTTATAGAGGGAGTAAGAAATATACAGAAGTCCTCAATCAAGAGTATCAAATTTTGACAGATGAGGTCGCGACTCTGTCGAGCACGTTCATATAGTTTTGAATATTCTATTAACCAACTTAAAATGAAAATAATAATTAGATATGGATCGCAACACATAATTATATAATTTTTTTAATATTCGGTAAATTGAAAAGAATCAAATCGCAATTGAAGAACTAAGCTTTTCCCCTTGAAAAAATTGTATCATCAAATCCCTTTATCTTTTCTCTGTTACCAAATTAGAAAATATGTTTTTATGGAAGGTTTTACAAGGAATTGTTAGCTCAAAACCAAGTCAAAATACTATCTTTTTGTAACCCATTGATGGATGAGTATTCCAAATTTGAAGTATGGATGTATTCGAAAAGATGCTAAATAAAATCGGAATCAATCTTTCTGCATTCCAAAGGCTAACAATTATCTGCTATTTAATATTAATTTCATACAATATATCATACAACAGTAAGTTTTAATTAACTATAACAATTACTCAATGATCTCTCAAAACCTTCAATAAATAAGTATATAATGAATTATACCTTCTGAAGAAGCCTGTTTAAGCTCTCCTTAGTAAACCCTTTTATCCAGATAAAGCAACCAGGCTGAAGCTGAAAAAAATTAAAACCAATGGAATAAGGTCCTCATGATTAATTTTGCACCACATAATCTTTTTATTGGTGTTGACGTATTTTTCTTATTTGTAAGAAGAAAAATTGGCCGATCATAAGCCTGATCTGACCATAGTGGAAGGGCCATGGAAAGGATTCCCGTAAGGATAATTACCAAAGATGCTTCATGTCGTTTCAAAAAGAAAGCTGTTTGTTGCTGCTTCTCTGTGGAGATAAAATTTTAGGCCTCGGGAGCGACTGTGGTCAGTGGTTAGCAAAACAAACCTTTTTCAAATCCAAGCGTATTCATTCTTAAATTTATTTTAAATAAAAATAAAAAATTCACTTATTCTATCCATTCTAAAGAAATGACAGGCCGCAGACAAATCCAATGGACGGACATAAAACCAAACATAGATTTTATTTGTTACACATCGATTTCATGAAATTCTATCTCTTACACTAAATTATGCTTCAATTTGATATTTTTGGGTTTCTGGAACAAAAGTGGATAATTCTGAAATTTCAAAATTGACTTTAAGTTTAGTCAAGCAATTGTCTAACAAGACACTTAACCGCCTTATTTCTCATGGCTTTAGTCCGGTTCTAAAGAAAATCGATAGAAAACACTATGCATTGCTTGACTAAACAAGCGAATTTTTTTTTTAAATATGGAGTTATCTCCTATTGATCCAGATCGCCTCATGTATGATTTGGATAAAATAAGAGAAGTGTTTGGGACTTGATATTAGTACTAGAAAAAAAGTCTAGAATCTGTGTCATATATTTTAATCTAATAATTGCAATTTTCTCAAAGATGATGAATCAAAAAATTATAGAATAACAACAAAAATATATTTTTACCTTTAAATTGGCTGTTTTCATCAGTCACATTCACTTCTTTTTTATTAATCATCATTATTAAGAATGATGAGGAAGCGATACGTACCTATTTGGGCCTCATGGTACTAATGCTAGAGTAAAGGAGTTGAAGTGGAAATGTTTCTTCGGAAAACACCAATGGACAGTGAAGGCGATGAGAACCAAAGTTGCTAAGTTCTGACAGTGAAGATATTGGATCCTAGATTGAGATAGAATTTTGGAAATTGTAATAGCAAGAAAGGTATACCTGGGAGTCAGTCCAACAAGAACCGTTATAAGATAAGAGCTGTTTTCCAACAAAAAAAAGGATACTTCATTAAAAAATGAATTAAAAGAAAAAAAAGAATGTTTTTGACAGATAAATAAAAATATGCATATCAACCAAATGTGGGTTGATCAGACAGAACAACAACCTTCAAAAGACCTTTGGCACGCCCACTTTGGAACAATGGGTCTTGAATAGTAAATTCTGATTAATTTCACCCTCATTATCATTTTTTCATTTCAGTCTAATTAGCATTACCATGTTGCATGATGTTTAAGAAATATTCTTAGCAATTAGTTCTAACTGAAAAGTATGATAAGGAGATAGTTTAATTTTCGCTAATATATCATGGTCTGTTACTCTAAAATGTTATTGCGAATAGTATTTAGTAGGCAGTATATACATCAAAAATTCCCATTGACTCCCGTACCTGTGACCAACTAGTCCAGAGGATCAACTACGGACGAGGGTCAAATCGTTATTTTCCAGTAAAAAGTTCCACTTTCAATAAAAGGAGTTAGTTTTTTGCTTTTTCAGTGACCATTTTCTTCTCTAAATAATATTTGAACGATATATTAAATTGTATTTAGCTAAATCCTCAGCTCAAGAGAATATTTTTCCGAAATTTGTATAGAAAATTTATAATTATGCCACCCTTTCTGAAACAAAAACGAAAGCTTTATTCAAAACTTGCATACTTATTTCACGTTCAGATGATTCATTCGGCCAATTATTTCAATTAGACGATGAGAACATGTATTTCTGGTTAGGTTCAGACCATTTCGATTAGGTCCAGTTCGATCCGGTTTAATGTATTTTAGATCAGAAGATTAATCTATCTATCTAATAAAAATTAGTGGCTTACAGTTAATTTTGGATACGTTTTACAAAGTTTCTTACTATGTTACGAAGGTTTTTAGTTTTTTGTGAAATAGGTTATTTTTAACTACCAATAGACAATTTTTACAGATTTATTAAAACTCAACAGCGTAGTGGGAGCCTCCATTAAAATTTTTGGATTCATAGGCATAGTGATATACATGTAATAACTCCCTTTTTTTGTCAATGACTTTAGCTGTATATGGACCGCACATAACTCAAGACTTGTGGTGTCTCTTTTTCTTCTTCTTTTCCCAGTACTTCTTCATTTATTCTCTGCTCGTCTTTTATCATTTGTCCTCACTCTCTTCGGTCGAGGCTTAGGCTTGTCTTCTTCATAGGTTGCATTTTCTATCAGTAGCCTGAAGCGGTTCTTATCACATATTATTTCTTCTAACTATTTTAGAATTTTGCTGGCATCTTCCTTCTCTGTTTCTATCCATTCTACTGTTTCCTTTAGTTTGTTCACGTAATTAAAAATCTTCTTTGTAATCCGTGTTTCTTCCATTCTTTATAAATGTCCATACAGTTTTAGCCTTCTCTTCCTCATTATATCTGTGATTTTTTTCTATGTTTCTATACAAATCATTATTTCTCCTTTTAATCCATATATTTTAATTGTTTTTCTCAGGCCATAGAATTTTTCTTAGTATTTTTATCTCTCTTTTTTCGAGTTCTCTTAGTTCACCTTTCTTTTTCAGCGTTAAGCACTCTGATCCATATGTTGGATATCCAAAATTTCTTACTTTAGTAGTTTTGCGTTAATTTGTACGAAGATTCTAACTCCTTTACTCTTTCTCTATTTGTTGTGTTATCCAGTCGGTTGGCTTGGATCCATTCCCCGAGGTATTTAAATTTATCAACTCTTTTAATTTTTCCATATTTGGTTTAAAAAAATAAAATAAAATATTTTATATACCTGTCTGGTGTAATGGATGGTGAACACTTACGACATTGCAGTGGTCTTAAGGTTATTCCAGACAATGATGACGATGCATGCCTTTATTGGGAGGCTTGGCGGCGTTTAGCAGATATGCCACGTGCTGGCATTGAATAAATAAATAAAAAAAATTTTTTTTTCATAAATTTTTCAATAATATGTTCGTGTTCTATATACACGTTTTTTCGTAAGATATTAGTCGTATTTTCAGCCATTTCATTTATTAGATCAAGCATAACACTTTGTAACAACTCGCTGTATACACAGCTATATGTGATTTATATAACTGTATATACATATTAAAAAATAAATATAAAAGTTAATGCTATATTATCAAAAGAACGTTTCTAACTTTATAATTCATTTACTCATGGAAGATAGAGACACCGCAAAGTAGAAAGCTGGAGAAAAGAAAAACGGAGATGGGAGAAAAAGATTGACAGGAGAAGAGTGAGAAGACGGACCCTTAAAGTATTTCAAGTATTCAAGCCTGTTTCCTTTTCTGCCAGTGATTGAATTGCAAATTTGATAAGCCCAGAAGCCACTGAAGCTCCCGGTAAAATGGTCTAAGTGCTTTAGATTTATTTCTTTCAGCCTCTTCCGTGAATGCTTAAAACCTTTTTATAAACATTACTATCACCAGGGAAGAATGTATCCAAGTCCTCCCAGGCTTGATCGTCAGGGGAAGGAAAAACGATTGGTAGCATCAAGATACAGGTCACAGTGAATGAAAAGTCAGATAAGTTGTAAAGTACTGTGCATAATTAATTAATGACTAATTGATTAAGCATACATCAATGACTGAAAATTGAAGTAATTGTTATTAACATTTATAATCATTATATTGGCAAAAAGTAATGCTATTATTAATTAGAATATTTTTGGTTTGTATAACATATAATCATAATAGAATAATGTTACATGAATAGATTTACTACAAAGAAAGCATTCGTGAATTTTTAGGCTGATCTAAGATTTATATCCTTATTAATCATTTTAGTTACTCCTGCACTTGTTTATCATGGAAGACGCTGCTTCAAAATAATCATAAGATTCATTTCTTTGCTTCCTTATTTTTAATAATGTAAATATTTAATGTAAATCACCATGTGTTGAAAGGAATCCATTGCTACTTGGTCCTTATTATTAACTAATTCATGTTGCATGGCCTAAACTGCAAAGCCTATTGTATTAGAATATGTAGAATCCAAATGGTTTTATTTTCCTTGTTCAAATTAATTCACGCATAATTATTTAGAATATTTAAAATTAAAATGTGTTAGTTTAATCATATATACAAGAATTTGAATTGCTCTTTGTCGACGCAATCGGCATTTTTCCCAACACTGGCTTGAAGTGCGCTGGAGCATGGTCAATCATTGTTGATTCCTATTTTATCAGTTTTATTATCGAACTGTCCATCTCATTTCCTTTTTTTCTTTAGCTTTTGCTGCTTCTTCTATGGTAGGACTGATCTTACTCTTCATTCTATGAAGACTTTATCCTCTTTTCTAAGTCCTTCAATCATCATTCTATACCCCTCCGTTTTTTAAAGATTTTATACTCAAATATTCTCATCCAGTTGAATTCTTTCTAAAAGAAACGGTTTTCTGGGACTCCTTGTTTTCTAAATTATAATTTTGTTCTTTTTTTATTTATTATTTTTCCTTCCTTACTATTTTTTATTCAAATGATCATCAGTTTTTAATGACAGCAATTCGAAAATGATACAGCAGTGTTCATAAAAAAGCTGGTTTCATATTACATTGTCTTCTGTGTTGCGGAACAGTATAGTCAGTAAAAACCCCATGAAGTGCTTTTGCATAGAGTTGATTCTTCCACAAGATGTTATTTGATTGAAACCTTAAAATAATTTTTAAAAGCTATGTCAGCTTATGTCCACCGGACTAATCATGAAAACAGATCACCTCTGAGAAGTGTGGATAAGTGATATGTATAAATATACGTAGGTACTACTTGTGCATGTTAGAGGTTGGGGTAGTCCCCAAGTCCCGTTACGTGACACCACGTCAACACGTTATTTCTACGCCACGAATTTATAGTATATTTAACCTAGCCAATATGTTCTCATTATGTTAAATTTATATTAGAATCTGGCATATTCTGTTAATGAAGGCAATAGACTTCTCAAATAACAGGACATTATCCAAGTTGAAAATATTCATTTTGCACTATCCATTGCTGGCTATGTTAGTCATTCTCAAAAAATATCTTTGTTTTATAGATGTACCTATTTAAATCAATTTTTTTCTATCCGTTGCGATTTTATAGATTATAAAAGTATAAGATCGTGACGTAGAAATGTGTATCGTAACGTCACTTAACGGGATTTTAACAGTCCCTTATCTGCAAACCTGTGGAATAAGTACCGAACTAGTTATTGTTCGGGAAAAATTCTCTCGATCAGCCAACGCGAACCTTTCCAAAAGGCGTTTTGAAACTTTTTCCGGTAGATATCCATAACAGGCTTCACCGGAATTGGTGGACACCTGCACCCGAAGGACGTTAAGTTGAGAATGGAAGAGATGAATGAGGTATATTTAAAGACTAGGGAAGCCTTGGAACGCCCACTTGGCTACGCGCTCATTGAGTAGGTCCCATTCACTGGCCCACGCCCCGCCTTCCATTGAGCACTCCGCTCCGGTGTGGGCAGCTCTAGCCCAAATCCACCGCCAAGTACACATGTATCGCTTTTAAGGCGAACAATTCTACATGCCACGGAGGCGGTACTACATCTAGATCCGACCTTTAGTGTAGTCGTAGAGGATCAGAAATCCTCCTGTGTTATCGGAAGGAATGGGGTGACAGATAAAATACATAGAAAAGTACTCTTCCTTGTATTATTGATTAGGCGGCATGTTTCAGACAAAGGGACGCAGTATTCGGGAGAGATAGGGGTTATCGACGGATATAAGTTAGCTTCAAGAGTTACTGACCCATAATATCCACTTTTACAAGTCTTAACTGATATTTTATATCTTTTAGAACAATTTATTAATTTTGTCACATCTTTCTACTGTCTAAGTGGTATAAGTGACTAGCGTCTACAGATTCAGTCGTAGCTGAAATAAAACATTTATAACCATATATTCATCAGGCAGAATGAACCCAACCTAGTATGATAGAAAGATAAAGATTTTTTATAATTTATTTTATTTTTTATTAATTGTTATAATTTTTAAATATTTTTATTTGAAAAGAAAATATATATCCAGGACCGGGAATCGAAACCGGGTCACCCACGTCTCTAGCGTGGTGCTCTGCCAACTGAGCTAACCAGGCTCGCATCTCGGTCAGGCACATCCTTTCTTTTCACTGATCCCATATCCCCGTGTTTTCGCAATTTGCGATTTACAAAAGGGGAAGAATGTTCAATGAGCATTACTTTAATTAGGATCTTGTTGACTTACGTCATTATATACGTCATTAATATGAGAATTATTATTATTCCACCTCAATAAACCCTCACAATCGCTAAAAATATATAAACGTTTCATATTATCTCATATTTTTCTTCACTTTTTCGATTTATGAATTATAGGAATAATAGTGATTTATAAATGTTTATTCTAGTTTCTTGAACTTGAATAAAATAAAATAAATTGAAGTTGAAAAAAAATATTGTATTACATATCATATGGATTTGGAGTGATGAAAAGGGGTGATTGTTAATTGGAGGAACATTTTGTGTATTACGTGTTATTAACACCTTCAGTAATAGGTGTTATCTTGCTAAGAAGCAATAAGAAGTCACAATCACCCATCTCATAGGTAAACAAATAATAAGATATTTATACCAATATAATAATGAAATATTTTATAATAAATAAATACAAAATGAGAGAGCAGATAAATTACGACCCCAATATAAATCAAAAGTAGTAATTGTTTCGTACCGTACGTTTTAAGAAAATCTGTCCTTATAATCTTACGATGTTTTGCTATGGCATCGGACTCAAAATTGGCAAGATGCGTACAACGAAAATTGAAGAGGATATTGTAACGCTTACCGAAAACTATAAAATGAAAATTAACAATCGATTGATAAAAAATGTGTTAATTAATTGTAGTAGCAAGGAAGTAAACAAAAGAATAGAGAGATATAAGAAAGATTATTTCATAACCAGTTTGATATATAAATTGTTAGCTTTCTAATTTAGTACGAAAACAGTTCAATATAGATATTCCTAAGAGCTATTTTTAGAGTTTATTAGAATCTAAAAACAATAAATGAATTATACGAATGTAATTTTTATAATTTTTTGTTAATTGTTTTAATTTCTCAATCTTTTTTCAAAATAAAATCTTTTCTCTTCAAAATGAAATATATGAATATAAATATTTCTTTAAGATATATCATTACGATGCCAGAATGTTCATGAATAAATTAGTCCTATACTTGATTTATTGCCACAAACAAAAACGCTATGCAAGGTTGTTATTGTGGCACTCATTAAGACAGAACGTCACCCACATAGGATCGTGAGAGTCACCCACATTGTGTGTTGTGTTGCCCTCTTGCGAAAGGCATCAGCCTAGTTTCGAGTTGTCTGGTCACTGAGGCATTTCCTGTTTTCCAATTTGTATTTTTTTTAAAAGATATGATTGGGGTTATGAAATGAATAGATTTATTACACCATTGACACAAAAAGAGGTCTAATTGCTTTAGGGAACTTTTCCACAGTCTTTTTAAATATGCGTTTAATCTTGTATTATATTTGATATAGATTTAATTCATCTTAAGATTTTGAGACAATGATTACTATAAATCCCTCCACTATATAAAAAAAATTGTTCTGTAAATTTTTCTCCAAAACCGAATATATTTAATTTTGATTTTAAACAATTAAAAAACTAATAGTGAAACATAAAAAAACTTTAAAAAATTAAAATCGTCACCATCTCAAGCAATCGACACTCAGTTTCTAGGAGCTATTCAACCATACGGGTTTGTTGCAGGTATTCCAGAAAATGGGTACCAAAAGACTCAAGGACCATGTCTCAGTACTTGTGGGTTAATCAGTGCTGTTTCTACAATGAGATGTGCTTCACACTTACGTATAAATAATGGTAATTTATAATTTAAATATTCTATCTACTATACAAACACGTTTTTAGTGATGCCTGTGTAATATTTTAATTTTACATCTAAAGTGAAACAATAAAAATAGGTCGTAAAACATTAAGTTTACTAGATAATGAAGTAAAATGATGATGCACAATGATGCCAAGTCGAGATTTCCGAGGAAGAAGAAATACACTGAAGAAGAAAGAGATTATGTGGAAAATTAAAGAAAGATGGATGTATTCTAGTTTTTTACCATCTCAGCTGAGTGAAGGATAATAAATAGTTATTGAGCTCTATTGACGTTAAAATATATCTCATCTGTGTGATAGAAACTGAAAAGAAAGATGTATGAGAAGATAGTTTTATTATATATCTTTAAATATTGAGAAACTGTGAGAGAAGTAGGGATAACTATATAGGAATAGCATTGGCACCAAGTCTTTGAGATTGTTTTAGGCAAGAGTAAAAGGTTTCAGACAAATGTTAGAAAAAGCATGTTGTTTTTTTTCTAAGTTAGTTAGTTGTTTATTTAACGTCACTTTATGCTGCTATGGCTAATCGGACGATGCTACAGTGGGAGCTCTAAAATTTGCCTATCCAGGTTTAATCAGGATAGGGATTTTTAACGAGTACCTGACATCGTACAGGCTCGGGACCCCCGTTTAACGTCCCTTCCGATGGACGGCGTAACTAAGGATTTTTTACTCCCTTAAAAAAATCCTAGGGCCACCAGCCGGGCTACGAACCCGCGATCTTGGGCTTAGTAGTTTGTTACGCTTTTTTTTCTAAGTTTTTCAGTGTCATTTCTTTATATATCTCAACGGGGTTTATAACTTTAAATACAACTATGTTGTAAAACTACGGGAATTTGTGAAAATTATATCATCTTCACAGAATTGGGCAAAGAGTGCGATGTCAAAAAGGGTTTGATGCAGGGAACAGCCAAACTGCCTCTTCTGATTAAATTTTGCGCTATTGGTGGCTTAAACCAATAGGAACTATCTATATTATGCTAGATTCAGGGGAATCGACGTATAATTGGTCGAAACGTTGGCTTTTATATGCGGATGATATTTTTACTAACTCTAGGTCACTTTCTGTTTTAACCCGAGATTCGCTTTCGCAGATTAGGATGAGGAACTCGAAAGGACAGCAATGCAAACTGGTCTAAGGAAAAATCAAAGGAAAATTCTAAATATGAATTAGAGATTGAAGAGAAAGAGCAACACAGTCAACGCTGTTTTCGTATAGTTAGAGATTTTAATTAAAGCAAACCGAATTATAAGTCTGAATTATAACAGGCAATAAGTATTTCTAGGTACTATAGAAAAGATGAAAATAATAGTACTGAAATGGGATGCAAGGCAGACATTTTTGGTTTGATGGTGCATCATTCATTATTATTATATTCATAGACATGAAGTTAAGCAGTAAATACATAAAATAATTAATCAATGTATTGCAAACCGTCTGAAGTTAACGACGACATATCATTAAACGAAAAAACAACAACATTGTATTTAGCTCCTTGAGAAATAGAAAACTGTTATCTAACAATAAGACAGCGGTTTTATTGTATGTTAATGTTAGCTGACTTGGCTGGGATTATTTCTCCCTCCCTTCCTACGCTTTAGCATTTCGACATTTAGGCATTTATTTCCCTTTAAGTTATGTGTATATCGCCTTAATAATTTACCAATCTATGGCGTTTTGTCTCTAGCACTGGCACAACCTGACGATAAAATAAATAAATAAATAGATACATATATACACATAATAAATCCGGGCCTAATCCAAAGTTATGGATGCATACTACGCGAATTTGTATTTGTATTACATTAAATGCGGATGATATTCTTATCCCCTCCCGCTCATTGTATCCTTTACGGAATCGATGGAAGAATTCGACAACAATACAAACTGGCCTAAGGATAAATCAAAAGAAAATTTGAGTCTTTACAGAATCCATTAATCCACTAGTTGATCTACTTTTACTACCAGGATACTACTTTTACTACCACGATTTACTACTTTTATCAGTTAGTCACTATGAATTCGTGAGTTAAAAGTTATGATTAAAACCTTTTTTGGTATGTAGATTTTTCCACTGACTTTTCAAAATTTCCCTCCAGCATGTTTTGAAGAAATTTTACCAACTGTAGTTTAACCCAAACAAACCAAACCCTAAAATGAAATGAAACCAAAAGAAACACTAAAACCACGATGATGATATCACCACACTGATCGAGTACCTGCATAAAAAAAATCTATCCATCTCTATCTCCCTCCCTCACGACAAACGATTGAAAAAAATAACAACATATAGATGAAGTCCACACTCCTATTTACTATACATATTTCTAGCAATAATTTTCCAGATCATTTAATGTCTTTCCGATATTAAATTGTCGAGTATTTAAGTAATTTGGAGTATTGGAGCCACGAGGCTCCAATACTCCAAAAAGAGGACACGCCCACGAATCCTGCCGAGACAGGCCCCGTGGGTGTGGAAGATGTGCCAGAGACCTGTCCTGAAGAATTAGCATCCAGGTTACGCAAAGCACCGGAAGTTGTGAAAGGATATAATTACACCTGAGGAGGTCCTTATGGTAAACCTTGAGCCGGATCAAGAGCAGCAACTATAAATTGCACTTCTGGACTAAATGTATCTCGCTGCTTGCAAGAAGAATTGACGAATCCTTCTTTAAGGAACAAAATATAAAGTGATTCAGTTTAAAAAATAAGATAAAAATTTTAGTTCCTGCGTTTTTCAATGAGTTCATTGAAGAACTGAAATACTATTTAGTAAAAAAGTAAAAACTGGTTCTCGCTAATGTTATTTTTTTTCTTGGAATCGCAATGTCTCTGGACTAAGAAAGGTTAATAGTGCTCCAATCAATCTTTCATCAAGGAAATTGAACTTGTTCGGCTGTACTTGATTATTACTTTGACTGAAAACATTTGCAGACATTTAAAGAGATTCAAGTAAGAGAGAGGAGAGATGACATATAGGATTCATTATGGAGATTTAAAAAAAAGAATGTATTTTTTGAAATTTACAACTATATTATTACAATACCACGTGTAAATTTAATGACAGGAATGATATATAACTTCATGGATAAAAGCAAGAAGTGAAAATACCCTGTGTTATTACTAAAATACCAAATTAAACTTAGAAGGTCACGAGGCCATTTTCTTTAGGGAGAAATTAGAAATTTGTATTAATAATTGCTACTTCGTATTAATAATGTTTATTATGGAATTCCTCATTGGCCTCTTATAATTGAGACCAAACCCTAAAGTATCTCCAAAATCTAGATATAAATAAAAAAAAAACCAAACATTTTTTATATATATTTAGTCTTGATTAACCTAAAAATAAAATTGTGTACACCATTTGCCTTCCTCGGAATTTTACTATACGGAACAACTGTCCCCTTAGTTCTGCTCCTCTCATTTTTGCGAACCTGATTATAAGTACATCTTATGGGGGTGTGGCCCCTTGCGGAATAACATATTTTTCTTTTCTTTTTTCCCAAAAATTATTCAAAACAAAATTAACAAATAAAACGCTAAATAGTTAATATTTTTTCCCGGGCAAGAGCACTTGTTATATATGTAAGTTTGAATATTCACGCCAAACTTAACAGACGTGAAGATAACCTTCAGGGACAGATGTGAATAAGGTTATAATAGATATTGCTTATTGAGAGACTCGCTCGAGTGAACATTGGTTAAATTTATATTATGTGTGTTATTACGGAATAACGACCATTGTGTTGATTCAGCTTTGTAATTAAAGATACCTGGAGTTATTTAGTTATTTATAAGTTTGTAAATATGTTTTTTTAATTACAGTTCTTCACTGCATCCACAAGTGTTTTATTCCAATCACCTTCCTTGTCAAGTCGTTGAATTCACGACTTACATATATTAATTTAAAAAATATGTATTTTCATGTCTCTTCATAAAAATATTTTTGTTTACATTATGAATGTTTAAGTGGGATTAGTGTTACTTTAGTCATATAAGTTCTGAGAATGGTGTTATTATTCTCTAAATCGCTATGATAAAATATATGATGAATGATATAAAATTCTATATTCTTGCAAAAATTAATCTATTTCATAAACAAAATTAGATTAAATGTTTTTTAAAAATTTATTGTGATTGTTTAAATATTTCTATTTTGAAGTGAAAAGATTTGTCCTGGCCGTGATTTGAACCCGGGTCCTCCGCATCTATAGCGTGGTACTCTACCAACTAAACTACCAGGGCTCGTAACCAGGCCAGACTAGTTGGTTGAGTACCGCGCTGGAGATGCGGAGGACCGAATCCCGGCCAGGACAAATCTTTTCTCTTCAAAATAAAAATATTTAAATAATCACAATGAAATAAAATAAAAAATATATATGTATTTATATATATTAGGGTGTCCCTTATATGGCAAAAAAAATTTTTTTTTAGAATTTCGAAACGCATACCCTCTACTTTTTTTATAAATGCTAAAATGTACTTAAATATGAAATTTCATATTTGTAGCATGATTGCAACCCGTGCCGACCGAGCTCTAAAGTTTAATAAAAAATGGTGTTTTGGCCTGACATTTTGGTTAGATCCAAAACTAATTAAAATGCAACAAATAAAGTAAATATGAGTAAGAATAAAATAAGATCAACATAAACTTTTATTTAAATACAAATTATAATAATAATTAATTAGGGTAACTTCTCTTTAGTGTAGTTTTTTTACAGTCTGGGTACAGATTTCTATGTTCCTGAACAAAACGCAACAAAAACTGTTTTTGCTCTTCTTCAGCCGTGATAAGTCCATTAAAATCTTGCATTAATTTAACAGCTCTTTCAAACGACTTATTCGTCTTCTAGCTTCCAAAAAAGTAGGATTGTCACCCCAAGAAGATACATCCTCCCGAAGAAAACTGTCGTGGATCTGCAGTCGAGCCACTGTGCATTCAAGCCAAGGTTTAGTATACAAGGTGACGATAAATAAGCAAACATCTTGTAGAGCATTTTTGTCCTTTGCAGTAATTTTAAGTTGCGATTGAAGCAAACATATTTTTATAGAATAGATCGCTTTCGCCATCCATCGCGCTTGATGCAAAGCTCCAGGGGGCCTGAGTTTTAGTTTATTCTCTGTATCTCCTCCTAAGAACACAAAGCATAGTTCCACCAATTCGCGGTAATCGTCTCTAATAAAAGGTTTTTCCAGTTCAGTCTTATAAAAAGTTAACGAAGATGTAATTTTTGCCTCAGCAATATGTGCTTTAACGAAATTCAGAGGTGGCTCAATATTATCGGTGTTAATATTTTTCCAATTATCTCTTAACTTTTTGAAAATTGGAATATCTGGGCTACTTGTAATTTGCTTTACCTTGGTTTCAAAAACAGCTTTAAGGACCAACTCATAAATATGATGACGACAAGCAAAAAGCAGTAATTCCCTTTCTAAAGTCTGCTCCAAAATAGCACAAGCTCCACTGAAACGGCCAGTATTTGAAGCTGTTGTATCGCAGCACATTATCTGTACTTTATCATGGAGGTTCCAGTCAAAGAGTGCAGTTGAAATGATGTTTTCCAGCTTGATGTTTTCGCTTGATGTTTTCCAGAAGAACTCTCTAATTTTGGCACTGCAAGAAGCTGTTCTCTGTCGTCAAATGAAGCAAGAATTGGCAAGCGTTCTTCTTTTGAACTTCGTACATCCAATCCAGGTAATAGTTTTCCATCCCAATGGACTGTGACTACGTAAGGCAAATTATTCTGGAAGTCAGTTTTTGTTGGTTCTGCCCTGGATTTTCTCGCCTGAGTACGAATTCGCTGAATCGAAGATTTGTTAATAGGAAAATCATCGCTGTTCAGACCAAGCGCTTCTACAACCGCATGGAGAATGTAAACTGAGTCTCTTATGCTTAATTGGCATCGATCTAAAGCTGCTACCAGTTTAGGAGTTATGAAACTTTTCGTGCCTCTTTTAGAACTTTTTTCAGGGCAAGGAATCTGAGTACTAAGTTCAGAGTTCGAAATCTGTTCCTCATCCGAATTTTCCAGACATTGCAAGCTATCTATCGAAGAAGTAGATGCAACAGCCAATAGCTCTCTTTGTTTTACCTTTCTTTCCTCTTCTTCCAATCGTCTTTGCCTAACTCGTTCTTCTTTTTCCGCCAATTTTTTGTCAATTCCACTTAAGCATCCCGGTCGACCTGCCTCTCTTTGTTTCCTTAAAAACTCTTTGTCTTCCTCTATCTTCATTCTGTCGAAGGCATCAGCATGTGCAATAACAAATAAGTTATCAAGGTCTTTTACAAAATTATTTTCACGGTTCTTGAACGTCACCTGAGTTTTCTTACAGTTTTTTTGCAGCTCCCTCCAAACATGATATAAATAAACAAGTTTCTTCACGCAGTTAGGAAATGCCATCGTAGAAATTCTGGCTTTTTCCCAAAATATAATGCACTCTCTTATAACAAGATTCGGACTTCACGTATATTGTAAAATAAAACGGTGAGAACTTGTTGATTAGATGGTAATTTTGCACCATTTATCTGGTGGCTTGGCAGTCCGATAAGGTAAATATTTTGTTTATCACTTCGTAATTCCACAGACATCTTCACACAATAAACAACAACGCACAAATAATGTTAGAAATCACGTATGAAATGACAATTGAAACTCGCAGTAACAGGTCGCAGCGCTGCACCCGCGCAACTTGTATGGACAAGTTAAAAACTCAAGTCGGCACGGGTTATCCTTTATAAATCGGGCTAATATTTATTTCTGTGCTATACTATTTATTTCTGTCAATACAAAAGTTTTTAGAAGGTATGCGTGAAAATATATTGACATTGAAATTTAAGGGACACCCTAATATATATATATATATAAAATTGACGAACGTCAACTAGATCCCAATTAAAGTAAAGTTCAATGAACATTCTTCCCCATTTGTACATTGCAAAAATTGTGAGTGCTGGAGATGTGTGATCGGTGCAGACAATGGATTTTTCTGGCCTGGTTACGAGCCCTGGTAGCTTAGTTGGTAGAGTACCGCGCTAGAGATGCGGAGGACCAGGGTTCGAACCCCGGCCAGGACAAATCTTTTCTCTTCAAAATAAAAATATTTATATACTTAGATTATAATTCACGTGGAATTTCAATGATCGATTAATATATAGATAATAATAAAAGATGAAGGCAAGGGGAATCTCAAAGAAAATAAATAAAATCGCTGCAGATTTAATTATATTGAATAAAAAAAAGTTTCTGGTACAACCACTGTTTTGGTCTTATGTATTTTTTAAAATGTGTTCACCAGGTATGGATTTCTATCGTAGATATTAAAGTCAAAATAAAGGATATTAATAGAAAAATATTTTTTATTTTTTAGGGGAAACAATTGTCATTATATAAAATAATTTACATACTCCATTCATTAAGTCAAGTTTATTATCTAGTTTCATATCTATATATTATTATTATTTTATTGGCCCAACAGTCCATTGAAGACCTTGGCTTACTCCACGATTTTTCGCCACTCTGTACGATCCTCCACGGCTTTTCACCATGCAATAATAATGTAAGCCTCCTCATCTTCCAGTCATAGTAGTCTAGACCTGCCTCTTTCTCTTTCTTCATCTGAACGTTCCTCAATTATCTACTTCAGTAGCCTTATTCTATCCATATGATGTTAGTGGCCCAACCATATTATTCAAGATTTTTAATTCAAGACACAATGTCAGGGACCCCCATACTGGCCCTGAAGTTCGTATTTCGTTCTTTGGTTGAGCTAAATACTCTTCTTAGAATCTTTATCTCGCAAATACTCAGTAATCACTCTTGCTTCTTGGTTAGGGTTTACGCCTTTTTACCAAACATACTGGACGAATTACCAAAGGTTAATAAGATGACTAAAAACCTATATTTGAAGCGTATTTAAAAATGTCTTCATGGCTAGAAAGACAAAATGAATATCGGTAAGTAATTTCTTGATGTATAAATCATCATAAAAAATTAGCTGTCTGAAAAGTGTCAAAATTACCAAAAAAACTAACGGAGCAGTTTTTCGTTTTCTGATACCTTCGGACACCAGTAGCTGTTAGGAATTCTTTCGCTAATCAAGCCAAACTTTCGGATGGTGGCAGACACTTTATTCAAGTAAGCCCAAATAACATTAAATATTTAGTAGTTAGTGTAAAGCTGTGAAATATTTGATACAATTGAATGAATGGGGCGGACAAGAAGCCTAGTGGTTAGCTTAAAAGTAACGTTGAACAAACAAACATTTTAAAGAATGATCGTCTTTTTTGTACGTAACACAAATTAAAAACATTACATATTTTAATTTTTCCATTGAAATCGAGTAATTTCAATCATAACTATTGTCTAATATATATCTAATCTAATCGTTGACTATATTTCATTTATAAAAGAATTGGCATAAGATTTTTAGTTTATTTTGCGGATAGTTTTGTTATTTTTTATTCCTAGAGCGTACAGAGAACAATGACAGTAATGTAAGAATCATCGAAGGTGGGAGAAAGCTAATCACCACCTAACTTCAGTTTTGTGCCGAATGCATACATCAAATTGTGACATCAGCTGGTTATTGCCTTGCCAAATAAGTGACCTTTTGCAAGAAGACCGAGGCCATCAATGTCTTCCTGTCGTCTACCGTCGTGTTAGTCACAGAGTATCATTCATTGGTCCGATAGCCGAAACTGATAAGAATTACATAATAATATTGATAAAATCGACTAAATTAGAATTCTGTGGGAGCATAGATAGTATTATATCATTGGCAATTTTAATTATTGATTTCGTTAGTGATATCAAATTTCTAAGATCCGTTAGCAGAATGAGAATCGCGGCAGAAAATAAATATTTAATCCATGTAATTCCGTATAACCCAATTAAACTATAACCAAATGGCTTAAAAAGGAGATCCTAAATTAAATTAAAATCTGCGTATATATAATTTATATATAAAATAAAATAATTATAAGTATAGCATTATTATCATACTAATTGACTATTTTTTATATTATATAATATAATATAATAATAAATAATATAATAATAAAAATAGCATTTTACACTAACGGTTATTTCTTATTAAAAAATGTATAATACATAACAGTTGCTGTTAGTGAAAAAAAAAGATAAAATCAAATTAGATTCCGCAGTAGCTTTTTGGCTGCTTACAATTGTGAAGTACCTACGAAAAACAATCCGTCCCCTGTAAAAAAATTTAGAAAAAAAAGTGGCACCTCCTTCATGCAAATATTGTAAAGCAATTTTTATAGTTCAACATATTTTTAAAGCATGAAATCATTCTCTTTCAAGAATAAATAAGATTGAACTAGCCCAAAATTGATCCAAGGTTCTTGGTGACAACGAAGATACTATCGTGTTGGTATTTTAGTTTATAAAAGTACATCTCCTACTGAATTCGTATCTAAAGTTTTCCATCGTTCAGTTTAAATTAGTGTGTGAGTGAGAACGAGTTTCTGTGCGTGCTATTTCTCTACAATATATTCTCAAATTTTATAAAGCAAACCATAGACGTTGATGACCTTGGGGTGTAACGCGTTTCAACACCAACAAACAAGCAATCTGTCTATATGACTAACTTAAAAAAAAAACCTGTTATAATTTCATAGATTTCAATGGTAATTAGTGCATAGCTTACCAAAGAAAGAATGAATGCCGCATGGGTTCCCCGACATGTCTAAATATTTAAAAAGTGGAGTATTTAGTAACGAATGAATTAAATAAATTAATGTGTTTTTTAAAATCTAAACAATTAATATTTCTAGTTTCTATTAATTAATTAATATTCTAGTCGATCCTTCTTGAAACTTAATTATTAAATATAAAAAATTACTATAATATTATAATTTATTTTATTTTATTAGTTATTGATTATTAATTTTTAAATATTTTTTATTTGAAAAGAAACGATATGTTACAACGAAACGATAAGACCGGGACTCGAAACCGGGTCGACCAGATCGCTAGTCTGGAACTCTACTAGTCTGGACGACCCGGGTTCGAGTCCCGGTTCTGGATATATCTTTTCTTTTCAAATAAAATTATTTAAAAATTAAGCTCAATTGTTAGAGTTCCAGACTAGCGATCTGGACGACTCGGGTTCGAGTCCCGGTCCTGGACATATCTTTTCTTTTCAAATAAAAATATTTAAAAATTTGACTATAATATTATTAAGAAAGACATCGTGATTTTTTGAAAGTATTTTTCTATCTGAATGTAGGTAAATATATTCGATAGATTTTGGTAATTAATCAGGGATGATAGAAATTCGATAAATCTAGAAAGTGTAACGCAAACCAACATAATTTGGTAATCAGAAAAATATGGAGTTTTGAGGTATTTCAGATATTATTGACTCTGAATTAAATCTTACTTCAGAATTATGATACTTGATACTTTTTAAGAATCAGGACATATTTTTATTTATATTTTTTTCTCTAAAATATATAGAATAGTATAGCTTTTCTATTTTTCAACTGAATGTTTCAATGCGGCTATAAGGAAAGCATGGTCTCTTAAATAAATTGAAGCGGTGGAATTTATGAAAGGCATTACTTAGTATTTTGTCCACAGCTGAAAAAAAAACTTTAAAAAACAATTAGAAGACGATCTATAAGAATGTTTGAAGAATGCAATGATTTACATGTTTTTCTGTTCCTTTGGAGAGCATATTTACTCTAGTTTACTGTTTAAAGAGAATTTTGGGCAATGTTATACTCTGAATATGTCCCCATTCAATTTGTCCAAATTAGATATTAAGATGCTAAACAGGAAAATGAAGAAACATGTAGACTGATTGCCTGCATGCTGATCACATGATCACAGGCGGGCAGCGAACATGTCACATAACATACTCCAGAATGTGCACATTCTACTCAATATCAAAACGTTGAATACTAGCTTCTTCAGCTTAAGAGTAAATTATATTAATTTATGGAGTTTATTCAAACATTTTTGAGAAGTTCAGCGCACTCCGTGTAATAGTGGTTCACAATTGCCATAAGTTCACTGCATGAGTATTGTGAAGTCCTATTTGAGAGTTATACGGCGTATACAAGAAAGAAGTAATATTCAAATAAGCCGAGCTTCACTTATATAGATTCCGTGCCGAAATAATATTAAAATTTCCTCATGTAATAATAAAAAACAGATCGTGCTTTAGAATACTATGTTAAAATTTATCAAATTATAAATAACTCCATATGGGTCATACTTATACTATTTTTCATTTCATATTTTTAATTAATTATTTATGTAATGGTTTTTGTACTAATATCTGTTAGGAGAACACCTCAACTTTGAGGAAACTCTCAATGATGAAAAAAAATAATGTAATGATACAAAACATTTTTTTTTGGCTTTACCAGTAAATTATGTTCATTATAACCACGTAAAAATTTCTTTAGCCCTTTGTGTAAAGTAGGAATTAGTGTTGCACAGAGTGATTTGCTAAAGGTCCTCGATTAAATCTGACAGTGGCAGATCAATTATTTAGTGTTTAAAACTCATCCTGTTACTATCATTACCACGTATCCGGATGACACATTTCTATTGTCTCTCAACACTGATCCAGTTATAGCATCCCGTACTCTTCAATACCATATCACTGACCTTGAAAATTGGTGTCAAAACTGGAGGATTAAAATAAATCCCCACAAATCTCATCAAATCAAATTTACCCTCCTTACAACTCGCGGTTTCAGGCTACTTCAAACGCTCTAAGCTCCCAATTAATTATAAACGACTCATATACATGACAATCATTAGACCCATCTGGACTTACGGAATAGAGCTTTGGAACTCTACTAAGCCATCGATTTCCTCACGTATTCAATCCTTACAATCCAAAATCCTTCGTAAAATCCTCAATGATCCTTACTTTGTTACGAAAAAAGTTATCCACAATGACCTTAATGTCCCGTTTGTTGCTGATTTGGCCCGAATCCGATATCAATATTTTCATGAATAACTTCATTTCCACTCAAACATACTAGTTTCAAACCTCGCTACCTCTTCAATTCCTGATAATCCTCCGAGGCGTCTGAAAAGAAAATGGCCTCGTGACCTTCTAAGCTGAACTTTTCATTTGAGTACTACCACTGGGTAGTTTCTCTGCTTGCCTTTGTCTCTGGACATGATTTATCTTTCAATTTATTTACTTTATATATTCTGTATACAGTTGTAAATATCAATAAACACACATTAAAAAAAATTAAATAGCCGTGGATGCACACTATAGGTTCTGCTTAGCCTTCTGGGACTCACAATGAATTCTCACCCAGTATCTATAAATTGGGTACTCCTAATTGGGGGAAAACGTGGTGGTCTACTCTGTACAGGTTTATTTTATTTGTAAATGAATGTGGTTATTTTAGGCTTGATAAGATTCTTGATTAATCATTGAAAAGCGTTTTTAACAGGCAATCATTAATTGTTCAAAAATAGATCAGATTCAATTTATAAGTTAACTTTTTTGGAGATTAACGAATGTTATAGGATAGTAATATCCTATATTATGTGTCGTTTAAAAAAAAAATTTAATAATACACGTTTTCATGATCCAGTCTAAATAAATATGTTACAAATTAGTATGTGAAACAGTATATATATCTTTTATATGAAATTCCCCTGTTCGTGTGTACGTCACTGAACTCCTAAACGTTTGGTCCTATTTTAACCAAATTTTTGTGAGTATTCGATCAATGAATGTTTTTCATTTTATTATATTATCAAATTTATTCTTTTCGTGGTTTCCCTGGCTTAACATATCGACCTACTTTAGATCGAATTCATTTTTCCAATTTCATAATATTCGACTTTATTTTTTCCAATTAACAACAAACAATAAAAAAGTTAACTAATTAAGAAACATTACCTGTCGATTCGGATCTTGAATCTAAACTGTTCTCGAATCAAAAACCAGTTTTTGGTCAAATACAAGATTAAGCTATTAATTCAAAATAATAATGATTTTGTGTAATTAATGTCAATTACAAGAAAAAATCTTGATTAACTAGGGTTTTATGCTCATTCGTTTAATTTTTCAATTATAATAATAATGACTATATTCAAATAATAAAACATAAAGGTTGACATGAAGACTTAGTTTCCATCAAACAATGATTTATTGTATTCAATAATAATCATACCTAAGAGCAGAAACAATATATCGGACGGCTTCATATAATGCACTAGAATATACATAAACATATGCGCACGGTTCCGTATATATTTATCGCAGAGATATATGTATATAAAGAGGCAGGAGATAAATTACCATTAGAGACAGTGTGGGCGCAAGGCCGACTATAAAGGTTCCAGGTAGAACAGCCTCTCGGACCCGAGAAGGAATCAGGTGTAATTTTGCACTGGACATTGGTTGGTACTCTCAGTCGGAGGCAGATGTCTTGTACTTCATGTCTCCTCTTCTCTATCGACAACCTCTTCTGGGGCTACCTTCCTCGTGTCAGTCTTGTTGAACTGTCCAACTCTTTGCTGGAAGGCACATCTGTTTCTCGCGGGATAGTGAGTGTGATGCATAGGTTGAGGAAACGATAGTCTTAGTAGTTATCAGGAAACAATTTTACTTCGTATGTAGTTGATTTTCAGAAAATCCTTAGTTGATATCTTTTTTGGATATGAGATAAATGAACATTAAATTCTATATAATTAAATAAAATTTTAAAACAGACTCATGACAAAATAAGCAAAAAGAAAAGTGTATATAAAATCTTCCTAAATTATACCGCAGAAAAAAAGTCTGTACGGATAGACGATTAAGGACAGATTTTGCTCACAGTTTACAAAGAATCATCAATCAATTAATATATGTCGTATTCAATTAGTTATTTATTTGTATAAATCTGTTCGGCAACTTGGTTTCTTTCTAATAGTTACATTATTGCTAGTGAAGTGCTAGGATTTCCTGCAAGTCTATGGGGACATGAGCCCAGGGAATAAGCAAAGTTGGATGTTCCCCAGCATTATATTACCATAATCAATTGTATCCATTGTTGTAATAATAAAATTTATTATTAAGTAGGATATATTAAGGATGTTCTAATTAAATTAAATTTTACATATTTTTAATTGTGTGTTAATTAAAAAAAAAGTAAAACTAAATTTACTATTACTGTAGGTATAACCAGTTACAGTAAAGTTGTGCAAGGGATATCCTACCAACTTATTCCTTGGCCCCCATAGTAGGAAGTTTTAATTAAATTAAATTTTACTTATTTTTAAAACACGCTGATCAGATACATGTGCTTATATTAGAGTGTGTGATGCATCATTAAATGCTATTAAAAATTAATAAATCCTATTTAGAAATGATACCCCCCCCCCCGGCTGATATCAACTCCGGTAGCTTAGTTGGTAGAGTTCTGTCACGTTAAGACAGAGGACCCGGGTTCGAATTCCGGGCGGGGGCATATCTTTTCTCTTCAAAATAAAAATATTTAAAATTAAAAATTAAAGGTGTATATTCGATCACTCTCTGTTATACGGTTCTTTCAAACTTTTTGCAATCCTTATTTTCAAATTTCCAAGCAGAAATGGCATTTACACTTTTAATTCTTTTGCTTTTTCAAAGCTTCTGACCATTATTTTCGCAATAAGATCGAAAATTAGCAGCACCGTCTTCGTCTGTCGTTGAATCAGTGAACTCTAAAATTCTATTTCTATTCTTAGTTTGTACTAATCTTGAATTAATACTGCTCAAACTGCTTTCTCCTTCTGGATCACAAATTCGAACTCTTTTTCTAATCTTCATGGGTCTTATTTCTATAACGAGAGATTTCAATATCACCGGGAACAAATGTACATATACCAGATACCACATTGTACAATACCAACATCACTATCAGACCATACTGACATTTTACCATCATTTTTATAGATATGTGTACTCAATATAAGGACTGTATAGAATAATATTTTCCTAAAGCTTTCATTATCTGTTTTAATAATAATTATATTTAAATTATTCTCGTTTTTCTAGAGTAAAAGACATTAAAATAAATACATCCAATAAAGAAACATACAAAAAATTAATTGATCATCTTACAGTGAAGAACTATGATTTTCACTGTTACCAACTAAACAGGATAAATCGTACAGAGTGGTTTTAAGAGGACTACACTCTTCAACGCCCACAACAGCAATCAAAAGTGACCTCGAAGAAATAGGTCACAAAGTAAGAAATATTTCGCCAGTGTTTCATCCCACCGAAAAGTACCCCCTTCCATTATTTTTTGTCGAACTTGAACCAGCCCCTAATAACCCAGAGATATTTCAAGTTTTAAGACTGGTATATTCAATAGTAAAATTTGAAGAACCTAGGCGTAAAAATACCATAGTCCAGTGTACTGTCAACTGTCAAGCCTTAGGTCATACCAAGACGTATTGCCATCACCAAGCTATGTGCGTCAAATGCGCTGGACAACACTCATCTGACACTTGTCAGAAATCGAGAAACGAGCCTGCAAAATGTGCTCTTTGTGGTGAGGGTCACCCAGCGAACTACAGAGGCTGTTCAGTCCATAAGAACTTTCAACGTCTTAGAACCAGAAACCATCAAATAAAAAGTCAAGAGAAAAGCACAATGCTGGCTCCTGAAGTTGACAATACTGCCACCTTTCCTGAATTGCCTAGACCAACCGTAGTACTACCGTATACCACCGTAAACCCTACAGATAGACTTCCGGACAACAAAACCTTGGGAACCTCAAGCATTCAGCAGCAGCCTCGAGCTCAGACGCCTCAAACCTCCCAAATCAAATCTCAGCATTCCTTTACCAAATCCCAGACCTCCCAACCCAAGCCTCGGGAACCCATATCCAAGCCCAAGGCAGCCAATCCCAATCCTCAACCTCCACGTCAACAAATTCCTCCCTACCATACACCCTTACGGGTCAAATTACCACCTCAACAACCAAATCCTCTCCCTTCCAATCACAACATTCAAACAAAAGCTGTAGTTCATCAAACATCGAATGAAAACTCAGCACCTCGGGTACAACCCCCAGCCAACCATCCATTACCCGTTAATTATCCCTATCAAACTCAAGTCTCATATCCATTCCAAATCCAAAACCCAATCGACTTAAACACTATCCTGTCATCATTCCTGAAAGACCTTCAAGAAACAATCAAGCCTCTCATCAACCTACTCACGAGAATCCTTACCGAAGTTCCATTTAATTACCCACGATGAGCACGAAGCCCCTAGCTATCGTTCTGTGGAATGCTAATGGACTGCATACTCACCGTGACGAACTTGATTTATTTCTACACGACAACCAAATAGACATTTACTTACTGAAACACACTTCACTCACCGCACGCATTTCTACATACGAGACTATATCACTTACAGATCAGATCATCCTGACGATACAGCACATGCCGGTTCTTGTATCCTTATCCATAAATCTATACCACATTCTCTTATTCCTTCTACTCCAACTGACGCCATTCAATCAACATCAGTAACCATTTCAACTAGTCCTTTCCATATAACATTCTCAGCTGTATACTGTCCTCCTGGTATCCCCCTTTCTTATAACATCCTCGAATCCTTATTCCAATCCTTCGGACCGCGGTTTATTGCCGGAGGAGATTACAACGCCAAACATCAACGATGGGGTTGTCGAACATCCAATTCCCGTGGTAGCATCTTATCCCAAATTTCAACCTCTAATAGTTTCTCTATCTTCGCACCCATAAACCCTACTTATTGGCCTACATCCCTCAAAAAACGTCCAGATATTCTAGATATATTTGTTTCCTCACAGATTTCCTGCAATCAAACTGCTATAAAATCCCTGGATGACCTTTCCTCTGATCACAGTCCAGTTCTGCTTCAAGTGCATTCGATTCCCATTCCTAAGCCCTCTCTTCCCCGACTGATTACAGGACGTGTAGACTGGGATAAATTCCGATCAAATCTAGAAAATAATTTAGACCTCAAAATTCCGCTTAAAACAAAAGGAGACATTAATTCTGCAATAGACAAACTAACAGAAGCAATACAAGTCAATATAAAATATAACACTTTACCAAGTAAAAATCATTATCAACAGAATAACTGGCCACTTCATATTCGCGAGCTATTAAAAGAAAAACGACGGGCAAGAGCAAAGTGGCACCGCACGAGATATCCATCGGACAAGAGTCATTATACCAAACTGACCAACAAATTAAAATCAGAGATCAGAACATTCAAAATTTGTATTACCGTACAGAAAATCTCAGTACTACTGACAAGTCCTTATGGAATACCACAAGAAAACTCCTAAACTATAAAAAATTCAACCATCCACTTTTAACCGAATCCCAAACCTGGTCAAGATCTGATGAAGAAAAATCACAAATTTTCGGCCAGCACCTATTCAAAACATTTAACCCTCATCCAGATATCCTTAATCAAACCCACTCTGAATGCATTGGAGCAGAATTAAGTATTCCTCTTCAGTTGTCCCCTCCTCCTAAAGCATTCCATCCTTCCGAAATATCAAACATTATTCATAGATTACCCGCTAACAAAGCCCCTGGACACGACCTAATCACATCCCAGATTCTAAAACGCCTTCCTCGGAAAGCGATCCTACTCCTTACATATATATACAATGCCGTACTCCGCACCACATATTTTCCTGATTCCTGGAAATTATCCATAATTAAGATGATTCCAAAACCTAAAAAACCACCAGAACTCCCATCCTCTTATCGTCCTATATCTCTCTTGCCCATAATGGGGAAAATACTTGAAAAACTCATTCTGAAACGTCTTCATCCTATCATAGAATCCAATCAAATAATCCCAGATCACCAATTTGGTTTCCGAACATCACACTCCACCATCCAGCAATGCCATCGTGTGGTGGACGTTGTCTCATCTGCATTAGAGCGCGGAATGTACTGCACGGGAGCTTTTCTCGATGTAGAGCAGGCTTTTGATCGAGTCTGGCATCCAGGACTGCTGTACAAACTCCGTAAATTCTTACCTTCAACTTACTTCCTTATTATCAGTTCCTACCTCAGTAATAGAACCTTTAAAGTAAACCATAATTGTTCCTACTCTTCCCTCTTCACCCAGTCTGCCGGTGTTCCTCAAGGTAGTATCCTGGGGCCCATCCTATACACGATATATACAGCTGACATCCCAACCCATCCAAGCACTGTCCTCACTACTTACGCTGATGACACATGTGTGTTATCAGTTAATAAGGATCCATTTGTTGCATCCCAATCTCTTCAATCCCATATCTCACACCTACAAGAATGGTGTCAAAATTGGAGGATTAAAATAAATCCTAACAAATCCCATCAAATTACCTTCACCCTTCGTCGTAAACCTACGAATTCCTGTCCTACTGTATCGTTTAATAATACACCACTGAACCCTGTCGAACAGATACGTTACCTAGGACTCCATCTAGATAAACGTCTCACTTGGAATCCTCATACAAGACTGAAAAGACAAGAAACTGCTCGACGTTTTCGCCTACTTCAACACTTACTGGACAAACGCTCTAAGCTACCAACTAATTACAAAAGACTTATTTACATGACAGTCATCAGACCTATTTGGGCATACGGAGTTGAGCTTTGGGGCTCTACTAAACCATCCAATTCATCTCGTATCCAATCCTTGCAATCCAAAATCCTTCGTAAAATCCTCAATGCTCCTTATTATGTCACAAACAAACTCATCCATCATGATCTTAATATCCCATATGTTACTGATTTGGCCCAAACTAGATACCTATCCTTCCATAACAAGCTCCATACGCACTTGAATCCGCTAGTCTCTCAGCTTGCTTCCCATACTATTCCTGATAACCCTCCGAGGCGCCTGAAAAGAAGATGGCCTCGAGATCATCTACTATAGAACTTTATTGGAGTGCTATCGATGGGTAGTTTCTCCACAAGTGTTCATGTCATATTCTACATTTTTGCACATTTACTTGATATAATACCATTATAGTTGTAAATATCATTGAATTAAATAAAAAAAAAAAAAAAAAATTATTCTCACGCTGTAATCTATTATTGTCAGAAACAAAACTAACTAAACAGAAAACCAGGGAATTATTTCTCACTAATACTAATTAATAATACCGTTGTTTTTTCACATGTTGTTTTTTTTCCACTAGCATTAGATAAGCTACAATCAAGTGCTTTTAAATGATTAAAAAAACTATAATTATCAGGTAATTATAATTATAAATATTTAAAAAAATAATTTATGAAAAACTTTACTCTATTGAACGTATGTATGTATGCATAAATATGGATGGAAGGTTTCTATATCTTACCAGAATTACCGTCAACTCATTTTTTGAAGTGAAAACTTCTTTTGGCTCACCGCACACACATTTTTTTGTAGGTAGTAAGTTCGCCTGACCCGTCACGATCTGAGGTGAAACGCTCGATCATATGTTCATATAAAATTAATGGAGAAGCTGTTGTAAGGTTACAAAAATATATTGTGTGCTTAAACTTGAATTGTATTTCTTGTGTTAAATTATTATCTAATTTGACTCGTGTAAAATCTTGTTTTCGGCACTTAACACATAGAGAACTAAGGCATCGAAATGATTATAGTTCAATCAATAATAGTTATTATTGATACGTAATAATAATTATTTGGTTTAGATTGTGAGGATAGTGTATGTAGTTGGTAGTTTATTGTGCTAATATTATATATTTAAAAACATTATAAACATTAAACATTATAAAAAAACATAACTATTGTTACTGTTATCATAAAGAGTGATTCGATCGTATAGGTAAGTCACTTCACGTATATATATATACGTATATATATATATACGTGAATACACGTATATATATATATATATATATATATATATATATATATATATACCTACATGCACACATATAAATATAGGTATATATAATGTAATTAAGAATTAACCTAACTTTTATTCTCTGTTAACTTTTGCTTTCCCATATTCAAAAATAAATGTGTTTGAGACACAAGTTCATTTTATGAGTAATAATAATATGACGTATGAATGCTTGAATGCTGTCTTTTTTATGATTGCAAAATTGATGATGGATCAAAACAACAACATCGATGATGGATCAAAACAACAAACTCGATGACGAATTAAAAAGAAAGAGGAAATTAGCTAATGCATGCTTAACAAAACATCGTAAAAAAAAGCGTGAAGAAGCTCAGCATTTACCATTTACATCTTGCCTAATCAAAGTGTAAATAAAATAATTGAATTCATCCATGAAAATTTACTCCTTTATACAGCAGCAGGGTCTGCTTTGCTTAATCGGAACTTAGATAAATTAGCTATCATCTTGAGTGGAGATTTCAATATCGATTTTTCACAAGAAACATCAAAGCCTTTAATTGATTTTTTAAAGGTCACATTGGATTTAAATATGTCAAATAATAAAGATGAATGTACAATGAAATACGGAACTACAATAATTGTCAATTATTGATGAAGTTTGTTCTAGATAATTAAGTAAAATTCAATCAAAAGTATTTATTTCTTATTTTAGTTATCACAAACCCATCGTAACCTTTGTAGAATACGAAAAAGAAAATAAATAACTTGATTTATATAAAATTAAATAAATAATAACTTTAATTTCTGACTTGTTTCTCATTTATTCAACTAATAAGATCTATAATAATACTCCATAATACATAATATTATTTATAAATATTACTACATAATGTATAAATTGATTACGATTACCAATGAAGTTTTCACTTCTGCCGTGCGGTCTCAAGCACACACTCTTTTATTTTATATAATAAAAATATAATAATGTCTCAAATAATTTGAAATATCTCATATAATGTTCTCAAAATAATTTTTTAATTATAAGTATTGCAAGCAAAAACAAAAATTTTATAATTCTAATTTTCACAAGAATTTTACCAATTGTTCAATAGAAGTCAGCATTTCTTCATTTCTTGCCGTATCAATCTCTAACGCTGACAACTTCTTTTTTGTGTTGTTCGTGTTTTTTTTCTTCTAACCTAAAGAGTTATTTGGCACTACGTATGATAGTCCGTTCGCGAATGTTCTCCTGCCACAAAATCTGCTTGTTCCGTGACAACTCCACTCTTTATGGTCCTTGATTTTACTTGTTATCATAAGCTGAATGATTTAGTACCGTACTACTCTAAGAACATGCCCTATCTACGATATCTTCGTTATGTTAATAATTTTAAATAATTAAGTAAGGTCATTTGCTCTACTCAATACAGCATCATTGCTAGGCTTAGCTCCAGGGAATTCGGAGCATTTTTCTATGCAACCACATAACGAACGCTTCTAAATTATTCTTCTAGATTAATTATTATTATATCATAATAATATTTAAAAGGTGTATATTGTTTTAAACGTCACACTTTTCTAACTAATAAGTTATAAAAACATATGCCCGTATTTTTAAAGTAGTTCAAATTGAAATCTTTAGTTATCCCGAATATGAACTTTAGTTACCACTTTCAAAAATAACAGCTCATATAATATAATATTTATAAAAAGGAATAGTGGAAACAAAATGACGCACTCGATATCTGAATTAAAACTGACTATATTAGGAACATAATCCTCTTATTACTTTTTACAGGTTTTCCTTCTGTTTACTTAGTTGGTATTAAGTCTGTTATTAACGTTATTTACATAATTACTTTGTAGATAATATTATGAAATATTTCTGCTTCAACAAAGTGTACATTTCAATTTCAAGACCACCAATTTTAATTTTTTTCTCAAACTCATCAAAAAGTTCGATTCATCATCAATATTCGTGGAAACGCTTTTCCTCTAGCATTCTGTATTATACTGTAACTATGAAATAAATACTATAATATACATTACATTAGTTAGAGGTTTAGGGATCAATTTAAGTATTAAATAAAAATTAATAAATTTTGCTACAAAAATTAATAAAAGGATATTTTGTATTCTTGTATTTAAACTAATTATATGTTGATCGATGTTTTTTAATAAAACGACTTTCTTCCTCCTCTGTCATGCTTCGTATTTATTCGGCTATTTTCATCAATTTGGACTTAAAGGAAGTATATATAGAGCAGTGAATTGATAATAAAACCTGATGATAATCATACTTTAATGACTAATTGGTTGCGTTTTGAAACTTCTTTATTTTATGAACTATATACTATAACTAAACTGAGTGGATAAAACAGAATTATTTAATTATTAAAATATGTTTGTTTAGTCACACTTTTGTTTGTTGGGAATTTTCAAAATTTAAATTGTATAAATACTTCTTAAATCTACCCTTTAAAATATCTTACTTTTTTCTTGTATTTTTCTAAATAATAGAGCAGTTTCAATAGAATGGGCGTATAAAGGCCGGACAATCTGATGCCCTTCTAAAAGTTGTTTGTTTTATTTTGTTTCGATCATAGAAAGTTAATGTTAGTTTTATTTATAACAAAGAACATTTTCGTTTTTTATTTCCTTTTTTTCTTTTTTCAACACATTATAGTTTAAAATTTTTGTCAATAATTTTTTCGTATAATTTAATTTAGAAGGTAATTATTCATCCGTTTAGTGATGAGTTCAACATTTTTTAATATTTTTAAACAAATGTTACAAAAGTGAGGTTGTTAACACCTTATATATCAAGGCCTAGCAGAGTTGCCACGGGGATACCCAAGTGTACTTCGTAAATAATAGGAACTTAGAGTTGCATTAGGATTTGAAGAAGAACTAAGCTGCTGCCTATCTGCAGAGGTCATTAGTTCAATTCTTCATCGATTCGACAACTCCAAGTAAAAAATTTTTCTTTTTTGTTGGCGCCTAAATAAACGAAAACTTCATGAATATTTTGGAGGTTTTTCATTTGTATCCATTTAGACAGACTTAAGTTAATTGTAGTAACCATTCATGATATCATTATAGAAATTTCTGTTTATGTTTATATTAGATTTTTAAAATATTTTAAGGTTCCTTAAAAAAATATTTTTTAACGGCATTGATTGATAATCAAATCTTATCAATTGATGTTTTAACTAAGGCAATGTTTCGATTTTAGATTATCTTCTTTGTAGCACGTTATATTTTGATATTCCATTTGTCAAGCTTTCATTAGTGCTCTTATATTTTATTTTTATTTTTTCTGATCTTAAAATCTATTTTTAATAAGCTACTTATAATATGTACTGTATTATCTCCTGTAAACATGCGATTTTTAATTTTTCATTATCCCTTAAAATAGAACATTTCTTCTCGTATAGCACTATTTTATACGTAAAAAATATTAGTAAACAAATTTTAAAACTGTGATTCTCTATTTCACATTGTATGGTGAATGTTGGTAAATATCACGATCACGAACTATCGCGATCAAAAGGGGATTCAAATGGACACCAAAATTCAAAAATGGCCTCTTTCACATTTTTTTTAGTATAGTCAACCAATTTTGTTTAACAAAACACATTGCATTCTTGTTTCTCATGGTTTAAGTCCGGTTATGAACTTGATGTTTCCGAAGGATAAAGCATTGCTCGACTATACTAGAGAAAAATGTGAAAAAGTCATCATCCTCGACTCGCAATCATTTTAAATATTTTAGCATTAAATAACTAATAAATTCATAGTTTCCAGTTTAATAGTTATATAGTATGTATAATTTATATATCATGTAATTCATTAAATAAGGAACTATACTCTTAAAATACGCGTCACATACTAGGGCAGCTTCGTTACGTAGTGCCCCGATATAGAAGAAGCACTATGGAGAATGAACCGACCCGAGGACGGGAGTGTGTACTTCGTGATGTTGCTGACCATGTCACGGGAGGGCAGCGACCCCTCCAAGTACAGGGAGGTAATTAGAACAGAATTAGCAGGAGTCCCTTATTCTTGGAACGGATCTAAGATCCTATCTAGGACATCTAACAACCTATCCGATTATCTTATCACAATACTCCTCGCTAACTAACGACTTGCTTAATTTGTAGTAACCAGGAGACCACTACTCCACGTACATACAAGTATCTTCTGTCGTTTCTTGCCGGCATCTGGTTCCATCTTGAAATATCAGTTGAACTTCTTTGGCTAACTCGTTACTAAGAAGGCAATTAAGTTAAACAATACTTCGAATTTCTAATCTACGCGGAGTGGGAAAACAAATTAATTGAAATTTTTATTCCCGTTTTGTCTCCTGAATTGTTGGGTTTTTTGTCTCCCTCGACTTTTTTTACATTATAATTTTATATATTTCTTTATTTTGTAATGCGTTAATTTTAAATGTATACTTAAATGCATGCAAGAAATTGAAATATTATTTGTGCATTATATAATGCTCTTCGACCGGCACGAAAGCTAGTCTACTCTAAGCCCACAAAACACCATGTAGAAATTTCACATGTAATCATTTTTGTGTGTAAATAATGGATACAAATCTTTCAAAGTGGCTGTCATAGAAATAGAATTTATTAAATAAAAATAGGACATAGATACTAATAAAATTTAAAAACTAAAACTATTTTGTATTTTATAATAAATTAATTGTAAAAACTAGCATTACAGTATTTACAACAAATTTATATTATTTTAGTATTAACGAATTAACATTTTTTCATTATTTTATGGTGTTTCAATTCGGTGACGAGTCTATTTTGTCCTCCTCCTGTCTTGTCTATTTTGTGCAGCTTTTATCCAAATTCTGACTTCCAGGATATACCTCACATCTCTGCCCGCACAACCGAAGGATAGGTCTTCCACTTCTTTTTGCGGCATAGCTAGGTTCTGTCAATATTTTTGGCCATCTCTTCGAGGCATTTCAACCTTTAAGGAATAAGCAACATCTGCTTCATTGTTTATTGAGTAGACCTCGTTGTTTTTTCTCCTTCGTCAGTTCCCATCGAGATAAACTCCGTCGAAGATTCTTCGAAAGATTTTTCTCTCAAACCCTAAGACGTCATGCTCAATCTGTTAGGTTACTGTCCATGTATCCGAACCATACAACAAAACGGGGCGGATTAATGCCTTGTGCAGATAGAGCTTGATCGGCCGGGATAGATAGCGAGAGAATAATTCCTGACGTATACCAAAGTAACACCTGTAAGTAATTCCGTTCCTTAGCTTAGGTGCATAATCGTCAGTCACCGTTGAACCCAATTGGGTCACATTCTCGAAGTTAAAGAGGCCAATATCGTTGGTTCCGCCAGGTCAGTACCGCTCCTGTGACCATAGCTTTCCGCTTATTCACTTCTAGCCTAAGCATTCTGGCGGGCTCGAACAGGGGACCCATCTCTGGCGGAGTCAAATGACTGACCTACGATGTCCACATCATTTGCATATCCCAAGAACTGGGCCGTACGAATGTAAACAGTACTATTGTTATGGAGGCCAGCATCCCTCATTGCCTTCTCAAGTGCCAAATAAAACAGGAAACCTGCTTACGCATCTCTTCTTGTCTCAAGTCCTTTTCTTGAGGGAAACTCATCTGTTCTTTGCTCACCAATCTGCACACTGGATCTCACATCCGATATGGTTAGCTGTACCAGACGTAGTAATTTATCAGTGATGTTGAACTCCCCCATCCATGAGTAAAGTTAATCCCTGTTAATGGTATTATAATGTCTTGATTGCAAATTCGTTTCGTCTCTCTAGGATTGTCCTGAGATAGAATATTTGATTTGTTGTAGATCTTCCGCTCCTAATTCCACATTAGAACTGACCGCGTACGGTGGGAGTCGCTGGAACAGGATGTTAGAGAGTATCTTACATCTGCAAGAGAGAAGAAAGTTTCCCCTGTAATTTGTCAGTAGTTTATCGCGTATTTGTGTTGTACTGGTAATATGACAGTAATTTTTCCAGTTCAATCTCTTGATCTGCCAAAGAGAACACAAAACCCGGTTATCTCTTCAGCATTATGTAGTTTAATGTTAGATTCCGTGTTTCTGACTTTCAAGTCTTTTTCTTTCTCCCTCCAGTGTCTTTCTGTCCTCTCCAGTTTATCTCTATCTATTTGCCTTTTCTTTCTTTTGTGAAGTCGTTTTTCCCCACTTTTCCTATGGTACTCTTCAACAGCTCTCCGAGTTCCTTTTTTCAGCATATTCGCGTTTTCCACATTTTTGATATTGATCGTTACCTCGCATTCTCCATCGAAACCTGGGGATCTCTCCTTTTCTCTTGTCTCCATCCTATTATCAGCAATTTCTTGCATTTTGGCGACAATGCTGGACCAAAGGGATTCTTTTTTTCCTTATTTATAGCAAAAGTGTAGAGTTTTTCATCCATCTATTTGATGTACATCTCTTTCTTATCCGGCTTTTGTAATTTTGTGAGGGAATAGAATATATGTTTTTGCACCTGGGGATCCGAAATTTAAAAAATAATATGTTTGGCCTGATGAGAGCGATACATAAATAATGGTCCGAATCGACGTTAGCGCTTTTATACCTTCTCTCATGTGAAGGTATAGAATATCCTTGTTTTTGAAAAAGTTACTTCCAATAATTATGCCCCTGTATGTTGCATCCATTTTCAATGGATTGGTCGTAGAGAATGTTTTCCTATTTATAATTAATTCCTGTTTCCTAATCAAATCTTTTCGGGTGTCAACCTAGTCCAAAAGAGGAGTCTTAGGTAAAATATATATTATTTTTTTATTTATTTGAAATTCAAAATAAAACTCTAAATGAAACTTACTTAAAAAATCGCAAACTAAATACCGGATTTTCTGTTGCTCAAGGTATTCATATAATTGTAATGCTGGGAGTTATACATACATACATACATATATATATATATATATACATATGATTTGAGCCATACTTTCCGTGACTTTCGGACACCTTTTATTCATTTTGTTTAATAAAAAAAATAAAAAAATTAATGAATGGAACAAATGCGATATATTTCAAACGCCGCCTACACCAATTGCTGACACATGGTAAAAGTGTCCGTTGATATCCCGAAAGCTCAGTCATTGTGACTGGAGTTGATGAACGGGCTCTTGATAAAGCGTGGACCAGCTCTCCAAACCTTTTACTTTAAAAATTATATTCCTTTCTTACACAAGTGCCCTGAATTATAGGCCGCTTGAAAGACCATCACACCCATTGTCACCTACCTTTTATTAATACCATTGCTTTCTGGTATATTTTTAATATTAATACTTGTTTTTTTCTGATTCAACAGCTCGAAAGCGTTTTAGCCTTGATTTTAGACAATTGATGCTTGGTGTTAACTGTGATTTATTCCATTTATGTTTCATACTCGGCGAATATCACTTCATGCATTATGTATCCGAAGAAACTGAGTTTCGAAGAGTGTATTAAATTGTAGGCAATAATTCTACGAGTTCGTCATCGGCCCTCATTATATGATATTGAATTGAAGAAAGGATATTTTTATAATGCCTATCGAAGGAAACTATAAGCAGCATTATAGGTATAGAAGCACTTTCTATGTCATATTAAGCATTCAAAACAAGTTCGTGACTGGCATCAAAATGCGGAGATATAGATGTTACTAAGGGCGGCGCCTGACGGGATGATTTCCATCTTTATTAAAAACAAAATATAAACGCCACCCTGTTTCTATTAAGGCCGATGAGCTATTAAACTCCTCGTTCTGACATCTGTGTTTATTTAATTTCACAACTGTTTCAAAACCGATTTCTAACGCCTACCCGTGAGATGTTACAAGCGCCAGTCGATAATTTCCTCCCTAATCAAATTGAAAGATGGTAGGCTGTAAATTAGAGCCGAGAAGACAGTGTCCCGGTAATTAAAAGTGTATTAGCCTCATTATCTTTGCCTTGGATCTTATCAGATGAGGCGGTATTAACAAGAGGCTACTCGTTAGTTGGCTGCCCTTTGGTTATTAATTGGTTACCAGCTTCCAGGTAATTGGTGATTGATCCAGACCACCAATTACCTTCAACCATCGCCCGCTTTTTTTCCCGGCCAGATCTCCCGGTGTCAATCGGCGGCGGAGAAGCTGATTAATATTCTAGCGACTGCCAAAGATTCTAGTGGCCGTTGATTTAAAACCCGCTAGTTGTTCTGTAATTGGCAGGAGGGGAGAACAGACTGTAACAAGAGCATCAACGGAATCGATCCAAGTTTCTTTCCTCTTTTTTTAGCGTCACTTCCATGAATCCACCGCTTCCTAGGAATACTTGCTGATATTTTTCCCCGGTTAGGTGCTTTATTCATTTCGTATTTAGTAAAGGTATGGCTTCGTACATTATAGAATTATACCTTACACAGGCATGTATTCATTATCTAAAGTTTATAAAATTATTGGTATGGGGTCATTAGAATAGCAAAACTTACTTTATTTTCTACACAATTCAGAATATCTACGGTCAACTATTTCAACATATTTTTTATTTTTACTTTTTAATTAAATTAAACAGCTATTTTTGAAGGCATTTAGCTTACATATTTTATATTATTTATACGTGTTTTGTATATTTGGCCCGGGAGAAGACCTCCAAAGTCGAGTTGATTCATAGAGAAGACCGGACCTCTTACTCCCTATTGGCTATGATACTATGGACTCTTACGGCACACAGTGTTTCGATTGGTAGGAGCTAGGTGGAAAAATTATGTTTCGTTATTTTTGAATTGTTTTGACTAATTAAGTAATGTAATTGTAAAACGTTTTTTAAATTAATTACCATATAAATTAATTTAATTTATGATAATAAAAATCCGTATTTATTCTGTAACGTCACTTAAGAATAGTGATACAGTAAATAAAATATGAACTATTTTAGAGTAGAATATCTTAGAGTAGAATACAATTTTGTAATTATTATTATATTAATTAAAAAATTAATGAATAATATATAATGGCGTAAGTCAGCAAGATCCTAATTAAAGTAATGTTCAATGAACATTCTTCTCATTGTATACATCGCAAATTGCGAGAACACGGGGATATGATATCAGTGAAATTAAAGGATAGGTCTGACTGAGATGCGAGCCAGGTTAGCTCAGTTGGCAGAGCACCACGCTAGAGATGTGGGCAACCCGGGTTCGAGTCCCGGGACATATCTTTTCTTTTCAAATAAAAATATTTAAAAATTACAACAATTAATAAAAAATAAAACATAAATGAATTTAAATTACGCTATTATCGTTAGCTCGCAAGAACGAATTGAATACAAGAAAAAATGTAAATAGGAAAACAATAATTATAAAGAAAGAAAACCATTAATATTCACATATATGTTGTTATGCTAATCACTACACCATACTAAATTAAATCCTTGCTGGCTGTACTCAGATCAATATGGATCCAGTCGATTAGTGTAAAGTTAATAAAAAAGGAAAACTAATTCTTATCTTTATAAGATGTAAGGTTAAAGAATTAGTAGCTAATTGGTTGACGATATTTCAGAAATAATGAATGGAGGCCGGGGTGTAAGTAGAGCTGTAGCCGACAAATGACCCTTATTTATCGCCATATTTTCCTTTTTATAAGGGAAGAGAAATGAGGGCGATCCCTCAGTCCTTGGATAAGATCTCGAGGGAGCGGGTCTCTCACGGTGATTTAGTAAAGGTCGCTCTCTTGCTCTACGGCGTGTGCCCTTAGAGAAGTTAGTCAGCGTACTCGGACCGTTTCACATTAATATAACCATTCAGGAATCGGAAATAAAATATTTTCCAGCGTCTTGATGAATGAGTTATTAAATTATGTGAGCTGTTATATTTTATAGTAGTATAAGTCCAAAATATTAGTAATAATTAAGACCAATGGGAAAATATAATATATCATGGGAGTGAGAAGGTGAAGAGAGAATACGACATGCCGCGAGGTGTGGAAGAAGCTCGTCAGGGAGCCTTCCATAGGTCTTGCAAGCACTGTTGAACCGAGCAGTTAGTTTAGTGTAGTCTTCAATGATTATTATTTCATAATAAAATTTAAAAGGTGTGTAGGGTTTAAATGTCACACTTGTTTTAAGTGGTAAGTGACAAAAACTTTGTCCGTTCGCCCATATGTTTAAATTATCACGAACTGGCGACCCGCTCCAGGCTCTGCACGGGTAGTAAGACATATTATGCCCACATGTTTTGCTAGTCTAATGCATTTTATTCTGTAGATAACATAAAAACAAAGCAAGTAGCAGAAATGAGATTTATCAGGAATATAGAGGGCAAAACAAAAAGAGACCGACTCCGGAACACCACTATAAGGTCGAACGTGAATGTTAAACCAGCCAACGAGTTAATAGAGGAAAACAGACTGAGATGGCTTGGACACCTCCTGCGGATGGATTCTAGCAGAATTGCTACCGAAACCTACCGAGCCAAAGTGGAGGGAAAACGAGGAAGAGAACGACCTACGAGGAAGTGGGAAGAAGATGTGAGGAAGGACTTTGAGAAGAGCACAGTTGGTGGAAGACCGGAAGAGCTGGACAGGGTTGTGCAGAATTCCTGCTCACACTGGTTAGGCGGTAAAGAGAATTGATTATGATGATGATGATGATGAAAAACAAAACAAAGTTTAGTTTTTGCCATAACCCACGAGGTACTCATTTAAATTATATGGTATAAAATATTCTAATAATGCGCATGAAATGCTTAAGGTAACTTAAGTATATAATATGAAAAGGATTAATACTGTACTCATCTAGATAGCTTACCCCATTGTACGTCATCAATTTTTTTAGAAGATAAAATGGGTGTAGTAAGCTTTCCTTAAAATATAGATACATGCTATCACTGACTTTTTTGTAGCTCTGTAAAAGAGCAATATTCCACCATGCATTGTTACGTTATATGGCAAAGGCATTAGGCAACTCCTTCGATGAAACCTCTCGGGTGGCTATACATTTTCCAACATTTCCGACAATTATCGTTATATTCCAACCCATTTCCACAAAGCCTCGATAAATTATATACCTAAACCTTCCTGGTGAATCACTCTATCTTTTGGTGAAAATCCGTGCAGTAGTTATTGAGTTTACCACGAACAAACGCGGCTGAGGACTTTGTTTTATATTATGTATAGATATAAAAAAATGAACTTATACCACTTTCAAATATATCAGCTCATTTATCGGGGCGACTTCGAGTTTTAGGTGCATTATAAAATGGATGCTAAAATACATATATTTAAAAAATGCATTAATTGATATTCACAATTGTATAACAAGAAACTGTAAACCCGAAGGCTCTCGAACCGATACCAATAATCTCTGCTTACAAACTACCATCCACGAACCATTACCCGAACCCAGGTCCGCCACATCACTCTTAAAACAATCATCCCATCTATGCCTCGATATACCCCTTAGATGTTTATCGGGAGGCACAACGCTTATTAACTTTTTAATAATTTGTTCGTTATTAAAGTAAAAAAAAATTGTTATCTTAACAGTGTAAAGAAATTTAAGTGCTCGAAGCTAAATATCCTTATTTCAATATGAATAGAAAAGCAATAAGGATATGACCAAAAAACAGGAACTATTTACCTACCAGTATGGACGTATAGCATCGGACAGTATGGACAATGTATGTTGAAGATATGTTTGCCTCAGAACGCCTTGATAAATTTACAATCCGTGATACAAAGACGGGCCCTTCGATATTTAAATCTTATGTGGAGAACTCATGTCATTCTGTCCCTCAAAAACAACAAACGGGTGCGGACTATATATTCGGAGAAATATTAAGACTTGTATGGAATAAAAATAATCGCTGAATTATTGACTTACTTACAACTCTATTCAATAAAATATATGATTCAGGTTTAATGCCCACAGACTGGCAGCAGTCTTCTATCTTCTCGGCACCCAAGAAACCAAAAGAAATAACCTGCGATCAGTTCCGCTTAAGTAGTCTCATCCATCAAATATTCCATATCTATAATACATGAGAAGCGAGGAGATGGTTGACTGGAAAGTAGACGTAAGGAAAGGATGTTCGAAACAAACATCTGTGAAACACAATTCGGTTTTCTGTTATTTAAATATTTTATAAACGATTTTAAAATATTGAAATAAAAAAATTCATTTCAGAGATTATTATAATTAAGAATTAATTTGGACCATAAACAAAAGTGCCACCTGTAATTATCGAGAGACTGAAATTATTTTCAGAACTTGATGTTTCAACTATAGAAAAATCCAACTTATTTATTGATTGCGTCCAACAGGTTTTGAATCGTGTGCAAAGATTTGCGTACTGATGTCAAACAACTGATGAATGTCAAACGGATTCAGTAATGGTAAAAATGTATAAATCCTTTAAAATCTGAAATAAAAAAAAAACGGTTTTACAAAACTTTCAAAACTGTGAACTAAAAAGTAACATGATATCTGAAAACAAAGAAGGGATTTCCCTGTTTCGCGCTCTGACACTTAAAACGTTCTTGTGTTGACTGCTGTTAGGCTTCGCCTAAATGTTAACATAAAATCGCAGCTATCCTGAAACTTGAGGTCTACTCGATAAGATGAGTTGGCATTGTCAGAGGAAGACATTTGATAGTTTGACCATTTTTTATCGTATTATATGCCTCTTTAATATACAAATTGGTATTTCGTCTTTGACGGCGGATGAAACATCGTATTTACTGGAATATATATATATATATATATGGTTAGATAGGTGATAGACAAATGTTTTCGAGAATCTTTGGTATTGATGACTCAGAAAAATCATCACTGTTTTTTTCCAATACCTAATCTTTTTAAAATATCTATTATACGAAGCCATTTCATTGATCCGATCGTTGAAACAGAATGAAACAGATCGTTGAACCTTGTATTGAACTTATATCTTGCTTACGAAAGTTATAAATAAAGAAGTGTGAATAATTTTGGTCTATTTTTAAAGAGGAGTTTTCTAGAAATTTCTATTTCTATTATGTATTTCGAAAATTATTATACATTGGATCAAAGATGGTCTTTAGAATCAGACAAACATTTTTATTAGATAAATTTAAATTAAACTAAAGTCTAGAAATGGATAGGTAGGGCATTGTATATTTCTTGGAAATAGAGAAGCAATATAATTATAGCAGTAATTCAGAATAAAAAAAATAAAAAAATGTCAATGAACAGGAATGATCAATTTCAGCACATGACCTCAAAGTCTTGAAATGATTACATTTCTTTATGTAAAAAGAGAATTAGTTATTAAGTGTAATTAAAATATATTATTTTAATTTAGTAATTAATTTACTGTATTAAGTAATTAATTAATTAGTAATTTACTGTAATGCTGTAACATAAATTCCTCTAAATAGGTACGAAATTGTATCATGTTTACACAGTCTAAGCTATGCCAATCACTCGAAAATGTCGTAATTACCAAAATATGTAAAATGAAACATTTTTAAGGTAGATATACTTCGGAATAGGAGCATTAAAAATTTTCCCCACAGTGATATGCATTCCGGAAGACGGCGCAACATCTAAATGAAAACAACCTTATCCACTGATCTATCTCAAAACTAACCATTCAATAATAATTTTTAAAATCAATGATAATTATTTTTTAAATATTTATCCTGTCTATTAATTGATAATATCTATAATTGTTGCTATGGTTTTCTGAATTCCTAAAATTTGATTTTTTTCTACTTCTTCTTATTTTACTTCCTCTTATTTGATAAAAAAAATTTAATTCGGATGAAAAAATAATGAAAACATGTAAAAACGTGTATTAAATAATGCATGCTATTTCACAGGATTCCCCCCCCCCCCTCCCCAGCTATTTCAGACCATTTCTCTTTATTTTGCTCCTTGATTCCACCATCTCTCAAACTAAAGTATGGATGAGAAGTTTCAATTTGGGATTTAGGTGCTTGAATAAAGTTACTTACTCCTTGATGGCATAGTAATCTTTGCCTTCTATGATAGCGATTTAATGCTCAATATCAGGATTTTTGAAAACGAAATAAAAGTAAATTATCCCTGATAAAATAAACGCAAAGAGAATTGGCAGGATGCCTAGGCGAAAAATGTCACAAGAATAAAGAGCAAGCCTATCGAACAGGAGAAAAAAAAACTGTACCACTACGACCCGTGAAGGAGTCTGGGGGTTCAGTACATGGTTGAGACTGAACTGTTTCATGGACAACGGTTCTGCAAGGAGATGACTTGTCCTAGGTCACGCTCAACCACCAGGTTTTCCCCCCTTATTATTACCCTATTTTTATAATATTTTATAGAAGCTGGGTGAGCCCCAGGAGTGTCCTAGATCCTATATGATCCATCTCCGGCTGCTAACAGACTAAATAAAAGTAACTCCCCGCAGCGGGATTTGAACCAGGATTTCCGGCATGGCAACTCAGTGCTCATCAACTGAGCCACTCTGCTCCCTCATATTTAATTCTATCGAACAGGAGAGAAGCTTTAAGTATCTGAGAGCACACCTTAATGAGATCAGGAAATCAGGGCGAGAATTAACTCACCTGGTAATTTTTTCCATGCTCTAAATAAAAGTTTCCCGAATAGAACAGAAGTATCCAACGATACCAAATTGAGGGTGCATAAGTCTACATTTCTTCCCATACTGACTTACTGTTCCGAATCTTGGCCATTAACCACCAGGCATAAAAAAAAGATCAAAACTTCAGAAATGAGATTCCTAAGTGGAAAAACAAGATGGACAAGATGGGAGTACACATATATTCCTGAGCTTAGGAAAGTTTACTGAGAGTACATAAATGTTAAATGTAAATCCATTTTCAACACTTTTAAAAATTTAATAATATATGATCATATGATATGTACTACATCTAAAAATATAGAAACAATATTTAGTATATTAATAAAGCTGCATAGATAAAAGAATGTGATGAAAATGTCTTAGAACAATGGTCCCCAAACTGGTTTTTACCACGCCCCTTGGACAGAATTTGTATGGGTTGTATGGAAAAAAAAACAACAAGTATTACATTAAAAACCAAACATTTAGGTTTTTACCACAAGATACAAATTTTAATAATATTTGTCATACATCATAAATTTAAATCAACATAAAGAAGAACTGGTTAGAGAAATATAACCATAATTAAGTGAGATTTTTTTAAATTTTCAACTAGTCTCGCGCGCTCCCTGACCTGTCTTCACAACCCCCTAAATAATAAGAAACCGCTGTCTTAAAACCATATACTTATTTATCATTTCAATAAGTCGAGATCGTTCAAGTAAGTGCTTTAAAAGCCTAGATTTATATTACTAAGATCCAACATAGATCCCTATAGTAAGAAGAACACTCTACTTTGAATGGTAGAGTAAGGATGGAAGGAAAGAAGATGCTGGGATGTAAACAGAATGCGTGGGCGAGCTCTATATAGCCATGTGACAGCAACCGCTGCGTCAGATCACGGTCGTTGGCTACGCCTTCATCTTCTCTTTTTTATATCTTTTTTCCCTTTTCCTTCACTTTCAGCTGATAATGCGCTACCTTAGAAGGACAGAATCGTAGTAGAAGTAGCCAACTGAATATAACTCTGTATGGTGGATTTTCAATGATAGTATCCATTCGAATTGCCTTGATATTTTTTTTCTCATCCTCCATATTTATTTATATAATTGCAATATATAAGAACTAAACCTAATAGAATACAACTTTAGAACCTTCCTTTACCATTAGGTATGGCTTAGTGCTATTGCTTATAACTCCATTTCAAGCCGTATACTACCAGAATGACAACTAACTGATTCTGGAAAGACTCTGGGGCTACACTTATGGGATATATAAGTAAAGTTAGTTACATTATCTTTGTGTATGGAAATTGGATTTGATAAAATCACATTAACATTAATACTGATGACCTGGGATATCATCATCACTATAGTCCATCCTCTCTACGGCTCATTCAGTGTGAGGTTTCCATCACATCGTCCGATCCTTCACCATTTCCCTTCTTCTGTTCCATTCCAGATTTCTCTTCGCATAGCAGTCTTTAACTCCTTCTTCCCAGGTATGTCGGAGTCTTCCTCTGGACCTTCCATCAACCTTAGTCTCGTATGTCGTATAATCATTATACCAATAAAATAAAACATAAATGTAAAAGAAAAATACAGCAATTAATAATTATTAAAACAGATCTTCAGGTACTATTATAGAGATGCAATTAATAATTTAGTGATCGATAATTAACCTAATACAATATTTTAATTTTTTTTTCAATTTACATATAAGAATAAAGCATTCGTCCCCAAAGTATTGGACATAAAATAAAATTAGTAAAAAGAAAATTAGTAAAAATATATCAGAAGAAATAATCCCTTTAATCTTAATGTCATTATTTTACAAGAAACAGACAATTACGTAATACTTAGTACTGGGTTTTGCCCACGGCTTCACTCACGTGGAATTTCGCCTGCCACCTAAAGTTTTGTGACAGATCATTTTAAAGAAATAATTTAATTTTTTTTAACTATAGATCACTCGTACATCCGAAATTTCAGACGTCTAACTTCAATACTGACGGATTCCGTACAATCTTGGAAACCCTATTATATTAAGGAGGAGACCCTTCAGGGTGGAATTGTCCAAATTCCTTTCTTAGTGCTCATTTAAGCTATACAAAGAACCTATCTGCGAATTTCAAGATGCTAAGTTCAGTGGTTTCTGCTGTGCGTTGATCGCTGGTGTTAAATTAAATAACAGCCATTACCTACTGACCATTTGTTGGAGATGGTATTGAGAATGTGTTACATCCAAGTACTTTTTAATAATTTATCGGTATATCATGACCAAATTACACATAATCATTATAAATTGTAGCCTATGTGTTATTCTGATGTATAAGCTATATTACTGTAAAGTTTCATCCAAATCCATTCAGTAGTTTTTGCGTGAAAGAGTACAAACATACTCACAAACGATCGCATTTATAATATTAGTAGAATCTGCATAAAACTAAACTGGTTTACTACTAACCGTTCTATATTAATTTACTTGGTAAATATTTGAAAATGCGTTGGCAATCAGATCATTGGACATCCACGGACCCAGAAGATAAATACCGAATCATCGAAAAAATATTTTTAGTCTCAGATCTGAGGAGTATTATAGCCAGCGAACGGTCGAAACCAGAAGAAATACGCTATGAATGGATTATTAATTTTATCATTTCTTGTTACCATTAGTCCCACAATATGTGTAAGAAAATAAGACGTTTCTGACAAGTTAGCTGTACCAAAGTTATAGATTGTAACACAAAATCTTCAACATGTATTTTCCCTAACGCTATTTCATACAACGGCTTTGAGAAAAAAAAAATAGGGTTCATATATCACGCCAGCCACGTGACCATATAAAGCTCGGAGATAAAACTCATATTTTTTCAGAAGAACCTTACAAATCGCTAACATTAATTAAACGAAATCCACAGAAACGGAAAGCGTCCAAGGATCTCTAGAAGGTGCATACTTACATGAACTTATACCGTTTTTATTTCTTAGGAGGCGAAGTCCTCTAATTCGGACTTAAAGAAAAGAATCACAAAAAGGGTGTTGGGTCGCCAACAAAAAAAAAAAAAAAGTAGAAGAAGAAGAAGAAGAAAGAAACGAGAAAGAAAACACTTACTTCCATGATCAAGATTGTCAGAGGAACGCGGTGGGTGGGCGATATAATAAATAAGACAAGAGAGGAACGACTATTTATCCCTCCGAAAGACGGCGAACCGATGACCCTGAGATAGCCTTGCGGGCCGCCAAAGGGAGAAAGTGGCCGGCACTATCACCACCTCCCGGGACACGAATTCCCAATTAGCCCTGTAGGGCGCCAATAACCCTCGCTTTATTACTTATGCAATTGTGATGGGGTCTTAATGTTCGAAACCGCACGAACATCCGAGGGATCTTTTACGCCAAACGGCTCATGCTCATCGTTTGCATAGCATTAGCATTTTCTAACAATAGTGATTTTTACTATAATCAGCACACTAGCATCATGAGTTTTAAACAGTATCCAATTGAAGGGAGGTTACGTTTGATCCATGGCATTTATATAATTACAAAAGATTCATTTTCATGACAATCATAAGACCATCTGAACTTATGGAGTAGAGCTTTGGGGCTTCACTAAGCCATCGAAATCCTCGTGTATTCAACCTTCTGTCCACCTCTTTTCTGCCCGACCTCTCTTCCTTCTTTCTGATGGCACATGTATTACCCTTTCAGGCCATTGGTCGTCCGCCATCCTCATAACATGACCAAACAAACTCAGTTTTTTCGTTTCTACTGAGTACAGGATGTTAAGTGGCTTGTTTACTGCTTCCATAATTCTGTCATTCGGAACGTGCTGTAGTCTTGATATCGTACAACTACGCCTCCAAAAATCCATCTCCATTGAAAGCAGTTTTCTTTCCGAGTCAGTTGAAACGTACCAGGTGTCTGAGGCAAACAGGGCGGTACTTATAAGAAATGAAATGTAGAGTCCATTTTTTGTTGCTATCATGACGTCCTAACTCCACAGAACAGAATTTAAAGTCCTAATAACTTTTCGGTCTCTTATTACCTTTTCGTTGATATCTTTTTTGCTGCTGCTCCCCTTCGAAAGCCACCCCCCAAAATATTTAAATTGTTCAGTTGAGGTCAAATCCCATTCCCCAATATTTAGTGAGGAGTGTCCACTATTATTTAACTCGCCTTTTGTTTTACTGATTTCCAGGTCTCCTGCCTTATAGGCTTCCAGCAGTATCCTCATCTGATCTGAGGATTTTCCATGCTTCCGTAGACTTTTGCCCGTGCATGCAACGATCAATATATTCACAGTTCTTATTCCATAACTCATTTTGTCCCTAAATTTTGTACGTTCCATGTTCCAATTCGTATTTTCCATTTCCGTAGTCATTGTCGTTTCCTTTTTGACAGTCTTAAATCCGAGACTGTTATATTAGGTTTGAATGCTAATTTGTGATTTTCCAACGATGGGCTGCAAAACCAACGCCAACCCCAACCTGGAGGACCAGGGAAATTGGTTTCAGGGTTTTCTACCCCTAGGAAATCCTACTATTACGGCTTGGAGCCCCCCCCCCCCTGCCCTGAAATGCCATTTCCTGCACTTCACAATAGTTATACCGCTATGACTCGGTACCGCCTCTGTTAGAGTTGCCTGGGGAGCACCACGAGGAAGTAGAGGTCGGGTTTTGCTCCCTGTATTCAATCTTTACAATCATTATCCTTTGTAAAATCCTAAATGAATCCAATTGTTACTGATTTGGCCAAATCCGATATAAATCTCTTCATGATAAACTTTATTCCCACTCAAACCCACTAGTTTCAAACCTCTTCAATTCCTGATAATGCTTTAAGGAGTTTGAAAAGAAGATGACCTCATGACCTTCTAAGTTGAATTTGTTATTTGAGTACAACCACTGGGTAGTTTCTCTACTTGTCTTTATCCTTACCTTTATGTACCATCCCTTCCTATGTACTTGATATTATTTGTTATTTTAACGTGAAATAGAGTAAATTAATCCAATTTAATCCACAAAAAAAAATCTCTTTGTCACTACAGCATGATCAGGAATCATGCTGCATCCAAGCCAATAGTTGTGCTAGAAAGTGATTTTGAATCTAGTATTAAAAGACTTTCCAAGATCAAATGTCTTCATTGCTAAAAATCTATCGGTCTCGGCCACGCCAACTACGTCTGTGATCAGTGTAAAATTGTCAATGTTCCAACTTCTTCTGAGGCTCCTGGATCGTGCAAATCTGAGGTGGACTGAATATATCTATATCTAATAACTGTACCTGAGACGTATTTTAAAGTTTTAAGAAATATTTTGAAGTAATTAAGGCGAAGGGTCAAAATATCGAACTATTTTATTTCATGTACTCATACTAATAAAAATAATTTATTTTTAATTTGTTATTAATAGCTTCTTTATATAGATCCCTAGAAAGTCTAGTGTGCAGAAAAATCACCTAGATTTCAGTGGGACGAAAGTTATGGCAATTAAAAATGTTGTGTCCGTTAGGCTCATTGCGACCGAACTCAGATACTTGATGTTCGTATTAAGAATAGATTGCTTTCCATTACTCCAAGTATTTATGAGCGTCGCACAGTGGAACGAATCAACGCATTTGTTGGACATTGGATCAATTCTCTAATAACTAAATTTGTCCTTTATTTCGATCTTAAATTATACTTTATACTTCTTCTCAACAAAATCCATAGATAAATTAATTGTGAAATTAAATCTTATATGAAAAATTCTGAATTGAAATATAAATTTTTCTAAAAACTCATATTTTTAAAGCAATTCACTGTTTGAGGTAATGCACTAAATTAATCGTGCACCTACAGGGAAAAAACTCATCCATAATAAGATATTTTAGGCAAATAAAACTTGGGATTATTTCAAACGTCTGGGATTTTTCGGTGAAAATTGGGGGTAAAACTAAAATAATCAATGGCGAAAATCGCTCAAAATCGCCCAAAAAACTACCTTCACAGTAAATAACTAGAATGTTTGAAGTTTTTTAGAAGCAGAAGCGGAGATATTAATGAATGTCCAGTCCTCCCTAACGCTCGTTCCACTGTGCGACGGAGGGTTAAACATCCCAATTTCTTCTTATTTAGCAAGAGTCAAATTTGTCATTAGAAATGAGTCCATAGAGTTTTAAAATGATAGGGAGCTTCCAGCATAAGGTTCTGTTATCAACGATAATCAAAATAACTAAGAAGAGGAGTGAACAAGAAGGGATCAATTCTTATTTTTACACTTCAATATTAATTTAAAGTATCCCCCAATTAATATTGAACAAGAAGAACAGCAACTTCGTATCCTGGAAAAGCATTAACATTATCAATAAAAGCTTCAACCTGATTGAAAACTGAGAGCATTTTTTATAAGATCTATCGATCTCATACAGAAAAGTGGCACATCGCGAAAAAACAGCGATTTTTTCAGCACGTCAGAAACTTCTATCATAAAAAGATTAAAATGACGTAACCATGTGATGAAAATGACTAAGAGATTTAGTTATACGCGAATGACATGGTAACATGTATATACCCACATAGTAGTCCTAAATTTCGAGTTAGGTATGATTTGCGCCATCAGTCGGTGTGTATGTTTCAACCTTGCAAGAGATGGGTACATATGGTAGTCATATATATTCTATAAATATATTCTGTCGATCGATAAAGAAAAGGGTTGACAATTCTACGTAAGGTTCATTTGAATATCCACAATTAACAGTAAAACTAAAAATACTTACGAGTATAATAGAATACAAACAAAATGTAGGTCCCATGAAACAAATATTAATTAATTAAAAAATGCTACCTTTTTATTCGTTTTCTAACACCGGTGGATAAAAATCAAATATGAAGTATTTATAAGCAATTACACGGAATTTTCAGATATATTCCGAAATATTCCGAAGTTGATAGAGAGGAAATCATAAACGTCACATTTAAAAAAAAAATGGACCTACTGCTAAGTAATGATTCTCTTTAGCATATAAGGAAGGTAATTGAAGCAGGCACTCTCTATCTGTGTTGAGCCGCTTAACCATTGGCTTGGGATTCCTGAGACGTTATAAAACATGGCATGCATGAAATGGGGGCAGCTATTAAGCTAAATTGACTATGATATTGAGCATTCTATGAAGTAAGTCTTTCCAACTAATAAAATCCGATAGGAAGTTCCTCTAGATGACGGGCATGAAATGCTACCCGAATACCAATGAACCATTATTTGCAATTTTTAAGCTTGTTATTTACTTTCCTTTTCTTTTCTTTTTTTCTATGAACGGCTGCTTTTAAGATCAGGCAGCCGGTTTTTCTTATTTCTCTCAGTTTGGATTGTGTTGGCAGTGCAAGGAAAATGACCTATAAAATATAAATCGATTTCGGGAGTAGTCTATCAAAAAAAAGGACGTTCAATATTTATACCAGGCATATATATGATTGAGTCCAAGATGGCGGACTGTGTTGCATTAATTAATTTCGCAGTTGAACTTTTGAAACCAATTGGGAAATTTGTGACCCTAGAGAAGGAATTGAAACAGCAGTTGTTTCAAGGATTGGCTATAATTCAACAAGTACAGGAAAAATTGGTGGAAGAAAGAAGGCAGGGACATAATGAAGCTCCAGTTACTACAAAATCAGAGGTTAGTAAAGCTCCTACTTATTCCGACATACTTAACAGAAAAATCAATAAAACCAAAAGTGTGCACAAAATCATAATAAAAAATAAAGTAGAAAATAGTTCTCCCCAGAACACGAAACAAATCTTTAAATACCGAGACTTGCCAACAACTTAACGATAGCAGCTAGGAATACATGGGGACTGAAAATCGAAGCATTAAGGATAATGTACAAATGAGCCATACTACCAATACTAACGTACGCTATTAACATCTGGCACACAGGACTGCAGAGAAAATACAATTGACGGAAACTTCGACGTGTACAGAGATTTAAGGCAATCAAAATGGTGAAAGGTTTCAAGACATAATCTTACGAAGCAGCCTGTGTTCTTGCAAAAATCATCCTCATTGACTTGATCGCTTAACAGTACAATACACTAAATACCTTACTTCGGACCAACCACGACTGTGACGGGATACTAGCAGATGACGTTGAATCACCTATAAACTATAGACATTGCAAGGACCCTGCACATTTCGCAGAAATTAATCAACCTACAAAACAACATCATGCGGAAGTAGAGATCTACACAGACGGTAGTAAAGACAGTGAAAATGTATGCCAGAGACGCCTCACTTCCGATAGTTTACAGTAAATTGACTAATACTTACTTGAAACACAGACAGTTACAAATGTGGGTCAGTGGCAAGACCAATGGAAACAACAACTAAAGGACAACATCTCGAGTTATACATAACTGACTTACAAGAATATTATAGGAATAACAACTGACTTCTACCTCACACAAATGTTGGTAGGACATGGGCCCACAAAATCCTACTTGTTTAAATTTAAACTTATAGACAATATGGCATGGCTTTGTGACTTTACCATCGAACAAACTTACTTACACCTAATATATGACTGCAGACTAACGGAAGAACCAAGGACTAAACTTATCAACCATGTGACAGGACAGCTGGCCGATCAGTGTTAAGGATATATGCTGGAAGAATTTTCAGAAAACTCAAGGTATTGTGCTGAAGAAGTGTGGTTAATCATTACTACACGAAATCAATATTATAGGGGGAAAACAAATTGTAGGTTTGTTTTTCATTAAATGACTTTGTTTGTAGTATTATTGTGCTTATTTCCTATTTTATTTTTATTTTTCTTATTTGCTATTTAATACGTGTTAATATTTATGTTCCAACTAGTTTAATGTATGATAGGTACAATGTTTCGTTGTTTTTGTTTTGTTTTGTTTTTTCCTTCAATTACCTTTATTGTAGTAATCTTGTGCTAATTTATTAATTTTAGTTTTCTGATTTGTTCTTTTAATCTGTAATGAACAGTTTAAAGAAGACGATTTTGCAATGAATGTGTGAAACAGAATCTTTTTATGCCACTTCTTATTTTACAGAGAAACACAGTTTAGTTTTTATTTCAACAAACCAAATTTAATATTTCAATCTATCAACATCATTATATGGGAAGAAAATTTTTACACGAACACCCTACAGGTCTAAAGGCCTAATACAATAGAGAGGAATATTATTTTAAGTAGAAACCTACTGTAAGATCTGTGAATAACAACCGTTTACTAGACAGGCAAAATATACATTTATATATATCCATGCTCAGCTGCATTAAAGGTTTCTTTAATTGAAGGACGTTTATTAATTTTTATTTCTAGCCTATATTTTTATTGTTATTAAGTATTCAATAAAAACTTAAATAGAGATTCCATATAAACATAATAAAATCTGAACTTTTTTTTTTGTTTACTCGTATATTAGATGGAGTATCTAATCTATCAAACGCCACATTTGGTTGCAAAACACAAAAATTTCGAGAGTTGGAAAAAAACACAAAAAAAAACAACATAATTATGTTTACAAATGTAAACTGGTATCGTTATAAGTAGAACAACAAGGCCCAGCCGTTAACAAAATCGAATATACCTTAAAGGGGTCGGCTTCCGACGGAAATTAGCATATAGCCGCTTTACGTGCATGGTCAACTGTAGCTTCGTCAAATTTCCGGCATTTTAAAAACTGAAACATAGGACCTAATCTTTTCTTTTAATTTCTTCGAGATGCTAATCGGAGGCGTCTTTTTTGAAGATTTATCGCTAAACGGTTACTCTCAATGTCATTCGTCCCTTTTAAGTCAGTGACCCTTTTTCAACTTGGTTCTGTGTGACGATGGCCACCATTTTAAGTAATGGTTATGCCTCGAGGTTTTAATTTTCGTTTATGTGAGATGAAAATTTAATAATAATATATATTGAATTTAATATTGCTTGAGGGATATTTATATTATTTTTGTAAGGAAAATAATAAACAACAAAATAATTTTTTTTTAATTAGGAAAGGCCGTTATTCGTCTGTCCTAACATGGTGGGTGTTTAATTACGATATGAAAAAATAAATCATTTTGATTTTATGTAGATACAATAATTTAATAACTTTGTCTATTTAAGCTGACCCGGATAAGCAATTTTTCATATACAAAGACCAAGTACAAAGGCATACATGGTTTTATTTTTGAGACAAGCATATGACAACCGGAAGGAGTTTCGTATATTTTGCAAGAAAAAAATAATATTTAAAAAAACACGCTTTTGTAGGTTAGCCGAACTAAAAAGTAGAAAATGAGTTATAGATTTTAAAAAAACTAAAGAACACATTTATAGCCACCCGAACTAAAAAGTAGAAAATAAATATTACAAACTAAATAAGACTGAAAGAACACACTTTAATAGAAAACCTAGAAAATAGTATAAATTAAGAATAAAATGGTGAATAAAAAAATCATTTTATCGTAAAAAAGCATGGGATGCTTGATAATAATTGCAAATATTTTATCGACTGATATTGGTAAAAGTAGATTCATTATGAAAATATATCTATTAAGTCCTCCAGCCTTTTTTTATGATAAAATGAATGTGTTGTTAAATCCTTCCGTTCTTATTTTAAACTCAATGAAAATTATTTTCTAATTTTTATTTCGTTTCCTATTAAAGCAAGTAAAAACAAATATAATAATACATTTTAAAAATGGGCCATAAGCAGTTTAAAATATATCAGCCAGTAATAATACTCGAGGATAACTATGAAAAATTATCATGGATTAGGTTGTGGAAATTCACTTTTGCTCAACTTGTGAGTGTGGTGCGTAACACGTACTGAATCCAAAACTTTTTGACATTAGCTGTAGAAATATTGGAAATCCATATTGTCAAATTTAAATTGTAAGGAAATGTTTTTATTAATTTAAATAAAATAAAATCGAATGAACTAGCCAAGAGTTAATTAAGCCAAGAGTTTTCTGCGAAGACGGATTATGTGGGCATGGAAGCATACTGAAAGAAAATTTTAAATTTTGGATTCCTATGGGGAAAAATAACATCAGACAACTGAAAAGGAAATCCGAGTGTTAGGGGCAGATATAAATATTATATTTTATTTAATTTAATTCGAGTAAATCTTGTAGTTTAGGACAAGAATATGGTAGAACCCAGCAGAGGGTGCCTTGTTTCACTCCCGTTTGGTTTTTGGTGGTTGCTTTCCATTTTTTCATAAAGATTTACAGATGGTATACTTAAGTGGGTTAAAACATACTCTCCAACTTCAATATTCTTGTTATAATTGTATTTCGGAATCATAGACTTGCTCATCATCCTTGCACCAGGGAACGTAACTTGCAGGACACCGCAAGTATTCAAGGATGTTTACTGATTTATTAAATGATATTTTTACTATTTATTAACAGCAAGGATATTTACCGCAAGGATATTTAGTGCCCATAATACTCTGCTAACCTAGAGAGCTTCCCCAGAAGTCTCATTTTATGGAAGAGGTAGGAATCAGCCGGGTGGACGGTCGGATTTAAGAAGCTCATATTGATCAGTCAAAGAAGCATCTAATACTTCTTATTTGTAAGGCGAACTTCGCTGTTTTTTTGTTGACAACATTTATATTTGCAAAGAAAAACTACAATATAATTTATTTTATCTTTCCCGAAGCATTTTAATCAAGAACTATCATCATTTATTCATCAACCTTACTCAGGAATTATAAGTGCACTATACTTTATTTAGTAGTCAGGAATAATTTAAAATTGAACGTTGATATGTGTACATTTGTTTCAAAACTCAGATATCGCAACTGAAAAATCATGTTTTTTTTTTTATTCATTAACATCTCCAATGGAATAATAAACCGTTGGTTTATATCCCGAAAAGGTCACAATATGTTTTCGGTTTGGCTTTATAGTTAATTTTATTTTGTTTTTAATGGTATTTTATTGTGAAGAAAAAGGTAACGGATCCGTAATGTAACTGCACCGGTTTTTTTATTAAAGTATTTTAGTAGTTTCTCAAAGCTATCAGTTCGAATTCACTCATCCTATTTTATAGTTCCTTTTACAGCAGGAGAATATTCAACGTAATGATATTTTCATAAAGAAAATATACTGAAAAATGTTTTTTTTTAAGTGAAATTTATCTTCTTTTTGCTTCTAGAAATAAAAAAGTTCGTTATTATATCTGTATATATATAAAAAGATACACTGGATGATATATTTCTGTACGAAATACATGAATTTAATATATAATTTATAATTTAATTAATTTATATCTAATTAATATATTTCTCGTGAGGTATAGAAATCGCACCTCTCCTTAACATATTGTTGTATCAGGAAGAAAATGGTCCGGTAGCGGTCAAGAAAATTCACCCTATATTAAAGAATTTTCTTGAACTCTACCCGGACAATTTTCTTCCTCATATACACAAGGTCAACTAATATTATTCAACATATTGTTGTATCATTGACAATTGTTTATGTCTCTCATTTTAAAAAATATATTTATGTAACAGGCATAGCTACACAACGATAAAATAATTACGCATTACATTCTTTACCTTTAGTGAGAGTTTAAATACATCTGCATTCAACCTATACAGCCTGTAATGTTGTACCAGTACCAGTACACACAGCTTAAGTGCCAATACGTAGGCCACAGACTTAAGTACCTTTTGACACTCTCTTAAAATTGAATGTAAAGAAACACGCAAGGCTTCCATATGCCTACAAGGCACATGGAAGATCATTGAAAACCTGAGTCTAATCTACAAATTAGGGGAAAAAACATAAATATTTTTCAACTATTGCCCACTCAATTATTATTCATTGTTTCTTCTCAACATGAGATTTAAACTAATATGCCTAGATAACAATTTTGCATGTTTTAAAAATTATGTACTACAGTGAGAAAAGATGATTAAAATGTCGAACAGTTTAATAAACACTTCTTTATTAAGATGAACGCTAATTCGAAAATAAACAGTGTAAAAGAATTGTGATCTGATAATGTATGTTAGTAGGAGAAAATATAGGTATAATATATAGGGGATAATATAGGTATTATCAGACATATGTATTAAAAAAAATCTATAAGAGTAAATTGTGTGGCACTCTTTCCTTAACAAAATAACCTCCAATTTATTATTTTTTTTAAATAGGTTTTGATTCTGGCAATAAAAAAATGCAAGATTCTTCTAGTAATAGTAACATCAAAATTTTATAATATCAATCCATTTGTCTGCTTTTCAAAATATCTAATTATTAAAAATGATTTAATAATTTTTTCTGTTAAATCATTGGTGTTTTTTTGTGTTTCTGGTGTGAATTTCTCTTTAAAAACTAGAGGACCAAAAGCCTTTGTATTAATTAATTTATATTATGTCGCGCTTCTAGAACCAATTTTCAACTTTTTCTTTAGAGGTGTTTCTTATAATCATTTTTTTTTCTTGAATTTTTTCTCTGTCTCAATTACGAATTTATAACTTCCACACACCATTCTTTTGTTTTTAATTTTTAAATGTATGTACACCAATAGAGGTGAATAAGTAATGTTTTTCTTTGACTGAACAAAGTAATGAATGATTTTATAATTTGTTTCATATGCATCTTAGTATATAAAATTCTTCTGTTCCTTTGTACGTCATTGGACTTCTCCTAAACGGTATGATCTATTTTAATGAATTCTTTTTTTGTGAGCTCAAGTGCGTTCGAGAATGGTTTAGATTCACAATTCGATCCGATAGATAATGGTTTTTAATTAGTTAAATTCATTGTTCGTTTATAATCTCAAGATTTTTATTTACACTGCATCTGACAGGCAGCGCTGCGATCGAAATTATTGAAGATAAGATGTTTGGCATTTTGAAGATAAGGTGCATTTAATTTGTGTCTTACATTCGTTACTTCCATCGAAGCTAAGTGTTATTGTTAAATTTAAATTATAAAATTAAGAAATTAATATATGGTGTTTTGCAGTGTTATTAAAAATTATATGTTGTGCAAATTTGTAAAGTGGGATATTAGCTTATCACATGGTTACAAAACTATACAAATTTGGTGAAAAATCGTCCACGTTCCTGTTAAGTTCATATTTAAAAAGTTACCTACCCAAATTCGTTGTGTATTAATTACAGTTTTATTTTATATATATGGTGATTATTTTTAAATGTTTTTATTTTGAAGAGAAAAGATTTGTCCTGGCCGGGATTTGACCCGGGTTCGAATCCCGGTCAACACAAATCTTTTCTCTTCAAAATAAAAAAAAATAAAATGTATAAATGCTAGTTATTTATTTATATTATTTTAGTCATTTTACCGTGCTCTTTACAATTATATAACAGATAGATTAGTTCACTGAGCGCATATCTTGCATATTGCCTTAGAAGGCTGAAATTAGAGAACTTATGAGTCACAAGAGGAAATCGTTCCGGAAATTCTTCACTGTCGAAGGTATTTTACAGGCTCGTTTCTTCTTGCCCATTTTATTTTTAAATCATAATATGTTCTATCATTTATGTATGTACAAGCAGGTATACATTCATGTTTCAGCATATGCATATGTAAGTTTCTATACATCGATTGTATATATAATTTTCTATAGTAACCAACTTTATTTTTGAAATTAAATTATCTGAAAAAATCCTTCTCTGTAAAACTATTCGATGATGATTTAATTGATATCTGTAATACTTCGCGTATGAGAGAAAGTATTGGAATATTTTCTTAATTTAGTAGGGGAGCCAAAAAAATTCAAATCACTCCTTCATGTGGACAGTTGTCAATATGTATTAACATTCATCTGTTCAATTCTTATTAAGCACCATTTTAGCTTATTTACTTTACATTAAACTCAGAAAATATATCCATAGGAAAATGAAATTTGATAGTTCACCTTCGACGTAAACCATGCAAAACAAAATTATCGCACCACCTTCATTTATCTAATAATGACTCACATATGTTTCTGTTTACAAAATATTGGAGGATTTTTTATATATCATTCAGTCATAGCATTAAGAGGGTTCTGTCGGAATAAAAATAGCGCCTGGTTTATTTTTATTCCTCGGTATAATTTTAAAATGAATCGATTAAGCATCAACGTAAGAGATTTTAATATAGAGGATATTTTCACAATATTTTCAGAAAAAAATTACGATCAAGTCGTTTGAAGCTTTAAAAAAAAAGTACTTCGAAAGATTCAATTTATTCCTTAATTAATGATATAGGAGTGAATGACAGTTTTTGTTTTTTCAGTTGGCACAGAATTTTGGGCTTTTTGGTTTTGCTCTGATGAACGGTCACTCATTTCGGGCAGATTATTATTATTAAAAAAATAATTTAGAAATAAACCTATTTACTATAATATTTTAGTCCAATATTTAAATTATCGGTCATATATATATATATATATATATATATATATATATATATATATATATATATATATATACAAAACAGAAGGATGGATATAATCAGTAGGAGTTGACTGCTCTGAAGATGCCAAAAAAATAGGTGTTTCAGAAGAAATAATTCGTGTCAGGAACCGCTCCAGGCTCCTGATAGTAAACGCAACCTATTAAGAAGACGAACCAAAACCTCGACCAAAGAGAGTGTGGGACAGATGATCAGAGACGAGCGGTTGGAGAGAAAATGAAGAAGTACTGGGAAGAGAGGAAGAAAAAGAAACACCATAAGTCTTAAGTTGTATGCGGTCCCTAGATGGCCATATTCATAAATTAAAAAATAATATATAAATGCATAACATTTATTTCGATATCTTTTAAAAACCTGGACGGGTTATACATCAAAACCTTTGATCACCCATGAATACCTATAGAACTCAAATGAATTTAGCCATTGTAGATTGTAAGTAATACGCACTACTTTAAGTTCTTTCGGTTATTCGTTAGTGGAAACAGTTATTCTGTTTTAACATGGTATTTTAACTTCTTTTTTTCGATCAACCAGGTATCGCTTTTCAAAACATCAGTTTTATTATCGCGATATAGATGTTTAGAATAAAAACGTAGCTAAATTAAAAATATATTTTATAAATAGCTCTAATGATAGATTCCCCCCAAACCACGCAATCATTCCGATTAATGAGACACCAAAATCCTTTCGTGAGAGAGACTCGAGAAATTTCACATTCTACAAAATACATCTGAAATCCACTACCCACAATGTTGACAGGGTTATTTGTATACAAACCTTAACAGGTCACGTTTTAACCAGAAGTCAACTCAGGAGTTTAATTAATATCTGCGTATCTTATTATAAGTTAATTAATTCTCTTCACTACGATATTATTTAGTTAATAATAAAAAATAATTATAATTTTTTTGTATGATCCCTTATATTAGTTGTGAAATTATAGTTTTTGTGCATTAAATGCTCAGGAATACTCCTACGGTTATGCTTAACAACTAAGCATGGTTTTTGTTTTAGTAAACTTTTGAAAATAGGTCTTCAGAGTAAGAATCGTTTTATCATTTATAAATTAAAAATTGATATCTCTGAACTGTCTATTAGTTTCTCCAATTCAGAGTAAATTGACTTTCATCCATTATAAAATTTAACTATGTATTTATGTTTATTATGGATTACAATGACAACATACAGAAAATATTATAGGTAATTTTTTTGTTTTATTTGTATATAAATATATATACATATAGAGGGGGAGATGGATAGAAAGATATATATATATATATATATATATATATATAGAGAGAGAGAGAGAGAGAGAGAGAGAGAGATGCATAACGAGTTACATATTGAATGTTTAGTTCAGCCATGATAAATATTAGATTGATAATGTGCAACTTCATTTTGTAGCTGCAATTGTGACTCTTTATTTTCACCCTGAAGGACATCCAGTGCATCAGTTCTCGTTTAGAGTTTTATGTTAGTTTTATGGTAGCCTCACTAGCAAACCTCACAAATCTTACTTTCACAAGTTCAGGATTCAGTTTTTTACAAGATATTTTCTTAAATATATGTCATTGTTGTTGCTATTAAACATTACTACCAGACTATGGCAATCCCAATAAAGTAAGTAATAAGTATATATCTAGAATATATTAAATTGTTAAGTGAAGAGAAATATAAGGGTAACTGATCCGTAGGTTTTCGCTTCGAGCTGGAGTTTTAACTGTTAATTTTCAAAAAGTAGAAGTTAATGGTGAGGATTAGTAAGGAAAAGAGAAGGCAATTTTGGGTACTGAGTAGATTTGGTTATTCATTTTATCAAAAAATACAAGTTTCAACTAACATTTTGAAGTATAGATGATATATTCTTGCTGAAACATTCATTTCAAGATTATTACTGAAATTAAATTACCGAATTCCCCATTATTAGTTTCTCATTCCATACTTAAGCTCGTGATAACTTGTATTTTTGGAAAATATTAAAAAGGAAACTAATGAAAAGATAAAACTTGACGTGCTCAACTCGAAGCGACATCATGCGGAATAATTACCAATATAATCAAAGCAGACTTTAGACCGAAATCGAATATGGTAATTCAACGAACTAGAGCTCCCTTAATAGAACAGAAGTTGATCTATATACTAGATACATTTAATATAAAAAAACATTGGATAGGTCAGTTATAGTTAGTTATATTTTGGAACATTCCCAGCACTCTTGTCATCGGAGACTATAGCTGAATATTGTTTTTGAACATTTCATCGAGTTGATAGTGTTTTCGTAAAGAAAGTTCTGCTTAAACAGCGATTCATAGGGAGAGTTACGAAAGAGCGCTAATTTGTCTTTTTTGAGGTGAGGCTGAAATAGTACGTAAGAGCGAATGTTGAAATAAAAACGAGGGGACTACAGTTAGACGGGCAAGGCCTGCCGTGAAAACGGGATGTTTGGGGGCGAGCCTTATAAGGGCGGTCTTGGAGTGGGGAGCAGCGCGTGCCCATCCCCGGCCACCAGTGTACTTCGGGCCTTCTACCTGGTCAGTCTGCTCTGCTCAGCTCTAGGGGCCACGTCTCCGCGATCTATTGTAGTCACGGACGTCATGGATTTCGACTGCTTCTTGTGAGAGTGAGTGACCATGAGTTCCGTGTGCGAGATCCCGCCAGACCCCAACAACAACACTAGCGAAAAATGCTACAGCCTCAGACCCAGGGGCTGCGTACGGAGAAGCGACGACGATGATGAAGAAGTCTCCTGGGTCCGTAGAAAGAGGCGTCCGAAGAGCGGCAAACCAGCACCACTGTCCAAATACCGAAGGAAAACGGCCAACGCTCGCGAGCGATCGAGGATGCGAGAGATCAATGAGGCCTTCGAGAGTCTTCGGCGGGCAGTACCCGTACCCAGGGAATCGGAAAAACTGACAAAGATTTCCACTCTGAGGTTAGCCATGAGGTACATCTCCGCACTGACTCAACTTCTCGGCGAATCAGAGTCTGACGCAGAGTCCCTCCTGAGCGACTCCTTGACTGAGACATCCCTAACACCGCCGCTCACCCTCGACCCGTTCCCGTACTCGGACTTGGACGAAGTATCTGTGCCTCTGGATACTTATACAGACTTTGCGTTTGAGTTGGATGATACTTTCCCCGCAGATTTTAGCTAGACTGATGGGAGACTTCGACGCCGAAGGAGACTTTAATGCTCGCAGGTGAGTAGTCGTACCGGTACCTTAAAATATGAAAAACTTTTAAATTTTAAAGAAACTAACATTTCCAAAATATTTATTTGAAATTTCTATGAATATTATGTTAATATATACCATTTATGACTACATAAAAATAAAACAAAAACATTGTTGAAATCCGTTTAAGTTGACCATGAAGCTAAAAGAGATATTCCTTTATAAATAAAGATTTTATAATATAAATTTTTAGGGCTTATATAAACCTCATTTTTCTTATCATTATCGAATTTGGAATGCGCCACTTTCTCATATTTTTTATTTCCAAACCTGCCATGGTGTTGTTGCATAAGCAGAGTACTAGTTTTAAGATTTGCTATTTTTGATAAAAATAATTTTAGTATATTTTATTCTAGATAATATAGACGTTATGACAGTAGGTAATCTCGTAGTGAAAGACATAATAGTTTTAAAGTAACTGGTGGGGTGATTAATAGAGTTAATGAAAATAAGATTTTACTAAGAAGATATAATTATTTTATAATTCAAATTAAAATTAAAATTATTATAATTAAAATAAAATTGTCGCAGTAGTTTGGAATGAATCAGGATTGATAATAATGCCTTTGAAAACAATTAACAAAATATAATCAAATTATTTTAAGATTGGCAATCTTTATAATTTTTACCTTGGTATCTTTGGTTAAATATAAACAGAATATCTTCAGTCCCCAGTGTGGTTGATTTATAATTTAAAAAAGTAAAAATTAAAGAATTTTAATGATTACAGTAAACGATATTTTAATAACTTATTGAATGAGATACATATTGATAATAAATTGAAAACGAAAAAGTATATACTCATATATAAGACTAATACATAAAAGTATTGAATTTCTTTGAAGGGAATTCAATATGTTTTATTGCAGAAAATTTAAATAAATGTTAATTCTGCATTAACATACATTTAGTCAGAAAGATTCTCTTCTGTATCATACATTCTCTTACCCTATTCTTAATCCGATCCTGTTTAGTAAAGATGGAGGAATGTCGATTTGTCCGGATGAACGTCAAAAAGGAAGATGATAAACATGGCAAGATAGGACCCTTGTCGATAATTCCGGTGTAACATGAACGATAAAAATCTCGTATTAATTCTAGTTTATATTCGCTTGTTCTGAGGGTCCTCCGCTAGATGAGAGATCCACTATCTGGAGTAATGAGTCGGCATAATCAGCAGGTGATTTCCTGCGAGCTGGCAACTAAATGGACGATGATTAGCAAGCGACCATCTTAAGAAAAAGTACAGGTTGTCGAACCCCGAAGGGAAAATAGAAAAAAAAATGCTCAGGAACGGAGATTGAAAATTTTAGTTTAAATTTTAAAAAAAAGGACTGAGAATGATTAAAGTTGACAGTCGGAACATTTAAATAGAAACTTATTTACTTAATAATCTGCGTTATCAAAGTGACAGTGGCGATTTTAAAATCAGAAGCGTTTTGATGAGATCAAGTAAAAATAATCTTTTATCCCCGAAACAAATGCTCTTTTGAATAATTAACATTACTATGTGGTATGACATTTTTCGAGATGAACCAAAATTAAATTAAATATTCTCATAATCATTTAATTACATTCGATTTAGATGAGTTCAGAATAACTAATTTCTAGACTCATCGGAAATTATACCAATCTGTGAAAGATGTATTTATCATAGATATTACAAAATGCTTATAAAATCTAATTTTTTTGTCTGAACCTCCTTTATTTAATAATATAATACAATTACAAATACATCCATACTAGAATAATTAAAATACAAAAATATACGCAATATGATACATCTTTCTTTTACCCTAGGGGGAGCTAAGGTATAACATGGTCTGAGTCCGTTGAAGGTGGTATAAAATCTATTACAAGGCAGAATGGAAATAAATACGTTCCACTGGTTAAAATGTTTTATAAACAATAAATATTGATTTTAAAAACATTACACAACACTTAAATCAAATATTTTGTTAAATGATAAAAAATATTTATTGGCATTAATGATTTGTTGGTCACTTTAAAATCTTAGTGACTACGGCAATTCCATTTATATTTGTAAAAAATAAAAGTGATTTATAATAATAATAATTATAAATTTCAGCTCATAATATATTTGGAGTCTTAATGTTCATTATCCTAATTCCATATGTAATTTCAGTAACATTTAGCCGTCATCATTTCAAAGAGTAATATAGATTAGAATAATATGTAATTATTTAAGTATAATGAAGATGGATAATATTTATTAGTTTATAGACAGCATGTATTTCAGCATATTTATAATGAAATTAACTTTATTTTACAGGTTAAGCAGAGTTACTTATGGAAATCTCTTCCTTCTCTTAATAGTAAACGAATAGATGTATTTTTTTTTTTTTTGAACATATACAATCGATTGTTATTGTAAATAATTTAATATGAGATTCGGAAAAGCTTTAATCACCCAGATCTAAAATTAAATGAATTTTATGACAAGGGGTAATATTTTATGTGTATATAGTTAAGTGCAATATGTATTGTATAAAGTTAACTATAGGAATTATATAATTATATATGTTAAGGTTAAGTGCCAGATTGTTTATATAAATGTGTTAATATATGTTTGAAGAAGAGAAGTGAAATAATGATGATAAGAATAAATAAATGGTTTATTTGTGATAATTTATTTGGTTGTTTAACTTCCTTTCACTATATCTGGAATTGGAAATTGAAAGGGATATGAAACGTTTGAAACATCCTTGGAATCTTGAAACTTGAAAAAATTTTAATTACAATATTATGAAAACGATTATTAAATATTTGAGAAATAAAGAAAACAATTTTTAAAAAATTTCTGTTTTAACAAGCTATGTACTATATATTTATCTGTGTGAGTGAAATATATATATATATATATACTCACAAATAATCAAATTATATTTATGTAGAAATAAATATTAATAGAACGAAGATTTATAAACAATTCAACAACTACGTAAACCTAATTAAAATAATTTCTTATTTTATTTATAAAAACAAATTAAAAAAATCAAATTGTTCATATTTGCATTTCGTTCATATTAATGAAAAAATATAGGAAAATGATTCTGTGGTACTCGTAAAAAATAGTTCACGCTACATTTTAATTGACAATCAGTTTAAATTTGTAATTCTTTTTAATGAACTATACCTGTATGAGAGACATGCATTCTTTTTAAACAGGATTGATTTTAAAATATATATATTTCATTCTAATTTATTAAAATAATAAGTATATATGATTTAAAATAATTCCCAGGAACCTTTTACCCGAGCCCAAATTTCGAGCGATCTGATTGTCCTTTGATTAAATTAAATTCTTAAGATAATAATGTTATGTGTGTGAAAACAGTATGTTTTATTTTGATATTATGCCCATGGCGATAGATATCTCAGCAAACGTAAATCTTCTATTTCTAGATAAATATTGGATATCATTTATATCAAAAAATAAAACTTTTTTTTAAGCACCAGCCTAAACTGATTATATAACTAGACAAAAACAGGAATAAGAAGCAGTCATCTGAGGTAAGAATGAAAAGCAAATTTTTATAATACCTAATAATACTAATTTTAATATAATATGTACAGAAAAAAGACAATCTAAGCCTAAAGTATAGACTTCTAAGTCTAAGATAGCTCCTTTTGAAATTGAGCGCTATTTGTATTCTTTGAGTTGTATTCATTTTTAGGTAATGGATAACTAACTCCCCGGCGCTACAGACCAATATGACCATAGTCTGAGTTATCCTCTTCCACACCTCCCTGTCCACTGGTTCTCTCTTCGGATTGTAGACACCTAGCTTCCTTCCTTAAGTCTCTCTTCACCTCATTTTTCCACTTACTTCTAGGCCTATCTATTTTCATCTTTCCCATAAAGTGCGGTTTTGTATTCTCTCCTGAACTCATTCATCCTTCATCCTGACTAAATAGCCTACATGCTTTGATATATTAACAATGTTGCCATTTCCTAATAAAATCTCAATTCCACTGTTGCTCTCAATTTTCTTCTCACCTTTGCCTCTTGCAATTTTTTTTTTCAAACAATTATAGAGGATTGATGGTACCTAAACTGAATTAAAATAATGAGAAGAATTATGCAGTTCAAAAAATGCCACAATTTCAATCTACATTACCCGTCACACCTCAACTAACATAATTATCGGGGTCAACCAAACGTTACGTTGTTGAACTTTATTTATGGTATGTATCTTTTGAATGTTATACTATTACGTTATTTTTGAAATACCTGCCAAACAAAGCACCCTCTGTTTGTAAATTTAATCTTTAAAATTCCTTTGGCAACGCGATTGTCTGTTTTTGTAAATCCCTGTCCCGGGAGACGTTGTTCTGCCCTATTTCCCTAAAACAAATCGTTTCAAAATTTATATCCAAATATTAGACATACGCTTTCGCTGCATTTTTATAAGTAATAATTAAAACAAATTGGTAGTACTTTTCAAACAAAACACTAATACATAGTAACTAATTATGCCTAGTGTACTAAGTAATAACCCGCTTTGAGAATCGAATTAGTTATACTTAAAACTTACCGCTATTCTTAACCTAACAAAATTATAATAATCTATTGAAAACATAAAAGAATGTACTTACTTGATACTAACAAAAACTATATCTAAATAACTAAAACTACAATCCTATAACTAAACAAACAAAAACAATTCTAATACCTGGCGGTCCTACTTATCTACTACAATATACTCCTGTAAGCTTCTTTTTTTTTTACACATCCTCTAACATTTTATGTACAATTTACAATATATATATATATATATATATATATATATATATATATATATATATATTGTAAATTGTACATAAATATATATATATATATATACCTGCAAATGCTTCTATATAAACAAAAGCCTTCTGTTACCTTTCGGTATTTTAAGGCGTTAAATGGGCTGAGTCCGCTGAAGGCGGTTTTTACTCGAGCCGGCACGAGGCCGCTGACGTTATACAGTACAAAACGGTGAGGGACCGTTGAGCGGGATCAAGTGACAGTTGTAGAAAGAAGAAAGGGGAGGAAGGAAGAAGGAACAGGAAGTGCTTTTTAATAATGAAATATTTATATCATGACCAAATTACACAAAAGTGTAGCCTAAGTGTTATTCTTATGTACAACGTATATTACTGTAAAGTTTCATCCAAATCCGTTCAGTAGTTTTGAGCGAAAGAGTTACAAACATACATCCTCACAAACTTTCACATTTAAAATATTAGTAGGATAGGAAGTAGTTTAATTAAATAACCGCGATTACCTACTGACTATATGTTGGATGTAATATTGAGAATGTGTTATATCCAAATACTTTTTAATGATATCTATCGTTATATTATGACCTAATTACACACAATCATTATAAATTGTAGCCTATGTGTTATTCTGATGTATAACGTATTTCACTGTAAAGTTTCATCCAAATCCGTTCAGTAGTTTTTGCGTGAAAGAGTAACAAAAATTGATCCCCACAAACATTCCCATTTATAATATTATTAGGATTGTATTAATATTAGTATTATTAGGTACAGTAGAGTCCCGATAATTCGTATGGTCAAGGGACTGAAGATTTGGTACGAATTATCGGGAATACCAATTATCGGGAGTATAAAATAAAAAAAAATAAAAATGTATTAATACAATTTTTTGAATCTATCGAACCGTCCATCACTTGCACGAAAGTCTTGAATTCCCATTTTTCTGTGAAAACTCGGGCTTTTTCCCTTCAAATATTACCTCCAACTAGTACATTTGAATTCCTTGCTTGTACGGACCACTTTTTTAAGGTCTCTACAAGTCTGTAAGTGATTTTGTCCTTATTCTTCAAAATTGATTTGATCGTGGAACCAGGGACGATGAAATGCTTGGATACGTCAATTAGCTTACAGCCACTGGTCACGGCGTTTATGTTTTGTTGTTTCTCTTCAATAGAGAGGCTAACGTATTTTGGAGGCATGATAACGTGTCACAACGGTAACAAAAACGAGACTGAATTGTAAATAAAAGTGTGATTGTAAGAAAAGCTTAATAAAATTCCTCCCCTCCTTTTCTTTGAGTGAAAACAGTACGAATTACTTATGAGATTTCTAAGAAAACTTGTCTCCCTCAATCGCTCTCCCGTAAAAAACGATAGGATCTACTGTGCCTCTAAACAGTACAAACATACTTGTGTATAAAAACAATACAAATTGAGTGATTTCCTAGAAAGGATTTATTCTCATTCTGCTCCCTGGCATATCTGTTTCACTGTTCTCTCCCTCCCTTTCGAAAACAGAACTAAGTAACGAGATTTTAAAGCTGGAAATACGAATTATATGACGTTATAAGTGACCTCGAGCATAAAAATAATACGAATTACCAAGGGGTCTGAAATGCATTGATTTTATACCATTTATCGGGATTTTCTCTGGGGACCGGCAAATTTGTACGAATTAGCCGGAAATACGAATAATCGGGATACGAAATATCGGGATTCCACTTATAAAAATTATCTTTTCATTCTTACCACATATGTTTGTGTAATCTTACACTTACATGCCTTTGCCAATCAAAGGATGTTGTATTATTAACACTTGTCATCTCAAAAAGTGATAGCAACTTTGTCTCATTTAGTTAATGCACAAGCACAAGAGATCATATGAGTTTTATCGATTTGAAAAATAATAAAAATCTCTAGATAAGTTAGATTCTCATTATCGTAATATCATTTCAATTTCTGTTTTCCAAAGATTTGAGAAGAATCAATGGCTTTAATAAGATGAAATTATTATTTTTGTCGGTGGTTAAATAAAATATAATAACGGAAATAAAATCATAAAACACTAATGCAGAATTCTCATGGTTACTTTTTTGTCGTTTATATAATTTAAAAATGTTATTTTTAACCCGTTCCTTCAAAACTTCTGAAACAAACGAGATGAAAAAAAATATCATTGGTGAATATTCAATAGTTTACATGTTTTTTTTATTATTTTATTTTCATAAAGGTGAAATAAAAAGCGAGCACTATAAAACGCAATTCTTGTAAGGCCCAACTACATTTCTTCAATAGACAATATAAGAAAGTATAGACTTAGTTTGTCTATTTGTAAAGTGAAAATGCAGTTCATCAGGAATAATCTACGATTCCGTCACCCGAACTAGACGGAGGTGGAAACCATAGAGAAATTCGCTCACTTCAAAATTGGCAACAATATACCTGGGGTTATGGGAGGCCTATGATAGAGGCAGTAAAAACAATATCATCCCCTTTACTGATTTTTTTTAGCTCGCTGCCAATATTAAGAAACATTTGTATAATCCATCCTATTAATGTCCTTCCCCGATTTTCAGGAAAAACAGATGTAAGGATACAAGGATGCACCTGATTACAGATCCGATATTATATACAGCAGAATTAAATGAAATATTCATAATAAAATTAATAACGATAGATCAATAAAGAGAGAGATAAGGTAATGGGGCTATTACTCAAGATATCTATTTTAATAAAAGGAACGTCTTGATTGGGCAATCCTTCTTCCTTTACTCCCTCGAGTAATATTGAGCTCGATTATTCTCAACTAATTGCTAATCTACTCCCCGAGACAAGCCCATTAAATGGCGTGAATTATGGCCGCCTATGTCGTATCCTATACTAGCTCCAGTTCATGATTGATTTTTTCTGCAATTATTTTATAGAATATTTTAGGATCTAATCACCAGGTAACCAGTTATGATTAATACCTAATTTTTATTATTTAAAATATACCGAAGCGGTTATTAATATATTCACAAGTCTTAATGTAGAAACTCATTTGAAAATACACCTAGCCTAGTTAATTATTGAATGAATTAATTTAGATTTAAGTCAGGGAGTGGATAGAGAAAAAATCACTTTCTTAGTGGCCGTTTTTAAAATATTCAACACATAGGTCGATTATTATAGGTAGTATTTCAGCGATTATTAATTATCACTTAGCAACCTCGCGTACTTTATTGGGGACTTAAAAGATGATATTTATAAATTAAAAGGGCCTAAAGCAAAGTCGCAAGTGACATAATGAGTTTAAAAAATCTCATGAAAATGAAGATTTAAATGAGGCGTTCAGGTTGAAGAACGGAAAACTACAAAATTTCCCTTTTCTAGGATTTTTTTTTCAAAAACGACACTTGTGGTTTTGTATCTCTTTCAGCTTTGGCCCGGTTCATAGGTTTAGTAATACTTCTCTCAACGGGTGGATGTATCTGGTGCATAGGGAAATTCATTAGCCCTTGCGATGAAATTTTAAACTTAAAAAAAATTAACATTTAGTTTTGGATTACCAGAATTAGTGTTAGCGGTGAAATTCCACTATCCCATGAATCTATACTAAGAAGTTTTTCAACGAAGAGAAATATAAGAAAAGTATATTGTTGATATTGGTCTGAAAAGATGAAATTCCAAGAACCTGATTAGTTAAGAAGATGAGAATATCCATCATTTTTCTAATGGAATCAAAAAATAATTGGTAATAAAAGGTTTAAACATTTTTATATTATATAAGACTGCACCAACAGATACGGTAAATCTTGGGCCTATACTAGACTGATTATGTTTCTTTCGATCGAGGATCTTGGATTTTACTTTGATCTATGAAGGTGATTTTTCTTCATATGACCAAAAACTGACAGAACCTGTCATGAATTTGGACTTTGCTACGTCTACATTTTCGGACTGATAAGTCATTGACGCAGATAAATAACCACTTATTCGGCCCTATTTAAATGATGATAAAATTTCCTTTAAGTCATTTTTCCATTTTTTTCTATCTTGTATATCTCCCTCCCTGAGACCATAGGCGTGGATACTTTCCTCAACGCCTCCTATCCATCTTGTTCGTGGTCTTCCTCGCCGTTTCCTCCCTTCAGTAGTCCGATTGAAAAATAAATTCGGCAATCTTTCTTCTGTCATTTTTCTTAGATGACCCATACAGATGATGGCATTCCAATCATTTTTCCTATATATTTTGGAAATTGCCACTTATCATTATTATTAATTAAGATTAACAAGAAATGAGAGATCATTATGTATGAAGGTTATATGGACGGACATAAAAAAAACAAAAAAAACCTATGTGTGTGATTTCATTCCTACATTGTCATAAAACAAAGGACATAAACAAGAGGAAGCCAATGGCTACTGGCCTGATGATAACTCACCTGTTTATTGGCAAAGAGAGATATTGCAGTAATGATTATCCAATCTTTGTTTTCAAATGAGAGAATAGGAACCCAGCTTATGGCGCCTAGCAGTTAATCGGGCTTTTCCAACTGAACCATTGAGCACTGAAATATTACCCGCTTTCCGGCTTATCCGACAGCTGGTTGTTCACGGCACAATCGTCAGGAATGCTATACTTTATGCATTTCGATAATTACTTAATATTTTCAAGAAGAAAAGAATTGTATTCAGTTATTAATCTGTCTGTTGTTGCCATAGACATCTATTACTGAGTCAATCACCTATCGTTAGTCAAGCAAGATTTGTTTTACCTCTGACGGCTAAAAACATGCCGATAGCTATCATTTTATTTATTAGGTTTATATACCGTGCTTTACAGTCATAAAATTTAGTTTTAAAATGGTATCCCATTTAACAATTATTAGCATAAATCTTTAATTTGGGGGTTTTTATTTCTACGATTATCTATATTCATACATATTAAAAAATACGTTTAAAATACTTTGATAAATGGTCCCATTCTAAAAATATTAAATAGTAGCCGAAAATAATAAGTAATAATAATTATAAGTAAATATAAGCGGATGGACCAATTCGGTCAACGGATACAGGAGGTAATAGGAGACCACCGTCTTAAAGACCATCGAGATTCCCCAGGGAAATCACCTTTGTACTAATATTTGCACTATTCCATGTAGCAGAAGAGCGTAATGACTTTGCAGTGGTGGTCGCTAACGTTGGGGGATACTAACAAGACACAAGAAGAACAAGGTCTGGAGTAGAATCATATATTTAAAATACCCAGAGCAAGTGAGAAAATTACTCACTGCTCAACCGTTGTCCAAGAAACAGTACAGTCTTTACCATGTACTGAACCCCAGATCCATGAGACATGAGTTGTAGTGATGGTACGGGTATAGGCGCAGAACAAGTGACAATTGAAGCTAAATACTGTTTTGAGGGGAAACCGACCACAACAGTTGAAATTCAAATCCATTACCATAACCCTGCTGAGAAATCAGCTGGAGAATCAGGAGGTTGATGTATTGTTTATCTACTGCAACAAACACATTACTTACTCATTACATACTCAAAAATACAGCCAAGAACGAATAAGAAAATATGGAAACAGTATTGGATACAGCACGGTGCAATCTTTTTTACGCTCAATCCAAATAAATTCTCGATTTATCATAAGCACTAACAAAAGGGAAATAGATTTGTCTGAATAAATAAGATTTCAAGTTCGTTTAAAGGTGATGCTACATATAATATCATGTCGGCTAAAATTTTACCAAACATTTTGTCAATAAATGTATAGTTAAATAACTTTAGTATACTAATCACTTTTTACAAAGCACTTTTATTAAATAATATATGTACATTCAATAGAGACTAAAACAGATAGAAAGCCCCATCTTGGCCAGAGGTCCAATACAGGATATGCTATTGCTGATATTAATTCCTTGTATTGTTTACCAGTAAGGCAGCTGCAACTGCACCTGCATAATAATTCTTAGAATTGTTTACTATTTCATAGTTGGTTTCCAAAATATTCAAATATTCTAACTTTCCAAAATGTCAGTGAAATAATACTGATAAGATTCGACATTTTTTTAAAATACACGTTTACAAAGTTCATTTTTTTAATTGACTAAAGTAACTTCAAATTCTTTGCTCCCCCGATTTGTCGGAAATTTTTGTCGAAAAAGCAATACTTTTCGTGATAACTAATCTTTAAATAATCTGTTCCACTATAACTTGTGAAGGTTCTGGGGTTCAGAACAGCTGGGACTGTACTGTTCCTTCGACAACGGTTGTGCTGGGTCGTGATTTGTCCTAGATCACGCTCCCCCTAAGGAATAAGGTTTTCCCCTTTATTCTGGGTACCCACTTTCAAGAGGACGGGTGAGCCCCAGGAGGGTCCTAGATTATGCAGGACCCATCTTTGGTCCTTAGTAGATTAAATAAAAGTCTGCCACCGAGCCGATATTAAACCCAAGACCTTCGGCATGGAACACCGCTCTCTACCACTGTGCTACTCCGCTCCCTTTCGTAATAACTCTGATAAATTAAAATTACATAAAACTTAATACTATAAATCACTAAAGGCCATAATAGTAATGATTCAACAACACTCGAGACTGATCCCAAGTTGATGAATTTACTGCAACAAATCCACCTAATCTATTCAAACAAATTTCTTAATGATACAGAATGGTTTTAATTATTTGTTTTAGTCAATTAGTTATTTCGGCTACCATAATTTGACTCCATTTAGGGCTAACAAGAAATAAATTTTAAATTTCATTATGCGTCTCTTTTAACTACCCAGTCGTAATGGATGTTAACAAGACTCGTGTTAACGATTACACAACCAGGCTCAAAGATTAGAAAAAATATTTGACAGGATGTCCACTTAAGGAATATCAATTCGGAATGAGCGCAAGATCGATCAACTGGACATTGCTCCGGAATTGAGAAAAAAAAGTAGGTCAAACAAACGACATTAATTACTGGATATCTACGAAACAGATAAATACTGTGATAGTCGGACGTTGATGAATTGTGATTAAAAATAACTAAAAGTTGAGGTATTTAAATTATATTATCATCTCAAGATTATTGTTTCCATTATTTAGCCTGCTAGCTAGTGCAATACCTCTTTTCTTACTTTTTTCTAACAGGATACGAATTTTATTTAGTTCACTGCTCTTATTAGAGACATTGATGGGAACACTTGTAAGTCAAGTAAGAGCGGAGTTTATTAACCTTAAGTTGATAATAGCATCCCACCTTTTTTGATTGTGTATTTTCTTGCCTGTTTGTTTACATAATAATTACGCCTACATCCTCCAACTTATACAGGACATTTGAACTTTACGACCCATAGTTCCCTCCTAATCCCTGAACAACTTTTAATGAACATATTTCAATCGAAGACATAATAATTATTTTTTATCACTTAGTTTTTAACGCAACCTTCACAATGTATATCGTATACGACATTTGATTAGATAATAACCTAATTTATCCGAATTTTCGGTTTAGATAAATAATGTTGAAACAATTGCAGTGTTTTTAAAGGTAACAGCGGAACCACTATTAATGTTTTAATTCACAACGTCTAAAGTCTTGAACAATATTTTTTCAAAAAGATATTTGTTAAAATTGATTCAATGATGTCGTGGTCATATGATAAAGCCCCTAACTTCAACCACTCAGTGTAATACTACTTGAGGAAATTTCGCTAGCCAGTTGCATTACAGGCTTAGACAAAAGCTTAACCAACGAGATCAGAACATGGGTCTTACAGCCAAGTAAACTATGAAAATTGTTTTAACATAATTATACAGTGCCTATGTTTAGCTCCAATTTTAGATATTTTGTACCCATTTAAAGATATTGTAGGAGAAATTGATGCTAAAGTTTTAAAACACCTACAACGACATGAAATCTTTCATCCCGTTGCACATTTTTCAAAAAGTTTAACTCCGCGTTAGATGAAAAAATAAATGACGTACTTGGATTGTCTTGCAATTATTGCATTTATTTATTGAATTACAAGAGTCCATCATATTATTGTTGTATTATTTGATAGGCATAGAACTTTTGGTTATTTACAATCACAAGTCGCTGATAAATTTAAAATCTAAAGCTGGAACTGATTAGTAGGTGATGATGTTTTTACCCCAGTACAATTTTATAGTTTTTTTAAAGAAGGTGAACCTAATTTACGAGTTGATCCTTTGAAGTTAACGTGGGTTATTTATTAACATGCTAGTGAAGGTTTAATAATTATAAATATCATACAACTTAGAGAAATGATTTCTGCATGCATAAAATACTGTAGGTATGTTTTCAAACCTATGAAGAAAATTTATTTGTCTTATATATCATAATTCAAATTATCACTTGAAACTTCATTTTGTGACAGTTAAAAAATTCAATTTTGTTGGTTTATGTTGGATTGGACTCTCGTTTCAGCATAAGAATAGTTTTTGCCAGTGTCAGTCTAGACTTCAAACAGTGGGAATCTCTGTGAAGGATTAATTGAAAGCGCTGGTTCCTGCTCATCAGTGAGTACCTTATCATTATAATTATATTCATTTATTTATTTTACTTACATACAAATATATATATATATATATTTATATTTTAATTTTTTTTTAAATAATGGCGGATAATAATTTTATTACGTTGGAACCCAAATCACCTGACCCACCTTTTGATTTTAAACCCCCGAAGGGAAGGCTCTTCAAAAAGTTTTTAGTGATGTATGTTGCTAAAATCAATAATAACAAAACTTTCCTTGACTCCAGCCCATTTAAAATTTCCCGTTTTATTAAAAGTTATGCCCCACAAGTCAAAATTAAGTTTTTAAGAAACGGGCTAATCCTATTAGAAGTACTAGTAAAAAAAAATTTTATCAATTTAAAAAATATTAAAGTTTATTAAAATTGTCAAATTAATTTTTAGTTACACAGAACATTGAATTATTCAAAAGGTATAAATACCTGTAACGAATTCATGAACTGCTCAGAAGAAGAACTTAAACTCGAATTAACTGATCACAATCTTGTAGAAGATAACCAAAATCATAGTCAATCTAACTGCAAATAAGAAACAAAAAGAGGCGAATATTTGCCTCGCTTCTAAACTTCTGCCTTGCACTTTACTCTGCCTAGAAAAATAGACTTCACCATAGGGAGGATAGTTTATTACCACAATAATTATAATTATAATAATTATAATTTGTTGAAAATTTATATTTTTCACAATGAAATATTAGTGTACAAAAGGATTGTGAATCAATTACTTTGTTTCTAATGTTTTAACCATTGCCTATCATTTCATACTATGACTTGGCAAAACTAATAACTTATGCTTTGTATCAATGCTATGAAATAAAAGAAACATTTAAATGAATAGAGCAATGATATTTTATTCCTTAATGCCCAGATTATGGGTTTGGTATCCGCCTGATTCATTAAGTGAATCCCGACGGATTCCGTCTTTTGAAAAATGCTTAGGAATCGAACCCGTTTCGCAGCGACAAACAATTATATCTTTATTTCATTTATTTTTTTCTGATTTTTACATTAGTTGATTACATTATTGTGATCGTATGAACTAATATATTTATTTATAGGTTCTGTATAAAATGGACAGTCGAAAAGTATGTGGTTTAAATCGTCACGTGATTCATTTAAGCAAAGAGGGCAATTGTCTTCAGTGTTAATTCTGTGAGTTGTTTTATTGGCGTAAAACTATTTGTTTGCTGGGGGAAACTCTAATTTGGCTGAGAAGTCTTATTCTCTCTACGGGTAAATCTGATGTCAGGTATGGCTGAACTGTATTTAAATAGAATACATTTTTGGACAGAACATTGAACTGAGAGCACAGAGCTCTATTTACATCGTGATCATATAACCTTTCTTTTTATTTATTTATCATTTCGTTTTTATGTTTCTGCACTAATTGCAGGGGGATTTGCTCAGCCCACAGCTAGCCATACCCTAAGTCAGATATGATACCCTCAAGCTGACTGGCCCAGTTAAATTTGATTATTGGTATAGGACTTTTGAACCAATAACATTTCATTAAAGCATATTTTAGGCAGTCTATTATTACACATTAGTAAGATTTTCAACCACCAGTTGGTTGTAAGCTTTAGGCTTGCAATTTAAGCATTATTGAGCTTTTTGCTTATTATGTAGCCTGGGGATTGAAAAGGCCAGTTAAAGAGCGATTTGTAAAATCTAACCTGAATTTTCTCCATTTTATCTAAAAACCTAAATGACCATATTTCACAGGAGTATAATAAAATTGAACGGAATAAACTATTGAAAAGTGTGGTTTTTAAGGTCTAGAAAGGTGACCTAGAGGTGACTATAATCTGTTTAACCGAATTCATACCGATCGCAGCTATAGCCATCATATCTTTGCTCGCCAAAGCCGAGTTAGAGTAAACTATACCGAGGAAGCGGAAGAACTTACAGTTTCAATTTTATTGTAGTTATAAATTTCAGGTGGTTTGTTTCACAGTATTTTTCCAAGACGTTTAGTTGTTGTTTTTTTTGCGCCTCACAAACGCGTTAGATAGTAAAACTAAATCGTCCGCATACATGAGGATCGTAATGCCATTTTCATGGTCAATACCGACACTAGAACAACCTTCATTCAATAGATATTCCTCTAAATCAGTGGTCCCCAAAGCCGGGCCAGATCCAGACCGCGAACTCATTTGGAATGGCCCGCGATTCAATTTTTAGTAGTAAGTAAATACAGTAAAACTGTATTTACATACAAATACAAATTTTAAAGCGGACATTGCGGATGATAACCTACTGCTTCAAAATTAAGACAAGCTTTTATTCACCCTGTACTACGCTGCACTGAGTTTAGCGAGTGAGTTCATTCATCTTCATCAGTATTCGATTGTAACGAATACGCACCGGCCTCTTCCCGTTTTGGACTTGCCCAGTCGTTTCCAATTTTGTAATTTTCGTTTATATGTAGTTAAAAATCTGAATAAACAATTTACTTCTGTGTTAAAGTTTATTAAAGCTTATTACCCTGGTTGCCCCTATAAAATGTCTTTCTTTGATAATACTTCTAGTCTGCATGCAAAAGTATTTCGAAAATTGCACTCCTGGTAAATTCTAAAAGCAAAAAATAGCAAATCTCACACAATTTTAATAAAATAGTAGCTTTATATGTATATATCTCAATTTTTTTATATCAATTTTGAGGTTAATGTTACAAATTTATTTTATTTTAAGCACGGAGATAGCAAGGAGAAATGTCCGGCCCGCGGTGGACTTTAGAAAATCCAAAATGGACCCTGACCAAATGTAATTGATAATCACTGCTTTAACTCATTCACAAATATTGAAAAGAGCATGGGTGAGAGCGTGTCCCCGTGTAGAACGCCCTGCGAAACAGGGAATTCCTTAGAAAATTCATCCTGAAATTTAACCCTAAAGGGCTTGCAAGATGTTGACCCAGTTTTTACTTACTACAAATCGGAAGAGTTTCTCTCATAGGAAACCATGATTAACGGTATCGAATTCCTTCTGCAGATCTATAAACACTGCGTAAATCTGTCTTTTGGGTTTCATCAGTTGTAGTTGGATAAGACTCGATAGAGTAAAGTGGCTATCAGTGCAACCTCTATACTTCCTAAATCCATTTTGGCATTCTACTAAGGGATTACAGAATTCGATCCAATTAGAAAGCCGACTACCCAGAGCCTGAGTGACAATTTTTGTAATCGAATTTATTAAAGAAATTCCTATATAGCTTTCACGTTTACTTGGCTACCTTTTTTTTGAACAGCAGCAGCATGTCAGATTTACACCAAGCACGCGGAACTGCTTCTTCGCTTAGAATTTTGTCAAACAGACGATGAATACATTTTACACCATTTTCAGGGATTTTTTAAATAAAATTCATATGATAGACCGCCCATCTGGAATTTTTACAATTTTCTAAAACAATTTCATTTATAGAGAAGACGGCGTCAAAGAAGGGGTGTCGAACATACCAGTACCAAAAAATATTTTGCTTGAACAGGGGCGTAGAGTTGAGAGAAATAATCGACCCAGGAATCCATATCTATTTCGTTCTGATAGAAAGTTTTAATAGATCTGAGTTTCCGAATGCCTCCCCAAAACAGTTTAACATTATTACTGAAGAATTTAATAAAATTTTCAAAATACGAGCTTTTCACTAAATTTATTACGTTTTTATAATTTTTCTTTTTTTCTAGAGAATTTTTATATATATTTATCTCGAAGCTGTTATTTACAAAAGATTTTTATGCTTTTTTCATTTCCATTGTTCTTCATCACAAATGGGAGACAACCAAGGTCGATTTCTGTGCAGCTCTTTATTAGCTGTGCTGAACGATTTTTTAAGCTGTTTCATATTTATTTCACTAGCAGTGGAGTATCAAGTTTGGCAAATATAATCAGCGAGGCTGTCAACGTCGCCCAATTAAGGGAATTCTATTAATTTAATTTGATCACTATAGGGCCCCAATTTAGAATCACCCCAGTAAGTTACTGTTTAATATTAGTTTTAGACTTCTTTTTTTTAGAGGAAGTATGAGAATTGTCACTTAGTTTCTTACCAATGAGCAGTATGCACGGTAGATGGTCGGATATTATAAAATCATCCGTAACAAACATATCCCGTACTACATGAAAACCACTTGGGTTCGACCAGATTAGGTCAATTACGCTGAAACCAAAGGCTCCCATAAATGTGAACTCACCCTGTAGGTCCCCTACGGTACGGCCGTTCAATACCGCGAACACGTTAACTTCCATAAACAAAGTTAATTCCATAAATAAAGTAATCGCATTTTCAAAATTTTGGAGAACCGATTGCAAGTTGATAGTTGGTTTAAAGTAAACATTATTCAAAACGTGTTTATTTTTGTAAATGTTAATTAATTTAATAAACTGTTATTCAGTTAAATCTAACACTTGATTTTAAACTGATTTGTTTATCTGAGCAAGTAGCTCTCCACTTGGGCGGCCTTTTATATGCTCTTTAGTGCCATGACTACTGATAAAGTTATAACTTCCTAGTGATAATTCAGTTTTGGAATGTTGGAGCTCCGACGTAAGCCAAGTTTCAGACAAAAATAAAACATCGTATGTGCTTAATTCTGTAATTTGATGACCTTGTAATAACTTTATGATCGAGAACCCATTAATATTCCAAAACATAACTTTGATCGGCTTTAGACAAATTTTGACTTACGGGTATTGGGTTTTAGGACTAAAAACTTATCCAATGAACCTGTTGCTTTTAGCCTCCTTTTCTTGGGTTGATTATCCTGAATTAATGCCTGCCTATTGACTGATGAGATGGATACCGGACTGCTGCGATCGCTATAGTCCTTTTCCTGTTCTGAAAGGGGTTCTTCTGGGTTGGCAGCCACAGTCTTACGATGTAAGTTGAGGTCCTCTAATGATCTGATATGTAGTACCTTGGTGCTAGAATTTCTCCCCGCAAAGATTTTTCCATTTTTGCACCATACGAACTCGAATATGCGATCTGATATCAGCTGTCTCGTCTCACTAAATATCTTCAAGTTGAAGGATTCATTTATATATATGGGGAGTTTTTCGAGCGTTGGTTCCAGATCTGAACTAAATAACTGAGGATTATTGTGTTTTTTAAGATTGAGAAATTGATTTTTATCTATGTTCCTGGTGAATTTAACTATAGTTATTGAAGAGGAGGCTTGATCAGTACGTCTTCTCAATCTATAGGTGTTATCTAATGAATACTCTGACAACTGAAAACCAACGAGGCTGCAGATTTTTCTAATCAATTAAATTCTCACTGGGGACTTTTGGTATATAATGAATTTTCAACAATGTGTTGCAGAATCTGTTTTGTGTGTTAACGCTAATATCATATCGCAGTAAATCAATTTATTTTTTGTTTTTCCCTTATTAAAGTAATTTAGTCAAATTTTTATTTATTTTTTGAAAATTATCTTTCATATACTTTACCGCTGCTTTGACTTCATTATTTGTAGTCTATTTCATCTTTTAGTTCGTGAAAAAGTACTTCAAATCTGTTTAGCACGACCGTAAGCGGGTCTACGCGTTATGTTTACCCGCGGGTAAGCGGGTACTGTATTAGGTTGTATGGGTATACACTACTTTCTTCCGTCTTTATAGCATCAGTAGGTAAGCTCCCCACCACTGAACTCTTATCTCTGCAACTAGCCATATTAGCAAAACAGCACAATTTAAACTCATGTTTTTAACACAAAGAATTACTTTCTGTGAGAGAACAGAAAACATGCGACAAGAAATCAATAGATTGTGCGTTAAAAAGTAATTACTAAAAATAAAAAAAAATTAAAAAACCATACTCGATACTGTAAAAAAAAACTCTAATTTTATAATTGAATCAGAGCTAACACTGACACGTAGGCACTGTACTAGGTCACAGACCAAACCCCACGTATTATTACGAGTCCACGATTAGGAAACCAATCCAACAAAGGGAAACAAATTAATGATGAGATTACCATATTAAGACCTCTCTAAGTACGGTAGCGATTTTAAGTGATATTTCACTACTGATCAACTCACTATCAATCACAGAGGTATCATTAACGTCAGGGGTATATATACGGTGTAGTATAACAGATAGTAAACTGCCCATTCGTTAAGGAACTGGCTGTGTAAGTTACTGTTAGTTAAGGACTATTCATACCAGCCTCGCCAAAGCAGACCATCATCCAATCACGCTAAATTCACATGCCAACAATATTGTTCATCTATACCATCCAAGTTGAACTATTATGCCTTAGATAAATTAAATTAAAAAACTAATACACAAAATGAAATAATTTATCATGTTGTTCAACTTCAAACGGAATATTGATTCACAAACAGATACTACAAAACATGGCCAAATCTATATTTCTATATATAAAAAAAGGAAAGGAAAACGTGGCCTGGGCGACATGACTCAGATGGCAATGAATTTAAAAAAAATAACTATGTTTCCGTTTTTCCATTGTTTTTAATTAACAAGGTAATTTAGTTTATTTAATGGGATGACAATACGTAGTAAGCATTACTTTTGTTGAATTTTATTTGTGAATAAATTTATGGGATGAAAAAATAAGATAGCCCCTCCTAACGACTCTAACTCGACGACTAACGACTAACGATTCTAGTTCCAACTCGGTGAGAATTAGATTATTTGTGAATAATTAGCAGTTGTCGAATTTATTACAATTTTCTTGTGATGCTATATTAAATGTAAATCAAAACTAAATTTTATTCTTATTTAAAAGAAGAAGAGTTATAAGTAAATGAGTAATCTCCACCAATGCTACAAATAAGTCCATCACATTGGGAGGCCATATTCAATTAAGTATTGGTTATGATATATTTTTTTTAACAAACAGTAAATGACTTGTAAGAAAGAATTATATTTATTGTAGCATGGAACAATAAATTACAGATATTGAAAGAGACCTTTATATATAAGAAGTAAATAGATTGACTTTTAACTATGGAAGAACATTATAACTTAAAGGCTATTCTAGAATTAAATTAGTGACCACTCTGTTGATGTTTATCTGGTTAACGCCACTTTATGCTGCTATAGCTAATCGGACGATGCTGCAGCGGGAGCCCTAAATTTTGTCGATGCAATTTTATTTAGGACAGGGATTTTTAAAGAGTACCTGACATCGTACAGGGTCGGAACGCCCTTTCCGAAGAACGGCATAACCAAGGATTTTTACTTCTGTATAAAATCCTAGGGCCACCTGCCGGGTTACGAATCCGTGATCTTGGGCTTAGTACGCTCTTGAACTAACCACTGGATCATAGGTCGACTACTCTCTTCACATACTAAAGTCTATTCTTACCATCTTCTCGACCTCTTATCTTTATTTCTCTCTAACGCTATTAATGTTTTCGAGATGGTATATATACATATAGAAGAAGTGAGAAGCTCGAGGAAGTTTACATTGCTGACAACACGGAAACATTGATGACATTTCTTGGTTACAAATCCATTCTATAACAATTCACTTTAGGCTATCGAATCAATATGTTAACTAAGCGATTAGGCGATTTCATCCTTCTTAATTTTGGCAGGATCTATGCTAATTTCAGGTGCTCGATATTTAGGCAGTAATAAACAATCCCACGATAAGCGGAAGTAATTTGCATCTGATGATAGTTCCGAAAAGAATAATCCGTAAGCAATATTATTAGCTCTGCGACATCGCCATTAGCAAATGCTGGTCCCGATCCGACTCAAGATTCTCTCGACATCATCATCATCAGCTCGGGTAATTACTACGCTTCATCTCTTCCGTGCCAAGTTATATATAATTTCCATGAGGTAAATTGTGCCACCCTCTGCCATGTCCAAACGCTAATGGTTCAGATGAACGGTGGGTTGGTGTCTTCTTATCGCCCAACCCGTCATTCCAAGTAATCAAGTAGTGAATTAAATGTTTAAAAACAATTAAAATAACTTAATTTTACCTAAATCAGGAGTCCCACTTTTGTTTGAATCAACACTGTCAATTATGGAAAAATGAGGATTCGAATAGCATAACTAAGAACCATTTTGTTTTCTAATTTATTAAAAATAAGGTAAAACGTTTAATGGGAAAAAAAGACATTCGCGTAATATCTACTGTTTTTATATCCGATAAACATTTAAATAAAAATATACATTTTTTATTTAAGTTGGAATGCTAGGTGGCTTAGTGGTAGAGCTCAGAGTTTCCGTGCCGAAGGTTCTCGGTTTCAAATCCAGCTGTGAAGAATTTGTTTATTTAATCTTAACAGCCTGTTGGAACTGGAGACCCTTCTAGGGGCTCATTCAGCCTATATATAGTTAGTTACCCTTAAAAGAGAGAAAAACCTGGCGGTTTGGAAAAAATCACCTCCCTGTCGAATATCCGTTGTTCTAGAAACAGTACAGTCTCTGACCATTCTACACTATTCTTAGACTTATTAAAGATTTCCACTTTAATATTTTTTATTTATTTATAGGAGCATATCATTCATAATTCAAAGAAGAAGAAATCATCCGAAGTTCTTTTCATTTTTATGATTACAATTAGGTGAGAGTCTATAGCATCGGGAACGGATAATAAAATGTTATTTATATATTGGCTATCCAAGAACTCTAACTGGCCAAGTATAAATTGTTTGGGGTGTAGTTCCTCCGTCTCATAATAAATATACTGGAAGACCTAGGTAGAATCAGTGCCTGGACAAAGCTGAACAAACTGGAATTGAACGCAATAAAACCCAGGCCGTTGTTCTTGGTTCCAATTCCCTGCTTACATCCATCCACGCCCTCCCAACTATAATCCTAAACGATCTCCCCATAACTTTCAGCTCCTCTTTAAAAACCACAGGTATTACTATTGACCAAATCCTTTCCTAGAAACTTGATATATCCCGACAGTAAAAAAGTTCCCTGAAGTTATTGAAGTTATCTAAGCTCCCTGAAGTTGTAAGCTTCTCAAATATCTCCTGACTTACCAAAAAGATGCTTGTTAAGCAGGTTAGTCATTCACTTAAATTAATTAGTATTGAAGAATTGATTTTGTTGCTTTGTCGTTTTTGTTTCATTTTCATAAAGAAACTATTGCTTATGCATTTAACTATTGTTATTAATTTATTTATTATCTTTGATTTATTAATATCTTGCCATGATACATACTTTTTATTTACTTTATTTACCTTCTGAGACTTTATAGATACTTTATAATTTGTGTTATGTAGCCTCCTGACCGAATTATTGATTGGGATATATTATGTTTCTTTTTTAGTGCATGTTTGTTATTCTAAGGGACCTAGTCACAGAATAAAGTTACTTTTCTATTCTAAATGATAAATTAAATCTGTACGAAGTGAGTTAGTTACTACGATGTGTATCATAAGGATCGACCAGAATGATTAAAACTATTATCCTCCATGTTGGGCAAGACTCGGCAAGCTATTGGTCCAGCTTGCGACCTAAATGCCTCCACTTTCACCGCACTCACTGTCTCTCCGGACGGCTTCTGTAAAATGGCGAGCTCGCCGAAAAAGGATCTCCGGAGGACATTACCGACCTTAATCACTCATCGTACGCACCCTTCTTACGACACCTGATGACGAACATTGTTCCCTGATGAAAGCTGCCGACCGAGGGGTGGGGTGGCAGTTAATTGTTGTTATGTCTGATCACCCTGTTTATGATTGTTGATAATGATCAAACGCTAAGATATGTTATTTTTTTGTATTAGACTTTAAAAAAAGAAGCATTTATTATAATTTATGCCAAGTGTAATTATTATTATGAAACCATGATTACAAATGTTTATATGATAAATATATATTCAAGTATCGGCAAGTATACAACAAATAATATTAAGGAACTATTTTTTAATTTAATTTAATTAATTTACAGATCTATTAATTTTATTTATTAAAAAATAAATAATTTTATCAGTCCTTTAAAAAGATGGAATTTCTGAATGGGATGTAGCCCAAAGAACCAAAGGAAGGAAAGCTATTGGCATGCTCAATTCCGTACTGTGGAGTTATAACATCTTAAAAAAACACAAATGGAATGATTTCCCATGCTGTCATAATGGCTATAATGTTATATGGCTGTGAAACATGGGGATTTCAAAAGGGAAGCAAAGAAAAACTTTTAGTCATTGAGACGGACTTCTGGATAAGATCAGCTGGAATCTCAAGGCTTGATAGGACACCCAATTCAGTTGTCCGAGAGGCAATGGGTACTCACCTTACGATTCTCGAAAAAAAGCACCATAAAGCGATTAGATTGGTTTGGACGCTTAATGAGGATGGAAAATAATATAATCCCAAAAATGACCATGTACTGGTGTCCTGAAGGATTAAGAAGAGACCGACTAAAAATTTTATGGATGAACCAAGTCCAGGAAGACATGACAGGATACGGTCTCAATGAAGAAGATGCTCTTGACTGGAAGACCTGAAAAAAATACAATCCTAAAATTTGGTTGGAGAAAACCTCAACTTCGGGGAAACTCTCAAGGAAAAAAATGCATTTAATTTAATATTGTGTAATATATATCCACTGCGTGCTTCAATATTTCAGCTAATGAGTGTTTTAGTTTTAATAATATATTAGTAAAAATGAGGAATATAAAAAATTGATAAAAAGAAAAAATGATAAGAGTTAATATTTGCTTAAAAAATACAATTATAGAGACTGAGACCGTTGATGGAGCGATTTTGAAATTGCTTTAACTTAATATTTCAAAATGACATAATTTTGAGGAATCGATTTCAATAAGAAAATTCAAGGCCATTTGAAGTAGACGTCATCTACTACTAGTTATGTTTAACACTAAGATACATATATTAATTTTCCCGAAAAATTTATTAAATACAAACAATCTGTCGGCTTTGCCCTTAGACTGGCACTCCCGGCGAGAATGATCATGACCTGACCGGATGAAAGATGAACTGTCGAGGTAGGACTTACTTTAGTCTGGCTAGATCTGGTTCTAGCCAGAGGTATTTTCAGTTGTTGATGGATCAAACCAAGTAAGACAATTATTTTGTTATCTTTTATCTTTTCATGGATACCTTTTATTATAGCAGGCTACTTTGGCATAGTCAAGCAGCAGCCCGGCGAGACGTATCAGTTCTGTGGCGATTGTCCGAGTTGTGCCGATGTAGGACGGAGGCCAACAAGGACGCATTAAAAGCTCAGAGGACGCCCACAAGAGATGTTAGCGTCCAACGTCTTTCACCACCTGGTGTCCGTCACCTCGGCTAACCTCCGTATCAGATGGACAGCCCACACCGCGCTACTTCTTCCTCACGCAGCCATGGCTGTCACTGCTGTGTCACTTTCTGAAGAAAGTGAACGGCCAACTGCAAAATAGGACCTAGGACATACCAGTACATAGGAATGCAAGGAGTAAAAAGAAATATAGAGAACAAAGCAATTTAAAATACAACATAATAACATTGGGAAAAGTAATGATAATCTAATTTGAAACTTAGTTAACTTTGCTGATATAATAATTAATTAAATTATTTCTTCTAAGAGTTTCGAGATTGAGGTTTTCTACAATCAAAAATTTCTTAAAATTTGTTTTTCTATTTGCTTCTATCTTGTTATCTTCCTCCCTCAGACCATGGCCGTGTATACTTTCCTCAATTCCTTCTAATCATCTCTCTCGTAGTCTTCCTAGCCGTTTTCTTCCTTTAGCACTCCAATTGAAAATTAAATTGGACAATCTATCTTCCTTCATTCTTCTGAGATGAAAAAAACCATTCCAATCTTATTTTTCTCTATATTTCAGATAGTTTGCATTTACTCACTAATTTCGGACTTAGTCCTTCTTTCTAGTCTGGGTACCCAACAGCTCTCCTCCAATAGTCCATCTCAGTAGCAAGTAGATTTTTTCCAAAAACAGTGCTAATCGTCCATGACTCAACTTCATATAAAGTATTAATATAACACATTAATAATTAACTGATTGATAATTATAAAGTAATCATGTTATCATTATTAGTGCTTTAGCAAGGTATTTTTTTGTGTAATTAGACTTTTTTGAGTTTAAGTGTAGGACCAGCTTAGCTTTTTTTTCCTACACTTTAGTTTGTTATAGACGATGCATATACTTATTGCAGCAAGACGCTCTGTCCCTGGAAAACAAGTAATCCGTGTGGGGTACGATGATACGAAGAGTGGGTGCCAGTGGGCCAGAATCTCAAAAATAGAGATTTTTTTTACTATAGTATTATTGAATGTGCCTTTTATAGTAAACATGTAATTCTTTCATACCCAAAGTGTCAAAATAAAATTTAAAAAAAATATCTCTTGTGACTTTTGATAACAGATATTAGTTTAATTAAAGATTGTAAGAATAACAAAAAAAGGAAGATATTCGTAAAAAATGAAGTCATATTAAAATAAACATGAAATATACATATTCAAATTTATCAAAATTAAAAATTACATTTTTAATTCCTTTTATTGATTTATAAATATTTATACCCACTTTAGAGTTAAGAAAAATAAATGAAATTGCTTAACACAAACCTTGACAGACAGATTATCCTTTGTCTATTATTTTTTGTAAAATTTTAATGAATATATATATTCCGTTTATTGATTATATTTACTATAAATAATGTTTCTTATTAACCGTATTAATCAGAAATATCACAATTTATTGTTTTTTCTAAAGCTTTCAATCTACTGTTTTTCAAGATAGTAGCGATATTGAAGATGACAGGATAAGAGGAGATGCTAGACCGAGCCATCACCATAAGAATCCTTAACAAACTTACTAATAGCCTCTTAAGGAACGCCTAAATGGTGAAGGGCTTCATCAGGATGTGGCATACCGAAGCTGTGGATCCCTGCTGCTACGCCAAGTGAAAGTTACATTTGAATGCACAGGGGTTTATACGCGAGCACTTCCAGGAAGATTCACTTGTAAGTTTCTTTTGTCTTAAAAACTAATTTAAGTAGAAAAAGTTTGTTTTAATTTTAAATCATAGTGACATTTGAGATCGACGGACCGTGGAGTAGTTGTCTGAGGGAATTACGGTTAGGTCCTTTTAAATAAACAATTTTCACCTTTTTATTGCGCTGATATGGTAAATCCAACATAATTAATCTACAAAGCACATTGTCCGCCGTCAGCAGGTTTTTATATAAGATATATCTAAGTATTTATCATGCCATTAACGTGTTCTCTATAAACCGTAAGGGTAGCCTCGTCGGTGGAAGTCGTAATTTTATTTAATTACTTCATCCAATAGCTAAACATTAGGTGTTTTAATTCTATTTGGTTCTGAAGGCCATTATGAAGTAATTAAAGTCATCAAAAAGAGAGTGTGCATTCGTTGTTTACTACTTGAGAAAAACATTTTTTATATATATATTTGTTTGTGTGTGATAAAATAGTTAATCGCATTAACTATAACGATTTAAGGAAAAAATATCTCGATACCATTTGAAATTAAATATTAAAAGGTAATTTGTATAATATTTAACAAACAATTTATGTTCGATCGAAAAAATAAAATAGGTTTCCAGAGGATACACTGATTAAATATATGAATTTCTACTGATTAGATAGTTATTTTGATTTTTCCTATTAAAATATATAAACATATATATTAAATATTTTATATCTTGTAATAAATAATACGAAAAATCCAAACAAATCTAAAGATTTTCCTTTCGAATATATTCCTGTCATCACAGACCATTCGACCATATGACCGATAAAGCAGTAACATTAAAAAAAAACGGTAACGAATAAAAAAAAATAGAGGTCTTAAATTTTGTTTGAAATACAAGGAATGTTACTATTTTATAGTAGTCTCTCCCTCACAGACTAAAATAATAATATATGGTAAAATCAGGGTCGTAAGTAGATATAGTTATAATTTGCGCCCATTCCATAACCCACGCAACGAAAACTTAATTTCGCTACCTTGAATTGCCAACTTTGTTATGAAATTTGTGTCAAATTCCATATTTTCATTACATGAAAATATTAGTCAACTCTTTGCATGATATATTAATTTAAAAAAACAACTGGATGATTAAGTGGAATGTAAATTAACTACACATATTCATTATTTTCAGACTTGAAATTAAACTTGGAATATTTAAAAAAAAGTAAAATGGTAGTTACAAAAATACTTTGCATACAAGTCCTAATATGCGTAACATTTATACTTTAATAAGTTAATTAAACTGAAATCTTTGTTTGGAAACAAAATTCACTAATCTCAAAAAAATCGCCCATCTCGCCTCGTTACGGACCCAGGTAAAATCTACCTCTGTGATTATATTATAAGAAACCACTGGCGTTCTCTAGTTTTTTATAATATGATATTTTTGGTTTATTAATATATATAGAATAGTCACCGGATCTTTATAAGTTCTAAAAATATATATTAAAATATATGATCTATTTAAGTGACAAAGTGGTTTGAACCTACCTATTATTGAACGAAAAAACTGATTGTATGTGGATTGGATGGTAAGTGAAACTTTTTTTTGGTAGTTCCTCGATTACAAAGGTTTTATAATTTAAATAATAAACAATGTCAAATAAAGTAAAGAACAGGTATAGATTTTTTTTCTCTTTGTCTTGGAAGTTTTAGCAAAATAATATTAAATAATACAAAGCTAAAAAAGAACGTTTTTCCTTCAAAACTTTTTTCTGAAACATGTATTTCCAATTATATTATCTTAATAATAATTAAATTTACTATCTGAACTACTTTAAGTTGATCGAATCACATTATATTTCCTAAAACAGAAATCAATCAATTTCCATATAGTTGTCGTAACGAAATCACATTTACTGGGCTAAATTTATTAAATACATTTTTTAAAAAAATGTATTTTCGCATCATATTGTTTCTTGTACGAATCCTGTTTATATTCTGATTATAGTATCTAATGGACATTGAGATCAATCATTTGGACATGTGCTTTTGATTAATGTAAAGTAATATCGCTATATTAAATTAACAGTTTTGATTAAGGTTATTTAATCTCACTTTGTATCCAATCATAAAGATGATGATATATATATATATATATATATATATATATATATATATATATATATATATACATACATATGTATGTATGAATGATCATTGTTCATATAATATGTAAATAAGTTTGAACAACAGAAACCAGCAGGCGCGGGGTATTGCATAGCCTATACATAAATATATATACAAGGAAATAGTTAACAGATACACTCCTTTGTGTAAACAACAATTCCCATAACAGTTCTTTAAAATTATAAAATTAAATAGTAATAACATAGATCATTAGGAAAAGGAAAATATTTCTTTAAAAATATGGTACCAATATAGATCATCTTTTCTGAGAGGGTGTGATATCTATCCCTGTTAATCTTATGTCTATTATTTCTACAGATGTAATAAACCCAAGAGTGATCTATTCAGTTCAGAAATTTTTGGTTTTCTTATTATTAACGCATCAACAAAAATACAATTTGTTTTTTTAATTTCTTTATTTGACTTATTAACCTCTTTAAAGCTTTAAACAAAAATTAATACAAAGGTTTTGTGCAGGAAAATCGATAAAATAGTTATCCTTCAACAAGCATTATGAATATGTTAATGGCACTTAAGGGGCCAATTCTTGAAATAACACATTTACTGATTAAAGCTATAAAAAGTAAACTTTATAGGAGATAAGCAATAATGTATAAATCAGAATTAAAATATATAGATTGAGATGTTGTTGTTGTTTTTTGGCTGCTGGATAATGGTAAATTTCTGTAAAATTTGCCGACATATGTTTTATTGTTTCTTTTCTATCGAATATAAATTAAAAACAAACTGTAGACGAGAAAGACACGATTTGTTGACTTGGATTAAAAATAACCTACAACTATATCTTTAAAAGGTTTTTTTTCCGAAACCCCAGTAAATAAAAAGTTATTAAGCGTTTCTTCTTTTTCTTATTGTGTTGTCTTGTTCTGCTTGTTATTGCACTCTAAGCTGCCTCGCGAGTTATCTTACACTTGATGTTAAATAACAATAACTACGATAACGTTTGAACAGACCTAATTTTTGCTTTGAAAAGAAAAATACATCTTTAAATATGTTTTATCAATACAATTTTCGGAGAGAGGTTATGATTGACAATCCATGTTAATCTTAAGTCTCTTATTTCCACAGATGCAACAAAAGCCAGAGTGATCTATTGAGTTCGAAAAAATTTGGTTTCTCATTATTTACACATAACCAAAAATACAGGTTGATCGTATCAGACTTAGTAACCTTAAAATAGCTTTATAGAAAATTAAAAAGATTTATATTTCTGTTATATTTTCCTACATATTTTACTACAAAATGTAGTAAATTTGTCGACTTCCAGTGACACTGTATTTACCATTAACTAGAAAACACAGCTGGCAATCGTTGCTGGTCAGATGATTTCCCATTTATTGAAATTATCTATACATATTATATAACAAAGTTCTCGGCCTCTGTTCGAGGTGAACTAAACAACTACTGCACGGATTTTCATAGGGTTTTCGCCAATAGATAGAGTGATTCACAAAGAAGGTTCAGGTGTATAAATTGTCGAGGTTTTGTGTAAATGCGCATGCAAATAATGCATGAAAATAAATTCGTATATATAGAAATATTTTGTATCGTTTTTATGTTTATAACATCTATATAATAAAATCCATTAGACAGACAAACTATGTAGGCATAACGTGCCTTACTACCCGTGCAAAGCCTCAAGCTCAAAGGGCGGGTCGCTAGTGAGTTAAAAAAAAAATTAATTATAGGAATTAACTAAAATATCCAAAAATATATGTTCATTTATTGAAGGAAAAATAAGTTTTTAATACGACTTGTTTTATCTCCTCTGACTGTTCAGAGCTATGATTCCATAATTTTCAAATGCCGAAATATTAATATATATTACTAGACTCCTACGTGTATCTCATTAAACATATCTTAATTAATTTAAGGTCGGTTTTGATTTCCCATGTTGCGTAGAAATCGGAACCAGTCGAAATGTCATAATTTAGCTTTCGATACCGACAAAACAGCTACCACTTGTCCTAATTAATATTTAGCGTTCCGTGTTAAAAACCTGCCCTGGATATTAAAAAGCTTCGGGGTAGGAGAAAAAAAATTAAAATAAATAACCTTTAATATGATGATATATGGTGCGAAATGAGACTTTCCAAAAAACGTTGCGGACGAGGATTCCAGTTTCAAAGAGGACCGGTGCCCGGGGAATCAGATCGGAATCAATGACTAACAGCTGAGAGCTGATGTTAATACCGGCTAATCTTGATATCAAGTCACCAGCTGATAATCTCAGAATCAATGTTTAAAGTAATTCCCTCTCTTATTTGGCCATTAGTTAAATTTTGTAACATTTTTCGGTGATTAAACGCGAGGTGATGATCTGATAAGATATGCCTGGTGGCTCTCCGTCCTTCATTAGCGTCTGATTTATTTATTGCGCTATAATGGACAAGAGAAATTGACAATTAGATTTTATTGCCAAAAAAAAAAAGATTGCCCACATTAAAAAGAATTAGAAAAGTTATCGATTTATTTAATGGTCACGAAGATTGGAATGCAACCGTTGAAAAAATAAACCATACAACGCTCAACAAATTCATAAAAAAAAATAAAAAAATAGATATGTAAAATATTAAATATCTTTCAGAACACATATCAAAATTATATACCGTGAGTGGTGAGAAGGGGGGGCCGCGTAATGTATCGAGACGCCTCTGCTATAATAGGCAGCATAACAACCTTGCCGAAGGACGTGGGTTCAGTACCCGGTAGGAGGCCCTAGGATATTTTAAAGGAAGTAAAATGCTTGGTTATGCCATTCTTCGGTTGGGACATAAATCGGGATCTCGAGAAAATACGGTTTCAGACACTCAAAGATCCCTATCAACATAAACCTGGATCGGAAAAATTTAGGACATGTAGTATTGTCCCATTTGTCATAAGCTGACTATGTTCTTTGCTAATAAATTAATTTCAATGTAATTTGCATTTTATATAATTTTAAAAGTGAGTTCCATCTACTGTTAGGGTGTATAAACCTCCCTGTATGATATTAAACTTACAGTGAAGCATCTATTTCAATTATACCGTTCAAAGAAAACAATAAAATACAGATGATTCTGATGTATTTAAAAGACACAAAGTTAATTCAAGAAATTTAAGAAGCTGCCAATTGCCTCAGCAGTGGATTGTGACGTTATTGAGAAAAAGAAAAAAAAAGAAAGTTTCCTATTTTTAATAATTTCATCTTAATGTTTTATAGAATCGTTTTTAGTCGGGAGACTCTAAAACCTTCAATAATTCTGATTCGATCACATCGAGGGTTGTTGGTGTTATCGTTATGATTATATTATTACATGTGTATTTAGAGTGAACGATATTTTATTTATTTTGGTAATTATTCTCACGAAGTTTTAGAAAAAAAAGTCCGTTAGTACATAATGATAAATTCAACAAAAATAACAATAAATAAAATATAACATGATTTAATTATTACATTAAGCTTAGTGGATACTGTAACAGAACTAATATTTGAACGAATTAAAACTTTATCGTGGCGTTAAATGTGAATAAATCTTTCTTATTTCAAAACACCTATACCGATAATTTCACATGATAGTTCTTAGTTTTAGTACAAAGGTAAATAATGTACGGTTTGTAAGCATCCAATTGAGGATAACCACTTAACACTTGTTGGGTGAGTCCCAAAAAGGTCTGCAGATCTCACAAAACATGCAGTACCTTTTTATAACTACAGATGACTAATCGCTTGGATACATTTATGGAGAAAATAAACAGATAAAGGCTTGAAACAGAGCAGGATTGGGTGAAGCAAGCTAGTAATATTTTGGCAGCTTGTTCCGAACGCCTTCAGATGTGTATATGAATTTCATTTTCTTATATTCTGACCGTTATTTACCAGTATAAATCATTCAATAACGGATAATAAAATTAATCTTTTTCTTCAAGCAATTAAAAGGCGGCAGGTAAAGGAGTAGAAACGCCACTAAATGAAGATAATGCCCAAAAAAGAGCATAAGTATGATTACAGTGTTGATGAAGATGATGATAATTATTACTGATGGTGAGGATTAGGGATCTACTGAAGAGCCATCTATGGCCGAGTATCGGAACTGTCACTATAGTACCTGCACTACTCCCCAGGCAGCGTTGCTTTCAAACTGGCAATAGCTCAGTCGATGGTTAAGTTCTGGTGGAGTACAGTGACTTTTGGTTTTATAAATATATATACATACATATAAATATATATATATATATATATATATATTATTTTTGACTTATTATATATTACAAAAAACGATGCAAGGCTTTATATGATTCAGTGATAAACCATAAATATATATTAGATCAAATAATTGAACTTCATGCAGAATTATCTATGTACCAAGTAAAATATTATATTCACATTTCTAATAAAATTATATGACTTTTATTGTAACAATAAAATATACAATAAACTATATCAGTTCCGCAGGTTGTCGCATCGAGTTGAATCAAAACAAGTTTTAACTATTCATTCGTTTCCTATTTAATATTCTCCAAACATACAAATAATCGTGAGAATTGTGGGGAATGAGTGTGTAATGGGTAATGAGTAGATTTAGGCAATCATTCCATCACGAAATAATGGTTTCAACTAACATTTAGAAGTATAAAATGTATATGTTTGTTGAACACAATCATTTCTTGTTCAATGATACCGAAACATAGGCATTTCTCGTAACTTAACTATTTTTTCATACAAAGCTGGCGATTATTTTTATTTTCGAGAATATTTTATACAGATAAAACCTGTGTGAGACTTTACTGAAAGCGACAACCTGCGGAGCTTATACTTTTTTGAGTAATTAAATATAATTTTAAAAACTGATTGATAATATTGATCTGATATCCTCTGTTTCCCTTACCCAGGACTCAGTACCAATATTTTCAGTTTATGCCTAACAATATTGAAAAATTGATGTGAACCTCCACATAAAAATAGGCTAGCGTGCCAAGCAGTTTTATAAAGTGTCTGAATTTTGTCAATACATTCGGAATGAATTCTTTCTTTAAGGTATAAAACCGGATCAAGCTCATAAAACTTGCATCGACTTGCTTGTGTCTGTAGAAATAAATTGATCTTGGTTTTTTTTTATGGACTTAATCAATGGTTTATTGATAAAATTTTGTGTGACTCACGCGTTAATTAGATTTAATTGAAAAACTTCCTTCATTCATAAGATCGGAAGATACACGTATTTAGAGAAATAGGAATCATCAGCAGACCTATTCACATTAAAATAATCGACAGATTACTATATTTCCACCATCCTAGATAAGCATTTATAAAATAATATGTACCTGTTCTGCAGGTTGTCACTTGAGATGAGTTACAACAAGTTTTACTGTTTATTCGTTTTTTTAATAATATTTAATTATTTAATACAAATTATCATGAGTTTTAGTATGGAAAATAAAATATAATTATGGGTAACGAGAATATTTCGAAAATCATTCCATCAAGAAATAAAAGTTACAAATATTATTTCGAAGTAAAGATGGTATATGCTTGCTGAAACGTTTCCCATAATTAAATTTTCTTTTCCATACTAAAGCTCACGATAAATTGTATTTTTGACAAATGTAAAATATGAAGCGAATAATTAGTTAAAACTTGTTGTAACTAAACTCGAAGAAAGAACTTTTCAAATAATATATATTAAAAAAAAAAAAAAAAATCAAAGCTTTTGTTTTCAAAATTTATAATGATCAAGATAGTTCAATAGAGAAAATAGTTTTAAACTTGGAAGTAGTTATCGAATTTGATTATTAAATATATCTAGTAAATAATGACAGCTTTTGTTAATTAACATTAAAATGTTAGGTTTTTTATTTTATTTCATTATTTTTCCCACGGTAAAAACATTTAGAGATAAGTGGTCTTTGATCTTCTATGTACATACTTGTTTCCCTTTCTCCTCTTGCACTTTTTTTTTGTAATTGCTTTCGATCAGCTGTAGATTTGCAACCCTGGTATCGTGAGAATAGAAAGCCGTGAGGTGGATTTTAAAATGTTTATAAAATATAAAAGAGCTAAGTCCGGTACAAATAAGGCCCTAGGTGACAAGATTCCTTATAGAGATAGGCTGCCCTGTCACATTGATAAGGATAATGAAGATATAGAAGGCACAAGACCATTCTTCTATTATTATTTATGTTACGTTTGATTTCAACATGTCCACTTCAACCACACGCCAGTACATGTTACAGCTGTAGCCTGCAATGCCACAAATGGTCATCGAACTTTGTTTATAAATTTCATTCAAAGTGAATAATATAGAAATATTTTTAATTGCGTAGGCCATCTTCTGATTTTTTTCGAGACTACTGAATAGGTTTTCTTGAGATTTGGCACTCTCATATTTTTTTTTTTTAAATATTAAGCACCTTTAAGTAGCTTTAAAACGCATATATTAATTTTTTATTTCCTTTCGTTTTTTTAAATTAGATTTATTGATTTTATTTCTGATGGTCTAAAAGCCGAGCTAAATGCTATACCCAATTACTTTATTTAGTTATTTTATAGAAAATTTATAATTATTGCATAAATATAAAATTTTACGCCTAGGCTGATGGTATCAAGAAAAAAGTTGTAGTAATCAAACGTTTTAACGTACCAGAAAGAATTGTAAAGTCACAGTTCAAACAAGAAAAATGTACGGAACTAAATAATATCAACTATTTCAGTTAAAAATTACAACCGACTTTTAAATATATATATTTATCGCTTATTAAATATATATAGTAAATACTTGCGTTCCACAAGCCCGAAGTATCAGTGCATCGGGTCTTTCTGATTATGTGTCTTCACAATTCTTCCTCTAACAGGCTGATTTGGTTTATTTATTCCAATTTATTTGAAACTTCTTGGAAGAATTTTTATTGAAGTCTATAAACTTATGACACACCCATTCAAATTTATTTAGTTATACTTACATCACTACCATATGTAAAAAAAAACTTTTCTTATTCCCAATTCGTATATCATGTGTGATTGTCTTGAATTAATTTCCGTTATAAACTATCTTATTATTTCAACTTTTTTTTTTCGTACCATCAGCCTATACATAAAAAGTTATCTAACTATAAAAAACGTATCTGTTTGTTTCTATAAATTTGTACTATTGCATAAATATAAAGTTACAGTGTCTAGGTAAGTAGGCTTTCACCTCATCAGAAACAAAACCAATAAAAATGATTAAGAAAAGAAAAATAGTGAAAAAGGATAAGCATAATAAAATGCAATATATTTATGCATGTCAAGCATTTGAAAGCAACTTAAAAGTTCTTGATATTTCAAGTAGAAAAAAAAAATGATTCGTCATACAGACTCAATATTTCAATGTAAAATAAGTTATATTCTGATAAATTATAAGAGTCAGGAGGTTCCAAAGTGGCTCACTAATTACAGTTATTACGAGTTTTTGTCATATTTTTTTGGCTACGTTGAATTTTATCACTGCCTAATTAAGCTCAATAAATTTCTCTTTATATAAAAATTATTTTTAAGATTTTACTACATTATTAGAGTGTTTTATTAAGTACTAAAATTTGGATGTATCCTGGGTATCAAAAAAAAAATCTCATTTTATCTATCAATAACGGTTTAAAGTAAGTAAATTTCGGTACCATATTTTAATACATGATTGATTTATTTACCAAAAAGATTTTTATATCTCCACATTTTTATAGGTATGGATATTGCAATTTCGAGAAAAAAAAAAGATCATTTGATTTCCACATCAAAAGTTTGATATCTACCAACCTTTTTACATCCTGTATATATAACTCCTAAAATGTATTCTTTATAAGAAACGCAAACCATAGTATCTACTGTTTTCCTGAAGTTTTAACTAATTCAATTTTAATTTATTAAGGTCCTCCACAAACTTTGTGGGCTAACATTCAAAACATATCATATAGCGGACCCTCTAAGGTCATTTTCAAAAAATTATTATTTTCAATTTTTTCAATTATTCATAGGTATAAACCCAGTGTCCTTTTTACTATTGATACTTTCTGTATTGAGTAATAAATGTAATATGTCATGGATGGCATTATATTTCAACTATAATAAGTTAGTATATTATTTGTTATAGTAGTAAACAGAATATCTAGTAATAAATTAATAACCGATAGCAGCAATAAGAACCAACAGTAAATTAGTAATATAATTTTTTTTTTTTTTTAATTGACTAGTATATTTCTTTCAGCGGCTGTTTTTATAAACTATTATCTTTTAGTTTTATTTCGTAATTTACGTAAAGAAGTTATGTCTAATTGTGAAAAATGTCGTGATTCTTGATATATAAAACTGTAATTCCATAATATGTTTTTTCTTAAGAACTCCAACATTTTTATTTAATAATATCAAAAACGAACAGCCTATTTTTTATAGTAATATCTCCTTTCATATTTTCGGTGTTCTGTTTATTACCAAGCAGTCTACATAACCCATACGATAAACAAGGCTTTATATAATATCTGACGTAAAAATTAAATTATTAGTAATAGAATCCATTACTAAAAGTAATTTTTTTAATGTTATAAAAAATAAAGAAATGTTGATAAAGATAATAAAATTTAAAATTAAAGAGATTCGAAAATAAGCAATTCATTAAAGCAAAATGAAAATATAAATTCTCCATGTCACAAGAAATTTGTTGGTTATACGTACTTCCTATACAAATTTATTTAATTTAAATTTATAATAAATGTACTTCATTTGAATCCATTACAATAAAGGACAAATCTAATAAATTCTGAACAAATTCTAAATTATTCAAACGACCTTGTTAACAAGGTATTTTTTATGGCTTCCTCTACAGTCTAAGTCAGGTTAAGTAAGATGATTCTTGATATTTTTATTTGTTTTAGGTTTAGATTTTCTATGATATTGTTAACATATTAATCACTTAGCATTCTAGCTGAATTCGGGCTTGGCAGTGAGTGGAGCTTCTCACCGCCAATATCAAGGACCTTGACTATCCAAAAATATATGTTTTGTTCCAATTTTTAATGGTAGTATTTTTTCGTTTAAAATTAATTTAAGTGTGTGTGCCGATGTTTATTATTCAATAATCGTACTTCTTAATTTTGTAAAATAAATAATTGCTTTATTGAGAAATAATACAATCTGCCACTATCTTGGGCAATGAGTATTAGAGCTAAAAGAGATCATTCATTCCATATGTACATAACAATAAAAATAAAATAAAATAATACTTCTTAATTTAAATAAATAAATAAATTATGAAGACTGAGTAGTTACTATTTTTCTATCAAATTTTGCCTCGATTTCAACACCCAATTCAAAAAGAATATGTTACTATCTTAACATCTCTGTTCTTAATTAGGATCATGTTACAAATTTTTCATTGGCACTACAACTTATTCTAACAATTTGTTTTCTTCAATTTCTATTAAAACACAACAAACTAATTCCGCTTTACAAAATGCATGTTATTTAATTATTTACGTTAAAAAAATTCTTATAATTTATATTATACAATATTCTCTTCAATAGTTATAAACTGATAAAACCGCACATTTGTCATAATCCTCCTCCAATGTTTGTAATGTTAGTAAAACACGGAGTTTTATCACTTCGGAAGAGGAGTGGCTCAGTGGTAGAGCACTGAGTTGCCATGCCGGAAATCCTGGTTCAATTCCCGCTGCAGGCCATGATTTTTATTTAGTCTGTTTGCAGCGGGAGATGGATCATATAGGATCTAGGACCCTCAGCCTCGATAAAATATTATAAAAATAGGGTACCCAAAATAAGGGGGAAAATCTCGCGGTCGAGCGTGACCTAGGACAAGTCACCTCCTTGCAGAACCGTTGTCCATGAAACAGTACAGTCTCTACCATGTACTAAACCCCAGACCCTTCATGGGTTGTAGTGGTACAGGTTTTTTGTTTTTTTTATCACTTCTATGTTTAAATTTCCTGTGATATAGGGCTGTTATTTTATTTGTTCCCACCGGTAGCTAGGAAGTAAATTAACATCAACCCATAATTCCAACAGTTGTAAAATTAAAATTATTGTAAAATCTAAGATAATTTTAGCTCTAAGCTCTAGATAGTTTTTATGTTATATTATGAAATTTAAAAAAAATACATAATGATTACAAATAACAGAGCAGTGTTAGTATATTTTATTTTCGATTAAATATTTTTTTTCCTCTTCCTAACAACAAATACAAATAAAGATTTAAAAAATGAAGAAATCTATACTAAAAAACGTAGTTATATCTTCAAAGCTTAGTTGTTTTTCGTTTCTAAAAATTCTCGCCATTGATCTCGGTCCGTCCAGTCTCCTTCTCTAAGCCACTTAGCCATGCTCTTCTCAACATCCTGCAACCATCATTTTTCGGGTTGTCCTCTTTTCCTCGTTTCCATAGGGCAACAGTCAAAGATTATTTTTGGCCATCGTTCCTCAGCCATTCTTTTTAAGTGGCCATACCATCTCCTTATTTCTATTGTATAGACGATCCTTGTTTATTGCTCTATCAGTTGCTGTATTGCAATTTTCGGGACGTATTGAATTCTGGATAAGGCACAGCAACGTCTCCAGTAGTCCACCTCCACGACAAACAACTTCCTTTCCTTCTTTTTTTTAATGCCGTGTAATAATAATTAAAGCCCCATCTGACACAGATTGGATATTTTAGTAATTATATTCTTATATCGTTCATAAATATCCGTGAATGAATAAAAAGATAATATAATAATATAAAGATAATATAAATTAATAACATAAGATGAAATAGTAACAGTAATGTGATCTACGAAATTATAGATAACTTTTCTAACCATTTTCTATGCAAAGAAATATATTTTAATGAATATTTTTAACCCCCTGAAGTTTCTCTTTGGCACACTTACATCGTTATATTTTCGATACTACAAATCATGTTATAAAATTTAGTTAAAAAAAAAAATCGACGCTAGGAATGTTTTAATTTCGGAAAATTCTAGGCACGCGTGACCCCTTTGAGAAGACCATTAATTTAAAATTAATTAGGGCTAGTCTAATTTTTGTCCGGCATAACATACCTGTTCTCGGGAACATAACAGGATCCGTTACATTTCCAAACGTTTCCTTCAGAAACGCATTAACATTTTTACGACCCCTGATTATTTTACATTTCTGAAGATTCTTGTCAGAGTGTGAGAGAGAGAGGTAGCGCGAGAGGGGGGAAGAGTGGGAGTTGAAAATAAAAAACTTGTTAGATGAGTAATCTTTGTTTTCTTTCGGGCGTATTCGCTACTTCATTAGTGGTACTGCTACCTAAGACTACGTTCAAACGATAAATCTTGAACAAGGCCTTCCGTTAACGGCGTTTCCATCATCGCTTAACCCTGATTTATTTCTCGTTTAAATTACTATCTGTAACAAAACGACTATCTATAACAGAGTCTAAGTTTCAGACATAGGCTCACGCCAATTTATTTAAAATATAGCCAGGGACTGTCCTCGCTACGATACAACAATCATCTCATTAGGCTACACCTACATTGGATCCGATTCGGTGCGAGGTGATTCTATCACATAGGATGCTGGAGTGTATACATTATACATATTTTACTATACATTATAGTAAAATATAAATGTATTAAAAATAATTAATAAATAATCTTAATCTTATAAATTTTAAGAACTAAATGTTATAACTCTCGATATATTTCAGTCATTTGGTTTGCTAGCGACGTCTCATCGTATCACACCGGATCCAATGTAGGTGTAGCCTTAGTAGTAGTTAATTGAAAAGGTAACGGTCGAATGTCGGAGGTGATTTGTTGATGGTCGCTACCGGAGGTGGGTTGTTGAAATATTTTACGGAAGTTGATTCATAGGCACGTTTGCAAGCGTTATTTTTACTTCACAACGAAAGTCCGCCTTGATATATTGACGAGACGTGCTATATGTAAATCACCTCTCGTCTAATTCGGGATTATAATAGTTCAAAATATACAACATTATATTGTTAACAATATTTAAAATACATAAGCAAACAAGAAGGGTGAATTATTTATTTTTATAACAATGTATTTCAAATGATCCACTAGTACAGTAGCGATACAGTATTAAATCCAACAGTATTATTTTCAATATTGTAAATTCCTGGGAAAACCAGGATTAGTAGATTCTATAAATATAAACAAAAAAAAACACAAAGTGAAAATCTTAGAATCGTTCTTAAAATCGATCATGAATTGATATGAAATACAAAAGGTCAATATTGGGTATATTAGACAGAGTAGGGATAGAACCAGACCAATTTAATTATCGAAACTGAACAAATTGATGTTTGACTTACCTTTGATCCATCTATGTATTTATCCATACATTTGAATTGAATCTTGAGGAAAATCCTGGATCCCATTAAAGAGAATGGTGAATTTAGAAGACGACACAACTATGAACTCTACAAATATGAAGAGAAGATCACAGACACTATTCGAAAGAGGAGGATTGTTTTCTACGGACACATTCCTCGTATGAATCCGACGAGATTGAGGAAGCAGATTTTCAACTACTTCCTAAACAAGAAATGCAAAGAAGCATGGTTTACTTAGGTTGAAAACAATCTATGAGAAGTTGGGGTCACAAAGGAGAAATGTGTTCCGCTTAAGAAGAAACTCCAAGAACACCGGGGTTTCCAGCAAAAGCCAAAGCTGAAAACTGGGAAGGTGTGGACAGAAGCGAGAAGGGAGCAACATAGGGAACGAATGCGGGAATACTGGGCAAAAGTTAGAAGTGGAAAGGAATAGGCAGTTGAAATGGCGTGGCCCGTAGATGGCCCGAAAAAAATGTATAATAAACAATAAAGTAATCTAATAATAAATAGTTAAAATATGATCTTAGTATACAATATATTATACATTTCAAACAAAGATTAGTGTATAAATAAGAGCAATAATGACAATTAGCATTTTTTTCCACTCAAAGAACAACACAACAACCAAAATCGAATATGATTAAAATCTTGTTATTTGGAGCAGTGAGGTGTAACTCAGGATGCATAATGCACAATCCCTACTCTCCCCCACCCCCTATAAGTATATTACAAAACATTGGCAACTTTTTTTAATTGATATTTGTAATTACTGTTGAGATATAGGTACTCAAAGATCTCAACATTTAAAAAATCACTCAAAGGTCGTTAGAAACTTCCTCTTCAGAAAATTCAACTTTCTTTCAAACATTATTACTTTAATATACCTTAGTGAATGTAGAGAATAATTAGATGTGTTTTAAATGAAATTTACGAAAATTTAATATTTTTTATGATTGATCATAATGCATTTCAGATTAAAAAATTCTCATTTTGCAGATTTTGATAACCCCGTCCCTTAGTATCTGTGAAAAAAAAGAAAACAAAATGAAAGTTACCTACAAAAACATATTCCTTCATATACCACTTATGATCCCAAGGTAATAGCTTGATTGTGTTTGATATCAATCTATTTTAAAACAATTGTACCGATACGAGACAAAACAACTCAAACATGGATTCATCTGTGGTATAGTTGTTAGCACAACAATTTTCTATGCCCAAGGTAACGGGTTTATAGCCCGGAAGTTGGTCCTAGGTAGCAGAGTGGTTTAGTGGAAGAGCACTGTGTTGCCATTCCGAAGGTACTAGGTTCAAATCACGCTCGCTGGCAGACTTATATTTAATCATTAGTGGCCGGAGATGGACCCTATAGGATCCAGATCCTAAAAAGTCGGTACCCAAAAAGATGGGGGAAAAATCTGGCGGTTGAGCGTGATCTTGGACAAATCTCTTCTCTGAACAACCGATGTCCAAGAAGTACTACAGTACTCTTAGTTGTTCCGTCCTTCGATCTCTATTTATAGCTAATTATACCTCGATAGGAAAAATTGAGGACTTCCACTGTGATATCGCCTGATTAACTTTAGGAGCATGAAGTGTCATTGAATGAATAACAAAAAACTCAAATCTTAGGACGGTGGTCTCTACACCTAGTCGATATCCCTGATGTCTTAGCGAAAATAGTTAGAGTTTCAGAATTCAGAAAAATCGGGGACAAGAACAAATCTATGGCAAATTACCAAGCTTCCACTACCCAACACATTTGATTATGTTTTGTTCAAATTACACAAATATAAATAAAATACTCGTAACAATAAATTATTTCATTTTACGATTATTAGACACCTCGTAGTAAAATTTCGTAAATTGATAACGCTAATATTATTAAGATTTTACCGTTACTATCAGTCGAAAATGGATGGAGCTGGTGGCAATGAACGAAGACAGCTCGTTACTGAAACCCGGGGCCGCGAGAAAGGACCAATCGGAGCCAGTCCTGTAATGAAGCTCTGGGGGGAGTAGCCTTAATCTGATCCGGATTTATCCTTCCACTTCGATACGTCCTAGTTGGTCAACGAAGTCCTCAATGTCATCTCCCCGATTTCTTCTTTATATCAGCGAGTAGTTAACCTAATAAGATTACAAAGTATATTTGTAATCCTATTATATAAATTCATCTAAATATATGTTTTTTATAATCCAGCCACTATGGACTACGTCTGTTTCACTGTTGTTGACTTTACTTCCATATCTCATTCATTATCTCCCCGTGTTTATGCTTTCTCTCCTTCGTCCAAAGTGCCCCAATTTTTCTCTCTGGTCTTTCTTGAAAACCCGGAACATTCTGAAGTTTTGGGATTTTGAAGCTAAGAACGCCATTCAATACTATACGGAGAGACCTCGAGCTTTTCGATGCTTTTCAATTCCTTAGTCCACGAGGGGTTTTTCAGCTTCTTAACATGTTTAAATACCGTTTTTTCCATTCTTCCAAAAATTCAGTTTCCTAATATTACATTGTCCATATAATTACAAATAAAACAAATATCACCTTAAAAGCCACTTCGGAACGAATTACAATGAGTTGCACATATTATCGTTAAATATAGATAGATTTTTTCAAAATTTATTAATTGAAATTTATAACTGTATTATAATAATACAACAAGGAAATATAATAAATGATAACCGAATAAAGGCTAGTAGAGAACTACTCACTAGTATATTATATATATAATAAATGGTAGATGAATATTAATATTAAACTTTTAATATACAGATAATTTACTACTGGCTTTGAAATATATCATTTGTTCCAATGCAGGATTATTTATTATTCCCAATGAAAAATTAATCGGAAGCAGTGACAGGTCGAACTTTTTTGAAATAGATGCAGCATTAGTAATCTTCTCTAGCTAACTACCCATCAGAGCATATCTACCAATATTCCCATCTTATTCCTTTCCTTCTTTAAGAATACAAAGTAAACAAACCACGTGATAAAAGATAATTGACGTATAATTTTAGTGAATATTGAGAGGAAACGACATCAGAATGTGCTGATAAAAATACTTTCTATGATAGGGAATAAGAGCCGGCATTTATCTAGTAAGTTGAGCCCATACATTCACGGTTTTATAGCGAGTTACGCTAAAAGCAGAACGAATAAACGTCATATTAAAGCTGGAAATTAAGAAATAAGAGAAAGCTGGGATTAAAACTAAAAATAGCTTAATAACAAGACATGTATGGGACTCCTGTTCCAGATTTGAACTCAGCCAAATCTTTCAATTATCTTCCTTATAAGAACGCTTTAAGGACACAAGTTTTTATCTTACGAAACATTAATTTAGGATCTGTTTTTTTTTTCATGCACTACCAGCCTAAGGAGAAATAAAGTTATATTTCTTGAAAATAGCAAGATAGACCTGTTTAATGAAGGCATAATTTAAAAAGAAAAAAAAAATCATATATACGTAAAAAAAAAACCGGCCAGAGTTCCCATGGGGGACTTTACCCACTAGTTTCCCATGCTTTCTCCTTCCGTCGCGTTTTACAATCAATACCTTCTATACATTTGCTAATCACCTTGCGTCAGGCTTTGGCCCTCCCATGATGATGTATGATATATACTTACGATTTATTAATCAGAGGAAAGATTTGGTACTCTATTTCTCGAGACGCCGAATCAATTTCGATTTTCATACGAGGAGTGGCACCGGAGCAAGTACGAGAATATGTAACAATCATTTAAATATTTTTATTTTGAAGAGAAAAGACATGCCCCCGGCCGGGATTCGAACCCGGGTCATCTGTCTTACCGGGACAGGACTCTAACAAATGGTGTATTTTTTTGTTTCTTGTATACAACTATATTCATAGTGTTTTTTTCTCTTTGTATTACTATTCTTTTTTTTCTTTTAACTTCAATTTTAGATTTAATTTTTTCTCTCTGACCTAGTTATAACTCTTATAATTTATGTCTTATAAGTAGATTAGTAATAAACTAATCCATATATCAGCTAAACTACTCCATGTTTCAGCACCTGGAGTTGTTTGATGAAAATTTTCCTACACTGATCTTAAATTCTTTTTTATTATTCTAGTCAATGTAAGAACATTTTGGTGAGGTTAAGCCATTTTCTTAATCTATCTGTGATTCACATAGATATGTGATATTATTTTTCTTCTTTAAAATTCAATTTATTGTACAAATATTTCAATGCACCTTAGTTTATGTCATACTGTTATTCTAAGTAACATTCGTAAATATTATTTCAATTTAACATTCCTTTAATTCATGTATTTTGTGTCAATTCACTGTATTCATTCGATATTAGCTCATTCTTATTAATTTGTATAATTGTTAGCCCAAGTATGATTAGTAAATATTATTAATTATCATTTTCAATTTAACATTCATTTAATTTATTTATTTTTCATTTCATTGCAGTCATTTTACATTCATTCATTATCATTATTTTGACCAATCGTTGCCACTCTATATTATGGGATAACACTCAACAAGCGATTAAAAAGGTTATTAAAAGTAAATCTGTGAGCTATATTATTTCACTTAATGTTACAATGATCTGTAAACTATTTTGTTCTCTGACCAAGAAGGCTTGACCAAACTGAACCCCTCACGACTTCCCTTTGAGAGGTAGAGGGACACAATTAGCTGGGAGGGGACCCAGATACCTGGGAGGGGACCCTTGACTGGTTAGTTGAATCGTAAGCACCAGATACAGAAGACCTATATTCTAAACATCCCTCGCGAGTACAAAAATCAAGTGAACAGTTTCTATTATATCTGTGGTGAGAATCAAAGCAAGCCATTGTCTCCTTTAGTGAAGAAAGCCGACCATCTTTATTGTGGATGTAAAGTGGGAGATCAGGATAAGGATTGGGCTCCTAAAGTTTGCTGCAGTAGATGTATGAGGTACCTTACAGGTTGGCTTCAAGGAACACACAAAGCAATGAATGCCCTTTGCAGCTCCAATGGTATGGCGGGAACCTCGAAACCATGTAAGTAACTGTTATTTTTGCCTGACAAATAGAATGGTTTCCCAAAGCGAATAAAATCCAGGATGGATTACTCTAATTGTCCACCTACAATCCGACCAGTCCCCCATAATTAAACGTTTACAGTCACAAAGCCACCTGAAACAGTCTATATAGTTCCGGATGAAGAAACTATCCCAGTGGATGCATCACCCGAACCTGCATGCAGTGGGGAATCCCCCAGTTGTACTCCATCTGAAGAACCTGTACTAATAAGCCAAGGTAAATGAAATGACCTTGTACGTGATTTAAATCTGTCTAAATCAAAGGCTCAATTGCTCGGATCGCGGCTGCAGCTCTGGAATCTTCTTGAAAAATGGGTTTAAATATAGTATTTTAGTAGTAGCGAGTCAGAAGTTCTTCATTTCTTTTCAATGGATGGGAATCTTGTTTACTGTCTTGATATACTTGGTTTGTTGACAAACTTCGGTTACCACAAGATTGTTCGGAATGGAGGTTGTTCATTGACAGCTCTAAATTAAGCTTAAAAGGTGTTCTCCTTCATATTGGAAACAAGTACCCCTCCATCCCAGTTGCTTATGCAGTAGAAATGAAAGAAAATTACGATACCATTAAAATACTAATGAAAAATATAAAATATAGTGAATTTAAGAGGAACTTATGTGCTGATCTGAAAGTAATAGATACTTAACTCACAGGTATTCATGCAGGTAACACAGAGTACTGTTATTTTCTATGTGAATGGGGCAGCAGAGCAAGACAAAGTCATTACACTGTGAAAGAGTGGCCTTCTCGAAAAACGAATGTGCCCGGCCATAACAATTGCTTATCCTGCTTTGATTGACAAATCAAAAAATTTTCTACCACCGCTTCATATCAAACTGGGCCTTATGAAAATTTTTTTTACAGCAATGGCCAAGAAAGGGAAGGATTTTCTCACATTTAAATTAAGTTTCCTAAACTTGGTGATGCAAAAATTTAAGAGGGAATTTTTATTGATCCACTGATACGATCACTAGTAAAATACCAGGTGTTCATAGAAAAATCGACCACTCCAGAAAGAAGAGCATGGGTATCATTTAAAGAAGTATGCAGCAACTTTTTGGGAAATGTGAGGTCGGATGACTTTGAACAAATTGTGACTGAACTGTTACAAGCCTACCAAGTACTTCGTTTACTTCGTTTCCATTTAAACGTTCCCACAATCTTGGAGCTGTATCTGATGAACACGGGGAACGGTTCCATCAGGATATTGCCGAAATGGAAAGGAGGTATAGTGGAAAATGGAATGAAAAAATGATCGCGGACTACTGCTGGAGTCTACTGCGAGAAACCCTTAAAGTGGACTACAAAAGGAAGAAAACTACACATTAGGTAAAACTTATTATTTTACGGTTTACGTATTTAGCATATTGTATTATCAGAACGCCTTATTTTGTATAATATAAGAGAATAAATCATGTTAGTATGTTAAGCGGCTTCTTTTAATGAAAACCTTATTTTTTTGTGAATACATTGATTTCTCTGAAAAACTGTACGTGTTAGATTTTTTCTGATGCTAGATTTGGATTCAGCATCGTTGAAAACATAGAATGCAGTGATCATTTTTCAAGGACAAACATTTTTTTTTTACATAACAGTGTATTTTGCGCTCATCGTGCACAACTGGGTAGAGGACTAAGTGCATTAAGATGGTGTTGCCTGTATGTGTCTTTATGCACGTCAGAAGTAAGGTCAAAAGGTACTCTATTCTTTTACGAATATCTTTGGACTTGGCAGCTGGAACACGGCATCGGGTTTGCACTAGGGACTTTCCCCATTCATGATACTCAGCAGCCAAACATGTCCTGTTTTATTTCCTTCTTTACTTCTTTGTATAATTGAGAAGACTGTTTATTCATTTTCTGTTAAGCTTGGCGTATTCAAGTTTGGCTTAAAATGAAAGAGAGAACTAATTGTAGTTTTAAGTTCGCCTTCTATAATTTTATTTTCAATGATGGCGAACAACTGCTGTCCTTGTTCTTCGCTGAAAACCAGGTCGTGTTTGCGAAGCGGAAGGTCTACCTTGAAGTGATGGTGTATGCCCTGAAGATGTGCTACGAAACGATGGGCCTTAAAATTAATTTCGATAAGACCGAGTATATAGCAATCGGCGATACTGATAATAGTCCGCTTCTGGTTGACATGGAAGCCTGTAAAAAAGTGAATGTATTCAAGTACCTTGGTTCTTGCTTAGATGCTACCGGGTCGTCCGAGCATGACGTCAGAAGAAAGGTGGAGCAAGCCCGAAAGGCTACCAGAATCCTGCATTCGGTCCTCTGGAATACGGAAATATCTAAAGAAAATAAACGCCGTATTTTCACAGCTATAGTGGAACACATCCTAACATACTTCTCGGAAACCTGGACTATGAGCCCCCATCTGTACTCAAAGGTACAGGCGGTTGAGATGGATTTCTGGAGGAGGTGTCTCCGTATCACTGCGGTGGATAAAGTAAGAAACCAAGAAATTCGACAGAGGATGGATGTGGGTATTGCTACAAATGAAAGGATCGGCGCACGCCACCTAAGATGGTCATGTCAAGAGAATGGCGTTTGAATGCTGGCCAAACCGAGTTCTGGCTTGGGTTCCACCTGGGAGGAGACGACGGGGACGGCCCAGAAGCAGGTGGATGGAGGGAGTCCAGGAGATGATGGCTGGTCGAGGACTCCAGGAGGATGATTGGGTGGATCGGGAGACTTGGAACTCTGCTCTGACCAGTTGTGGCAACGCTTGTCGGAAAGCCTATAAAGTAAGTAAGTGATACACATATGAAATATGAATATATTTAATAGTGTTTACTGTGTCGCCAAGCCATACACACTTTAAAAATGTCTTGAAGATATTAATTTCCTACAGGAAGTAGAGATTAATTTCCTGCTTCAATTGAAATTCGGTATAGATTTATTCCTGCAAAATTAGTATATTTGGCCTAATCAGATATTTTATTTAATTCTTTGTAATTAAAAAAAAACTTTGAAGCCATAATTATTATTCAATTTCAGCTAATGCTTTCAGTGTTCTAATTTTTGGTGATAAATGCAAATTGTTGTTTGCTTCATAGGTCGTTTTCAGGAAGAAAGTGGTTAAGCCTGTTTTAAATATTATAATATTCGTCATGATTATTTTATAATTGGAAACATGCTAATTGATCTTAGCTTAAAGCTAAAGATTTTGGCGCTAAGATTAATAGTCCAATTATCCAATTGTATTGAAACCATTTTTCCCTTGAAAAGTAATTTACACTAACCTTAATTTGGTTATAATATTTTACACCTTCTGAATAACTGTTTTATTTAGCATATAAAAAAAAACTTTCTAAGTATCACCGAAAACCATGAAAAAAAGCATTGAAAAATAAATTCTGAGGGTGTTTGGATTTTTAAATCTTGCTAAGCTACAAAATTACATCCCTATTTGGGACTGGGGTGTATCCCGATTAACTTACCAAATAAATTATGTATATGATAAAGATTTATAACTTTGACATTTGTGCTATTACTTCCTTATGGTTTGCATTGTAAACCTCATTAACACATCCTTCATTGTCATATATAAGCATAGATCATTTGTGTCTATGTGGACCCTCTCTTTGAAAGAAAAAAAAATTAATGTATTTGACACATATTATGTATCATTAAAAACAATGAAAGACCGAGAAAAAAAGTATTTACTGTATTTAAAATAAAATTATATACCATTAAAAACAATGGAATCCTACAGTTGCTATAGTGCTTGTTTCTGTTATTATTACTATTTTTAGTTTCCCCGATGAGATTTAGGAAGAGGGAATTTTTTTCTCAACGTAAATCTTTGCAATATATTAGATGATATGAAGAATAAAATGTGATGAGTAAAAAACAATCGTCTAATCTCAACTCAAAATTAAATATTCCAACATTTCTAATATAAACGCACAAGCACCGAAAAAAGAGGAAGAACCAGAGCTAGAGGGCACTTTCTATGAAGATTTAGTGGTGATAGAATACCGTCACATGATAGGAATATAGTGCTGGAATGAAATAGTACTATAATATAAAGTAATAAGTAATAAGTTATATAACATAGTATAAGTCTAATAGTCTTTAACTATAATATACTTAAACCTGTAACCACTGCGACTCGTAACCACCACCGTGACCCCGAGTCTGGGGTTCAGTACATGGTAGAGACTGTACTGTTTCATGGACAAGAGTTCTGCAAGGAGGTGACTTGTCCTAGGTCATCCTCAACCGCCAGGTTTTTCCCCCTTATTTTGGGTACCCTATTTTTTAAATATTTTATAGAGGCTGGATGAGCCCCAGGAGGGTCCTAGATTCCGTATGATCTCCCATCTCCCTCCACAAACAGACTAAATAAAAGCAACTGCCTGCAGCGGGATTTCAGTGCTCAACCACTGAGCCACTCAGTTCCTCTTTTTAAATTTTTTCTTAAGCATGTTTAAATAATAGCAAGAAAGAAAAACTCAAATCATTTTTATGGCAGGTACATAATTTTTAATGTATAAAAATAAATTTTTATATATAACTATATTTTTATTAACGGAAAGTATTTTTTTATTGTAATAAAATCTGATGAGGTATATTTTTAGTTAATCCCTGAGTAGTATAAACGAACAAACTTGATGGCATGCCAAACTTTGAGTACGCAACATAAGCCGTGGGAAAAGTACCGATTTTATAAATCCAAGCCACAAAGTGACATTGTTTGGCCTAGTGACTTATTAATAGTCATTGCAACGCCAAAAGAAATGGAATTTGCAAATGCTTGAATGGAGTGGGTGTGTCAGATGGGATCATTGAAATCCACAATAGGACAACAACTTCACCATGAAACTTACCATTAAGTAGCTTCAAGAACATTATCCATGATTCTTTAAATGAGAATCGCGATGTACCAATCGCGTACCATTGTATATCCTAGGCGCATTCAAATTTCAAAGTAAAATGATTGATGAACCGATTTTCAATAAAAAAATGTGGTTGAATTCCAATTAAATCAAGTGAATTCAAGAATTCAACAGGTTAGTGTACAACTTCGTCAGGGTCTACAATGGACAAACAAAGTTGTAAACATCACTCCAGTTTGGATTTTGAACAAAGCTGGTCGCACAAAAGTAATGGCCTCTTGAATATTCTCCTGCATATGACGCAGACTACCATTATACGATGATGAAAGAATATATGCGGTACCGACGTTGTTGATATCGTTTGATTTACATTCATGAATGATCATTCTAATATTTAATATAGTAATTTTTAAAAAATCTGTAAATTTTAATAACTTTTTTTATTGAAATAATGTTTATAGCAATGATTTAAATATACAGTTTTTCTTGAGTTTAGTTTGTTTATATTTTTTTATACACGGTTTTTATTACAATTTGATTTATCGTGATCAATGATTAAATGAATCAATGATGATTGGATGAATAAATAAATGATTTTAGTGAGTTCTGAAGTGTCCATATAATTGTGCTCAGTGAAAGCCATATTTTCTTATGAAAAGAACAATATATAAAGATTTTATAATTTAAAAATTATGTCAATTTAGGTATTAGTATCTAAAATCCTCATATTCAAAGTTCTGTATGAATCGACTCCGATGGGAATAGAATACTTAATTGATACTCTATCCATATCCACAGCTATTATGCAACTTAGCTGTTCAGTCCACGTGTCAGTGGAAGTAAGTCCACGACAGGCAAAACATCGAATGACCTTTAATCAGAAATTCTTTTCCATTTTTTGCCTAATTAAAAAAAATTGAATAATTGACTTTTATGATAGATTTATAATCAAGTAGAATGCCGATTTAATTCAATCTCAGCATGAGTGCGGGATTATTATTACGCCATATAAAACATTTTCTTAACAAATTCCTTCATACTGGTTCCAGTTTTTAATCAAAGAAAATTATTTATCATTTTAGGAGACATATATGTGGTGAAATTTCATTCTTCTTAAATAATAATGCAACCCGATCTCACTCAAACTAGGTTCTCAGTAAAATATCAGTTTTAGCAAGAAAAGTGTTGTAAGAGAAATTTTGTACTTATTTGCTTTATTTATTACTATATAATAATTTACTTATAAATTTTGAGCCAAATCATTTATCTGCGCTTAATTTTATTCACATTGCCTTAATTTTATTAATAAAAATCGATAATTCCTCCATTATCCAGCGAGACGTTGGCTGGGTTCATGCTAATTCACTGACGTTGAGAAATCTCAGAATAGGGACGGCCCAGGATCTAAGGAAAGATGTCTCGAATCTCGAAAGATTCACCGCCGAGATAGGTGAGTTGAACCATTTTTTAAAAGATGGTGACAGATTGATGGCAAGTTTGTAGGCCAAAGTAGCTGATTATTTAGTAGACACTCCCGACATCGAATCAATAAAAGCGAATGTAATGGCAGGATCAAGAAAAGCAACCTGAATCAAATTCAGGTTGATGGGGGAACCCCCGGGGGGACAGTGAAAATTAGGCTAAAGATGGCATTGGGCAGTGGAAGGTGGACCATAGAAGAGGATATCTACTAGTTTTTCAGTGGGTGGAGGCAGGCCGGAAAAGCCCCGGGACAGTATGGAGAGACTATGCTAGTGAAATATAACAATCAATGGAAAATATGAGAGAAACTGGAGCAGGTAACGGCCACGATGATATTTTTGGGAGCCATCTGAAAATTCCAATGGCGAAGCAAATTGAGAAGAAGGTAGGATCCCCATATGCTCGTTTGTCGAATATGCTCAGGGATTGGTGGATATGAGTGCAAGTAAAGAAGAGTCCTATGTTGACGTGAATGAGGCAGAATTATACTAGGGTCAATACCATTCGGCCCCAGGTGAGTTCAACCGAGCCGAGGAGAACCTACTCGGTCTGGGAGAAGCCCGTTATCGGTGAAAGAAAAGCTTGGCAAACGGCATCGAGGAATGGGCCGAGGAAAGACGATAGAAGGTGCCATGGCTGCAGAAAGGTTGGATATCTCGTAGCACAATGTCCTTTGACCAGGTATAATGACTGACTTGAGGGGGGGACATGTAGTAAGGCAGTGTCCCTACATCTTTAGAAGGTGTGGTCCAGAAGAGCAGAAAGGAGAAACCATTACGAGTCGCCAGGAGCGTCAACGGAGAAGTCAGGATCATCGGAAGAGACAGACGAGGAACCCGGCTCTGGTGGTGGTGAAGGAATCTGCAGTCTGATGCGTGAGGAGGGTGTATGCAAAGATGCAAGTGAGCTCTAATATATAATAGTGTGAGGAAGAAGCTCATCAATTGGTTGCCTATAATAAGAATGGAGAGTGGAGTGAAGTGGTAGGTGGACACGTTTGTTTAAACAATTTTAAAGAACGTTTAACTAGGTTAAACATGAGTGCTAGTATACATCTACAACTCCGATGAATTAGTGGTTAAGTCGGATTTTCTCCAAAATGAGTTTCTTATACATAGGAAAACAGGATCTTGTTATTTTCGTATTAATTAAGGGGCTTAGTCAGGCATTGTTGAATAGAGTTATTGTTTATTCCATTTCGAGCAATGATTCCGTTTCCCTCAAAATAATGTACTCGCAAAGTCCGTATTGACCGCTTATTTACCAGGGCTTTAGGTATATAAAATGTGCCCGACTGACATTAAAATCGAATATAGTAAATGAAGAAAACGAATGAAAGAAATTGTAGGAAAGTCTCAGAAGTTACGGTTCCAGAACAATGCCCTTTTTATACGGTTTATAGGGGAATACCTTTGGTCTAATGGTTAGCATAACAAACTACCAAGCCCAAGATCTCGGGTTTATAGTAATAGGTGAGGATTTTTAATAGGGAATAACTAAGGACGTGCCGTCCTTCGGAAGGGACGCTAAACAGAGGTCCCGAGCCTTTACGATGTCAGGTCCTAAAAAAAAAATCCCTATCCCAATTAAACCTGGATAGGAAATATCTAAAGCTCCCACTGTAGTATCGCCCGATTAGCCATAGCAGCATAAAGTGACGTTAAACGAAACAAACCAAACGGTTTATTTTAACGTTTCATGTTTTATAACTTTTAAAACCATATAAATGTTGCAATAACCTGTAAATATATATATTTTTTCTAATACCATGTTTGGTAACGGTCACTGTATTTACTCAAAAGTAATTGGTGTTGGTTCCCATTCGTTTTTGAAAGTTCTTCGTTCCTTAGGCTAATTGATTCTTGCCATGTACTAATTTCGTTAGAATGGGTTGCGCCGATGTTACCATTAGAAGAGGATTGGAAATAAATCTTGCTAGATTCCCTCATCTTGTACAATAACTACAATCTAAAAAACCGATCCATCCACTCGCATAACCTTAAGGCCGGTTAGATTTAAGTCTGAAGCGTGAAGACTCATCAGAAGGGAGGGCGAGGGCCAACTCAGACAAGATCCTATTAGTCGAAACGCACTTATGTAGTTACAGAACATAGATTTATCTAATAATATTAAATCGGCTCCTAAAACAAACAGCTCCAAATGCCGGGGATTATAAATCAGCCTTGGGGATCGTTACCCAGGAAGAGAAGACACATCCTCGGCTCCGATTACCGGGGTATATATTAGTATTTCATGAGCACGCACATCACTCCTTTTCTCCTAATTAATAAGAAGGCAGTTTCGTGATATTCAAATGTGCTGTTTTGATGGTGCCAATATCTTTATGAATTCAGGTACTTAACTCTTTTAAATGTTTATAACCGTCCTAAAACATGTTTAAATAGTAGGAGAAATAAGTTTTCTTACATTGAGTTATTTTATTTTATTAGCTTTTAGCATTTTGACATTGCAATATAATAATAAAACGAAATTATAAATTGATCAAATAAAAATAAAACAAGCCAAACTAAATTATAAATGTATTCAAGTAAAAGAATATTAAAAAAATATATTCAAATAGCAGTAACACAAAGCTATAAATTGGTACCAGTAATAAATAATAAAAAAAGAATTGGATAATGATAGTAAAAATATGAAATCTCGGGAGTACTTATTAATCGGAACATAATCTTCTAATAATTATTTCACTATGCCAAATGCTGACTAAATATGATCAATTGGTATCGTAATAATTTTCAATCTAAAAGAAAAAAAACAAGAGTAAAAAGTCGACGTTCCGTCCTATTCAATATTCGGCAAACGGAATGGCGGGAAAACTGACTTGACTGAAGTGCCAAAATAATAATGCAATATAAAATCATTCATATAATATACTATGTGTATTATAAGCATTATTATACAAATATATATTGTATTTACGAAGTAGTTGGCATGACATGTTCATGGTTAAATATAGCACTTAAAGTATAACTGTTTTTTATTGTGTATTGACGCTTCGGGCTAAGTTTTTGATGATCATCAGGACTAACAGTCTTGCAGCCAAGGGCTAAATAAAAAATTCCTTTTAGCTGGAACTCAAGATTTTCGATGCCTTAGCCATGGAATAACCCACAGTGATGGTCAAGGAGTAGTATATGTTGGTTTCCTTCTTATTGGATCCCTGAATTTTCATTGAGTTTCGCCTTTCTCAATTTCTCCCTGTCTTGCGAACTCAAACATCTTTTTATTCCTTAAGTCTAACTTGTTCAATCTAAGTGCAAGATTGGCTTTTTCAATCTTGTGACATGAGGAGCTTCATGTAACCGACCCCAATTATGAGGATCTTTAGCTTTCTCGTCGCAACAATGTGAGAGTGCCCATACCTGAAATATTTCTTTTTTGTGCCTCCGTTAATCCTGAACATAAATTATTTACTTCTTTGGTAAGAGGATAACGAGCCTTTAATTTTGAAATTGGAACGTTCAATCGGTTGCAATGGCAGGTCGGTATCATGGAGTGACTTTCCTAAAATATCAGAAGATAAGCAACAGCCTAAATCTTGGTGTATAATCTTAGTAAGTATTTCCTACATTTATAGATTAAATGTTATTAATTTGTATGAAATATCTTCAATAACGGTCCTGATTTAGTTTTTTAAATTCTATTTCCGTTTCATCCAATGAACTAGGAGAGCTCTGAACTTTTTGGTCTAAAATGTTTTCTAATTTTTCAAATCTATTTTTTTCCTTTTCATTGTTCTTTAAAGTGAGGGATAGAAAATTTATGTCTGCGCAATGTATTTTACTGCGTTATTTATATTATATTATTGTAAATTTAATTCAGGGCAATTTATCGTGTCTGTTCCACAGGTTGTCGCTTCGAGTCAAGTCACAAGTTTTAAATTTTCATTCGCTTTCTTTATAATATTCTCGAAATTAAAAATAATCGTGTTTTAATATGAAAATAAAAGAGTGTAAACTTTTAGAAATAATATAAAGGATTTGTTTATTGTGATCGGTGGATCCCGTATACCCATCTAATCTTTTATATTTAAGTATGTATATTTAATATAAATATTTATGCTTACTTGTGTGTGTGTGTGTGTGTATGTGTGTGTGTGTGTTTGGTGTGCGATCGCCAACACTCGTCAAGACTAGATTTTTCAACATATATAGTTTGCGGAATTCTTTGACAGGTATACAATTTATCATCTTTCAAACCTTTATTATTGAATAACTTAATCAATAATAATTAAATCATTAGACATATGAATCCGAACTGAGCTGGTTAATAACGCATTGGCATCTGATTAATTACTATGGGAAAATCAGTAACATATGTTAAACATTATTTTAATCAATCAACAAACAAAAAATCTTCAAAGATTATGTTGTTCAGCAACAAAAATGGTGTTTAATTACAGAAAATAAAATTACAAGCAATTGTATATTTCGACAAAGGTATTTTTTTCCAATGACTCTCTCAAATTAAAAGAATATTGTTTATATTTTTTACCATTTTTGATTATTATATTTTTGCAAAAATTATATAGTAAAAATGGTGAACAAATTCATGGACCTTAGGTCTGAAAAGATGGAACCTCACTTTTACATTTTTATAATTTCTACATATACCTGAACGCAGCCCTTTAGCCCTAGACTAACAAGAAATGATTACAAGGTCATATGATTGTAATACTAAATTTATCTTAACGCATTCTTTTCTTATAAACTTTCATCATAGTCAGTTGGTATCAAGCGATCCAGATTAAGATGAGCTGGACATGTGGCGAGGATGAGCCAGGAGGAAATCCCAAAGCGTTTGCTGACGGAGTTCATCCATGGACTGAGGAGAGTCGGCCGACCGTGACTGCGGTGGATTGACTGTGCGACTGAAGAGGCCAGAACCTTGGAGTCCGCAACTGGATGATAGCAGCTCTTAGTAAGGACTAGTGGCAGAGGCTGATTGAGGAGGCCTGAACGCATCAACGTGTTGTGCCGAACCAATAATAATAGCAATAGCATTATTTAATCATATAATTAAGTTGGGATCACTTAATTCATGCTAAAACACACACATATATTAGACAAAATAAGCTATTTAAAGAAATACCACTGCAAACTATTGTCCAATACTAGCTATATTATATCATTAATCACTATATCAAATAACTGCGCAAAAATGAATAGGGATACTACCAATTTTGTCGCATTTAATTTGCCTCCCATTTTTATTATAAATTCATTAATATTTATTAGAAATTATACTACATTAAATAATGTTGAGTGTACAAATTTCCATGATAATATAAATGCTAGGTAAAGTATATATGTACCACAAAATTCACAATATCCCTTTTCATTTTTGCGCAGTATAGATTTGAAAAAAATAACAATCTTATACCAAAAATAAATGGTATAAGAGAAAAAAAAACATTGTTTTGAAAAATAAGATAATAGGTATTTTAAAACTATCATTAGCCCAGTAGAAAAATTAAAAAAGTAAATCTTGATGAAATATTGGGAATTATTTTAGTTCAGGATGTTTCCTATGTATGTGCTCAATTTTCACTTACTTTCATCATCACTAAAGATTTGTATAAGCCTTTCATGACATGGACCTTTATTAAGTCTAGGTAGTGTAAAATCAGGTTTTATAATTAGTTTTATTTAAAAAAATGGACATATTGCTCCGAATTACCTAATATATTTGTGCATAGATGTTACATTATAGTAATTACAATCAGAATATTTATTACGGTCTTTATTATGATATAAATATTTAAAATTTTGCATTATCTTTAAATGGTCATTTATATTTTATTCATATTTTAATGGACCATTATAATCGCCAACACCAAAAGCGGACAGGCACTTAAAAAAAATATTTTTAATGAAATGTGTTAATGTTTCTCAAACAAATTATAATTTACAATTCCTATACCAAATAATTGCTCAATTGCATTACTTTTAATTAAGCGCTTCAGTTTCGAATTATTGAGACTTTGCATTTGGACGCAGCCATTGAGCGTTGCTTTTGCATCAATGCAGACCCACTAGTGTTAATTAGACGTTACTTAACCCGGTGATGAAGCGATGTTCTTAAGGAGAGAAAGTGAAACAGGTTTAAGATCATTTGGCTACCTGAAATTCTTCAGTCATCAGGCACATCCTTCAGGAATCCCGACAGTTATCCTAAGCACAACGGCATACCATTAGGTGGCTTTAATCAAATAGTAAGAGTCGATAATATTAAATTATCGTTCGATGTAAAAAGAGAAGTTCTCCTTTCAATTTAGTCTATAAACGTATTTGAATACAACAGTTATGTAGTTGGAGTAACAACAGCTGATTATTTTTTTATATTTTTAAATTATTGTAACATAATAGGTTATACCTCTTTGGCCATAATTAATGAATTAACAACTGGTAGGGAGGCGTTAAAAAATACTGTAAAAACAAATGGCTCTTCTTTTGTTTTGTTGTATTTTATGCATGTATAAAATGGTAGCCAATTAGTGGGCCAACATTAAATGTTTGTTACGAAATATGCGCAGGTATAGGTAATCTATATGTATGCATTTGTATATTATTGTTACGGGCTACTGGGTGTAAAATGGACTAAACTATTACTTAATTCAAGAATCTAATATTTATTAACAAATTAGAAAGAATACAATGAGATTATTTAAAACAGTTAAATTATTAAACTAAGATCAATTTACAATAACAATATTCTACTAAATGTTATCTAATTTCTAAGATAATATACAAACAATATAAGATATTTCTAATACTAAATAACTAAACTATTTATATATAAATTTGTACAAATACAATAATATTACACTATAGTTTACAATAACAAATTAACACTTACAGTTCGCTAACTAAAGTCCACCGACCGTAAGACTCTCCAAATATGACAAACTGCCACACAGTTTATTACACTTATTACACGGCCACTAATTGTCACTGTTGCTCACTAAGCACTTTTTACAGACTAATACTAATACTAACTAACTCACACACTGCCACTGACTTATTACTCACTCGTCTTATTACTACTCGTCTTAATACTGCCCCCGGCCCGAACAGCTGTCCTTTTTATATAGGCAAGGCCGGTCGGGGTGGGGATTTCTCGAAAGAAGACCACCTAGTCCCATCGAGCCCGATCCAGAAGCTTCTACGCCATTCTATAATCCCTTCCGCTTAATCCCATTGTTTGCCTAATCTTCTCAGCCGGTTCTCGTCCTTGCTCTGACCGTAACACTGCCCCCTCCTTAAAAGTGCTCTGCCCCAGAGCATAGTCCGGAGAAATCGGGCGGTTATGAGCTTCCCTCGATGGAGACGTATTTCCTTTCCAGGGGTTGAACGTGCACACTATTTTCTACATTGCCTAATTCATTTTTAACAGTACCTAATTCATTTTTAAAAGTTGCAGACAACTTGCTTAAATCAGTTTCAAACAGAACGTCATCTGGATTTTCCCCTAACTCTACAAAAAATTGACGCAAGCGATGTTGCAGTACACTTTTATTTCCGGAAGAATCCAGATCACGTTCTTCTAATTCCCGTTTTAAATCCGCAACTTTTAAATCCATCAATTTAAGATTTTGAGAAGCCATTTTTCAAACAGTAGCCCAATAATTACAAAATAATAACAATTACATTACGAATATCTGTTCAAGCATGTTCCTGACAACCTTCCACTCCAGGCCGTCATATCCACAGCCCAACTTAGGGATCGCGAGCTTGGTGACACGCAGTCTCAGAAGCTTACTCCGCAGGTCGTCGAGGCTTCGCCGCAGTGCGTCATATGTGGGCTTCTGATCAGTAGCACACTTGGTAACTAAGTAGAATAGGTGTCGTCCTTCGTGCGTATGGTGGAGTGCTTTCCCGACGCGTGGTCCTTGGCGTTCCAGTTCCTCAGTTCCAGCAAACTTCTTCCTGAAGACGGTTGCAATCCCTCGGGAAGTCCTCAGATCTTCGGCTACACAATGGGCCAGAGAATAGTCCGCGGGTAACGAGAAGATATCTCTGTATACTGCCTGAGTTACTCCACGGGAACCTTGTACCTTAGGTTGTGCAACTGATACCTTACTGGCCTCCACGTTGTTGAGGTACCTGACTTGCTGGTCTTTTGTCGGGCCATGGTCTCCTTTGTATGGGGCCAGTCTATTAAAATGGACTACCCTGGGTTTTCCTTTTGGCTGCTTTCTGATCCTATAGATGACGTCGTTTATCCTATTGATGATCTCAAACGGGCCATCCCAGGAGTTCTGAAGTTTAGGTGAGTAGCCTCGCCTTCTTCGAGGATCATGTAGCCAGACCAAATCTCCAGGTTGGAATCCACCTTTCTCTGCCCTGATGTCGTAACGCTCCTTCATTCTGTCACTGGCTCCCTGGATGTTTGCACGAACCTGCCGAAGGATGACTTCTTCGTCTCCCATCGTCAGCACACCTCTCGACATGTCCAGCTTGATCCCGTATGCCATCATGAAGTCCATGCCCAATATGACATCTTCATCGATCTCTGCCACGAGAGCGCGGTGCTTCAGATGTTGACCCCCGATGACGAAGGTGGCAACTGTCTCCCCGTAGACCTTGGCTGGCTGTCCCGTGGCAGTCCGTAATGCCCAAGTTGTTGGTAAGATCTTCTCAGCTGGAAGTGTCTTGGAGTTCAAGATTGTCATGCTCGCGCCGGTATCCACTAGAAGGCTTCGCAGCTGCCCGTTCACCATCCCATCAACGTAGAAGCTGTTCGTTCTGCTTCCTATCGACGCAACTCTGATGGCCTTCCTGGGGGCTTTGACGTTACGGGTTGGACATTTGCTTCTAGGATGTCCAAGCTGGCCGCAGCCCCAACAGCGTATCTCCTTCTTATGGGTCCTGAGAGCATCCAACACTTTCGTCACAATGTCTTCGATGCTAGGGACCACATTAGGTTCCGCTTCTGCTGCTCGAACTCGCGCATGGCCCCGTACAGACTGTCTAACAGCTTCAAACTCCATGGCCTGAGATAATGCGTCTCCCAACGTTTTCGGCCGGGCGAGCTTCACTGCTTGTTGTGTCTCTGGGTCCCGCAGTCCATCCAGGAATTTGTCGACAGCCAAGCTTTCGTAGACTTCGTCGGTGACCGATGGGTAGGCGTTCCTCACCAGCCGGGCAATATCCGCTTCAAATTCCTGTAAAGTCTCGTTTGTCTTCTGGACCCTGCTTCTCAGCTGTGAGCGATACAGCTGGTCCATGTGGCGGTGGCCGAAACGCATCTCCAGTCTTCTGATCAGCTCCCCGTAGTTGGACCGCTCCGACATGGGTATCCCCTGCAGTACTCCCAAGGCGTCTCCACGCAGGGCCAGACACAACGCTGAAGCTTGGGTCTCCTGTGACCACCCGTGGATCGAAGCCGCTGTCTCGAAGAGAGTCATGTAGTCCTCCCACGGCGTCTTTCCGTCGAATACTGGAATGGTGTTGTGAGCCGGTGGCGTCCCATTATTGGTGGGTAGAATGCTATTACGATGGCTGCCCTCGGATGAACGGTCGGTGTCGTTCGTCGGTGGGTTGCTCTTACGTCCCTCGAGAGCTTCCATTCTTAGCCTAATTTCGTTCACTTTTTCTCCTAGCCTAGATTCTATATCAGCTACTTTATTATTTACATCGGCTAACTTATTATCTACATTAGCTAACTTATTATCTACATTAGCTAGCTTATTATCTACATTTTCCATTAACTTAGTCTCTAATGTGCCTAACTTAGACTCTAATGTATCCATTAAATCATTTTTTACAGTACCTAGCTCATTTTTAACAGTGCTTAACTCATTACCTAGTTCATTTTTAACATTGCCTAATTCCTTACCTAGCTTATTTTCTACATTGCCTAACTCATTTTTAACACTGCTTAATTCATTACCTAGCTTATTTTCTACATTGCCTAATTCATTTTTAACAGTACCTAATTCATTTTTAAAAGTTGCAGACAACTTGCTTAAATCAGTTTCAAACAGAACGTCATCTGGATTTTCCCCTAACTCTACAAAAAATTGACGCAAGCGATGTTGCAGTACACTTTTATTTCCGGAAGAATCCAGATCACGTTCTTCTAATTCCCGTTTTAAATCCGCAACTTTTAAATCCATCAATTTAAGATTTTGAGAAGCCATTTTTCAAACAGTAGCCCAATAATTACAAAATAATAACAATTACACAAAATATCCCACTTCTGACACCAATTTGTTACGGGCTACTGGGTGTAAAATGGACTAAACTATTACTTAATTCAAGAATCTAATATTTATTAACAAATTAGAAAGAATACAATGAGATTATTTAAAACAGTTAAATTATTAAACTAAGATCAATTTACAATAACAATATTCTACTAAATGTTATCTAATTTCTAAGATAATATACAAACAATATAAGATATTTCTAATACTAAATAACTAAACTATTTATATATAAATTTGTACAAATACAATAATATTACACTATAGTTTACAATAACAAATTAACACTTACAGTTCGCTAACTAAAGTCCACCGACCGTAAGACTCTCCAAATATGACAAACTGCCACACAGTTTATTACACTTATTACACGGCCACTAATTGTCACTGTTGCTCACTAAGCACTTTTTACAGACTAATACTAATACTAACTAACTCACACACTGCCACTGACTTATTACTCACTCGTCTTATTACTACTCGTCTTAATACTGCCCCCGGCCCGAACAGCTGTCCTTTTTATATAGGCAAGGCCGGTCGGGGTGGGGATTTCTCGAAAGAAGACCACCTAGTCCCATCGAGCCCGATCCAGAAGCTTCTACGCCATTCTATAATCCCTTCCGCTTAATCCCATTGTTTGCCTAATCTTCTCAGCCGGTTCTCGTCCTTGCTCTGACCGTAACATTATTATTTTGTACGTTATTGTTTAATTATATTTTAATTTACCTCGCATGTTTTAATTTAGATTGATAGTGCATTCTAATTCAATGTTAATAACTGGTGATAGAACATTTGATAATTTCCTTAAATTGTTTTTATTAGCCACTGGTCCAAACTGTTATTATAAACATTGTAAATAGTATATGATTAGAATCTGAACAAAGTCAGTGTTTAAACAGCCTTCATGTGTGTTCTTTATCTCCCAACTTCGTATTTTTTTTTTTATGTTTTTCGTTGCAAAGCTGTTTAGTGGAGCCGAAATCCGGGAAGTTTTTAGGAGTTCACAGTTAGAATATTTTTTTCCTTTCCTTTTTCTTTTTTTTAAGAATATTTCGATTTCGTTACATATCTATTTTTATTTTTCTCACATTTGAAAAAAGAGAAGTGTGCCAGTGTGAATGAATAGGGACAAAGAGATGCCATTAGGCTGGCAACGTTAACGCTGGATCAACAACTTTAGCAATGGCGCGGGCGGACTTAGCTGCGCTGTAAGCGAATAGAATCGCACAGGAGAAGAATGAGTTAGAAAAAATGAAGTTGAAAAAGGTTAATGCACAGGATATTAGAAGAGAAAAATCGGGCTTATAGAAATTCAACGGAGATGTGGGTGAATTATATCATTTCCTTTTGACGGAATTATTATATACAGCATACAATCCCAGGTCGCAGCGGATCTTCTAGAGAAAACAGATGCCAAAAGGTTACGGGTGGCTTTAGCACGTCGGGTCAGAAGGAGAGTTCTAAACCTGATTCAAGCGGGTGAGGATACCTCGTGGCAGGTAATCAAGGAAAGACTGAAAAAAGCGCCTGGAAGGGGGCGTTGGGCCCCAGAAAAGGATGTGCTTCAAATGTTACGAGAAATGAAAAGAACGGATCAGACGAACGGTCGGTACGCTGCAGTCCTTCTCGCTAAGTTAAATAAGATAAATGAGAAATTGCGAGAAGTAATTGCCACAGGTGCGGTCGAGGCGTGGATGATATTTATGGCCACGGTACTAAAGATATAGTTAGCCAGAAATACAGGGAGGAAGGACGGTCTACCCAGAGACAATGGTGGACGCGAGTGCGTGATGAGGAAGAGAGAGAAGAGTTGGAACCAGGGTGGAGTAAAGTGTCCTACCGGAGGAACGAAGTAGGAAGGAATAGAGTATGACAGGCCCTGGTAAGAAGGAGAAATGGAGAGTTTGGGAGAAGAAAAAAGTTACCGAGAGAAAAAAGGCAATTTGTGGATAGGAAAAATAGGAGAAGAGATGAAAAAAAATGCCATGAATTTTGCAAGACAGGGCACTTGGTAGCTCAGTGGCCGCGTATACGTTGTTTTGAATGCCATAATGAGGGACATATGGCCAAACAATGCCCATATACACTGCGTAGGGAACACGGCCAAGGAGAACCGATGGAAATCAAAGCTCAGAGAATGTAGAGGAGGAGAATACCGTCGGAATCGGCCGGATCTTCGGAGACTTCAGTATCCGAGACGGAGGGCAGCGAACCTAGTGGCAGAGGAACCCCTGGAGCAGAACGGCGAACCGAGCTGATAAAGAGCGAATGAAGCTCGTGTGAAGGGAGGGGCAACCTTTTTTTTGTGAACAGTGTTGTAAAGAAGTGTGATCGGTTGCCTATTATAGTGCTTTGTAAGGGGTGAAAGTGTATGGAGGACACAGGAAGTTCCTGTACATTAGTGGGTAGTGATACGTTGGAGGTATTATTTAAAAGAAAATATTATTGGGTAGGGATGCGGAAGATGGTAGAAGAGGTAATGAGGAAATGTCACATTTGGCATACGGTTAAGTATCCGGACATTTCGAAAGTAGGGGGGGGGGATTGAACGGCTCCATAATACCCTGGGCGAACATCTTGGACCAAGTTAATCTTAACTTGGATCAAGTTAAGATGGGACTTACATCAGTATAGCCACTAATTCCAATCTGTTATTGAAAACATAGTACATAGTATATATAGAGGATTAGAATCTGAATAAAGGCAATGTTTAACCAGCCTTCATGTGTGTTCTTTATCTCCCAACTTCATCTTTTTTTTAAATGTTTTCCGTGGCAAAGCTCTTAGGTTATATATATATATGTATACTTATATTCTTCATTTATACACCACGAGGTTGCATCTATTTATATAATTGCATTCACATATGTGTGGAGGTATATTACAAGCGTTCACATTTATAATCTGACACAAAAATACATATTATTTGCAGTATCTAGAAAATATGGTTGCTTTATAAAATGTTAAGATAAATGAGGCATTCAGGGTCATAAGCGTATAACTCCAAAATTTCAAAAATTAACTTTAATTGAGATCCTCATGGAAAACATTTTAATTTAGAATTATAGCCAGATTTTAGAATTATAAATACACACATGTATGTTTGTAGATTACGTTAAATATACATCATATACAATTTCAAAAATAGCAGTAGCTGGAAAAATAAAAGACCGAAAAGACTGTATCAAGCAATACGGAAAGCATAAATGGTAATATATTTCATCGAATTGACAGCTGAATCGTATCAACGATCTCCAATTTTGTTATTCATTTCGGGAATAATATTGTCGATGAATAGTTTATTAGATTTATTTGGAGCCTCTGTTTGTATAAGACACTATTCATCTTCTATCATGTTTATTAGTGTCAGGTGGGGAATGAATAATGCCACTATCGAACATTACTATTCCAATGTGTACATATCTGTTAAAACACTAATCGTCGCCTAAGGCGTCCAATTGATTTATATCGAACAACTTTGGTAAACAGGAGTGAATCTTAAAAGGATCGGTGGGAAAGTTAATTTCTAAACAGGTTTTGCTAAATTAATACAAAAAATCGCTGTTTTTTTATACTAGTCTTTATTAATTAATATAATTTATGAAACGGTAGAGACAAAGAGAAATACTGATAATAATGCAGATTAAATTAATTTATCATGATTTTTAATTTTTCTAACTTTTTAAGTTTGTATTATTTATCAGATTAAGTAGATGAAACTTGTTTTCTTAAAAACTTCATTGAAATGTATCGGGATCATTCATTATCACTCCACTGGAATGACTCCACACTGAATTGTACAAGCGAGAATGTGAAATAGTAACTGTTCGGAGTAATACAGAGTTGATGCAATTTCATACCTAAAATTCAACAATTTATATCGAAATAAAAAAAATTATCAATGAAAAAACTAATGAAGTGGAACAAGTAAGATATTAGGCTCTGTTTTAATAATCATAGTATGGAGGTTGATCGAAATCGTTGTGAAAATCGTGTATTTAAACTTAAATACTCATTACCACTATTTATCTTTAAGTGGTTTACCATTTGGGACATACGCGAGCTCTTCAATTCTCCTGTCTCCTAAACGACGGGGGAATCCTCTCGTAAGCAATTTCCTAGCAACAAAATTGAATCCATACCCTATTTAATGCCCCATTCTCGTCCTGGAGACTTCGGGCTGCCAGTTTTTGCAAAGGTAACACTAGGCTATTCACACGTCGTACGAAATAGAAAGAAAGCATAGGAAACGGACGGTTTTTACGGCAATAACATGTGGAAAGCACAAGGATATAAAAATGGATAGATGGAACATTGGAACACTGACAGGATAAAGTGGATATGATGGGAATCAGTGAGGTTAAGAGGAAAGGAAGTGGAACTAAGAAACTGACAGATGAATTCATGCTCATATACATAAGAGCCAACATGACAAAGAGAGCCAAAGATGGTGTAGGCGTTGATTTAGCAAAAAAACTCTACAATAAGTTAGAGTGTTCCTACGGCATTGGGAACTAATTGTGTAAAGATGTTATTAGACCTTTGTGTAGGTGTATTGGACCTGTTAATTGGCAGCTCCTGGTTTAACAAGAAAAAAATCTATGGATGGAAATTTGAAGATAAAGAAAGAAACGATTCAAGAATCATTGATTAAATCATCTATGAACGAGGGCTAAGAAAATACTGTACTGATGTCAAAGTGATTAAAAGGACCGAGTTGAGCAACCACCACATACTAGTTGTACAGGTATCAAAATAATAATAAAGAAAAAGCCAAGAGTAAGGAGATACTAAAGGATACGGGAGAACTCACTCCAAAAATATGAAAAAAATGAGCTACGTAAGCAAAGAATTGCCAAAGGTTTCCAATCATCACTGCAAAAGTGACAGTGGATGAATACTGGCAGTGTTTAAAAAAGGTCTGTAGAGACAACGGATTAGGCCTCACTAAAAGAAGACAAGCTGTTGGAATGATGAAGTTAAGAAAGCTGTGAATGAAAAGAATAAAGCATGAAGAAAAATAAAGGCACTTCGTGGTAGGAAAACAACTCCTGTCAGAAATATACAGGATCTCCCAGGTATGCTATTAATGATGAGAAAATATTGGAAATCTAGAGAAACTGCTACGAGAATAAATTTTCCTGACACGAAGGACCAACTGCATTAACGAGAATAAGACTCGGAGAACCAGTTGAGAATATGGATGACTGGGTTGTAGAGGATGGAGTATAAGAAGCAATGGCTAACATCTGGGGATAGGGACCAGGTGGAATGGTATCTCGCCTGACTTTATCAAGTTTGGAGGTGGTGAAATGTAGAGGAGACTCCAGAGACTATTCCAAAAAGTCTGGGATGAACAAAAGAATCCCAAGGAATCGGGAATAAAATATGATCATCCCTATATACATGAAGGGAAATATTACATCTAAAAATGATTTAGCTATTTCAAGATTTAAATTTTTAATGGGATTGCTCTACAAACTCCGTCGATTCCTACCGCCTACCTACTTTCTCATCCTTCAATCCTATCTCACAAACAGAACTTTCCAAGTTAATCATAATAATGTCTATTCATCCCTATTTTCCCAATCTGCTGGTGTTCCTCAAGGTAGTAAGTATCCTTGGCCCAATCCTTAATACAGTTTATACAGCTGACATCCCAACTCATCCTAATACTATCCTTACCACGTATGCTGATGATACATGTGTATTATCTGTCAACAACAATCCAATTATTGCATCCCAAAGCCTCCAATCCCATATAACTGATCTTGAAGAATGGTGTCAAAACTGGAGAATTAAAATAAACTCTCAAAAATCGCATCAAATCACTTTTACCTTACGTCGTAAACCAATGGCTTCCTGCCCTTCAGTATCCTTTAATAATATCCCACTGGTGCCTGTAGAACAGATCCGATACTTAGGGTTGCATCTTGACAAAGGATTAACCTGGAATCCTCATACGAGACTGAAAAGACAAGAAACCGCTCGACGTTTCAGGCTACTTCAACACTTACTAGACAAACGCTCTAAGCTTCCAATTTATTACAAAAGACTCATCTACATGACCATCATACGACCTATTTGGACCTACGGAGTAGAGCTTTGGGGCTCCACTAAGCCATCGAATTCCTCTCGTATCCAATCCCTACAATCCAAAATCCTTCGTAAAATCCTTAATGCTCCTTATTTTGTTAAGAATAAAATCATCCATAACGACCTTAATGTCCCATTTGTTGCTGATTTGGCCCGAACCCGCTATCTATCCTTTCATAACAAACTTCATTTCCACTCAAACCCTCTGGTTTTATACCTAGCTTCCTCTTCAATTCCCGATAATCCTCCGAGGCGTCTGAAAAGAAGATGGCCCCGTGACTTCTTAGTTGAACTTATGATTTGAGTACTGCCAGTGGGTAGTTTCTCTACTTGTCATTTTCACATGTCATTATGTATCGCTTAGCACATTTACTAGATGTATTTTTATTATACAGTTGTAAATATCAGTAAATAAATTAAAAAAAAAAAAAAAAATTTTTAATAACCTCCATGATGTCTTCTTAAAGCATTTTTTAATAATTTAGCAACAGTAACATTTGGTTCGGAAACAAAGTTTATGGTCCCTACGTGTCTTTACTTACACAGGATGAGCTAACACCCCGGGTGTATTTAGTTACTATTTTTTGCCACCTACCGAACTAGTATTAATGGATTTCTAGGACTTATTAAAAACAATTAATCAATTAAAACATAACCGCCTTCCTGATATATTTTTTAATAATTAACCAAGCCATAAAGTTGGTTTCACCTCCTAATCAAGCATGGCGTATGAAAATCGGAACACGAATCAACACCATCAATCATAAGCTAATAACCTGGTCTTGTTTGTCTGCAGGATATCAGAGCAAAACGGAATAATCTGTTTGGTGAAATCTTGTAAGCTTTTAACGTCATCAATTGCGTGACCGCTTACATTTAAAACCCCGAATGAATAATGGCACCTGTTATTTCGTCGACTGTCACTTTGATCCGCGACCAAAATTCATCAAACATCAGAACGTCTATAAACCAAAGTGGACCATCGCGTGAGGCGACCAACTTTAAGAGGTTATTTACAACTGGGCCTTTTAATTAAATAGATGTTCCAGTTCTTGTATTTCCTGCTTTTTCAAAACAATGTTTGACGTTCGAAACAATCTTTGATATTCTCTCATTTTATTCATTTTCATTTTTCCCTGATTAAAAAAACTTAACTTTCTTCCATGGTCAAATATAATATGTATTACACTAAAAACCAAACTTTGATCTCTGTAATACTAGATCAAATTAAATTCATTTATGAATATAAATATATTAACAAATGTACTCCAAAAAAAAATAAAAAAATATATAAACTATAACAGACAAATAAGGTATTTATTTAAATTTTTCCATTTAAATAATTAAATTATTAATCCAAAAAACATGAAATTTTATTTTAGAGTATTATTTGAAACTTTTATTTATTATCTAATCTATGAGTAGGTTATGGGTCAGGTTATTTTGCTCCATCTGACTTGTTTCTAAGTCTTAACTTCCTATGCACTATTTCTTAAATACTTAAATTGAATATGACAAGGAAGTGTCGAAACGTTTTTTAATTATTTGTTAATGTTTAATAACAATTTTTGACTGGAATAAGGTTTTTCTTCATTATTAAATTATATATATCAAGAGGATTAGTCCAGTATATAAGAAATATCTTATAAAGATTTCTATTTATTAAAGAAGCTTGTAAATACAAATAATCTAAAAGAAAATTAGGTCCACATGGGACTAGGAACAATGAAAAATTCACGAACAAAGTAAAGTAAACAACTTAGAATACTTTAGTTTTAAGAAAATTTCACTCTCAATCACTGGCTTCTAGAACGAGGGCTTGGGTTTTCTTGAGATGTTTAGGTTTATTCAAATCAAAATTTTAATTTGTCGCCGTGTTTTTCTTTTCAAAAAAGCACACTGAAATTTGGTAAAAAAAATATCGAAAGCGAATTATAGTTGTTCAGAACAGTTATCTAAAATTAAATTAACATGTGTCGTAACTGTCAGATAAATTTGTTCTTATCAGATAAAAATATTCAATATAGAAAAATAAATAAATTCACTTCGTAACTGTAAGATACTGTGCACTTTATATTGAATACTACCAGTAATAACGGTGAATATCCAATAAATGGGGTGCTGACACAAGTTAGAGGAAGAGAGATGCGCGGCCAACTAGTCATGAAAATACCCAGCAATGAATCTGTCAGATACAACGCGTGTAATGAATGGAGTGTTAAACTGATACTGATTTTTCATTTAAGACGTGTTATTTATGAAAGCCGAGAAATTCCGGAAGTCTCGTCACTTTCCCATCATGTTTGGGGTTGAAATAGTTTTTTTTTCTCAACTACAAGACGAGAGCTATGTTATAATACCAAAGCATCGAAAAATATTTAAGATAAAGTCATCCATCTCCAACTTTCCCCTTCTGTTATTATTTGTAAAGACACCAGCAGTTGAGATTAGTTGGCGCCTAGAAAATTAATGATGATTAGCCTTGGTAAAAACTTAAAGATGCTAAGCATAACTTTGACAACCACCATCAAGGTTTAGGTTGATTTGATTAAAAAATCCAGATATTATTGGAAGCATACAAAAAAGAATTAAAACTTGCGTCACATGGACTCCCACTCTGGTCGTTAAAACCTTTCAAAATCCTTAGCATTTGGAATTAGGATTTATGTTTGTATGTATCAATATTTTTTGATTATCGTGATAATTATTTAAAAAATAAATAAAAACGATAATTGAGGTGTCTACTTCTTGTTATTTATAACATAAAGAAAAGGAATTAAAAAAAACAACTATGAAACTTGAATAAAATTTAAAATATACTATTAAGATGGTTACCGAGGTAAGCAATGAAGTTGTTTCCAATGTTTGAGATATTAAACATATTGTTTTATTTAAAGTTTTAATTTAGTAGAGCGAGTAAAGTAATAATGTTAATAAACCAGTAATTATTAAGTGTTATTCTAGTAATTATGGCATATTTCACGACTCAGACCAAATTATATAACACAACACTTGGATTGAAAACTGTTAAGTTGTTTTTGATTTATTTTTGATTACATAGATTTAATGTAAATCTAATATTTTTAAAAACATATCAATTAATTAAAATTAAAAAAATAATTACTTTTGACGGATAATTATAGATTTCCCACCCTTGGAAGTATACGTAAAAGTGTCAGCTGCGATACAAACTGTATTTGTCAACGAGGTAATATATCACAGGCACATATCATTTTTCTTATTTGGAAAAAAAAACATTGAAGTGTAAAATACCAATTGTTCAAAGTGGAATGAATTACTTTTGCATTTCATTATTTTCTAGTGTAATCATAAATAATGTGTCATTATTAAAAATCAAATAATAAGAAGAAATCGAAGCATAGAAAAAAGAATAGTCGATTCATCCTTAATAAGAGGTTCCATCAAGAGGCTCTACATTTCATGTCGAAATCGATTAAAATTTTCCAAGTACTTGATCAGTTCATTAGTTTTTTCATCATTTTCCCGTTACTTACTATTTTCTCGTGTTCCCCGTAAAATGTAATTTTGCATACTAAACCACCATGCATGGACAATGCCATATATTGTTTAGTGATTATTTGATAGAATTATATTATTTATTTAGTGATTGTATGAAAATAATTTGTTGAATCGATTAGTGGCTACGTGGACAATAATAAATTTACTACTTTGCCTTTTTTCTAAAGGAGAATTCAACATTTGGTAACATCGATGAAAAAGAATTGTTAATATGACCAATTTTTTTTCTGAATTCCGTTAAAACTTACTACTCCAGCATTGTTTGGGAAAATAATCTAATTTTTTTTTTAGATTTCAAATGTTATCTGTTGATATATTTTTCTATAAAATGAGAGGGTCGCTAACTGGTTTTATTGCTATTGCAATACTTTTTGAATAATTTTAAAGTTCAATTAGACAAGCATCAACTTGTATTTATGTCCAATGTGCAATTGAAGAAATTAAAAAAAAACCCACATAAATCGATGTTGTATTACTTCATTAACAAAACATAACAGGATTTAGCATAGCGCCATAGCATAGCGTAACTCCAAATAAAAAAAATATGAAATAATTTATTTTATGTAAAAACCAAAATATACAATACTATTTACAAATTACCATAGGATGGTTTCCGCTGAGCCGCAGAAACAACTCAGAAAAATCAGAACATTTATCTACTTCTTGGCCAAATAAAAAAATATAGTATGGAAAGGTATGCTACATCCTCACACGGCGGTAGATCGCCACAAAATGAATTAGAGATGATGGGCTTCAGATCCTTTCGGTCTACACCGATAGGTGGCAGCACTGGACGGACTATATAAGTGATAAAAAAGAAATTCCTTACAGTATATTCCTTGATTTTAACCTTTAGTCGATAAGAGACTTTAAAACCCATTTTGCCAGGAGCAAAGTACAAACTAATGTTTTATCATTTAAAATTGTTTATTTACTTTTTATGGATTGAATTGTTCAGGGGGAGCACATAATAAGTTTTTTTTTATTTTTTATATATATATTTATTGAAATTTACAACTGTATACAGAATACATCCAGTAAATATTATAATTGAATAAATTGACATGAAAAGACAAGTAGAGAAACTACCCAGTGGTAGTACTCAAATAAAAAGTTCAGCTTAGAAGGTCACGAGGCCATCTTCTTTTCAGACGCCTCGGAGGATTATCAGGAATTGAAGAGGTTGCGAGGTTTGAAACTAGTGGGTTTGGGTGGAAATGAAGTTTGTCATGAAAAGTTTGATATCGGATTCGGGCCAAATCAGCAATAAACGGGACGTTTAGGTCATTATGGATTGCTTTGTTCGTAACAAAGTAAGGAGCGTACATAATAAGCAAAACTTATTTTAATGTTCCAACGTTTTAGCCTAAGATGTAGGCAATTTTCAGGGCTGGGAAAAACCAGAGTATAATTATATAAAACATTGCAGAACCAAGGTAGAATAACAGAATTTATTTACAGAATTGATAAGGATCTGAAGAAATACAGCGAGTAAGATAAATTATCAAATAACTACTGAGAAAAATAAAGTAAGGTACAGTAATAGGTGGTGAGGTAAATAAGAATGGAAAATTATGGTTTTTATATGCCATTTGTTATATGATTAGGTTGAGAAATGTAATGATTACCGTGTGATCACTAAAATTACAATTGATAATACGTATTGAAAAGTGATATAAATAAAAATATTTAGATTGGTGTAAGGTGAAATGAGTTTGAAGGAATGATAGAAGAGGAAGAATGGAGGGAGGATGGACAAATGATTAAAAAACGTACCAACTAGCAGCGGGTGTCGAGTATGAGGTGACTAACTAAGTAAGGATCAACTGTCAATTGTCAAATGACCATTTACTAATTTACTCCTTTAAATAGCGGACACTGCCACTTGGCGGAGGATTCGGTAAACAAGCAAGACAGCTTCGTGAGACCTGCCCCAAGAAATAACTATCTCCATCTGCCGATACGTCGCCCAGATTTTGTAATGTCTTAATGTATACCCCGGAGGCACGCACGGGGACAGCATGCGAGTCTGGTCACGGACGAGCGCCATCCGATAACGACTCCCCTAACGGTGATTGAGGATGACTTCGTTTGATGATGTTCTGCGTGGTAAGGAAGTTTCACGAAAGCAAATGAACCTGGTATATAGCACGAAAGGAAATGACTGCGAAGTATATAGCAATCGTAAAAACCACGAAATAAGAATTAGCTAACACAAAAAAAATAGTAATAAAATAATTATTAGAATGCAGTTGGAAGTAAAAATAAAAAAAAGTCTGTACAATAGAAATCTGTAATAACTCGTAAAATAAGCAACCCTTTAAACAACTCTTAATTTTCTGTAATACTGAAAAAAAGTATTTTATTGAACTTCTCTGAATGAGGGTACTCTTCCCGATTGATGAGTCTTGGTTCATAAAATGTTTTCGAACCACGCTCCCTGTTCAAATCAAATTACTTCTACTCCTCGCACAATAAATTTGAGGGGAACATAAAAAACAACACCATGTATTACAAAACAAAACATTCAGTCTAACTATCACCAGATACTACAATATAAGTTTCAATTTAAGGTAAAGAAGTACTGGTAAGAGAAAAATAAATAAAATTAATGTCCCAATTTCTCATTTTCAACTGAATGTAACTTCCTTTGGTGTGTCCCCAAATATTTAAGAGAATTAAGGCTTTATTTTCTTGGAGTTTTATAGTAGCATTATATTAAAATGAAAATTTCAATTAGTCCAAAAAATGTTCGCGAATTCAGATTATTTTTTATAATTTGATACAAAATTATAGATAAACCGTTCTATGCTATTTAATCTATTATTAATATGATAAAATGAATAACCCATAAAGTTAATCTTTATATTTATTACTCAGAGAATCTCATGACTTTAGATTAAGAAAACCTTTGTCAGAGGGTTCGGATAGTTTTATAACGCGTTCCACAAATGTTCTGATGTTAAGGTGTATCAATTCTATCGCTCTCCTAGCCTATAAATACCATAAGTCTTGTTTTATTGTTGTACAAACACTTACTTTTATAAGAGATATTTATCCCCGAGTGAAACTTAATAAAATAAGTAAGTAAATTATAGACCGTGAGACCAATGACAGTACAAAATACGAAATTGGATGACAGTGGTACAGAACAGGAAGCTGCTGTAGGATCCCAGGATCAATCCTTGGTTGTAGAGCTATTTAATATAAAACGTAGACAATCTAATATATTTGGTATTAAAAAAAAAGGATGTACTACTGCAACCTATTAAGAGTCTTGGTTTTAGTACAGATTAGAGACTCTATGGTTTGTACCACGCCCCCAGAAAGATCTTCAAATTCCTCAATAACCATATTTAGTTATTAAAAGATTAAATTATTTATCTTATGATATATTATTCAGCGCTCATCATAATGAGCAACTCCGCTTCTATATGAGAGGAATAACGATAAATAAAAATAAATAAAATGCATGTATAATTAAGTAACGCAAACAATAAAACATTCATGTCAGGATATTAATCTTTTAAAAAAAATGAATAAAGTACATAAACACTAATCTGGCCTCATCCGAATTTCGTGTATCCAATGAGTATTTTGGATACTGCACATCTAAAAAAAAGAAATTAAATATTATATTTTTATATCTTCTGGATGTGTGAATGATATTTTACTTTGGGCTTTATTAACGTGGAATGTAAAACCAGTTCTATTGGCAAAAGTAGGAACTTAGAATCAAGAAGTAGTGGAATCCGCAACCGTTAGTTTTTCTCAACCAAGATTAATGACTCTAACACAATAATAAAGTCCCCTAGAGAAAAGGGGGACTTATCTCTTTTACCGCCGGTTAGGTCACTCCTAATCAGGCAAAAAAGTTCTAAAGTTGGAATGTTGTTTCCTTAGCAGAAGTGGACGAGTAGAAAGCGGTACCGATGTGCAAATGAAAGAAATTCAACCGTTCAAAGTGGAAAAGCAAGAAAGATGGCAATCTGTAATTGGAGTTTGTTCCCTGATTGAGAAGTATTAGGCCTACTCCTGTTTCTGTCACCTCTGCTATCAGATTACCTGTAATGGATAACGGGCCTGATTGAATGCGATCGTAAAACACAATTGTAACAAGTGGACATATTTAAGGTTGTCGGGTCCTTAGATCTGTTGGGCTGGGTGATCTCCCTCGTTACAGTAATTATTAGAGGGCGGCTACACCCCGATTTACAGGCCTCGATAGTAATCAGCTCGATCCAACAGCTAGATACCTTCAGGAGTCTATTATTTCCCTTTAAGGAGTATCTTTAATTTATACCAATAACAGGACCTCTTCGTAGTACGAATACAAACTAGGCTACCACGCTAGTACTACGCTTTCAAATTCGCTAAGGATGCCACATTTCAATCTTGTATTTTGCGATTACGATTGTTTTTGAAATTAAAGCTAATCATTCATATATCGTAGTTATATATTATATACATCGTAGTTATATATTTATCATTGGTTTTAAGAATGCGTTAAAAAATATCTGTACCCATTAAGGCTGTACAGTATTGTCTCTTGGACATTGGTTGCGGAGGGAATCAATTTCTTCTAGATCACGCTCGGAGGTTTTCTCTCCATTTTTGGTGCCCAATTTATTGAGGTTGGGTGTGCCCCCCAAAGGTTTCTCCTATTTATTAACAGAATAAATAAAACTGCCACCAGCCGGATTTCAAACAGAGACCTTCGGAACGGCAAATCAGAGCTCCACCACTGAGCCACTTCGCTCTCCTTAAAAATAATTTATTGGATAATATTTGCTAAGTTAGAGGGGAAATAATAACATATAATTAATAAGCAATTAGTGTCACTAAAAATGAGATCACATTAGATAGTGGTGTGATTGGTACCGTTTTAAGTCCATTTTTAGTTAAAATAAATGTTGATGAAAGGAAACCGTTTTTCATCGATTTATTGGATTCTGTTAAAAGTATGCTGGGTAGTTCACATTTTTTAGCAAAACCAAAAAATTGAATATAACAATTAAAATAAAACTAATATAATAAAAATGAAACAAGAAAACTGACATAGTTAATATTAAAAAAATTATAGAAACATGCAGAAAATATATCAAAATTATGTAAAAGTAAGATATTGACGTGATTCCAATAGTTTAGATGTTCGTCGAAATTCTCGCAGAAAAACTCATTGATGAAGTTATAGTTTTACTAAAATATGTTTTATATGATAAGTACTATATGAAGTTGCTCGGCCACTACACCTTTGTTTTAGTATTAATATTTTCATTTTAATTTAAGGTATTCAGATAATTTATTTTATTTGTCAACAGTCGGGGATGGACCCTGTCAAAACTGGATATTCCTATGGCTCACCCCCAGCCTCTATAATTCATTATTTGGGTGAAAAAACTGGCGTCAAGTCAGTCACCACCCTGCACTACCCTTGTCCTTAAAACAGAACAGTCCCTATCACGTAATTAACCCAAGACCAATGATTGGTTGTAATGGTAAATGTATGTACTTTCCGTGTCTTAGGAGAGAAAGGATTATTTCTGTAGAGAAACTATAATTTTTTGATAAATTATTTTTCTAAATTGATAAATTCCATGTTAAATAACATTTCTTATCTCGGTTAGAAAGTGAGCTGAAATTCTTGAATAAGAGGAGGTTTTAAAGGTGATCCCTCAATTAACCTGATGAGTAACATAGTTTATAAGTATCGCAAAATAACCATTCCATTATCGGCCTATCAACATTTACAATTTTAATATCCAGCCAGAAGTGATTAGCCAGGCAGACTTCATTTGGACCAGGCTTCATTAATATCCCCCGCAAGGAATATTTATCGACTTGTAAATGCTACTTTTATAGTTCAAGGTGATGGAGTTACGAAGTCAGGTACTAGTATAATAACCTCAAAACGTGAAATCGGCCTTTGAACAAAATTTATTTTGCCAAAATATATTATGCAATATGATACAGAGCTGTCACATTTCAAAATTATTAACAGGAAACTGGAATAACCTGTGGTTTTTAGTGCCTTTAATGCCACTGGAATGCCTGACATGACTACTAATGATTTAATTAATAATTGTGTAAGATATAGTTTTTTCACCTAATCCAAACTCCACCATGAATATTTTAATTGCTATAAGTTCAAAAAGTAATAAACGGAGGTGGATAAATTGTAATTTTAAATTTTGTAGGTAAAGGTTGACTGTATCTTAAGCGATGTGTTAATAAGGTAGGAAGATACACCCAATAAATTTTTACATAAATAAGTACAACTTATCAGGGCCAAAGATTATAGAGTAGTTTTATAGACAGAGGTGATAGAAATTGAATGAACGAAATACAATGAACAAAATAACAATATGAAAATAACAACAAAATTAAGAAACAACTACAAATATATGACTGAAATATGATAACAAACAGCAGTGAAATTAAATATACAAAATCTAGCACCCTATGGGCATTAGAGGCTGCGCAATAGTCGAAGACCCGTATTGCAAACGATACTTCATTGAGAATATTTTCAAAATCATAATATAATGTATGTTGTTATGAAATGCTCTGTAAAATAGAAATTTCTTATAAAAACCAAGGATACAAATAGGCTGTCAATAGACAAATGGCAAAAGTGAAAACTCAACTTTTCATAAAAAATCACTGTGTTCTTTTTTGAATTTCTTAATCAATCATAGTCTGAATTATATAAATTTCATAATTTGTGAATTGAAATTATTAAAATTACTCTATCAATTGGCACACCGAGTAATAATTTTATGCGTTACACCGGAGTTTATTTATTAATAAAAACTGTTTAACATGAGAGCATACCATCCCGCTTTATAAGATATAGTACATACCTGCTCATGGGTTTTGTGGACTGTATTTTCGAGATGAAAGATACAAAATGATAGTAGAAAAGAAAGGAATCATAATAATTATACCTTATTTTTATAACCGAAATATTTAACAAACATAATTTAATTACTGATTTCTTGGTGGTGATTTGTTTATAATACATGTCTCAGTTGCGAATGAGCACGTAATTCTGGGTGGTTGCTGGCTTGTTGGACCTTTCTCTCCTTACTCTGCGGGCTTTCTGCTCAAAATCTACCAATACATTTTAATGAGATGCATGATGCATCATTTACCACTCTCAGTTTTGGCCTTGCCAGACCCCATGGGGTGAAATGTAGTAGTCACCAAGCCTTTCTGTGATTGTCATGTGGCCAAGATCCCTATGCTCATTCATGAACTCTACATATTTTAGAGTGGGATTACCAACAAAACGTCTATCTATCCTGTTCCCGGTTTTCCCTAGATGGAGTAGGGTTAGATTTGAAAAGGAGACGCACCATATAACGGGTTCGGATAAAGGAGACGAGTTTAGTGACCCATTCACCACTTGAGAATAAATATCAGCGCCTTTTAACAGATCTATCGTGCCTGGTGTGTCAAATGACCGTTCGGCGTGTTTGAGATGAGCCATATTCTGAACTTTTTGTCGTGGCAAATGAGAGCCGGGTAAACTTTCCTCACGAAAAATAGTGCAAGAGCCACGAAATCAGTTGAAAGTGCTAGATACAGTTCCTGCTGGTTTAACGATAGTGGTACCACTAATACTTGCAATTTGCCCTTCGTGAGGTTAGAGTGGGTCTCATGACACTAAAACCAAAAATATGGACATAAATGTCTGCCTGAGTCAATGACTACACTGTTCAGATGAAGACCGATGTAACGGTCCTTAACGAAGCATTGCGTTGTGCGGAGAAGAACCATGTTCGGGGGCGGCGTTCTGTTTAGATAAGATCCGAATGCAATGAAGCTACAGGGTCCATTAGGTTGTATTGAGATGAGGTCGCGGCATTGTTTATTGGTTCAGAATGTTGATTTAGAAGGCTGCTATGTCTTCTGTTGCATGTTTGACAATTCCAGCGGGTTGGACTCTCGGATGGCTCGTGGTTTTCGTGGTAACAGTTTTTGCATCCCTGGCAACCATTTACAAATCCAATTCGACGATAAAAATATAGATTGGAGAACTTTTGACATCTAATCAGACTGTAAACTTCTCAGCATACTGGCTATTTAATTATTAGTCGGGAATGGAGACTAGCTGATGTATCAGGTGTCGTGTTTCAAATTCCAAATTCCTGAATTCACCGCGTCCCTGAATCTTCTCGAGCCAGTTGATCCAATTATCATATGAAGCGAGATTGGGTTGTATTTATACGATAAGCTATCCGGAAACTAATGTCTGCGAAATGAGGAAGAAGAGTTATAATTGATCAAGATTGATTCTGATCCAGATGGGAATAAGTCTCATAAGGTATGGCGTTCACCCTTTTGCAATCGAGTTCGATGACATCATCAACTGTAGGGGCAGTACCCTGATATCTAAGTGGCATCTCTTGTGATAACGTGTCATGAGATCCAACACTCGAAAGCAAAATATAAAAAAAGAAAGTCCGTTTTGTCGGGTACATGAAGAGCTCAAAATCCTACAATTCCATCTACAACGGTGTTTAGAAAAACCTCATTCCGCTGAAGCTCCGATTTACATTTCTTCGAGTCGCAATCGAGAATTATCTGGACATACAGGCTTGCGTGTGTACGATGTTTGTCATTGCTCTTTACTAATATGTCCCATGCTTTGAGCATAAGATTCCTTGCAAACCTGGATGAGGCTGATTAATGTGGCTGTGTCACCCTTCAGAGTGCTTCGAAGCTATTGGAATTTTCTTTTGTTTGAAAGAGTAGGAAAGCTGTGGACCACAGACATAAAAGTGTCCTTGAAATGTCTCGAATGAATCGTGCCACCCGAGTACGACGGGATGTTAACCATTGATAGGTGAAAATCAGCAAATGGTCCACCAACGGATGTGGGATTAGCAAGACTGTGATTCTCCAGAGCCAGTGTGTACTCGAGTTTTATTCGAGCTTTAGGTTTTATTCCATTACTTGAATGGAATCTCTTCATCCCAACATTAGGTACATTGCTCGAGTCACTGAGCGCACCTCTGCCAAAAATATTGCGCCAAGTAATTTTCTCTCATAAACCTGACATGAGTGTAAATATCTTGTTATGAATCCGGCATGATTAGTAAATATTATTCTGGGATATATGTATCCCATCCGCTGTTGACAGGTGTACAGCAACCTTTATGATTTAACAGCTAGAGCGATTATTACCAACGGGTAATCCCACCTGGAGGACCATGTTTTAAGTGAAAGCATGCCATCCCTTTTTATAATATATGGTGTATTCTCGCATTGAGATTGTGGACTGTATATAGGTGGTTAATCTGCCTGTATATTTCATCGGATCAGTGCACTGGAAAATAGCATACAATGTAAAGCGAACAAGTAAAATGGAGATGGAATGTTGGATTACATTTTCTTGTTACACTTCTGGTGATATTTTCTACCAGTTGTAAGCCTAGAAAAATAATAGAGGGCTCTGCATTGTTGCAACTATATAGAGCAGAGCAAGGAGTAAATTGTTACTGTTATAGTGAATGCCCCACCAGAGGGATTGCGGGATGGGTGACTCTGTCTTTCGGGTGAAGCGATCCAGGGAAACTGTCTGCTGGTCACAGTCTTCTTCCTCAGTTGAAGATTGTGGAGGTCTTTGAAAAGCAAGGAGTAAATATCTCCAAAACAAAATAGAGACGAACAAAAGAGACGACGATTTTTTTCGAACACGGACCTCAGGAGTGAATTTGTTTTCTCTCTTTATATTGTTCATTTTCAATTTTAAAAAACATGTTTACTCTGGAAATCACCCAATTCGTAAGTGAATTCACATAAATATGATCATTGCACCCCGGGTGTGCAATGTAAGTTTTTTTTTTTTTAAATTTATTTATTGATATTTACAACTGTATTACAATAATCATCATCATTGGCATAACAGCCTGGTACGGGTCTTCGCCGCATCAAGACGACGCCTTCAATCATCTCTGTCTTGCGCCATGGTCTGCCAAGCTCTGGTGTTGAGGAGCTTCTTTGCGTCGGCTTCGACCTCATCTGCCCATCTCAGTCGTGGCCGTCCTCTCCTTCTCCCATCCACATACCCAAAGAGCAGCCTCTTGATAGGTGTGTCCCCGCCCATTCTTGCAACATTACAATAATGCATCAAGTAAATAGCATTATGTGTAATGTAAGTTAAAAAGAAAATACATCATTAAGAAATTTATAAACATTTATTTCAAAAAATAGTGAGATACGGTAAAATCGTATTACTTTCAATAATAAAGGACAGAATAATACAAAGGAAATTTTTAAAAAGTATTAAAATGTTTAAAAAAAATAAGTTTTTAGATTTTTTGGTACACAGTAAAACCAATGCAAAATTTTGTTTTCCTGTACTTTACAGATTTCTTTAGTTCAAGAAAAATCTTATTTCGACGACTAGTTTACTCAAAATAACTGATGATTGCACATTACTGTTATTGCACATACATCGATCTACAATGGGTTAATGGTAAAACTTATGCAAAGTTGAGATTGGAGTTCACACTAAATATCATCGATACATCATCAAGTTCTTATTATTACAACAATGGCAAATTAATATTATAGAAAACAAAACGTTTAACTAGTTATTAATGTTTTAAGATATTAGTTTGAATTTCACTATTAAATAATCATTAAGTTAAATTTTGTTATTGTTATATCAATCAAAGCCCAGCATTTAACCAGAGTCTATTAAAATAAATCGTGTAATATAATTCATAAACAGGTCGCAATGCGTAGCAATACATCACTAGCATGTCGATGCGTAACTTGGCTAAAAATGTTTTTACTTCAATAAGCGAAGATGCATCTAAAATTGCATAGTTCACGTCTGAAACGCACAGTGATTCAGTCTTCTTTGTTTTGTTTTTTAGTTCAACTAACCCACATACTTCACATCCCTTCGAGCTCGGAGAGAAATGACTGTAAGATGACATTGAGAAATTTAACTGCGGTAAAACATGGGACGAAACAATTTACTATCTATGGTATGAAGTGATGTCTTTTATTGACCTTATGCAGAGAACCCTGAGGAGCTTAGTCATCCGAAATGCCCGTTAAGCGACCAGTCTCTGGTCAAAAGGCAAGTCATCAGGAATACTTGTCCAGGCTGGCTGGGGAAACAATATCTTCTGGAGATCCTGTGAGTTTGGGAACTCATCACTCATGCTGTGGTTTGAATTCACGGAGAAAAGATGTTAAGTAATTTATAGAGAATCAAATCTCAGCTAAATTTTATCATACCAATATTATATGTTAAAATTTATATAATTTGTTTCTTTTTTTAGTATTACTTAAATGATCTTGATGATTTATGAATGCAAACGACATTTAACAAATTAAAAAAGTTAATTAAGTTAAAAAATTTACTATTACGAAAAACATCATATATTACAGATACTAAAAATCAGTTATATTACAATAAAAATAAATCGTAATTTTAAAAATCCTGCAAAAGCCGATTAAATTTATAGTTTTTACCCCAACTTTATGTTATGTGATTCCTTAATTAAATTCTTGGTGATTCCCCAACTCTATTTGCATTACAGACCGAATACGATATAAATTGTATACTCGTATGAATAGTATGTCTGGAATGACGAAGATCTGCGCCATCACCTCCTCCTAACATGGGATTCCTAGAGATTTTACTCACAAGGATATCTCTTAGTTTGCCTCTTCGCAGTATCCTTCTGGTAAGTTCAAGCCTTTGCGGGCATGAACCACGGAGTTGGCATATACCAGGTTAGTATGCAATAATGCCCATATAAATTATCCTTAAATCCTTTATATATTATCAATAATGTTTTATTTTTACAGTTTTTTTCTGACGTACTAGTGAATCGTAATGTTGAGCTGACTATTTTTTTTATTTTGTTCAAACATGGTTGTCAATTTTTTTTTTTATTGATCGTTCATTGAGTATAGATTACAATTGACATAAACTTCATTAGTTATATTTCACGGTTTGGTTCCACGTCATGATTCTCAAGTAATTCAGAAGTAATGAACTGTGTTAATCCAATATATAGGTTCGTTGTTCGTAGGTTAAACTGGGAGGCAGATGTCGTACCTAAGAGGGAATACGATCAACATTACGTCGTAGTCGAGAGGTTTAATAATAATTGGAATTTATCATAAATTATGATACATAAATAAGTAAGTGACTTAAGAATTATGTTTAAATAATTTAATCGTAGACAAGGTAGAAAGATAAATTAGTGGCTATGTCGGTCCTTACAATTCCACACTCCAACCCGGTGTATTATCGTCTAGCCCACATGCGACCTTCGTATATAATGAATATGCTTACATGGGCCCTACCTTAATAAATATATATGGATTCATCTGATTAAATAAATTTAATTGAAAGATATATAGCTGTCAGGATGGAATATGAACTTTTCATCTGGCTCAGACGTCTAGAGAATTGAAATAATACATATTTAGACTGGACAGATGCTGTTCTAATCTTTGATGAATTCTGCCAAGCGGTGAGGAAGTAACTGTAAAATAATATCCAATCAAATAATCAATTAATGTAATCAAGCATGTAAAATCAAGAGCAATAAGTAACAGGGTACTCAAAACGATTTATGGCTCAAAAATCTGATTTCTTGAAGAATGTAAAACCAAATTTTATTACTGTTTGCTCCTTGGTTGGGTCTTTTCCAATCCACTCTAACACTTTTTCCCCAAAAGTGAGATTAAAATTGGACACATCTGTCTCTGATCGCTTTCCAATGACCTTTATATTTGCAGTAACAATGATTTATATCCTCGCTAGTAAAATGCCAACATCCTCACACTACCATTGGAGGGTATCAATTATTACATTCATCATTAGACAGTTAAATAACAACTACTTTTTTAAGAGTTTTTAAGAGGCTGGATCGAGGAGACAATTCTCTAACTACCGAGCCATTTTCAGGTAGAAGATTCTCTCATATGGCATAGAAAAGAAGCTGCTTCCATTTGCAGATCGAGAAATTGGTAAATATCAGGCGGGGTTGAGAAGAGAATGATCTACTGCTGATTAAATATTTGGTCTCAGAATGATTCCTGGAAAGTCACAGGAGTGTAGGATCACTACCCATCACCTATTTATTGACTTCTGGATTGTCTACGATAGAATTATAGTAGGCTCAAATTGTATGCAGAGCTAGTGGAACTTGAAGTTCCTCTGAAATAGGTTCGACTAATCAAGATGGCCATGAATGATACGTGGTATACAGTACGAATTCAGTCAGATCTCTGTCCACAGTTTGGATCTGCTGGAGGTGTTAGGTAGAATCATGATCTCGCCTGGTCAACCTAGCCTTTGAGAAGACTATGCTTGGCTCGGGTATATTGACCTATGACACCTTCTTCAACCAGCCTGTCCAAATTCTCGGGTTTGCTAATGACCTTGCTGTTGTCGAAGGTCTTTTGAATCCCTACAAAACGCTTTTTTCAGGTTGGTGGTAGCTGCGGAGGAAATGGGGATGAGCTTTAACCAGGAGAAGACCAAGTATATGAGAGATGAACCTGGAAGAGAGGCAGAAGACCAACAGTTTGTAGTAATGGGCACATTTACTTTCCAGAATGTTGACCGATTTGTGTACGTGGGGTTATTAGTGGGTTGTGCAAATAGGATTTCCGGGGAAACAAGTCAGTGCCTCATCAAATCAAAAGGGTGCTATTTGGAACATTTATGAAGCTCATACCTCATACGACGTACTAAGTGCCTCTTGTACAAGAACCTTATTAGGCCAGTCCTAACCTAAGGATCGGAGACATGAACCGTCACTAGTAATAAGGAGAGTGAATTTGTTATATTCAAAAGGAAGATCCTAAGGGAAATAGCGAACTTTACTAATTTTATGGTGAGGCTGATGTGATGCGGTATATGAAGCTGGGAAAAGTGCATTGGGCTGGGCACGCTGGACGCATGCTCGAAGAGGAAATGCACAAGAAGCTGCTGGGTGGGAGTCTCAACGGTACTAGAGGAAGAGAAAGACACTCAGCTTTAATAGGAGGACACTGGTGCCAGGGATGCCGTCACCTTCTTATCGCACAGGAACGACACTTCACCAAGTAGCTTATTCAGGAGGCCAAGGGTCACATCAGTCTGTAGTGCAAAGGATGACGGTGATAATAGTATATACTAATGATGGAAGCGATCCTAGTACTTTTGAACCTGAATAATTTATCCTTAATATTTAATAAAGTGCAAGTAATGGACTAAGGAAGTGCGGGAGGAACAGTCCAGGAAGATGAGAGGGTACTGGAGTAGACGGAAGGCGGAGAGTGTGAAGAAGATTTGAGTGATATTTGCGTGGTCCTTGCTGGCCGATTCATGGAAAAAAAAAGTGGAAGTAATACTTTGACTGGACCATCAGGGTAAAAAAAAACCAATCATGTTCATAATTATGATGATGATCGTAAAAGAAAACTATATTAACCCTCAAGACCATTTAATACCTATTTTCTAGAATTTGCCATCCCACCGAAAAGAGAAAGAAAAACCTGATAAATTTGAGGATGCACCTTGAAAATATGTTTATAAAAAAAAACCCATTGTAACAAGGATTTATACACGTAAAAAGGATAAATACGTTCCTAAAATATATTTAATAAAACGAATTGTTCTCAATCAAAGTCCATGTAATGAAAAAATAAAAGTGTGTGTGTATATGTTAGTTCATAGTTCATAGAAAAAAACAAAGTTATAATAAATAAATTGTACGTGTATTGAATTTTTTTTTTCTATTCAAAATATCGTGTGTAAAACCTTCTGAAAATACTTGTTTTTCAATCTACTTTTATCTCGATCCTAAAAAGATTGTTGAATACATTAGGAACTTAACAGAAGATTCGGCCAACTGTACAGATTACTATGTAGGACCTCCCATCTTACAATAGACAATAAACTTCTAATATACAAGACGCTCATCAAACCAATTTGGACCTATGGACTGGAACTGTGGGGGACCGCAAAAAAATCGAATATCAGACGTATTCAATCCTTTCAATCCAAAGTCCTGAGATCTGTTGTAAATGCTCCTTACTATGCCTCCAACAAAACCCTTTATAATGATCTCAACATTCCTTTCGTCCTCGATCTCATCCCTACTAAATTTTCAATCTTTCCCCAAAACATTCCCTGCCATCCCAATTCCCTACCTCAGTCATTATCCAGTTCCACACATCCATATAACCCACTCCACCATCTAAACAGTCGGACGCGGCTGGGAAAGGGGGCAGTGGCCTCCCGAACTCCTGCTTTCCCCTCATTTCTGGGGAAGAATATATTTTTTTTTCACGTACCGGCCACTAAGGACCAAGGGAATATCATTGGTTAGGCTTCTTTGGGAGTCTTGATTTTCTTTTTTTAGGAGAGGTTTCTTTTTTTGTAAATTCTGCCGGTTTGATAGCTTAAATTTTCTAATTTTTTGATTTTCTCTTGGATGCTCTTCTTTTCAGACCCGTTGTAACGTAATATTTAATATATTTTTATTACATTTTTTTTTGTATATGTTATTTTTATTTTGTTTTTATGGATTATTACCCACAAGTGGCAGATTGTAATAATTCAATTAAGTACTAAAAAAAAAAAAATAAACATTAACTTTAAACAATAATTATGCTTATTTATTTTATTTCCTCACAAACTGTAACAACTTAAATTACATTGCACTCAGCTTCTATATTTTAGGCTATCAATTGCATACAGGTATTTACTTATGTTTTTTTTTTGTTTTATTTCTCCATTGAATTCTTAAGGAAAAATTAACACTTAAATTAAACATTTTTTTATTGCGTGTTATTGGATCTTCTTGTTTCCACCATCATTTGGTCAATATTAAAATTTGTTATATATGTACTATCTATAACTAAGATCAGGGCGTTTTATGAATTATTAACCATTGGCTAATATACATATTTTTATAAAACCGATCAATATATTCGAAAGTTAGGACATTAAAAATGTAATTCAAATATTTTTAGATCAACGAGATAACATGATAAGTTTTCGTAATTTAAGTGGTAACCATTTATACTGAAAGTATAAATATTTCAAGAAGGCTGGCACCCGACGCAAATGGATTAGAGGATGAGAGATGACTGAAAGAAGAAAAAAACACTATAAAGAAACTGTTTGGTCAAATCGAAGAAAATTTATCATGGCACGAGCTACTCCCTAAAGGTCAGGCTCAACGCGTCAATTTAATCTTTACATTTCTTCATCTACTCTTTCTTTTTTCAGTTAATAGGTATTAGTTATGCCACTAGGTCCAGTAAATGAAGGTAATTTATGTAGGTTTCAGGTGTAAAATTAAAGAAATCCAAACCAAGAAGTCCCAATAATAACAGACAATCGGTTGATATTTCACCCAATCAACAACATTAGGACAGAAGAAGGAAGCGAAGATTAAATAAACAATTGATATGTCTATAAACGCCTGATTTCAACTATATAAAGAACTAAATCAAGTATCCCAACAATTTATTTCACATTCTAGAGAGTACTCCACCAATACGACTCCATGCACACACAATGAGTCAAGAGGAAGGTTACAAAATAAATACTGGGGACCATTAAATAAAAACAGTACATTACTTAGCTATAGATAAAATCTTGGAGTTATTAAGACTTCTGCCAACTTATAATCCCAGTTAAAAGCTCTTTCTTTAAATAAGTAACCCATATAAAGTACATTTTAAGTAAATTCATATTGAAGGAAGATCCGCCTCAAATGGTATTTAGTTGATTATATTAGTTTTTATCATTGATTTGTTTTATATTTTATGCAACAGAAGTTTTGCAACAGAAGAATGAAGTAACTAGAGTTAGTGGTTACTTAAAACATTTTAAATCTTAATAAAGATAGAATTTTAATTATTGAGCCGGAATTTTTAAAAATGAGGAATCTACTTGTCAGTAGCTCTAATTTCTCAACCTGAGTATAAGTTAATTGCTAAACTGAAATAACAAATTGCCAGTCGCTTATTTCTAACACCACATTTATTATATTTTAAGTGGGGAAATTAAAATATAACTTTACAAATAACGTTATTTTTATATTTACGAGAACTGTAGAAATTGTTCTGAGGGCTACAGTCAATGCATTTCACACAAAATATGTATAACTGATCTTATTTGTGCCAACGTTTCGGCCTAATTATTAGATTACGCCAGGGCTGATATTAAATGTTGTTAAACAAGTGAAGAATTAACGTGGTTGATCGGCCTTACATACACTTTTTTTTAATATCAACCCATACAAAAAAATCCAGTGTTGTCAGGTCTGGAGAGCGTACCGGCAATGTCACTGGTCCTATGTAGCTAATCCTTCGATTGGGATAATTAATATTTAGCCACCATACTTAGACCTCTACTAATGTACGGTTGTGAAGTATGGGGTTCAGTGTCTACAACAAAGAGAAAAAAATTGCAAACTTTTCAAAATAAAATCCTACGGATCGCAGTAAACGCGCCTTGGTTTGAACGAAACAGTCAACTTCACCGAGAGCTAAACCTAGAGTCGATTGATGAATTTATTAAAAAACAATACAGCAGATTTAAGACCGGATTACCAGCCATGTAAGGCTAGGAATAGCCGATCTGGAAATAAAGAGAATAAAAAAAAAAATATTTAGCCATTGTCGTGGACCTTTTCCGCAAAATGCAGAACGACCATCTCATTCTTTAAGATGAAGGATAATTGAATCATGTAAAACAATAACATATATGCCGCGTATAAGGCATAATAATGTGTATGTGCCATTCTGCCACTACACTGTTGTAGAAAGATGCCGAGCCTGTTTACTACTCATTAAAATCAGTTTGAACAACATTTAATATGAACTTCAGAGTTTAAATTGAATGAATAAGGCAGTTGGAACATATTTCTTTATTTATTTAACACGCCTGAATAATTTGTAACATTGAAAATCTTAAGGTGCGAATATCTACTAATCAAAGCCTTTGCGGACATACCTTCATAAGAAATATTTTTCTTGTTTTGAGGTCCTTAGTTCAAACTTTCAGTTGAGCTTCTTAACCCTCAAACACCCTACAAACACATAAATGAAAAGAATTTATAACTTTTATAACTTCTGTGAAAGTATAACAAATATCTAAATTACATGATAATATCAATCATTTTGTATTATAAGCATTCGTATGCATACACAGCAACACTGCCTTCCATATCTTTGAGGCCAGCGAACCTCCGCACTGACATAGGCTAGATGACCAGAACCGCACGTGCGCGAGTTGCCTGAATTAATCAACATTCCCGACTGTACTGCTAGCGTCCCAGCGCGGACATAAATTAGATTATGTTGCGCATTAATACATAGCGCATTCCAAACTATCTTAAATGGCTACCTTTTATGTGGCTCAGCGGCTCGGTACCTTTCTCGGCTCCTTAAAGCTCCATATAAATTAATTTCCAGTCTAATTCTAGAGAAATTACCACCGTCTTTGAGGACAGTGGCCAGCGGCTTGAGTTATTGGGAGGTTATATAAGGCAATCGGGAGGGCATAACATCCACAGCTCTTCCATTAAAGTCACATTGCATCTGCTAATTTTTATAAATATCGCTAAACAAATTCAGCATACAATATTTTATAGGTATAATTGATTTAACTCATTATCGGTATCAAATTAGGATCATTTTTTATAATAAGAGATGCTTATTAAGCAGCAATAGAGATCACACACACACATATATATATATATATATATATATATATATATATATATATATATATATATATATATATATATATATATATATATATATTTATACACACAGCATGGTGATAATAAAAACAAAATAAATACTTGCGAAACTGATAATAAAAATAAAATAATTTCTCATATTTACAATTTGCCTGGCGTCCCCGAACTAAGCTTCTTCCCCGGGAATGGGGGCAAAGCAAGAGTCCGGGAGGCCCCTGCGCATATGATAGTTATTGTTTTGATAAATGTTAAAACTAAATAAAAAGTAAAAGAAACTAATATAGCATTGTAATTAAGTTTATAAGTTTATTCTTTGTAATATCATTTATACTTATAATCTAAGAATCTAGAAAGCAATTAAAAGAAATATGGCTTAAAATAACTTTTAAACTGGATAAATGGTAATGGATACAATTGCAAAACAAATTAATAATAATAATGAATAAAATTTTTCAGTAAGAAGCAAACTAACATACAATTTTAGGGTTAATGATCAAAAGGGATAAAGAACAAGCCTTAAATAAAATATAACCAAAATAAATTAATAATGTAATAAGAAATAATGAAATTTAAAATAAAAGTAACTCCATTTGGTTGGTTGGTAATTCCACAAACACATTCACACACTGGCACGGCATCTCTCGCGGGACCAGGACATATACAACTTCTTCTGTTATACTCTGCGCTGCTAGCATCATTAGATGCTAGCATTCCATCATTCCATTCATTAGATGAAGTAGCTTGATCATTTTTCATCATAATAAAATAATTCTATTTCCATTTCCTTTCTACCGTCGATATCTTCGACTTGGATATAGTTGTCAACCCGGATACAACTAGATTCTGCAGAATTGTAAACACTAATCCCGTTTTAAATGAGATCATCATTTGTTTTAGGCTGGCCCCTTTTTTGTAGAATCCTGTTATTATTATTCTACCTCACAGAGTGTTATAGAATGTTTCAAAAACAATAAGTACTGTTGATGTAAAAAAAACTTTGAGATAAATGGTTGACATTGTGTGGCACCGTTTCTCCCTAGACTTCTGAGGTACTGTTTTCAAAAGGTTGAAAAATAAAAAAGGCTGGTTATTACACCAAAGCTGATTTTTTTTAAATCAAATGTTGGCCGAACCGAGTCTAGTATGGGTTCCACCAGGGAGGAGAGGACGCGGGCGGCCCAGAAGTAGGTGGATGGATAGAGTCCAGGAGGAGATGGCTGGTAGAGTTCTACAGGAAGAGGATTGGATGGATCGAGGGGCATGGTGTTCTGCACTGACAAGTAAGTAAAAAGAATCGTAATAGAAATATATGATATTGAAGTGAAATCAAAAGATTTTATCTAATGAGGAAACAAATGAATTTTAAATGCATTGCTGAGAAGGTATACAATAGCTAGATAAACATCAAATGGTTTCACATTATGTGATAAATTCACTTGACTGAGACGATAAAAGTAATTGATTTGTCAATAAGGCATTCCGAGAACCTATAAGAGGATTTCTTTGTTTATTTTCCCCCACTTTTGACAGATAGGATCGCTACATATCGAAAACCGCCTGAGAAAGTGCCTCAGTCAGTCAAAAGATGTCGAGGGCTTTGCTGATCTTGGCACTTCATTTGGTCGCTGCTATTGCCTCTGAAGAATGGAGCTACGTCGTCAATGACCTATTCGATGACTCCCTGGAACAGATGTCGACGAACCTGAAGAAGCACAACGATGGTTACGTTAAGCTGGAACAGGTAGTCGTCGGGGGTTATACCCTGGAAGGAGCATCCCTCGGCGATCTGACGACGTTGAGGAGGAACGGGAATGTCACCCTCTCCTCCGCGGGCAGCTTAGTGACCGTGTCGGGGAAGGTAGAGCTTCCCAACATGATCGTACGTGGGGGCAACATCACCAGTCTTGACACTACCATTAACAACCCGGTCATCACCTTCAATGGGTAAGCGTCAATATGTGTAATTCTTTTCTTCTTTTTTTTACATAATACAACGGTTGTAATAGAAAGCCTCATACAATTTGTTGACCACTAATTTGTAAGACAAATTGCAGAGGAAGAACGGATATTTAAATATTAATAAGCAATATTTCACAAAACCATGGCATATTTCATGATACAATATTTGAGTTCATTTCGCAAATGTTGCGTACTAGAAGCAATACGTTGTATAGCACCTAAACATAACCACAAATTTCCATTTTTGTTTATACATTCAATTTTCGCTAGTTTACTCAATCTATTTTTTCTGACAGGACCCTTTGCTACCTTATTCCACATAGCTTTAGTCAGGTTCTGAACCGGAAGTATCGGGACCATAAGCATTGCTTGATTAAACTAGCGAAAATGTCTGTAAATACAAATTTTAGTCCAATCTTAAAAAATTAAATTAAATTAAAAAAATGTAGACGCTAGATATTTAGGATAAATTTTAATACCTTAATCATGTTATTTCTTAAATCGTTCGATAAAAAGAAAAATACCAAATATGTATAAAATAATAAATGGGAAAATGCTAACATAATAATTAGGTTGATTTTTCTCCCGGACTTATTATGTTCCAGAAAACATTAAGTTAAAACACCAAATATACAGAAATCAGCAAATCGTCTTTAGAATAGAAAAAAAAAATAATCGCTTTGAACTTATCATTCGTTTTATGTTCCACCATGTTAAAAACAGAACCGGTCAAACTAAAGGTAAAGAAAAGAGGTGAGATAAAAGTTAGGTGTTGAGTAAGATCTTAGATTTTTTTTTCTTTAAACCGTGAACGGAAATCGTTGTATACGTAGTTAGATATGAAAGATAGGATCACTCATTTGATTGAAGAACATTGGGTAAACACTACATTGATAGCGCCTTTACTTCAGCAGTAGAAAAGATATTTATGTATTTCAGGATTTTACAGTAATCCCGGTTTGAAAATGTAGAGTTATTGGTAAGCCAATAAGACTTTTAGGCTGTAGGAACAAACATATTTTAGAATTTTCAATTATAACAACTGTTTAATGAAGTTACCTATTACATGGTATTGAAGGTAGATAAGATTAAGTGAACTTGATAATTCGTTTTCGGAAATAATAAAGTGAACATACTCCTATACAATCTGTCTACAATATATTCTGTTTCATCATTTTCCTAGAAAATTTAAGCCTTAACAGTTGACCGAATATGGAATTTTTAACTCAAATGGAACATGGGTTTATATACACCACTTAGCAGGTCGACAATGGAAATAAACACAAATTATCAATGTTGTAAAAAATAAAAATAGCTTCTTCAGGAATTCTGGAAAAAATAGCTTTTTTGGCAGACGATCTCGCCAACTGATCTTTTGGTAGAATCAGAAGAAGAGGCTATTAGTCAAATAAATACACTACAAATAATAGCAAAAAAAGCAGGCCTACAAATATCAAACGAAAAACAGAGCATGACCACTGAAATAAATTTCAAGAAAAAAGCAGTAACACCAAATATGGAAAAATAAAAGTAACCTGAAAATTTAAGTATTCGGGGAAATAATATGTCACAACGGTTCTGAGAAAGAAAGCACCCTAGAAAAAATCCCAAAATTAGAAAATTTAAGATTTCAAACAGGCAAAATTTACAACAAAAAAAAAGAACCTCTCCTCCAATGCAAAGTTAAGGTATAACAACGTTGTGATAAAGCCTGTGATTCTATATGGGATGGATAAAACACGCCTACCCAACTTGGAAAAGCTGCTAAGAATAGAAAGAAGGATCTTAAGAAAAGTCTAAGGGCCCAGGAAAACACAGGAAGGTTACAGGTGAAGATCTAACGAAGAGATCTACAGAAAAATCAAAGACCTGGAAACCAAGATAAGAATCAGAAGGCTGGTGTTCTATTTTCACATGAAAAGGATGAAGGAGGAATGATTGAAAAAAATATTATTAACAAATTTTTAGCTACAAAAGCATGGGAGGATAGGGAAGTAAATAAGAGAAGAGTTAAAGAACCTTAAAATGTCAGATGCCGACTGTATAGATAGGGACACACAGGAAAACAATGAAACTTCTCACCAATATTGGAAGAGAAAAAAGGAGGGGTACAAAGTGGTCCGAAGAAAGAAAAGAAATGGAATCGAAAAACATGAAGCTGAGATGTGAAGAAAGAAAATCAAGGCTCCCAAAGAAGGCTAACCAATGATATTCGCGTGGTCCTTAGTGGCCGGTACGTGATAAAAAAAAAAAAAAAAATCATCTGTCAGTTCACCAGCTTTTTAAATCAAAGGTTCTCTGACAGTAATTATTAAATAATCTGCGACATAATTTTTAATTATATTTATATTTATCAGAGGATCGAATTTGCTTTAATGAATTTGGTAATGATTTTAAATATGAAATCTTTTTTTTTTTTACCAAAGCAACATGTGAGTTATTTTGGACGTTCGCCATTTATTCATTAGAGAATAGACTCTCCTAAGTGTCTGGATACGTAATATTACTTTTTCACAAGTTTTCGGAAACTTGGACTATTTTGCGTCTAATAGCTTCGTTGATCAACAATGGCTTGCCGAGAAATGGGACGGTCCCATTCAAAATGAGACTCATAATCACCTTAGGCATAGGCGAACTATTTGGATTTTTATGTTTTTGAATGACCAAACCTATGACATTAGTAGTTTATATACAGTTCATGTTCAAAGAGCAATTCTTGTTAAGGCGGTTCTGCAGGAGGCTAAGAACACATTCCAACTTTACACGCTTAAAGATTCGAACCATCGTATTTCTCTTGATTAGGCCTGAGAGCGTCGAATATGAGCCTCGGATGTTCTCTTCGCCCTAAGTCAAAGGGAAGCCTGCAACGTTTGAGGTAAAGCTTCGATGCTCTGACTCACCTGCAACACGATTCGTTCTTATGAAGAGAGAGACTTGAGTAGGTAATGAGATTTTATTCCCAATTTACCCTCTAATACAACCCGCGATATAGAGATCCAATTGTAATATATTTCCATAGTACCTCTAAAACCCTCGCACAACGTTGGGTAAAATTTTAGAGTCAAATTTTTGAATCCGTGTAGCAAGAACACTTCCCCACCAGTTGTCAAACTCACTTGTCTCAAATATTTGAACCAATGTTAAAGGGAGCGTTCCTAGCATAGTGTAGAACCGGCAAGATAAAATAAATTTTACCTAGCTAACCGAGATTAATACCGAAAGTGATTTTACTATCAGAATTATCTTTCTAGTATGGTTTTCTATAAAAAATGAAATTTATAGGGAAAATACTTTGTAATTGCATCGAAATATAGATACTCTGTTAAAGAAAAATCGATAGAAGATAAAATATATAAAAATAACTACATACAGCTTAAAATTGTCATTGTTGATTTCATAGAGGCCAAAGTTGTTTAAGCTTGAGAAGGAGATTCACTCCGAGATTATTTAAAGAAAAAATATTTTAAAATAATTTTTGATGACTGTCTGAAGTATAAACCATCACGTATGTAACATATCATTTAGCACTTCGCAAAGTAGCAATGAGACAACAATGACTGAAAAATTTTTGTCATTAGGAATACTTCAGAAATCTTTGCCTCAAGATTCTTCAATTTTGATATTTTCAAACGAAATTAATCAAAGAAATCAAAAAACGAATATAGAAAACCCTAGTCATGTTCTCCTTAACGTTATAAAGAAAGCAACATTGTATAACGCATATGTTTAATGCTAAGATATTCGATATGTTTAAATACGGTGTCAATTACAAAACCCTTAACGAATGACAAATAGCGAACAATTTTATAAATATTTCATAATAAAAACTAGAGGCCTTTCTCCAAGTGTACTCGAAACTAATTAACAAACGAAAGCGTACAGAAATCTAAAACGTTAATATTGAAATGAAAAGTAAATTTAATATTATTTTCTTTTCTTTAAGATGATACTGAATGGTCTTTAAGATAAGATAATGTCAACTTCACTAACTTAAATGCTATTTTATGACCATTGATTGTGGATTAAATCATTAGTATACGTGTATTATTGGGTACTTCAATTTGAAAATAAAAGTAAATAAATTGATAAAAAGGAAAGAAGTGATAAAAGAGGGCGAGGTATTAAAATAACTTATAGTTCTTTTAGACCAGTAATGATTAACTGAAAAGCTAAAAAAATGAATAAATTTCGATTTATTAATAAGCTTGAATATTCCAGTTTTGATTAAACGTCATGTGAAGTTGATGATATTCTATTTGTTTTTTATAAACTTTTATTTTATTGCCTTATTGTTAAAGACTATTATCATATCGCATTAGTTTTTCTTAAGCTTCACAGCATGTCTGCCAGAAGGCACTTGTATCAATTTTAGTCTCCTAAAGCTGTTCCAACCTTATTAATAGATTTTCCTTTTTTCCAATAATGAAGATCTTTGAATTATGCCACTTTAGAAATACTAGTGCGATATGGTCTTTATCTTCACCATCAGGTGTAGGTTTACTGCACGAGCACCACTTGTTCAAAATTAATAATAAGCTTATTGTATTAATTACTTACAGCGATCTTTTCCCTTATTTTTCTCTCTTTTGTTGGTTATTGCTTTGTTGATGGCATAATTACAATAGTAGCGACCATGATTATTAATATTGTATATTGAGGAGATATTATCAATTTAAGTTGAGAATGTTATGCAACTTATTCAAGATTACGTATTTGGGAAAAACTGATGTAGGGAACAACATATGTCAACTATCAAGGATCTGAAAATCCTATTAAGTTTTTGACAGTTACATCACTGAAGTAAATCCGTTTCACCAAAATGTATTTTAAGCTAAGATTTTTTTTTCACATCTTATTATCGGCATATTTTTTTTTCTAGATTTGACGGCTTCACGATAAACTTCTGGTTCATTATTCAGAACAAGAAATGCGAAAACGCTTACCCCGTAGAGAGGAGCTACTGGACCAGGGGTACTGTCCTTCTCACTTCTGACACAGAGCAGTTCAAGAACGTCGACATCACCAAGTTCATACAACTGTACGAGCATGACCTATCCTTACCAATCCAAACTGCGCTGAGTGAGACTTTTTCTAACTTCTTCGGCTTTTGTGACGTTGTAATACAAATGCAAGATATTCAATCTCAATAAAGATCTATTTTTTAACTATTTTCGACTCTTAATGTTATTGATAATAAATAATATATAAATACCTTTAATAAATGACTAAATTCCTATGATTTAATAACTAGTTTCTATGAACTAACTTATAAAACCTATTTACTATTTTATAAACGCTCCATGTACTTAATGATTTGAAACAAAATGAAAACTTAATAATATCATCATTAACCCGATTATAAATCTGTTGGCGAAAATCTAAAAGTTTGTAAAATTCTTAGAAAATGAAGAGTATTGAGATAATATATATAATTCCAATTAAAAGCCAAAGACTTGTAATAAATAAGTAATTCTTCTAGGTAATAATTTAAAGTGGACATGCTTAACTCCAGCTTTCAGTAATGCTATATAGAGGTCAGTTCTAACTCAAGATGGCCTCTCTAATGCATTATCGATCCATCAAATCAAGTCTTAGAAAAAATTATGATTTTTTAATTTATAAATGTCGGTTTACTGTTTTCTTCAATTATTATTTTTCCGCTCTTTTCTTGAAATAAACCATATATTTGTTATTGTGATATAACTGTATTGAAAAACATAATAATAAGCTCAAAGATAACTAACTACAAGCTAAGTAAAATTCCGAACAAAGGCACTTCCACTCCCATGGCATCTTATCAACAACTCGCTACCTTAGTAGTACAAGGTTGTATGTTACAAAATAGAAAAATCAGAGATTTTCATATAAAATGGTTCTATAGGTTGAAAACTATACATAGATACGTACAAATAATCAAATCTTCAATACGTCAGAAAATCGCGAAAGAGTATCATCCAAAGACAAAAAATGCAAAGGTATAAGATTTTAATGTTCCACATAGAATCTGGTTATTATAAAAAATGTACGACTTCGGAACCACGTGGGTTTATGTTATTGCATGAACGTATGTAATTCGTTCTTATTATGGAGTAACAAACATATACCTATGTTATTTTATTTCTTCAATAAACATTATCGTTCATTCATTTCTCATTTAGTTTTTATATTATTCTTTTTCTGCTGTTCAATGTCACCTCACTGTATTGAAATAAAACTATAAAATTCTATCACCTCAAGAATCCGTTGGTCAGAATCTTTGTCATGTCTTCCTCATTTTCATATCTGTGTATCATAGAACTTTGTAATACTAAGGTAGCGAAATGATGAACTATGGCGCAAGTCATATGTGGAGTGTCGTAAATGGACACAACAGCTGTTTTAAATGGAAGAATAATTCAAAATTTCAAATGAGTATTAATATGGCAGTATTGCATAAGCCCACTGATGTATCACTCTATGCTCTGATATCACCATAATTTCATAAAAATGTGTTTTGAGAACTTTAAATCTTTAATATATGAAAAAATAAGTTTAAATGATGTGATCTGATATAAGGTCATAAAGGGCCCTTAAAATCAAGATTACTAACACCATGGGCTCATTCAATAGAAATTTGTATTTTATTGTTCCTTAACTAAAAAAAAATATAGGTTTATTGTGTAAAATTTGAGCCATGCAGGTATAATTAGGAAAGGGGTTTTTACGTTGGACAGCGTACAAGCTCAGAACCTCCATTTTACGTCCCTGATTTCTTACTCCACATAAAAAACGCTAAGCAGAAGCTTCTAAGAAGTAAGGAAAGACATAGACTGTGTTACGAATACCTCATATCTAGGCTAGGACGATCACGAGGGAAACAGATAGAGGGCACTGGTCAGCTTGCGATGGCTGGATGAATCTCAACGTTTAGAGGAATAGGTAGAAAGTAAAAGAAGAAGAAGATCTTGAACGCCTTATGCTCTTTATTTATATTTTCTTTTACAGCTAAGTAAAATACACTGTTAACAAGAAATTTTACTTTTTATAGCATCTCGTCAGTCAAACTCTATAAACTGTAATACATGTAATATGTAAATAAATGAGATAAAATGTAGGTAGAAACGAAGAAAGATTTCAGAATCATTTGCAATTAGGGGGAAAATGTTTAAAAAATAAAATTTGCATTCTTTAATAATCCTGAAAGACATAAACTTACATCGAGAGCATTTAATTTCCACACCATGTTTTTAAAATCTTATCATTTGTATGCTCGCGTGATGGAAACCGTAAAGATGAAACCATAAGATAATAATAATAAAAAAAATTATGTAGGTATGTTACTCGACTGAAATGGATCTAGTTCGTACAAACATTAATGACTAAGTATAAAATTTGGAAAAAAAAATATTAAAAAGAAATCAGGAGAAAAAAAATGCCTCCAACAAACGCAGAGGTAGAACCTGATAGACCTGCTCTGGCCGTGGACGTTTAACGAACTCATACACTCGGCTCTAGTCTATTCTTGAATTTCTTCCTCATAAATTGCAACTCATGTGGAGTACATGTAAACACAGGGGGTAATTAACGAGGCATTCTCCTCCTTACCAAGGAGCCCGCTAAATCCTAACACATAACACTTGAGCCATTATAGATTATTAAATATTCATACTTAATTATTTATGGCTTGTATTAAATATAATATATCCTCAAAGTGAACTTAGCGTTTTTATATTTAAAATATTGCCTAGATAATAAGTCGTTATTTACGAGTATCATTAAAAACAAAACTGCACTGCAACATTTTTTTTTTTTTACTTTTTAATTCATTCCAGACCGGGCAGTAAATATTTATCGATGACTGACTCAATAATGGGAAATATTTTATGCGCCGCAGATGACAAGCAGACGATGAAATAACACTCAAGGATACATAGTCGTTTTCTTATCGTCATCTAAAATGATCCAAAGTTTATTGCGTGAAAGAGTGACTGAAATAACCGGAGCTTCGATTTCACGATAGTTTATTATTTCTTGTTATTAAAAATAAGGAAATATATTTTTCATTAGTTTTAATAACATTATTGTATAATGTTATTATACAATAGATTTTTACTGTCTCGTTAATTCAAACTGTTCATAAGATTTAGATTTGGGGGAAAAAATGTAACTTTGGGAGCAAAATAATAACGAAAACCTTTTAATATTCAATAACCTACATTAAAATAATATTTCCTTAGAGTAAAAAAACAACAAAAAAACAAAACAGTTATACTGTACTACAGATATGTTATATAACTATCTAACTCATATAAAATATAAGAAAATAATAAGGAAAATTACATATATAATTTTATATATATATATATATATATATATATATATATATATATATATATATATATATATGTAATATATATATATATATATATATATATATATATATATATATCTATATATATATAAAACATCTTTTTTTTCCTTCTTCTGCTACTTAAATTAAATATTTACGAATAATTGTATCCCAAATATGGTATTTTACATAATACATAATTTTAAAACTAAAACAATTGGAATAAACTACAAAGTAATATGTAAAAATGAATCTATTGGAATAAACAAGGAGGAATGGTTGAAAATATAAAAGTAAAATGGTTTTAAATATTGAATAAAATCAATGGGATATAGGTTAATTGTTAATTAGTTAACACTATTCTCTTGCTTTTCTATTTTCCTTTTTTCTTTGTTTCATTGTCTTCTGTTTTTGTAATTTGTTAATTTTATTTTTTATTTTGCTTCTTTTGGAATTATGGGGAGTGTATTTTCAATTGGTTATACATTTTTTATTTATCATCTTCTGTCCTGCTCTTGTTTCGGTCTCTTCTTACATATACATTGTAAATTATGAAAATGATTCTTTAGATTATGAGAAACCAAAATGACTTAAAAAACGTTTCCACCGATAAATTTTAACGGTAATTGAGAATAGGCTGGCTAGGGGGGAAATAGTCCTTCTGGATTTTATATAAATGTACGTACATAATATATAATTTTCTTAAAATCGTAAACGAAATAAGCCAATAAAAAAATTTGATAATAAGACCAATAATGATATGTACTCACACATTGTTTTATGAGACCGAAAACGGTTACTTTCACATAAAATCCAGATTGTTTATTTAGCAATTTCGTTGTTAACTGTTGTATTAATGTTATTTATTATTATTTTGTTAATATCAATATCTATATTTATTTTCGACCATTAGTTAAAATCCTGTCAAGTTTCGTACTTTTATTTATTCATATATAAATATATATATTTTTTTTTCTATTTCTAATTTTAGTATGTTTTGTCACTCTTGATTACTTCAATTTGTATTATTATGTAGCCTTCTGGCCATATGTATATTATGTTTATTTTATTTGTTCATTATTGTTATTCTAAAGGGAATTGGTCCCAGAATAAAGTTTGTTTTTTATTAAAAAAAAAACAAAAAAACAATTTAGCGGTGGAAACGTTTTTTAAGTCATTATTGTTTCTCATCCTCTAAAGAATCATTTTCATAATTTACTATTTATAAGAACGCACCCAAATAAGTACAGGACAGGCTAACAGAACACGAGATAGATAAATAATGTACATCTCCGGTAAAGATTTCATCAAAAAAGGTAATAAATAAAAAATGTATAAGCAATAGAAAATACACTCCCCACAATTCCAAAAGAATCCATATAAAATAAAAGAATTAACAAATTACAAAAACTGAAGACAATAAACCAAAGAAAAAAGGAAAATAGAAGAGCAAGAGAAAAGTGTTATTAGATTCCGGAACACTTTATCGTTTCTTATATCAAAAAATAAGAAAAGAAAAAAGGTTAACATACTTTATATTAAAAGTTATTCTAAAAAAGAATAGAAAAACAAGCAATGATATAAACTGTATCTAGAACTTTTACTTTTTTAATGACGGTATATAAAAAAAAATAAAAAATATGTATTATGTATAATACCGTATTAGGGATAAAATTATTCGTCTATATTTATTTTAAGTAGCAGAAGAAGGAAAAAAAAAGATGTTACGATAAAGATAATTATTAATAACATATAATTTAGGAGCAGAATAATGTAAATATAACACAGCCCAAATGAGCTGTTCTATCAGAAATGCATAATTATTGCTTGTTATCTTCATCAAGGGTGGAACAACCTGTTATTAGTAGTATTTGATCAAATAATTTTATTATAAATGATTGTATAATGATACATAATTTAGCTGTTCAATTTTTTTATTTACTCTAGAAACTGGAATCGTACAATGAAACTAGTCTGGAAATCCTATATTTAATTAGTTTTGATTATTCAAATCATCGAATCAAATGATTTTAAAACATCTTAATAAATGAAATGCTATTAAAATGTTTTTACTTAATGACTCCATAACCACAATTATTAAAGAATTCCGATAGTCGATTTCACCACAAGTTCTAACAAAGAATTACAGCGCCTGATACAATATATTATTCAGACGCCACCAAGATCATTAAAAATCCACATATCAAATATCAAAAAATAAGAAAAGAAAAAAGGTTAACATACTTTATATTAAAAGTTATTCTAAAAAAGAATAGAAAAACAAGCAATGATATAAACTGTATCTAGAACTTTTACTTTTTTAATGACGGTATATAAAAAAAAATAAAAAATATGTATTATGTATAATACCGTATTAGGGATAAAATTATTCGTCTATATTTATTTTAAGTAGCAGAAGAAGGAAAAAAAAAGATGTTACGATAAAGATAATTATTAATAACATATAATTTAGGAGCAGAATAATGTAAATATAACACAGCCCAAATGAGCTGTTCTATCAGAAATGCATAATTATTGCTTGTTATCTTCATCAAGGGTGGAACAACCTGTTATTAGTAGTATTTGATCAAATAATTTTATTATAAATGATTGTATAATGATACATAATTTAGCTGTTCAATTTTTTTATTTACTCTAGAAACTGGAATCGTACAATGAAACTAGTCTGGAAATCCTATATTTAATTAGTTTTGATTATTCAAATCATCGAATCAAATGATTTTAAAACATCTTAATAAATGAAATGCTATTAAAATGTTTTTACTTAATGACTCCATAACCACAATTATTAAAGAATTCCGATAGTCGATTTCACCACAAGTTCTAACAAAGAATTACAGCGCCTGATACAATATATTATTCAGACGCCACCAAGATCATTAAAAATCCACATATCAAATATCAAAAAATAAGAAAAGAAAAAAGGTTAACATACTTTATATTAAAAGTTATTCTAAAAAAGAATAGAAAAACAAGCAATGATATAAACTGTATCTAGAACTTTTACTTTTTTAATGACGGTATATAAAAAAAAATAAAAAATATGTATTATGTATAATACCGTATTAGGGATAAAATTATTCGTCTATATTTATTTTAAGTAGCAGAAGAAGGAAAAAAAAAGATGTTACGATAAAGATAATTATTAATAACATATAATTTAGGAGCAGAATAATGTAAATATAACACAGCCCAAATGAGCTGTTCTATCAGAAATGCATAATTATTGCTTGTTATCTTCATCAAGGGTGGAACAACCTGTTATTAGTAGTATTTGATCAAATAATTTTATTATAAATGATTGTATAATGATACATAATTTAGCTGTTCAATTTTTTTATTTACTCTAGAAACTGGAATCGTACAATGAAACTAGTCTGGAAATCCTATATTTAATTAGTTTTGATTATTCAAATCATCGAATCAAATGATTTTAAAACATCTTAATAAATGAAATGCTATTAAAATGTTTTTACTTAATGACTCCATAACCACAATTATTAAAGAATTCCGATAGTCGATTTCACCACAAGTTCTAACAAAGAATTACAGCGCCTGATATTATTCAGACGCCACCAAGATCATTAAAAATCCACAGCGTAATCACTCTTTGACACTTATTATATGTTATGTTTACTTTAAATATTTAAAAAAATTATTTTATTAAATTATTCAAAAATTAATACTGCAAAACTGATGGCTTTATGTGAAATCAGATAATTTATGTAGTGAAAAATTGTTTTTAAATATTAATTTTGTTCATTTCTTGCTTACTTTGAAGTCCCCACGATAGATTTTCTCAGTTTAACTGTATACAATTTACTAATAAAATGTCTATGTTGGATAGTTGTCAATTAAAAAAAAAACTACCACTAAACACTTGGATTAAATGCATGAGAGACTATACTGTTACTGAGGCAACGATCTATGCAGGGACGTGATTTGTCCGAGTTCACTCTCGACCACTAGGTTTACCCTCAGTTAAGGTTCCCCACTTAAAGCAGGTCAGGTGAGCCCCAGGAGGGTCTGAAGATCGTACACGGTTCACACCCGGGTTTGAACCCAGAACTTCCAGCATTGGCCATTCTATTCACGATCTACCACTCTCCAATCGAAACAATTAGGTGTTCAAAATAAATTATTCTTTAAATATTTTTATTTGAAAAGAAATGATATGTCCAGGACCGGGACTCGAACCCGGGTCTTCCAGATCGCTAGTCTGGGACTCTACCAACTGAGCCATCCTGGCTGTATCAGCCGCGCTCCCAGGCCATGGATGGTCATATCCTTTCTTTTCACTGATCCTAAGTCCCCCCCCCCGTTCTCGCATTTTGCGCATTATAAGAGTGGAAGAATGTTCTTTGAACATTATTTTAATTTGGATCTAGTTGACTTGCGTCATTATAATTAATTTTATTTTATTTGTTACTAATTTTTAAGTAATTTTTATTTGAAAAGAAAAGATATGTCCTGGACCGGGACTCGAACCCGGGTCATTCATATCGCTATCCTGGGACTCTTACCAACTGAGCCATCCTGGCTTGCTCAGAAGAATAAATTATTCTTTATTTGAGTTTACTAAAAAGCATAGTTTCAAATGACTGTTATTGTTTAACGTAACAAAATTATTTCTTTACTTCTTAATTTCAATACCAATTAATCAAAATTGAGCGTTAAACTCACCTCTGTAAAAGACAAATATTGTCATGACTAAACGTTTATCTTAATAACCACCATATCATATTTTTATAGCAGAAGCATCTGAACAACATGATAGTCTTAAGTCTAAAAACGGTAGTTAGATTTTAGTTGAAGTTAGATATATGATGTAAAATTATAGGGACTTTTACAACTCAGCAATAATCAAACAATCTTAAATAATTTTATATGAAATAAAGAACTAAATTTTTAAATTCCTTTAAATATGTCAGGAATACAGGCGAAAGAGTAAATTTAAACGGGTAAATTTATCAAAAATAATCTTCAATATTTAACAAATATTTATCACATAACGTTGTTGCTAACTTATTTTAACTGAAGTATGTATTAAAACTTCCTTACTCAATGATTATCATTGACAAATTTTTAAATAAACATTTATGATTATGTAGTATTGTTGTCGTAATTCTAGTCTTTCAAACATTAACCGCCATTATGGTGTGTAATAATTCATGGACCTCATATAATGATTCCTTATTAAAGAATTTGAAATTCAGCACAGATAATGCGTTACGACAAAATGCATAAGTCGATTCGATAAAATAAATAAAATGCAGAGCGACACTATTATTGTTAACATATGTAAGGGGACAGCATCAATATTCATGCAATTTATAATGAGGGTTCAATGTCGAAGAGATGGAATATTTTAATCTGAAACTCGCCTCTGCTAATAAAGACTAAACGAAACGTGAAAGAGGCATTTGCATATGTTAACATTCAGTTGCTCATGAAAATATCTATCCACTATGAAAGCAGTTCTGATATCTATTCACACATTGATATTATCGCTATACGATAAGCTCGCTTTTCTCACAACTTATTTTTAATATCAAACGCTAGTTATTAAATTTTTCACCTTTATTCTGATAATGGAACAATATTATGGAACTTTAACGTTTTTATGGATTAGTTGTGTGGCCTAACTTAAGCCACATATTAAATGGTAAACTTCTTTACATCAGTTCGATAGGAATAAAACAAAAGATATTTCATTCGTCTACATATCCACCTTGTTTCCGAATTTTCTAACAAAAATAAAATTGATTTTCCCATACAAAAAAAAAAAAAAAAGGACGTTCAATAAAAGTTTATAAAATGAAATTGGAAGAATGCCAAAATGAAAAACTTAAGCCACTAAAATACTGCGAAAAAAAAACCCGCATACGTTTTGACGTATCAATATGCTCTAATATGTTTCGGTGACAACAATAATGCTAAACAGATCATTATGTAACTTTTTAAGGATTAATTAGCGTTAAAAACCAAGTTTATAATTTTTTAGAATTATCTGAGGAATGTGCAAATTGGTCAGGTTTTCAAAAAACTGATTTTTGCAAATATAATTTATTAAGTAATATAATTTGTAATAAAAATACATTTGACAATAATACAATTTTTAGTTTGTTTTCTAAGCCTTATACATTTATCAATGTTAGGATTGTCAATAATAGTTGTAGTATAACATACACTAGTATAATTATAAAGCTTACTAATTTTGTAAAAATGCTGGTTATTAAGATTCAAGGCAGTGTTCTTGGAAAAACATTTGTATAACTCTGTGAATTTAACTCTGTGCTCTTTAGTAGCTCTAATTAGTAATGTTTAAGTACTATTAAGATGTATGGAAATTTATTGTATAGCAATGATTTATTGTTTAGTACATTATCAAATTTAATCAGACGATGTTTTTTATGTTTAAGTGTATTCATACTTTACCGTGCTTGTCTGAAATGGCGAAATATTGAAAGGTAAGTGTTTCTCATTATTTTAGAGACTTACTGCTTTACATTTTGGGATTGTTCCAATTTCATTCTAATTCAGAATATTTTGGATGTAAATTGGGATAATTATATTTAGCTGATAAAATAATTACCTACAACCAACCAAATTAGGTAGTTCGACATTTTGAGCACCCCAAAAAGAATTTATAATTTTTCTTTTATTAATATTGATATTTTTTAGTTCTTTAATTAATCTATCACTTAATATCATTTTTATTTTCCAAACCCATTTTTTTGGTAACAGACAATTATTTTTCTTCGTTACTAAATGAAAAATCCGTTTTATAGTAATATAGTTCAGTTTATTATTATATTAATTTTAATTTTGTTTACTTAGTTACACATTTTATATTTAAACTACTATCAGTCTTTTATATGAAAAAATACTATTATATATTTACATCTACTGTGTAAATAATATGAGTGTCTCTTGCATGAGACGAAACCCACACTTTCACCTTTTGTTTAAAATTCATTATTAAAAAAACCATGTAAGGCTAGGAATAGCCGATCTGGAAATAAAGAGAATAACAAATAAAAAAAGCTTTTTTTTCTAATTTTTTGCTTAATCATTGTAATGTGAACTAATATAACACATAGGAACATTTTTGAGAATTTGTTTTTCTAATTTGTTTTTAAATATTCTTTACAAATACTGTCTTTTTATTTTTTTTATACAAGGTGGAAATCTCAATAGACACCTGAGGCCAAAAAATCCTCAGATAGTGTGGGACTCCAACCCACTAAAACCACCTTGTTGAGCAACAACTGAGCTAGCCCAACAAGTCGCTCCTCTTTCACGTGCAAAATTTGCGGTGTGGGATATAGCCCATTGACTAGTCTCCCAATTTAGTGGAATTTTCTTTTGTTTAGAGTTTTAATTTATTTATTTTAATTCACTTTAATAGCAGGCTTCACTCTAGTAAGCCGCCTTATTTGACGCAAAGCCTTCTCTGCATTTCTGGGTTTACGTGGATTTTAATTCTTTCATTGTGACTTTCCGCAAACCATCCAATATCTTCTCTGACAGGAAATGAAAGGAAAGGAAGGATAAGGACAAGGGAGTCCCCACCCCATCCTAGATCAACGAGAGCACATCGACCGAGGGGACACTGCCCTGCCATCTCCCAGGTCTGGGAGGTGTTTTTATGTCCCTAAATAGGGGGTCCGTCCCAGATTTGGCTCCGAAATTTGATGTGGCTCCGACCTATGTACTCGGGCACCGAGGGGAGCCGAAGCTCCTCCCGGATGGTGTTGTTACGTGCCCTCTCGAGCGATGTGCCTCGAACAATCCGTCTACGGATGGAGTTCTGGTGAATCCAGCATTTTTAGAATGCACCTTTTCATGACTTGAAAAATTGTTAATAAAGAGAATTTAAATTTTTTCATCGTATCAAATTTTTTTCATCGAATTTAAATCAACTCAGCCAATTAGTGGTAGGGATACACGATATTTCCAATTAAAATGCACCTAACATTCAAGGACATTAAGATAGGAAAAATTGTCAATCAGAGGAAATTTGCGCGGTATTTTATGAATTACAATAAAATCAATAAAGCAGTGCTACTAAATATAAGTATATTCTATCTACCTTTTTTTAAAATAAAGAACACATAATAAAATGTACGTGCCTATTCAGATAAAAAGTATAAAAACGTGAAAAAGGATATTGATTTTAATTTTCGCTTATTAGTATTTTGCAAACTCACTAGCAAAATGCAAAGCATACCCAGTTCCTTTCACTAAAACTGAGAGGTATGATATTTCATACATCGATATATGAAACGGGAACAAAACATAATTGATTCCCGGATTTCGTGTCTCCTTTCGTTTCGTGCCATTTGGACGTTTCTAATTAATTATATATAAAGGGAGAATGTTAAATTTATTTTCCCTTCCACAGGTGAGTGCGCCACCATCGAAAAAATATACTGTGAATTTATCACCCCACTTATTTTATTATGGGCGGAAATTATTAAAAGCATGGTATTTATTATGTTCTATTCAAAGTACAAATCGACTGTGAAAATAAAAAAAACCTACGATGTCGTGAGAACAGTTGGATACTGGGACTAATGTGGTCTGAGACAAATGTCCCGAGCTTCAAAGACATACTTCGATCGGTTTTTTTGGATATATTTCATCGAAACAACAAAGTGGATGTTGAAAATAAAATTATGTATACTAAAAAAAAGTAAGATGACTTATCGAGTACAAGAAGTTCAATAATTCGAAAACTGATAGGCATATATTGTGTCAGTGGACACCGTTAACCACCCTATTGTAAAGCGTCCGGCGCACTGCGGGGTATCTCATATGGCGCCCAAACATTTCAAAGTGTACTACGAGTGCAACTAAACCTTGATATAATAATTAAATATAATTTAAAATTTAAAATGCAGGTAGCGAAAGACGTATGCTATGAATATTATTTTAAGAAAAGGTCATTCATTGCGAGAAATTGGAAACATGGTAAACCAGCCCCACACTGCTGTTTAATACATTATCAACCTTACAAAGAAAATAAAAGTTTAGAAAATAGACCTCATTCAGACAGTCAAAGAAAATCAGAGAAACCGATTTAATGAAAAGTCGTTTGATAGAAGTAATTCGAGAAAAAGAAGAAAATAAAAATTACGTTTTTGACTTTTCATTGTGCAATGTATTCATCAATTTGGAGTCTCGAATTTAAAGAGTTACAAATCGAACATAATATTTGCTTATATTTTGATCAAAGAAATATTAATAACAAAGAACTAATTCAAGAATGTCATTCATTATACATAAATGTAAAAGCGTTCAAACATTTATAATATAAACTGTAAGGAGACTTACAAGGGCGGATTTAGGCGGGGCACGGGATGCCCAGACGATTATTAGTGTACTGTGGAGAATCCATTACAGTACATACTTATAGGCAAATCACATGATCATAGTTGTTAAAATATATGAATAAAATAACAGAAAGAACATGGGTGAAACTATTCTTTAGATGTCTTAATAAACCTTTGAAACCTTTCTATAAATACTACAAATTTATTTCTAAGTTACTGTTGACATTTTTGCCCCTCTGCGCGTTGTGCCACCCCCCCCTCTGGAAAAAAATCCTGAATCCGCCCTTGCAGACTTATTTGACCAAGTGTATATGTTCATAAGTTTATTAATATAGAATCTATATGTTTTAGAGCAAACGTTACCATAATTTTTTCCATTGACTGATTATTTTTATTATTATTTATTTGAAATAAGGTAGTTTTTTTATTATTATTATTTATTTATTGATATTTACAACTATATTACAGTAATATAACAAGTAAATTGGCTGAGTAATACATAATGACATGATATAATGGCAAGTAGAGAAACTACCCACTGGTAGTACTCAAATCGCATGTTCAACTAAGAAGGTCACGTGGCCATCTTCTTCTCAGACGCCTCGGAGGATTATCGGGAATTGAAGAGGAAGCTAGATTTGAAACTAGAGGGTTTGAGTGGGAAAGTTTGTTATGAAACGATAGATACCGGGTTCGGGCCAAATCAGCAACAAGTGAGACATTAAGGTCGTTATGGATGACTTTATTCTTAATAAAATAAGGAGCGTTGAGGATTTTACGAAGGATTTTGGATTGTAGGGATTGGATACTAGAAGAATTCGATGGCTTAGTGCACTACTACGTAAGTCCAAATAGGTCGTATAATGGTCATGTAGATGAGTCTTGGGATATTATTATAGGATACTGAAGGGCAGGAAGTCATTGGTTTACGACGTAAGGTAAAAGTGATTTGATGGGATTTTTGAGAATTTATTTTAATTCTCCAGTTCTGACACCATTCTTCAAGATCAGTGATGTGGGATTGGAGGCTTTGGGGTACAATAAATGGATTGGTGTTGACTGATAATACACATGTATCATCAGCATACGTGGTAAGGATAGTATTAGGATGAGTTGGGATGTCAGCTGTATAAAGGATACTACCTTGAGGAGAAATAAGGTAGTTAAATTTATTTAATTTACTATTTTATCTTACAGTCCAAAATCCGCAATGCTTCTTACTTTGTTACTAACAAAGTAATCCATAATGACCTTAATGTCCCATTTGTTGCTGATTTGGCCCGAATCCGAAATCAATCTTTTCATGACAAACTTCATTTCCACTCAACCCCACTAGTTTCAAACCTCGCAACCTCTTCAATAATCCTCCGAGGCGTCTGAAAAGAAGATGGGCTCGTGACCTTCTAAGCTGAACTTTTTTTTTAGTACTACCACTGGGTAGTTTCTCTACTTGCCTTTGTCTCTGGACATGATTTATCTTTCATTATATTTACTTGATGTATTCTGTAGACAGTTGTAAATTTCAATAAATACATTTAATACAAAAACAAACAAACTATTTTATCGTGTCTCTTTCCTCTTATTATCTCTTAATATGGGATAACGTTACTTATTAATAATGGATTGTATTTAGGAAACACTTATTTAGTAGAATTTTACAAAAACTTGCAACTTACTTATTTATTAATTAATGAACCGAAGCATAATTCAACCTGTCAAAATATAATAAAGGGTATTTTTAAATATTATTTTGTTAAAAAATAAATTCAGAAAAGATTTAGAACGATTATTTAATGTATATTTCCAAAAATATGTGGTGATAGTGAGGTAAAGAGATGGGAAAAATATTATGACCGACACTTAAATGTAAGAAATTGAGATCATTCTGTCGAACTGAGAACTTGTTTTAAATAATTGTTTAAATGAACCAAAAACAATTAGGTATGTAAAATAACAAAACACTTCGCCCTTAATATCGCAGATTGTGTCTAATTGAAAACATTTCTTAATACAAAGAAATATAGCATTCGCCCAAAGTTCTTAAAAAAGATGAAGATCTCATCTTCATCAACATCAAATTTTAAAAGTTAAATTTATGTTCAATTTAATAATAATACAATACCATTTTATGTTCTTAGGCTGTTTAATTAGTGTTTTAACAAATTATTCAACTAAATCTTGATAAATCAGTTATAAGCAATGTTTTGTTTTTTTTAGTGCGAAAAGGCCTTCAAGACCAGGCGAATATCATGTTTAGGTTTTCCTCCTCAACTTCCTCTTTCTCCATACTTCCCTCATGAGCTCCGCGTGTCTGCGCTTCCTTTCCTCTGACCACGCACAACCCCTTTTCGAGCGTTATTTGTCCACGAAGACCTTTATATCGTTCAGGTATTTTCTAGGTACTTTCTATAGGTTTCTATATCCTGACAGTCTGAGTCCTTCAGTCCTGCTCCAGAATCCATGTCGACCCTGATCTGCTTGAAAAACCCCGTCGCAATATGCCTTTATTAGTAATGTTGATATTTTTAATAAAATACCTTATTCGAGAGGAGATAATGAAAAAGTTTAACTTTCAAAAGTTTAAATTTAAGTATAATATCATTTTTAATCTTATTTTTTTGCCATTTATAACATTAAATTCTTAATTGGAAGAAGTTGCGTGAATTCTTGAAACTGGAGGTTTTTAATTCCTTTGAAATATGCTAATTGAGTTATAAATTACGTTATTAACACCTACAGTAGGACATTCACATGCCCGCATATAGACGGATCACATTCTCTACACCTAACCACTCCAGGATTATTTATGTTGACATTTATTAATAACTTACGACTTTATATTTCATAAAACCTTAGTTACTAAAGTATTTGAAATACCAAAATAATTAGCATTTCTTGCGAAGGCATGTGATGAACTCCCATATTTTTACAGATGACCTACAAATCCATCTAGTTGTAATGAACTAAAAAGAAAAAATAAATTAAATTGTAATCAAATGAGCTAGCTAGTTCTGAAAAGTTTTTTTCTTCTCTCTTTTTCTTTTTGGAACGTTTCGATCACAAAACAGACGGGATGGTGAATCTTATTTTAAATTATAACTATTATTTTTATTAGTCATTATTTTGTTAAGATTGTAGTTATTATTTGACTAATGCCTTTAGGATTATACTTTATTATACCTTTATTTTTTATATAAGGATGTTTTTGGTATATTTTTTTACCATGTTTTCGCTATGTGTCCATGACTTTACCTCCAAGATAAGTCTAAGAGAAGAACCACAGGTAACATTATCATTTTTACTATTCTGGCTGTAAAAAAGACAAATCCATTTTGCGATAATAAAAACACATTTTATTTGTGTTTTAAAATATTAATAAGATGGTGTTAATGATATATTCAATGAGTAATTTTTCTAGTGTTTCTTTAACCACAAAACCATGACATATATTCATTTGTTTTCAATCAAAATCTCTTACCATAAAAAACAACAAGAAAATAAATTGATTAACCCGGTCATTTTAAAAGTAAAAGGAGTAATTTTGAAATATGTTTAATTTTTAGACATTACAATAACTGTGTCAAAATGGACTAGAAATTATTTTTTAAAAATTATATATTTGTTTCCTTTTTCCTTGCAGTTATAACAATGTCATATGTTAACTTGTTTTAATGATCTACGATTTCATTGTTCTTTTTTTTATTTTTATATATATTATTTCTAATAGAGTTTGTCGGGTTTCTTATACATATTTATCTATAAAAAAATAGACTAATGGTTATAATTTCACTATAAAAAAATGAAAGCTTTCAAGTATCCTATTTTCTTTTCGAAACAATCGAAGTATCCTGTTTTTTAACTTTACTACGTAGAAAAAACTGTTTCGGTACGGTATCTATATAAAAAAAAAGTTTTCTAGCTAACATGAATTAGCATTTTAGCGAAAATACTTGTGAATATAATGCGGATAACCAGTGTTCTTTTCCACTGATCAACAAAACCTAAAACAATGTATTAATGTTCGTTTTCTATTGCTTAACAATCAGTTGTTTTTTATTTTACTATTTCAATTAACAGTAAACGAGTTCAATACTTAATATGACCGCATCTTCTCTAATATAGATAGATGCTGTAACGAATGCAATATTATTTATTCGACGAAACATTTCCTTAACTAATTGATGTACCATCACGATTCACAACATCAAGTTATATTTCTCTGATTGAGCATTACTAACATCGGGTATTGTATCGGACCGTCTATATCTCTTTTTAAATTTCATTAGAACGTTATGAGGTCATATAGATGTCGTTCGTGAATTCTTTACGTTCATTTTTTTTTTATTTACAACAGGACTAATTCGCGTCGTCAGAAGTTTGGCGAACGACTGTCGTAATTTTATGAACCCAATCAACAGTTTTGGAACTTTAAGTCTTTCTAATCAAGGAAAGGAATATCTTAAATCTTATCTATTTTATTATTATTAGATTATTTCTTTGTAATTTATCATACTAAAAATTGTGTATACAAGAACCAGTTGTTGACATCGCTGCTATGTGTGTCCATAACAAATGACTTAAAACAAATTAAAACACAACGCAAAAAAATAATGAAGAATTTAAAACAAATATTTTTTTATAGCATATCGCGTTTTAATTAAACTTTATAGTTTTTTACTTCACTGGACCAAGTAAAGAAAGTATCGTAATGGTAAAAAAAAATCAATTTAAAATATGATTTCTTTCCTTCATTTTATTTATTGTATTGTTTTTTGGATTAAAAATCTAGGTAATCAACCGTGTAAAAAACATAGGTTAGTTACATGTATTACTCATGCTTGTTTTATTAAACTTTTTGTTCAAATAACATATTTAGATTAACTTAAATAAAATATTTTAAAAATAGTACTGTTCGTTCCAACGAATAGCACTATGTTACTTTAACTTTAGTTCATATATGTGTAACTAAATTTAAACTTAAATAGTTACCACCCCAAATATTAGTTTGATGTGATCAATCTAAATTTATGTTAATTATAACTCTAAAAAGTAGTGGTCTACGCAATAACTTTTTTTATTTTTAAAAATTATAAAAGGAAAAATATGTAGTCATCCTATACATTTTAGTTCACTCAAATTTTAGCATTCCTGAAGAATATGTCAACATTGATAAGTATTGTATTTTAATGATCTCAGTAGAAGATATCACACCTGCGTAACTACTATATAATTTTATATAATAGGCAGTGCAATATATTAAAATAACGAGACTTAATGGGTCGTATATTTGAGACTTATAATAGATATAACTATAATAGGTATTTTAGAATTTTTTAATCATTGCTTTAATTATTAAATATTTTTACTTAGAAGGCCCCCAGACGGGATTCGACCCCGGATCTCCGCCTCCCAGTGGCAACCCTCCAACTATTTGAGCCACCGGGGTCGCTCTCTACCTAGGACAAATCTGTTCTCTTCACCAATCCCAAATCCCCCATGTTCTCGCAATTGTGCGATGTATGTTCTTTGAATACACGATGAAGAATGTTCTTTGAACATTACTTTTAATTTTAGGATCATTTTGACATACGTCATTATATTATTTATAATTTTTTAATCATTGCTTTAATTTTTAAATATTTTTATTTTGAAGAGAAAGAAGTTCGGATCCCGGCAGGGGGGCAAATCTTTTCTCTTCAAAATAAAATTATTTAAAAATTAAAGCAATGATTAAAAAATTATGATAAAATTATAAATAATTTAATAAAGTATGTCAAAAAGATCCTAAAATTAAAAGTAATGTTCAAAGAACATTCTTCATCGTTTATACATCGCAAAATTGCCAGAACACGGGGGATATGGGATCGGTGAAGAGAACAGATTTGTCCTAGGTAAGGAGAGACCCCGGTGGCTCAAATAGTTAGAGCGTTGCCACGGTGAGGCCGAGATCCGGGTTCGAATCCCGGCTCGGGGCAAATCTTTTCTCTTCAAAATAAAAAAATCAGGAGTCATATCCCCAATATCCAAAAGCCACTGCTCTCTGTCTATCCAATCCCCCTCACCGAGGCCTCTGGCTGCCATGCACTCCTCTACATCCTCCATCCATTTTTTCTTCGGTCTTCCACGCTTTCTTCTTTCAGGTAGTATATAGTTTTGAATTTTATTCGGCCAGCGGTTTTCGTCCATCCGCATTAAGTGGCCATACCATTTTAACCTTTTAGTTCCGATCTGGTGAAGGATGTTCTTTTGGCATCCGACCTTGTCTCTTATTGCTGCGTTTGTGACCCGCTTGGTTCTCGATATACCACAGCTTCTTCTCCAGAAATCAATTTCCATGGAAAGCAACTTATTCTCCCCCTTTTTCGTGAGTGTCCAAACCTCTGATCCGTAAATGGCTACGCTCTCTACGAAGGAATGGTATATCTTCTTTTTAGTTTCTAATCTTATTTCCTTACTCCATAGGGTGGAATTTATCGTACTTATTATTTTTTCCCCATGTTTACTTTATTTTCGATGTCACCCTCACTACCTCCTCCAGAAGAGAGCCAGCATCCGAGGAACTTGGACTGTTTGCAAGCATTGAGCGTCCAGTCATCGATTTCAAGTGGTAAATTTGGAGCGTTGAAAACCATATACTCTGTTTTATTTTTACTGATTTTCAGCCCCCATCTGGAATATGTGTCCAGCAACTTCCTCATCATATAGCTCACGTCATCCGGATCCGATGCGATTATTACTTGATCATCGGCATACTGCAAATTGTAGATGACATCATCCCCAATTTGAGCACCCATCCCACCGCATGATCTTTTCCAGTCTTTAAGGGCTTTTTCTATATAGATGTTGAAAATCAGGGGTGGAAGGCAGCAGCCCTGTTTCAAACCTTTGTTAATTGGGAAGCTTCTAGACACTCTATCTCCTATTTTTTTGCCCCTGTGATGTTTTTATAGAGCCCTTGAATTGCTTTGATGAGGTATCTCTTTACAAATGTATCTTCCAAAGCTTTCCACAGTTTCCCTAGAGCTACGGTATAGTAGGCCTTGTGTAAATCTACAAATATCATGTGGAGTTCACGGTCGTGGGCCATATTTTTTTCTATAAGTTGTGAGAGGCTGAAGATGTGATCAGTGCAAGATCTTCCTGCTCGAAAACCCGCCTGTTCCTCGCTGATTACTTCCTTTAATTCATTTTCAATTCGGTTTTTAATTATAATCTACTCAGCGAGCTGGTAACCATAATACCTCTGTAGTTTGTGCAATCCTTCTTTTGACCTTTTTTTGAAAACTGGGGTGATATATCCTTGCTTCCATTCTTCAGGGATCTCTCCACCATTCAACAGAAGTGTCATACTCTCTGCCAGTGCCATTTTGAGTTTGACTGGGCCTGCTTTTATTAATTCTATTGGAATAGAACCGGGACCGGGAGATTTCCTATTTTTCATTTTATTGAGAGCTGAGTCCAATTCTACAACTGTTACTGGCGGTATATCTTCCTTATTCGATGTTATTTCATTCGATTTATTCCAAACGAACTCGGGTCGCTCTTCATGGAATAATTCTTTAAAGTGATTCACCCTTTTACATTCTTCAAAGTGTATATTTACAGTGGAGTAGAAAAAAGTGAGAGGGCTTGATCAGGAGTTTCAGTGGTGATTAATAAGAAATTGCGCAGGTGTATTAAGAATTATGAATGTGTAAATGAAAGGATAATTGAACTTGAAATGACATTGTTTGGAGAAGAGGTTGTTATTTTTGGGATCTACGCTCCAACTGATGACTCCAAACAACCCATAAAAGACATGTTCTTCGACCCGACTAATGGAGAAATTGAATGATGAGAGAGATTTAAATGATCGACTATATTATGAGTATATAGTAAAGTGTATACATGCCGCAGCTTTGGAAGCCGTCGGAGAGGAAATGAATGAAGTCAGAGGAAAAAATAAACCATGGTGGAATGAGGATGCTGAGGTGGCTGTCCAGGAGAAAAAGTGTTTATATATTAAATGGCTGAACTCTAAAAATGAGAAGGATTTGAGGGATTATAAAAATGCCTGTAAAAAAGTAAAAAGTAGTAGAAGGAAGGCAGTAGGTACCTATTGGGAAAAAGCCTGCAAGTATGTGGACACTTGCATTGATGGTCAAAAGTCTAGTGCTGCTTGGAGGACTTTAAGAAATTTGAAAAACCCCAGAAGATGCGGAGATAACTTCCCATTGATCAAAGAGCAGGAATGGGTGAATCACTTTAAAGATATAGTACATGAGTTAGAAATTAAATAATAGCAACAATGAAATTATAATTAAAGGTGTGACATTAAGTTATTCCAAAACATACATTAAAAAACTAGATTGATCTTGAATAATTAAAAAAAAAGAAAATTGTCCAGTGGAGATCAAAAAAATAATTCCTTAAATTTATTAGAAACCCTCGTTTCAATACATCTTACAAGTCATCTTCGATTATATAATAATTTAGTTTATATATAACATGTGCCAGATGGCATTTGTATAATTTCCTAAATAAACATTTTTAGTATTTTTGTTGTTTATTCCATTAGTTTCATTTTTATATATTATATATTCTTATTCATTTTTGAAACAATTACTTCAGTTTTAAATATGTTTTACCTTGTCTATTCAGAAGAAGACCTGCAATGTGGGTCGAAACTATTTTTTCCTAATAAATAATATAGTTTATACCTTATATAGTAAAGGAATTATTTTTTTGACTTTCACCCTGACCTTCATCATTTTTCGTTATCGGTTGTTCAATTATTTAATATTACTTATTACCTCTATTATTTATTATTTAGTCATGAAGTATCGTTCTTACATACAATTTTCATCAGTCTTTTTTTTTTATTCATGTTTAACTTATGTATTATTTTGTTTGTCTCTGTGTTGTTTACCAGTCTGGCAATTTCCTTAAAATCGATTTATATTACTATTTTTGTATTCAAACTTTCTATTGTCTCTATTCTTCGTATCTTTAATTCTCCCTTTTCCGAACTTGGAGGAATTATTTTCCGATTCCCCCCATAAGGTAACTATTAATATTAATGAAGGAAGAACAGCCGTGGCGAGACAACCTAATGAGGAGGATGGAAGGGCTCTTAGCACACAATCTCTTACATTGAACTAACGGGGTCAGCCACAGTATTCCAATATAGCAATGAAACTTAAGATCCTCCCTGGCAACTGACCTTTTGCTAAATAGATTTTCAAATAGAGATATAGCGAATGAATATCGGTTACAAGTGGTCGGTTGACACTTAATTCCTATGAACTGTATGATCCTGCAATATTTCTATATTCAATATTTCATTTTATTATTATAAATAAACGACCAAGCTACTCCCTTTTACCATATTTATTCATATAATGTAAATAAGGATAGTTAAATAACAACAACGAATGGATCCAGCTTTATCACAAAATATTCAAATATAGTTAAATCCTGCAAATCTTATACCGAATTCTGAAGCTCATTATTTAATATTCATACTAAAAATTAGTTTAAAAAGGTGGCCCCCAATATGGTTTCATCAACTTTGGAATAATTTAAAAAAAAATATTTAACCTACAAACACTGAAAAAGTTTTTCCTTACGCTAGTGATGACACATGGCTCCACTGACCATCTTATTTAACAATGTAATATATATAAAATCATTTCATTTTTTGTTATTACTTAAATGATCCTCCTTGTAATGGCCACTAATATCAAATTCCAGCAAAATAAAACAAATACGATGAATAAAGGAAATAGTAAAAACTAAACTTTTTAAAAACCACAAGATCCCTAAGAGTATGCATCAGTACTAAAGGGTTGAGAAACTTGATAAGTAGAAGCTTGATACGTACCTTAAGATATTTCTTTATAAATATACATCGTCACTGGACATAAATAGACAGAGTCACCCCAATTACTTAGCCTAATTGAGGCGTAATATAGAAATCCATATCTAACTTCAAAATCGATATCAACTGATTGGATATGTACTAATTTTTCCAGTATGGATTTGTAATGTGAAAAGGGATTCCCTTAGTTTTAACCTTTATAGTTTTAACCGTTAATAGAATGCAAGCGTTCTAGCAGTCGCCATCTTTATCTTTTTCTCTTTGGAAAAGGTTAGATAAAAACTGCTGGTAGCTATGGTTGGTTGAAGTATGGCGAGTGTAATTTCATTTCTTATTTAATATTTATCAGCTGTTTTTATCTAACCTTTCCCAGCTGAGGTCTGGTAACCTTCCTTATTATTCAGTAGTTGCTTTGGGCTTAGGCGTTGGTTTGATGTTTCCTGTGGTTAGTTTATGCATTTTGAGGTTAGGATGTGTTTTATTTGGTTTCTCGTTGTCCCTTTCTTTTCTGTCCTGATGACGCCTAAAAAAACCTGTACCACTTACGACCCGTGAACGAGTCTGGGGGTTCAGTACATGGTTGAGAATGTACTGTTTCGTGGACAACGGTTCTGCAAGGAGGTGACTTGTCCTTGGTCACGCTCAACCGACAGGTTTTCCCCCTTATTATGGGTACCCTATTTTTATAATATTTTATAGAGGCTGGGTGAGCCACAGGAGGGTCCTAATCCTATATGATCCATCTCCGGCTGCAAACAGACTAAATAAAAGTAATTGCCGCAGCGGGATTTGTACAAGGATTTCCGGCATGGCAACTCAGTGCTCAACCACTGAGCCACTCCGCTCCCTGATGATGCCTAAATGGGCAAAATATTGCCATGTAATTTTTTTGGTTTAGAGAATTATGGTCATTGGTTGGAATTTTTCCACTAATATCTTAACATTTATTTTATGTCTGTTTTGAGCCTTTGCTCTCAGATATGAATATGAATTAATTAGATTATTTGTAGTTAACTCTTCTTAATTGATTATTTGTACTTTTGAAATTTTTGAAGCAACTGTGATTTTTATAGGTTTTCTTATCTACGTTTATCTTTTTCAATATAGCATTTTATCCTGTACGAAGTACGACATAATGTTTTAGTGACTGTAATATAGGATAAAAATGACTAACGTTTTTGAAAACCCTTAAACAATTATATACTTTAATTATGACCAAATAGGATCCACGATTAAATGAAGACATAACCTAAAAATATTTTAATCATCGAAGGATTTTGCAAGTTTCCAATAGTTTGCAAAACACCGTTTTTGATATGTTTTGTTTTTTAGTGACACCGTTACGAAAATTCTATAAAATTCCGAAATAAGCCGCAGCCTACACCCTGCGAAATACTGTAATTGACATAGCCTGTTGAAATTTAAGAAATGTAGGCAGGTTCATTAAGACTGACGCAGGTTACTGTCAGCTCCTTCTGACAGGTATTTAGCTACCGTTAGTGCTTGGGGCGGCCAGGTTCCAAGCTGACATCTAGTTTGGCCAGTGCTCTTCCAAATGTCAATTTCTGTCCGACTGTCCGCCTGCTAAATCCCTTATTTGATATATCAATCGGTTATGTATGTTGATCTGATAAGGGATCACTTTACTATCCAGTACTATTTTAGTTTTCACATTTTTGCGTGTTGGTATATTTCTATTTGTTTTATTGATATATGTCCCATAGGTTTTCACTTCGAGTTGAGTAACAACTAATTTTAATTATTTATTCGTTTTATTTTTAATATTGTTCATACATAGAAGATATCGTGAGCTTTATTGTGGAAAAGGGCCTTTAATTATGAGATAGCAGTGTCAGTATGGTCTCAATGATTATTTACATGACCACTCATTGTTTACCGCCGTATGACGAAGAGTTTAGGAAATCCCATGCTATCTAAAAAGCTTAAAAAAGTGGCCAACTATCTAAATTAATGATCTGCTGTATGTTTTTTATTAAGTCGGAGGTTTTAAATTGTTATTTGGCCATATTTTTATCCTTATACAATATTATGATAAGTAATTATAGAGGTACTGTTCCCCAGGTTGTAGCTTCGAGTTGAGTTACAACAAGTTCTAATTATCTATCCGTTTCATTTATAATATTTTACAAAAATAAAAATTATCGTGAGCTAAAGTATCCGTACTGAGAAAGTAATTATGGTGCATCCGGAAGAGAATGTAATTATGGGTGATGAGTAGATTTCGGTAATCATTTCATCAAATGATTAATTATTAATTAATTTCATTAAAGTTTCAACTACATAGAAGTGTAGATGATATATGTTTGTTGAAACGTTCATGTCTAGATGAAATGTTAAGCGAAGTATACAAATTTCCTTTTAATTAAATTCTCCTTCCATACTAATAAATAATAAAACTTGTTGCTACTCGACTCGTAGCGACAATCGGCGGAATAGTTACTGTTTTATGGCTTTCAGTTGATAATGATTTAATACTACAGCAAAAAAAATGTTACTGAGATTGACCGTTCAGAGTTTACTGTAATTATACAAGGATACAAATTGTAATAATAAGTAAAACAGAGTTTAATATTTATACATACAAAAAATTACTACTGTAACCCATGAAGGCTAATAATTCCTTCTCCCAATGAAGTCTTTGGATCAGTACATGGTAGACAGTGATGTTTCTATGACAGTGGTTGTGCAAGGAGGCGATTTGTCACCGAGATTTTTCTATGCTCAAAACCCAATTTGGAGAATCCGCATTATAGTAGCTGGGTGAGCCCGTGGAGAGTCTGCAGGTCCACAGGCTCCATCCATGACTAAATAAATTTAAAAAATACTCAGCGCTCAATAAACTGAGCTACCCCGATCCCTAACAATAATAAGAATAGGCATAAATAGTTACTTATCCTATTAAAATTCTTCCGGCAATCTATATTGTTCAAGGTTTAACTCATTGTCATTTCTAATTCTATGACAGAAACCATTAAAAAAGTAATGGGATTAGCTACTACTCTTAGGAACGGTACAGTGTGTGTTACTTCAAAACGTTTTGTTTTAATGGCTTTAGAATAAATCTTTAGTTGCTTTTAAACTAAGTCTCTAAAGAAATCCGTCATTAGGATGTAAATTGTATTTATAAATGTTTATCAACCATCCTTCAAAATTTAGCGACGAAGTCTCCATATATGACATATCTTCAAAGTTTAAGGCAATCATAGGTAAGAGAAATCGTTGTAGCGAGATCTGTTTGAAAACAAAAATGGAAACTTGCTTGATAATTGTATCACTGCTAATTAAATTATTAAAACTGTGACTCGATGACTTATAAATTAAAGGTCAAAGGTAATATTTCGAAAATAGTTACTTAATAAAAAGTTAGAAAAATATATTGAGTTGACAGCTTTTTAATTCGTCGATTAAGTGGTTATATATTTACAAATGTTGTGTTATTAATAGAGTGTTTTAACATTGCAACACGTTCTGAGCGTTGTTGATGAAATAAAGTAATGAAACATTCAAGGATATAACCAAAGATTAATATAAAAATTTAACTAACATCTTACAGCCTCATATTTACTCCATTTCTCAAATTTCGTTGAAATAATGATGGACTAATGTTATTATTTTCTTGCTAAAATGAGATTTAATTAATCTTTCATGCGATGATTAAAAATACCTAATTCATTATATGTTATACAGAACAAAATTAGAACTAATAGAAGTTATTCAAAACTGAAAAGAATGTAAGGTTGTAATAAGAAAATAATACATAGAGAGACTAGAGAACATAGTAGAAATAACCTGAGGAACACAAGGAAAGATAAATGGATTTGGGGAGGAAAAAATTTCAATATTTTGGCCAATCCTGGGAATATTTTGGTTAAGTTTAAGAATCAGTTTTTTTGAATATCCGAAATAATTGTCTAACTCCTCTATCTATATTTTAAGCTGCTCAACAGCTATCAGAAGATAGCTGGGTGATCTATCAAAACCACAAAGTTTTTATTTAACAAGCAGTTAACCACGAGATAATTCGTAGCCTTTAGAGCTTAAATATAAGCTTTTAGAATACTTTGAAATCCGATGTTCACTGGTCTGAATATTAAAAAAGGCAATAAAAGATGAGACACCATTTCCTTGGCTCCACAAAATAAAACTAGAAAAACCGGTATCAAAGGGAATAACGCTGTCATTTCATAATTTTGGTTTCTATAAGTGATTATATAAAATACAATAACATACAAATAAAATAAATTACTGGTCTTAAGTAATTTTGAAACGAATTTCAGCGAAGAGAATTGGGGTTTTACTTTACTTAAGTATAAAAATTACCATTCATTCTTATTAATCAATTCAATTATTATTAACCAATAATTAATGGGTATTTGGTTATTAGGAGCCCTCATTTACCCGTAATACTTAGCTGTTATTATGCCAACTGCCTCTGCTTATTAATTATACAATATCTCAACAAAATGTTTCCTTTTTACATCCTGGCCTTGCCCTGTATTATTTCCCTTAACTGGTTTAAAATCATAGATGCTCGCTTGGAAACAAGTATTCTTGAATTGTTATTCTCTTCGTAGTTAAGAAATTAATTACTCGTAATTAATGAAACATTAATGAATAAGTAGTAGGTATGTGTGCAGAAATTGTTCTCAATGATAATTAACATTTCAAATTAAATAACTAAACAAAAAAATAACTTTTTAGGATACAAAAAAAGTTTTTATTTAGTTGACATGGGAAGACTTAGTTCAAAACAACTGATATTAAAATTTGATATTAGGTATATCTGTACCATGATAGAAGCAGATTTTTTCTTTTTTTCAGGTGACCGCTTTTCCATTAGAAAAAAATGACCTTCTTTAAACATGTGATTAGAGTCAGTACCTAAGGCTGTTAAGTTCCAATATGCTAAATAGCAAACATTCTGTTTGGCTTAATGGTGTGACAGGATCTCCATTCTTATTGGTCCGATAAGAATGAGATAAAGTAGCTAAGAGTATGTAGGCTTTGAGTCCCGCAGGTAATATTATTTTTTCATGATTTTCTAAGATATTTGTTTAAATGAAACAAAAAAAAATTACCGTAGGATGTGCACGTAAAGATAACTAATCACAAAAAAAAATACTGGTAATTATTCCGATTTTGCGAGGTAAACTAAGGGAAGAATGTTCATTGAATATTACTTTAATTAGTAATCTTGTTGACTTACGTCATTATATTATTTATGGTTTATTTTATTTTTTATTAATTGTTATAATGGGATCGGTGAAGAGAATAGATTTGTCTGGCCTTGGTACGAGCCAGGCTAGCTCAGATGGTAGAGCACCAAGACGGATACGTGGGAGACCCGGGTACGAATCCCGTCCCTGGACAAATATTTTCTCTTCAAAATAAAATATTAAAAACATTATAACAATTAATAAAAATATAAAATAAAATAAATAATATACCATCTATATTTGAGTAAAAAATAGCTGACCGTTGTTATATAGTTTGACCACCGCAGACCAGGCGCTCGCTGTTTGGTTGTCCTGAAGATGACCTACATCGTAGGCCGAAACGTAGGCACAATTAAAAAACAAGTTTTGTTTATTTTGTATTATCTTTTACTGTACCCCCTGAAAAATTCAATCCATCAATATATAAATCTATTCTTCGAAATTTCAGTTGAAACTTTTATTACTAGACGTAATGAATACCGAAATCTACTCATCACCTATAATTACATTCTCTTTTCCATACTAAAACTCACGATAACTGTATTATTTGAAAATATTAAAAATAAAACGAATAAGCAGTTTAAACTTGTAACTCAACTCTAATCAACAACATGCGGAACAGATACCATAATTATCATTGACGAGATTGACAGTCAGAACTGAGACCATTTAATTTAAACCTCGAGTGGTCGCGTGGATGACAATAGTCATCCACACCCTTTTGATCTTGAAATGTGGAAGTGACGAGGGTGGGGCGCCAGGAGTCATCGCAGGAGGAGTTGGGGGGAAGCCCAGACCAAACAGATATTAGGTGTTTACCTTCGGAGAAGAGAGGTGCTGTTTATTTTTTTCTGGATGACAGTTGTTCTCCACGCGACTATTCATTTAACTATTTTAGTATTTTTCTTTTTTTTTAACTATATTATAATTTTCACATTTTATGTCTAATTTTGATATTCTATGCGTAATGTATTATCATTTACACAAAATTTACTTTTTGAATGCTATTTTTTTATTTGTCATCCACGCGACCTGTTATGTAACTGTTTTCATTTTTTTTTTCATGCACGTATTTTCCCCCATGTTATTGCAAAGAATTCGGTTATTACATATGAAATCAATTATCTAATTCAAGTTTAACACAATTAGCAATTCACATTGTCACGTGCTGCATTTATATAGGAGTATTTGCCCTTTCTTTCCAGCCTACCTTCTTGTTGCTAATTTTGTTTTGTTTTTTTAGAAGAAAATATAATTTCCATCATGGTGGAACGAAGCTCTGACCCAAATATCTGGAAGAAGTGGCTGGAGGAGTGTAACCCCCCCCTCCCAGGCTAACAAGACCCTCTTGATACCGACAGCGACTAAGGTGACTGTGACGATGATTTGTTGCCAGACTTCCACAATGCTGACACAGAACAGGAGGCGAGCAGCTCAGATGAAAGTGATCATGATAGTGATGGTGATCAATTCATTGGAATAGATGGAATCACGAGATGGAATAAAGAAGCAACTCGAAAAAAAACCTGTCTCGTAATATTATAAGCACTTGCCAGGATCTAAAGACGTAGGCGAATTTGCAAACACGGAAATTAATGCATTTAAACTTTTCGTAAATGATAAAATGTTAACGGACTGTACAAATCTCTATACAAATATTGAGAAAATTAAAAATAAATGCACCAGAGAGCGAGATGCTCGCTCAACCGATGAAACCGAAATTAAAGCCTTCTTTGAAATTCTTTTTCTGATCGGCTCTCGGCGTTGTAGCAGGACCACTACTCAAAAGGTGTGTGATAACTCAAAGGGTTGTGGAATAGAAGCCTGCTACTTGGCAATCAGCGAGCATAGAGTTCGTTTTCTCATGCGATGTCACCGCTTTGACGATTATAGTAGCAGAACTACCAGAAGGAAACTGGACTTTCTTTAGTAATGATTTGTAGTGTGCAGATTATACTTAATAATTACATATTAAACACACATATGTAATCATTTTTATACCTTTTTATATTAGAAGTCAGAATTACAATAAATTTTACCAAAAATTAATAATAATGTCTTTATTTATTCTGGGACAAGTCCCTTTAGAATAATAATACAGGTGTTGTAAGCTATTATGTCTTAGAGTGTAAAATAATTACATTTAATTAATCATTGCAAGTAATTTAGTAAGTGAGAAAGAGTAAAAAATAAATTAAAAAAAGTAATGAACAAACAATTTTTCGAATTACCTATATATTTTAAAAACAGATTACAAGAAGAGAAATAAAAATATTAAAATAAGTAACAATAATTATATCAGAGAAACAGTTTTTGGTTACTTATATATAAAGTTTATGCCAAGAAAAAAATAATGAAAAAAATTAAACAATACAGAGATTTACATTTAATCCCTTAATGCCTTTTTTCCCTGATATCTAACTAGATGATATTAATATATATGTTCGTGGTTTAAATTGGAACGACGAATGGAAGAAGGTATAGAGTTCCAAAGGGAGGAGGGTCGGATAAGGAATGCTCTGTCAAAAGCAGCTGTTCGGTGGGATGCTGTATATAGATCAGAGAGCCGAGAACGGTTGTTACGGGACAGAACTGTGGTTTTGAATTGAAGGAAATCGAAAATGTGTGATGGTCGGCGGGATTGGATAACTTGGTAAAGAAAGGGTGCTAGTAAGTACTTACGGCGATAGGAAGGGTATAGCCATTTCAAGTCTTCGTAATATCGGGTGACCGGGGCATCTCTCGGGATCCCAAAGATGAATCGAACGAAGCTATCAAGCAACCGCTTTAATTTTGCTTCGAGGTCCCCAGAGATACACTGTACAGCAATAGTCTAAATGAGGGAAAATTAAGGAAGAGACTAGAAGTCTACGGACTTCAAAAGGGAATAGGTGACGAAAATTAAAGACAAACTTAATCATAAATATGGGTAAAAGGAATGGATGACCATTGTCATCCACGCGACCTCTCTTGTTGCATAGCAAGGAGCGACCACTCGAGGGTTAATAACAAAAATTAAATGTAATTAGCCCACACCTCGATTCATTTCTTCAATATATTTTTTTATGTCACCCAAATCATACTCTTTCTCTTTGGAAATTTCTGACGCAATGATATAATTGCAGAGATATTCTACTGTTACAATCTCGTAGCACCAGAAACTGAGAATGTCGATATGATAGATACTGAGCTGCAACATTAATTTTTTTCGAGTTAATTTGTTTCAATTAGAAATCAATCAGTGTCCATCAAAATCTGCATATTTTTAAAAATTACGAAATCGAGAGAATTCCATTGATTAATTAAAATTATGAATTTAAGTTGTTTACAATAATATCATCTAACAACCACCAATTAAACGTTTATATCTTATTTCACTAATCACTATTATGGTCAATTAACTGAGAAACTCATAATTTCGCTGATGGGGGCGCGTATCATTTTTATTTAATAAGAGGATATGAGGACAGGAGGCCAATCAGGCAATATTATATTTTTTTAAAGATGTTAATGAATACTGGATTAATTTCATATATTAAAGTTAATGAGGAGGTCTTCATAGTAACCAGGATAAAATTATAATATATATGTGTATACATTTGCTAAATTTTAGATGGGTTAGTTCCTTTCTTTTTTGCTACTATATTGTGGTAGTTAGTTAATGTAATTTAATGTAGGAAAAATGAATAATGTGTTGTACCTATTACAGTAATTATTCCTCGTGTTGCGCTTCTAGATGAGTCATAACATGTTTTAAATTTTTAGTAGTTTCCCTTTTAATATTTTCTTAAAATACAAATTATCATCAGGTTTAATATAGAAAAGATGATGTAATTTGAATATCTCGGTATTCATTTAATCTAGAAATGGACGTTTCAACAAATATATATATATATAATCTATTCTTCGAAATGTTAGTTGAAACTTTTATTTCTTGATAAAATTATTACCATTATCTACTCGTTATTTATATAATTCTTCTTTTTCTTTATCATCCTCCTTAATGCCTCTCAGCGTAGAAGTATTTAGATAATTTTATGATAGAAAAAAACAAATAATGTGTCGTACCTGTAACGGCCACTATTCCTCAGGTTGTCACTTCCAGATGAGTCACAACAAACTTAAATATTTTTCAAAAATGCAAGTTAGAGCTTTAGTAAGTAAAAGAGAATGTAATTATGAGAAATGTGTATGCGCCAGTAATCATTTCATCTATAAATGAACGTTTCAACAAACACATACCACCTTATACTTCGTAATGTTAGTTGACTATTTTATTTTTTGATGAAATGATTACCGAAATATTCTCATTACCCGTAGTTACTTTATCTTGTATGTACTAAAACTCACAATAACTTGTATTTTTGGAAAATATTAAAAATTCAAAAAATTAACAGTTATAACTCAACTCGAAGCGACATCCTGCGGAACAGATACCCTTATAATTACTTACCATAATATTGTCCAAGGCTAAGAAAATTGTCGAATAACAAACCTCTGACTTAATAAAAATAAATTAATGCTGATTTTTTATTATCATTTGTTAAAAAAGCTTCATAAATAACTCGGGATTTCCCTTAGTCTTCGTCATATGGAGGTAAACAATGAGTGGTCATGTTATTAATCATTGATAACATACTGGTACGGTTATTAGAATTACGTTACTTTACGTCACAGTATAATTGTTCAATGCTATTCTTAAGCATCTGTGTTAGGAATCTTATAAACTATGTTGTAACCACCAACAATTTCAAGATTAACTTAACAATTTATTCTTGCATTAAAATAAACATGCACTCAGCATTTAACCCTTTCTGGGCGCTATGTCATCCGCATGACGGGAATTAGATATTTTTGTTATTATTGGGAAATATAAAGTTCGAGTGAAAGATTTGGGTATAGTTATAACATCCGTTATTCTCCCCTTGAAATAAAAGTGTATAAGTAAACATCAGCCCGTCCAATGTACAGTGATAAGAAAAGGAATTAAGTAAAAAAGGGACCTGCCGTCTCCATTACGACTTGCGCTTGGTGGTATTTATAATTGTCGGTTTCAAGGAAAATAGCTTTCCTTTATCAATTTTAGCACAACATATTTTAAAAAACATAAAAACCGGTAGTTATTAAAACAAACTAAAAAAGAAACCAGCACAATTGTCATTTTTGAACAAAAGAACTTTTTTTTTTACTGTTTGAATTAAAATTTAATTTTTTTGATTGGGTGTGACCAAAGTTTTCACGATATATTTTATTGTAAATAGAAATATTACCCATAAATCATTTAAATCTGTAAGATTAATTCAACTAATTGTAAATAAAATACAAATATTATCTTGTCAACTTTATTTTTAAATATTATCTTACATAACTTTTTTCACTTATAAATGACCAATATTATAATTTTAATAAACGAAATCACCATCAAGCATCATAGGGGAAGTAAAAAAGAAACAAAATTCGTGGTGGAAGGTTAACACCAATTTTTATTGTATCAAGAAATCATTACTCGTGTCATCGTTTTGACCATTATACTATAAAAATACTACTTGGGAGATGGATTTTACTTTGAATACATATATGAATTCATATTGCTATTTTTTAATTAATGTTTATGATGTCATTTGGAGAAATAATTTCACAATAGAGTCTCAGGATAACATAGATATCCTACTTATCAAGTAACAGGTAAAATGTATTTAAAAACCCCTAGATTCTTAATCGATGTGAATTTTTTTAAAGCATTTCGGCTTTTAAAAAAATTACTACAATTGAAAGACCAAATAAAAAAAAAATTCTCAATTTGACAAAATTACGAAATTCTGCAATATCAACAACCTGCAAGTATAGCCTCCCAAGAAAATTAGTCAGATATACATTTATAAACCAGTACTCGATTTAGAATCTGGAATACTCAAAAAAGGTTTCAAGATAAGATCAGGTCGCATATTTGTGTTTCACAGCTGGTGTTCAGATCAAAGTAAAAAATAAAAGAGAATTACACTTAATGAAAAGAACACTCGAAATGAAAAGGTAACCTTGGATAAAATTTAAAGTACTCTTACATTAAAAACAAAAAAATCATTATACAGAAAAAACGTAATATAGATAAGTTATCAGGTAAACATCGTATTGATGTTTTGTGTTTTCGCTCTATTGTAATACAATTTTTTCAGATTGGGTATATTACTTTTATTATATAAAATAATATATATTAATAAGGAAAAAGGAAGTCCCAAGAATTTTCTAGGGGAAACTGTAATAACGTGATTTTGTAGGAATTACAATATACTAGTTGTTTAATCTCACAGATAATTATTTGAGAAAAAAAGTAAAATTACCAAAGTATATTTATAATATTAAAAATTTAATATATATATATGGGAGTGAGTGCGTGCGTACACGGGTGTGCGTGTGTTGATTAAGAATGTCATACCAATGGGTTGATATAAAATTCTTTATAAATCGAGTTAGTACGAAATCGTTGTTACGTGACTAAGGTTATATTAATTACCAGTGTCATTTTCAGTAAACGATTATTCTTAGCTTTGAAGTGTTTTGCGAAATCCATTTTTGAACGCAAATGAATTGATTGAAGAATGAGTAAACAATTTTCTCATCGTTATCAAAGTTGTGATTCCCATTAGGCTGTGATTTTTTTTTCTATTCCGATTGAAACACGAAATACATATATGAAGTTAGCAACTGAAGTCTATCATGTCAAGTTTTTAAGAATCGATATTTTTTTAGGTCTTCATATTTCTTTCAGGAAGGCGTGTGGCACAGTGGTAGAGCGCGGAGTTGCTATGCCTAAGGTCCTGGATTCAAATCAAGCTGGCAGACTTTTATTTAATCTATTAGCGGTGACATGGATCCTATGGAATCTGAAACCTCCTAAGACTCACCCAGCCTCTTTAAAGTAGGTACCCAAAATAAGGGAGAAAATCTTGGGGGGTTTAGCGTGATCTTGAACAAATCATTTCCCTGCACAACTGTTGCCCAAGAAACATTTCACATTGCCCAAGATCTAGGACATATCTAATGTCTTTACATCATTTTCAAGAAAAAAAAAGGCACTCTTCTTGAATTAAAACATTAATATTAAAAATATACTTACATTCGTTATCATTTAAAAATCCACTAATTGAGCTTGCCGTTTGTTTGTTTTTTAATTAAAAAAGAATTGATAAAATACTTAACGTATCGTTGAAAACGATTTTCGTTCCGACTTTTTTCACCTAGCTGGGAACCTTTAGAAATGATATACGAAAGAATCTCAAAAGTCTTAATTGAACGGTTCCTGAATGTGGAACTATTAAGTGAAATAAAAAACTCTGAAAAACAGCGGAGCCACTAAGCGCGTGTTTGCTTTAGAAATCATTAAGGAGCTGTTAGGAAGGGAATAAGAACATTACTCAAGAGAACTGTACTGGGATTAGGGTAGCGGTCCGCCGGCCCAATTAGCGAGCCAATCAGAGGGCCCGCCACTAATTCAATATGGGCGCACATCGCTCCCCGCTCAAATTGAAATTCGTTAAGTAACATGGAGGCATTATATAGCCCATGGCCCACTTTCGCGGAACTGCTCTCTTCGAGGAAATTGTGGCAATTTGAGATGGAAACGGGCCCGGAGGACCAATAGCAGATCATTTATATGGCTCGCCAACCCAGGCTATCCGCCTCGACATACCGTTTGAAAAAAATTTACGGTTCGACTTTCGGTATGAGGAGAGGATAAAAAAGGAGACAGAAAACCGTCAAGAATAATGTTCATGATACGGTGTTGGAGACCTGTTCGTTAGGAGTAATTTAGTCGGACGGATTTCTTTCCTTGAGGATTGCTGTCAGGTGTTTTTCAGGGTCCAGTTTGGTAGGACTTCGGAATGCGACTACCTAGGTTCACTTAGGATTTACGACTCACGAAAAGAGAATCTAGTCACATGACCATAAAGTAACCAACAACTGTATTCCATTCAGTCTCATATATATATACATACATATATATATATATACACACAGACATATATATATATTATATTATATTAAGTGACACATGCCCTGCTTCTTTAAATTTTACTTGAAGAATAATGAAGCTATATTAATATGTAAAAAACAGTTATAATGCTATCTCTCTATAATGTACTGTTTTTTATAATTTTATAACTCAATTCCCAGTAAGGATAAACTAGCACTTTTGTTGAAGTTTAATTAAGTATTCAAAAACCTTTCACTTAAATATTTTAATTTAATAATGCCTGTTATTCCGTTTCGGTCAACGATGCAGGTCATTTTGTGGGCAATTCAAATAGTGGGTGCCTGGTCTACGGTGTCTCGCCAAGCTAACAACTGTCAGCTAAACATCAAGGCAACGGAGACCACCCACTACTTTGTTGCCCTGAAGATGGGCTACATCGTAGGCCGAAACTTTGGCACAATTTTTTTATTTATTATTTATTTATTGATATTTACAACTGTATTACTATAATACAACATGTAAATAGGCTAAGTCATACATAATGACATGAGATAATGACAAGTAGAGAAATTACCCACTGGTATTACTCAAATCACAAGTCAACTTAGAAGGTCACGTGGCCATCTTCATTTCAGACGCCTGGGACGATTATAGGGAATTAAAGAGGAAGCTAGGTTTGAAACTAGATGGTTTGAGTGGAAATATAGTTTGTTATGAAAGGATAGATAGCGGGTTTGGCCCAAATCAGCAACAAATGGGACATTAAGGTCATTGTGGATGACTTTATTCTTAACAAAATAAGGAGCATTGAAGTTTTTACGATGGATTTTGGATTGTAGGGATTGGATACGAGAGGAGATCGATGGCTTAGTTGACCCCCAAAGCTCTACTCCGTAAGTCCATATAGGTCGTATGATGGTCATGTAGATAAGTCTTTTGTAATTAATTGAGAGCTTTGAGCGTTTGTCTAGTAAGTGTTGAAGTAGCCTGAAACGTCGAGCGGTTTCTTATCTTTTCAGTATTTGGCACAATTAAAAAGAAAGTTTTGCTTATTTCGTGTTATCTTTGAAATCACCCCCTGACCAATTCAATCCATCATTAGAATTAATCACTCAACTCTTTTCCACTCAAAAATAATTTATGATACCATACTTAAAAAAAAGATGATATGTAATATGTATTTTATTTTACCTGTTCCACTATAACCAATCAATGGTCTTGGGTTCAGTTCATGCTAAAGTCTGTACTATTTACTCAGCACAATGTTTTGTAGTGAGGTGATTTGTTCGAGATCTTGCTCGATCACCAGCCTTTATCCGTCAATGAAGGTACCCATTTTTTAGCGGCTGGATTAGCCCCATAGAGCTTCTCCAGATCCCACAGGGTCTACCCCTGGCTAGTAGCATATTTAGTAATTTATTTACTACAAATGGATTTGAGCCTAGGACCTTCGACACAATTACTTAATGCTCTTACACTTAGCTACCCCAACTCATATTAATCTAATTAAATAAGTTTATGTAAATCGCAATGTCGCTGTTCATTTAAACAGTGATAGAGGGATCATGTGGGCACTGATCATCTTTCTGTACAGTCGTTGGCTTTGAAACATGACATTCTGTACTATGGAATACTACTATTACTCCTCTAAACTGTCCCAAAACCTTTCATGCTTTGTTGTGGACATTTTTTGTTTTTTAATTAATTGTATCGCCAACTGAAACTAGATGGTATAGCTCCTCAAACTTCAACATATCAACAAAAATAAATAAATATATATATATATATTTTTTTTTCTCTTGAACAGAGTGAAGTAAAATCTAGACTAGTCTGGTAAAAAACGATTCCCTTCGCATGAAAGTCGCTGCTACTATTCCGATACAGTATGTTACTGGTGCTTATTTATTCCTAGGAGTGTTTTATTGGCTAGCTCCCCTTGTCCCCCTTAAATAGGTTATAAACGGCCTATAAAAATAAATCTGGCCAAACCCCAGTCAGATTATATATTTCTAAATCTATAACGGATTCGGAAGAAAACATCCAGGACATTAATTAATCTAAGTTAATAAACTCATTTTAACTTCAGGATTCGAATGGTGCTCCGTTGACAGAACCTAATTCTTATAAACATAGATTAATCTTATAGTGAAACCTCACAGGGGTCAAAATGAATTCTTCTAGAACTAGTCCTAACGGTCACATATTAATATTTCTGTAATAATCTGACCACTGATACGTCTGTTTATGATAGAATTAATAAAATTAATAGACCAGGAAGGGATTTATAAACAAAATTCATAGAAAATACAGTCAACATTTACAGAACGTAAAGATGTTGCGTCCTGTTCTATGTTTAATGGCTTTATGTTATTGCCTTCATAATCTGGGTGATAAGTGACAAATGTCCTGAATCTTAGATGAACTTCAAATGTTAATTAGGAGAATAACTAAATATAGTTGGTATATAAGTCTTATAATAAACCGATTTGTAGCATCCGTGTGTAAAATTACGCGAGTATATAAATGCATGTCTTTTTAAAATTAAAGATATACGTGTTTATGATTGTATAATGGTCAGGGGAGCAGTCAATGATTGAGGTAGATTTATTTTATTGTTACCACATATTGACCTTAGATTTAGGCCATTTTCTTCCCTGAGGATAAAAGAAACATAAATAACAGAATAAAATATTGCCTATTTTGTGTTTTTATATTTTTTTCTTCTTCTTTCATTTTAGCTAAATATTCGGTCGAAACTAAGGCACAATAAAACAAGTCTATTTTAATTTTTTGACTGCACCGCCTGACCATTCTACACTAATTTTAGAATTATCCAGTCAACCATTTCCATTTCAAAGTAAAGGTTTTTCTTTTCTTTTTTGGAAAATATGCAAGGTAATGATCGAACATGGTGCTTGATAATTCTCAATAAAGCAATTAGAACTAAAATAGGCAAGTAATGTTTCAAAAACAAAAAAAATTAAATTGATGGTACAAATTTACTGAAATGACCAGTTTTGGTTCCTTAGTATAAATAAAGTGTACTTAAAACAACGTGAAAAACACTGGTATTTGCATAATTAAATTGAACTATTATATTACATATTATACCATATGTGTGTGTGTATATATATATATAACTTAAAGATTTCACTACTCCAAAGCATAAAAAAAAGAAGGTTAAGGGACAAATAACACACTTGAAGCCTGGTTAAACACTGACTTTATTCCTCTTATAATTCTCTATATATAGTATTTACAATGTTTGTTTATAAGAGTTTGGTATTAGTGGATATACAGCTCTTTCATATCAACTCCCCCCTGCCAGTTTACGAACATCTTCGTAAACTCTAAAAAAACAACAAACAAAAAAAATACTGGTACAACAACATAGTATAAGCTAAACTCAATCGTCACAAATAAACAAATTTTACAACTTACAAAACCAACTTAATACTATCTTACTCTATAGCATCACTGGATATATACAATATAAGGCTTATACCGAAACTTTATTTACAATGACAAGGAAACTCTACCAAAAACAAAACAGACAAAACATAAAAAAAATTATATACTTCTACATATCGCTATATTCCTAAAACTACATAAAAAAAGAGGAAAAAAAAATATATATATCCAATAATAAACTGAAATAAATACAATTTTATAATCGGCCCTCCCCTGCCGGAACCTTAAGTTGTTCAATATGATCGGTTCTCCGTTTCCTGGGCTCGACCAGACTCTGAATAGTGACAAGATTATGCTCCCTAATCGTAATCACTTTGAATGGACCCTCATACCTGAGGACCTCCTTCGCGCGATTCGACACGATCTTTCTATAAACAATAGTGCCTATTCTAATCGTACCTATGACATCTCTTACTCCCTCGTTCTCACGTGCTACTCTCCTACTCTTCTCTGTGGCCATTCGTCCATGTGCTTTACCCCAATGTCTCTCGAGCTCTACTCTGTTTGTATTTAATTGCTCGGCCATGTCCTCGTCCACAACCGTCTCCCCCTCGTTTCTCCTTCGTGCGCGTAACCCGAAAAGAGCTTCGAAAGGGGAAACCCCGGTGCCCATATGTATGGAATGGTTATATGCCGCTATTGCTCGAGGCATCGCCTCATCCGCTTCTAACCCTTTATCCGCGTGAAATACTCGGAGATGTTCCCCCAACGTATTATGGAGACGTTCAATCCCTCCCCTACTTTTCGGATGTCCGGGCGTGTTCCAGTGCCACTCGATTCCCAACCTTTTCATCTCCTGTCGCAAGAGCGCGTTATCGAACTCTCTGCCCCCATCCGAGGAGATCGTGTTTGGCACCCCATAACACTGGTACCACGTCTGTAGAGCGCCATTCACCGCCGCCGCCGACTTTTCTTTTACTGGGTGGGCCATGGCCGCTTTGCTAAACGTATCTAATATTGTTACCCATTTAAACCCTCTCCACGTAAAGGTGTCTATTTGAAGCTCTGTCAGCGGTACCGTGGGTGTCCGCATCTCAGTTTGTAATCCTACGGGAGGGTGACGGTCATATTTGGCCGTATGGCAAATGTGGCAGTCCCTTATTATCTCTTCCACCGTCTTCCGCATCCCTACCCAGTAATACTTTCTCTTTAAAGCCGCCAACGTCTCATTGATACCCCTGTGGTTCGTCTTGCCTTGATGATAGGCCGTGGTTACCTCCTTTTGTTGGTCCTGACCCCGAATGGTCTCCACCATCAATCGGCATCGGATGAACATCCTATCGATCCCTATTTTCTCGAGGCGCCATAAGTTGCGCATCTTATCCCACACCGTCGCATTGCCAACATACAGGTAATGGGTCGCTCCCGCCTTAGAGGCATCCTTCAGCACACGACACATTTGCTCTTCCTGGACTCCAAGTTGTGACCAGATAGTGATGACGGAATGTTTGTCATACTTAGAAAACTCCATTTTCACGAGCCCCGTAGTCCTTGTTTTCCAGATGACCTGCCGGGACTTGTTGTTGACTATGTCATCGATTTCCTCCATCTCAACCGGTCTCTCATTTCCTGACTCGTCCTCCGAGGATTCCTCATTGCCTTGGAGGTCGTCCACACGTCCTCCTTCTCCGTCTGGTGTCCATTCCCGTACAAACCTTTGCAACTCCTCCGACGCTTCCGCACCCTCCGTCTCCATCATATTGACCTGTAATGCACGAGAGAGCCAGTCCGCTACCACATTTTCTTTCCCAGGCTTATACACCACTTCCAGGTTGTACTTGCTGAGGATCTCCTTCCATATTGTAACTCGAGCCGAAGATTCCTTCAGATTACCCACCCAGAGCAACGGACGGTGGTCTGTATGTACCTTAAATTTCCTACCAAATACGTATGGTCGAAAGTGTTGCACCGCCCATATGATTCCTAACAATTCCCGCTCGAGTGCGCTGTAACGAGATTCCGCATCTGTGAGTCTCCTACTCGCGTATGCTACGGGTCGTTCCCCCTTTTCACTTTCCTGGGATAAAACCGCCCCCAGTGCATATTCGCTGGCGTCTGTGGTGATCGCAAATGGTTTCCCGAAGTCTGGGAACGCCAGGATTGGTTCAGTTTGTAACTGTAACATGCACCTTCTGATCTTTGCTTCAATTTCTGGCGTCATCTTAACTGTGCGCCCCTTTCGCAGCAGTTCGTTCAAAGGAACCAAGTTCTCCGCCATCTCCGGTACAAAACGTCGGTAGTAGTTGAGTGTCCCTAATAATCTCCTGATCCCCTTCACATCGCTCGGCATCGCCATCTTCCCTATTGTTTCAACTTTTCTCCCATCTGGTCGTACCCCCTCCCCCGAAATCACATGACCCAGAAAATTAATCTCCTCTTGCCCCAGAGTCGATTTTTCTTGCGATAGCTTCAACCCGAACTGCCGGATTCTCGTGAACACCCGTCGCAAATCCTCCAGATGACCCTCCTCTGTCCTACTAAATACCAAGAGATCATCCATGTAGACCTGGCACATGTTCTCGTCCAGTCCCCGCAAGAATTCGTCCATCAGTCTTTGAAATGTGATGGGCGCATTTTTCAGTCCAAACGGCATACGGGTGAATTCATAATGCACCCTCTCGAATGTAAACGCGGTTTTGGCCTGGTCCCTGGGGTGCATCCGGATCTAATGATACCCTGATTTTAGATCGAGCGTACTAAAGATTGAGGCTCCACCTAGCCGATCCAAAATATCCTCTATCCTGGGAATGGGGTATTTTTCGCCGCGCGTATTTTCGTTCAGCTGCCGAAAATCGACTACTACCCTATAGCGCTCCCTAGATTCCCCAGCAACCGGTTTCTTCTTAACGGCCCATAGTGGGCTAATAAACGGCGACTTGCTATCCACAATGATCCCTTGCCGCCTTAACTCTTCAATCTCCTCGCGGATATGTCCTCTTAACGCTTGTGGGTACCTCCGCTCCTTTACATAGGTGACCTTCTCCGACTTCAGATGGATCTCATGAAGCGTCTCCACCGTCGCGCTCAGTGGGTCTCCCTCGCGAAAAAATATATCACCGAATTCCTCCCTTACGGCCTGTCTCCAACCTGCACCCTTGGCAATTACTCCAACGCACCTAACACCCCCTTTCACATCCTGCACCGTTTTATATTTCTTGTTCCCGATCCGGACTGCCCACTGACCCCCTGTACTACGAGCACTCAACCCTAATTTGCTAAACGCATCGCATCCCAAAATCCCCCCATACTCCCGCGGCATGATTTCCACAACATGCAGCGTCAACGCCTCTCCCTTCTTTCCCCACCTATCTAGGGCTAAATCGATTTCCCCTTCTATCGTACAGGGCCCACTCAAAGTGACCACTTTACATTGACATGGCCTGATGTCTGGCTGATTCTTACCCTTAAACAATACCTTTAACTTGTCCTTACCCACTAGTGTACAAGAACTCCCTGTGTCCACTAAACACCTCCACCCTCTATAAAACTCAATAACAGGCAACCTGTCACCCTTCTTTCCTGCACTATTCACAAAAAAAAAGGTTGCCCCTCCGTTTACACCATCCTCATTCCCTTCTTACCTGCTCGGCACGCCTCCCTGTGCTCCGTTGTTTGCTCCTTCCTCCAGGAGTTCCTCTGCCACTAGGTTCGCTGCCTTCCGTCTCAGACCCTGAGGTCTCCGAGGATCTCGCAGATTCCGATACTATCCTGTTCCTCCGTCCCAGTCTGTGAGCATTGATCTCCATCGGTTCACCTCTGTCGTGCTCTCTGCGCCGTATATATGGGCATTGTCTGGCCATATGTCCCTCACCTTGGCATTCGAAGCACCGCGTACGTGGACACTGAGCTACCAAGTGCCCTGTTTTGCCGCATTCGTGGCACCTCCTTTCCTCTCTTCTCCCACTTTTCCTCTCAACAATTTGCCTTCTTTCTCTTGGTGGCTTCTCTCTTCTCACAAACTCTCCCTCTCTTCTTCTTCCCGGCTCCTGCCTGAATCTGCTTCTGCCTGTTTCGTTCCTCCGGTACGACACCCTATTCCACCCTGGTTCTATCACTTCCTTCTCTTCCTCGTCTCGAGCACTCGCGTCTACCATCTCTTGCGCACACTCCATAAATGTTCTATCTCTGGGTAGACCGTCCTTCTTTCCAGTGTCCCTAGCCAGTTGCACCTTCAGGACCGTGGTCATAAATAGCATCCACGCTTCGACCGCACCGGTGTCCATTACTTCTCTCAACTTCGCATTTATCTTATTCAGCTTAGCGAGAAGTCCTGCCGCATACTGTCCATTAGACTGGTTTGTTCGTTTCATCTCCCGAAACATCTGCAACATGTCCTCTTCTGGGGCCCATCGCCCCCCTCCGTAAGCCTTTTTTAATCTCTCTTTGATTACCTGCCACGAGGTATCCTCATCCGTTTGGATCAGATTTAAAACACTCCTTCTGACCCTCCGTGCTAAAGCTACTCGTAGCCTTTTGGCATCCGCTTCCTCCAAAAAGTCCGCTGCGACCTGAGACTGAATACTGCTCATGATACCGTCGCCGCCCTTGAGAAAGTGATTTAATTCGTCTATGTCTCCGTTGAATTTCTCAAGGTCCGATATCTCCCTTCTCAGATCTTGTGCGTTTGCCTTCCTTAACTTCATTTTTTCCAATTCATTAGTCTCCTGCGCTATTCTGTTTGCCTCCTGCGCCGCTAGGTCTGCCCTCGCCATTGCTAGAGTTGTTGACGGCAATGGCGGAAACTCGGGATTCCCCTGTTCAGTCTGTGGAGGCTCCAACGTTAGCGTTGCTGGCCTAAGGATTTCTCTTTGCTCATTCATATTAGTACAATTATCTTCAAACCAAAAGAACTAAATGAAAATAAAACTAGAGAAAGAAAAAAAAATCTTAGAAAACAAAACTCATTAAACTGCAAAAACGTTCCCGGGTTTCGGCACCACTTAAAGACTTCACTACTCCAAAGCATAAAAAAAAGAAGGTTAAGGGACAAATAACACACTTGAAGGCTGGTTAAACACTGACTTTATTCCTCTTATAATTCTCTGTATATAGTATTTACAATGTTTGTTTATAAGAGTTTGGTATTAGTGGATATACAGCTCTTAGTCTCATCTTAACTTATATATATATATATATATATATATATATATATATAAGCTATGAGTAGGAGCAGGACAGTATTATTGCTAATACCATCCATGTAAATGTAAACACTGTAAAACAGATAAAAACAGGATTATGAGACCAAATAAAGCAGTGTGTTTCCAGAAGTCAAACAGGGAGTTTCTTTCCAACCTTTTTATTCTTTGTTTTTATTATTCTTTGTGTGACATCTCTTAAGTAATATATATATATATATATATATATATATATATATATATATATATATATATATATATATATATATATACATATATATATATATATATATATATATATATACATACATATATATACATACATATATATACATACATATATATTAATTTATTTTATCACTGAGCACTTCATTTACATCATTTCACATACATCATTTAAAAGAATAAACCATTTTTTAAGATCCATATGCACTTCTACCATCTTAAAATTTAACAGCTCATATATTAATATATATAATATAATATATCATATGTATATGATGTTTATGTGTATGTATGTAGTTTTTTAAATATAAAACTAATATATGGTAAATAACGGTAGTTATGCTACATAAAAATCCGTTGCATATACAAATAAATATTCTATATACATAAATAAATAATTTACCATGGTATATTATACCATATATAATAATTTAGTATATTATAATGTGGTAGTGATAAAATTATTTTCATACAAAAATCTTTTTGAAATACAGTAGTATTATAATTCGCTTTAGTTCAAACTGTTTTTGGAGAATCAGTTTTCACATGATGGATAACATGTTCTATTTGCAACAAAAAAAATATATATATATTTTTTATTGAATGAATGAGCTTCTCAGAACTACAATTCAAACTACAAAAAATATTCCTGGCACAGTAATGCGAGGTTTATTTTTTTCAACTAAAGTTGACTTCAATTTATATATAATTTTGTCCTTTTTCGTCCAATTAACTCGAGCTTTTTATGCAATGAAAATGAAAATGCATATTTTCCCACATTTATGTCAACGTTTTATTATTTTTATAGAGGATATTTCGAAAATCAAATGATTCAGTCTAGACCATCCATAATCTCGAAGTACAACATAGCTGCTTCTGAGCTCAGAGATCGTTATGTCAACAATCCTAGAACGAAGGATAATGTTTTACCAGTTTAAATATTAATATTTCTGCCCTATAAGAAGACCGTGATATTTACGTAATAATAAATTGAAGTTTATATGCCAGTAAAATAGTCACCAATAAGGAGTGCTAAAGTTGAATCTAATAAAATCCGACGTTATAAGGTTAAAGCTTGAATAATTTGCCTCTAATCTATTGGAATTGATAGTTCACTCCATCCTAAATAGTGAGAGCCGGATAGAAACTAATCAACCGACTGACTCTTCTATAAATTGCTTTCCCATTTTAGTTTAAGAAACGACTCTCGCAACGAAAGGTTTAAATTGGTCATATTTTTTTTTTTAATAGCAACAGACACATAATCACATTTTATGCGAATTCAATTGCACGAAAGGTCACCCGTGTTAGGATATAAACAATATTTCATAAGAAAAAAAAATGGGAAATATGTTTATTGAATAGACGATGACCTTAAAATTTCGAAATATAAAATAAAAAATAATAAAACTGCTTTGTTTGTAGCAACATATTTTGTTATTTTTGCTGAGTAGGCTGTATGTTAAATCAGGCATAGTAAAGGTCAACATTTTTTAAAGCAAAATTATTTATTTTTAATGGGAAAAATTAAAATAAGATAAATATATTTTAAAAGATTAATTTATGGTTAAGCACTAATTAAAATAAGTCAAATTTTGCTGTCAAGTATTTATAATAACTTTTAGGTTCGATGTCCACACCAACAATCACTGTTTTCATACATCCATTTATGCATTATCGCCCAATCCCGACTCAACTTAAACACAATACTCCTACTTAAATATATGAGGTGCTGCTTGTGAAGAATGGTATAAGTCCATTTTTTCATAATCGCTGCATCTTAAGGTTTATATTTGAATTACATTAAAACTATGGCCAAACTTTTTATCACTGAGCGCTTAGCAAAGAGTGATGGTTTAAATCCTATACACCAGAATAAACGAATTTTTAAGATACAAATGGACTTATGCCATCTTCAAATATAACAGCTCATATATTTATATATATATATATAATATAATATATCATGTGTATATGATGTTATGTGTATGTATGTTTTTTTATAAAGAAAACTAATATATGGTAAATATCGGTAGTTATGCCACATAAATATTCTATATACATAAATAAATAAATATTTATATATAAATATTCAAGAACTCCAACATCAGTATTAACATTCCACTACTGGTAAACATTTCGATTTATTTTTAGAATAAGTCTTCTTCTTTTTTTCCTTTTTCCCTAATGCCACTCATCGTTGTGGTTCATCCAGGCATCACAACCAGGCATCCCAGTTTCTCGCGAGTTCCCTCATCTTCCGAATAAACATCTATGGAGGCATGATCTATTTCATTAAATCAACTTTACATCCCTTTTGGGACATTTGGTGATTTTAGAACCTCCGTATTTTGTCGGTTCGTCGATCCAGCTTTCTTAAGGGATTGGATACCCAACCTTCTGTTGGGTTGCTCTCAAATTATCAGTACCCTGATATAACTTATCTATCTATCTATCTATCTATCTATATATATATATATATATATATATATATATATATATATATATATATATATATAGCGGTATTTTTCTAATATACCCAAGAAAAGATTTTGAGTAGAACCCTATGGGCGCTATACTGTATTGAAGTTCTATTTCGGTTAATCTGCAATCGCTATAGGACTCGATGCAAATGTCAATTTGGCTTAAACAACACAACCTAAATAAAAATAAATAAAATATTCGTAGTAAACAAAGACACAAATACTTATCAGTATTTGCAGGGTTATTATGTGAAAAAATTATATATCGTTTATATGAGAGGATAATATTTTACAAAATGTTTTCTCTAACCGGCCCTGTTGTGAATCTTGCACCTAAACACGTTTTGATGAGGGTTTAAATAAGCTACTAAGATATGCGGAAACGTCTTGGAGATCAATCTAATTGGTGGACGTGGCTGGGAGGGTCATCGCACGTCCGAAGCCCTCGGGATGAATTAGACTGATCCCTGAGCATCAGCCTGGCCACGCCTCTCCCGTTCCCCCGGTCCGATTATAGATATTAGAAACTTTCCAACCATTTGTCTTACCCTCCAAAACTAAAAAGGACCGTCTGATTTCTTCACCTCCGTGACCGAATCTGTTATAGATTCTCACTTCTGAATATCCGCTCCTAAATGGAGTCATTTGTATGGTAGCCCAGGGGCTTATTCTTGTCTTCAACACTTAAAAATATTCATTAAATATTTTTCCTCTACTGGCCTGATTCCATTCCTAACTGGAATCAGCTTGGAGAAGACGCTAAAATTACATCCTGCCATTTATTTTGGCCTTCTTACTGCCACCAATTAATCACCCAATTTATCTAGATAAACAATAAAAATCTAATTAAATGTTGTAAAACTATATTGTACTATAATACATTCTGGATAAGATTAATTCGGCAACCTCGGTGAATACTCAACCACTAATACCTTTCAATAGTTTTCAAGTTTTTCCTTCTAATTGTTGGGCACCACTTTCAGTGGCTAAATGAGCCCACGGAGAGACTCCAGTGGATCCCACAGAGTGGACTAATGGTTAAATGACATCATACTGTATATCAGCTGCTCCGGTGAAAAATAAATAAAGATTGAGGTTTCCTTTAACCAAAAATTCCCTTAAGTTCATTTTTCCATTTTCTTCTATCTTTTATATCTTCCTACGTCAGATTTGGGCCATGCATACTTTCCTCAATTTCTTCTATCCATCTTTTTCTTGGCCTTCTTCACCGTTTCCTCCCTTCAGCACTCTAATTGAAAATTAAATTGTTTAATTTTTCACCCTTCATTCTTCTGAGATGGCCATACCATTCCAATATTTTTTCACTATATTTCGGAATTTGTTGAGTTTGCATTCGCTCTCTAATTCGGCATTAGTCCTTTTTTCTAGTATGGATACCCTTACCTCTATCCTCCAATCGTTTATCTCAGCAGGAAGTAGTTTTTTTCCTAAAGCAACGCTTAGGATATGAGATAGATATGAGCTTCTTGGTATCTTTCGTCACATAGTTGCTCTAAAGAACCGAGTTAAGCATACGATTTGCTTTGCGAGTTGTATTAATCCATTATTTTATCTCTTCGGGCGGTCCATGTAGAGCCCAAGTATTTAAAATTATCCAATCTATGGATAAAAATTCCAATTTTAATTATAGTATAGGCAAAATTCAGATTTCCTGCTGTAGCAACGTCTCATTAACCACGGCACTATAAAGTGACTTTTAATGAATAAACTAAGTTCTCAATGAAGCAATCATAGATTTCAAGAAACTTTCGATTATCTAGGAGCTAGTATTTTATTAAACATTTCATTACTATATTGAATATATTTTCATGTTGGTTATAAGCATATTTTTAAAATGAGATAAGCTTAATGAGGTTCCCTGATGGAATATAAGTCATGCTTTTTTATACTACGTATCACTTCATTAAATTATTATCACTACACCTATGTAAATCGAAAATCGAATAATACAAATATCCTAATAACTACGGATCTCGGTAGGTGCATGAAAGATACAGAGCTAAAGGAGCCTAATAGATTAGCGACTACTTGGGAAAGACAGAGGCATGGAGGTAGGTAATGAGGGGACAAGATAGCTGAGCAATTTGCCAGCCTCGGGCGGCGATGGACCATTACCTAACAGCACTCAACGCTAGGATAAACAAGAGCAAGAATAGTAGCTAAAGCTGCGACAAGTGTGAGTTAGTGCCGAGGCCATGCACCAATCAGCTGCTCGGGTCGTGGATCCCCGGTCACGATTACGATTTATTGGGGGGCGGCGTCTCCAGCCAATACCGTCCCACACTATCACTTTTCTCCGCAACGCTACAGCTACGCTCCAATGGCTCATCATTACTGGCATCTTCTCGAAGGAGGTGTAACTTATAACGCGTTCTCTCACTACTTCAGTCCAGAATAGTAGAAAGAATCTTACTCCCTTAGGACTTTAATAATATAATAAAATTGATATTTACTCTCTAAACTGTTTAATGTGGGTTCCGAGGGATCTGGATCCCTGAATGCTTAAAGAGGTTAATCAAAATAATTCATCTGCCTGCAGAACCATTGTTCAAGAAAGAGTACATTCTACACCACGCACTGAACTCGTCTCTTCTTGGATCGTTGTGGTACATTTTCTTTTTTTATCAAGAATAAATTAATGTATGTTTTTAGTTTAAATATATCTAAATTTCATCCGAAGGATTAACTGTAGTCACTTCAACCTATGAAGGTACTTAACCCAACAAGTACATGGAAGATACGGTACTGTTTCAAAGCCACCGGTTGTGCAGGGAGTTATTTGACAAGATCGCACTTATCCGTCAAGTTTTTCCCCAATTTTAGGTACGCATTATTAGAACGCTATAACATTATCTTATTATGCTATATATGTTTTCTTCTTTACCATGTAATTCTTCTATACATTTCGTACAAATAAGAATCCATTTATTCGAATATTCTTATTATTTTTTATTTCGTGTTAAAACAGGATCTAAATATGTTATTTTATGACATTTCATTTTTCTTGCTATAATCCGAGGCGAGTTTTAGCTGCATCTATGAACAACTGTAATGAAATCTATCCCATATATCTCAGTCTGTTTGTTCATAATTGTTCTTCCCCCTAATCAGCAGTATACCGCTTCGATCGCTGGAGGAGTCTACCTATGCAAATGGTTATACGAATAAGCTAAAGTGATAACTTTAGCTTATTCATATGACAATTCTTCCTTTTTCTATCTCTGTGTTAAGGTACTTTATATTGTTACGGTCAGAGAGAGAAAGACGGGCTGGAGGGATTAAGAACGGATTAGAAAGATCTCGAAGGGCCGAGAAGGCCCCCACTCCCGAGGGTCTAGAACGTTCCACCTTGCCTATGTAAATAGCATCCGCTGCGAGCGAGTCAGTCAGTGTCAGTGTGATGAACTAGTCAGTGATAAGTCAGTCAGTGTTAAGTGATAAGTAAGTGTAATAAACTGTTTCTGTTTATTACTGTATGTCAGTTTGTCATATTTGGAGAGTGTAACGGTTGGTGGACTTTAATTAGTGAACTGTAAGTGTTCATTAGTAGTTATAAACTACAGTGTAATTTTATGGTATTTGTACGAAATTATGTAAATAGTTAAGTTGTTTAGTATTAGCAATATTTTATATTATCTGCATCTTATTTCAGTTGCATTAGATAACAGTTAGGCCTTTGTCATAATCTTTGGAATATTGTTATTGTAAATTTATATTAGTTTAATAATTTAATTGTTTAGTAATTTCATTGTATTCTTTTTGTCGGTTTGTTAATAAATATTAGTATCTTGAATTTACGAGTAGTTTAATTCATTTTACACCCGGTAGCCCGTAACAATCCTAGTAGTTATAGTCCATGACTATTCTAAGGTGTATTTGGAATTAGTAAGGAATCATCGGCAAATGATTGGCTGACTTCGACGAGGACATAATAAAGTGATCATATTAGAAAAAACTATAAACCAAAGAGAAAATCTACAGAAATATTAAATAGTAAAAGTAAAAGATCGCAAGAAGCATCAATGAAGACCAAGCTATTAGAGGTAAAGAATTACCAGAAAGAATAAGAAGTACTGGTCAGGTAGAAAAGTACACAACGTTTGCAATAAATTACTAAATGTGTATAAATAAATTATTAAATAATTTAAGCAATAAATTATTAAATGTGTTCCTAAGTGAACTATTTCGGATGAGAGGCCTGATGTGGCCATAATTATAAACTCTGTCTTCACTAATTATAATTGTTGTTTTTAAATGGATTGTCGTAAAGGTATGGTATAATCAGAGGAAATGGAACGTATGGTGTAACCATGAAAAAATTAATTATGATTTATAGGAAGCTGATTATTTATACGAATCACTAATCGAATGCAACCCGAACATTCGAAGATAAAACGTCAGATTTCGAAAATATTCTGCTGATGCAACAATGACAGAAACTTGGAACAATGACTATTTTCAGTATCCTTAATCATTTTCTAGAAAAGTCTCTACCAAGTGTCTATAGGTGATAGTTACTGACATGATGTAATGGCCGTCAAAAGGTAGAGAGTTGAAACCGTTCGTTCTTAATTATTCAGAAATTAGGAGTCCTCGGAGCGAATCAAATCGATGGTTCCTCATTTAAAATGTAAACATAAGAACTATAACAAATTAACAGCTAATAGTCAGCAATTATTCAAAATCAACGGGCGCGAGAGGAGACACCTCGTTATTCCGACAAGGATGTTATTATTGAGAAACTTTGGACTGTTACGATATAAACATAATTGTGCTAGATTAATAGTGCCCGCTTTGCAATGTTTTTTTTTTTTATAGTGCAATGAAAAATATCTTTTCATCTTCCATATTTTCAGATGGATCATAATTGGACTTAAAGTTTTATGGAAATGACATATGCTAAATTCAAACAAGCTTCAAAAAAATTCTAATGGTTAATACAAGTATTTCAATAACATCATTGCAATCGGAATTCTTTGTTTTCCATTAACCCATTTTTTTAAACTTACATGAAACCCGATTAACTCGGTTAAAAAATTATGTTATTTGAATCACGACATAGTTCTTTTGAAGGAGCGATATGTAAAAAAGCACCGCTTGGGGTATTTAACATTTATTTTAAGTTATTTAACATTTATTTGTTACTTATTTGACACTAACAATAAAGTTGTTGTAACATTTAACCATAACACTTAACATTAATTAACTGACAAAAAAAATGTCTTTTTATTTCCCTTGACAAATGACTATTACCAATTCGCTCTTATATCATGGAGAATATTTGGTTTGTGGCCATGAAAATTACTTGTTAGCCTGGTGTCCTGGAACCATTATCCATGGACTACCATTGGTGTTAAGTTGTTTTACATAACTAAGCTCTAACAGGAATGTACAATTCCATATTTACGGACATTTTAATATGTCAAAAATTGATAGATAAGTAAAGTAAAATCAGGAAAAAATATTCTATCAACAATATATCTACTACAAGTAGTATAAAAGTAGTAATGAATTTGCTAATGTATGCAAAAGATTCATAACGTTCTCAACTAACACTTATTAAGATATAAGATTATCTTGCTTTCATTTATTCTATTCGTAGTTGCCGGGTCATTGAGCAATTTACTTATTTCTTGGTTATTCCCAATCTTGTATCGAAGGGGTCTTCGTTTACATTGAGTTCATTCGTAAACACACATCCAATTCAAACATTCAATTATATAAACAGAACGTAAATACAACTTATAATTTTACAACAATTATTAATAATAAAAATTGTTAAAATTTCGTCCACTCATAATATTTTAGTGATAATAATTTGATAACATTGAAAAGATCTGCAACATTTAACAAGGACAAACATTTTTTGTAAATAAAGATTTAAAATCAATAAGATTTTAATCAATTAAACGTATTAAATTTGAAATAATGTGTGGTACCGTTTGCCATTTACTTTACGCTTTAGTGCCAATCATAATACTGATAAGATAAGAACTGTATATAACCTTTTATACAAAAGATACATTAGCAACTTTATCGACTTAGATTTTATGAAAGCGAAAATTGACAAATGGTTTTCTTAATTTTAAGACCGATTGATATAACATCACATAAAATAATCACTACGACAATGCATACAACTGAAAAATAAAGATAATCTTTTTTAAAATTTAGTGAAAAATTGAAGAGGATTTTTGAAGACACGCAAGAGACTGTGCAACATTCCGAGACATACAATCACACGTTCCAAAAAAGTATAAATCCAAAAAGATCTCAATTTCTTTGTAAAAATAAAATATGTAAAAGGTCATAGTGTTATTGATGGCAATGAGGTAGCTGATAAGTTGGAAAAAACGCAGCGCAAAGTGATTAGCCTCCAACTTTTCACAAAACACCTATATCGTTCATAAAATTAGATATTTAAATCAATTTTGAGATGGAACAATCAGTGTTGAGATGAAAAATCAATTTTGAGATCGAACGAATGGTGGGCTAATTCGAATATATATCCGGCAATTGTTTGTCGCTTTTGATAGCGGCCATTTTAGTTAATTCAGTTTTAAGTAATTTTAATAAGTCAGTATCGGCGTTTTCCCACACCATTTCTCCTCCTTTCTGGCAATTTTTTTATTCATTATAATTATCAAGATCTTTAATATAAATAGGATATGGTGATTGTAAGAGAGAGGCTAATAATATTGTTATATTTATTTATAATTTATTGTTATATTTCAGTCTTAGAGTAGCTCTTGTCGTGTTCAGTGCTCCCAGTGTTCTCTCTACAATCAATTTTGTTCTCAATAGCATAATAAACTACTATGTGAAAAAGTGTCTCTAAATAAGTGCCTAAACAGCATTGAAGTGTTGTAGAACTATCTACTTGGATAAACCATTAAATCTAACGAACTATTAAGAAATTTAACCAGTTCACTAAGACAGTTGAAGCAGTAAGAGCTGTTGTTTACTGGCACTAATCCTATATTGGATATAAGTCTCAGTGTAAGGCTACACCTACATTGGATCCGGTGTGATACGATGAGACGTCGCTAGCAAACCAAATGACTAAAATATATCGAGAGTTATAACATTTGGTTCTTCAAATTTATAAAATTAAGATTATTTATTAATTCTTTTTAATGCATTTATATTTTACTATAATGTATAGTAAAATATGTATAATGTATACACCCCAGCATCGTGTGTGATAGAATCACGTCGCACCGAATCGGATCCAATGTAGGTGTAGCCTAAGTCAACATCCAGGTTATTATTTACATCTATCACATTCATTTTTCTTTAAAACTTTTTTTTTTTTCGTGTATACTATTCTTAAGATGGTAAACTGCAAAATATGCAAAAAATCAGCTGGCCGGGATGAGAAGGCGAGACTGGCCTGCGTTATTTGCCTCCAATTTTTTCACTTAAAATGTGCGAATGTCGATTCCGGTGACGCTGAAATCATTAAAAAATGGAAATGTCCTGAATGTTCTCTAGGTTCAGATGTTTTGCCAGTTTCAGATCCTAATATTTTAATAATCATGATACAGACACTCCGAAGAATTTAAAGAGATTTAGATTAAGCTGCAACCTATAGACGAACTTAAAGAAATTAAAGATACTCTACATAAGCTGTCTAAAATTTCTTTCGAAAATAACGACTAATTACAAAAAATAGAAACCCTCCTAGAGGAGCAAAACAAGCAACTTGAAAGGCTGACATTAGAGAATAAGTCACTAAAGGAAAAAGTGTCCGTGCTAGTGGGTCGCTTAAACCATGCTGAACCGGCTCACCTAAAATACACTATTGAAATAAGAGGCATCCCAGAGAAGCATGGTGAAACTAAAGTTGGCACGATTCTAAGGGTCGGGGCAGGCCTGGGCGTGAAGTTGTGTCCGGAAGATCTTGAGCATGGAGTACGGCTCTGGGCAATGCAAGAAGGTACCCCTAGTCCCATCGCCAGATTTGTGCGGCAAACTCTTAGTGACGAATTAGTTCGACAGAATAAAATAAAAAGGGACTTCTCTACACGACACCTAGGCTGGGGAGACAACGAAGCGCACCGCGTCTACGTTAGCGAAGCCATGACGCCCACCAACAAGCATCTCCACTAGCTAGCCAGGCAGAAACAGGTTTCCTCAAAAATCAAGTATGTTTGGTTCGGTGGAGGTAGAGTAAGGTGCAGACAATTAGACGGTTACCCGGCAGTGACAATTAGCAAGCCTAGTGACCTAGACGTGTTCAGCTGAATGCCATGCAATAGTTGCCTGAATATTTCGCATTTATTTTCTCATATTTTATTTATATTTATTTTATATTTTTATTATCCTTTGGGTTCAGAAGTTGCACTAATTTATTTGAAACTTATCTTTCATTTAAGTAGTTTCCTTTATTTTAACAGTAACTATTTATATTTTCTCATTTTATTTATTTCACCTTTCCCCAAGAGTTTAAGTTCTATTTCATTCGAAACCATCATCATCATTCATTTTATTTTAATTCTGAAAACTACTTGGAATGTCTCTATTCTCTACCCCTCAATCCGTATCGCATTTTCCTGCCATATGTTTCTCCACTCCCTCAGTAATTACAAATATACTGAACTGTTGTCACATTAACGATCAATCCCTTATTGCACATTTTGATGAATTTCAGAAATATTTTCTTGATAATTTTTACCATGTCATAGCTGTATCCGAAACTTGGCTTAAACCTTCCATTCCTTCCATCCAAGTATCCCTTCCTAATTATTCTCTCATACGTCATGAGAGATCTGACCGCAGGGGAGGTGGCGTAGGATTATATATCCACGAAAGTCATAAAACTAAAACCCTTCTTCAATCTCCTAACCCTACCTGTCCTCACCTAGAATACATATTTGTTGAAATATCAACTTTATCCTCTCCTCTTCTATATGCCGTAGTGTACCGACCTCATCATGTTCCATTCGACAACCACTTCCAGTCCTATCAGTAGACTATGCATGTTTCAAAATCCTTCGCAATGAAACCCAATCTGCAATACGTCGTGCAAAGTCCCATCACATCCATTCCATCCTCTCTAATGCAAACGATTCCAAATCCAAATGGAAAATACTCCGTCAACTAACACCAACAGTATCCGGTAACCTCAGTTCACTTCCAGTCACTCCTGACGATCTCAATAACCACTTCGTATCCAATACCTCTCCTAAATGAGGGTTTAGACTATATATAAGTATATAAGTAGTTCCTTTTACTAAATAGTTCATTTCCAAAAGAACTAGACATGTACTAAATTAAATTATAGATCATAACTATCATGTGTATAGGTACTTAAAGTCATTATAAGAATTCAATTATGTTTATTATAATATTATTAAAATGACTGGTCTTAATTTAATTAACATTACGATTGGCGCGCGTATCTGTCAGATATGCAGTGAAAATGTTCATTTAACATTCTTTGATCCTTGTCGGTTTTAACATTTTCCTCTTCTCGCGATCCAATCCTACCACAGTCTTGACTGAAAATTCCTACAATAAATAGTTAAAGTGTCGTATATCTTAGGAATACGTAAATTCAAATAGTTTTTTATATCTCATTTTTAATTATTCAATGTAAAATTTGTAGTTCATTGGTAATTTAAATAAGCAAATAAATTGAATTTTTACTTGATCCAAACTATTACAGACCATTCTATTACAGACTACACATATAGTAGCTCGTACACAACACGATTAAACCCGAAAAGAGGAACGACGTAACGACGAACTAGTTCACTTACTTCAGTAGTTCGTCTTTCGATCGTAGATCAGACGCCGACGGTCCCCTGTCCGAGAGTGGTAGCTGGTGAGTAGTGTGAACTAAAAAGAACTATAGTTCACCAAAACAGAGAGCGCTCTTTATAGTTCATTTTCCGGACCTAGTTCAATGAACTAGTTCGTTCACGTACTTAGCATCTCTAATATACATTAAAGAACCAACTTCTATTTATTTTTTAGGTTATATCTTTTCCTATACTTCCACATACATTTCTCTTGAGACGTTCATTTCTTCGCGAAATAATCCCGACATTTATACATTTCCCATTATTACGCTCGTTTTCATAAAGAAAAAAGAGTATTGTTAATGAAAAAAGAGTATTGTTAATGATGATTAACAATTTATTTTTGTTATTATACTTATAATAAGTTTTTTTTTAACCAGAGTTATATATATTTTTTTTATTGATCGATTAAAAAAACCTAATTAAAATAATGTTAATAAGCGTTCAATGTTAATAAATAGTAAATGCATAGTTACCAACATATTATCATTGAAATGGGTATAATGAGACTGGTATCTCGGATTCCGTGATAGTTGAAGCAGATTGCAACAGCTATATGTAAATCAATATGTTTATTTCTAATGTATTTTTTTTTAAATGTTTAATAATTTAGATAATTATGAAGTGATTTTTAAATTCCTAAGAGAATTAGATATTTTCAGCCGCTTTGTGTGAAACACTGAGTGTATAAAATAGTAATAAGTTGTATAGATATTTATTTTAAAATAATTTTCTAATAAATTAATATTATTATTCTAAATAAAAATGAAAATTAATAAATAATATTCTGATAATATTCCAACAAAAGAAAACAATATTCTTGAAGATGGATATTGTTGTTGGTTGTTTGTTGGCGTTCAAAGGCGTAAAACCCTTAAGCCAACATCAGAATATTAAATAATGAGTAGTTAATGGATAATAAGAACTTTTTAAGACATGGTTTCATATAATTTACCAAACATTTATTAGTGTTTAAATATGTATATACTGTACATCTCTGCTATCAGTGGATCAGTGTGGCTACATAAAATCATTCAAGCAGGTATAATGATACAGGTATCTCGGATTCGTTGCTACTTGAAGCAAATTGCAACAGCAATATGTAAATCAGTATACTTGTCGATAGGAATGATATGAATAAGATTCTCCGTAGAGGCTGGAACATCGCGTGATTAGGCTTCGGTAGCCGGTAGTCCGAGTTGTGTCCATGCGTATCCAGCTCCCGGATCGTCTTGTAATGTGTTTCGCGAATTAACCAGTGTCACCTTCCCAGTTCAGGGGCATTTGTCAACCCGAACTAGGAAAAAAAGTAGTCAGCGGTCAGCACTATATCACTGGACATTTCAACCCAGACTACGACAGAGGGGTAAATAAACATTATGAAGAACGGCGCCTCGTTACATTTAATATGAATAGAACTAATAATTTATCTACTAGAGCCGGGTTAATTAACGATCAATTTAATCGCCGAGAAGCGTGAGAAATTGAAAAGCCTGAATGTCGTTGGATGCAAACAAATCAGTTATAAGAAGTACACGACCGCTGTCAATTTAGTCATACATAATCGCAGGAAATCTGAGGTCAGTCACGTAAAGGAGTCACGGAAGAGTGGAACAGACGATTCAAATAAATATTGCTCGTATATAATTAAACTGCATGTAATAACGTTTGCTATCATCAGCATTATGCATTATAATATTAATATTTAATATTATGCATTTAATATAGCGTTCCCTTTGAAAACCTGTACTAAGTTATATAATATGTTACACATTATTTTAATTATATTTCTTTAATCAACCAATAAAAAAAATATGTATAACTCTATTTAAAAAAAAAAAAAATATTTGGCCTTCCGGGCATTTTTTTATACATGCCTCAGATTTTTTTATTTCTGGTTAATTATGCAATCAAAATATAGTTGCTATCCCCCGTTGTGTAATAAAACAGAAAAATAGGATCGGATTAAAAGTTTCTACAGCACTAGGGTAACGCAATTTTACATCTTTATTCTACTGGAGGACTGTCTATAAATTTTCGTCAATAAAATATTCTTTTTGATAAAAGTTGTAATTATATTATAACACAATAATATTATTTATGTAAATTAGAAAAGTGTCTTCGGTGTCTCCCGGGTTTAGAGTGTCTGATAGATCTATCCGGCCCTTCCAATATACTTGTGACAGTGTTACTAATTGCTATAAGCAAGAAATAATTTTCGATATGCGATTGAGTAATAATTTATAGCATTTTCTTATTTATTAATAGATGGGAGAGGTACTTTATGAACTAAATCATAGTAATAGAAGTGGTGAAGAAGGTAATATAGACGAAGACAACCAGTCTGATCAAACTGATGAAGAAGGAATGCCCCCAGAAGTAGAGGACATTGCAGACATCGTGGATAAACTCAGAAATAATATAGCCCCGGCGACCGATAACATCATCACGGAGGTTATAAAAGCGGCATACCCTGAAATGAAGTACAGATTGGTAGCACACATATAGCAACAGGAAAGACAACATGGAAAAGGGAGGAAATCTTGAGTTGTTCCGATATTTAAGGGAAAAAAAGAGATCACACAGAGTGTATAAACTACAGAGGGATCAGTCTTCTTAACGTTGCTTACAAGATCTTTGTCATATCATTATATTGGGACCTTACATGTAAGGTACATCATTAGTACCTTACATGGAAAGCACCGTTTTCAATTATCAAGCAGGCTTCCGATTAAATTGATCAACAATAGACCAAATCTTCACTCTCAGGCAACTGGGAGAAAATATGTATGAATTCGGCCTCAATCTTTAGGTGCTTTTTTTTTTACTTTACGAAAGTGTACGATTCAGTAATCAGGAAAGAGTTATACCGTCCAATGGAAGAGATATTAAGCCGTGCTACGAAAATGAGTATCTACAAATTTCCGATGCACAGAAGATAGATCCAGGTGACTATGTCGGAATATGGGAGTTGTATAGGAAATACCAGGATCTCAGCCTTTCTAGTTTTGTTAAAGTCCAATGAATAAAATGGCTCGGAGACGTTATTAGGAAGGAGGTGTCCCTTGAAGGTGCACAAAAATACTCCAGTCGGGACCAGACCTATGGGGAAGACCTAGATCTCGGTGGAGGGACAATGTACTAACAGACGATAGTCAAGGAGGAATAAGCATAGCGCAAGCTGAGGATAGACAATCATGGGGCAAAATGGTTGACCTGGCCAAGGACCGCTTTAGGGGTCTGTCCTGCCACTAGAAGAATATATATATATTTTTTTTTTCTTGGTACCTTGGGTTTAAACTTTGATATTCTGTTGTTCTACTAAGGAGTTTTTAAGGGTTCTCTTCTTCTGTCATTTTTCAAGTACTTCCTAATAGTCAAAAACAATACAATAAATCAAGCAGAAATATTCACTCAGATACAATGGGAATGCATCATTCATTTTATAAAATTTACTACATTATCTTTTCCTTTCCTCGCTAAATATCACCAGTCTTCTATTTTAGGTGCTTCCTGAAGCCCATATATTTTTAAAAATTGGCCTTACTAATATCTGTTAGAGTATTCTTCAGCTCATCCATGAATAATTTTATTATTATTATCATTTGAAGTTTTGATGTATATAACAATAAAAAAAAAGGAATTTCTAGTCCTTAATCTTAGCCCTTAAAAGCCATTGAAATACTTATTTCATTTTGACGTAAGCCGTGAGGTAAAAACCTTGGGTCATCAACGCCTATAAGAATATTAATCAATGAATAATTAATGGATATTTACTCATTGTGCTTTAACACGTTCTTTAAGACATTCTTTTATATGAATTGTCAAACATTTATTAGTGTTTAGATATCTAAAAACTAATCATTTCTGCTATCAGTGTGTCAGTGTTCATGACTGTCATTAGTGTATGTGATTAAATTGTATGCAAACCAAAGGATGGGAAATTATATATAATCAATATTAATAAGTAAACACAAATCGGCCATGAACTGGTTATTTTGTTATTTTTAAACAATTAATTACTAAAAACTATGTTTTGATTGCTAATTGCTAAATAACCGGTGAATCACAATGAATTGCACGTCCATCTAGCAAATGATCCTTCAACAGAAAAGTTTTCAAAAAAAGTAACCCGTGGTTATGCTAATCTCAATCACTATTTTTATAATTAAAAAATCTCATATTCTGTATTTAATCTGTGCTATAATTGAACTTAATTCGCTAAGACATAGGAATTAACCAATGCAATAATAGGTGTAATCACCCTACTAAATTGAGTTTCTTTGAAATAGCCGTAGATTAGCTGTCATCTGTATTTATAAATTCAGATGTTTCAGTTTATTAGATGGATTCTCAAGTTAGCTAGTTATTATCTAAATACACGTATTATAAGACTACCTATAAATAAGACATTAAAGGAAGGCAATTTCTTTAACAAGTCTAAGATGGAATTGTCTGTAATTATCTCATCAAGAAAACAAATTCTAATGAAAGTCAAATAAGGGATAATAAACTCCAAGATTTAAGCACGGCTTTACATAAGGAAAGTACCTGCCGACAAAATAAACGTTCCGAACTATTTTGAATTTACTTTAATTTTATTGATTTTTTTTTTTTTTTTTAAATAGTACAGCAACTGATAAGCCTTAAGTTTATTTTCGTACAAATATTAACAGTGCAAATGTTTCACTCTTCTCCAATATTTGTATAAATAAATCCGAAAATTTAATAATATTTTACGGAAATTCGTGCCATGACCTTTTTTTTTTTTTAAATTTATTTATTGATATTTACAACTGTATTAAAAAATACATCAAGTAAATAGGCTATGTGATACATAATGACATGAGTTAATGGCAAGTAGAGAAACTACCCACTGGTAGTACTCAAATCACTAGTTCAACTAAGAGGTCACGTGGCCATCTTCTTTTCAGACGCCTCGGAGGATTATCGGGAATCGAAGAGGAAGCTTGGTTTGAAACTAGAGGGTTTGAGTGGGAATGAAGTTTGTTATGAAAGGATAGATACCGGGTTCGGGACAAATCAGCAACAAATAGGTCATTAAGGTCGTTATGGATGACTTTATTCTTAACAAAATAAGGAGCGTTGAGGATTTTACGAAGGATTTTGGATTGTAGGGATTGGATACGAGAGGAATTCGATATCTTAGTGGAGCACCAAAGCTCAACTCCGTAAGTACAAATAGGTCGTATGATGGTCATGTAGATGGGTCTTTTGTAGTTGATTGGGAGGTTAGAGCGTTTGTCTAGTAAGTGTTGAAGTAGCCTGAAACGTCGAACGGTTTCATGTCTTTTCAGTCTAGTATGAGGATTCCAGGTTAATCGTTTGTCGAGGTGCAACCCTAAGTATCGGATCTGTTCTACAGGCACCAGTGGGATATTATTAAAGGATACTGAAGGGCAGGAAGTCATTGGTTTACGACGTAAGGTAAAAGTGATTTAATGCGATTTTTGAGAATTTATTTTAATTCTCCAGTTTTGACTCCCTTCTTCAAGATCAGTGATATGGGATTGGAGGCTTTGGGATGCAATAACTGGATTAGTGTGTTTACTTATAATACACATATATCATCAGCATACATGGTAAGGATAGTATTAGGATGAGTTGGGATGTCAGCTGCATAAACTGTATAAAGGATTGGGCCAAGGATACTACCTTGAGGAACACCAGCAGATTGGGAGAAGAGAGATGAAATAACATTATTATGGTTTACCTGGAAAGTTCTATTTGTGAGATAGGATTGACTTGAGAAAGTAGGTATGAGGTAGGAATTTACGGAGTTTGTTGAGCAAGCCCGGATGCCAGACTCGGTCAAAAGCCTGTTCCACGTCAAGAAAGACGCCCGAGCAATATGATCCACGTTCTAATGCAGAGGAGACTACATCCACCACACGATGACATTGCTGAATAGTGGAGTGGGATGCTCGAAATCCAAACTGGTGATCTGGTATTATGTGATTTGCATCAAGGATGGGGTACAATCGTTTGAGGATGAGTTTTTCTAGGATTTTACCCATGCAAGGCAAGAGGAAGGGTATTCCGGGTTTCGTTTAGGTTTGAGTATCATTTTTACATTGGATAATTTCCAGAGGTCAGGAAAATATGTGGAGCGGAGTACAGCATTATATATATAGGTAAGGAATAGAATGGCTTTTCTAGGAAGGTGTTTTAAGATATGAATTGTGCTGAGGTCGTGCCCAGGAGCTTTGCGGGAAGCTAGTCTGTGAATAATGTTGGATATTTCTGTAGGATGGAATGCTTTGGGGGGAAGGGACATTTGGAGGGGAACATCTAACGCTTCTTTTATACATTCAATGTGAGTTGGGTTAATGATTTCAGGATGTGGATGAAAGATTTTGGAAAGGTATTTACAAATAACTGTGATTTTTCTCCGTCAGATCTTGTCCAGTTATTTGATTCAGTAAGGAGTGGATGATTAAATTCCTTGAACTTTAGGAGTTTTTTGGTGGTCATCCATAATGATTTGTCGGTGGTTGTAAGATTTTCAGTCCAGGTAATTAAATTTTGAATTTTTAACTTCTTGATTTCTGCTTTTATTTGTTAGTTAATTTTGTATAGATAGTTCTACCTGCTGGATATCGAGTTCTATGCCACTTCGATCTTGCTCTGCGTTTTTCTCTTAATAAGATTCGAACATGCTGTGGTAAATCAGTCTGTTGATAGTTATTAATTGTATGATTTGTGATGTTAAACTGCTTCTGATTGATGTTGTAAGTTTTTCTATGGCTGTATCAATGTCTTGTTTTGTCTGAAGTGAAATTTATAAGTCCAGTTTTTCCTCCAAGTCATAACAAAAATTGTCCCAGTTGACATGTCCTGTAATAAATGTGGGAGGGGAAGGCTTGGAAGCAAAACTTGAGTGCAAGAAAAGGAGGACTGGACTATGATCTGATGAAAGGTCGTCCAAGGATTCAATATTGGCTTGTGCGGGGGAAATCTGGGATGAAACAAATATGTCAAGGATGTCGGGACGTTTCGTGCCATGACCTAAGATCCAATTTACTAATTATTGCATGACCACTTGCTACATCTTTTGAACTCCGATTGTTCATTCGATTCATAATTTATACATGGTTATAATTATTAATTTAAACACTCTTATTTCATGCCCTATTTCCATTTCCATTCTACATTTCTAATAAACTGGCTGTTGGCGATTTTTTTTTTAAATGAGTACAGATTAACATTCCGAAATGTCTGCGTGAAAAACCGCATGGTATTCCCAAAAGATTTTTAGATAACTAATTTCTCTCATTTGTGACAAAGCATCAATATTCGTCAAATATGTTCTGCTTTGTTATTCTATAGAATTGGGCTTATCACTAGTTTGGAGTAAAAATGGTTCGTTTAAACTCGGAAACAGGCCGATTTTACGGCAATGACATAAGAAACCTATTACGGCAAGGATATAAGAATCCTATATGGAACATAGGAAAACGGGCAGGAAATGATGTTGAGTTGGTGAAAGAGATGAAAAGATACAGAGTGGATCTGATAGGAATCAGCGAGTTTAAGAGGAAAGTGGAAATAAGGCACTGACTGATGTCTTTATGCTTATATACTCAAGAAACAACGTGACAGGGAGAGCCAAAGATGGTGCAGGAATTGGTTTTGCAAAGAACTCTACAATAAGGTAGAGTATTGGGATGCAATGAGTGAAAGAATAATCTCTGCATACCTAGAAGTAGAAGTGGCAAAGGTAACAATAAGAATTATCGGTTGTAGATCTGCTGAAAGTTTTTTTGTATAATTCATTTCTTTCATTGTATATGTGATTCTTTATGGATACATTTAAATTTGTCTATTAAGTTTTTTAAGTTTGAGACTGGTCTGTTTACTTTGGCTGTCAGGCTGGTGATTTTGATGGTATATCCATCTGGTATATCCAGATACCACCTTAGGTGATAACTCTGAATCTGTCCTAACTGAAACTGAAAATGCTTCAGATGACAATAAAAATGATCCTACATATGAAGCCAATACCTGTTCATCAGAAATGATTCTGCACGTATGAAGTTTCCCAAGCAGAAAGCCCTTAATGACCTGATTCGGGATTTAAATATGTCTAAACAGCAACCTGAAGTTTTAACTTCCAGACTCAAAGGGTGGAATCTACTCCAAAAAGAAGTAAGAATATGTACTTATCGTGGCCGCCATTGTGATTTCAAGGACTTCTTCTCTGAAGAAAATGGTATTGTGTTTTGTAGTGATATTTGTTCATTTATGGAAACTCTTGGGCTTCAACACCGGCCAGATGAGAGGCGACTATTCATAGATTCGTCTAAATTTAGTTTGAAGGCTGTGCTAATACATATTGGGAATGAACTTCCATTATTGTCTGTAGCGCATGCAGCTGATATGTAAGAGACATATCAAAATATGAAACTAATTTTAGAGATATTACAATTTGGAAAATATCAATAGAATATCTGTGGTGATTTAAAGGTCATTGCTTTATTGCTTGGTTTGAAACTTGGGTTCACCAAATTTTGCTGCTTGTTGTGCCTCTGGGACGGCAGAGAAAGGAAGTCTAACTATGTTAAAAAATCATGGCCTATACGTGAATCTCTTATCCCTGGCCAGAAAAATGGGTCATATGTCCCGTTAGTGAATCCTGAAAAAAATATTGATACCTCCATTGCATATTAAGTTAGGAGTAATGAATATTTTTCGTCAAAGCTATGGATAAACAGTCTGATGGATTCTGATCTCATGCATTCTTATAAAGCTATCGGATGCAACATGTCTTTAAAAATTCACTTCTTGTACTCTCACTTAGACTTCTTCCCCGAAAATCTTGGAGTGGTGACCGTTCTCTTCAGCAAATTTCTACTATGGAAAAGAGGTAACTAGGCAAGTGGAGTTCCAATATGCTGGCTGACTAATGTTGGACCTAGAAGAGAGACGTTTCAGATGTAAAATTTGCCCGAAATCATTATCTACCACTTTCTAGGTAAGTTAGAATGAGTAGTTATAATTTTGAGTTAGATCGATTTTTTTCGAATATTATAAAAATTCAAATGAATATCACACAAAACTCCTGCCCGATGGAGAAAAAATAAAGTTATATTTGAATTTAGCACGAAAAATACTTCTAGAAAATGTTATTTTAGTTCTTGTGAAAGAAAAAATGTCGATTTTTGTCAACTAGTGTAATCTGTGAGTAATAAAAATATTTAAAAAACCCTAGATATCGTTCTTGACAGGGTTCTTCATATATGTTGTGTATTTTTTTAATGGTTATTTTTCCCTATAATCATTTGGCAAAATGCCAGGAATCAGATCAATATAAAAGACAAAAAATTTAACTTTTATATATATTTTATTTTTTTTTTTATTTTTTATTTATTTTTTTTTTTTTCAAATGAATAAATTTTATATATATTGTTGAGCCAGATATAATTTATGCTATATTTCACCATATCATGAACCATTTAATCAACGTTTCCTTGAAAATAACTTAAATTCCTAATCTAGGATAAAAACAAAATCATGAAAATTCTTATCTGCTACAAGAAATGATATAACTTGAAATTATGAATCAATCCTATAGTCGAAAATATACCATCGTATTATGAAGTAGTATTAGCCTTCTTAAAATGAATAATGACTGTCACAGTGAATAATACATCAATAGAGGTAATAAACTATGTTTTAATCCAACCGGATAGGTTTAGAAAGATCTCTAAAACAGGATTAATTGTAGCAGATCAATATACATATGTGATTATATTTCAGGGATTATCGGCAGTGCACGGCTAAAGCAGGTCCAGATTGGTTTATGGGATCCCACACATCTTAATATTACGAACACAAGTAAAATTTATTTGATTTTTGTGTATTTATATAATTCATCATGTATTTGCCATATAAATTTCTTAAAAGTTATTCCAAAAAAAAAAAAAAAAAAACTACCGCCGTAACCGAACGAAGAGTTCAGTGCATGGAAGAGATTGTTTATTCTGTATTGTATATAAACCGTCAGAGATCACACTCGACGCCCAGGTTTTTACCCAATTAAAGGTGCCCATTCAAAGAAACTGGGTAAACACCGGGAGGGATCTGCTGTGGTCGATCATCGATAGTTAAGAGAATAAATTATGTTCTGCCTGTAGCTAAGCAATGTACACACTAAGCCACTCCTCTCCCTTAGCAAAATTTGATAAAACGTAAAATTAATCAGTATTACGTTTTGCTAGCTTATGGCCATATTCATATAATAATATGAACATTATTAATACAAGAAGTTGGCTAAACGTGGATTCATCTCCTTTTTCTACATGCCAGATTCTGTAATGGTATGAATAACCTTTCTAGTAAATGACTTTGAAAGTGGTATATAAATAAATTTCATCTTACAACACGATCTCATTTAAAATATTAGAGCAAACATATATTAAGAAAATATTTTCTTATGTCTCCTAAGAAACAAACTATTAAGTGCTCTAGCATTGGCATCTTTTCAATTCCACCGAACGGTACAAGCCCTACATTTGCCATCCATCCTTTAGCAGTTGCTAGCCTGCATTAATTGTTCATGAATTTACTATTTTTTAGAATTGTGATCACTGGTTGTTGGTATTTCGTGTTGTTTGTAGAATGTACGTATGGTATACTAGCTTTTGCCCGCGACTTCGTCCGTGTTGATTATAGATAAAAACATAAGTTGAGTTTAAACGGAGAGTGAATTAACTATATACTTTCAAAGAAGAAAAGGGAGCCTTTTCGTTACATGTGGCTGCCTATAACTGCCCTATCTTTCGGGTACAGATCTTATGGGGCATTTATACGACCTGCTCAATGCCCTTGAACTTATTTATTTACATATTTCTAGGGTTCATAATAGAGCGACATATCGGCATGACATGACGTGACATCCTATTTTCAACCCAAGATATAGTTTATTGTAACAGGTAATTGCATCTCAACATAAAACGTATTGTCACTTTAAAAAGTCTTCAAACCTTGGACGATTTTTTACTGACTTTTAGTACTACATGTGATTTTCGCGCTGAGATCTCAACGATTTGAAAAAAATATATAAACGATTTCGGCCCACCCATCAACTACAACTGATTTGCACCGCTCATTCTTAGATACGTGATGTACATAACGCCCGAAGTAAAGTGTCCGTAGCATGTAGGCGGACCTAAGTACCTCAGCCGGGGACGGCCTATGATAATGTCTGTCACACTGGACTAATATAGCAAGGCAGTGACTTGATTTGTGGCAACCAATCACCGAAGGCCCTGGCTCGTGTAGCCGTGGGATGTTAAGGCAAATAATAATGGTAACGGGAAAATAATAGCCGCGCATTGAATATTTAAATTAACCTATGTTAAGGGGACAGTGTTATTTAAATGAGAAAATTAACACGATTTAGCCTGTAAATAAGGTTTCTTCTCCAGCATAGCGCATAAAGTGAACATTTTGGAGACATAATTTTAGTTCATCCGCTCTACTTAATGCAACCTTAAGAAACTTAAATTTGATTCTATGAACGAACATATAAATAGTCTTTGCTCTGTTCAAACGTTTTAAATCCGAAGATTATAACATTTTTTATATATATTGTACTTCGATTAATAATTGTAGTAGTGTAAATTGATTTGCGAAACGGTCCAAGTTGATGACAATATATATTAAACAAAAAAATCATTAAATATCTGATGCGATGGCATCAGTTATCACAACTAGACTTAAAACTATGTGATAAAAAAAACATTTCAGAAACTAATGAAAAAATCTCGATACCGCTATCGCTACGCTGCCAGCTGGATCCATTGTATATCAAACACAGTGGATACACACAAACAATAAAGAAAACCTAAATCATTCTCGAAAGCACATGATCACACAAAAAATTTCATCACAACGGTCCATCCGTTTAGGAGTACAGGGACGTTTACACAAACAGAAGAATTTTATATATGAAAAGGAAGAAAATATAATTATTATTTCATTTATTTACTTATTAGATTACGTTGATTGTTTTTCAATACACGTCTAATGGTCAATGAAATTAAATGAAAAATTAGGTGAAATACTCATTTCAATATTGCATTCGGAGTAGAGCTTTGGGGCTCCACTAAGCCATCGAATTCCTCTCCCAATCCCTACAATCCAAAATCCTTCGTAAAATCCTCAACGCTCCTTATTTTGTTAAAAATACCGTCATCCATAACGACCTTAATGTCCCATTTGTTGCTGATTTGGCCCGAACCCGGTATCTTTCCTTTCATAACAAACTTCATTCCCACTCAAACCCTCTAGTTTCAAACCTAGCTTCCTCTTCGATTCCCGATAATCCTCCGAGGCGTCTGAAAAGAAGATGGCCACGTGACCTTCTTAGTTGAACTAGTGATTTGAGTACTACCAGTGGGTAGTTTCTCAACTTGCCATTACTCATTTTATTTTGTATCACATAGCCTATTTACTGGATGTATTTTTTTTAATACAGTTGTAAATATCAATAAATAAATTTAAAAAAAATATATATTGCATTAAAAATTTCACAACGTATGTTCTTTAATAACAGTGAACATTATTTACACTTTAATTAGTAATTTTCAATTAACAAATTAATTAACTTAATCATTTCAATTTAATAACATTAGTAACCCGCGGGTGCAAGTAACAATTGGGTGAAAAAGTAATTTTAAACAATTTCGATATCGCGATAGCAATGTTACCTGCCGGATGGACTGTAAATCAAATGATTAAAGTTATAATAAAAAAATAAATGTAACTATCTAAAAAGCAGTATTTATTGGATCGAATCTTAAACGTAAAACATCGAAACCTCTTGAATATACATAAAAATGCCCATCGAAGAAGATTAAACCGTTCTGGAGGAATTCAGTGACGTATACACGAACATAAGAATTTTATATATAAACTCATATCGACTTTATCTATAACTATACACTCAATAAACACGCGGCCGAGGCCTTGTTTGTTCGTGGTTTACTCAATAAGTACTGCACGGATTTTCATGGGTTCTTCACCAATTGATAAATTTATCCACCAGGAATGATTGGAAATATAATTTATTGAGTTTTTGTGTAAATGGGTTGGAATGTTGCCGGAAATGTTGGAAACAGTATAGAAATCTGTGAGGTTTCACCCAAGACGCGGTCTGATATCTCTTAGCTATCTATCTATACATATTATAAAACCAAGTCCTTGGCCGTGCCTTTATGTCAGTTCGCGGTAATCTTTTTTGTTTATAATAGCTACATAATCAAATACATTAGGCAGACAAAAAATGTAGGCATAATATGTCATCCTATCTGCGGAATTGTCGGGGCGGGTCGCTAGTAGTATAATATATTTTAATTATAAATTATAAGCAAGAGGGGGAGTTATCGTGCCAATATTGAGTAAAACGTTTTTCTAAATGTAAATAAAATACCGTTTTTACTCAATGTAAAAGGGCGTCCAAATTTAGAAAAACTGATTTGTATCTGATCCGCTGGAAACCGACTTAATTGACTATTATACATTGATCGGCAAGGCACTTATATTCCACTGAGCTTTTTGGAATCGAAATCAGAATGTAAAACTTTAGGAAAATAAGGAAAGTAATCATGCCATCAAGTTACTTATTAGTTGGTGTCAACAGCACAAGTTGAAATCTCGAGCATTGAAAACGCAACAAGTGTTCGGACAGCATTGGAAATTTTATACTTCGAAAACGTTATAATTATCCCTATCTATTGAGAGAGAGAGGGCAGGAGAGGTTAATGTAAATATGGCCGTAAATTATCTTTCAATTAACAAAAGTAGGCCGTAGTCAGTTATTATCGGCCGGGTGACAGACGCTTGAGATGAAGGCGGCGCTCTGGAGTTACGAAAGAGATGCCTTTACTCACCAGGAGCTGATTACAGATTGTTTAGGAATCTTTGACACAGGTGGGGGCAATGAACCCGAATCATTTTTATTTGTTGAATTTTCACTATAATCTGAAAATGTTAAAAAATATTTGAATTAGGCTTTTTTACTGTAGGAACTTATTTATTACTTACCTACTGTTATTTGGTTGTCCTTTTTTAACTGGAAAATATGGCTTACTTTTTGTTTTTAGTTGAACGAATTACAATGTTTTAACATTTTCAAGTATAATTAGGCCTAAGGAAAAAATGTGAATAAACTCCATGAAAGCATACAGATTTTCCAATGTCATAAATTTTTTATTTCGTTCGCTTCGAACCTTTAGGACAGGGATGGCCAATCCAAATGATCATGCAGGCCAATTTCGGATTGACGCTTAGCTAACGGACCGTTTATAATAATTATAATGATAATAAAGCTTAGCGAACCCGAAGGCTCAGTGCCGATACCACCAATCTCTGCTTACAAACATCTGTCCACTTACCACTACCCAATCCCAAATCCACTAGATCACTCTTAACGGAATCCTCCCACCTGCGCCTCGGACTACTCCTGGGACGCTTCTCAGTCGGCACACCGCTTATTAACTTTTTAGGAATTCGTTCGTTTCTAAGCCTGGCAACTCTACACCCCCATCTTAATCTTCGTGACGCTATCACTTGAATATTTACAAGAAGAATGCTCCACAATTCAGTGTTATGTAATCTTCTATATTCCTCAGTAGTCTCATCTTGTTTTGGACAGAATATTTTAAGTCCCACCTTATTTTCGAATACCTGAAAACGTTTTTCTTCCTTCAGCGTTTCACATCCGTAAAGAGAGTGAGATATTTCGGACAAAAGATGCGAGCTCTCAATAATTAACTGATAAATAATAAAAGGTCGCGACTGAATAATAACAAGCATTTCCCGCCTTTATTTCCTCTTGAATTTCGTTTTTTCTAATTATCATGACCCTATGTAATTAAACTTCCCCACATGTTCGAACTTATTTCCTCACCAAAATTTCTCCTTTTTCTGCTACTCATCATATACTTAGTCGTATCCAAATTTACCTTCAGCCCCATTTCCTTACTTGCATTCATCAACTTATCTGTACTAAGTTTTATAGTTTCCGCATCTTCACCCAACAGTATCAAATCGTCCGCAAACCCAAGCAACTATATTTTACTATTCATATTCAAATTCAAACCTTTTTCGTTGTTTATAATCTTTTTAATTACGCACTTAAGTGTTAAATTGAATATTACAGGTGAAAGTGAAACACCTTGTTGTAAACCTGAGCGAACCTTGAACTTCTCCAATTGAAAATTAAATTAGGCAATCTTTCTTCCTTCATTCTTCTGAGATGACCATACTTTCCAATATTTTTTCCGCTTTATTTTTAAATATATAGAATACTTCAGCATATAGAGAAAATATAGAGAAAATTTCAGCATTGAAAAAAAAATAATAATAAAATAATGTTGCTTAATGTTAACAAAACAGTGATATTTGATCCCAGAAAGTTACTTCAGCCCAAGGTACTCTAAGCATCAGTTAAGTGTCTTAATCCACCAATTAAGAAAACTTGTACAAGACATAGTTGCAAGGAACAAATTCCAATTTTTTTTTTGTTTCCAGTATAAGAAAAATAACAATATAGACCCACTATAGATACTTTTTGTAGTGAACATTTTAACGTAACTTATTATTAGTCATAAAGCTCCCTAAGTGGAAGGCGCTAAGTAAAGTAAGTTCACGTTAAGGGCTTCTTGTTCTTCTTATTTGCCCACCAAAATTTCATTCTTAGCGAGGATTTAGCTTTCCATCTTCGCTCCATTTTTCCCCAGTTTTCGGCTCTTTTGTCTCAGGCTTAACCTCTCATTTTTCAACTTCAACCTCTTATTGAAATTGATTCTTTTGTACATTTCTTCATTAGTAATTAAATTAGGCACAATTCCAAGTCTTCTTAATATTTTGTATCCATTCCCCTCCATTAACGTATTTTACAATTCTTTTTGTAAGTCTGTGATCGGGAAGTCTCATTATAAACATAAGTTATTATTATTGCTTTTCTATTATTCAAACATTGAAACTTATTTTATATTTTTTATTGATTGATTATTTTATAAATGTGATACCCAACGCACATAACCATCACTATAATGATTCAATTTCATAATTTTGCCCAAATAAATCTGAATATGCTAAATAAAAAAATCTAAATTCCACTAAAGGGAAGATATCAGAACTGTTAAGTTCAGCATTTAAAAAATAATAATAACGTTAAATAGAAAATATTAGCTTTCTCATAGGCAGTTCTTCCATAAGGTGCCTTCGACAGTTATTCCCATGGGATACATAAATGTCATGCTGCTTTCGGATAAAAAAGAGATAGAAACTAAGGGAAGAGTTGAAACATTATCAGGTTATTTGTAAGGGGTTATGGAGGCGAAACAAGCCAGTAAATAGGAAGCGACAAGACAAGAGGAAGGATGCGGAGAACGAGAAAGCGCAGATCAGGGAACACTAACTTGTCCCCTAATAAGCCAATAAACTGAGCTGAATAATCAGGCCCGATGGTAGTATACTTCACCTATCAGATCCTCAGCTATTGTATTGAAATAGAGTTCAATCACTCAGCCATTATTGTCTTCCAGCCAATCCCTGTTACCGTCTTTTGGGATTCAAATCCCATCTCGGCCGTCATCTGCGCCGGATACTTTATTACGTTCCTTCGCCGAAGAATGTCGGAGAGGCCTTTCAGTCCCAATCCCGAGTCTTTGTGTATTCTTGTAATAATGATAATACCGTATCTCACACTTTTTTAAATTCCTTCCACTTTTAGCGAAATACTCAGCTCCGCCCTATATCTAACACACTCACCCGCGAGGGGACAGGGCAGCCTTGTTGGAAGTTATGAGTCCTTTTAGAGCGAGGTGTGAACGGCCCTCTTGAAAGAATGTAGAAACGCTTACATCGTTTAAGCTCCTTTTAAAACAACCAAGTTGCGACGCGTAGTCGTTTGTAAATGGCCCCAGATATAAGCCTGTTAACAACCGAAACTGCTTCGATAACAGTGGAACTTTAGATTCTTTCTGAATAATAATATCGTTTCTTCTCATGTGCCCCCACCGTGCAGTAAGGTTTAGAACAGCCAAGATAAACCTTCGATTCCCGATTTCTCCTTTTCTTTCCTCTATTCTAGCTTTTCTGTACAGTGCTATTTTATTTGGATGCCTTACCAATACTCAGAGAGAGTACATTTAATACAGAGAGAGTTTGATAGAGGTTTTACAAAAATAATAGTACATAAAATAACAGAATAGTAAACATACAGAAAAAGAAAGTAGATAATTATAATACTGAACATTGTAATGAAGGTAAAATCAAAAATATGGCCATGAGTCGACACTATATCAAAATATGGAAGATTCTTGTAATAAAACTTATAAAATTCAAGAGTATTATTTTTTGGGTAAACAATCATATATGTATCAATGGGTCAAAGCTATTCTAATACTTAGAGCTTTATATTGGAAGTTGCAGAGATAAATAACATCATTGTTGTGTTTAGGGTTCAGTACTGTATAAATATTGTGATCGTATGAACTAATATATTTATTTCTGGGTTCTGTATAAAATGGACAGTCGAAAAGGATGTGGTTTAAATCGTCACGTGAGGAATAAAAACCACTTAAGAAATATTCATAAAATTAACAGACATAAATCTTGACGAGGAAGAATAGCATATTGTGATCGAGAATAGCATATGAAGAACTCGTTATGAAAAAAACAAAAATACATTTGTAAATAGATTGATGAAGCACCTGGAATATATTGGACATATCTTTTTTTTATTTTTATTACTATTATTAAGTATTATTATAGATCTTTAGTAGATATGATTCAAAGAAGCAGTAAGATATTTAACTCATTATTCACATAAACACACCGGGAACTTAACTTTTTTTTTTTTAAATTAACGCCCGGGATCTGCTATTGCTTTGGATCAGTGTAGTAGCTTGATATGAATAAACATCAAAGGTTGGATTCCGAACATATTTCAAGCTTTGAAGTCAAATCTTAAATGAATAAAAATACCATGTTATGATTTCACAATAATTGTCTCATTTCATTTTCTGAAATGTTTCCACATTTCAGAAACCTTGGTTAGGCTATATCTGGTGAATTGTACTTTCTAGATTACCATTTATTTACCGAAATTAACCTCGCCTTTCGAGATATGCACCTTTTAAAACTAATTGGTGAATTTGGACTTGTACTCATTAATGGTGTCATTTTATATTGACTTATTTGCAATTTCCTATGTCAACAAAAAAAAAAAAAGAGTTCATAAATATTTAAAAGAAATAATGGCTTATTTTCAAAACTTTGTTTCTGTGGTGGCAGTGAATGTAATATGGTTCTTCTGATTAAAGTTCATCCGTCTGAAAGTATCTAAAACGTTGATGTGTCCCATCTCTTGATGTGTCCGATGTGAAGTGAGTTACCACACTTCTACATGGTTTATTTAAGACTTGGGAGTAAAATTTTAATCCGACTAACGAATTTCTAATCTTAACTAAACTTATAATAGCAGAGAGACATTGACTCGAAGGTTAATCAGAATATTCAACAAAACGTTTTCATAAGTACTGCACTGCGGTTATAACTCATGAAGAGATCACCTTGTTTAATTCTTGAAGAAAGCAAAAAGGGATTATTACAATGTGCTAGAATCATTAGTAAGATTTTTTTTATTTACTAACTTATTCCCAACGTTGCAACTTATACCAGAGTTTTGACTGAGCCTGGCACCGCGGATTGCTTTACAAACTCTGCAGATTCATAGCCTCTACATACTTTCTCATTCTCCAATCCCATCTCTCCAACAGGTCATTCAAAGTAAACCATAGTAATTTATTTACATCCCTCTTTTCCCTCAATCCACTGGCGTTCCTCAAGGCAGTTTCCTAGGCCCGATCCTCTAAATAGTTTTTACAGCTGACATCCCTACCTGCTCCAATACTATTCTTACCAAGTATGCTGATGACACATGTGTTTCAACGCTGATCCAGCTCCCCGTAGTATCCCGTACTCTTCAATCCCATATCACTGACCTTAAAAAATTGTATCAAAACTGGAGGATTAAAATAAATGTACATAGCTTTCTAAACATTTAAAATAACTACCGAAAATTAAAGCCGATGAGCTTTGAAAATTATTTAAATTGATTTAAGAAGTGATAAATAAAGAACTTAACAAGGTACAAACTGGCATATTGTGGAAGAAATTCTCAAGAGTCTATTAATGGTTAAATTAATTTACAAGTAAATGTACATGACAGCTCGTGTAAAATATTTTACACGTGGCAATTTTTAATATAAAAATATTTCATCATAAGAAAAAAAATGAGTTTGTTCCAGTAATTTTCACCGCAAATTGCCAGTTTGCAGTGTTCCATTTAAAATGCTACCGACATTTAGTGTCGTGCATATCGATGAGGGTGATCAATGTCGCATTAAGGAAGAAATATTCAACGAGAGAATAAATTTCTTTACTTTATTACACCCTAGTTCACTTATAAGTTATTCGTCATATGTAATCACAGAAATTCCCTGCCAGCTCATCCTCATGCAAATCGATTGAAGGGATCCATTTTGTTAATCGGTAGCAACAAGAGTTATTTACGATATTAATCCATAAAAAGAACGGCGTGTCCTTCCTACTTCTATAAACATGATTATATCGAGTACCTCTATTCCAAGCCGTTTAAGAACATATTCAATTGCCATTTAGTTGTTTCTGTCCGTAACGACTAACCATAATATTTTTCTGAAGCTACATTGGGACACATAAAAAAAAAATGACGAAAACGCAGAGGGACAAAGATGAATCACCTTCCTTCAGCTTTTGAGTTAGGCGTTTAAAGTAAATTAATATCTAAAAGAGATAGCTATTAATTACCGCTAATTGCTGGCTCTTAAATTTTATCGTATTAGATACACCATTTCTGCCACATTCCTTCTCCGGCTTGAATTACGATCACTTATACAAGAGTAATTATGGACAATTTATGAGGGCATCAATTCACTCCAACTTATATGGTATTTTAGTACGCTCCCTTGGAAACATAATAGTTAGTAGCATTGCTGATTATAAGCAACTCTAACATTAGAGAAATCTTTTGTTTTTCACTCTCTTTGGTTTCTGACTCCTTTTAAATTTATAAGCCATATAACTACTTCAATGTCATAATATCCATATTTATAGAAAAAAAAATAAGCCGTCGAGGGACGCCTGGTAGATGTGAAACATAGAAGTTGGATGTTATTGGGAAATAATTAATTATTTAAGTGTAAGAAGAGGATGTAATGGAAGGCAATACAGACATTTTTTAGAATTATGTGATAACAACACGATGATGTTTCTGATGTTATCAAAGTAACAATAGGCCGATGGTAACTAAAATAAGCAACGAAAGTGTTACTTTTAACGTTATGGAGTTGTCTTGTAAATACTGCATCTATTGTTGTGCCATATCTTGTTGTTGATTCCCTTGGATAATCATTGATATTGTTACGGGCTACCGGGTGTAAAATGGACTAAACTATTACTTAATTCGAGAATCTAATATTTATTAACAAATTAAAAAGAATGAAATGAGACTATTTAAAACAATTAAATTATTAAACTAATATCAATTTACAATAACAATATTCTACTAAATGTTATCTAATTTCTAAAATAATATACAAACAATATAAGATATTGATAATACTAAATGACTAAACCATTTATATAAATTTGTACAAATACAATAATATTACACTATAGTTCCATAATTACATGTTACATAATTACATATGTTAATTACAAATTAACACTTACATACAGTTCGCTAACTAAAGTCCACCGACCGTAAGACTCTCCAAATATGGCAAACTGACACACAGTTTATTACACTTATTACAGGGCCACTAATACTCACTGTAACTACCGCGCACTGCCACTAGTTAACAACTGCTTATTACTTTCTGGTCTTATTACTGACCGGTTATTACTCCACTGTTTATTACTGACTCGGCTTATTACTTTCTGCCTTATTACTCACTGGGGCCGGCCGAACAGCTCGCCTTTTTATATAGGCAAGGTAGGTCGGGGTGGGACAATTCTCGGAAAGACGTGGACCACCTAGACCGATCCAGAAGGTTCTACGCCATTCTATAATCCCTTCCGCTTAATCCCATTGTTTGCCTAATCCTCTCAGCCGGTCCTCCTTCCCGCTCTGACCGTAACACTGCCACCTCCTTAAAAGTGCTCTGCCCCAGAGCATAGTCCGGAGAAATCGGGCAGCTATGAGCTACTACGGATGGAGACGCTTTTCCTTTTCAGGGGTTGAACGTGCACACCAATATGGCGACTCCAGAGTTGGCGAATGTCTGTTCAAGCATGTTCTCGACAACCTTCCACTCCAGGCCGTCATAGCCACAGCCCACTTAGGGATCGCGAGCTTGGTGACACGCAGTCTCAGAAGCTTACTCCGAAGGTCGTCGAGGCTTCGCCGCAGAGCGTCATATGTGGGCTTCTGATCATTGGCACACTTGGTTACCAAGTAAAACAGGTGTCGTCCTTCGTATGTGTGGTGGAGTGCTTTCCCCACGCTTGGTCCTTGGCGTTCTAGTTCCGTAGTACCACCAAAGTTCTTCCTGAAGACCGTTGCAATCCCTCGAGAAGTCTTCAGATCTTCGGCGACACAATGGGCCAGACAATAGTCCACTGGTAACGAGAAGATATCTCTGTAGACTGTCTGAGTTACTTTACGGGAACCTGGTACCTTAGGGTGTGCAACTGAAACCTTAGTGGTCTCCACGTTGTCGAGGTTCCTGACTTGCTGGTCTTCTGTCGGGCCATGGTCTCCTTTGTAAGGGGCCAGTCTATTAAAATGGACTACCCTAGGTTTTCCTTTTGGCTGCTTTCTGATCCTATAGACGACGTCGTTTATCCTATTGATGATCTCAAACGGGCCATCCCAGGAGTTCTGAAGTTTAGGTGAGTAGCCTCGCCTTCTTCGAGGATCGTGTAGCCAGACCAAATCTCCAGGTTGGAATCCACCTTTCTCTGCCCTGATGTCGTAACGCTCCTTCGTTCTGTCACTGGCTCCCTGGATGTTTGCACGAACCTTCTCGTGGATGTTATCCATCCGCTTCCGTAGATTCGTGACGTACTCCTCCCCGGCAACTTCCTCATTAGGCTTGAACCCGAATTTTAGATCACAAGGCAAACGAAGTTCTCGGCCGAACACCACATTTGCGGGGGTCTGCCCCGTTGCTTCATGGACTGAACTGCGGTAGGCTAACAGGAACAAGTGAAGATACTGGTCCCAGTCTCGCTGATGGTCGGAAACCACTTTAGACAAATATCGACCCATTGTCCTGTTCATGCGCTCCACCATGCCATCCGATTGAGGGTGAAGAGGTGTCGTCCTGGTCTTCCGTATCCCCAGTGCTTCGCACATTCCGGAGAAGACTGCAGACTCAAAGTTTATTCCCTGGTCAGCGTGAAGTTCCATGGGTACTCCAAACCGGCTGACAAGCTGCTTCACAAGTACGTCTGCAACCGTGACTGCCTCTTGATTCGGAAGGGCTTACGCTTCCACCCACTTAGAAAAATAGTCCATGGCCACGAGAATATATCGGTTACCTTCGTCCGTCACAGGGAAAGGGCCAGCGATGTAGATCGCTATCCTCTCGAACGGTGCTCCCACGTTGTACTTCTTCATAGGGGCCCTCTTTCTTCTTGTTGGTCCGTTAGAAGCAGCACAAGTCGCACAACGCCTGCACCAGTCCAACACATCGTCCTTAAGGTTTGCCCAGTAAAAGCGTTCACGAACTTTTTCCAATGTACGGTGAACTCCAAGATGGCCGCCAGTTACACCGTCATGTAGTTCCCTAAGCACTTCGGGCATTTTCTTACTTGGAACGATGAGCTGTAGCCTACGCTGATCTCCTTCCGCGTTCTCCAATGCCCGTTTCAGCAGCCCGTTGTCCACTAAAATGGAGTCCCATTGGGCCCAGTACGTTTTCACCTTCTTCGACATTGGAGCAACATCCTGCCAGGTCGGTCTTCCTCGCCCCGATTTTTTTCATTCCTTTATTTGCTTCAAGTCCGGGTCCTCGTCCTGTTCCTTTGACACCTCTGCGTCCTGCCAACTGTCGATGACAACTGTAGTCCTCAACAAAGTTGCCTGCTTCTCTTCTTGTCGAGAACAATGCTTGCAGCCTTCATCACAAGGTCTTCTTGACAGCGCATCCGCATTTCTGTGACTTGTTCCAGAACGATGAGCAGATTCAAAGTCATACTCTTGAAGGCGCTCGATTCACCTCGCCACTTGTCCCTCTGGTGACTTGAATCTCAGCAGCCACATTAGAGCCGTGTGGTCCGTTCTCAGGAGGAACCTTCGTCCGTATAGGTATTTATGAAAATGCTCTATGGACTTTACTACTGCCAGAAGCTCCTTCCTCGTGATACAGTAGTTGCGTTCCGGAGCTGAGAGTGTTTTGCTGAAATATCCAATCACCCTCTCTTCTCCGTCTTGGACCTGAGAGAGCACGCTTCCAATAGCGATGTTGCTGGCATCTGTGTCAAGTATGAACTGGCCCTCGGGGCGTGGATAGCTCAGAATAGGAGCACTAATCAATTTGCTCTTCAGCTCCTCGAAGGATGCCTGACACTCGTGATCCCAATGGAAAGTCCTTTTCTCCTCGGTAAGCCTGGTAAGAGGTTTTGCGATGTTAGCGAATCCTTTCACGTACCTCCGGTAATAGGTGCAGAGCCCGAGGAAACTTCTCACCTGGTGCTTATCTCGAGGTACTGGCCAGTCGGTGATCGCTGCTATCTTCTCTGGGTCAACAGCAACTCCGTTGTCTGACACAATATGCCCCCGGTAGTTGACTTGCCTTCGGAAGAGATTACACTTCTTCGGGTTCAACTTTAGGTTCGCTGCACGCAGTCGTTCGAAGACCTTCTCCAGATTCTTCAGATGGTGAGCGAAGGACTTTCCCAGCACAATGATGTCGTCTAGGTACACCAGGCATACTTCCCAAGAGAGACCTCTTAACACGTTTTCCATCAACCTCTCGAATGTGGCAGGAGCATTGCAAAGCCCGAACGGCATTACTGTAAACTGCCAGAGCCCAGTGCCAATTGAAAACGCCGTCTTCTCTTTATCTTCAGGTGCCAATCCAACCTGCCAATATCCACTGCGGAGATCCAAGGTAGAGAAGAGTTTACACCCCTCTAGGGTGTCCAGCGTATCGTCAATCCTGGGAAGCGGATAGCTGTCCTTCTTGGTGACATTGTTCAGAAGACGGTAGTCTACGCAGAACCTCGTTGTGCCGTCTTTCTTCTTCACCAATACAACAGGAGACATCCAGGGGCTACTCGAAGGCTCAATGACACCGTCAGCCGCCATCTCCTTAATAATCTCCTCGGCGTCCTCCCGTTTGGCTAACGGCAGCCTCCGCGGGACCTGTCGGATGGGCTTCGCATCCCCAGTGTCAATCTTGTGCTGGACGATATCCGTTCTGCCCCGTGGTCCTGGTCCGATCTCGAAGACGTCATGCCATCGGATAATCATATTCTTCACTTCCTCGCTCTGTTCGGGCGAAAGGTCGCGACATGATTCGTCCAAAAATCCTTTTAGTTCCTCTGGCAGTCCTCGGAGCTCGGTGGGACGACGTTGCAGCTGACGAACCACTGAGGTAGCGGTGGTACACTCCCCGACCGGTGTTCCTTTCTTCAGCGTTACCGGGAAGCTGTTCAGATTCATTAGCCTAATTGGAGTGGTACGTCCAACCTTGATGAGAGACCTAGCAACCAGTACGCAGCGTCCGATCTCCTGTTCCTCGTGCCTTCCAGGTTCGAGTAGTACACATTGACCCCAGGTAGATGTCCTTCGACCGTCCCATGCGTCACGATTTGGCTCTGTGCAGGTAAAGTGGTGTCTTCTGGTAGGAGCACTCGTGCGCTGAAGTCCTTTTCCTGCCGAAGTATGACCTCCTCGTCTCCCAGCGTCATCACACCTCTCGACATATCCAGCTTGATCCCGTATGCGATCATAAAGTCCATACCCAGTATGACGTCTTCATCTATATCTGCCACGAGAGCGCGATGCTTCAGATGTTGGCCCCCGATGTGGAAGGTGGCATCTGTCTCACCGTAGACCTTGGCTGGCTGCCCCGTTGCAGTCCGTAATGCCCAAGTGGTCGGTATGATCTTCTCAGCTGGAAGTGTCTTCGCGTTCAAGATTGTCATGCTCGCGCCGGTATCCACTAGAAGACTTCGCCGCTGCCCGTTCACCATCCCATCAACGTAGAAGCTGTTCGTTCTGCTTCCAATCGACGCAACTCTGATGGCCTTCCTGGGGGCTTTGACATTACGGGTTGACAGTTGCCCCTTCCCATCAACCCTACTTAGTTTTCCTGTGGCTTTTCTGTCTTCTTCTATGGGCACTTGCTTCTTGGGTGTCCAAGTTGGCCTCAGCTCCAACAGCGTATCTCCTTCTTACGTGTCCTGAGAGCCTCCAAAACCTTCTTCACAATGTCTTCGACGCTAGGGACCACATTAGGCTCCGCTTCTGCTGCTCGAACTCGCACATGGCCCCGTACGGACTGTCTAACAGCCTCGAACTCCATTGCCTGGGATAATGCGTCTCCCAAAGTTTTCGGCCGGGCGAGCTTCACTGCTTGTTGTGTCTCTGGGTCCCGAAGTCCATCCAGGAATTTGTCGACAGCCAAGCTTTCGTAGACATCGTCGGTGACCGATGGGTAGGCGTTCCTCACCAGTCGGGCAATATCCGCTTCAAATTCCTGCAAAGTCTCGTTGGTCTTCTGGACCCTGCTTCTCAGCTGTGAGCGATACAGCTGGTCCATGTGGCGGTGGCCGAAACGCATCTCCAGTCTTCTGATCAGCTCCCCGTAGTTGGACCGCTCCGACATGGGTATCCCCTGCAGTACTCCCAAGGCGTCTCCACGCAAGGCCTGGCACAACGCTGAAGCTTGGGTCTCCTGTGACCACCCGTGGATCGAAGCCGCTGTCTCGAAGAGAGTCATGTAGTCCTCCCACGGCGTCTTTCCGTCGAATACTGGAATGGTGTTGTGAGCTGGTGGCGTCCCATTATTGGCGGGCAGAATAGTTTTATGAAGACTGACCTCGGGGGAACGGTCGATGTCGTTCGTCGGTGGGTTGCTCATACGTCCCTCTAGAGCTTCTACTCTTTGCCTAAGTTTGTTTTCAATTGAATTCAATTTTTCTCCTAACCTACATTCTACATCAGCTACTTTATTATCTACATTTTCCATTAACTTAGTCTCTAATGTGTCTAATTTAGACTCTAGCCTATTTTCTACATTGCTTAACTCATTACCTAGTTCATTTTTAACAGTGCTTAATTCATTACCTAGCTTATTTTCTACATTGCTTAACTCATTTTGTAAATTACCTAGCTTACTATCTACATTACTTAAAGTTGCAGACAACTTGCTTAAATCGGTTTCAAACAGAGCGTCATCTGGATTTTCCCCTGACTCTACAAAAAATTGACGCAAGCGATGTTGCAGTACACTTTTATTTCCGGAAGAATCCAGATCACGTTCTTCTAATTCTCGTTTTAAATCCGCAACTTTCAAATCCATTAATTTAAGACTTTGAGAAGTCATTTTTCATACAGTAGCCCTATAATTACAAAATGCAAGACAAAATAATAACAATTACACAAAAGCCCACTTCTGACACCAATTTGTTACGGGCTACCGGGTGTAAAATGGACTAAACTATTACTTAATTCAAGAATCTAATATTTATTAACAAATTAAAAAGAATGCAATGAGATTATTTAAAACAATTAAATTATTAAACTAATATCAATTTGCAATAACAATATTCTACTAAATGTTATCTAATTTCTAAAATAATATACAAACAATATAAGATATTGGTAATACTAAATGACTAAACTATTTATATAAATTTGTGCAAATACAATAATATTACACTATAGTTTACAATTACAAATTAATACTTACATACAGTTCGCTAACTAAAGTCCACCGACCGTAAGACTCTCCAAATATGGCAAACTGACACACAGTTTATTACACTTATTACAGGGCCACTAATACTCACTGTAACTACCGCGCACTGCCACTAGTTAACAACTGCTTATTACTTTCTGGTCTTATTACTGACCGGTTATTACTCCACTGTTTATTACTGACTCGGCTTATTACTTTCTGCCTTATTACTCACTGGGGCCGAACAGCTCGCCTTTTTATATAGGCAAGGTAGGTCGGGGTGGGACAATTCTCGGAAGGACGTGGACCACCTAGACCGATCCAGAAGGTTCTACGCCATTCTATAATCCCTTCCGCTTAATCCCATTGTTTGCCTAATCCTCTCAGCCGGTCCTCCTTCCCGCTCTGACCGTAACAATATACAACTGAAAATCTTGTTGAAGAAACGTAATCAATGGTGCTGACTCATCTTTTGCGAAATTTACATTAAAGTCTCCAGCTAAAATCATGGGTAATTCATCTAAATTTTCGTTTAAAATTCTTTAACCACTTATACTGAACGGAAGTAAACTACAGTGTAAAAATGAGATGATATCTTTGATATTTGGTTAGGTGAAATATATAAAACAACCATCTGTATCTGTATCTGTCTCCCATCATCTAATGTAATTTGTGAAGTACTTTTAACGAGATATTTAAGCACTTAAAGCGTAATTTTGTATAGATAATAATTTTATTAATGTTTAATAAATGTTTAATATTATAATTTTAAGGAGCACATTTAATGTTCAATTAAATAATAAATTTAACGAGAACCACGGGGCTGCTTGAAGTTTTCGCATCACGGGATCACATCAACAGTTGCTTTCACTCGCCAAACGCGCCACTGGATGTTTCACATCAAAAATATACTCGTATGAATACCGAAAGTTAGGCAAATAATAATTTTCAACAACCTTCTATGATTAAAAAAATATAAAATTTCTTTTGGGGGAAAATCAATAAAGAAAAGGATTAGTAGAAAATATAAGATTAAAAAATCAAATTCAACCAATCAACTTAGCTTTTTACTAAAAAAGAAAAACATGTAACATATATCTACTAAAATCGATTACTACATTACTATATATCATATATCATAGTAAAATACGGGGTAGTGATTCGGGAGCTGGTCATGAATTCGTTCTTAACTTTTGACAAAGCTGTTACCAACTTTTATATAAGTTTAGGATCAAAAGCGGATAACTCCGACATTTTAAACTTTTACTTTTTCCGATTTTTTCGGAAGTTTAGAAGAACTATTTTGGTTATATCAATTTTCCACGTTCCAATAAAAAGGCATAACAATTTTGAAATATGTGAATATGATTATAAACATGGTTTCAGCCAAAGAAAAATCAGATGAACTATCACCTGTAGATGGTAATACATTGCTTTATTTCTTAATTCTTTATTTTGTGCATTGAATAACAAATAAACTGGAGGAATAAAATGAAGTTTTATCGTAAAAATCAGCTATAGGATGGAAGTAGCTTTAGATAAAAAAAAAAAGATATCCTTTCATGATCATCATTTTCATGTTAGATTTAGGACGTTTTAAAATTATATTCACTAATTCTGAGTGGTGTATTAGATTATCCAAAATAAATAACTTTTAAATGAGTTTATGGTTAGTAATTGTTGTTAGCCTTTGAATCTAAATACCCGTTCGACCAGATTCTACAAAATAACATTCCCTTATCAGAGAGAGATAAGGACTAAAAGCTTAAATATTTCGGCAACTACAAAGCCGGGCCGAAGAGAGGAATTAGGTTCCTTATCGCCTCTTAAACAGGTTCAATTCTTCTATTAAGCCGTGTCCTTCGAGCCTCCAACTTCCAAATTTGGAACGCTTTTATCCAAATATGATAACCAATATCATTGCGAAATGGATTGCGACGCGGTAATAATGTTTCACTAGTGAAATAAAGTTCTACAACTAAAATGGAATGGACGCTTTCTGTCTTCCTGAATAGATTAGGATACCGCTGGGCGAGAGTAATGCTTATTAATTATTACAAATTAATTAGCAAGTATATTATATTAAATAATTATTTATTGTTTCTAGTAGGTATTAAAAAATGTAAGAATTCCATCAATCATAGCAATAGCTACCACAAATGGTTTTGAAAATTCTATGTGATATACCACTTATGGCCCTTTGGCCAGACATATCTTTATTAAATTTTGTGCAAATCTGTTATTCTTAAGGTACCTGGTTGCAGAGTAAAATTATTTTTGTATTCTATTCTATATACATATGAAATATATAAATACTTCAGTTTACAAACTAATTTGGAATATATAAACTATTTACACAGTGAATATTATGTTCACTGAAATTTTAACGAAAATGACTGACACAGATCTTCTGTACCACACAAGACCCCTGTGGAAGGATTTTATAAGAAAAGCAGAAGGTCCGCGTCAAAGGGATTTAATAGTACTTGGTTAAAAAGATAAAACATTAGGGTTTACTTTTGCCGAATTAGATTCTTCCGTGATTACAAGTACAAGTAGTTTCGATACAATTTTTATAGTAGGAGAGGTTTGAATTAAACAGCTTAATGTGATACTATATCCTTGGCTGAACGAAACAAAATCAGATAACAGATACATTACTGGGAATTGTAACATACGTATGTGATCACGCTTTTTACAGTATTTATTAGGAAAAATCGAGATCCAACTAAGTGGAACGGAAGTCGAGAATCAACTATATTGATTGAGATATAGGCGTCCCTCACAGCTATCCTCTGAGCTACCCTCACGTTCACAACTTACGGACAATATTGCGAGATCGATTGCACTTCGCTGTTGCTAATTTAATCCACAAAGCTTGTATAGGCCCTTATCACCCGCCCTACTTCATTGAGTCGCCGTAGCGCTGCATAAACTAGTCCCAACTGATACTGTAATTAATGACCTTACCCGGCCAGCATTAGTACCACCGACTAACGGAATCAGTCCACTTTTTTTTCTTTTTTAGAAATGTCCATCCAGCCTCAATTCCCACGTGAAAATATTTTCCCGTAACTTAAATCGATTAATTATCGATCAGGCAAGACTATAGCTGACGCTTGACTAATGATCGAAATTAAATGCTGCTTAATTTTGGATTGGATTGATAGCCCACAGGTCGATTTTGGCGAGACAAATAAATATTCCACTGTCAAATTTGAAAAAAAAAAACGCATCAGCATGAAAGGCGCATTGTAAACAAGATTTTTTTGGTTATGTTTCATATCATTTATTTTAGGCTTTCCAGAAAAAAATATCCCATTCTTAATTTGAATTATCAGACTAATTAAAAGCGAAAATGTTGCGGTTTGCTGATAATTGTGTACAGTTTAGGTCATGTGGAAAAAAATCAAGCGATTCGAATAAAGTGAGCTATAATTCATGATTCCCTATCTTTATTTTTTTTTTTATACATTATTGGTGGCTATTCATTTTTACAATATGTCACTGAATACCACTTTCACTTTCCAAATAACTGATTTTACTAGGTCCTACTTCAGAACTTTACTTAAAAATCCAACTAATATGATTCCTAAAGTGATATAAAATTTATTGAAGGTGATTTCGATGCAAAGTTTGGAAAAGAAGAAGAATTTATAACAACTACTTGCCTTTATCTGGTGGCATTTTATATTTGTATTATATTTACTTGATGCATTCTATTATACAGTTGTCAATTTCAATATATCAATTTTAAAAAGCCAACGGTAGGTAAATAAGGTCTCCTTGAAGAGACTGAAGTTGTCAATCCACTTATAAAATATGAAATAACAGAACCATAATTTTGAACGATCTTGTTTTCCTACTGTAAATTGCCGAATAGGAGCTTGGTTCTCAAGATGAATATAAATCTCTTAGTCAAACAGATCACGTTTTAGTATGCTCCAAGAAAAAGTTTATGACGTGCAAGCATTGTCTCAAATCGGTGAAAATTATAGGGGGCAGGCTGAAAGCCTAAAGAGCCTAAACCAGCTAAGTGTAGAAGTTAGTTTTATCAAATAAATAACAAGCTAAGAACTTGAGAGAGGCAGAAAATGAAATAGGAGCATTGGGAGTCACACCTGCATCTGTAAGGAAAAGCTGCGAACGATGTCCACGGATTTAAAGAGAGTATTAAAAGACACTTGGGTATGCAATTGTACATAAAATACACCAGAAGATCAATAGAAGAATGAACCTATGTAGTTAATCAGAAATGGGAAAACCTTTGGGCTATGTCCTGTCTTGTACATTATCCACTGACATGAGAAAGCAATTATGTTACATCGATATTAAAATAGGTCCCTTTGAAATTAAGTAAAACAAAAGATAGGGATGGTATTTTTAACACTAGTGACATGGAAACGGTCATGAAACCGCCCTTTTTCAAATTAATGTACCTATTTAGTTTCATTAACAGTTTTTAAATCAAAATTTAACATATTGTACTTAATTTGATGTAAATACACAAGTTTTAAAATAGGCAGTTTTTAATTTTTGGACTATTTTAAAATTCAATATTATGATCCCTGCAACTCAAACGAAAATGACTTACATAGTCATATTAATGAAATGATTAATAAATCTTAAAAATTACTATGTAATGACTGATCTTCTGTGTCAGGGAAAAGTCCAGTTAAGGTAGTTTATTGGAAAAGCAGAAAGTTCGTATCAAAGGGATTTAATTGGACTCGAGATAACCCGTTGGTTAAAACGAGAAAACACTAACGTCCAATATTACCGAATTAGATTCTTACAGGATTACAAGTGCAAGTAGTTTCGATGCTATTGATATAGAAGCAGAGGTTTGAGCTAAATGGCTTAATGTGACACTACATCCTTGGCGGAAGTCAATCAGGTTCACTCCTCAAGTACATTCCTTGTGATTGCATAGGGACATTAATATACATTTTCCAAGGATACTAGGTCAAACTCCCACGTACATAGGAAATACTTCGGCTGATTCACAGGAAAGGAATTCTGACACGCTGAAGATGGGAATCATGGCTGGGTCCCACAGGAAGAAAAACCATCAGTGGATGGTAATTAAGTCATCTTAATGAAACCGAAAATGCTGAGTATTGTGTGAAAATTATCCTAGCCATAAATCTCAACACATCTTAGAACGGACCTGTCCAACTAAATAGCCCATTTGGTGGGACTAAAAATAGAAGAGAGTGGAAGGAGCCTGAAAAGCGGGCGCAGTGAGCGATGAGTTTTGTCATGACGAAGCCCCTGGAGATTCCATCCTCCGCCGAAGAGATAAATCCTCGCGCATGGACTGTCACCCTGACTTAGCACCGCCAGCTCCCGGTAATTAATTTATTACTATTTGTCTACTTAACTAATTGCCACAATCGCCGTTATCTCACCGCAGCTGAGGTGAGAAATAGGCTGACAGGTAGCGGAGGAAGGAGACGGACAGGCCACACGAGATAGAACAAGACCAAAAAGTTCAAGCGAGTAACCGGGAACAAAAAATCCATCGGTTAGTGACAGGGATATGGATGGTTCATTCCTGGGACAAAGATAATAAAGTGAGTAGTTTCTTCTTAACCCTTCAAGTGCTGGCGACTCTTGGCCGATGTGAGCCTCGGATACTGCGCATCTGTGGAAGGGATACTTGTCACTCGTGCCAGGCGTGAAAAATTAATTAATATTATATTTAGTTTGCACTAGATTGTATAATCAACGAAGTTAAATAAGTTAAATTTATATTGTTATAACATAAAAATAAGAAAATATATCTGGAGTGCCTTCCCAGCTATTTAGGGTCTCTGGCGATTAAGGACAATATTTCAATAATAATGAATTATTATAACGACGATCCAACCCGGTTACAGGTTACAGGTCTTGGCCTCCTCCAACCGTTTTCTCTAAACCTCTTGTGCCGACGCCATGTTGTTCTCAACTCCGAGGATGTTTTGAGCATTATCTGCCACACGATATGATGGAGACCTAAGCTAAGGGAGACCTTAGCTTAGGTATCCCTCTTCTTCTTTTAATTTTTATTTCTTATTTCAATAATACTTACCATAAAAATACATAAAATAAAAATATAAGGATATTATAGCTATTTTGAAAACTTAAATATTTTGACTTACTTTCGATATTCTTTCTATAAAATTTCTTTTATAACTTGTTTCACAACTTTCGTTAATGCCGTAGCTAAAGATTTACGTATAAGTCCCACATAAAGTATAAGGAGTTATATAAAGTTGTACTTAATACTACTAACTTACGCCTTCTTACACATTACCAAAGTTTACTTCTGTAGTACTTTTTCCAAAATGAAGAACTTGAGTTATTATGTTTTTATATCTACAGTACCGGTGAATATGTGGATAGGTCGAATTTTGTCCAAAATGAGTTTCTTGTACTTAAGGAAGAGGAACCATATTATTCTCGCATTGGTTAAGTGGTTGAGACCGCGATTAGTTTGATTTTTTTCCTAACCCCTTAGTTTAATTAATTCACTTGAATTAACTGCACCAGGTGCATTTTAAGAGAGGGATGAGGATGGGATTTATCAAGAAATGTAGGAGTAAGACTCTGGTTATGGGGCTCACTAGTTATTTCTGATTTGGAGTTTGGTTTGAATGGAGTTATTTCTAAACTATAACTTCATTTTATGCCAAAAAAAAAACTATGAGAATGACACGATTGCTCTCCTCTCCATACAGTAATTCTCTCTCGAAGTTCAACTTAACCATTTATTCATCAGCAGATATATAGTGTTATAATTGTACACATTGTAACCATTAGTCAACTATGTGGGATCCACTGGAGACTGCCCAGGGGCTCACTCAGCCTCTAAAAGTAGCAACCATCAATTAGAAGAAAAATTTAACGGTCGAGCTGGACCTCGGCCTAACTCCAACCTTGTACGTCGTTGTCTTGAAAACAGTTCAGTACCTATCATGTACTGAGCACAATACGCTTCTTCGGTTATCAGTATTATCGGTTTATTTTGTTTTTGTATTACAACTGATTTAAGAACTTATTAATACCTAAGAGTATTTTAAGATTTTATTATGGTTGAATAACGAAACTCCTCTACAAGAAATAAAAACCAAACTGTACTTAATACAGCAATCACAAACAAAATTGTTTACAAAGTAATGTGATATATTAGGGCTATCTCTGTGCCCCAGAAAGGGTGCCAAATGCAGCTAAATTTGGGAAGGCTTTAAAGATTCTTAAATCTTTAAAATAAAAGTAATTATCCCTAAATGTTAGCCTAAGTACGAGTTACTACCTAATTACTTTGCACAAACATCGACCCAAAACATGAAATTTAAATATAGTTAATCCGATAGGAAGAGGTGAATGTACTCCAATATATGAACATATCTTACATCCACGAAATCTCCATAATAATAATATGTGGAGGGCACTGACAATCTTGGACTTCCGCCTGATGTTTTAAGGAATGCTTAACAAGCAGTTCTTCTGGATCGTAAGAAAATTTCTGAATGTTTGAAGGAAAAAAAACTTATACTTTAATAAAGGTTAGACTTGTCCCCCGTCTCTGTTCTGAAACCGCAAAGGCGAGAAAAAATAACTAATAATTATAATTATAATAAAGTTTTTATTATAATTATTTATTTATTTATCTCTGAGACAAGTAATTTTAGAATAGCATTACATTATTAAAATATAAGCTATTATACCTTAGAGTATAATATAATTCCATTACATTAATTATGACGATTAAATTTATAAATGAGAAAAAAATTGAAAAATGAAAAAATAAATTGCAAATCACCTCCCATTACAATATTAATAAAAAACAGATTAAAACAAAGAAGGAAATTGAAATGAGATAACAATAATTATAGAGAGAAATGGTTGATAGTTACATGTATATACAAATTTTATGTAAAGCAATGAAACGAAAACATTAATGAAAGAAAAATACAAACAATAACAAGTATGATAACTTATTTTTAAAAAATATCAAACTGGATGTGTTAACAGCCAAATTAAAAAAAGAATTTTTTTAAAGGATACAAACGAGCATTATAAGAATCCCATTCCTATAATAAGCAGAATGCAAAGGCCTATTATTTTCATGAAAAATACGACTATAATGTGAACGTAATCGATAATGTCAATTATAGGCTTTGGGAAGCATGGATTTATAAGTTGAAGATTAAGACTTTATATTTTAAATCGACTTTATGTTTGGAACCGGACTGTCTGGTACGAAGGGTAAGCATTTGTACATAAATACTGATGAAATATAGTTGTGGGTGTGTAAAAAAATTAACTTTAAACACAACCGACCAACTCTTAATAGCTTTTAATTATAGCCGACGTCGAAGCTGGACGGTTTTAGCTGATATAAGAAATAGATGAAGAATTACGACCCATTTAAAATTCGAAACGTTGACCGATTAATAACGGACCAAAAAAGGAATAGGAATTATAAAATGGGCAGTTAAAGCATGGAAAAGAAATAAAATAAAGAAAAAAAATTATAACTAATGTCGATTTTAGTTCAATTAACTAACACTATTTCCAACACGCTCTGCTCATCATTCTCAGTCAGAGAAATGAGAAAAAACAACATATTTATCGTGATAACTCACAGCTATCATTGAAAATTGCGTTGAACGGTGGGTGTGTTAGTCAATCAGGTTACAGTTTTATGTAAACTTCGCCTGTGTGGTATGTTGATAAAAAGTAGCCTATGTCCTTCCCAGGCTTAAGATTATCCATATCAAATTTCATCACAGGCGGACAGAAGTTTATTTTTGTTCGTATCAGTAAATGATTGAATTTTTTGAAAATGATTACTTAGTATAACGGTTTCATTCGACGTACGGAAGCAGCGATAAATGAACTATGTTACTTGATTTGTTTTGTTCAGCGAAAATATGTGTAGATTTTGGGAGTAAGAAACACGTGATCAAGCATACAAACTGTGCCCCCCTTTTTCACCCCATTAGGGATGGAATTTCGGAAAATCCTTTCTTATCGGATGCTTACATCATACAAAGAACAAACCCTCCAAGTTTCAGGTTTCTACGATCAGCGGTTTAGGGTGCTCTTTGTCATTCAGGACAAAGCATTTTATATGTATAGATAACATCAATGATAATCACGCCTACAATTATCAAAGGTATTTGTAATAACTGTTTATAGTAAGAATCTCTCTTTTCTAAGTTAATTTATAATTAATAATATTATTTTTTTCTTTTAATTGAGTAATGTCTCTTTCTCACTGGAGTATTGAGATAATGAAAATATAATTAATTAAAGATTGCTATGCTTTTCAAGTTCTATTCGGACTGTCGCAGATTAATTATTTAATCTTCAAACAGACCCGGATGAACCCTGTGTGCCCTACAGACCGGCCTAGGGCTCACTCATTCTATCTAAAGTAGCTACACTCAATAGAGGGAGAAACCTTGACAAATAACCTCCTAATAACCAGTACAGTCGCTTCCGTTTACTGAGCCTAAGACTTTATATGTAGGTTGGAGAGGTACATTTTTTTTCATTCACTAGATACACGAAAATAAGATATTGTAGTTCTTATCGTATACCTAACTGTAGAAATGGTTTAGTATATCCCTCCTTCAAAAGAATCACTCATCTTGGTCTGTAAAAAAAAGTTTACTTTAAGGAAGACCAAGAGGGAGAGGGATAGAAGCTGGCTGGCTCGATAAGATTCAATAAGAGTGCTCGAAGATTCGGTCTAAGGAAGTGAGTTGAAAATCGCACTCTTTGAAAAAGACTCGGAGGAAGGAGGTCGTAAGACACTTCTGAACCAAAGACGGAGCACAGTATTGAAAGCCAAAAAGGCTTCCTTCACGGGGCAGTGAAGGAAGAAGGCCGTCGCGGGAGACGCTCCTTAATGGCTAATAAATAATCAGAAAAGTGAGTCATGTTTTACCAGATGTGTTAATGTAATATATCTATGTATTTCATGGCAATCCTCTATTTGATCTGTATCATTAATCGTATTTCTCAATGTATGTATCAATAATGTCCACAAATTAAATCTATAAAGTATATATTTTTGAAAATTGAACTGTTTATATGATTCTTTATTCATTATACATGCATTATTACATTACCATCATCATCATCGTCATCATAATCCTTTCCTCTTCTACCGCTGTATAGTGTAAGAATCCTGTCTATAGATCCTGGACCAAGTATCTCTTTTCTGAACCAACTCTCTTCTTCGTTTCCTCTTCTCCTGAAAACACACCTTACGTTGTCCTACCAGGAGATGTAGCGCCTCCCTCTCAACCTTTTGTCCTCCATATGAGTTTCGTAAGTCTTCCTTTCGCTTCTCTCTGGATGTATCCTGAGGAGGTGTCCGAACCACGTTAATCCCCACTAGCCTTGCACTGAACTATCCCAGCCGTAATCATTAATGTCATTATTAAGGAGTTGAGGATGACTGAAAAGTAAAATGGCAAATACATAGCCAACCTCTGAAAAAGAACTCAATTTAAAATAAAGTTAGGATAGTATAATAAATAATAAGTTGAGTAATTACTAAAGATAATGGTATCCCGAAAACAATATAATATACATATTATTTCCATCCCCCTAAAATATTGTTCCTTCCTGCTAGCGAATCATTGAATCCATCGAGGCATGATAGCAGTCTCTCTTCTGGGTAGCCATTTAACATCCATTAACACTAATCTCCTTCACCATTATCGATCCTTACCGACAAAAAATTCGAATCTAACTACCAAGTGCTTCGTAAGCCCTCTATGAGTCATTACCAAATGCTTCGTTGAACATGGATAGAAATTGGTTGGTAAATGTTCAATTCGATGACTATGAATGTTTGTATCAGTTAAACACCAGGTTGTGATATCTGCCGACCTTCCTGTGGTTCACCCAGTCTCTATAAAGTGGATACCCTTAATTGGGGAAAGGTACAGTAACCACAGTTAACGGTAAAGCATGGTATCGGAATGTTAGTCGCTTTTGTAATATAATTGTATAATAGATATCTGTATATTATTAAACAAAATGTATTATTAGAGCAACGTACCAAGGAAGCAGCCCTATTATACACCCGTAAGCCACACATGAACGGTATTGAGTTATTAGTCCCTACGTGACATGACATATTAATAGACGCAGTTACTAAGAGAATACTTCATAAGCGCCCTGTCATTATAGGCAGCTATAAATACTAGTTTGGGCTTAGCCATGGATTCCAATTATTTCGTATTTTTAAGATTGACCTCGTCTGAAAAAAACATAAAGAATTATTAACCTTCGAGTCTTGATTTATGAAGATTAGATTTGTTATAAAAACAAAAGTCAGTTTTTCCTAAAAGAAAGCTATCCCCTTGTAACGATATTAATGATGCAAAAAAGGTGACATATACAATTAAAGATCCAATATCCGGCTATCAACTTATTTTGGCATGTATATTATATATTTTGTGGAATGATGTATATAATTTACGTAATAAGAGTATTTTCTAAAACACATATATTCTGTTTGTGATATCCCTCAGTATCTAAATTAATTGTTTGTATCTTTATCATGTTTTAAAAAATAAGTCGAATATGATGGTCTTCATGGCTTTCATTTTTTATTATTTATATAATATAATTATGAAATAGTATTAATAATTACTTAAATTAATTATTGATTAGTTGGTTCACTTTGATTTGAATTCGAAGTATTTGTAATGTTTAACTTAACTTGTTTTCTATTTTATATTGTGTTTATCTTATTTCTTACAGATATTTTTTTGTATAGATTACCCAAAAAAAACTGAAACTGAAAAAAATCAAGATAATTTGGGGCTGTAACCAAACAAATTTTCATTTCTATAGGCAAGATTCGAACCTGAAAACGGACAATAAATTTGAGGTTTTTGGTTACTTCAATGAAAAAAAAAAAGGATTGGGGTGGTAGAGCGCTGAGTTGCTGTTCCGGAGAAAAAAATGTCTAAACAAGAAGTTTGCTAACAACTCTTGTAATATTACAGGTTCTTCTATCTAAATTCCTGGCACACCTAGATATGGTTTCAATCGGTTAAAGGAAAAAATAAAATAAGTAATAAATAAGAGAGATATAACAATAATTGAATAATAATAAAAATTTAACCCTACATAGTTACACACAAACAAAAGAATTTTTTCATTTGATAACCTTGAATAAACAAAAATAATTGCCTAAGCAGTCTTAAAAAAAACAAAACAATTAAGTGAACAATGTTTACTTTTCAGCTAATCAGTCTCAAATACCACTGGAAGCGGAAGTTAACCCGTAAAAAAATACCATTCAGCGATCACCAATATATTAAGTCAAGTATTCTGTCACAACCATTTAAAAAATAATTGATTTGGTTTTTTTTATCAAAGACAGATCTTGAATCAGAACAAATTACAGATTGCATAATTATTCACGGATCTATGAATTTCAGGACTGGTTTTTTGTAGTTGTTATTTTTTTGTATATGTCAAAATTGGTGTAAAAATGTTTGGGAGCGTTAATTTTTGTCATGAATTTTTTATCCATCACTTCATTATTATAATCCAATGACATATTTTATGGTAACTATAAGTGAGAAACAAGTTAGGATCTGATGAATCCTCTATTAATACTCAGGATTGATTCCTTTGAATCACTTCTGCCCTTTCTACAGTTATTTTTAAAAATAATGCAATATATGAATACATGTAAAAATAAGATTTTATAAATAATATTTATTTATTATTTAATTTTTCATTTGCACCTGTGCAATTGCGCATTCAGCAAATTTGATCTGAGTGTTTTTCTCTTTGCTTTTCTACATGATCATCTATATGGTAATGGAATAAAAATATCAATAGTTGAGTAGGTCTCTTGGACAATGTCTTTTTAATCTTTTCCTATCAAGTCCAGGTAACAGGGAGTAGGAAAGCGGAAGAACGAGAGGGTTTGGGTGATATTGTGTCGATGAGTGGAGTGTTATGTATTTGTAATGAATATATGATTTTATAGTGGGAATGTCCATGTGGTTGTGTATGGCGAATTTCGAAATATACCATGGTGCATCATTAACAATTTTTCCGAGAATTTTGGACTGTTTGTATCTTGTGTATGTGGGCTTTATTTGCTCAACCCCAAAGTTCTGCTGGTATCAATAATAATTACAACAAAATGTCATAGCAATTTTATCTGATTCAGCTGAGACAGTTCTAAAACAGGTTTAATTGTCATGTGAACATGTAATGAAAATCAGCCAACAAATCCCCTTTGAGAAAACAATATGTATTACAAAGATACATGTAGCCCCCAATGACAATGGAAACTAAGTGTGGCCTGATATCTAGAACAGACAAATTATAATGCCTTGGAGAAATCATTGACCAAAATATTTCCGAGGAAGAATGAGATCCAGAATTAACAAAACGAATTGAGCAGCAAATTTAACACGTAATGTTTTTAGAAAAAGTCGATGTTAATTAACGAAAAATATTGACATTACTCAACTGATACTAGACCAGTGGCATTGTATGCGTCAGAAAAAGAGAAAGGCAGACTGAGGAGCTCAAAATTGAAACAAGAAGAATTCTAAAAAAAATAATCTTGGGCCCAGTAAAAGTTGGTAATCAATCGCAGTAACGCTGTAAAACTGATTAGTATAAAACAGGTGGAATGGTCACAGAAGCAATCCGGAAATATTGTTTCGTTCTATGAAAAACTAAGTGGAATGGACCCTAAGTGGTTCAATTGAAGATTCTTCAAATATTTGAGAAAGCTAAAATTAAATAATAGAGGAAACTAATATGGAGGAGGTTAAGATTGGTCCCGCAGATATTACTCAAGGGCCATCTATGGAGCCAAAATGTACAAATCTACGGGATTTCAGGAAGTACCTTAAATTAAGTAAAGTATGGAAAAACATAGAGCCAGAATGAAGGAGACTTGGGATGTGAAGAGGCAGGAAACACGTTGAGAGACAAGAAACAAATTCCATAGAGTCTTAATCTAAAAAAAAAAAAAGTTAAATGATATATTAGCAAAGAATGCAGGTCAGAATTAATATTTGAGGCTTCTTAATCTCTTCCATGGAAGAGATTACAATGAGCTAAGTGATTACAATCACTTCTTCGTATTGGTCGGTACAATCAAACGGTCGTAGCGAGTGAAAGTGTGTATGTGAATTAGGGACTCATTATACTTAACTATTCTAGGAATAACTGTTTTGCGGTTCTCTCTGAGCCTCTTCTATGCCTAGCAAAAGATATCTCTTGTAAACATCAAATGCTACTCCTAATAAGAAGACATAGGAAAAACTGGAGCTTAGGGATAGTTTAATCGTTTCTTATTAATAAGAAAATGAAGCGTAAATTCTTGGTTATCAATATAACAACATTCATAATCAATAAACCTCCTGTTCCAAAGCTATACTCAGCTTCAACGAGCTTTTCATTTATATCTTTCGATAACGAATCTCATAGTAATAACTCTACGATGTTATGCTCACATTTTTTCTGCTGCTAAAATTCCGGGTTTCTATCCAGGTATCTCGTTTAAAATTGGTTGCGCGAGCGTTGCAGGACAAAACCAAAATATTTTAACTCGTATTGGGAGGTCGTTTTTCTTTTTATATTAAATAGTTACGTGGTGTCCTAAATTTTCAAAATTATTGGAATCATTCCTAACAAAACGCAAATAGCTTCATGTTCAATGGTCTGGTAACACCCTTTTTTACTGCTATTCGTTTTTGTAGCGTAAATAGTTTCGTTAAATTTTTTTTTTGGCGCATGTACTATATTCAATGACATAATACAAGTTAATTTTGATATTTATGTTCCAGTCTAATGCAGAAGTACATATATCAACTTAATTGAAAATTAAATTGTTACCGGATGTATCCGAAGCGTTCAATCAAATATTTTTTTCTTAAACATAATTCTTATTTGAACTGGGACAAAGTATGAGCTGCTATCTTCGAATGTTATAAGTTCAAACGAATCAAAAACAATCGTTTATTCTTATTTATTTTATAATTTCATAATAATCTTATTTTATTTTATAATTTCATTGTAAAATTTAAAAGGTGTATAGGATTTAAAACATCACTCTTTGCTAAGTCCTAGTTGATAAAAAGATCTCAAGGAATAATTTAGCTATTTAAATGCGGAGATGAAGCTTAACCCATATTTATATTTAAAATATTAGGGGATTAAAAAAAATGACTACTACTATAAATTAAAAAGATGCTACATGTAAAAAATAAGAGATAACACCGATGATGAATTACACTTTTCTAATTTTAGTTTGAAACCTTCCTCTTCAATCACCTGTAAAAGTCTCTCAATATGTTTAACATGGTCTTCCCATGACTTAGAAAATATCAATATAGTTAACAAAAAATTCGTCTAAATTTCTTTTCCTTATAATGTTTGATAATATCCGTTGAAAGATAGCTGGTGCATTTTTAAGTCCAAAAGGGAGAACTTTGAACATAAATTTACCAAATTTAGTTATAAACGATACCTTCTCTTGATCTACTTTTTTTAAAGGAATACTCTAAAAAACCGAGTTTATATCAACAAACTAAAGAACTTGCAGTTAGACATCTTATCTATGACATCGTTTATCGTCGGAAACGGATAACACTCTGGTATCATCAAATTGTTTAATTTTCGAAAATCAATGCTGAGCCGAGTTCTGCAACCATCTTCTTTTATAAAAGCGAGCGTTACAGGAGATGCAAATGGTGAATCTGACTCTTCTATAAGATCGGTATCTAGTAATTATTCTATTTGAGTCTTTATCTCCCGTTCATCTGGTATAGAACATTTATATGCTCGGGAAGTAACCCATTCTTGTTTTATTAACATTATTTCAGCTTCTCTCGATTTCAGTCTACCAACTTCAAATTTATCCTTAGCAAATACCTGTTTATACATCTCTATTAATTTTGAAATTAGAATTTTTCTGTATTCCTCTTTTATATTATCTAAATTGGTTCTAGATTCATTCAATTTTTTTTTCATTAATATTTGAATAAAAATTGTAAAATCTATTATTTTTCGAAAGTATGTCATCTTTGACCACATTTTTATTCAGTTCTACCTCGTTTCTATTTTCTACTTCTACAATTCTATCTTTATTCACTCTTTGTAATATATTTAAATTTTCATCTTGGATAAGGTTAAATTTATGAATAACATCTAAACCTAGGAGTAAGTCATATGAAAACTGGTTATTTTTGATGATATACGCGTTAAGGTTATTTGTAATGTTACCAATCGTTAGTTTTATATTTGCGCGGCCAGAACTGAAATTAAATCCATTGATAGTTTTGAACACAGACTTTTCTTTCATAAGACTTAATTTTAATAAATCAATCACTTGTTGACTTACTGAAGTTAGGTTTGACCCACTGTCATAAATAGCTCTGATGTTCAACTTTTTATCAATGAAAACATGAATTTTGATTTATGGGTTCAATTTCTCCGGGCCTTCTAGTTTAAAATTTTATCGCTTGCATTTTCCCCACCTGAGTTCTCTGAATTTTCAGTATGTGTTTCATTTATATTGACTGATTTTTTGGTTCCGCCAAAATTTGTATTCCTACATTATTTTTCTGAATGATACCGATTCACCCAAGCTAAACTTTCACAAATGGAGCAGGGTTTCTTTAATATAGTGTTACGGTCAGACCGGGGAGGAGGACGGGCTGAGAAGATTAGGCAAACAATGGGATTAAGCGGAAGGGATTATAGAATGGCGTAGAAGCTTCTGGATCGGGCTCGATGGGACTAGGTGGTCCTTCCGAGTAATGCCCCACCACGACCTACCTTGCCTATATAAAAAGGACAGCGTTTTCGGCCGCGGCAGTCAGTAATAAGCAGTGAAGTAATAAGCCAGTGAGTTGCAGTCGTTAACTAGTGATAGTGCGTGAGTTACAGTGAGTTAGTATCAGTCTGTAATAAGTGCTTAGTGAGCAACAGTGACAATTAGTGGCCGTGTAATAAGTGTAATAAACTGTGTGGCAGTTTGTCATATTTGGAGAGTCTTACGGTCGGTGGACTTTAGTTAGCGAACTGTAAGTGTTAATTTGTAATTGTAAACTATAGTGTAATATTATTGTATTTGTACTAATTTATATATAAATAGTTTAGTTATTTAGTATTACCAATATCTTATATTGTTTGTATATTATTTTAGAAATAGATAACATTTAGTAGAATATTGTTATTGTAAATTGATATTAGTTTAATAATTTAGTTGTTTTTAATAATCTCATTGTATTCTTGTTAATTTGTTAATAAATATTAGATTCTTGAATTAAGTAATAGTTTAGTCCATTTTACACCCGGTAGCCCGTAACAAATTGGTGTCAGAAGTGGGATCTTGTGTAATTGTTATTATTTTGTCTTGCATTTTGTAATTATTGGGCTACTGCATGAAAAATGGCTTCTCAAAGTGTTAAATTGATGGATTTAAAAGTTGCGGATTTGAAACGGGAATTAGAAGAACGTGATCTGGATTCTTCCGGAAATAAAAGTGTACTGCAACATCGCTTGCGTCAATTTTTTGTAGAGTTAGGGAAAAATCCAGATGACGTTCTGTTTGAAACAGATTTAAGCAAGTTGTCTGCGACTTTAAGCAATGTAGATAATAAGCTAGGTAATTTACAAAATGAGTTAAGCACTGTTAAAAATGAGCTAGGTAATGAGTTAAGCACTGTAAAAAATGATTTAATGGATACATTAGAGTCTAAGTTAGGCACATTAGAGACTAAGTTAATGGAAAATGTAGATAATAAGCTAGCTAATGTAGATAATAAGTTAGCCGATGTAAATAATAAAGTAGCTGATATAGAATCTAGGCTAGGAGAAAAAGTGAACGAAATTAGGCTAAGAATGGAAGCTCTCGAGGGACGTAAGAGCAACCTACCGACGAACGACACCGACCGTTCCTCCGAGGGCAGCCATCGTAATAGCATTCTACCCGCCTATGCTGGGGCGCCACCAACTCACAATACCATTCCAGTATTCGACGGGAAGACGCCGTGGGAAGACTACATGACTCTCTTCGAGACCGCGGCTTCGATTCACGGGTGGTCGCAGGAGACCCAAGCTTCAGCATTGTGCCTGGCCTTGCGTGGAGATGCCTTGGGAGTGCTGCAGGGGATGCCCATGTCGGAGCGGTCCAACTACGGGGAGCTGATGAGAAGACTAGAGATGCGTTTCGGCCACCGCCACATGGACCAGCTGTATCGCTCACAGCTGAGAAGCAGGGTCCAGAAGACCAACGAGACTTTGCAGGAATTTGAAGCGGATATTGCCCGGCTGGTGAGGAACGCCTACCCATCGGTCACCGACGATGTCTACGAAAGCTTGGCTGTCGACAAATTCCTCGATGGACTTCGGGACCCAGAGACACAACAAGCAGTAAAGCTCGCCCGGCCGAAAACTTTGGGAGACGCATTATCCCAGGCCATGGAGTTCGAGGCTGTTAGACAGTCTGTACCTGTATCGGACCTACCACTCCAATTCGGCTAATGAACCTGAACAGCTTCCCGGTAACGCTGAAGAAAGGAACACCGGTCGGGGAGTGTACCACCGCTACCTCAGTGGTTCGTCAACTGCAACGTCATCCCACCGAGCTTCGAGGGCTCCCAGAGGAACTTAAAGGATTTGTGGACGAATCATGTCGCGACCTTTCGCCTGAACAGAGCGAGGAAGTAAAAGACATGATTACCCGATGGCATGACGTCTTCGAGATCGGCCCAGGACCACGGGGTAGAACGGATATCGTCCAGCACAGGATTGACACCGGGGATGCGAAGCCCATCCGACAGGTCCCGAAGACCAACGAGACTTTGCAGGAATTTGAAGCGGATATTGCCCGGCTGGTGAGGAACGCCTACCCATCGGTCACCGACGATGTCTACGAAAGCTTGGCTGTCGACAAATTCCTCGATGGACTTCGGGACCCAGAGACACAACAAGCAGTAAAGCTCGCCCGGCCGAAAACTTTGGGAGACGCATTATCCCAGGCCATGGAGTTCGAGGCTGTTAGACAGTCTGTACGGGGCCATGCGCGAGTACGAGCAGCAGAAGCGGAGCCAAATGTAGTCCCCAGCGTCGAGGACCTAGTGAAGAAAGTTTTAGAGGCTCTCAGGACCCGTAAGAAGGAGATACGCTGTTGGAGCTGCGGCCAACTTGGACACCCTAGAAGCAAGTGTCCATCGAAGAAGCAAGAAAAGCCACAGGAAAACTAAATAGGGTTGATGGGAAGGGGCAACTGTCAACCCGTAACGTCAAAGGCCCCAGGAAGACCATCAGGGTTGCGTCAATAGGAAGCAGAACGAACAGTTTCTACGTTGATGGGATGGTGAACGGGCAGCTGCGAAGTCTTCTAGTGGATACTGGCGCAACCATGACAATTTTGAACTCGAAGATAGTTCCCGCTGAGAGGGTCTTACCAACCACTTGGGCATTACGGACTGCCACGGGACAGCCAGCCAGGGTCTACGGGGAGACAGTTGCCACCTTCATCATCGGGGGTCAACATCTGAAGCACCGCGCTCTCGTGGCAGAGATCGATGAAGATGTCATATTGGGCATGGACTTCATGATGGCATACGGGATCAAGCTGGACATGTCGAGAGGTGTGCTGACGATGGGAGACGAGGAAGTCATCCTTCGGCAGGGAAAGGATCTCAACGCACGAGTGCTCTTACTAGAAGACACCACTTTACCTGCACGGAGCCAAGTCGTAACACATGGGACGGTCGAAGGACATCTACCGGAGGGTCAATGTGTACTCGTTGAACCCGGAAGGCACGAAGAACAAGAGGTTGGACGCGGCGTACTGGTTGCTAGGTCTCTCGTCAAGATCGGACCTACCACTCCAATTCGGCTAATGAACCTGAACAGCTTCCCGGTAACGCTGAAGAAAGGAACACCGGTCGGGGAGTGTACCACCGCTACCTCAGTGGTTCGTCAACTGCAACGTCATCCCACCGAGCTTCGAGGGCTCCCAGAGGAACTTAAAGGATTTGTGGACGAATCATGTCGCGACCTTTCGCCTGAACAGAGCGAGGAAGTAAAAGACATGATTACCCGATGGCATGACGTCTTCGAGATCGGCCCAGGACCACGGGGTAGAACGGATATCGTCCAGCACAGGATTGACACCGGGGATGCGAAGCCCATCCGACAGGTCCCGCGGAGGCTACCGTTGGCCAAACGGGAGGACGCTGAGGAGATTACTACGGAGATGGCAGCTGATGGTGTCATTGAGCCTTCGAGTAGCCCCTGGATGTCTCCTGTCGTATTGGTGAAGAAGAAAGACGGCACAACGAGGTTCTGCGTGGACTACCGCCTTCTGAACAACGTCACCAAGAAGGACAGTTATCCGCTTCCCAGGATTGACGATACGCTGGACACCCTGGAGGGGTGTAAACTCTTCTCTACCTTGGATCTCCGCAGTGGATATTGGCAGGTTGGATTGGCACCTGAAGATAAAGAGAAGACGGCGTTTTCAATTGGCACTGGGCTCTGGCAGTTTACAGTAATGCCGTTCGGGCTTTGCAATGCTCCTGCCACATTCGAGAGGCTGATGGAAAACGTGTTAAGAGGTCTCTCTTGGGAGGTATGCCTGGTGTACCTAGACGACATCATTGTGCTGGGAAAGTCCTTCGCTCACCATCTGAAGAATCTGGAGAAGGTCTTCGAACGACTGCGTGCAGCGAACCTTAAGTTGAACCCGAAGAAGTGTAATCTCTTCCGAAGGCAAGTCAACTACCTGGGGCATATTGTGTCAGACAACGGAGTTGCTGTTGACCCTGAGAAGATAGCAGCGATCACCAACTGGCCAGTACCTCGAGATAAGCACCAGGTGAGAAGTTTTCTCGGGCTCTGCACCTATTACCGGAGGTACGTGAAAGGATTCGCTAACATCGCAAAACCTCTTACCAGACTTACCGAGGAGAAAAGGACTTTCCATTGGGATCACGAGTGTCAGGCATCCTTCGAGGAGCTGAAGAGCAAATTGATTAGTGCACCTATTCTGAGCTATCCACGTCCCGAGGGCAAGTTCATACTTGACACTGATGCCAGCAACATCGCCATTGGAAGTGTCCTTTCTCAGCTCCAAGACGGAGAAGAAAGGGTCATTGGATATTTCAGCAAAGCACTCTCAGCTCCGGAACGCAACTACTGTGTCACGAGGAAGGAGCTTCTGGCAGTAGTAAAGTCCATAGAGCATTTTCATAAATACCTATACGGACGAAGGTTCCTCCTGAGAACGGACCACGCGGCTCTAATGTGGCTGCTGAGATTTAAGTCACCAGAGGGACAAGTGGCGAGGTGGATCGAGCGCCTTCAAGAGTATGACTTTGAATCTGCTCATCGTTCTGGGACAAGTCACAGAAATGCGGATGCACTGTCAAGAAGACCTTGTGAAGAAGGCTGCAAGCATTGTTCTCGACAAGAAGAGAAGCAGGCAGCGGTATTGAGGACTACAGTTGTCATCGACAGTTGGCAAGATGCAGAGGTGTCAAAGGAACAGGACGAGGACCCGGACTTAAAACAAATAAAGGAATGGAAAATATCAGGGCGAGGAAGACCGGCCTGGCAGGATGTTGCTCCAATGTCGAAGAATGTAAAAACGTACTGGGCCCAATGGAACTCCATTTTAGTGGACAACGGGCTGCTGAAACGGGCATTGGAGAACGCGGAAGGAGATCAGCGCAGGCTACAGCTCATCGTTCCAAGGAATAAAGTGCCCGAAGTGCTTAGGGAACTACATGACGGTGTAACTGGCGGCCATCTTGGAGTTCACCGTACATTGGAAAAAGTTCGTGAACGCTTTTACTGGGCAAACCTTAAGGACGATGTGTTGAACTGGTGCAGGCGTTGTGCGACTTGTGCGGCTTCTAACGGACCAACAAGAAGAAAGAAGGCCCCTATGAAGAAGTACAACGTGGGAGCACCGTTCGAGAGGATAGCAATCGACATCGCTGGCCCTTTCCCTGTGACGGACGAAGGCAACCGATATATTCTCGTGGCCATGGACTACTTTTCTAAGTGGGTGGAAGCGTATGCCCTTCCGAATCAAGAGGCAGTCACGGTTGCAGACGTACTTGTGAAGCAGCTCGTCAGCCGGTTTGGAGTACCCATGGAACTTCACGCTGACCAGGGAAGAAACTTTGAGTCTGCAGTCTTCTCCGGGATGTGCGAAGCACTGGGAATACGGAAAACCAGGACGACACCTCTTCACCCTCAATCGGATGGCATGGTGGAGCGCATGAACAGGACAATGGGTCGATATTTGTCTAAAGTGGTCTCCGAGCATCAGCGAGACTGGGACCAGTATCTTCACTTGTTCTTGTTAGCCTACCGGAGTTCAGTCCATGAAGCAACTGGGCAGACCCCCGCAAATGTCGTCTTCGGCCGAGAACTTCGCTTGCCTTGTGATCTGAAATTCGGGTTCAAGCCAGACGAGGAAGTTAACGGAGAGGAATACGTCACGAATCTACGGAAGCGGATGGATAATATCCACGAAAAGGTTCGTGCAAACATCCAGGGAGCCAGTGACAGAATGAAGGAGCGTTACGACATCAGGGCAGAGAAAGGTGGATTCCAACCTGGAGATTTGGTCTGGCTACATGATCCTCGAAGAAGGCGAGGCTACTCACCTAAACTTCAGAACTCCTGGGATGGCCCGTTTGAGATCATCAACAGGATAAACGACGTCATCTATAGGATCAGAAAGCAGCCAAAAGGAAAACCCAGGGTAGTCCATTTTAATAGACTGGCCCCATACAAAGGAGACCATGGCCCGACAAAAGACCAGCAAGTCAGGTACCTCAACAACGTGGAGGCCAGTAAGGTATCAGTTGCACAACCTAAGGTACAAGGTTCCCGTGGAGTAACTCAGGCAGTATACAGAGATATCTTCTCGTTACCCGCGGACTATTCTCTGGCCCATTGTGTAGCCGAAGATCTGAGGACTTCCCGAGGGATTGCAACGGTCTTCAGGAAGAAGTTTGCTGGAACTGAGGAACTGGAACGCCAAGGACCACGCGTCGGGAAAGCACTCCACCATACGCACGACGGACGACACCTGTTCTACTTAGTTACCAAGTGTGCTACTGATCAGAAGCCCACATATGACGCACTGCGGCGAAGCCTCGACGACCTGCGGAGTAAGCTTCTGAGACTGCGTGTCACCAAGCTCGCGATCCCTAAGTTGGGCTGTGGATATGACGGCCTGGAGTGGAAGGTTGTCAGGAACATGCTTGAACAGATATTCGCCAACTCTGGAGTCGCCATATTGGTGTGCACATCCAACCCCTGGAAAGGAAATACGTCTCCATCGAGGGAAGCTCATAACCGCCCGATTTCTCCGGACTATGCTCTGGGGCAGAGCACTTTTAAGGAGGGGGCAGTGTTACGGTCAGACCGGGGAGGAGGACGGGCTGAGAAGATTAGGCAAACAATGGGATTAAGCGGAAGGGATTATAGAATGGCGTAGAAGCTTCTGGATCGGGCTCGATGGGACTAGGTGGTCCTTCCGAGTAATGCCCCACCACGACCTACCTTGCCTATATAAAAAGGACAGCGTTTTCGGCCGCGGCAGTCAGTAATAAGCAGTGAAGTAATAAGCCAGTGAGTTGCAGTCGTTAACTAGTGATAGTGCGTGAGTTACAGTGAGTTAGTATCAGTCTGTAATAAGTGCTTAGTGAGCAACAGTGACAATTAGTGGCCGTGTAATAAGTGTAATAAACTGTGTGGCAGTTTGTCATATTTGGAGAGTCTTACGGTCGGTGGACTTTAGTTAGCGAACTGTAAGTGTTAATTTGTAATTGTAAACTATAGTGTAATATTATTGTATTTGTACTAATTTATATATAAATAGTTTAGTTATTTAGTATTACCAATATCTTATATTGTTTGTATATTATTTTAGAAATAGATAACATTTAGTAGAATATTGTTATTGTAAATTGATATTAGTTTAATAATTTAGTTGTTTTTAATAATCTCATTGTATTCTTGTTAATTTGTTAATAAATATTAGATTCTTGAATTAAGTAATAGTTTAGTCCATTTTACACCCGGTAGCCCGTAACAATGGTATAGCTACTTTTGTGTAATGTATCGGTTTTCTCTCGGGATTTTTCCAAGGGTACGCTAACTCGTTGATTTGGCACAGTAATGTTGTTTTGTTTTTTTAAATGAATCGTCTAACCTCCTTAGTTCTGAATACAGTTTTTCCATAGTTTTTATTTCTTCTCTATCCAACTTATCTTGCACTGCTAGTGGTAGTCCCATCACGATCATATTGATTCTTGATACAAGCGTACTTGTGCTTTCTGCTTCCAAACATAACCTTTCTTTCGCCAATCCATAATCCACCAACCACCCTCCTAAATATTTAAAACGGTACCCTTTCCAAATTTGAGGCCATCCTTAATCTATGAATACTGAAAAAAAAGATTGTTTCCAGGCCGACCAATTTTCATGACCTATCTTTTTTTAAGTTTTCCTCGTACCAATCTTTTGCCGGTCCTTCTACAAAAAAACGAAGAATTTCAATGATGTTTGTAATAGTGGATACAATATGCCTCCGACATTCAGACTGATAACCCTCCATCCAGCATTTTGTTTTTTATTGAATTTTTTTATCATAAATTTTTTTTCAACATCCTGGAGCTTGCATTCATTAGAATTTAATTTATTTTCTAATTCTTTTATTTTTTTAATTAAAAAAAAATCTTGACCGGATTTGCCAGTATTTGTATCAGAATCCCTGAAATTCGATTCCTCTAATGGAATACTATTAAAACAGATGTCATCGTCATCAAAATATACCTTTCTTATATCATCGTCAATTTTGATTCCTACATTCCTATAACCGTTAATTGGCCTAATTGCGGATACAGCATTTTTAATAGTGGATTTGGTCGATAATACCTCATTATGGAGTAGGTTTCTATAACCTTCTGGTAATAAAAAGAACACTATTTTATTTTCGGATACCTCCACTAATTCGTGCTCATCTTCACCTACTTTAATTGTGTGGACAAATAATTTCGCTCCTTTTGTCTTGTCCTCCATTTCCATCAACTTTATAAATTAAATTATAAAGTCGAATAGTAACTGATTTTATTAATCTGAAAGATATCACATTAACGTTTTAAAATATATACAAAACATGTAAACACACTATTTACATAACGCAACTAAACAATACAAACCTGAAAAGATTAATTAAATTACAGGTTCTCACCATCAATTCGGTTTTCGGAAATCACACTCAACAACTCAACAATTACACAGAGTAACTGACTACATATCGACAGCACTAGAGCAGAAGTTATATGCAACTGGAGTGTTTCTGGATGTCGCCCAAGCATTCGACAAGGTCTGGCACCAGGGGCTTCTCTTTAAACTTAAGACTGTATTACCACACACTTATTATCTGATTCTTCACTCATTCCTTGCAGACAGATTTTTCTCAGTCCGGCAGGGCTCAGAGCTATCTTCAATAAGACCGATCTTAGCCGGCGTGCCTCAGGGATCAATACTGGCACCGCTGTTGTACATAACATATACACACGATATTCCACTAAGTACTGACATACTGACTGCAACCTACGCTGACGACACTGCCATAATCACCAAACATCAAGACGCGACGCAAGCCTCACTAAACTTACAACATAACTTACAAAAGTTGAGTGAGTGGTGCCAACTATGGAAAATTAGACTGAACCATGAAAAGTCACAGCACATCACTTTTACTCTTCGACGTGAAACATGCCCTCCCATTTACCTTAACAACTCACCCATCCCGCAGACAGACAAAGTACAATACCTTGGACTAACGTTTGATAGGAGAATGACATGGGGTCCTCACGTTAAGATGAAACGCCAATCACTGAACCATAAGCTCAATTTAATGTACTCACTATTCAGGAAAACCTCCAAATTAGACATAAGACAGAAACTAAACACGTACACTTACCTACTAAAACCAGTTTGGACATATGCATTACAAATTTACGGGATCGCTAAACAGACTCACAGAAAACGACTGCAGACTTTTCAATCAAAAGTACTAAGACTTATCACCAAAACACCATGGTACGTCAATAACAAAACTCTGCATACTGACTTAAAAATACCAACGGTTGACGAACACATACGAACATACTACAAACGCTTTCAAGAAAAACTACACGGACATCCAAACCCATTAATAGAACGAATGGCCTCTACTCTCATGCCTGACAACACTAAGAGGAGATTAAAAAGAACGTGGATGAGGGATTTGTTATAAAGGAAATTGAATCAAGCCAAGGGAGAGGTACCGCTGGGTACTGTTCTTCTTCATGCCTTTCAAGTCATTGTATCATGTTTGTTTCGTTTTTTTTTTTGTTTTTTGTTTTGTTTTTTAGTGTCAGACTATCTGCTGATTGTCACTGTTTTGTATTTGACAGGTGTAGATAAAAATATAAAGAGAAAAAAAAAAAAAATTACAGGTTGAAATCCAACTAATAAATTGACACTGATTGTGAGCAACAAGCACCAGGTGACTTAATATAAATAAGAAGGTTTCATAACCTCAATCAAGGCTAACTAAATATCCAGTACTTGGATTATACATATTGTATGGAAAGATGCAAATGAATTTAAGAACAAAATAAAAGTCTGAGAAAAAATAAGATTTTATATATTGAACAAAAACAAACTTACAATAAACTTGCCTCTGCTTGGTATAGTGAGAACACAAATAAATGTGAATAAGGAAATAGTTTATCGATAAATAAAAGTTTGATCATAAAAGAAACGCATAAAAACGGACACCGATAACCACTTCTTTCTAATTTTTCACACCACGCACACTTTTTTGCAAGGTAATCATAGGTTACCCCAGTGTTGCAGAAAAGTGTACGAAGTTGTATTAACATACAATTTAATTAAATTATACCACAGTCCGAGATTGCTGCCTGGCAACACTGGGTGGTAACAGTCACCGGGTGCAACATCATAAAATGTTATTATGTGTTGCCACATCACTTCCCCCCAATGACCTCGTCACAGAAGTGGACAGGAGGGCGGATGAAGCGTCCTCGCCGATTCCTGATGTCCGATGGAAGATTGTCGGATTCTGTGGCAGGTGCATTGTCAGAAGTTGAATGAACACCGGATGGCGTAGGTGTATCGGTTGTTGCGCTGTTAGGGTCCTCCAGAATGTACGCTGGCTTCAGTCGGTCCGCGCTGACGGTTTTCTGTCCTGTGGCAAGCTTGATGATGAAGGTCTTCTCCCCTCTCTCGAGAACTTGGTATGGTCCGGAGTAGGGTGGAGTCAAAGGTTTCCTGACTGCATCATCTCGCAAGAAGACGTGGGAGCATGTTTCCAGGTCCTTCGGGGTAAAGGTTGCTGCTTGGCTAGGCCTATGCAACGCAGGCTGCAGGCGCTCGAAGTGTTCCCGTAGTTTGGAAAGGAATCCTTCTGGCTCATCCGGTTGGGAGGTGGTCCCCATCAGCTCTCCGGGGAGTCGGAGTGGTTGGCCATATGTCAGCTCGGCAGCACTCGTCGAATTATCATCCCTGATTGCTGCCCTCAAGCCAAGGAGGACTGTGGGCAACAATTCGGTCCATGAGCTTGAGGTGATGAGGTGTGCTGTCAACGCTGCCTTCAACGACCTGTGCCATCTTTCGACGATTCCATTGGACTGCGGATGGTAAGCTGTGGTTCTGCAGCGGCGTGTACCCAGTAAGTTAAGTAAGAGTCGAGTGAAGAGCTCGCTCTCAAACTGCCGACCTTGGTCGGTGGTGATTCGGGCAGGGACACCAAATCTAGAGATCCAGGTTCTGCAGAGGGCTTTGGCGACCACTGTTGCAGAGATGTCCTCAATAGGTTCAGCTTCCGGCCAGCGGGTGTACCGGTAAGGCAATATCTTTTCCCATCCGATGGTGGCAGAAGTCCGACTATATCGACGTGAATATGTTCGAATCGGCCAGCTGGAGCGAAGATACCTGGAGGTGTGATGGTATGCCTATGGATCTTAGAACGTTGGCAATCGATGCAACCCCTGGTCCAGGTTGCTAGATCAGCGTTCATATTCGGCCAGAAGAACCGCTGTGAAAGTAGTCGACGAGTTCCGCGAACGCCAGGGTGACTGAGGCTATGCAGCTTCCTGAAGACGTCCTGGCGGAGGGACAGAGGTACATAGGGTCGAGTCTTGGGGGTCGAGAAATCACAGAGGAGTGGTCTGTCCAAGTTCGGTAGCTCGATCAACCTCAATACCATGGGTGGTAACAGTCACCGGGTGCAACCTCATAAAATGTTATTATGTGTTGCCACAATATATATATTATCGTATATTTCTTATTTATGAGAGCACGTGAAGTTGCTTCTTCGTTCGTTTACAATGTTTTTTCTCCATTTCGTGAGTCCATTTCTTTATCAGTTCTTTATCAATTTTATGCTATTTGCTTTATCAATATTTGCTTTATGCCGTTTGAGGTCTTCTTCAGTTCCCTGTGTCCATCCGGACTTGTTATTACTGCTGATTGTGATGTTGAAAATTTATTTTGTAGATCTTTTTAAAATAATTCAAATGGAAGCCTTAAGATACCCCGAGTATGAAAAAATGGACTTTTAAATACATATAATATGAGTTGTTATATTGTTCATGTAGACCAAACAGAACGTTTAAATCGCTAATACGAGCTTTACAACAGACTCATTAATATTATATATTTCCCTTAGCATTCAAAGTGTATCGCCCCTTCATCCGATCTGTTCAACATAATCAGATTAGACCATTCCAACTTCAGAAGGTTTCACGTAAAACCTAACGGTGCCAATATGAAGGACGCGAAGATACGTCCCTTATCAATAAACACCTCACTTTGTGTTTTCATTGGCCCCGATATCTTTATCTTCTTGATTACCTAAACGTTGTGTTGTCCAGGGCGTTCTAGATCCGATCAGCTTGAGGAGGGGCCCATTTACACAGCGCTCATAAACAAAAAGTCCAATCAGCGAATTAACAGTTAATTAATTCTAAGGTAACAGATAATTACCAGGTAGTTGTTTATGGACTCCCTCCGTCGGGCAAGGAGACAGCTCTGATTTGTATTTGATCAGATAGTGCAGCTATGCAGCGTCATTAAGGATTATCCAACTGATATAGTGGAGATAATAAACCTCTTTGGACTTTCTATCGAATTCTCCTCGACAACCGTTTGACAGTAAGTTAAAAATATAATAAGGCTATTCTTCAATGATAGTCATAAAATGAAAAATAAGAATTTTCTATCTTGAGAGTATGTTAAAGGTTAAGGTTAAATTGGTTTTATTTTTTGGTATTTTTCGGTCTAAGATATAGGCCATCTTCAGGGCTGAGAAAGAAACAGAAAATAGCATTTTAGTACCAAGGGAGAATAACAGAATTTATGTACAGAATTGATAAGAATGTAAAGAAATACAGAGAGCAGGAGATATGAAATAACTCACTCATTTAAAAATTAAAGAGTAAGGTACATTATGTAATAACTGGAGAGAAATAATGAGAATGGAAAACAGCTAGATTACAGATAATAATACAAAATTAAATTGTATATTGTATATTGTGGGTTGAGAGATATAATGATTACCATAAAGTCAGTAAAATTACAATTGATAATACGTATTAAAAAACTATATAAATAGAAAATATCGAAAATTAATAATACAATAAAGGTATTCTTCAATACTTTAACAAAGTAATACAATGGTAAATAAGAATTATCTATTTTGAAAGTAAGATGAAAATAAAACAAGGCTAGTCATAAACAAAGTAATAAAATAGAACATTTTTATTGTCCAAAATAGTACAAGGAGTGGTAGATAGGCTTATGCGAATTGTAAAAGTCAAAGTAAAAAATAAAAGTCAACTTTTTTTCTCACGCTGCTTATACATATAAACAAAAAAAAGTGATACTAGTAAAGAAAATAAAGAGTAATAAGAATGGTTAATAGTTAAGACAGATAAAAATAGGTATGGAAGACCAAAATTAGATCTAGCCATACATTTTTTTTTTAATTTCTATTATTTACTATTTTAGATTTATCTTACTAATGATATGTGTACTGTAAAGCAAAATTATATTATTTAAAAATACTGAAATAATTCAATAATAACTTTTATCTATGCGAAGTTAGTTTCAAAATATCATTAAGGCAGCTCAGGAAATCACCTTAGAATTCCCAAATTGAAATCAGAGCCTTGCGGCTCTTAAATTTATTTATAGCTATTAAATGTTTGCACATTTAATAGCTATAAATAAAGTATTTTATTGCCAATTATCAACCGGGTAAACTATTTCAAAGGCGGATATCATCAAACATATAATTAATTGGTTAGAGAACCCTCAAAACTTACATTATAAAAAAAAGTCCATAAAATTATTTATTGAGCAAACATCGGTGTTCAGGATCAAAAACGGATAACTCCAAAATTTCAAAAATTTTTTGCATTTTTCACTTCTTTGGTAAAGCAATTTTATGCTCCTAAAACTTCAGGTTCAGATACCTAAAACATGAGAAATGAGGCGGAAAAGACTGGGAAAAAATCTGGTGGTTGAGGAGATAAAGGACAAATCACCTCTCTGCACAACCATTGTCCCTTGTCCAAGAAATATTACAGACTCTACCATGTACTGAATCCCAGGCCCTTCGTGGGTTGTAGTTGTACAGTTTTTATTATAATAATATAATTACTATCATTATCACTAATAACACGGTAGTCTGTACTCATTAAAAATATATTGTGAAATTTGTATCTATATAATATTATATTTAATATATACTTTTTTGAATACTGGGATTTGATTTAATTGGCTTTAAGGACATGTACTTTATAAATGCATAAATTAGAGAAATAGTATTACCGAGTTTTCCCTTCTAATGAACAAATGTTTGTTCTCCTGTTACAGAAGATACCTGATCGGAAGCCTGCTTAGCCTGGTTGTAATTAAGCCTGCTTGCTATTCCGAGTGTATAAGAAGGAAGCAGGAGAGCTATGAGGGACATAGGTCGGAATAGATTCATGTAAACAAACGCTACCTCCCATGAAGTTGGATAAGGAAAATATATAGGAGCCCGCATGATGTGGGTACGGCTAGCGTTACACGCTTGACCATTATAATTATTTTCATTCTCACCTTTCTTATAACAGCAAGCGCTTTGTTTTACCACGGGCTTAATAATCTGACACATTAACCTCCGAAGCATAAATCAGATGGTAGATAACCTCTGGTCCCTATGACTTCTGAGCTTGGGAAGTTTGAATGCAATATGAGAGAAGATTTCAGTAATAACTGTGGAAAACACGATTCTCAATAAGAGAAGATAAACTTGGCATTTATTCAGTAGAGAATGGATAGACTTAGAAACATTACCCCTTAACAACAATAATAAATAAGCTTTATATGAGAAACGTTGGGATACCATTAATTTAATTTATTTTTGTTTGTTTATTTAACGCCATTTTAAGATGCTCTGACCAATCGTACGATGAGTGGGATTCCCAAATTTCGCCTATCCATGTTTAATTAGGATAGGGATCTTTAATGAGTACCTGACATCGTAAAGGATCGGGACCCCCATTAAAGTCCCTTCCGAAGGACGGGATAACCAAGTATTTTCTACTCTCTTTAATAAATCCTAAAGCACCTGCCTGGTTAGAGTTTAAACATTAAAAAAACAGGTAAAATCTCTCTATTATATTATATTAAGTTACGTTTTATTATATTGGCGTTACTTTGCAACTATTTCATATTAGTCTTTTTTTGCGATCAATCGGTTATTATATATATTTTTTTTACAATTGGCAAATCAAAGAGCCAATGTTTCTGAGATCTTTAAGCCTATACACAAAAGTAAGCGCTGTTTATGAATTAAAATTTAATGAATGAAATACATCTATTTAAAAAATAAAACAAGCTTACATCCATAAGTCCAATTTGTCGATTTTAGAACAGAGGTATGAGATTTTTTGTCTATAACTATACACTATATTTTTAAATATAGATAACAAACCTTAAATAGAAATAAAAACATTTCATTATTTTATTTAATGCAAAATACAAAATAAATTAAAAAATACAAAAGTGGCTACTTATAATTTAATAGGCTCATTAGATTTACCTGTGTTCTAGTGGTAGGCATTTTAACCTGCTAGCCGTAAGATTTCGGGTTCACAGTCCAGCAGTTGGACCAAAACGGCTTAGGTATGCTGTCTTTCGGAAGGGACATTAAACAGATGTCCCGAGACTGTGAAATTTCAGGTACTTTTTAAAAATCCATATCCTAATAAAACTTTGATAGGCAAAATTTAGAGCTCCCACTGTAGCATCGTCCGATTAGCCTTAGCAGCATAAATTGATGTTAAATATACAAACAAGAAGCTACTAAACTTATCCAAAGCAGTTGCAGAATCAAGGTAAAATTAAATGTTAGATATTAAACTTACGTCCTTGCTAAAAAAAACAAAAAAATAATAAATAAATGATATGAAATAAATAAATTAATTTATTAAGTACCTTGCCCTCTTCCGTTTCTCATCCCACTCTTAAAATGTACAAGATACAGTAAAAGAGATACCTCCCATCCTCTCCTAATTGTAATTAGCCACATTCCGACCTAAAAGGGGTGAGAAAAAAAACGAAAAAAACCTTGCAGCTTCTCTGAATCATAAACGCTATTGATCTAACACAATAATGATAATAGCCCTTATAGTTATAGAAATATAAATGTCTAATATATTCGAGGTTTTGCTTCATCAATCTATTTATTGATTTTTGTTTTTTTCTTAACGTGTGCTTTTTGTTTTTTTTCGAAGAATAAAACTCCCTGTTAGATGGACAGGAGTAATCCTCTAGTTAATCAAAATGTTATCTAAATTATTTAGTATGAAAAATTACGGTATGTATATTAGCGAGTTATTTTCTATATTGAGCTGCTGACACCACCGCCAGAAGATTGACTGACGGGAAAGAGGGCCTCCGAGGCTCCCGGTATTACCTTACAATCAACACCCGGGTCGGTCGTGACCGAGAGCTGAGGCGAGGTGTTTGACGAGGCTGTGAGCTAATGAGTAGCGGCCCCGCGAGGTGGGGGACAGGGCACTTGCGAAAGGAACTCAAGGATTTGGAAGCAACGCTGATAAATCACCGCCGGGGACTCGTCTTCATGTAATGAGCCAGTTTCCCAGATGGTCATGCATTATGTATTAGATCACCTCCGATAATTCCTCCAGCTACCTGCTATTGTAGGGATTTCCGCTACATCCTCAAAGTGGGAAGCAGCATCCCCTCTTTCAGCGTTGTTAGACTAATTTACCTAGAGAAACAATATTAACAAAAAAAAGGCAACAGATTATTATTAGAAAGGTTCGCACTATACAATGTGCAAAATCCTCCAACAAGCCCTTATAAACATTCTCTAAACTGGGCATTTATTTACTTATTTAAACACCCTTCCTTGTCTTACAACAACATGAGTTTTGACATTATGATTGTCACACAATAATTCTAATGTCTATAATCTTCTCACTCTAGGCCATTTTCAAAGTTTTTCACTATGCCTCCTATGTTCGGTGATTTCCATATATTCTTCTTCCGAGATAAGTGTTGTGCCCACTTCCGCCTTCCATACACACTCATACACACTCATTGAACTCTTTGAAGTACGGTCTCGGGTCATTAGCTAAGGGAAATCATTCCGTTTCCCCTCTGCAATTTAGATCTTTGTGACTCAAAGCCGGTGCAGATTATGACTATATGCTCAGCAGACCCCGGAACGCCGGACATAAAGGATCAATATCCTTCCCGCAATTTTTAAATTTGGATCGAAATCATCCATGCCATGTGAGGAATATGCTTAAATGCCCTCTATACGCGGCAATAAAAACATCTCAACATTTCGAACGGCACTCCTAAGATTCCCGAGAGGAATTCGAAACGATCGTGATCATTACGGAATCCCAAATAGGTCAACTAGCACAAAATAAAGCGCCGATGTATAACAGCTCGTTAATAGCTAAACCCGCAACCAATTTTTTCACATTTATAAGCAGGTAGGTAGCCGTTAAATTATAACTTCCTAAACCGGAATATCCATATGGGGAAAATTAAACATAATAACGTAAGGCTTGTTGAGAGTTAATTTTCTGTAACTATCCAAAAAGCGTTTATCCTACCACACCCGCTCTCGAGAACCTTAATGTTCAGGTGGCATCAAGTTTTATGATCAGGAATGGATACCTTTAAGACCTTAATACAGTTAACACCTGGACTGGAATGGAATGGTTCCAATTCACTTGTTGGTAACTCATCTACTCCTAAAAATAAATTTCGTTCAGATTACTTATAACTTTTTGAAGAATTTGTTTATTGCTTTTTGAAATACTTAACCATGAAGTTAGCAAATGTCATCTTAAATATTACTGATTTTAATTAATTTAATTTTAACTGTTGGTGGTTATATTATGATATAGAAGGAACTAAATACAAGCTCAAAATATTATTTTAGCATTAATTGAGCTGTTATATTTGAAAATGGCATAAGTCCATTTGGATCTTTAAAAAATGTAATCGTTTATTATTTTAAATGGTTTTAAAGATGATTATTTCATTATAAAATTTAAAAGGTGTACAGTTGAGGCTTAAAATCCTACTTTTAGCTATCTAACTATACAAACATTTACATATTTTTAATGCAAATCGAATTGAAACTTAAAATATCGCGAATATGAAAAAATGGACTTAAACTTTCAAGGATAACAGCTCAATTTTAGATGATTCCAATTTACAGCCTCAATAGTTAATAATACGTCAATCTTTTTACTTTAAACTGTAATTTATTAGAACATGGTATATGGTAATAGAGTAATAACTGTAACATTGTATGCAATTAAAACACAAGTTTTTGAATTAATTGAATTCATGTATTTTTGTGTGTGTTACAGTGAATTATGGTTTCTTAAAGTGGCTTATAGTATAATTTAGTGAAAAAGGAAACTTTTCTAATGAAAGACAGCAAAATTCCCGGGGCAAGTACGAAAGACGATGAAGCCGTTATATTTACTCTTTTGAGGAGAAAGGGAAGGAGTAAATCCAATATTTCTTTAACTTAAGGCCAAATTGACAAAAAAAGGATGAATTCTAAAGATTCAAAAGTGAAAACATTATTTCAAAAACCTAACCTACCAAAACCACGTGGTAATTTAAATAATAATATCAATTCAGAAAATGTTGAAATAACAATGACGATCTACTATCTCAATCAATACAACAACCAGTGACTCAAACTACTACTCACAATTCTATGAAAATTACTACTCTAAACAATGTTCCTGTTAGTAACATGTCAGGTGCAACTATCTAGTGGTGCACTATCTGTCGAATTGGAAGAAGAACGCGTCGCACTACCAGTAGTCCATTTACCACCGGCAATAAAAAATAAGGGGATCAACAACTCTCAAAACTTATGCACAGACTTATTAGCTCTTTTAGGAGAGAATAATTTTGACACAATCAAGAAACACTACAAACAATTTCATGACTTACTTGCTAGATACCCAAATATACTGGTACAATCATTACTGACAGACACATTACCACAGAATCCGACAAGAAGACTGAAACGTCTCTGGAGTAGGGACCTACTACAGTGAGATAAACCACGCTAGGAGTACCTTCAACGGGAGATTTCTTCAAACACGTTTCCACGAGAATCGTATGCATTCGTAAGTGTATATTTACTTTAGCTATATTCTATGGTAGAGTCCGCTGCACGATTGGAACTTACTGATGGGACAACAGCACTTATTGCTACAAACAATCGGAGCACACTCTAGCATGTCTTTGTTCTCTTGCATCAAGGCTAAGACTGATGTTCACTTTTTTTTTAAGTATCTTTAATGTTTTCTTATTCTCTTTTTTAAGGATAAGTTTGTGGAAATAGTAATATACACAAATAATAGTGTTCAAATATTTTTGCTAAGACCTATTCACTTGAAGGACTGTTTTAAGACAGTTAGGAATCGATTACTAACCCATTATGCATACGTGTTCGTAGCCGGATACAATCCGCTCGTCAGACATTCTAATACGGTAGGGCAGTGCCTTTATCTCGACGGCCCTAGAAGGGACGAGGTAATGAAGACATCGGCGGAGGGGAGAAGTCGCGGTTAGGTAAGAGGCAGGTAGCTATAAGAAGGCCTATTAAGAGCGCCGAAAGGACTCGTGCTGAGGCTCATTAGGTCCTGGCACGCTTCCATTGTGCCGGATCCGTTCGAGAACGGCGAATCATCGAAGGAGATTGGCTCGTTTAGCGCCAATCAGGGCTCTTTGTGTCTGCTCGCGTCTCCTCATTCGTTAGCTCCCCTTCCTCTTTGTCAGTGTCGTAATTGGGTTAGTATCGATATCGGAAGTCAAAGCGGAGGCTTATAATGAACTGCTTCTGATGTAACTCGATCTATATATACGCCTAGATACAGTTTCACTTCTAGCTCCAATTTTCGTTTTCGAAGGTAACGGATCAATTATTAGATTTGCCTGCTTTGGAGAGAAGCGGGTGAATTTCTTGGAGCACACCCAGCCTCTAGTGTTACCATGCCGAAGATCCTGGGTTCAAATACTGCTCCGTGGCAGACTTTTATTTAGTCTGTTAGCGGCTGGAGATGGATCACATGGGATCTAATCCCCTCCTGGAATGCTCACCAATCCTCAATAAAGTGGGCACCCAAAATAAGAGGGAAACCTGGTGGTTGAGCATGGTTTAGAACAAATCACCTCCCTACACAACCGTTATCCACGAAACAGTACTGTCTCTATCATGTACTGAACCCCAGACCTTTCAAGGGTTGTAGTGGTAAAGGTTTTTTTCTTTCCTGCTTACGCCAGTACTCAAGTATTCTACAGAATATCATCAGCCATTTTCCTTAATTTTAAAGATTTTAACCCAAAGTTACCAGCAATTGAACAAAGCAGTTTAAACATGATTATCATGTCAAAATTAAAAGTATTTTCCACTTGAACAACTTATATTGTATAAGAAAAGATATTTATATTTATATTAGGAATTTAAGTATATTGCGATATTATTTTATATCCTAATCCACAGTGCTATCACGAATTATAGCACTGTGGATTAGGATATAAAACATAACTTTAAAACTTCTGAATGAAACTACATTAATATAGTATATCTGTCTAGTGCAATGGACGGTACACACAAAATTGTATTGTTCTGAGAGATTTTCCAAATAATGAAGACTATGCATGTCTTTATTGAGAGGCTCGTCGGCGTATGAAAGAAATGCCAAGTGCTGGATTTGGATAAAAAAATAAATTAGAACAGCATTTTTCAGCCAAAAATTTGTTTTCATTGTTGCAGTTTCAGGAAATTTTCATTTATAAAAGGATTTAACAAATAAATTAACTTCCTCTTTCCATTCGTCCAATATCAGTGTTATAATATCCAATGTTTTATATTTAACTGTGGGCAATACTTGCCTCTCAGCTATGCCTGTTACTCAATCGTATGTCATAGTTACCTAGAAAACTGTATCTTGCCACAAATATAATAGCAGGTTTCATTTTGTTAGGTTATTAATCACTGGTATAAAAATTTACAAGTGTTTGATGTAGGCGTCCCTCCATTTTACTGTTAAAACCGAAATAGTGAGAAATTCTTCATTTTATTTATTTTTTCTAAAAACATTAGTTTTTCGAAATGGTTTACGAAGTTTTAAATACATTAATGATATTTCTACTAAATGAGTATCTGCAGATATTTCTCATGTTTCCCAGTAAACATCAAAGAAAATAGCTTCAACGATCTCTCTCGAATGGAAATAAAAATTTAGTAAATAAGATATTAAAGGGAGTGCCGATGTGGAGCAAAGGGAGGGGGGGAGATCAGAGAATTTTTTTTGTCATGATGAAGAGATGAGAGATAATTCAGATTTACAAGATCTATAGCAGTAAAGAAGCTAAGTAATGTTGGAATTGTGACATTGGTGAAATATTTCGTAAAAGCGAAGGGGCGAAAAAGAGAATGATCTGAAATAATAATGGCTTTCTTCCGTTTGGGTGTTTTCAGGCGGATACCACAGTCAACGGTGGTAGGATGAAAAGTACACCATTACCATAATTTCAAAATTATTAACCCAAAGGTTTGCAGCTACATTCTATTCTATTTATTTTGCTATTGATCTTATTAGATTCTAGAGCTCGTTAATATACCATTTTTCTTGGGGTTCAAGTAAGTATCTTGACGTTCCTTATGTTCCGATTTAATACCATCACAACTGGATAGTGGTCTAATTTTATGCATAGGCTTCTAAAGTCGATTTCATCAACTACATGAAGAAATTCTATCTTTATATTAGTTTTCTATTACAAAATGACAGAATATAAGTGAATATCATGAACAGTTAATAGAAAAAATCCCGAAATCGAAGAACTTTAGCAAAATTCGTTTAGAAAATTTGAAGCACATTATAAATGAGCGAAAACTTATATTTCCAGTTTGTGGGCTACTAATTTTAACGGGATATTTTCTACTAATGCAGTTCTTCCTAAGATTTGTGAAAAATAAATTTTTTCAAATAAATTTAACTATTTTAATTAATTTAACTACTCATTCATTTAATTCACTGTTTTTTGCATTCCGTCAAATCGGAATTCGACGAGGAAACATATTATGACTTATTTTTTCCAGATATTCCAGTGAGCAGGAACTTGGATTTGCGCCAGCGCTGCTAGCTTAGTTTATCTAATTTTCGTTCTCTCTTCTTCCCCTAATAAAAGTCAACTGCTAGATAATATATTTCTAAATAAATGTCACCACCTCAGTTTGTTGATAAATATTATTCAATCAACCTAAAAATAAAATTCCTTCCAAATTTTACCCTTTGTCGATCTCCGAGTTCTGGTGCTTGTTTCAGTCATCAAGCCGACTGTAAAAACGACCCACGCCAACAAAGACCGCGGATTTTATCACAAGATTATAGATCTTATACTTTGCCAAGATCTTAATGCCGACTGTTATCTAGATGGAATATACAAGTAAAACAGTTGGCACCTATTTATACAGTCTATGTATAAAAAAAAGAAAAATCTGACATTTATATTCTGGCTCGGCCTAAGATGTTATGAATGGTATGTGCCCCGTGGTACTTCAAATCGTCATGTAGGATTACATCCAGCCTCGGTCGACATTTAGATCTGGAGCCATAAAGCCCGTAACACGCGCGTGCCCCAATCGTAAATAGGCCAGGCCAAATTGTGAAAAAAAGACAGCCTTAAAAGGAAGACCATATAAAGGTATATATTACACAAGAGGTCCTCAGAGCCCGGCCCTCGCACCGGCTGACGGACAATATCCTGCATAAATTAGTAGTCACCGGAGCTACTCACGGAGTTTCTCCTCCTTTCCGCGCTACAAATGATACACGAAGCAATTAGGCGAAAGAGTGCAGATTAATTCAGCAGCTTGGCATTATGTAAGGATTGATTTTTCATTTGAATAGAAATTGGCGAGTCACTGAGCCACTTAGTGCTACCGTCGCAGACTATCAACCGCTTTACAAATTATATTTTAAATTAAATGTTTGCTTAGCAGGGGCATGATTACCAGTGATTTAATGCAGTCATACAATGCAGAAAAATATTGTTGAAAAGTAGGGAAAATTACGTAATACAACTGTGATGAAATAATTTTGTCCGACCAGTATAAATTTTTAACAATATTTCATTGAATATGACATAATACCATTTAACAACAGAATGAATTGTCACACAGAAATTTTAGTTATAATAAAAAATCCTGTAATATAATAAACCGACAAAATACGTTAGGCCAATATAGACAATATTTACGCAATAAACACAGTTGATAAGTAATATAATATTTGAACAAAAGATTTTTTTATAAGATTATGTATAAAATTAGAAGTTACTGTTTCCCGAATGAAACTTTTATTGCTAGTAATCAAATTTGGGTTTGGCTTCTCCAGCAAAATTAACTTTTCACGACTTACTACCTTTTCCATGGCAATGCCTCAATTCTACATAAAAAAATCATCACGGATTTTTATCGAGATAAAATATAATAAGGGAAATATAATATAAATAATGGATGCAAATTAAAATTATTTGGTCGTGACTTAAGAAGTATAAATACAGAATGTTTTAAAATTGGATACATAACACACATACATTTTTTCCTTTTATATAATATAATACATACAATATAATTTTAACATATGATCCTGATAATCGGGACTAAACGAGGGCCGGAGAAACGAGTTTTTACTCCAGCTTCCGCTAATTATGAATTAAAAAAAAATAGTTAAGGCCCAAATTATAAGCCCGTACGGAGTTTTATCTTGTTTTTAGATCAGTTAAAAAAAAATATAAGTATCTTTTCATTAGTTATTAAACAGGCGAATTTAGCCGACATCTTCTTATTTAAAACCTTAGGGGTCAACAATGAGTCGAAAAAGTTCAACAACATTAAAAATAAATACGCTTATGAAGTGCTGACATTCTGACTGACAGATCAAGTACACTATCTAATGAGAGATCTTGAAGCAAAACAAGTTACAAGCGAAAGTCTAAGTGGTAAGTTCCATTTTATTTCATATCGGCATCTTGATCTTATTTATGCAAAACCAACAGTGCCTAGAAAATATCAGAAGGAAGCCTGCCCCTCCTATTATCGAACAGTTATTGACAGTATCAGGCCATCCGACTTTTCGGCGCCAAACAAAAATAGCTTGGTAAAAGGAGTAAAACCCTCATGAAACATTGATCTATAGAACATTAAAACTATTCATATTCTCAAATATGTATATATTTATGTGTATAGATATAGATATATGCACACTCATATTTAAGTTTCACTATACAACAAAACAAATACCCAACAGACTTGAGACCAACAAATCCCTCAGATTAAGCACGTTACTTGGGATCAATATTCGACCAAAGAAAGATCGAGGGCCTAAGAGTCAAATATAAAATAAAGACATTAACCCTTAAAGTACTAGCAAGCGGTGGTTACTATAAGCGCAAATTCTGTGTGTTGACAGCCACCAACAGGGACTATGAACGCATGTATGCGTAATTTCATTTTTTTCAGGTTTTCATATAATAATTATAAGAAATTACGATTAAAATGTAATGTATAACTTTAGGTGAGATAGATAAAAACGTATAACGTTAGCTAAGACATTGAAGCAAGACATATTATGAACCAATCAGGTTTAAATAAAAAAAAAATCAAGTCAAAATATTAAATACTTCAAATTAGCTAACATATCCTGATATTTTAAATAAATTATAAGGTAGATATTATTGATATTCTAATCACCCGAGATCCTAAATAGCTATAAAAGAGACACCAGATTTGTTTCTTATATTTATATAAATATTACTCATTTCAATATTAATGCTTGAAAATAACCTTAACATATTATAGATTCTGGTGCAAGAGAAATTCTGCAATAATTTATTAGTCGCGCCTTAAACTTTAAATCAACCAATGGATCTGGCTGGCACCAGTGAAAAGTATTCAGTTCAGTGCTCCTTGTGGACTGTATCGGCCGATAATCGCCCGCACTAAGGGGCTAAATACATTATCATAAAGGGCCCAGGGTTAAACAAACTATCGAAATTACTTTATTACTTTATAATCAGTCAATACACATACATACAAATATATTATTATTGCTTGTAAAATGCTTCATGCTCAAATAGTTTGTTTATTTATTTAACGTCACTATATGCTACTATGTATATGTTTACAATGCTATAATGGGAGTCCCACATTTTGCCTATTAAGGTATGTTTGTGATAGAGATTTGTAAGGAACACTTGGCACCGCACAGACTTAGGACCGCCATTTTACACCTTCTCCAAAATGTGCCACAACCAACAATGACTTCCTTTAAAAAATAATTAGGCCATCATAAAACAATCTCTATTTAAATCCTTACGACTAACACATCTACGGCTCAGCAAAAAAGGTGCACCAACAAAAACGGCATTTTTTTTTATCTAAAATTTATTTTAAAGATGAATAAATGCAGCCCAATGGTGCGTAAACAACAAAACTCAATATTCATGATATATTATTCTCATTATTATAATATCCTTCAAAGTAATTAAAAGAGACTAATAGACAAGGCAATCATTCCATCCAGAAATGAAAGCTTCAACAAACATAAGTCATCTATACTTCGAAATGGACTTTTATTCCTTGATGAAATGACTATCGAAATCAACTCATAATCCATAATTACATTCTCTTTTCCATACTATAGCTCACGATATTAAGAATTTTTGGAAAATATTAAAATTGAAACGAATAAACAGTTAAAACTTCTAACTGAACTTGAAGCGTCAACTTGCGTAACAGATAATTTATTAATTATTATTTATAATCAATTATTATTTATTATTCGATGATGTATATAATTTATTCATTATATCTAATAGTTGTTAGATTAAGTTAGTGTTGGATATTTTTATTTGATGTTCTGTTATATTAACTTCCTTATTAGTTCCGAGTTCAATGTTGATGCTGGGAGTTTAAATGTTAATTCTAAGATAATTGTTGCGCTTAGTGTAATAACAATTAGTTATTAATTAGAGGTTATTGTTATTGTTTAAAGCAACTTTTATTGGACAATTTGGAGACAGATTAATAGGCAACAGAAGCCAAGGGTAGAACAGATAATATGATTCTAACTTAGCCAAACCAGTTTGTTTATCAAGAAACGCTAAATTTCTGTACATGAATAGTTTTTTTTTTTTTGTAACAGCAGATTTTATTGTTGATATATTCGTGACAAAAAGTATTTATGATATTTAATAATTATTGATACTGAAAGATCGAAAGTAAGTTTCTAATAAGTTGAAATAGCTAATATAAAGTGTGAGATCATTTTCAAGAAGGGAGTTCATTTCTTTTTTAACTTTTTTGCTAATTTCCATATTCGAAAACGCATTTATTATAACAAGTGTGTGGTCAAGCTGGCTTGCTAATTTTTCTGAATAATTAGTCGTTGATAATCGCTAATATTGGAGATATTAATTTCAGGCGTGTTAAGAAGATAAGTCGTCAATTTTTCAAGAAAACCTGGATAGTTAATTTGTAAATATATTTATAAGTAACTGGTGTTATAATTTATGTATAAGGAGCGAAATACAATGTTTTTAATTATGGAAAGGGGCGCGGCAAGTTCTTTCAGCACACTAAAAAATTAAAACATCGGCCTGAAGAAGCAATAGAGCATTCTATTATGAGTTTTCCCTGCAACATGAAAAATAAAGATAGTTAAGTACACAAAATTTATAATATAAAATAATTCGCCCAATAAAACTGGTAGCTATGTAAGAAAAGAATAAATAAGGATCACAAAGATTAAAGTTTAAATATAAAAAATAAATAACAAAAACATTTCACGATCCAATAAAAATTATTTGTTAGGTGTTAACGATGCAGAGGTTTAGTCTCTATAAAGTTTTCTAGTATTTTCCAACTGAAACTTCCACTATTAATGGTCATATTGTTTCTTCGTGTCTTCCGTTTAATTATCTTTTCATCGCTTACTTCTTTTATTATGTCAATGCCTCAATTTTACATTAAATAAATGAGCACACTTTTACACACACACACACACCCTAACCACCTTAGAATCGGCTCGAATACCCAAGTGCATTTTTCAAATATGACATTTTTCAAATAAGAAACCTTGGTTTCCCAAAATACAAAAACCCTTTACCACTACGATATAGGGAGGTGATTTGGCAGATTTCGGGCTTCGTTTTATAAAGTATCCTTTTAATAAAGAGGTTACTTCAGTACTCGAAACACCTAATATTACAACACGCTTACCATTTATGTACTCCAAGCCTCTTCCAATTTACATTTAAAAGAATGCTCGACAATTTAAATTCCATTAAGAGACTTGGCTCAGAGCATCACGATAGAATGACACCCTTGCTCCGGATGAAGGCATTCAAATCGGACGTAAAACGCGTGACAAGTTCGTGATGTCACGCTTGAAGAGGGCACGTTCCAGCTTTCTGTTTAAGGGATTGTAAATGTTCTTTCGTTAATCGTGAACTACAACACCGCTTGCCTGTATAGCTTTATATGGCTTTATTTAATTGAATTAATACTTTTTGTAGCCAATAGGATCCAACTGCTCATTTAGTTTTGTTGTTCATAAATTTCAATGGAAAAAGTATAAAATTTGTAATAATCAATTTTGTATCTGTTCCGCAGGTTGTTGCTTTGAGTTGAGTTACAACAAGTTTTAACTGTTTATTCATTTCAGTTTTAAAATTTTCCAAAAACAGAAGATATCGTGAGCATTAGTATGGAAAAGAATTAAGAATAATAAAGAAATAATTTTTCAATATTTCGAAGTATAGATTATATAAGTATGTTGAAACTTTAATTTCTAGATTAAATAATTATCGAAGCATACTCATTTTCCGTAATTACATTCTCTAATTCATAATAAAGCTCATGATAACTTGAGCTCTAAATCTTTTCTAACCAGGTTTAAAGATTTTAGAGTTAATTAAATATTATACAGTTCAAGGATAGGGATTTTTAACGAGTACCTGATATGCTCGGGACCCCCCTTTAACGTCCCTTCCGAAGTAGGGTGTAACCAAGGATTTTTCACTCCCTTTAAAAAATCCTAGGGTCAGCTCCCAGGATACGAACACGCGATCTTGGGTTTAGTCGATACGCTAACCACTAGACCACAGGTCGCCACGAATGAAAAGTTAAAACTAGTTGTGACTAAACTCGAAGCGACAACTTGCGGAATAATTACCATCAACCCTTTCATGTAAAACATTATTCAACTCAAACATAGTTACCTCTTAAATGCGATAATCCCCTGAGACTTCAGAAAAGAAGAAGACCATGTGGGCCTTCTCTATTGAGTATACTATTTCAGTACTGCCAATGAGTATTTCTCCACTTGCCTATATCTCACCCCATTACGTATCATTCTATCTACTTAGGTACTTGTATATCATAATAGATGAGTAAATCTCAATAAGAAATATAAAATTAGTTATTTTCAATTTCATTTAAGAAGCCAATAAATTCTGGAAACGTCAGAATATATTTTGTCTAATAAGATATAACATTAGCCATTTTAAAATTAATTTTGTAATATTAATGTCAATAATAATGGGGCCTAACTACCCTAAAGGTTCTATACCGTTAGCTTTATCAATGTTTACCTCAACCGACATACTCCTTCCATCTTTAATCCGATCAAAATATACCAGAGCGCTTAAATTGTCAGGAACTAAAATTTTAATTTTTGCGATATAATAAATGAATTTAGTAGAACAAAACCAAATTTGCAACTTGGAGAGATCTATGCGAATGCAAAATAAAGGGGGAGGGAATGCAAATAGTTCTTTTTCAATGGTGATTAAATAACTCAAAAATTAAGTAACTGGCATAAATGTCATGACTCAAACTCAAAAATTTTAATACTTCAATAAAGCTACGTGTTCCGTGTGGGTTAAAAGAATAAAAATTTTGGTATTGGGGATATGCAATGATGGTATTGGAATTATTTTATTAACCATTAAAAAGTTTTTAAAAGCTTGAAACTGTTTTGGTTGTAACTTATGTCGTTATTACAAACATTAAGTTCAAACATGATACAACCCAAAACATGACTTTATTTTTAAAAAACCTTGGAAAGGGATATATCGTTGCTGAGTTAAAAATCTTCAAACAATACAATTGCTCCAATTGATACAATTTTTTTGAAGGAATAACTCTAAATTTTGGGTGATGTCATTGTTCTTTTGAAGGGGCGATGTATTATGTAGATAATCTTGTATATCCTCTATTTCATATGCAATGAGAAAAAAGAAACTCGATTCTTCTCTTTTTGTGACGTACTTCCCTGCTCTTTGCATTTCAAATAATCACTTTGGGGCAACCAAGGACACACCCCATGATAGGGATGTATTTAATAAATTATTTAATCGGTTTGAAGCCTCAGGGGGGCCCTATGGGATCTAGACACCTTCACCCAGCCTCTATAAAGTTGTACCATTAATATGGGGAAAGGAAACCTGGCAGTTTAACCTGGCAGTTGAGAGTGATTTCGGATAAATCACTTCTCTAACTTACCATTTGCAAATCATGACATTTAACCAATGAACCACAACCGTAGTTTTAGAAATAGTACGTTTTTTTAAAGCATTAGATAAGTAAATATTTAGATATGACTGATATCCAAAGTTGCTTGATTTTCAACAAAGATATCATATTTAAATTTTAAATCATTTGAATTTAGCCTGTACCACTGAAACCCATGAAGTTGTCTTGGGATATATGGGAATGGTATAGAGGCTATACTGTTTTCCAAGACAATGGTTTGTTGAGTTGTCCGAGATATCGTTAATCCCTCCAAGATCCTAATGAGCCAATATGCAGCGGCTAACAGATTAAATCACTTTTCTGTCACAGGCGGAGTATTGAAGACCCGGGAACTGCAGCACACCAACTCCTACAAAAGAGTCCTACCTCACTCCCCACTCCTACATGAAGAAATGTATATTATTTGCTTTACAACTAAAGGATTGTTCATTTTACTCTTTCTCTTTCGAAGAATTGACTCCTCAGTATGAAAGGGCAAGGCTGGCGGAGCGCACTCAGCGAAGAGGCGATAAGGTGGTGTGGGGGAGGTGTACTCTCTAAATATTAACTATCAGGCAGTTGGAGGTAAGTGGGTTCTCCTGTAGTCGATACGGTGGCCATACTCCACACGATAGGACCTTTCTAGTAATTGCCTGGCCAGCTCCTGATCAGCATCTACTCTCTCCTTAAGCAGAAGTCCGTACTGGAGGAAGCACTCACCAGGCGACTTCTGTTAGTTATAAGTATTATACATTAGGTATTAGACTATGTTATTCCTGACTATAAAACGGCAAAAATCTATAAGTTCTTGTACTTTATGAAGCATATCACATATTTAAAGACACACATCGCCCAAACCATGAGCCCACTTAAGAGAACAATGTACAACAGGCAAGGTCTGATCTCTATAGAGGTAAAGGTAAAGAAGGAACTACCCAGGTATGGGAATTAAGATAATCTAAACTCCTAAATATAAAAATTTATATTTTTCACACATATAATACAAAACAAACTATTTTCCAGTTGGCCTCTGACTTTCATAGAGTGCGTTGTTACTGTGTCGTATAGTGAAATAAGTAGTATATTTCTTTTGACATTTTTTAATTTATCTTATTTTGTTTTTATTAATTAACATTGTTAATTAATGAAAACGGGGATGTAGTTAACTTGCCAGGTGAATCTAACTCACACCAACTCATTTCTGATACTGAAGAAAATATAAATTCCAAGAAGCGAAATTACGCGGGTTCACCATTAAACCAATCGCCCATTAAAAATATGGGTAGATACTACCAGGAAATTGTCCCGATTTTGGTGAGTAACAGATTTCATATACTAACAGAGGCTGAACTTTCATCTAATAATCCGGTTGCTTGAGACCAGACTTCTAACAATGAAAAAAATATTACTGATAATTCTCCAAAAATTCCCCAAATTTTTCTCCACAAAGCAAATAATTATCAACTCCTATTAAATGATTTAAAATGATTATGTTTAGGACCCTTTACCACTAAATTAAGCGGAAACAGCACAAAAATAATGTTAACAACCATTGAATATTACAGGAGAATGACTAAATATTACGACGAAGAAAAAATAGAATATCATACTTTTTCTACGGAAAAAATAAACATCGGAATGTTATAATCAGTGGGATTAACACATGTTTCGAGGATATTAAATAAAGATAAAAACCCCACTCCCCTTTATTCTGTATCACTGGTGAATAATGACCAGGCTAGCAACATTTTTAAGGTTTATAATTTATTCTATCATATCGTAACAGTTGAGCCAACACACAAAACTAATAATATCCCAATGTGCACCAACTGTCAAAGGTATGGGCACACAAAAAATTATTGTCATTTGGAGCCTAGATGTGTTAAATGCAAGGAAAATCACCATTTTTCTTAATGTCCTCTAAAATACACGGATAAGCCGTATTGCATCAATTGTAAACAAGCACACGCGACTAGTTACAGAGGCTGCCCCTTTATCAAACAATAAAAAACAAAATAAACTCACCTGGACAAAGTGAAAAAAATAATAGCAGTACGACTGCAGAAACTACGTATAAAACAGCTAGGAATGCCTCGACGAATTTCACACTTGCAGATGCGGCTCGTCCAGCACACTCAACGCAACAACAAACAGTCACTGCGGAATCAAACATTGACAACATCTTATCTACTATAACAAAAGTAATTTTATATACGATCAAACTGCGGAGTTCTTTCGCATTCTGTGTTGGTGAACGTTTTCTCAAAGTAATCCGCGAAACTTTCAGCCTTCTCTACATCGCCGGTGATGAATTCACCGTTGTCTACAAGACTGGGAATTTTCTCATGTTTATTCATCAGATGCCGCGTAGCCTTCCATAGCGATTGATCCTTGGGTCTAAATCACCTACATAAGTCTGGTATTTTGCATATGTCCATTCGTCCAGTTCCTTTTTAATAGCGTGTTTTAGGTGGTTCCATCTCTTTTTATGAGTAGGGTCTCTATTACGCATCCACTACCTCCTGGCATAATTTTTTTCTTTAATTTTTAAAAGAATTGAATTTGGACATCAACTCGAGAATGTTTTTCCCCTAAACTGGAAAGATTGTACAGTAGCTTCATGCAGGCTATGTGATATATCTTCGTTGAAGTTGTATATGTTTGTATCAATTTGTATTGCGGTAGGATAATTATTCTTTATATTTATTTTCTCATCGATTAGGATTTTGTACACTTCCCAGTCGATTCCTATCGTCTCTTTGTGTATCTATGATGAGAAATTAATTAAAACTGGGATATGGTCCGGGTTCAGAGCTGTGATCACGTGATGAGAGAGGAAGCCTAAAAATTTTGGTTAGTGCTATGCCGAAGGGTGTCTGGTTTACAGCCTGATCTGTAGAAAAAAAAAGAATGTAAAAAAAGCTATAAAGCTCTTAAAGTGCATAAGTTTCGTAACTCTTTCATAATTAAGTTCTTCGTGGAAAAAAATGTTCCGGGAGGAGGTTAGAATACTTTTCTTAAATTGAGAGAACTGTGTTTTGGAAAGCCAACGTTTCGTAGCAGGATCAGGGGTTGACACTAAACTGTCACTAGGCACTAACACCAACCAGTCTAGTGTCAACCCCTGATCCAACTAGCACTAAAGAAGACCTGCAATTCGGGCCGAAACGTTGGTTTTCCAATATACAGTTTAAGAGGATTCTTTTTTACCTCCACCCGAATCATTTTCGTCTTCATAAGTATAAGGTAATCTAATATTACTCAACTTATAAGTTCGTCATTCCCACGATACTTTTTGGTACGTAGAGTAATTTATTCCTGAAGAATTTTTTTAGTGTTTGGCCATCTTGTTGCTTCCTAACACTACTGTTAATATCTCACCTTACACATTTTTTTCCGGAATGAGCGACATTTTAATTACCTACGAAATAATTATTTATAATGTTTTTATTTTCATTTTATTATGATTATTTAAGTAGTTTTATTTTGAAGAAAAAAGATTTGTCCTGGGCGATTCGAAAGAGAATGGATTGGTCTGACCTGGTTAAGAGTCCTGGTAGCTTAGTTGGTTGAGTACAGCGCTAGAGATGCGAAGAACCTGGGTTCGAATCCCGGTCAGGATAAATATTTGCTCTCCAAAATAAAAAAAATTATCAATAAAATAGAGCCAAAACTCAAAGCGAAACATTCAATTTTATTAGAATGCAAATGGAAAAAACCACAAGCAGAGCCTTATGTTTCAAAATTTTTTATGTAAAATACAAACACTTATCAATCGACGTTTCGCCTATTCAGGCATTATCAAGACACAATAAAAAATAAGTTCAATCACATCTCAAAACAGAAGTGCAATACATCCCAACGAATAATCGCTCAAAAAGGCACATAATCCGGGAACGCACCTTCACCCCAAGACGTTCAAACCAAAAACTCCTTTTGGTTTTTGGTTTGAACGTCTTGGGGTGAAGGTGCGTTCCCGGATTATGTGCCTTTTTGAGCGATTATTCGTTGGGATGTATTGCACTTCTGTTTTGAGATGTGATTGAACTTATTTTTTATTGTGTCTTGATAATGCCTTAATAGGCGAAACGTCGATTGATAAGTGTTTGTATTTTACATAAAAAATTTTGAAACATAAGGCTCTGCTTGTGGTTTTTTCCATTTGCATTCTAAAAAAAATTATGACCGTTGTCATTATTTTTATTTCTTACTGTTATATACATATATATATATATAAATGTGTGTGTCAGTTCCGATGGACGACTGGAGTTAACTCCTTAAGAACTAGTATTGTGTAGATTATATAAAAAAGAGGGTAAATGAAAGCATATATAAATATTCATTCATAACATTTACATCATTCATTAAAATATCTATCATCAACTATTTCACATAATAATAATTGTTAGTATGTTTATATAAATCATTCTTGGGAAGATTCGTTTGTTCTACCATGAACATTTAACATGATTTTGAACAGTATTTAGTCCGTGATTAGGATTATCATCATTATTAACTAATGTGACAATAGGTTTGTAGTAGCTAAAACACAATTACGTGTACGTCAGAAGTTACGTCAATAGTTGTAGCATATCGTCCGAAGTAATCTGCCAGATATGAAGTCTAAATATAGACCTAAATCAAGTTCATTTTTCAAGAATTGTACTGAGTGTAAACTTTGATTTTTACTTAGTGAAAATTAAACTTACTTTTCACTATAAAAATTTTACTTAGTGACGTTAAATGAATAAACAAATATCCACTGCGTCTTTATCTTTGAAAGAACCAAATATTAATGATTTCATAGTAAAACTGGTAAAAGTATTTTTCAATTTGACAACACAAATTTTACGGTTAGGTAGCTGTTATGCACATACATAACCTCGAAGTGGGAGGTGCCAAAGGGACGTAACGTCTCTTAATATATTTATATTTTACTCTAAAGTTTATTGACTAAACCTCCTCCCTGACCACTTAAAACATTTGTAAATCTATTCTCATAATAACAAAACATAAGAAACATCTAAACTCAAAGGTAACGTTGAGGTTATATATTTACCTTCTTAACTAGATCAAACCAAGCAACCTTAATTTGAGGTTTTAAAAAATTATCGCATTTCAACACTTCGAGAATAAAGCAATAGAATACACTGTTACCATAGATACCACACGTATCTCTTCCCGATTAGTCCCGGAATTTAACTTTTAATATCTATCTATTAAGTATGTAAAACAAATGATACAATATTATCGAGAAAGGAACGTAACGCACCACATTTAGCTAAAATTCGATTTTGCTCCTCATAAAGTGTTCATACCGCGGGCTAACTATGAAAATCGTTTTTTAAGGAGTAAACTCCAAAAATATATATTTATTTTTTGATTTTGATTTTTAAAAACATTTATGGAACAATTATGAATGTAGTCTGAAAAGAAGATTTCTTATGCCTCCATTATCATTATTTATCCTTTCTAAACCTTCTGTATAACCTCAATTATTAAAAATTGAACCACATTATTTTAACTGAACGAATTTCACACTAAATACATGGTTGACGAACATATAATTGCCGTTGACCTAGTGTTTCTGGCTAGGAAACTTTAGAAGAGCAGTTAGATAGGAGATCGTAAATCTAGTAAAGGTAGATTAAAGCTGTGGAGAACAGCCTGCAATCTTGATATTAGCCCTGGTAATTCCAACTCTAGGATCGGAAATGAGATGGAATTAGATAGCCACGTGTTAGTGCAGATGTTTGGAGCATTGAACAATCCAATTCGAATTAAGGTTAATGAAGAGTGCTCTGATCTTTTAAGATTGATGGCTTCATCTTCTCATTCAACAACAGTTTTTTTTTATTCATATCAATCCTACTGATGGGAGAGGGGTTTCATCATATTGACAAAGGATAGTAATGATGGCGGGCGATGCTATTCTCATCAACAGTTATATCCTATAATATTTTGATGGTATTGTTAAAGCAGAATGCATAGCACTGAGAATCATTTTTAAACGATTTTGGTTTGTGGGATCTTTCTAAGCATTAAAAGATTTTGCTAATGAAATATTAATTCATGCGAACTTTTTTTTTTAATCTGGTTTCAACGTCCTTCCCTACTCCTCTGGAGGGAAAAGTACGATTTGTTATTACTACAGTTTATCAACCTTAATTATTTAGATTACCTTATTGAATTTGAGTGAGTAGGTCAATATATTAGGTACATCTTATTTGGTACTTGTGTTTTAGCTAATCTCCAGGGACTGTTATCCGTCATTGCTTATAACCTGAAAACTGATAATGATATCACCTAATCTTAATTTTACTAATGAAAATTGAAATATACAAAATATAACAATAAAATGCAAATTTTAGATCCTTCTAGCCATGTTCCACTTCTTGTAAAAATGTTTTCCCTATACTGTAGACGAAAACATCTCCATTTCCATCATTGTCAAAATAGATTGAATAACCTTTTTCACATAATTTCATATTTGGAACTATTCCTAACTTCTGGAAGTATTTCATGGCTTCTTATTTTAATGAAGGTTAGTCGCAAAATGTTATACTGTTCATTTTCAATAGGCAATAACAAAAGGAATAAGACAAAAACACGAAATTGAAAAATATAGAAATTAAATTGACAATGAACAAAATTATGAAGACAAAAACAATACAGAAAACAATTTAATGACGCATACAGAAGTAACCCAAATGAGACAAGTCATAAGAAGAGTTAAGGTAGGTAAGGGTTTTAGGCAAACCTGCTAATACGCGAGTACTATCAATTTTAAACCCCCAACTCTTGATTCTTTGCATAACATTTCCTATATGTTACTTTTTAAAGCCAACCACCAAATAAATCAATTTAAAGTGTTCAATAACTCTTATAAAGCTTGTTTCTAATACTTACCTGGGGAAAAAAGATACAGAAAACCATATTTTTTTGATAATATATAATATTACTACAAATGAACGAACATTGTTTAATATGCCATAAAATATGACCACGGAAACACGTGATTTTGGTATATTTTTTTTTATGAGTTAAACTTGACAACTTGGCAGCCCAAGCTGCAAGAAACATTACCACCAGTTCAGGGAGTGTGTTGTTTAATTTAAGACCTGAACACATTCCCAAACAAAGTGTGTATCCAGGAAAAATATTGGCTTCAGTTCTGTTTAGTAGTAAATGGCAAAAATAATTCATTTCTCTTTTCTAAAGATAGATAAAACCATCACACCAACATCATACTGCAGGTATAATGTAGTAATGCAACAAAAATAACCTGAGTTTGTTATTTTTAAGGGACCTATACTCTTACATACAACTCCAGGCCTGATGGTTCACTACAGACTGTGAATAAACTTAATGAGCTGGGTTACGAAGTCCTCCCACGCCCATTTTATTTACCAGACTTATCTTCAACAGATCTGTGCAGAAGTTTGGGAAACTTCCTTAAGTATAATTTTTTTCAAAATGATTCTCAAGTCAAAAAATATTTTCAGAATTTATTTCATCTCAAAACCCAGAATTATTCAGTTCTGAGATTCGAAATTTGAATAGGAATGCCCCCTGTTTGAGATAGCAATTTCTCCAACTTCTCCTAATTGAAAATGACAAGCTATAGAGCTTAAATAGTCATGACTATTAATTTCAGCTTGCACATTCTTGTATAGAGCAAATTCTCATTAAGAGCCATGCGCTTTCCCAAAAATTCTCACTTTCTCAAAATTATGGTTAGAAACTGATAAATAATTTAATAAATGTATTGTATATTCTATTAATAAATTATTGAGTTTCTATAAAATGCATCATTGAATTATTTATTGTTTTTAAATGTAATAAAGCATAATGTAACAATTAATAAAGTTGTAAATTTTTCCTTTTCGTATGCCACCGATGTCCAAAAATATTGGTGTTTCTTTATATAAAATATAAAAATTTAAATATAAAATATTAACGTTATGGAGAACTTAGGTATATATGGAAGATTAAAAGTAATTTAAACATAATAAGATTAAAAACCAAAAATATTCATTAATTGATTGACCTTAAATATTTTTTCAGATTTATAAATTTTTCTTTGTGGTAGTTATAAAGTACAAAACATAGAGAAAAACTGAATTTTATTTTGTTATAGAACTAAAAAGGCTTAACATGCATATACATATTTTATCACTTATTGTAGTTATTAATTTTATCACATTATTAATTACAAATCAGGTACATTATCGTTAAATTATCATTCTTACATTAACAATATCAATGAGAATGAGCTACCCACTGCCTTTGATCATACATAAAGGGCCATACACTATTTACTTATTTTTATGAGAACAGACTTTGATTTTCATATAAATTTATTTTTTTCTTATCATAATTTCATGATTACATAAATATAATTTGTTATTTCTGTTGTTGTTCCTTTCTTTCTATTTTTAATCTCCTTTTCTAATAATTTTTTTCTAATTTACATGAGATAAAAGTTTTTAGTAATAGGAAGAAATAAATGTAATACATTTGCTATTGTGTATCAAAGAAAAAATAAAATAAAATGATAAAAAAGAAAAGTTGTTCTGACTGATATTGTTTTACAATAATTAATAATAGGATGTAAATAGTTGGGGGTGCAGTCAAGAAAACACAGCAAATAAGTGAAACTTATTGTACTTTATATAAGTTTAAATAAGTTTCACTTATTTGCTGTGTTTTCTTGACTGCACCCCCAACTATTTACATCCTATTATAGTATCTACCAGTCAACGAATTTCTTTCCTACATAAATAATTAATAGAGGTGCTTATAAGGATTTTTTGTACAGCAGTGCAGTACAAAATAGATAGTTCCCCCAATTATTTTTTTATTCACTTGCAGTAGGTATACAATTCAAATTATTAGAATGGATTACTTAATAATTTGAAAGGAATATCTTTTCATTTATCAACAGAGTGTAATTAAAAGATTTGTATCAGTTTGTCATTGAAAAATACCAGTGAAATGGCCCCTGGACATGAACAATTAGAATGAGTAACACTTATAAAAAAATCTATTACAAAAGTTTTTAAAAAATTACATAATCACAAAAAGAACTATTGACATCAAGTAATATCAAACTTTTGTTTTCCTAGATTCTTAAAAAATAAAATAACAACGTATAAATTTTAGTGATTGAAAAAATCATTCACTATTTATTTATTTATTTTTTATTTTATTTATAATTATATATTCTAAAAGTAAACGTTAATGGACGGTATCAGTAAATCTAGTGAATCTAATCTAGGAATGATGGTCCCTTCTACTTTAATTTACTAACAATTCTTAAATTTAGTATTTACAGTCATGTTTCACAAATTCACAGAATTTTAGACATAATATTAAATTATTCACACTCTGTATACAATTAAAATAAAAGATGGTGTGTGACACTTTATCTAGTCAAGCCATAGCTTACACTTTGTCTTAGGATTCATTTTTGATCCCAAAGTACATTTCCACGCTTCTGAAAAGTGTGCCGTATTCTGTAAAACTTTGTTTACTCTCACAAACTGAGGACTATGCTCATCATATTCAATTGTATCACTCAATGATTCATCTGTGTACTCAGAACACCACATCTGTATAAACAAGAAATATAATAAGTGAAATAAAATTTAAGTATTAAATTGTATATATTAATTTTTAGGTTATATATTAAGATTTTAACCAGTACAAATAGTCCTCAAATATATTAAAGTTTTAAACTAGAAAAATATTATATTAATAATATCGTATGACTTTTGTATTAAAAATTATGTTTTTTTATATAAAAATAATATGAAAATTTGTATTAAAAAAATTTCAGAAAAGTGGTTATTATTAAATCGGTAGTGTAAGGTGGAATTTTATTCATTTAATTAAATGAAACAGTAGTTAATTATTAATTTTTACTTTATGTAAATAAACTGTACATACTTGGGCAAAACTAAGAAAAAAAAGCTGATTGTTCGTGTACTCTTCTAATCCAGGAAGGACAAGTTCTCTCAATTTGTTTTTCTTGGCATACTTCTGGTATGCATTGAATGCATTTCTTAGACCCCCATCATCGGCTAGATTTTCGGAAAGTGTGTTATTACCATTTACCTAAAAATTAAATTTGTAGTAATTATGTAAATATAAGAAACAACAGAATGAAATAAACAGTCACAGGTAATAACAAAAATTACTAATAGAAATAACAACATTTTATTGTTTCTTATAGTACAGCTGTTAGCAGCCGGAGATTGATTCCAAGGAACTAGGACTTTCCTGGGGCTCACCCAGCCTCTAAAAGTTGGTGCCCAAAATAAGGGGGAAAACCTGACGGTTGAGCGTGATCTAGTACAAATCATCTCCCTGCACAATCATTGTCTAAGAAACAGTACAATCTCTACCATGTACTGAACCCCAGACCCTTCATCGGTTGTAGTGGTACAGGTGTTGTAGCACTCATAAGTACTCACTAAACCAAAAATTGTTGGTTGAAGTAAAAATATTGGGTAGAATATATGAAACTTATTAAACAACTGGATATACTAAAGGGGCAAGAGGCCATGAAAGAGAATAACCAAGATTCAGAATGATATAATTATTTGTGGATATATATATTATTTTTGGAAGGAAAGATTGCCTGCGGGGAGCCTCCCAACCGAATAATCAAATTCAAGAATTCTTCTAGATCCTTGGATTATGTTTGGGATTAGCAGGCACATAGTACCTACATTTATCTTTTCGAAGCAGAGCCTCTCCAGACAAAACCTGTGGTATCCTGGAAAACCACAATACGATTTACGTTAGAACTACATCGATTGAAAGTAAACTGACTGAGATTACATGGATAGAGTCATCACTCATGTCATATGAGTTGGTTCCAGTACTCCAGAGACTGGTAAACCCCCACATGATGGGGATAGTAATTTGCTTAATCTTAGGCCCTAGCAGTCAGTCACCCTTACCATGGGGTCATCCATCCAAGTGCTAACCATCCTCAGGATTGCTTATTTTTGATTAACTATTAAAAGTACATTAGCCTTCTTAGCTACTTCCTATATATCTTTTTAAAAGATTAATCCATAAATCAGAAAAAATAATCTACCTACACAAATTATTTCGTAATAATAAAAAAAATAAATCATAGCTACAAAAATAATTCTTTGTTTTATAATTGATTTAAGGAAATACATAAGATAAACTAGGTGTAATTGGAAATTCGGGTAGTTAAAATCATCTAGTTTCATTTCAAGTGGATTTAGGTAAAGCAATAATTAAACCTAGTGCCGATTATTCCAGTTAATGAATTGGATTAATACTTGATAACAGGTTTTACTATGATTGCATCTTATAGGAATAAATAATTATAAGATATTTTCCAATTTTTGTAGCTTCTAAAATAAATTGGAAAAACTCAATACTTAATTTGTAAGCATTTCTTTTATTTTTCTGTTTTTTACTAATGAAATAGGATCAAAGAACTGTAGATAGGTTTTGAGATAAATGTTACTATTGAAAAATAATGGTAAAAATAATAACAACAATTATATATGAACTGCAAAATATCTATACTTTACAAATATATTGAAGAAGGGAAAGGTATACAGAGACATTAAATAAATGTTAATACATTAGTGGAAAAATTCCAACTAAAAACCTTAAGTCTCTAAACTAAAACAGGAAATTGAAAATACTTGTCCAATATTTCGCCTATTCAGGCATCCTCAGGAACTGAATCATAGGGAATCATAGGGAAATTAGCCAGCTAGTAACCTTCCCTATGATTCAGTCCTTGCATTTGAGCCTTGGAGGTAGTGGGATGTGTTTTTTGGGTGCATTATTCATGTTTTGCTTTGCTGTTATTCTCTATCTGCCCTGAGGATGCCTAAATAGGCGAAATATTGGACAAGTATTTTCATTTTCCTGTTTTAGTTTAGAGACTTTAGGTTTTTAGTTGGAATTTTTCCACTAATGTATTAACATTTATACTTTACAAATTTTATATTCTTTATAAACTTAAATAAATAAATACATTACTTCGAACATTGCTTTAATTTATACTTACTGTTTCATTTATTGAAGGTAAATAATAATTGCTATATTGATTAACAAAGCATTCCGTGCGTTTATCAAATTCTAATGAAGACTTATTAGTCCACCATAGATTCAAATTTCCATTTAAATCAAATTTTCGACCTGAAAAAGTTAATTTAGGACAATAGTAAAAGAACATGTTATTGTTTTATGCAAAAAAAATATCTATTAGTAAAATATAGTATTTATATTTTTCAACAACAACAAAACCCTTACCGAAACTGTCTAATGAATGAGTCATTTCATGCCCCAATACAGTACCAATAGCACCATAATTTAATGACCTGAAATGAGAGTAAAGTACTTACTATAAACATGATTACTATATAAATATATTTTGTAAACATTAATTGTGAATTTAAATAACTACACCCATTACAATTAAATAAAAATTACTATTAATCAGAAAGTGATTATTAATTATTTATTAACAGTCTTGAAAACTAAGACATATTGGATACAACCAAATAGGGCTCATTTTAAAAACTGTCTTCCTACCTTTCTAAACTTCTTTCATTACAACTGGTCATAGAGAAGAAATTAAACACTAGCTATGATTTAAATCACAGCTACTCCTTAAATAGAAATAGAAAGGAACCTTTTGTTGTGTTCTTGAAATGCTTTATTGAAATAAAACTGGGACAAGATTTTTCAAGTTTCTTTTGATATCTATAAACAAAATAGCACTAAAAAATAAAACTAATGGTCTCAGGAATTATTTAAGTATGACTGGATAACAAGCGCCGTGTCCAAAAGTCATTAAGGCCTTTTTTTTTTTTGTATCATGAAAGATTTTTTTTATATGAACAGCGGGTTTAATACTCATTTTTCAAGCTTATTCAACACCTTCAACATGACTAAGCTGATAAACATTAACTTGATCAAAAGTGAATTTATAAATAAAACATGGAGGTACTCCATTATGTTTTCATGAAATATGAAATATTTAAGAAAGATTCAAGAGAAAATTAAATTAAAAAAGTAAGAAATTCACAATACTTACTCAAGTCCCAAATTATAAAATGGAAACTGCATTATAGCAGCTGGAACACCTATAAAAAAACAAAATTATTATTAGTTTAGGAGAAAGTAATTTTTATAACTAATGTAACATTAAATAAAAAATACTTTACTGATCGCATTTCCACTGGGATCATAATAAGCGTTTATATCCAAGGGGTTGAATTGGGGTCTGAAAAATAATTAAATTATCAAAGCTACTTATGACATTAACAATATATTTATTAGTTTACAATAAGGAAGTAATAATAATTATATATGTATGTTCATTGCATTTTCCATTTTTCATATAAACTCTTTGAAATTATGTTTTCAATATTGTTTTGTTAATTTTTGGAAAGCTAAACATCGATATATGTATAAATTAGCAATGATAAAAGACAAAGTCTCTAGATGTATGTATAATTTAAAAAAATTAAAAACCTACGTATGATAATACCTCTGTATGGCATCAATAATCCCAACTTCAATTAATCGAACGGTAAATTGTTAGGACTGGCTTCATGGAAAAAAAAATTCAAGAAGTAATCAATTTTATCATTCCTAGAAAATAAGTTTGAAGAGTATTTTCTTTAAAATTTGATTTCCTTGAACTATTACTGTTTGATTATCTACTACACTTTAAAAAATTTAGGGTTATCTACAAGAAAGATGGAGTCAAGATTGAAGCAAATATTACAATGTTCTTTGTGTCACAACCTTGATAAATCTTGCTTTGTACATTGTCATTGCCATTTATTTGTTTAACTTACGAACGGCACAATAAAATACAGATTTTTAAAATATAAATGTGGATGCTGTTTGGAATTTTTCTTTATTTCAAATTATGTCGGTTATTTGAAACACTACGACATTAGTGCATCTAATCTATGTTCTACTGTAGTTACAATTGATACTCCAATCATATTGTAAAAAATATTTTATGGTATATATTTTTAAATAATAAGATCAAAACTATTCGAAGGCATTTCAACACTATTGTACTCTTTAATAGATACAATACTAATGAATTATGTCATGTAAAAGTTAGGTGTAAAATGTTTACTATTTGAGCTATGCTCCTCCCTTTTCATTTCCAAGTATTACACTGACTCCCCAAGGGATCCCAAAAATCAAAATCTATCCAATTGTACCAACATACTTATTGTTGATTAAATTTAAAGTGTTCCGTTTTTAATTTCTACCTCAGTATTTGTGCTTCTTAAATCTTCGGATGTTTATTAAATTAATGCAATATGGTTATTATCATTTATTTTTCACATTTGCTGTGAGTTTTATAATTTACTTAAAATAAACTCAGGTAGATTTCATTGATGGTACTAAGTTTCCATAATTTTGAGAGTTCTGAGCTATATTATTACAAGAATATATTTAATAATTATTTTAAAAATTAATTAACAATACTTACATTGACTTATCATTTGTTGTTCGTAGAGAGTCCAGTGTCTCAGATATTTCGCCATCTAATATTGTCAACAGGTTATCAAGATATGTAGTTCCATTTATTGTAATCTGAAATGAACATAACGGATCCATGAAAATACATTTCATTCATTTAAAATACATACGCACATTTATGTATTGATACATTAATATGCATAAAAAAATGCAAGATATCCCCTTATTCCAGTACTTATAAAAATACCAAGTAACTATGCTGTGTCAGTTTCTGGCTTTAATTTTCTCATTCCTTTTCATATATGGTTTTAATATTAGAATTTTCCAACTGATGAATGAATGATGTATTTTTTATTTATATATAAGTGTGTTTCATTTATATCATTGATGCTTCACTCATCCAGTTAGATATTTTTTAAAACAAGTTATCTTAGTTGATATTGTTTGTTTGTTCATTTAACATCACTTTTTGCTGCTATGGCTAATCGGAGCTCTAAATTTTTTTTTATTGTTTCATTATTTGCTTTTTTTTTTTTTTACTTGACATTGTAATTTGCATACATTTGTAATTATCTATTGTTTCTCTCTCTATAATTATTGTAATCTTATTTTTTATTTCCTGTGCTCTGTTTTTTCTTTCTTTATTCTTTAAATCAATGGAAATAATTCACATATTTTTTTCCTCATTAATTCTTTCTCATTTGTTAATTTAATTGTGTTAATTAATTAAATGTAATCACATTGATTACACTGATTGGAATGTCCCTCAAAGCGATCAAGGAGGCCTGTGAAAGATTGCAAAGGGAAGCTGGGAGAATGGGGCTATCCATAAATGAGGATAAAACAAAACTTATGGTGCTTAGGAAGAAAACGCATATAAACCCGCCGAAGCAATATGCTGTGGGACACTATGCATTCCAATGCGTTTCTAGCTTTAAACACCTCTGCTCCATAGTAAATAATCGGGTAGACGAAGAAGAAGAAATTCAAAATCGCATAATGGGGGCTAACAAAGCATTTTTTGCCCTAAGAAGTTTACTCTGTAGTAAACTACTAAGTCGGGGTACCAAAATGAAGCTCTATAAAGCAATCATCCGACCTGTACTGACCTATGCCTGTGCAACCTGGACCCTACAAAAGATCCTGGCTGAAAAGATTGACAGGTTTGAAAGGAAAGTGTTGAGGCGCATCATGGGGCCTGTTAGGGAAAATGGTATATACCGTTTAAGAAAGAACAAAGAGATCTACGACTTATACGACGATCTCCGAGTTTCCCATTTCGTGCCAATTCAGCACTTCAAATGGCTGGGACACCTTGTCAGAATGGATGATGGGAGAGCAGCAAAGAAATTATATTATGGAACCCCGGACGGAGCCAGGCCACGTGGAAACCGAAAGGAAGGTGGAAGGACGCAGTGGCTGAGGACTTGAGGATGATTGGAGTGTCCAGAGGACATGCTGCTGACCGAAATGAGTGGGAGAAGGTAGTTGAGAGGGCCAAGGGCAGCTTTAGGCGCCTGTCGAGCCGATTAATAAATAAATCACATTATACCCTAAGACATCATAAATACCCTATGTAGAAACCTGTATTGTTATTCTAAAGGGACTTGTCCCAGAATAAATAAAGACTTTATTATTATTATTAGTAGTAGTAATTTCCAATATATGACAAGGGTACTTATAACTACCAAATTAATTAAAGAATTTGTTTTCAAAATTATTACATCCCATTTTGGAAAATTGGATTAAATTCAATTGATTATGCTAGAAAATGTTTTAGAAGTAAATTAAAAACCTATTAAATATTTTAGTAGTAAAGTTTGTCCTTCATAATTAATATGACATTTAGAGCTTGAATTGCCCTTTATTCTTTTTAACTAATTGGAGAAAGGCGGGAATGCATTATGCATCAGTTTCAGAAATCATAGACCATCATTATGGAAATTTGGGTGATCTGTGGTGTGATATGTAGGCTTTTCGAATACATTTGATATTCTATTTGAAAGGTGCACTCTCCCTCAAATTAAAATTTTTTTCTTATGTCACCTCTAAGTTTTTCATGATTTTAAAGGAACTTTGGACCTCCTTAATCGCTCCAACCTTAGTTGAGAGGATGAAACACATTTGGGCACTTCCATCACATCCTTTGTGTCCAACATGCTAATTGTCTAGATATTTTGCATCTAATGATATATGTTTAAAATACACTAAAAGATCAGAAATAAGATTTGTTTCTTAGAATTTCTCAGTAGGTTTTCCTATTTGTTTTTAATCATTAAATTCATGGGAAAACAATCTAAACTGTCCACTCATTCTATGTTGACTTTAATGCTAAAAATACTAGATGGGGTTCTCGAATTTCAAATACTCGTGGGAAAAGGCTAAATAAATGCATAGAAGAACTAAAACTGTCTACCATTTCCCCTTCTGAACCTACTTATTGCCCTACAGCAATATCCAAGTCACCCGATGTTATCGATTTCTTTGTTACAAACTCCTTGCCACTTAAACATTCTAATGTTTCCACTCTTTCTGATCTCTCTTCAGATCATAGCCCAGTTTTCCTCGAGCTATAAAATCACCCATTTACAAAACCTGCACCCCAGGTATTAATAAATGGCTATATAAACTGGAGTAAGCTCGAAAATTATTTAAACAACAAAATCATCCTTAATACTAACATACGTACAGCCAACGACTTGGACAATGCTGTTAATCACTTGACTGAATGTATTAAAAACGCAGTTTGGTATTCCACAACACCAAAGACGACTTTATCAAAACCTGATTCCTACCTACCTGAACCAATATGAAATTTTATTAAAGAAAAACGTAGGATCAGAGCTTTATGGCAAAGAACAAGATATCCTTCATACAAAATAAAACTCAACAAACTAACCCGAAAACTTCAACAAGAATTATCAAAATTTAAAAACAACAGTTACAAGGACTATTTAAATTCTATAAACAACAGAGACAGACAAATATGGACAGCTACAAGGAGTATTCTAAAGCAAAAGGTGGTTAAATATCCTCTTAGATGTACAGACAACAATTGGGCGATGACGAGGAGAAGAAAAAACTAACGAATTTGCAAAGCATCTTTCTCATATATTTAAGGCAAATGATAACCAGGATAATACTCTAACTGACAAAATACATTGGGACTTGAAAACAGCACTACCCTTATCACTCCCTCCTCCGGCGTTTCATCCAAAAGAAATTTATCAAGTACTGAACAAAATGCCAAACAAAAAAGCTCCTGGCTATGATCTCATCACTCCCTTAATCCTTCGCCACTTACCTCGGAAAACTGTTCTCTTTCTTACCCTCATCTAGAATTCTATCATGCGCACAACTTATTTTCCGCTCCTTTGGAAACTTTCCATAATTAAAATGATACCTAAACCTTCTAAACCTGTCACTAATCCTTCATCTTATCATCCAATTGCACTCCTCCCTATAATGTCTAAATTGTTTGAAAAACTCTTCCTTAACCGCATAAAGCCGATCCTCGAAAATAGCTGGAGTGATACCGAACCACCAATTTGTCTTTCGTTCCTATCACTCAACTGTACAACAGTGTCATCATATCGTGGATGCAATATCTATCGCTTTTGAGAAAAAAGAATATTGCTCGGCGATTTTTCTTGACATTGAAAAAGCTTTTGATAGTGTCTGGCACAAGGGTGTTCTCTGGAAAATAAAACCTCACTTACCTCCTACATACTTTTTAATTCTTCAATCTTATTTGCAAGACAAAATTCTTCTGTACTTCCGTTGACTCTTCGATTTCCTCCTTCTTTCCTCAATACAGGGGTGTACTGCAAGGCAGTGTTTTAAGCCCCATTCTCTATTCTGTTTACACCTCTGATATCCCAGAGCATCCTTGCACCAACATCTATACCTTCGCTGACGATACAGCCATTATTTCTTCTCACAGAGACCCAAACATAGCATCTATAGCTCTTCAAAATCATTTATTTGATTTAGAAAAGTGGTTCAATAAATGGCAAATAAGAATAAACGCCTCAAAATTGAGCCATGTAACCTTCTCTCTACGCAAAGCTTCGTGTCCAGCAGTCAAAATTTACAACAACGAAGTACCTTCCAAAAATGATGTACATTATCTCGGACTATACCTGGACAAAAGACTTACATCGAACATACATACAAAATTAAAAAGACAAGAACTGACTAGACGGTACAAACAACTATCACATCTACTGGACTACAGATCCTCACTTGACTTACGGAACAAACGACTTATCTATAATAGTATACTAAAACCTATTTGGACATATGGAGCAGAACTTTGGGGTTCAGCAAAAAAGTTCACATACACAAGATACAAACAACACAGTCCAAAATTCTCAGAAAAATTGTTAATGCACCATAGTATATTTCGAATCACACCATACACAACGACATGAACATTCCCACTATAAAATCATATATTCACAACAAATACATGACATTCCACTCATAGACACAATATCACCCGAACCCTCTCATTCTTCCGCTTTCCTACTCCCTGTTACCTGGACTTGATAGAAAAAGGTTAAAAAGACATTGGCCAAGAGACCTACTCAACTATTGATTTTTACGCCATCATCATATAGTTTTATGATCATAGAAGAGCAAAGTGAAAAACATTAGGATCAAATTTGCTGAATGCGCAATACCGCAGGTGCAAATGAAAATTAAATAATAAATAAATTATATTATAATTAAATAGAATACTTACATTTTCATAATGAGAATCTAGTTCATCTTTATCTAGCATCCAATTTGGTATTCCAATAAACTTTTTAATAGCTAAAATTTTTTCAATAGTGGCCAATTTTGTCGTGTCATCCATCCAAGTGAGGTCTTTTATATAATTAATGAAAGAATCTTGAATGTATGCTATCATATCTGCAACCTATAAGAACAATTGGAAGCTAATTATACACAGCTATAATAACAACTAATTTTTGATTTTTTATAATTTACTATGATGTAATGGTGTAGTTACACTGTATATATTTCATAAAAATGCCAAATAGCCCTCCAAAACGAATCTATTAAATTGAAAATTTATTATATTTTGTTTTTTCTTCCATCCCCTTCTCCCATTTTTAAAAAATGTATTTATTTTCTTGTGATTATTAATTACATAAAAATTGTCATCAAACCACTCACTACAAATCAAGTATTATTACACATCTTCCTGGATGAAAAATTGGACACAAAACAGATTACAGTATGTCAAAATTGAATTTCAGTGCCATCAGCCACACTTCTTTTCACAATTCATTTTTGGAACATAATTTTTTTAGTGGTTTTTCAATGAATTCATAAACAACAATACTTTCCTGCAAATTGGTTGATAACTTATTGAAAGTTCATCTCAGATTCTACAAATGGAAACAATAGTTGACAGTGTACAATTACAATTTTTGTAATTAAAGAAATTTGGAATTTCTGATAAAAAAATAACTCTTGGAAAACAACTTAAAAAATCATACCTAAAAAAACTGAAATAAGGTGTGATTGGTAGCATTTAACTAAATTTTTTATGGACCATAATCCCCGTAACCAGTGACATTTGATCAAAAACACATACACTATATATAAAAATATATGCATCATGGGAGAAGTTATTCAAAGGATAATAAACATGAGTAATAAAATAAAAAACATCCTAAATCATTTAGGATTAACTTCGATAGTAAATTTTAGATAAAATATTTTAAATTTCAACAAGAATCTTAAGTGATATATGTTTATTTCAGCTTAAAATCTAGTCGTGCATTTTTTGATAATTACTTAATCCTGGTAATGGTATAATACACACCTTGTTAATTAAGTCAAAATCTATCTTGTCCACTGCTGAATGTGCGACTGCAGCATCCATGAAGCTGAACACAGTTGCTGCACATTCAGTCGGCCTGGAAATTTATCTTCTATTAACTATAAAAGGTTGTATTCTGATCTGTACTAAGTAGTGTTATTACTGAGTGTTTTTAGGAAAAATTCTTATTTTTTTAATTAATACTAGTAACTATTAATATAGAATTACTAAGATTATTCATGAATTTTCATTGCTGTTATACTGTATAAGAATACTTTCCTATTATGAGTAATTTATACAGGTATGCATATCATAAATTGATACTATTTTCATGTTCAAAGCAGTTTAAGCTGGAGAAGGATTAAGTATTTTAGAAATTTAAAAATACATAGATTAAGACCTTGTATTAATCATTGAACAAAAGAATCCTGGATGTGATAGAAATACAAGACTGAGGTGGTTAATAGCCAATAAGCTACCTCAGGAAGCTATAGTAAAAATAGGGAAATTGAAGAAATATACTAAGCTATTGAACTTTTATGGAGTAAGGAATCAGATAATTTTAGAAACCAATTGAAGATTATTATGATATATTTTTAATTTAGAATACATGATTATTTTTAAATAGGTACTGAAAGTACTACCAGGGAATCCATAAAAGTTAATACTAGATGATAGTACTTATCTCTAAACAAGAAAAAAACATAAACACAGTAATAATCTCTTGCAATAGTTATGTTATTTTTTTACCTTGATTCTACTTGAGCATGAACAATTATCTTCGACATATACATATCTTTTAGATTTTTCAATTCTTCATTAATGTGAGGAGAGAGCATATAAATAACATCCCACCAAACAAGCAATTCTGAAAATGATTAAAAAGAACTGATTAAAAAAAGTAGCATACCAGAGTTTAAAATATCCCTAAGGTTTGTTGTCAGAGAAACTAGCCACTACTCAGTAGAAATTTTTTAATGTTTATAGTCTGTTTTTCAGCTAATTCCAATAAGGAACACATTGTGCTGAAAGCAATGCACACCACACAATTCACCCAGGTGATTGTGGTTTAGATGAGGGCTTAAAATGTTTTGTATTTCCCCAATAAAACTTTTAATTCAAGAACAAATAATCTTTTATAAAAAATTATCTCATTTATTATGTAATTTTTAATTATTAAAGGAAAATATTTATCAATTTATGCAATATTTAGATATCAAAATACTAACTTATTAAAAATATGAAGAATGGCAGTATTATTGCTCAAATAAATAATGTTATTATTGTTACCTAGATCTTTTTCCTCATATTCATCCAACATCGATGACAATAATTCAAAATAACTTTTTTTATAAACCAAAACAGTGTCTTCTTCAAAATTTAAGGTAGTTTCGAGATCATCATACAAATATTCAAAGTAGTTCTTCCAATCAATCTGGAATTACAATCCTGGATGTAAATTAATTGTCATATTTAGTTTTTATACATATAGAATTATAGAGGATTATTTCCTAGGTAAAGTTATTTTACTCAGGCTACCAGAAGGCATAAAAAACAGTCAAGTCATAATCAAATCCATTACCTTAGATTGACCATTGCTTGATTCTAAATCAACAAATGATTGCATCTCATCAAATGACATTTCGTCTGGAATATCATTTATGAGGGGCCCTGTTACATTTTCTGATGATCCAATCTACAAAAAAATAATTTATTTTAATTAAAGCTTATTATAGTAAGTGTAGCTATAAATACAAGTAAGATGACGAATATAGAAGATGTATAAAAAACAAACATTTATAAAAAATATTTCTGAATTCAATGTTACAGCTCCACGTCTTTATGATGAAAAAGATGGATTGTCAATATATTGGTAGTAGGTGTATAGATATGTTTTATTCATCTACTCAAAACATCAATATCTATTTTTAACTGTGATTTTGGATTATACTAACATGTATATATAAATATACAACTAAAAGCATTATTATAGGTAATTCACTAGTCCCCAATTTTATTTATTTTGTATGCATAAAAAAAACCTATAAACCGAATTTCAGGTATTTTCATCCTTATAGGTAAATAATAGGAACTTTCATGGCGTCAACACAATTTATTAACTAAATTTTCAACCTTTGACTATTTTTGGCAGCTTACAAAATATTAAGAATACTAAGAATACAGGGCCTGATTGGATCCCATTAACCTTACAAATATTCTGCTCTTTCTATTCAAGTTTACTGCTATATAAGTATCTAATAATTATTTGACAATTTTTTTTACAAATTTTTACTACAGTTTAGCTTACAATATGTTTTTTTTTAATTTATTTTTTACTCTTTTGAAGAAAATTAAAATAACTCTTTAAATAGCACTTTTTCTCAAATCTATGGGTTATATTAATGATAATCTTTAGTTATAAATGGTATTGAAAAAAAATATATTTTTCACCTCTGAAATATTTCCTTTCATTGTGATAATTTTAATGCTTGCTTCAGTTAGTACTTCATCCATATTTGGTATTGATACATTTGCATATTTGGCTAAGTTAGCCATAAGCTGAATTGAGTATTTCTTCCATGTCTGAACCACCTCAATGTCTCCCTTTTCTAGTCTTCTTTTAACAAATTTTTCGTACGAGCTCCCTACCAACTTTCTCCTGTGTTTGAGAATTATTTTTAGTGTTTGAAAATAATAGTTTTAAAGACTTTACTAATAAATATAATATAAATTACCTGAGGAATTTATCTGATTCTTCAACTGTAGCTATGGCCAATTGGTAAGCTGAACTGTTTCTTAGTGAGGTTGTCACACCAGATCCTATTAAAACTTCTAGATCCAAAAATCTTTTTGCTTTAGCCAAGCTTCTAATCCATGATTGTTTAGGTTTTTTCTCGATGAATGGGATTTTAGGTAACCCTATGTCATCTAAAATTCTCCATAATGTTTCTATTCCATGTTCATTCATTGACTCTATAATATAAAAATTTAATTATCTTTAATTGTATTTTTTCATTTATATAATTAATAATGGTATATAAAGTTGAACCACTGTCATTTATATTTAATCCTATAGTGAGTGTGCGATTTCTTGTAATAAGTTTGGTTGCATTGTGTAATTGTGTACCACCCAAATTTTTAATTCTGTTTTCTCTTGATTATAAAAAAATATTTATTTGTCTGGCATAAAATAGTAGAACATGTTTGTTTGTTAGTGTTTAAAGGCGTAAAACTCTTAGGTCATCAACGCCTAGGAAATAGTAGAACTTGAAATAGTCTATTAAAACCTATTTATAATATTTTTATTTTAAAATGTTTATCAATTAAAATTAAAATTTTGGTATAGTTAGATAGAACAGCATTTTTTTAGCAAGAATAGCTAATATATGTTGGTTATAGCAAAAACATATTTAGCACAGATATGAATCGTTTTTGTTGTACTTGGTTACGTTGTTGTAATTAGTTTTGGTTTATGCAGTTAAAATTTACATCAAGATCTTACAAATTAATTAGATAAATAAGCAATCAACAAACAATCATATTTACTTGATGTGGAAATAAATTCTTACCAAAGTCTAAACAAGAATCAAACAAAACCCTTGCTTTGTGGACACAGTTAGGCTCATCATCTTCATCTTGTTTTTCTAAAAATTCTGAAAAATATAATTAAGTTAATTGACTAGAGTTGCATCCAATTTTTATTTTTTTAAATAATTCAATATTTTATAATAGATAAGTTCACAAGTCAATAATTTTAATTGGATTTTGGACCTTTTTAAAATGAATGACCCATAATTTATCATATCTATTCCTCTAATTTTTACCTAATATATCTCTTTTCATTATCTTATTTCTTTCTTCAAACCAGTTGTTTAAAAATCTAGGTTCTTCCATGACATGTTCAATTCTCCAATTATCACAGGCAAATTTATAAAAATTATCACAGGGGTCAGCTGTCATATTCATAGACTGTAGCAAATTAGATGCTGGAAAAAAATCATAAATTAAAATTTAGGAAGTATTGTTTAATATCTCTTGCAATATTTTAGTTTTAATAGTTCACCTTACCTGAATGAATACATTCTGGAGAAGTGCACAAAGCTAGTGTATTCCCTTTCTTTAAAGCTAATCAAAGATAATATTTTTAGTAAATTGTAAAGATTAAAAAATTTTGAATTCAGAAATTAAAAGAATATTTTACCTAAGATGAATATCACACTAAAAAGTAGTATTGTTATTATTAAGCCAAGTATTATTAAGATATAATCTCTCCATTTCTTTGGTATTCTTTTGAAGCTGAAATATTAAAGTTAAAATTAATTTATTTTATCTTATGGACTGATAAAAATGAAATAATTAATAACTAAAGTTGATCAAATCATTTATATTCACTTGTTCCTAAAAAAAATAAAAACAAATGGAATATTTATTTGGCTTTCTTCCACTTTATTAGGATTTGGCTTTTATTAGTTAGTTTTTAAACAAAATATCTACATTCAACGATTTTCATATGAAGTTTTACTATTCTCTTATTTTTTTTTTATTCTTAAAAATATTTTTATGTGAAATATATATCTAAAATATATATATCTATCTATATATATATAGATAAATATATAAATCTATATATATATATATCTATATATTTGATTAAAATATAAAATATTCTCTAAAGAATATAAAAATAAGCAAATTCGTAAAAAAAAAATATATTGTTTTCACTCAATAGAAAATAATTATTTCTCAATGTTCTTTCATTTTTAAAAATCATTAAATCATGTAATCATATTGTTAAATAAATTAAGAATTAACGATAGTTTGAGGAAAAATTCATGTATTTTAAATATAATTTTAATTTTTCTCTTTATGATTCATTAAATATGAAAAGCATTATCTTTCTAACTTTTAATATTTATTATTTCAATTCACTAATACTAAATTGTATTTGTAATAATTAAGTAGTTTTTTATTTCTATGTTTATCTGTTCTTACATATTCTGTTTTGAAGCATGTATTAACTGTTCTTGACTTTCGATTGGCCATACTTCTGATCTTCTACTTGGTGGATTACCTAATAGAAAAAGAAACAAATTATTTTGATAGATTTGTTAGTACTTTTAAAATTATATCAATAATTTATTTTAATAATAATTAAAATTTAATAATTTGTTTTAGCCTACCATTGGTTTGGTTTGTCCTGTTCTCTTCCATTCCAGGCCGCTGTGTTTCTGTGAAATAAAAATAAAAAAGGAATTGCTTAGACTATTGATTAAGCTTTAATAAAGTGGTTTATATATTGAATAGTCCATTGTAATGTATTGATAATTCATATAACTAAAATTTCTAATTAATAACTATCAGAGAGTTGAGAATCTAGCTATAATAGAACTGGCTTTGGGTAGCATTTTGATTTTTAAGAGATGAAAAATGAGCATATACTTTTTTATTATCCTAGTAAAGTCTAAATAAAAGTTATTAAAAAGACATTTGTTTTATTTTTTATTATACATTTAGAAACCATTTTGTATAATAGTTTTTTTTTATTACTAAAATAGGGAAATAAATAGTAAAATTAAGTTACATCAGTGAGGGATATATAGGTTGGAAGAAAGTTTTGGCACAGATTTTTCGAATGGAATGTAGAAGTTGGAGGGCAAAAGTGGCCTAATTTAAAATATCATTGACGACTTTTATAGTTCAACATAATTGAAGTGTAATATTGAAGGTTAACACGTGTACAATATGGGATGATAATGGTGGAATAGAATTGTGAAGAAAACAAATAAAGAAGTAATCTTAAGAGAAGTGCAGTAATCAGTTAAACTTACAAAGAAATCTTGATCAGGAACTTCTCCAATTAATTGACTTCATATATTTCATTTAAAACACAATTATTTTTCATTAATCTTGTTTATTACTACAGTTACAATATAGTCTGTGTCACTTTATTTTTGTATTTTTTATTTAAATGTACCATTTAAAAAAACAAAAAACAATTTATTTACTATCTATTTCCATCAATCCTAAAGTGATCAAAAATGTTCACAGCTATATATTACAGCATTAAGAAATTTCATTTCAAATTTTAATTCAAGACTTACAGGTTTATGTTTTATCCGATTTATGATAAAAATAAAGTATAGGCATCATGAAAGATAATTGAATATTTACTTTGATCAGGAATGGTCCAAATCTATATTTGGGATGAAATCTCATTACTGAAAATTGAACACTTTTGTAGGAAGTAGAAATTAGTTGAAGCCAAATTAAAAAAAAAATTTAAATCCCAACAATTACATAACTTTATTTTACCAGGAAGGAATTATTATTTAAAATATAAATTTAGAATTATAAATATTGATGTGATTACTGTTGAAAAAATATACATCACTAAGTAGTGGATTCATATCAAATACGATTTATTCTTTAACATTTATTTTTGTTTTATTATATCGCTAAAACATAATGAATCTCAAATTTTCATTTTAAATTATTCTAAATTTCAAAATTTATACTAATTTACAACTTAAAATTTTTTTTTTTTTTTAATGCAAGAGCATTTCCCTTTCAATAAATCACGGGAAAAGATAAATGAATCGTGGTATAACAATGACCTTTCCTTGCGTTGATAGCTGAGATGAATCAGACATTAGGCAATATTGGTGATACCTCACCATTTTGCCACAAGAATAAATGCATAAATTTTGATTCTACAGATTTATTCATCAACTTTCTGTTTTACAAATTTATTACCCCACAGAGCTTCATCGGAAGAGGGGGAGGCTAGACATTTTTTTGTCTCAGGTCCCAATTTTTTATTGTTATTAAGCTTATTCATTGGGCACTACAACTCAATAACGAGTCTCCCGCACTAAAATCCACCAGATGTACCGATCAAGTGCTGCTACAATCCAGACCCTCTCACCTAGATGGACCTGGCATCTTCTTCCACACCACCTCCCCTTTGAAGCCGTGCTCTTCCACATTGGATTGACCCATAAAATACACCTGTCACTATTTTCTTCGACTGGTCGTTGTCAGCCGTCTGTACTCACTTCAATCCACCTCTTAGAATAGACGAACACGTATAAACATATTGATTAAATCTTTGAGCTCTGCGTTTGTAAGACGTCTCTTACGTCAACTAGCACAGTTCCTATTTTAATGTTATGTAAATATTTTGCGCCGAATTTTCCTTCTTCATGTTGGGCTCATCAAGAACACTTGCTCCGGATTTGTGAAGTGACAGGACATCCAAAGTATCCGGGCTAAAGTAGATCCGTGAGCAAGTGAGGGTATCAAACCAATTTACGTACCCTATTCTGACGGTGGGACTGATATAATGTTGTTGTGGCGCCTGCCTAAGGCTACACCTACACTGGATCCGATTCGGTGCGACGTGATTCTATCACACACGATGCTGGGGTGTATACATTATACATATTTTACTATACATTATAGTAAAATATAAATGTATTAAAAATAATTTATAAACAATCTTAATTTTATAAATTTAAAGAACCAAATGTTATAACTCTCGATATATTTCAGTCATTTGGTTTGCTAGCGACGTCTCATCGTATCACACCGGATCCAATGTAGGTGTAGCCTAAGAAAGAATATATCATGGTGTTTGTCGTACGTACATAACGGTAAGTATATCACCTGGTGATAGAATCAACCCATTCCTAAGCTTGGCATGGTAAAAATCATTAGTAATGCCGTCCTTCAGAAGAGGCGTAAAACGGGGGTCCCGAGCCTGTACTATGTCAGTTACTCCTTAAAAATCCCTATCCTAATTAAAACTGGATAGGTAACATTTAGGGCTCCCAGAGTAGCATCGTCCGATTAGCTATAGCAGCATAAAGTTGGCTTTAACCCTTGGTTATTCTGGGCCGATCTGACAGATCGCATATGTATATTTTTCTTTCTCCTTCTCTTTGTATTGGAAACAATTCTTTCATACTCCCAGTAGCTGTTTTGTGGATGACCCGGGTGAGTTTAGTGCCTTCCTGACCAGTGTGCAATCCTTCTGGATGGCTTATATGAAGCAAGCGATCTGAAAGATCGCTTGGACCGAAATAAAAAGTTTAACCAACATCCATATAAACATCAACTTTTTTTGTTCATTCGTATTATTACATTAGCCGTACCATTTCGCGTTGCGTGTTTTTGTATACAGATTTCTGTATAGGTAGATAGGAATACACCAGTAAATGTATTTAAAAAATTCAAAACGCCTTCTCATTCAAAGTTGTTATGTGGCTGTGATCCCTGTATTTTTGCACGGTTAAACCTTTCAAGTCTTCGTTATATTATTATTAGAGTTTATTATGAGAATAAATATTGATAAATGAAAAAAAAAATAGAGGTTACCAAGAAAAAAGAAAATTTATGGTCCATGTAATTTTTTCGCTTTAATTCTAAATATATTTGATACATCCCTATCTCCCGAACCCCTTAAGCACTAAGTTTGAGTATATAAGCTCAATTTTTAACAAAAATACTAGTTTTCCTGAAAGTGATCTGTCAGATCGCCGCGACCAACCTGATGCGTTTTAGAGCCGCGACTAATGGAAGGTTATATAAACCAACATGTATTTTCTACTTATTACCAAACGACTGAATCTGTAATACTTATTCAGAACCGAGAAGAAGAATATACATTTAAATAACGACGTTAGTTGTCTTGGAACGGAACATTTTATTTAGCGAAATATCTCTTAAACGAGTACGGCGAGCATATCTTCTTCTCCTGGCACATTGTTTAAATATTATAAAATGTAATTTAAATATATTTTTATAAAACCAAAGATTTAACTTTATTGATCTGTGATAGATATAAGATCTAATTATTAGTAGGTGACCGATCGTCTGTTGTACTCCTCTTATTATTCAATTTCGATCCTTGCATAATGAGCATGTTTTTCAATTTTGAATCATAAATATCAATATTCATTAGTCCTTATGTGGATTATTTTTAAACTTAAATTTCATTCCATTTTCATTCTAAAACAGATAGATACTTTTAGAAATCAAACTATAATCGTGCCATTAACATCATAAATTTCCCCCTCGCGGCTATCAAAAATGACAATTATATAATCTATAAAGATTGAAAATTATTTTGTCACGACAATTCAGTGGTTTTGAAAATAATGTATTAATGGAGGTACCTCATAATTTGTATTTACTGTCTGAAAAACAAGAAAAAGACTGTCTGTGTTGTAATTGTTATCACTATCTTATGTTGAATATTTACAACCCATATTTCGGGTGATAAATCTTTTCGTCTTATCAGTGATAAATAATTTCTGAAACCTAAAAAACGTACTTTTCTACTAACTCAAAAACTATGAAACTCGTGAAAAATTATAGGTGATCTTATTTAGAGATTATGAAGTTCTGTATAAAAGAAAAGGTAGAAAACAAATCACTTAAACAGATTCAGTATTAGCAAAGAAACTAGATATACTCGTATATAAGCTCATTGGGATCCGTGTTCAGATTTTGTGCATTATTATTAACCCTTTCATGCCTCATGCTGCCGTTTGGCTACAACAACTGTGATGTACTCCTGTTAGCGTTTTAGTGCTCAGTGTAGCCAGTATTCTACATGAATAGTTTCAGAATATGTCACAGCACATGTTGCAGCACAGGCAAGTCATATAGTCATTCTAACGATTATAATGGGAGAGGCCGGGTACGAACAACTATTTATATCTGACAGAGTAATGGAGTTTGTTTTCCTCTCTCTTACATAAAAATAAAAAAGTTCCGAACTGTAATAAATTTATAACCATATAAGATGTGGTAAAATAAAAATAGGTCGTAAAATATTGAATTAGACTGAAAAATTAGGCGTTTTGAGAATGAAAGATAAGATGAAAAAAGTGCTTATTTGAGAAAAAAATTACACTTATTGTCAGATGTCAAAAAAAAAATTAAGCATTTCAAATTAAAACACCGTTGATCTTTTCGTATACTGGCTATTGACGGTTAATCCATAACGATTTTACAGATAGATTTTAAAGATGGATGTTTAGATGACCTGTGATTTTTATTTCCTGTAATTATACCTCTTGTTGCTTTTTGGATAAAAAATACTCTTCGGAGGCTTTAAACTATGCGACTTAGAAGAGTGGGAATAAAAATAATAATGAGAGTAAATATTTTGGTTCCTGACTTGGGGGAATCCCATGTAGGTATTTCGGAAATACCTTTCAGTATTTGTCCCGCTTCAACTTTGTTAAGGAAAGGATGAATAAAACAGATGTTATTTATTTATTTTCATTTATTGTTGATATTTTTCATTCATTCCTACGTCTTCGTACCTAATCTTTGTTCGAAAGGCTTATTATTCATATCATTACCGAAGTGACAAGCAATGTTGTTTATCCTCCGTTGTTTAGCTTCGAAACAAAAAAAAAAAAATTTTTGTAATTTTTTTCTTACAAGTATACAGACGTTATTTTAAAAAAATATTTATGTAGTATTATTATTTATTTTTGAACATGGGTGAACCTATTAAAAGTTTAACTTTTAGTCATTTCGTTTCTGTTTATTTAGAATTTTACTTTTTTTCCGTTCTAGAACTAAATAATAAAATTTAAATTTATAAAGACATCATGTGTCATTGAATGACTAGTTTCTCAAGTAAATTATAGTGTATATTTTTTAGTCAGTTTAGCCATCACGAGCTAAACCTTAAAAAAAAAAAAATGAAAAAAAAGCTACGATTGAATTTTTTTTTCGACTGTAACTAATTTCATTTTAAAGAATACTTAGGATTACTTTAAAAAAAAGTTTATCCAATTAACTAATTGAATTATAAAAATAAATTTTTTCAAAGTGTAAAAATGGAATATTATCGATTTATTTTTTAGTTCAAATCAATTTACTGTTTTATTGTTGATAAGTAACTGATTATACTTAATCTATATTTAATTGGTATCACACTTTTACTTTTATAGATTTCCATGTAATAAAAGATAATTTAAGAAAACTAATAAATTATCTTTCCGTCTAAAATGAATCATTTTATATTGATTATATATTTAAATTTCAATTAAAATTATTGAATACCCATATTTCATTTTTTACTATTAATTCAATAATACAAGCACAGTAGTATTTTTTCCCCAAGTTTGAATTATTTAATAACATAGTACAGTCACTGTATTTTTATGAACATTTAAGATATAATTGTATTTCAAACTTTTAAATTAGTCAAAATGTAAGTAAATTTAAGTTATTTTCATAATTATCAAAAATAATAGATAACCAAAGTTTTGTTTAATTTTCGCAATACTTACTTGTTTCGATGAGGAACTGGTGTAAGCTTAGAGAAGCCCTTTTTAATGAAAACATATTTTAAAACCACATACACATTCAGACACAAACAATACAGAGTGATAGCGGAACTTTGTTGAACCGTAATCTCGACTGGTGTGAGGTTCCAATCAACATCCTCGTACTATATAGTCAGCATCAGAGTCTGAGATTCCTCTTACGTAATTCGCCAGGCGTCATACGCACTAGGGAATCCGCATATAATTTTAATAATTAATAAAAACATTGAATGTGGATTTTTATTATGTTAAAAATGTCAATTTATATAAAATTATATAAAGACACACAGACACTAATACAAGCACGCGCACACACACATGCGCACGCACACACGCAGAAATCGTCTGGCATTCCTTGAGTACAAAATGCTATCTAAAATCATAATAAAATAATCTTTCATGGACAAATGAGTTAAATAATAAACACATCATCAATCTAATTAATAAACCTCTATACTTCATTTTTGGTCTTTGTATAAATTAATCTGAGCAACTTCCTTGAAAGTGATTTAATCATGAAAAAATGTCAAGTACGCATTCCAGAATACAACAAGCGTTCTTTCAGATGACGCATTTAATCTAGAAATTTATTTAAATTAATTGTAAACCTTACCGAAAGGGGAATCACAACTAAGCCCAAGATTGCGGATTCGTAGCCCTGCAGGTGGCCCTAGGATTATTAAAGGGAGTAAAAAATCCTTAGTTACGCCGTCCTTCGGAAGGGACGTTAAACGGACGTCCCGAACCTGTACGATGTCAGGTATTCGTTAAAAATCCCTATCCTAATTACACCCCGCTAGGCAAAATTTAGAGCTCCCACTGTAGCATCGTCCGATTAGCCATAGCAGCATAAAGTGACGTTAAATGAACAAACAAACGAAAGGGGAATCGTGAGGCATTGATTAAAATGACAATATATTTATTTTCGAGTATAATCCACCTTTATTTACACTTCTTAACATAAAAAGCCTTGGTCTTTACGTTATGTCTCTAGTCACTTTTCTTGTTATGCTCGTATAAGCTTTCATTTTTATTGTGTTTTTCTTTTTTTACTTCAAAACAATTTTTTTTTTCAGAATGCCTAGTAATAATTGCTGTAGTATTTAACCTGTCTTTGGATTCAGTAAGGAGTGGATGATTAAAATCTTTGAACTTTAGGAGCTTTTTGGCGGTCATCCATAATGTTTTGTCGGTAGTTGTAAGATTTTTAGTTAAGTCGATTAAATTTTGATTTTTCTAATATTTGTTATTAGTTGGTTAGTCAATTTAGTATAGCTAGTTTTATCCACTGAGTATCAATTTCTATGTCACTTTGATCTTGCTCTGCTTTTTTATCTAAATAAGAGACGGATATGCTGTGGAAAATCAGTCTGTTGATAATTGTTAATTTTATGATTTATAATACATTACCATGTAAACTGCTTCTTATTGATGTAGAAACTTTTCTATGACTGTATCAATGTCTTGGTGAAATTCTTAAGTGCAATTTGTACTCCAAATCATAACAAAGGTTGTCCTAGTTTATCAATGTAGAAAGGGAAGACTTGGAAGTAAAACATTTATGTAAGAAAAATAGAATTGGGGTATGATCTGATGAAATGTCGTCAAAGGATTTGGTATTGGTTGGGGCAGAAGAAATTCGGGAGTTGACAAAAATGTCCAGGAAGTGGGGATGTTTTTTTAGGGATGTATTCTAATAGGTGGAGCTAATTGGGGCAAGGATAGAATAACTCTTAGTGGATGAGACAGAAGACAGAATATTTCCACGGGAGTTGTATGTTTGACAGCCCCATCGTCAGGGCTTACGAGTAGTCTCCTCAAGCTATGAAAATAGATTGGAATAAGGAATCTAGAAGGTTATAAGAAATATAATTCCCGGAAGGACAGAACACAGCTGAAAGATTGATTTGGAAAGGACGAGTTGTTATGGATACTGAGGCAGTTTGTATATAATCAGTTGGAGTGAAGGGAATAAGGGAGTTGGTAAAGGACGAGAACGCAAAATCCGGGATGTGATAGTGTTATCGGCAATGATTACAAGTGTTGTCAGGATGTCTGATCTGTAAGTAATCTAGTCCCTTATACAGAATTATGTGTGATAAGTTAAGTGTGTTTCAGTCAGTAAAGAAATATCTATTTATTTGTCATGGAGTAATATATAAAGTTCGTCAACGTGATTATGAGTGTGATAGGCCATTAGCATTTCACAAATCGACCGCTAGGAGGTTAAGTGTAAATTCGGTTACGATTCTTGTTAGTAGGTTGATGAGTGGATTTATGGTTTCTTGAAGATCTCTCAGGAAGCGTGGAAGGATAGAATTTATTGGGGTGGGTAGTTTACATGAAAAGGAGAGTTGTATGGGAGTTGTCTCAAGGAGCTGGTTCTACTTCCAATGAATGTTGATCTATGGAGTTTGTCTGAATGTTCTGATAGGATGGCTTTTGGACGTTGTGGCGGTAATTTGACTCTTAATGATAAGGAAGCTGATAGAGAGAAATTTGTTGACGTAGAGGTAGGTGTTTAAGAATGGATGTCTGTGGCTTGGATTGGGAATCTCGGGGCCTGGGTTGGGAAGTTTGGGTCTTATTAAAAGAAGTCTTTGACTTGAGTGGGGAGTTTTGAGGTACTTGACATTGATGCTTCTGCTAATTGAACGAGGTTGTCGAGGTTCTGTTGTCCGGATATGCTGGAAAGCTGTTGTATAATGTTTGTTGGTTTTGGCAATTCCGGAAAAATAGCAGAGTTGTTGACTTCAGGTGGCTTCTTCTCTCAGATCCTGACTTAAATTTCTTTTTTGGTGTTTTTTGCCGAAGTTTTTTGTATACCGAACAACCTTTGTAGTTTCGAGAACGGGCTTCACCACAAAGAGCTTATTTTTTATTACTGGAATGTGTCAGATGCCTGTGAGGCAGAACACATGACTCATCATAGAATGACCTAAGTTTTGGCACTGAGTACACTCCACTGCTGTATTTTAGTGCCTCAGCTCCTCAAATTTCATTGTCAGCAAGTCTTCAGCATTACTTCTGGCTTGTTACAGTTCCATGAAAAATAACAGCAGAGAATAATTTTCGGAGGAGTAAAATACCGAAAAAATATTTATGACGTTGTGGACTATTTCTTAAAGATCATTTTTAATTACTGACGTAGGCGTGGTTGAATGAAGCCCTCTTAGAACCATTCTATACGACTTTTCTTCTTTCAATTTTTAAGCAGTCAGTTCAATTTCTTGTTATGTCGTATGTTCTGGAACAACATCTTAAGTTTGGCTGGCCAATTTCTTGTAGCTGTAGAAATTGTTAATTTTGGAGATAAATATAGATGGCGGATATGGATCATTGTAATCTTGGCACTCCAGATTTTCGTTAGGACCGTTATTGGTGGGGCCAGAATCGCTGGTGGCTGAAGCTATTGCTGTTTTATTGGCTGCAGTAGATTTATTGTGAGCTTTACGTGGCTCTGTTGCTGTTGCTGACTTATTTGAATCTGCGGATATTTTTTTTTTTTTTGGGTGTGAGTTGGGGCTGACAACTTTGGAGCGTTCGTCGTTTAAAGTATTCCTTAGTTTAAGTAAGTCTGTCTCACTGATTTTTGAAAAGGGAGTCTTCCTCCGAAACTTCATTACATGGATTATTGTCCACACCAAAGTTTAAGTATTATTTACTGATTAAAATAAAAAAGTAATTATAAAATGAATTCTTGAACCAAAACTATTTAATAAGACAATTACATTTATAAAACTAAACATATTTAAAATTAAAGTGGTTGGTAAGAAGAAACTAAAAATATCATGATCGTCTGGGATTCGATGGGAGGCCGAAAGAGGCAGCTGACCAAACATTGACCTTGAAATCCCTTAGTAAATAAGTTTAGACCTGTCTTGTAATGGGATTATTATTGCCATTTTTAGTAGTCGGTTATTAATTTATTGACTGTTTATTGCTTTTCATAAGACACTCACCTTACTGCTCTTGATTGAAAAATTTCTTAACGTTTATTCACTTTCTTCTGACAGTTTGAGGAATTAATTTAAAGAAATACAATTATAACAGGGAAACAAGCGCCTGACGACACAATGATAAAACCCTAGTTGCGGATATGACACTTGCTACACAATTTGCATAGTTGAAAATAAATGTTAATCGGACTAATATTAACCAAAGTACATTAAACATTTTTTTCCATTTTTATTTTCACCCAAAATTGAGGAAGGTAGTGTAAATAGTAGTAGACTGGTAAAAGCAGATTTTCTAAATAGGCTTTTGGATTACTCATGAGCATTTCGTTGTATTGGTTTGAATTCTTAAAGTTATCTTGGATTTAGAGGTTTTTTATTCGGTAACTAAGGATTCTTTTTCTGTTTATTGAATTGGACTTTCGATCGCACTTGTGCATTAGGATTTAATCTAATTTTTCTAGATTAAAAAAGTAGAAGCAAATATCAACGGCTCTGCATTATTTAAATATAAAAAGAAGTATATTGATTTGATCACATCTTCTTGATAGGATAGATAAATCCATGTGCAAAATTATTTTGTCTTTCTCCCTCAAATATTTTTTCATGAAATACCCTAATGTAAAAACAGTGAGATAGCTATACTCAATTTTTTGCCGTATAAAAATACTTCCATACGTTAAATTATCATATTGAAATATTCGTGAATAAAATAAGATATTAAAGAAAAAAAAAGTCAGTTTTATCATAAATTAGAGACATAGTGGTTCTTATTCCTTATTTTGTATATAATGACACAGCTTTTATTTATATTTATGATTCAGCAACTAACAGTTCAGCAATAAATAATTGTTAACTAATTATAATTCAGTTCTTCAACAAATAATAAATCATATGAGACAGTTATCTCTTACATATTTTTAAGATAAGCAAAATAGTCAGAGTTCCTGCAGTTATCATATTTCCCTTCTGCCTCTTTTTTCCCTCCTCATCCTAATCATTGTATAACGCACTTTGGTGGTATTTCCCATGTTCTATGAAGTATACAATCAGCGGTTGTTATTTTCGATTAGCTTTGTTGTAAATGATTTTAGAATAATTATGCTAAGATGATAGTAAATTACTTTTGTATGAACAGATAATAGATTTGCGGAAAATGATGTTGACGATATCTGACGACTATCGAATCGATAGATCCTTTTCATGTTACAAAAGTAATAACGGTTAATATAATGTTTTACTTTTGTTTTTCCAATATTATATTAAAGTATAATTTACTGGGATACGGTGACATTTTTTTGTTGTATGTTTTTACAACTTCTCAAAACATAAACTAGACTACCATTTTTATGATCGAATAAATCATCACAACACATCATAGAGATTTAACTTGAAATATATTCGTTCAACTTTTTCATTCAATCTTTAAAAATCTATTGATAAATATTATTTTACTATAAAATATTATATACAAAACAAAAAAAGACATGTAACGTTTTTGTAATTCACCATTCAATTGTATTAATTAAAAATATAATATTAGCTCTTCACATTATTCAATGTTTAATATTAAATATTTACTTTGCAGGTGCTACTTATGTGTCAAACTGGCAACAACAAAGGGTTTTTTTTTTAATCTATTTCCTACTAATAAAAGTTAAGTTATACTATGACACAATCATATTTCTATATTTTATGAAAAAATAAACATGAATATCTGTATAAAAATATATTTTAGTAGATAATAATTTTAATATAGGTAAATTTTCGTGATGCGTGGTACAAATGGTGTTATTTGCACTACATTATGGTCTTGTATCACGGATTAAATACCAGTATTTTTTTTTTTTTACATAAAGTTTTATTTATTAAATATTTAAAAAATCAATGATGTGTAATACATTTTAATTCTCCAATTCCGACACCATTCTTCGAGGCTTGATAAATGTGATTGAAGGGATTGGGATGCAATGGAATCATATGGGTCGTTATTAACTGATAACACACATGTGTCATCAGCATAGTTTAATGTAATATGATTTAAAAAAGTAAATTATTATTTCTTCAATAAAATAATATGCGTTTCAGCCGTTATGATGAAACACTAATCATTAATTAAGATTCAAAAAAGGTAATAAGAAAATTATTTTCAAAATCGATTGACGGTTTTTTTTAAATATAATATTTTTCATAATTAATTGTAAATTTATCAAAAAATGATGAACAATATAATAAAATTAAGCTCTAATAGACAAAAATTAAAAAGCATAAAATTGTTATTAATTGATCATTACTTCCGCCAAGAGTATATTAAAGGGCGAATTGGATTGTACAACGACTTAATTAGTTAATAGATTAGATCAGAGATCACATATAAGGTCACAATGTTGCTTATCTGATTGTCAATCAATCCGCAATAAAGATTGGATAGTATTCATACACGCTATGTAGTTTTGAAAAATTTCTAAATAAATAGCAAAAGCATGACATGAAAGAGGAGGACTAATTTACTCCAGTCAAACATTATGTTTTATTATTTTATCTTATTTTAGTTCAGTTTTTACTTATTTATGCTATACATAATACTGATATTCTTAACATAAAAATAGGTTACAATGACAAACTATTGGGCAGTAATTTTCTGATTAAGTGAGTGTTATTTTTATTAAACAAATAATGACCATTATGTATAATGGCTGCCAAAACTTTTGCATTTGGGTCAACTATATTTACTCTAGGTCGTTGCGATGTGCCTCCAGTAGGATGGCCGGCCTCACATATCCTCGGAGTGGAGGTATGCTAAAGGAATTGGGGGCCTGGGGATTCCACACTCAAAACATTTGGTTTTATAAGAAAGCGAGTTTACCGGTCCAGGTTAATGTAACAGAGTAAAAATGTTTGTTCTAATGCTGTATTTAATTTTAATTTAAAAAAAATATTTTTAATTAAAGATTTAACTTTTCTTTTCAGCGTTCTATTTTTTTACGATTTGAATGGATCAGACAAACTTTTTCATTCACTAATTGTAGTAACAAGAAATATAAAAACTGCCCCCGATGATATTCTACTATTTTGTTCGAATTTGAGTCTCTGCAAAAATTTACATTACTTTCATAGAGTAGCAAGCAGAAATATTATGGAAAACATTAATTTGCAGGAGTACTTACAATAAGTAAGGGAGCGGAATAGCTCAATGCTTATATTGCTGAGTTGGTATGATGAAGGTTCCGTGTTCGAATCCGGCTGTGGTAGATAAATTATAAGTATATTGGATGGATTCTTTGGGATCTACGGACCCTTCTGTTAGATCAACCAGCCTCTATAAAGCGAGTATCATAAATGAGAACAAGTTACCTCCCTTCAATACAGTTATCCTAGAATCAGTACAGTCTCTACCATGTACTGAACGCAAGACCGTTCGTGGTTGTTGCTACAACTAACAACATTTTTGAAAGGAAACAGTAAAGTTGATTATTGATAATTATTTTAATAATTGTAATACCTCAAGCAATCTCAACTGATCTAATGAATAAGCTTCAAAATAAAATTAAAATATTGTTACGGTCAGAGCGGGGACGAGAACCGGCTGAGAAGATTAGGCAAACAATGGGATTAAGCGGAAGGGATTATAGAATGGCGTAGAAGCTTCTGGATCGGGCTCGATTGGACTAGGTGGTCTTCTTCCGAGAAATCCCCACCCCGACCGGCCTTGCCTATATAAAAAGGACAGCTGTTCGGGCCGCGGGTAGTATTAAGTAGTAATAAGACGAGTCAGTAATAAGCAGTGAAGTAATAAGCAGCCGTTAATTAGTGGCAGTGTGTGTGAGTTAGTTAGTATTAGTATCAGTCTGTAATAAGTGCTTAGTGAGCAACAGTGACAATTAGTGGCCGTGTAATAAGTGTAATAAACTGTGTGGCAGTTTGTCATATTTGGAGTCTTACGGTCGGTGGACTTAAGTTAGCGAACTGTAAGTGTTAATTTGTTATTGTAAACTATAGTGTAATATTATTGTATTTGTACAAATTTATATATAAATAGTTTAGTTATTTAGTATTAGAAATATCTTATATTGTTTGTATATTATCTTAGAAATTAGATAACATTTAGTAGAATATTGTTATTGTAAATTGATATTAGTTTAATAATTTAACTGTTTTAAATAATCTCATTGTATTCTTTCTAATTTGTTAATAAATATTAGATTCTTGAATTAAGTAATAGTTTAGTCCATTTTACACCCAGTAGCCCGTAACAAATTGGTGTCAGAAGTGGGATCTTGTGTAATTGTTATTTTATTTTGTAATAAGTGGGCTACTGTTTGAAAAATGGCTTCTCAAAGTCTTAAATTGATGGATTTAAAAGTTGCGGATTTAAAACGGGAATTAGAAGAACGTGATCTGGATTCTTCCGGAAATAAAAGTGTACTGCAACATCGCTTGCGTCAATTTTTTGTAGAGTTAGGGGAAAATCCAGATGACGTTCTGTTTGAAACTGATTTAAGCAAGTTGTCAGCAACTTTTAAAAATGAATTAGGTACTGTAAAAAATGAATTAGGCAATGTAGAAAATAAGCTAGGTAATGAATTAAGCAATGTAAATAATAAGCTAGGTAATTTACAAAATGAGTTAAGCAATGTAGAAAGTAAGCTAGGTAATGAGCTGGGTACTGTAAAAAGTGATTTATTGGATACATTAGAGTCTAAGTTAGGCACGTTAGAGACTAAGTTGATGGAAAATGTTGAGAATAAGTTAGCAAATGTAGATAATAAGTTATCCAATGTAGATAATAAGTTAGCTAATGTAGATAACAAGTTAGCCGATGTAGATAATAAAGTAGCTGATGTAGAATCTAGGCTAGGAGAAAAAGTGAACGAAATTAGGCTAAGAATGGAAGCTCTCGAGGGACGTAAGAGCAACCCACCGACGAACGACACCGACCGTTCCTCCGAGGGCAGCCATCGAAATAGCATTCTACCCGCCAATAATGGGGCGCCACCAACTCACAACACCATTCCAGTATTCGACGGAAAGACGCCGTGGGAGGACTACATGGCTCTCTTCGAAACAGCGGCTTCGATCCACGGGTGGTCACAGGAGACCCAAGCTTCAGCGTTGTGCCTGGCCTTGCGTGGAGACGCCTTGGGAGTACTGCAGGGGATACCCATGTCGGAGCGGTCCAACTACGGGGAGCTGATCAGAAGACTGGAGATGCGTTTCGGCCACCGCCACATGGACCAGCTGTATCGCTCACAGCTGAGAAGCAGGGTCCAGAAGACCAACGAGACGCTGCAGGAATTTGAAGCGGATATTGCCCGGCTGGTGAGGAACGCCTACCCATCGGTCACCGACTATGTCTACGAGAGTTTGGCTGTCGACAAATTCCTGGATGGACTTCGGGACCCAGAGACACAACAAGCAGTGACGCTCGCCCGGCCGAAAACGTTGGGAGACGCATTATCTCAGGCCATGGAGTTTGAAGCTGTTAGACAGTCTGTACGGGGCCATGCGCGCGTACGAGCAGCAGAAGCGGAGCCAAATGTAGTCCCCAGCTTTGAGGACCTAGTGACGAAAGTTTTAGAGGCTCTCAGGACCCATAAGAAGGAGATACGCTGTTGGGGCTGCGGCCAGCTTGGACATCCTAGAAGCAAATGTCCAACCCGTAACGTCAAAGCCCCCAGGAAGGCCATCAGAGTTGCGTCGATAGGAAGCAGAACGAACAGCTTCTACGTTGATGGGATGGTGAACGGGCGGCTGCGAAGCCTTCTAGTGGATACCGGCGCGAGCATGACAATCTTGAACTCCAAGACACTTCCAGCTGAGAAGATCTTACCAACAACTTGGGCATTACGGACTGCCACGGGACAGCCAGCCAAGGTCTACGGGGAGACAGTTGCCACCTTCATCATCGGGGGTCAACATCTGAAGCACCGCGCTCTCGTGGCAGAGATCGATGAAGATGTCATATTGGGCATGGACTTCATGATGGCATACGGGATCAAGCTGGACATGTCGAGAGGTGTGCTGACGATGGGAGACGAAGAAGTCATCCTTCGGCAGGTTCGTGCAAACATCCAGGGAGCCAGTGACAGAATGAAGGGGCGTTACGACATCAGGGCAGGGAAAGGTGGATTCCAACCTGGAGATTTGGTCTGGCTACATGATCCTCGAAGGAGGCGAGGCTACTCACCTAAACTTCAGAACTCCTGGGATGGCCCGTTTGAGATCATCAATAGGATAAACGACGTCATCTATAGGATCAGAAAGCAGCCAAAAGGAAAACCCAGGGTAGTCCATTTTAATAGACTGGCCCCATACAAAGGAGACCATGGCCCGACAAAAGACCAGCAAGTCAGGTACCTCAACAACGTGGAGGCCAGTAAGGTATCAGTTGCACAACCTAAGGTACAAGGTTCCCGTGGAGTAACTCAGACAGTATACAGAGATATCTTCTCGTTACCCGCAGACTTTTCTCTGGCCCATTGTGTCGCCGAAGATCTGAGGACTTCCCGAGGCATTGCAACGGTCTTCAGGAAGAAGTTTGCTGGAACTGAGGAACTGGAACGCCAAGGACCAATCGTCGGGAAAGCACTCCACCATACGCACGAAGGACGACACCTGTTCTACTTAGTTACCAAGTGTGCTACTGATCAGAAGCCCACATATGACGCACTGCGGCGAAGCCTCGACGACTTGCGGAGTAAGCTTCTGAGACTGCGTGTCACCAAGCTCGCGATCCCTAAGTTGGGCTGTGGATATGACGGCCTGGAGTGGAAGGTTGTTAGGAACATGCTTGAACAGACATTCGCCAACTCTGGAGTCGCCATATTGGTGTGCACGTTCAACCCCTGGAAAGGAAATACGTCTCCATCGAGGGAAGCTCATAACCGCCCGATTTCTCCGGACTATGCTCTGGGGCAGAGCACTTTTAAGGAGGGGGCAGTGTTACGGTCAGAGCGGGGACGAGAACCGGCTGAGAAGATTAGGCAAACAATGGGATTAAGCGGAAGGGATTATAGAATGGCGTAGAAGCTTCTGGATCGGGCTCGATTGGACTAGGTGGTCTTCTTCCGAGAAATCCCCACCCCGACCGGCCTTGCCTATATAAAAAGGACAGCTGTTCGGGCCGCGGGTAGTATTAAGTAGTAATAAGACGAGTCAGTAATAAGCAGTGAAGTAATAAGCAGCCGTTAATTAGTGGCAGTGTGTGTGAGTTAGTTAGTATTAGTATCAGTCTGTAATAAGTGCTTAGTGAGCAACAGTGACAATTAGTGGCCGTGTAATAAGTGTAATAAACTGTGTGGCAGTTTGTCATATTTGGAGTCTTACGGTCGGTGGACTTAAGTTAGCGAACTGTAAGTGTTAATTTGTTATTGTAAACTATAGTGTAATATTATTGTATTTGTACAAATTTATATATAAATAGTTTAGTTATTTAGTATTAGAAATATCTTATATTGTTTGTATATTATCTTAGAAATTAGATAACATTTAGTAGAATATTGTTATTGTAAATTGATATTAGTTTAATAATTTAACTGTTTTAAATAATCTCATTGTATTCTTTCTAATTTGTTAATAAATATTAGATTCTTGAATTAAGTAATAGTTTAGTCCATTTTACACCCAGTAGCCCGTAACAATATCATACAATGCTAAAAAGTTCTGTTCATAAAAGTGTTTTGTTAATAAATTGTAAGCAATAGCCATGTTCTATATATGCTATTTTGGCTTTGGATAGACAGAATTATTTTGAATATCACACATTTTTTCCCGTAGTTTGTCCAAAGTTAATGACTTCCTTTTCCACTTATTATTTCATTTGGGTTTTCCTGATGTGTAACAAAAGGATCTTCCCAAGGTTCTAGCTACTTCAAGTTCCACTTTATTCGAGGTAAAGGTTAGTTACTGAGTTGAATACCGAAAGAAACGCATTGAGGCCGTATCATGAGTTGCTAAGGCTAAGCCATGGATGATCTTGAGTTTGAAGTGCGGTTGATGTGATACTTAAGACTCACAACTTGTTAGTTAATAATTTTTATCTCTCAATAATTTCATTCAATACTCAACAAGTTTTAATTTTTAATCATAACTTTTAACAGCAGTACTTTTTGGAAGAATATAATGGAATGACGTCAAAAACTCTATATTATTAATGATGAAGTATTTTCTATATGATATGGTATGATTTTATTTTATTTTTTTCATCCATAAATACTTATAGTCTAATATATCTATTACATTTTAAACAAAACTAGATTTCTAATGGAGAACCCGTTTATGGGATAGAGTCACGGTGGCGTAAAACTTGCATGCAATAAAGTTGAATATATGTTTACTATTAGAATAAGAAATACATAAAAATGAGCAATCTAAAGAAAAGTTAACAGTCTGGAAATTTGACTTTAAATATATTAATAATATTGATAATAATTTAAAATTACAAATTTACAATGAACTACCGTCTATACTCAAAGATGCAGGGGGCTAAAATATTGAGATACATTGTTCAGGGTGTGCGTATCGGTAAATGAAAGAATCGGGGACGCCGCCTTAGATGGTAGGGCCGTGTAAAAATAATGTCGAATGAATATTGGAAGAGAGCAGCAAACAGAGGCCCAGAAGCAGGTGGATAGAGGAAGTTCAAGAGGACATGGCTTGCCGAGGTCTGCAGAAGGATTAGTTGGATCGAGAGGGATGGACCTCTGCTCTGACAGATTGAGGCAACCTTTGTTAGAAAGCCTATAATGTAGAGTAATAAATTTAGGATATGAAGATTAATGCTTAGAAAATGTACCAAAATTAAACAATCAATACCATCTAAACATATAGAAAACTGATTTTCTGTAAAAATTAGTTCTATTTCGTACTCCTCAAATAAATTATGTTAGTAACTCCTCCCTTTCTATTACATAATCAGTTGAAGTTTGTGTCGATTGATAAGGGCGTTTGGAATCTGATAAAAATGTTTTGAACGAGATAACACGTTGTTTCACACCGCCTTTTATCCCTCTGTTTTTTATAAGCCATTGAATACTCCATGACGTAATACAGATTTTTTTATTGATCAATTACAGTATTAATGAATTAGTCATCCATTTTCTTCTAGAATTTCGATAAAGAGGTTCAAGGATTCATCGTTAGTAGCCTCGGTCATTATCTTGACATCGAATTATTAACCCAAATGATTTGTTAAATAAAAGATCTCTCCTCCTAGAATATGGGTCATGGAAAAGTATCTTTAAAATATTTATATTATTTCTGTTTAGTGACATTCTTGTCTGTGTTAGAATGTTTTATTATTAAAGCATGGTACATCACTCGTAGAAAATCACTTTGACAATTATGGAGTACGTTATGCTTTTGATATCTGATGTTCTGGTTGAGGAATTCGTTGGAGAATTCATTATCATCACAATTAAAATGTTTGCATGGGGCTCCATCGTTAGATGTAAGTATGGTATATTGTTATTATTAGCCTTCATTTTGGTTGTTTTTGATTGAGCATTTTTGTGATAAGTGAAAACATGATATTTTTTCTTTTAATAGTTTTTCTTAATGGCGATATTTACAACAATTGTAGCAGGAGAATGTGACATCCTTCAGATTACCCACCTATTGTGGTAAGATTATTATCCATATAATTATATAATACAAATAATATCCCATGGTTTTCCATTTATTAATGATCATACAAATATGACCATTCTTCGACCTGTAGAAGTATTGTATTATACCCCTAACCCAAGAATTAAATATATATGAACCGTTCCCAACTCTCGCATGGAAATTCAGACGTTTGAGGCAACATTTTGAATTATTTTTTTAAAATCTTGTTGTTATTTAAAAACAGCCAATGATATTGTAGTCCTTCACAATGTTTTATTATTTAAAAATGAATATTTTTTAAATTGAATAATTAAAAAAAAAAACTTATTTATTGAAATTTAGAACTATACAACATCAAGTAAATACAATAAAAGATAAATATTGACACGAGATAAAGGCAAGTAGAGAAAGTACCCAATAGTAGTACTCGAATAAAAACTTCAAGTTAGAAGGTCACGGACCATCTTCTTTTCAGACGCCTCGGAGGTTTATCAGGAATTGAATAGGTTATCAGGTTTGAAACTAGTGGGTTTGAGTGGGAATGAAGTTTGTCATTAACAGATTGATATCGGATTCTGGCCAAATCAGCAACATATGGGACATTATGGTCATTATGGATTACTTTGTTCGTAATAAAGTAAGGAGCATTGAGGATTTTACGGAGGATTTTGGAGCGTAAGGATTGAATGCGAATGTTGGTTAAATTTACTGTTGAATCATTGAGAAAACCCGTACCACAATGAGCCATTGGGTTCAGTACTGTGTGATTTTTGAGCTATTTATGAGAGGGTTTTTATCTCATCGGAGCAGAGCATGGGGTACTGGTTCACGAAGTATACTGGAATTTACAAAAATTAGTTAATGGTCTATAGCTCCATAAAATAAATTTTTTTGTACTATTATATCTTCAGTCGCATAGAGAGAAAGTAAATCGTTTAGCTGAGTATTCTTGTAGGGCACCGGAATCGTTAAGTGGTTTTAAATAAAAGAGCTCATGAACTTGTCCATTGCATCTTTAGCGTGACACGATATTCTTTATGCTTGGTTCCGTTTATTTTAGCATTACTTAAAGAGATGTTAAATTTATTTACAACATAGTTTGGAAGTCTACTACACCAATTTTATTTTCTTAAGACTGTAAGTACTAACTGATAATATATACTGATATTACAAACCAATGTAGTAAGGATCGGTTATCAATACAATTATACGGAAGAATTCTTTAATTCTTTGGGGTCAGAAACGCAAATATTTGAATATTGCAAAAAGTTCAAGGAAAGAGGAATCCTATTTCGCAATGAGATCTCATAAAACCACGAGAACCTCTTAATATTCCTGTGAACACTCCATGCTATGAGCAACTATATCCTTCATCGCTGTAAAACTAAACAAAAAAACCTAGATAGCATGAAAGTAAATATTTTGGCAGCACAGTTCAAACGAAATAGCTCAGATAAACACCTAAATGGAATAAATTCATATTCTTCTAATTCTAGTATTTATATCAACTAGTCACTTGTTTCGATTTTATTTTTCATGCTTACTATAGTTCAAGTTGTAATAAAGTTACTTAATAAGTTGCAAATTTACAATAATGCATAATCAATTTCGAGCCGATTTTTAGAGAAACAAAAATATGGCATAATCATCTTGAATCTTGAATGGTTCATCAAATGAATTACTTTAATATATGATGAAATATTTCTTGTCGGGAATTTCATAATTAGAGTTTATTTAATTATACCTGTCTTTAATATATATACTTGTATAATTGATATGACAACCCTTAGGTTCTTTAATCCAAATTACCATAAATTTTATTAACAAATTATTACTTCAACAACTTTTATTAAAATCGAATTTTCTGGTTTTCACTAGTTTTGAATTTCGATTTTGGAACGGATTTTCAATATTCAATGAAACTTCAGTAGAATATTGAAATTCTATTTCGTTATGTATCATGACGAAGTATTATTTCTAAAACTTAATTCATCTCTCATCAACGTAAGATGAGTTAAATGAAATAACATTATTTTTATTTATTTCGTTTAATTAGTCACTCCGCAAGCATAAATTAAAAAGAATTAAAAAAAATGAAACTATTCTTCTTTACGTTCCCTGGTCAAGCAATTCAACCTTGAATTTACTTAAATATGTGTTGTAATGATTTTCGTAGAATTTGAAATAAAAATAATCCAAACGAGCTTTTCTCCAGAAAATTAAGACTATGTCTTTGTAACTTGTAATAAATTTAATTTATTTGTTATTAAATAACAACTAAAATATTAAATATTTACACATATTCTTATCCTTTCTTTTCTACCCTTTGGAAAAATTTTCGATCTGATAAGGAAAATAGTCCCAATCACTACTATATAATGGCATAAAAAATATTCATTATCAATGAACAATGTCACTTAAGCTATGTATAATAAATAATGACTAACTTGCGTGTATTGAAAACTTAAGAGAAAAAAAAACGTGTAAGATCGCCTAATAACCGGGCTAGATATCCTCTCTATTGGTCTTAAGAGATTAAACAGTTAAAAGATCAACATTTACTGTCAACTGCTGTAATGTAAATATTATTATTTTTTAAAGTAAAATCATAAATTTTACTTGTTCTAGCTTTACTTGTATTAATTTATATTTGCCTTTATAATTTATATTGGGAAAGATAAATTGACGATATATTTGCCTCGCAAACAAATCGTCAATTTTACAGAGAAGTAAGAGGAATAAATATCTACGAATAATTTTTCTAAGTAAGAAAAGATAAAGAGACTTTTAGTGATTTTTTGATTACAAACGTACGCAATTCACCTAATTATGTCAGGAAGAAATCGATCTCCAAAAAATAGTTAAAGTTAAAATCACAATTTTTTTAAAAGTTAAATTCATATTTCGTAAGAGGACCTGCTGGGAATGACCTTCTCAATGTCTCATTTCATTTTTGTTTTAGATCATTCTAATATTGTCATCGTTTTTCTGCCACTGGTTCGATTCCAAATGCAGTCAGCAAACTTAATGGAAATCATCATTAGTTAAAGTATAACCAAGTTTCATCCGTTCTTTTTTTTAAAATATTTCTGATGCAATATGTACCACGACCTTTTAGCTATCAAACATTTATCTGTTCCTATCCAAACAAAATGTTTCCTCATAAACACAACAGGCATCAACTATTACCTGATTAATTAAGTAACGATAAAATACCAGAATTAAAAATAACGTTCTCATAATTTTTATTCATTGTTACGATTTGTTGAACAATGCGGAAAATTGTCTTATAAAAACTGTTGCGCTAAAAAAAATATGGTTTATAAATAATCAAGTTTGGTTTGGACCAAAAAACAACAAAAATTGCCATTAGCAACCCATGAAAAGGCTTGGAACCATTATTGGGTACAGTGAATTCTGTGCCTATGTGTCCAACTGATAGGCAAGAACTAATTTGTCACTGTTCGCATTTAACTACGAAGCATTTTATCCATTGCAGGTCCTTGATTTCATAGAGGTCAAGTCCGTATATCTCAGTGGGGTCGATAACAGAATAAATAATTTATCTGCAATAGCCGGTCACGAACCCTAGACCTGCTGATTATCAGTGCAGAGTCCTTATTACCCCACTATCCCGCTCAATATTATTTGAGGATGTATGCAGGTGATATGTATTTTAATGCCATAATCACCTCATCTTATTTAATTGTCACTAAATTTTAGAAGAAATGTATGTTGCTCAATCCATCTATCAAAAATAAAATTTTGTTTATTTGATTTTTTTTTTTTATGGTATTTGCATATGTTAAAAAAATAGTGATATTACTAAACACTAAGTATGTAATTTAGTTCTTATTAGGGACGACTTTTTACACTCCATATATGTTACGACAGATTTCTTATTATATTAAACAATGTACTTTTAGTTATAGAACATTTGATCTTAACAGGATTAAACCTACACACAAACAAACAAACAAACACACACACACACACTAGGTTAAATTTGATGCATGAGCAATCAAATAAATATATTAATTTTTTCCACCCATGGTACTACGAGGGAAAAAATAAACACATAAGGAAATAAAAATTTTTCGTCTATACTTAACATTAGTGATTTTCGTCTTACGAACATCAGTTTGAAGCCGAAAACTAAAAAGTAGAAAATAATTTTCAATATTTTAAATTTTATTTATTGTAATTATTTTATTGAATAAAAGTAGAGTCATTATGAAAATATAATAAAACCTTACGTTTTTTTACGAATGAATTTGCGTGTTGAATACTTATTATTTCTATTTTTAAGATATTGAAAATTATAAAAAAAAAAAAAAAAAATTATTGGGCTATTCAAGATATTGAAATAGACCAACTAGTAAGGGAAAAGAAGCTGGCCTACGGAAGGTATCTTTCTTCCACTAGAAGCGATGACTGGGTAGCATATAGAACCCTGAACCGGAAGGTAAAAGTACAGGTGACAAAAGCGAAAAACGAGTCATGGGAGAGATGCTGCCAGCGAATCAACTGTACTTTAGGATTTAACCGAATCCGGGAGTCTTGGGGAGTACTGAAAAAGATGAGAACTGCGAGAAAAGAAAATTTACTATCTCCCATTAAGGGAAAGGAGTGGAAAAATGACATTGTGGAAACAAGACCTCACAAGATAGACCTCAGTTCGCGACCCAGGAAAATGAAACCGAAGATGAATATGCAGAAAAACCGGTTGAAGTCGTGCAGAGTGAGGTTCAGCGGGCCCTTTCAAAGGCGAAGGCTGGCACATCTCCGGGACCAGGCGGAATCGCTATGGAGCTCCTGAAAGCTGGAAGCACAAAACTGACTTTTGTACTTTTTAGTTCGGCTGGCTATAAACGACTGTTCTTAAGTAGGTTTTTTTTTAACTAATACTCATTTTCTATTTTTTAGTTCGGCTTGCTATTAAAGCGTGTTTTCAGTTTGTTTTTATTATTATTATTTTTGTTGAAAATTTTACGAAACTCCCGAGTTGATCCTGCCAGTAATTTAGTGCTTGTCTTAAAAATGTATGCCTTTGTTCGAGTTTATGCCTTTGTTGAGTGAAAAATCCTTGGATATACTGTTTTTCGGAAGGGATGTTAAAAGGGGGCCCCGAGCCTGTACGGTGCCAGATGCTCGTTAAAGTTTCCTATCATAATTAAACCTGGATAAGCAAATTTTAGACCCACACTGCAGCATCGTCTGATTAGCCATAACAGCATAAAGTGGCGTTAAATGAACAAACTACATTAATATGCAAAATATTAAAAATTAAACGAATAAGTAGTTACATCTTGTAACCTTGTTCCAAGCGACAAACGGAGGAACGTATACCAATTATTGTATTGTTAACGGAAGTGTGGAAACTTTTAATTTAATTTGATATTTTGAAGTGGAAGGAAATCTAGTTCAAAGATTCCATTAAATATATACAAACAGGCGAAAATAATAAAATCGTGTTAAAAAAAGATATCTAACCGTAGTGTTAGGGTAGGCTTAAATAGTAATATAAATAAAAACTATATTAATATCAATACACAATTAACCTTGTACTCGAGAGCTTACCATAATCATTGCCCTTAGGAGACAAATCACTCACGCCTAAAAACTGCAGTCCCATCCTCCCAGCCATGACCCTTTTGTCACGGCATAGTTCCGCGGATTTTCCTTTCCCGGTTAAAGAAACCTTCGCGGTTAAACGCCGTCTAATAGTCCTCATATTCGATCATCCGGCCACAAGCCATAAACCTCCATAATTGTGGGCGATTTGTGCTTTACGTAGTTAAAATAATATTAGTTATTTTTCCCCTTTAATTGAATAGTGAGGTGGAAAGTTTAGAAAAATATGATAATGGGTTTTTATCCAAACACTAGGCTGGACTGTGACAAAAACATTGAAATGATACAAGTTCCAATATTTAAAAAAATATATGTTTCCATACTTAAATAACCTTTAGAAATTACCTTTGAAAATGTGTAAAAAATTTAACTACAGAAATAAGCTATATGTTTTAGTTAAAACACTAACAACTTCAACTGAAGGTTTATTCAGTGATTTTCCATCTATAGTAATTCTTTGACACATTTTGGGCAACGATCTCATTGCCCTTAGTGTCTAGGGTTCAATAGGTGATAGACACTAAACTGTTTCAAGGACAGCGGTTGTGCAGAATGGTGATATTTCCTAGATCACGCTCAACCACCATAATTATAGATAACCCACTATATAGAGGCTGGAGGAGCCCTAGGAGGGTCTATAGATCCCATAGGGTTTATCTCCGGCTTTTAACGGATTAAATAAATTACATGTTACAACCAGATTTGAACCCTCAGCAACTCAGAGCTCTACCAATGAGCTATACCCGCTCCCAATACGATTGTAAATGATTATTAATTATAAGATTAAATGATGTACGATGTGATTGACGATGCTGTACGGAAAATGTTCACACATACATATACTTACATCCGAGTACATACTTAAATAATAAGAATCATTATCGTTGCATACTAGCTAATTTCAATCTGATGATATATCCCGGTACCCTATCTACATATGCGACGAACGTTCCCAATATTCGTGACTAATAAATCGTGAAGAGATGTCTCCGTTAAGAGCACCTTCGCTCAGGGCCGCATCTACCAAGAGACAAAGGAGGAACTAGTGTCCTTCTATTGGTCATGGTTTCACAATAATAGGCTAGAGGCTTCAATGAGACCATATTGTCCTCTGCACTCTAAGGGTCTTTTAATTTAGTATTATTTCATAGTTATATCTTTTTCATAACTCCAATTAATTAAGTTTAATTAACACATTTATCTATGTAAACAGTGTAGGTATATTTAGTTTAACAGTGTATCGTAATATTAGTGCCCCATAATTGTCTTATATAGACCGAATATCTCATCGGTCCGATCTCTCAATAAACATTATAAAACAGAAAAATGTATTCAGTACAATACAGGAAATCAAAAACATAAAAATATATTATTGTATTAATTAAGGAGACTTACTTACTTTTATATGATCTTAATTGTTTTATTTTTTTACAGAAATTTGAAAAAATGTCATATACTCGTTGATGGTGGGAAATTCAAGAAGGTTTATATAAGTAATATTAAGCGATAACATTTCTAAATATTTTATTTTGTATTTATTAATGAATTTTTAAATTAGGTGGTCCATGAGACCAGGTGTCAATACCAGCGTAAGGAAAAACTCTGTCTGCACTTGAGTGTTAAATATACATTATTTTTGTTGACCGTAATCAAGAATGACAAACACATATAGTTGGATTTTCAAAAACGACCGTTTGGAATTGAAAACATCATTCTTGGGCTAATATTAAATTACATATTATATTGACATTTAATAAATATTGTCTGAATAATCTTAAATTGCTCATGATCCTTAGCCAATTCAAAGGGATAGGTCTTAAATATATTTTAGGTCCATAAGAATCATTTGATGGTTATTTTCATTCGATACCATCATAGGATAGAAGCAAAGTACAAGTGTCGTAATTTTCAGTATATAATTAAGTAATGAAGAAACAAGTAATAACATGTTATTGCATTGATTTTTTAAAATTATTTTTTCTAATACTAACAGAGAATTACAGGAGGGGATAGAGTGGTTTGACCTTCACTTGCATCCGTCTTGTGATGGAGTATTATTTGTATTTTTTAAATAAATTTTGAACTTAATCTTTATTATATTTTTGATAAATTGATTTTGTCTATTTGTTTTATTTAACGTCATTTAACCCTGCCATGTCTGATCGGGCGATGTTACAGTGGTAGCCCTCGATTATGCCTATCCAGGTACAATTAGGATTGAGATTTTTAATGAGACCCTGATACCGCACAAGCTCTGGATCACCATTTTACGCCCCTTCCAAAGGTGAGCGTAACTATGGATTATTTAGATTCTTGCTTTAGCCTTCTGCTGCTACAGCCCTGAAGATGACCCACAAAGTGGGTCGAAACGTCGGCACATAATTAAATAAGTAACCACTTATTTAGTGTTTTTATTTGACTGCAGCCCCAACTATTTTCTTCCTTACGTCTATCTTCCAGTCAACCATCCCCTCGCTTCTTATGGATTATTTAATCTTTCTATGTATTTTTAATAGTATAATAGAACTATGATTTTTGTGTAAAGAGATTCAGAGTGAACATAAAGCAATACTGATGAAATGTACAACCGGGTTAATATAGAAAATACAAACAATTTTAAAACATTAAAAACTAAAAAAAACCCATAAATATAAGTGAATATTTTGCTACATACGCAAATAAAAAAAATAAAAATCAGTATATAATATATGAAGACGACAATAGTTTGAAGGTGTCTATAATATTCCCTATAATAAATAAATTAAGTTTTTAGTTTTAGGCATTAACCAAATCTTGTATCTATATATCGTGTCAGTAGCTAACATATAAAATATATCGATGAACCCATGTTAAATCGAACAATGCCTTCAACTCTGCGTTGCACCATTAACTTATCAAAGGCTGAAGGAGGTTACAAAATGCTTTTCTGCCGGAAGTGATTTCATTAACAATGAAGAAGGAAGTGATCGCTCAACATGATCAATTACTTAAATGCAATGCTTTACAATTGACAGTCTGATTATTCGACTTAATGGAAATGGTCTGACCCATTGCAGAGATCAAATCAATGTTGAAATAATTTTATTTTTAAATTTTACTTGGTAGTAAACTTTCTACATATTTTCCCTAAATAAAAGTTTTAGAACTAGAAAATACTGATTTTCCTTTAAGTTAATGTTTTTTTTTTGTTGGAAAATTTGTAGTTTCGTTGAGCTGCATATATCATGCAATAATTTTTCGATAATTATTTTATTTAAATGCTTATGCTTGATGATAGGTTAAAAGAACTTATTTGTATGAACGTAATTAAACTTGGTGTAGTAAAATACTCTGGAATCATATGCAGTTTAGTAAATGTTTTAATTTAATAATCATAAGAGTGCAGGATCGATGGTCCATTTTTGCACTTGATTAGTATCAAGCTGAATCTTCGTGAATGGCTTCGTTTTGATGAGACGCCCAACAATTTCCTGTGCGAAAATTCTCATTTGTGGTAGCTAAAAGGGATAGCAAGGATAAAATATGTCGATTTGATGATTCTCAAAAATTTATTACTTATTATTAATTAATTAATTATTTATTATTTTTTTTGTTAAACCTCAAGATAATTATCTAAATTATTTGAAAAAATATTTGTCCTACATGGTTTGATCAAAAAGTCCCCGCCTTCCAATATGTATCGATAACGAGGTCATCAAAAATGATTACTAACCAGTTGATTTTTTTTTACTTCTTATTTTTTGACTTCGTTATCGATACATACTGGAAGGAGGGGACTCTTTGATCAAACCATACATTTTGTAGGACAAATATTTTTTCAAATAATTTAGATAACTATCTTGAGATTTAAAAAAAAAAACCCTGTTAGTAATAAATTTTTGAGAATCATCAAATCGACTTATTTCATCCTTGCTACCTCTTTTAGCTACCACAATCGAGAATTTTCGCACAGGAAATTGTTGGACGTCTCATCGAAACTAAGCTATTCATGAAGATTCAGCTTGATACTAATCAAATGCAAAAATGGACCATGGATCCTGGACTGTAATTAAGGTAACGTAAAGGTTTTTGATTTAACTATTGGTTCTCACTGGGAAATTCCATCTACTACCATCACGAGGTAGCTCAAAGATCATACATAGACTTTTAAAACGTTTGAAATTATTTTTAATTTATGAAAAAGTTGTAAGGTAATATTTGAGGAAAAATAAAAATGAAATTGGTTTAACAAATTTATTTTACCATCTTGAAAATACTAGAAATAAGGCTGTACAACATTTTGCCATTTTGCTTTTATTTAAATAATCCTTTTGTGTTTTAGGGTAGTCTTTATTGCTATAGTATTTAGTCAAGTGCTTATAGTTATTTTTGTAGTGGTAAGTTTTTGATGTGTTTTCCCTCGAATGCAGTGAAATGAATAAAAATAAAGTATTTATTAGAGCAGAATACCCACTCGCAGTAATATAAACTATGAATGATTTTCAAACCGCAAATTTTCAATAGTAAAAAATTTAAATTACAGTATAACTAGATGACACGAATTCATAACTAAAATTCCTCTTGTTCATTGATACATTGAACTATTATGAGTAAGGACTGTAATTGGGTTTTTTCCATATCTGATATTTTATATTAATTTAAACACGTTTATATTCACATTAACTGTAATGACTATCAGAAATTGCGTTGCACATAGGGTGTGAGACAGGGAAACCCCTGACTAACGCCTAATGGCACCTACAGTGGAACCTTCAACATGAATCATTTCATTGTAACATCCAAATGAAACACCCAAGCTATTAAGGTGTGCATATTATTAGAAATTCGTTCTCTTCTTATAGCACCTGCAATTTCAGACCGATTAAGGGGTTGCATGTGTAGATGAAAATGATGATAGTGACAAACTCATATCATCCAGAGTTATCACATGCACGTATTGTTCTGTTTTACTAAGCTCCCACTTACTCCCTACTTCTGTTTTATTCCCTAGGTAATGGTAGCCTAACTTCACCACAAAGGCATTGCAACCATATTTTCCATATTCAATACCTTACTATCAACTTTGTTATTTAAGATTGACATTTATGAGGGTGAGGTGGTAGAAACTTTTAAGGCATCTTAAACACTTCTTCTCATGCGCCCGATTAACCTGGGGCAAAATATTTCGTATCGGATGGACGGAATCTTCTTGGTTTAGTATAAAATTGTAGGAAAGGAAATTTTATTTACTTAAAAAAAAGTTTAATAGTATCCCCTCGTTATTTACTGATGGTGAGTATTGTAATGTCTGAATCATGTCTTGGGGTACATATCAAACAAAAACCATACAGAAAAATGTATAATTGATAATGCTCTTGAAGCTTCAAATAAAGTTTAAATTCAAAGAATGCTTCAAATAAATTCTTTTAAATGATTTCAATGATTACTTTTTTTTAATAATAGAATTGAAAAGGTATATGGGGTTCAAAAATCAGCCAATGCTTGTAGGCCAGTGGCCAGCGGCTTAAAAACTAGGTTTGATGAAGAAGAAGAAGAATCATGAAAAAATCAATGTTTTTTGATAATTGTTATAAGTAAGGCGCGTAAATGTTTGTTAATTTCTATTTTAAATAAATTGCATTGCGCAGAGATATTTTAAAGCCATTAAGAGGGGTTTTCTAAACAGGCCCAATACGGAATAGAAAACAAAAGTAGCTATAATTAGGTGTAACAATTTTCTCTATTCTCACATACTCTTCGGAATCATGGACCTTAAACATCAGTCGAGGATACGAGCGTCAGAAATGAGATTTCTTAGAAATATTGAGATGGAAACGAGTAAGAGATCGATTGTGTAGCTCCACTATCAGATCAAACCTCAATGTTAACACGGCGAATGATGTATTATAGTCAAATTGACTGAGAAGACTAGAACATCTTCTATGAATGAAGCCAAAAAGAATGTCTAGGCCTATCGAGCCAAAGTAGAGGGAAAAGGAGGAAGAGGACAACCCCGAACTAAGTGAGAAGTTGAAGTAAAGAGGGATTTCCAAAAAATAAATAAAAATACTTCAGTGGCTATAGAAGACCGACCGAGCTGTAGACTATAGAGTTCCTAAATATATATATATATATATATATATATATATATATATATATATATAATCCTCCTTGCAGAACCGTTGTCCATGAAACAGTACAGTCTCTACCATGTACTGAACCCCAGACTCGTTCGCGGGTCGTAGTGGTTACAGGTATATATATAATAGAGTTTGACCTGACTGAAAGACCATCGCAGAGCCAAAATGGCATAAGCTACAGACCTGAAATTCGAACGGTAGGAGCGCACCAAGAAAGGATTTTTGAAAATTCATCCCCTAAGAGAATGAAGAGGGTGAAAAACTTTTGTGATAAAAATGCGTCATTTTTGAAGTGAGCACCATGAAATTTTAGATTTAGCTTCTACATTTAAAATAAAGAATTTTTTTATTTTTTGAAAATCAACCCCTAAAAGTGTAAAGTAGGGGAAATCGTAACATTTTAAGTTAGAGATGTAAAAATAAGTAAGCAGGTTTTCCTTTTAAACATAATGGCAGTGGTTATTCAACATTTTGCAAAATCAACCCCCAGAAGCCTGCAATAAGGGATGAAAGTTTGTTGATTTCATTTCTACATTTAAAATAAAGAATTAAATGTTTTTTTATTTTTTCGAAAATCAACCCCTAAAGGTTTAAAATAGGGGATGAAATAGGGGTGGAAATTCGTGTGGGACTTACGTCACTTTTAGAACGAGTGGCATAAAATTTTAAATTTACCTACATTTTTCGTTTAAAAAGGTGTTTTTTGTATAAGAATTGCTAATTGTAGGGAATCAAGTTGATATTTTCACTATTGAAAGTACGTTATCTATATATATATAAAAGAGTTTTTTCTGAATGACTGACCATCGCAGAGCCAAAACGGCATAAGCTACAGACCTAAAATGCGGACAGTAGGTACATTTTATAAGCCCAACGTACTTTTTTTTTAATTTTTTCGAAAATCAACCCCTAAAAGTTTAAAATAGTGGATGAAATAATAATAATAAGGGATTATTAAAGGGATAGAAATGATATTGCATGGTATGCCAGTACATAAACTTTTACATAAAGTTGAAGCACCTGTAATACTACTCCAAAATTTAAAACCTCTAAAATTCTGTAATCTGGCTAGCCTACAGGTAAAATTTATGCACAACAATATAGAAGCTACTGTAATTACTGGATGTGGTCGAGGATAAACTTTTTTTTTCTCACGGATACCTCTAATACCATCCCAGTATACATTTTAATTCATGAGATTACAGTTTTGGATATTACGCAGTGGATTTCAATCGAAAACACGTGAATAGTTCTGTAATTATGCCATTTAATATTTAATAGGATCTTTTATAAACATCGATCAATAAAGGAATAAGAATTAGTAGCCTGGATTAATTAACAAATGCTTTAAGTCATTGTGAATAATATGGAGGATAACTTTAATTTAAGTTGATTCACTCATCATTTAAACTCAACTTAAGTTTTTATTTTATCATATCATTATGTATCACTCAGCCAATTTACTTGTTATATTATTGTAATATAGTTGTAAATATCAATAAATAAATAATAAAAAAAAAAAAAAAAAAGTTTTTATTTAAAATCAAAGCGGACGAAGTCGCGGACAAAAGCTAGTAAATAATTGCCTCCTCACACTTCTTTAGCGGTTCATAATAGGGCCGATTATGTTATTGGATAAATTAAATAATTCATGAACATTATAATGAGTACTGGTCACTCGTCCACGTGTATCGTAACTTATGTTTGGTTAGTTGTGTATTTTAAAAAAATCGGGGATTGAGGTTCTAGAGTTGTAGTGATTAATATATATAAAAAAATCGTATTTATTTCTCTTGAAGCGATTTGTCATTAGATTCCATTTTAAAATAATTTACCGCGACATATTTATTAGAAAAACAACGAGTTTTAAATAACAATTTCTCTACAGTTTTAAATACAATTTCTCTCTTAATTTAGACATATGGGCTAAATTACTATAATTATCTGTGATGGAAGATTATTTACTTGAATTGAAGTAATAGTTTATATTTCTGTTCATATCATTTTATCTCGTAAAACATTAATAACTACTTCATCAACATTTCATTGCCTAATCTTTATGCATTACTTATACATTCCTATCGATTTTTATATTATTACATCGCCATTCATATTCCCAATCTGTTGAATAAATAACCGCATTATTATAATTTCAAATATATACGATTAATATAGTTGAAACGAATTAGTGGTTGATTTTCAAGTATTATATATTTTGCCAACTTGTATTATTTATTTTGAATGTTAATAGTTGACCTTGATACATATGTGGAAGAGAATGGTCCGGGTGGAGTTCAATAAGTTCCTCTTGGATAGGGAGAAATGTTTATTAAATAGCCAACGTTTCGACCCACTTTGCAGGTCTTCTTCAGGGCTACATATGCAAAATACAGAAAATTGGAAATTACAAAATTGTTTAAAAATTAATAAATATGGTAAATATTAAAATACATAAGTATTACGGTATCTAGGTGCTGAAAAATAAAATAACAATGGGGGGGCTGAGATATATATACAAAGCAAAGTTAATCATTGTAGAGTATTAATAACAAAGTGACAAGGAAGTTTATAAAAAATTATAAACAATACGCTAAGTAATAAATCAAGTAATGAAAATCGGGGAATACGGTAGTAAAAATGAAAATGTTAATAAGAAATAACGATTACAAGTAATAAAAATGAGAAATACAGTTTACTACTCATGGGGACGATAATGCACATTGCAAATACAAATTGTTAATGAAAGATTATAAGGGATAGTTGTATCACATTATGTAATAATTAGTAAGAAATAATAAGAAAGGAGGAGACAGTTAATTTTTTTAAAATCACTGGTTAATCAGTGTAGAGTATTTATAACAAAGTGACAAGGAAGGTAATAAAAGATAAACAATACACTAAGTAATAAAATTTGAAGCGTACGGTAATGACAATGAGAAATACAGTTAACTAATAATGGTAACAGTTAACTTATAATGCTAACGCATATAAATTTTTAATAAAATATTATAAAGGATAGTTGTAGCACATTATGTAATTACTAATAAGACATGATAAAATCCTCCGTAGGATCTTCGGTGTAAGTCTATTCAATGTACAACGAATCAGATGTTCTTTACTCCTTAAAGAATAGAGCACTGCGATGGTCACGAGGCTAGAATAAAAGATGAAGCCATTCCGAAAAAGTGTTTGACAAAACCTCTATACTGTACGAGAAAAATGGGGGGACCGAAGCTGAGTTGGTCGGATGGTGTGGAGAGAGAGAGACACGAGGGATGGAAGCTGGTGGGGGAGGCCAGGAATCGTCATCGAGTTGTAGCGCCGAAAAAATAAACAAATAGAATCGTTATAATTTTACTAAATGAGTAATTTCCAATGGCAATGAACAAATAGTTGCTAGTTTAATTATTTCTAAAATAATATTTTTTAAATTATTTCATGTTTTTAATAATCTGGATCGCTTTATAATAATTAGCCCGCAAGAATTGGATGTAACTGTAGAAGGCATAAAATCTCATCGACCCTCCATGGAGGCCGTTTGATTTTTTTTTTTCATGACCTATTAAGATTAAAAATGTAATAAACATATGTTATTTATTTACCTTTCCCCATTTCCTAGGTTGATCAGATAATGTAAATTATATCCACCTATACAGGGCCGAGGTGTTTTTAACGAGGTAAGTACCGTTCTATTTTAAGCTGAGATACCGCGAGTAATAATTTTAAATGAACATGTTTACGGGACAGGCCTTTAACTCTAACAACATTTATTGTTTATCTTTATTTTATCTTAATTATTTACATCATAAAAGAGAATTGAAATAGGAATTATGAATGCAGAAAAAAACTAGTGTTATTGCAATATTATGTTAAATAAACTCTTATGCTAATATAATCAATTTTTCAATTAACATATAAAGGAACTGAACGATTGGGTATTTTTTTCCTTCGTTTCGCCCAACTACGTACCAAGTGCCAATTTCAGTTCCTTTTAATATTTTGCTATTTTATTTTATTAAATGTCATAAAAATAGATGTGATTTAGACGTTGATATGTTTTATTAACTTGTAATATATTCATTTAACGCTAGTATAAATGTGCGGCAATGCTATTTATAGAAATTGGTTTTTAATAAATGAGAATTATTTTTTAGTCAATATGGTAAACCTTTATACCATATGCAGTAAATTTGAAGGTGTGGATGAAGGTAAGAAATTTCTTATTATTAATTTTTCTTTTATATGTAATGAAGGAGATATTTGCCTACATTCACCAAATTACATTAAATCCCAATAATCGTAGTCTAAGATGAGCTTTCGGTGGACAAGGTACACCATGTCTCAAAAATATTATACTTTTATAAATATTACCAAAACATAATATTTTTAATCCGATTCATTTTCTGGGAATGTCTTGAATTGACTGTAAATCACTCTTATTCCAGTATGTCGTTTTGATATCGAAAGTTGTCGCTTCGAGTTGAGTTAAAAAAATGTTTAACTGATTATTTTTTTCATTTTAAATATTTTTCAAAAATACAAGCTCTTTAGCATAGAAATGAAAATGTAATTTTGTGCATCATCAAGAAATAAAAATTTCAGCAAACATTTCGAAGTATAGATGATATAGTTTTGTTGAAACGTTCATTTCTACACATTTCCCAAAATCACTTTCTCTTTTCCATAACAAAGCTCATAATAACTTGGATTTTCGGAAAATACTAAAAGGAAAACGAACTCTTGAAGCGACATAGTACGGTATAGTTACCTACTGTATAAAGGCTTTAACGCCTTTAAGCCAAATGACAAGTTAAGGTATGAATGATACAGTAATCACAAATAAAGCAATGATAAAGTTAAGATATCTCATAGGTAATGAATATTTGTTAAAATATAATTGGTGATAGGCAAATTTTAAACAGTTAACTTATTTAGAGAAGGGAGTTTCAATTGCACCGGATTACAAATTTAATTAGGCTTTAGTAACCACTAAGTCAAACTATCTCATAATTGATTATTGTCATTATTAAAATACTAATAACTTTTTAACTTGTATTTTTTTTTACTAGTGTCAGACCACCCACCATTTTACAAATTATATCTGCTCATTTAATAGTACTACAAATGATTCATAACGTTTATTATAGAAATGGATATTCAGTTTAGTAGGTTCCTATTTTGTACTCCCAAAGTAAGCTTATGAAAATATGAGTATCTACTTAGTATAGTTTTGAGATATATATCTCCATAAGAAACAAGAAAAATTATTTAAAAAATGATAAATGACTAAGCTTTCAAGGTATGATGATGGTATTCTCTCTTTGATAAATGAACGAAAAATAAGCAATTGCACATTTTCAACTAACTTCCTGTTTTGTCAGGTCTGAAACAAGGTCTCTGTGTATTTCTAAATATATTTAACATATTTATAACTATATTCATAGCCATCAACCATGAAGTAATTTTACTCCAAATATACAGCTCTATACACATTTCATTTATACTATACTAAATCGTTATTATAATATAATAAAAATATACATAACAATAAATAGATAATAGATATGCATACTTATAGATAATATAATATAAATAGTAGATCAAAATTAAAAACAAAATTATTAAAGATAATCCTTTATATACCAGGAGCGATTTAAATTTTAACGTAACAAAATCTGAATCTAAATCATGATATATCCTTAAATACATAACGCATTCACATGTTTAAATATCCTAATTATTTGGGATTAACTCTGATCAAATCTATAACATTTGTGGAACAAATCAACCGACTATGTTAAAAAGTGTACGTACCTTTAGAATCCACTAAGTAATCTCATGGTATGGAAAAAATATATGCGGACGGCAGATCTGAAATACATCAGCAGTGCAACGATCGACTAGCAGAACAAATTGAACGATAAAAACTTGAATTTATTCAAAGTACATATATGAGAAAACCATCAACAGAATTTAGAGAAAATTTCTATCAATTTAATTTAGAGAAAAATTTCAGCCATGCTTCAAAAACATTATCGACTCACAAAACAAAAACTCATTACTTCTCAAGGCGAATGATATTTTTTTAAATCTGTATATTATATAAATAATTTTTAGTGATGTAATATTATATTGAGGTTACCTAGCGACGGATTGAGGAACTACTTTTGTACAGCTTGTATTGTGATCGATCAGTTAAATAAAAAAATTATTTACAAAACTAGCTACATTTTATTCCAGTATTTTGATTCATAGCTCTTATGTATATATATATTGAAATTAGATTAAGATATATTTTTAATAAATTATTCCTTATTTGTTTGTAATCTAAATCATTAATTTATTAAATACAAAATAAACAATGTCTCAAAACTATACTAAGTAGATACTCATATTTTCATAGGCTTACTTTGGGAGTACAAAATAAGAATCTACTAAACTGAATATACACTTCTTGAGGAAACGTTATGAAGATTTTGAAGTAGGTACTATTAAATGAGCAGATATAATTTGTAAAATGGTTGTTGGTTCGACAGTACTAAAATAAAATACAAGCGAGTCATCAATAACCACTATACCTCCCTCCCCCCATAAACAAATCTTACTACCATAAGCTTATTTTCAATCTAGTAATTTTTTATTGGATTGTTAAAACAATGGAGCCTAACAAATTTATGTTCATAAAATATGTTTGCACGGTTAATACTGTAAATATGCTGAATAAATATTATCTTTTTCTTCTCTAGGACTGAACTGAACTGAACTGAAGATCGAATTGCCTTTAAATTCAATTTTATAAAACATCAATGTAATGATTTTAAGAACTGACGTTTAGAACTATAAAATTACAACAGAGCGGAAAATCATATTCGGCTACTTGTTGTTTTTGTATGGATCTGTACGGGTATGAAAAGAAATTAGACAATAAAAAAAAATATAAACGCAAGTTTTTATACTTTAAAATTATAATTATCTTAGAATTTTTAGTTTATAATTAAAAAGGATAACCATTTTGGGGTGATATGCATTCATAGCTGAGAATATGATAGTACGGTAAAGCTTTTTTAAAGGTAGTCCGATTTTGGTCAGACATAAAAGTGAATTTTTGGATAGAATCAAAACATTTTTGATGACATAAGACTGAAAAATTTCCATGTTTCGTGTTTTTGTTTTTTTTTATAAGTCGTAAAGAACAAAATGCATCCAGAAGCGGAATGATACAATTCGTATTATAAATCATTAAGTGGTTTTCATGAAATGTTCATTGGCAAAATGCAGTCATCGGATTGGGTATTGTACCTGCATTAATCTATGTGTATATGTGTGTATGTCTCTGTTGAAATTTTTGTTTATACATTCTTCCATGCAAGGATAAGAACAAGAATATCCATGGTAAAAAACGGAAGAAAAGTGCAGGGAACTAAAGTTAACACGCAAAAACTAAAGGATCCAGATATAAAAGAAAAACGCCTAACACTCCTAAATGAGAAAATCAGACCCTTGGAAAGAGGGGGAAACATCAACAGCAGATGGAGTGAATGTAGAGAGGTTATTAAGGATGTATCAAGCTATGTTTTGGGAAAGGCACCGTCTAAAAGAAAAACCCCATGGTTTGATGCCGATTGCCAAAAATTAACGGAAGAAAAAAATGTAGCATATCGGCTCATGGTCCAAAGAAGATTCACCAGAAACTCAGTCCAGGAGTACAGAAAAAAAAGAAAGAAGAGAAGCGACTAGAGGAAAGAAAGGAAATGGGAAAAAGACCAGATGGAAGAGTTGGAATATCTACGGAATCAAAATGAAGCGAGGAAATTCTCCGAACGTGTGAGGATTGCCCGAAAACCTTTCAAGCCCCGTGTTAATGCATGCAAGGATACTGATGGCAACCTGGTGATGGACCAGAAAAGAATATTATACCAATGGAGTGACTACTTCAAGAACCTTCTGAATGGTGAAGAGACCTCTGAGGACGGGCTAGCGACAGAAATTCCCGCCGGGAAACTTGAACCGCCCGAACTGAAGACCTGCTATCTGGCACCTAAAGAATAAGAAGGCGCGGGGAGCATATGAACTACCTTCTGAATTACAAAAATATGGATGAGAGGAAGTAGCCAAGGTACTCCACGAAATAATTATGGACGTGTGGCAAATGGAACAAATGCCGGAAGAATGAAATCAGACAATTATATGTCCCATACACTATCGAGGCATATCCTTGCTACCTAGTGCATATAAAATCTTTTCAAGAATTATCTTCCTAAGACTTCTTCCTTTTGCAGAATGGGAAATTGGACGCTGCCAGGCAGGGTTCATGAGAAGCAAGGCCACCACAGACCAAATATTCTCCTTACGCACAATTCTAGAAAATATCACAACCCACCATATATTCATAGATTTTAAGAAAGCATATGATAGTATTGATAGGAAAATGCTGTATAAAGAGTATACTGGAAATGGCCATCCCCACAAAACTGGTGCGACTGATCAAGGTAACAATGAAACCAGTGAATTGCAATGTCAGAGTACAAGGCGGCCTCTCAGAAGGTTTCGAGACACATAAAGGCCTCAGGGAAGGTGACTGTCTAGCTTGTCTTTTGTTTAATTTAGCCTTGGAGGGTGCAATCAGAAGATCGGGAATACAAATCGGAGGTACTATATTTAATAATACTTTGCAAATTCTTGGGTTTGCTGATGATATAGGCATCATAGGGATAAGTTTCAATGCTGTGAGGGATGGATTACTGGCTCTAACTAATGCAGCCGCTAGAATAGGACTGGTTGTAAACGAATTCAAAACAAAATACATAGATGTGAGGCAAATAAATGGGCAAGAACACAGGGAAACAGCCATAAATTAGGAAACTAAACCTTCCAAAACGTGAACGAATTTGGATATCTAGGTACCCAGATAAATGCCAGCAATGAAATGCAGCCGGAATTCCAAAGAAGAATAATGGCAGCAAATAGATGCTTTTTTGGGTTGCAAAAACACCTCAGAAGTAAAGCCTTATCCCGGACCACAAAGATAAGAATATATAAAACCCTGATAAGGCCTGTCCTTACATATGCTTCAGAGTATTGGACTCTCACAAAAGCACAAGAGCTCGCATCATGAGGTTTGTGCGAAAAATATTAAGGAGAATCTATGGAGCAGTATTTCATAATAACACGTGGAGGCAACGGTCTAACTTAGAAATAACTGGACTATACAAAGATGCCGACAATATCAGGTTTATCAAGGTGAACAGGCTACGATGGGCAGGACACATCGCACATATGGTAACAGATGAAATCCCTAAATAATCACTTCAAGAAAAAGTGCAATGAAGGGTTGGAATACCAAGACTCCGATGGGCGGATGTGTGGCCGCGGCAGCTCGGACCATCTTACGCATCCGTAACTGGAGAGCAGCAGCTATGCACAGAGATGGCTGGCGATTGATGTTGCGGGAGGCCTTGTCCGCGCCTGGGATATAGAGCTATGTATGTATGTATGTTTCTTTCATTGTATATTATGATTCTGCGCAGATACATTTATATGTGTACAATTGTTTTTAATTTGAGACTGGTCTATTTGGCACAGCGTGTAATTGTTGTGAATTGCAGCAAAATATATAAGAAATAAATAAAAATTAAAAAATATATGTTTGTATGATTAGTATTTTTTCCATATTATTTAATGCGAATATTTGTTTGCATACTGTAATAAAACAAAAAAAAAGTCATTGTTTCGTTATTTTTAAAATTAGTTTTTTATTTATATTATTTTATTTTATCGGGCATTTTTTACTTTCTTTTACAAGATAAAAATCCAATCTTTACTAAGATAAATGTAATATTATTCCTTTTAGACATTCAAAAAACAAACAAACAACAAAAATATTACATTGTTTTTGTTATTTGCAGTGGGATATTATAAAAGTGGGTCCGTGATTTATAAACGTTATATAATTTACGTAGCATTGTTTGGAAAATCGCTTTATTTTTTTTTTTTTATTTACTGTCAATCAACAAGAAGTTTGTGTTTGACAAATTGCTGTCATATTTATCAATTTCTACAGTCCTATGCGCGTTTATAAATGTTTGACAGTTGAACCTGGAATGCTGTAAGGAGTGAGATGCACGTCATATAATTAAAATTGTATTTAATGATTTAATCTTAGTTGAAATGCTATTTAATTTACTGGCATATCTTCCAAATGATGTGTTTAGGATAAAATCAAATAACTCCGAAATTTTAAAAGTTGACTTTTTTGCTGGTTTATTTAAACAATTTTATGCTCTGGAATCTTCCGAATTTAGAACCGGACTATGAGAAATGAGGCGGCAAAGTGTCGTGTTTGACGGATTAAAACTAAGCCAGCGAAAAATTTGGAAAAAATCAACTTTTGAAATTAGGTAATGATCCGCTTTTGATCCTAAACGCATCGTATGAGTTATTTTTAAAGATATTAGTTTTTACAAATTTCTGACTTTGTTTTCCAACGATTGTTAGTAATTATTTGAGAATTATAAATTTTAAAAATTATTTTGTATATAAATCTAGATTTTTTAATTTTATTTCTTTGATATGTATAAAATTAAATATGTTGAAAAATGGTTTTAAGTTAAATATGTATACAAATGTTTGTGTTTCTAGTTGTTGCTTTTAAATTTTATTCGTAAGAGTTATAACAATATTGTTATTTTATTTAACTTTATTAAATCATACCGTATATTAAACTTTTATAAAAGTGAATATACGGTATATTGCATACCGTATTGAAGTGCTGACTCGATCAGAATGAAAGCGGAAACGTTCTTCTGTGGCCGACACCGGAGGAACTCACATTGATACTGGCCATCACGGAGTGACTTCTAACAAATATAGTTGGTGGTTGCGAGGTATCGATTGTTTGCCAGATCGACCTCCAGCAAGTCGATAGCGCTGGTGTTTCCCGGGGCCTGGTAGTGGGATTAGGAAGGGGGTCTATTATTTGCTATTATCTCCTTGCTATTATTTGTCTTATTATTAAGTTATTTGTCAAACACCAATTCGTGAAAAACCAATTACAGCATAAACGTAATCGAACCAATGATATTGGGATCTCCTTTAGCTAATATGATTCACCGATTACGCAATATAAATTTTTAGTAATGAGAACTAGTGATAGGATATTAATTCTTTAACGGTAATATATTTTTAGTAGTTATTAAATATACCCTTAGCATCAGGAGAGAAAATCCGCTTCTATAATTAATTTTTTCACTGGAGCTGTATTGCAAGAAAATACTTTTAGTCCCGTCTTACTCCTGAAAGTATTTTCCTATACATAAAAAAAAATCAATAGAAAATTTCCTTTTGTTCTATTAACAGTTTTACGATTTTTAATGTGATTTTGTCTCCCCTTCTTACACTCATTTAGTTCCATTAGTACGGCTAAACTAACAGAATTTGTGCTACCAACTAGAAAAAAAATAAATATAAAATGATATTATCGTTTGATTTTCTAGATTTCGAAAAACATATTTAACAAAATATGACTTACGTGATTTTTTTTCCTTTGGTTCAAGAAATATTCCTTTATTTCAACATTGCCAATATTTATAAGAAGTAAGAATCGATTCTTGAAGCTTTCTCAGCACGGAACAGCTGTTATACTCTAAAAAATCATTAAACATTGATTTACTCTCAAACAATGATCTATAGTTACTATGGAGGAATGACCCTAATCAGCCCGGCAGGTGGCCACTGGATTTTTTGAGAGGAAGTACGAAACCCTTGGTTATCCTGTCTTTCAGAAGGGGCATAAAATGGGTGTCCCGAGCTTATTGGTACTTAACGTTTTAGTAGAGCTACCCATCTTTATGCTAGAGATTGGAATTCAGTTTAGATCTTATCTTGTAAACACAGTGAGCCTATTAAAATAAGAGTATCTACTAAGCATTGATTCGAGGCAAGGAGTATTTTGCATTAAATCAAATAATGAAAAGTTTTTTCTATATTAGGCTCTTTTGTAGATTAAAATTTGTTTAGTTTTTTAAGAAAAATAAAGAAGTCTTTTTTTACTTTTAATGTGTTTTTTTTCACAGCATTTTCTGTATTGATAGTTCTAAAATAGAAATATTGTAATAAAATGTAGCTTGCTTTATTTTTTTTATACATATATTTTATTTTTCCATTTTAATTCAGAAACAGTGGTATATTTTATGTAAAATAACTTTGTGATTAGCAAATTAAAAAAAAAAATGTTTTATCTGATCGAGCAGGGCAAAATACTAAATAATGAGTAGTCCCTCGATCCGTTGCTAGGCAACCCCGATAAAATTTCAGCACTACATTATATTTTTTATATATCTGAGAGTTATTTTATTTATAGTCTCTATGACTAAAAAGGGAATTGATACTTTTATTTGAGTAACCTATTAAACATTAGACCGATTCTATGAAACAGTTAACTTAAGTGTCTTCAGTTAATTTTAATAAATATCCTTCGTAAAAAAATTAAATTTTCTTTAAAATATTAAATTAAAAAAAAAAAATGTATGCTAATTAAAATACATATTTATACATTATTTTTTAATGTAATATGTATGATAGTGCAAATTTATTTTTCTTAAAAGTAAATTTTTATTTTATTTCTTCCGGGATTGCTCTACAAACTCCGTAAATTCCAGACCCCAACATACTTTCTCATCCTTTAACCCTATCTCGCAAATAGAACTTTCCAAGTAAACCATAATAATTTCTATTCGTCCCTCTTTTCCCAATCTGCTGGTGTTCCTCAAGGTAGTAAGTATCCTTGGCCCAATCCTTTATACAGTTTATACAGCTGACATTCCGCCGACTCATCCTAATACTATCCTTACCACGTATGCTGATGATAAATGTGTATTATCAGTCAACACTAATCCAGTTATTGCATCCAAAAAGCCTCCAATCAGATATCACTGATCTTGAAGAATGGTGTGGAGAATTAAAATAAATTCTCAAAAATCGCATCAAATCACTTCATACAAGACTGAAAAGACAAGAAACCGCTAGACATTTCAGGCTATTTCAACACATACTAGACAATCGCTCTAAGATCCCAATTAATTACAAAAAACTTATCTACATGACCATCATAGGACCTATTGGACTTACGGAGTTGAGCTTTTTGGCTCCACTAAGCCATCTAATTCCTCTCGTATCAAATCCCTACAACCCAAAATCCTTCGTAAAATCCTCAATACTCCTTATTTTATTAAGAATAAAGTCATCCATAATGACCTTGATGTTCCATTTGTTGCTGATTTGGCCAGAACCCAGTATCTACCCTTTCATAACAAACTTTATATCCACTCAAACCCTTTAGTTTCAAACCTAGCTTCCTATTCAATTCCCGATAATTCTCCGAGGCGAGATCTGAAAAGAAGATGGTAACGTGACCTTCTTAGTTGAAATTGTGATTTGAGTACTATCAGTGGGTAGTTTCTCTACGTGTCATTATGTACCACTTAGCCTTATACTTGTATTATTGTAAGACAATTGTAAACGGCAATAAATAGATTTTTTTTAAATTTATTTATGTCTATTATTTTATTTATTATGTATGTATAGTGTGTATTATTTTATGTATGATTAAATAGATTTTGGCAAATCTTATCCATTTTCTATATTCCATAACTATGTAGAGGTATAAGTGAAAGTTTTCAATGATATATTTTAATACGTTTCCGAATAGTTAATGCATATAAAACTATAGCAAAAGCTTTTTATAGCAAAATATTATATATGGATTTACTCGGTCATTAATGCTATCGGTTAGGAATCATTAATGCTACCACAATGACCTGTGTTATTGTTTTCATCATGGATAATAATACTAACAGGACAATACTTATTTATCTGTTTTTAAACTTTTATAGTAAGTCAATCACATTATGGAATAACATAATATAATTACTTATTACTAATTACTAATTAATAAGGCAAATTACCATTTCTGATCTGGACTAAGTGGATGTATGGATTAGCATTTATATCCTTCATACTATCACCTATATTCTTTTCCACTACCTCACTAGATGTCGCTGACAAAATCTCTAAATAAAATTAAAATATATTATTATACACATCATGAACAGAAATGTTACAAAAAATTATAAACGCTTGTATCTTAGGTAGTATTAATTAAAACGATATCTGTCCCGCATCAAGTTGTCATTTCGAGTTGAATAACAACAAGTTTTAACTGTTTATTCGTTTCATTTTTAATATTTAACAAAAATTACAAGTTATAGTAGAGATTGTAACTATGGCTAATGTGTAGATTTTGGTAATCATTTAATCATGAAATTAAAGTTTCAACTAAAATCTTTAAGTATAGATTTTGTTTGTTGAAATGTTCATTTCTATATGAAATGGCTACAGAAGCTTAGATACATTTTCCACGATTACATTCTCTTTTCATTACCAAAGCTTGTTGTAACTATATTATAACTTGTATTTTCGGAAAATATTTAGAAGGAAAATAATGGAATGTTAAAACTTGTTGTGACTCAACTCGAACACAAGGACTTATTTAAATGAAATATTACATTCACCAATTAGCCTGTAGTTATGTAAATACTTGTTTTTATTATTAACAAAACGTTTCTTGTATTTGTATTACTACTATAATATTGTGATATTATTATTTATTTCAAAGATATCAAATCATTTTTGCATGCTATTATTGTTTTATTAAATATTTTATTGTTATATTGACAAAGAAATGTTATACTGTTGTGATGTACGCCAAAACTCCTAAACATTCTCTTTTGATTACCAAAGCTTGTTGTAACTATATTATAACTTGTATTTTCGGAAAATATTAAGAAGGAAAAGAATGGAATGTTAAAACTTGTTGTGACTCAACTCGAAGCGACAACCTGCGGAATAATTACCTGTAAAAACACTAAAAAATACGTGGGATGATTCTCAATATTCCTATGTCAACATTCCTATGCTTTCAAGGACATTTATGTGACTGACGTTTTTACTCATTCTATTTTTTTTTTTTTGAGAAAATAGAATTATGAGACCATTGTTGCTTAATACAATCCCCCAAGGTTGAATTCTAGTGGGAACTCATTTTTCGGCTAGATGCAGTTCATTTTCTTTAGAATTCTATCGTGAATAAAAATAATTTCCTGACGTTTTTCGTTTTATTTTCTTACCTAAGCAATATGCAAATTCTCTTATGTAATATCGTATTTATTTTTTATTTTTACAGAAGAGCAATAAATATTTCGAATCATCCAGTATCGCTTGTTTCTGGACAATATATGTAATAATAGAAATATAACTAATTTTAATTTTAATTAATAAAACTAGCTGTCCCGGCAGACGTTGTTCTCCCCTATTTCTCTAAAACAAAGCAACGTTGATTTTTTATGTTAATAGCTGCCCCGACAGACTTTGTTCTGTCAAAAGTTATTGGACAGTCGCAGTCTAATAGAAAAAATAAATAAAACGTATTTCAGAGTGATCACTTTATTAATTAATTTAATGTCTCAATAATAAAACAAAGATTCCTTACAAAAATAAGTTTTCTATTTCGTACATTGCAAGACTTTCGTTACAATGTGAAAATATTTTCAATGCAATGCCTTACGTAATAACGTTTGTTTGAAAACCAGGTGCAAAAATAAATAAAGCTGATGGTTTTCAGAGGCAACATGAGAGAAGCACGGGTTTTCAAGATTAACGCCGCAAACACACGATTGACCCTGGGATTTATTTATAATTATATCGAAAGCAAGCCGCACTGGAAATTGCAGTCGTTTAAATTCAAACGGTATACAGTTGGTACCATTGGGATGCGGGGTATCAACATCTTCTGCCTTATATTTTCCCTTTTAGAATGCTTTCTTCGATCACATTGTTCAGTAATAGTTTCACTGCCGTTAAAAAGACGCGGGTGGTTGATATTTCCCAACATTATGAACTCCTATCTTACTTTAAATTGAAGATAATGGGGCGGTAATCCTGGCAAATCCAGTAAGCTCAAAAATTCTGGTGGATATTTGACATCATGTTTTTTAGTTCCGCAATCAACTTATTTGTATGTCCTTATTTCACCGTCACTTTCAATTCGGAATTTTGAAATTTATTTCATTTACATCCGTGTTTTTGGCAGCTAATGTAGCTCGTTCACTCAACCAACAATGATCTGGGTAATTTTGAGTGACGTTTGGGAACACCTTTTGTATACGCTCAGTTTTTGATTCAGTAAACTGACAAAAATTGACAGGAAATGTAATGCAACCTGTCAAAACGTTTACAGGGATTTAACCATTACCAATGTCAATGAGTTGTTTTGAAAATATTTGAACAGATCGATCATATTGCAATTCGACACGCCTATTCTTTCTTAAATTTAGTATTTTAATGTTTTTCCACAGAATGGAGGACTTCAAACATGCATAGAGTTCATCCGCTGCGTTGATCGTGGAATCACTGATAATGTTTGACGATAATCTCCTGCTATCAAAATGTACTCCACCAAATTTGGTTGTTTCGCAGATATTTCATAGCTATTTATAAAGCCTTCAAATACTTTTTATGTGCCATCGTGCATTGATCCCACTTTATTAACTTGCATTGCTGCAAAGCCTTTGCCATTGCAGAGTTTTTCGGAATGTTGCAAGTCGGAGTTTCGTTGCTTTGAATATTCAATGGTAATTTTAGCGCTCATTGGGCTGCAGGAGCATCCAAAAAGTAAATCCGTTCAGTTCCATCATTTATAACTTTCATAAGTGCATCAAAGGCATACTTTTGTTGTTGGAACATTTATTCGAACCGATTCCCTTAAAGCATCGAGATAGAACAGTTTTTCAACTCTTGATTAACAGCGTCATGCATTGGGCGATTAGGCGCGGCCATGCCTAATTGAGATAATACTTTCTTTGACATCATCAAGCACATGTCTTCAATTGATATCAATGGATTGTTGTAGATTTATTCTGTGAATTGTAAATAAAGAGTTCCAGTTCTATTGCGCATTTGGTGCAAGAAATCGTCACATTTCATCTTTGTATTTGAGTAAGGCTTCTCTGTGAGAGCCACATAATTCACCCTTAATAGTTCGTAAATGTTGGAATGACGTTGGTCCTCGTACATTGGCTAATAATAATTTAAAATAAAAAAACTTGAGTCCATCACTGCTTGGATGGACTGAATAAATTCGACCAATTGCATCGGTGGAATATAGTTTGGGGTAACCCGGAACTGGTTTCCCTTGTGTTCGTCGTTGAAATTGTTTTGGGAATTGATCCTAAGAATAATATTTTGGCATTACTGAGTATAGCAGTGTACGGGCGAAATCATCATTCTGACACATATAAAATAAAAAAAACTGGTCAAGATTGTAGATGGTAGTTGAATAGCTCGTTGTAATACATCCTTTGATGTTAAATATGCTGTTTGACCATTTTCTAAGTGCATGGCTAAGAAACTACAGTGGGATATCTTTCATGAATTGGAAATGAAAAAATGCGCCAAATTGCTTCGTTTCTGCTTATATAGCGGCCCATTTGGTGTTGGCTAACTTCATCAATGGAATTCTCAGCACCAGCTCCATCACAGTCATGACACTTCCCTTTGTTACATATTTCCGAATCTACTAGATTTGACGGAATGGCAAGATTCAACATTGATCTGTGCCTTGAAAGTCTTTGATAGGATTGCTGAGTAGGTAACAATCCAACGATTATCAATTAAATAAGTAACCACTTATTTAGTGTTTTTATTTGACTGCACCCCCAACTATTTTCTTTATTATGATTATCAATTGCGATATCATGTTGATTTACTTTTACAATTCTTGATCCTCTATTACCTGCTGATCATCTAACTAACGCGCCTTTATTTTGCTTTGATTGACGTCAAATGATTGACATCTGGGAACAGAGTGGTTAGAATGGGAAAAGGAAAGTGATGTTTTTATTATTTTCCTCGTTCTTTTTACGTTTTTTCTCTCCATAAGAATCCTCTTTGTCCCTTAATAAAAATATGAATAAAATAATTTCCCAAATCGGTCGAGCCGTTAACGAGTTTTGCACTTGGCAACATGTTTGACGATTTATTTTTATCTATATAGATATGGCGAAGATATCAAAGTCAAAAAGCAAAATGTATGGGAGGTAATCATCGATCTGCAAACACTTACTTTCTATTCTTAGCAATAATTTTTTATTATGATAAATTTTTCGTATTTTTTAATTTTTTTACAGAATTTAGAATGCCATTTTATGGAAAATAATCTATAAGCAATATACGAACAAACAAAAAATGTTTAAGTCTCTCCTCTCATAAACAGAATATACATTTCCTTGATCCATTTACTTAAGTTTTCTTGCCTACTGAAATAGCTGAAGTTAGGCTACCTTAAAAGCACACGTATTTATAGATTTTCATTTTTATTATTAAAAATTTCTTTATTTCTTTGGAAATATTTAAAAACTCAGGGAAAGGGAAAATAGTGAAAAATTGAAGAAATATCATAAAAGTGAACCTGGGAGTATGAATGGCAAATCATCGTTCTATCGCAAGAAGAATTCACACGTTTCTAAGGCCTTAAATTTTTACTATAAAGTTATCTTTATAACATTTTTATAATGTATACCTTATATTTTTATACCTCTATAATAATTAAAGTTATAAAAATCAATTATTTTTGTAAAATGTTTCACATGTCTCAACCAACGGAGGCATTATATATTATTAATAATATAATTATAAATTAAATGGAAGCGATAAGTTTTGATCACACCTTCACTATCATTGACAGAATTTTATTTTTCCCCTTAGTACTTAGGTACTACTCAAAGCTATATATATGGGATTTCGTTGTTTCGGATAAAATAAATATTATTGAATTCGGCATACATACAGTCTACATACATAATGAAATGAGAAAGTTTTTTCAAGAAATGTACAACAGCCGACAGACATTCAAACCTAGAATAAATGCCTGTAGAGACAACGAGGGTAATCTCACCACAAATAGGAGACAGGTTCTGGAACAGTGGCGGCTTTACTTCGATGTCCTGCTTAATGACGTGGGTGGAATAGAAAGAGAGGAAATAGAGATGCCCCCAGGGGAATTGGAGCCTCCTGATGTGGAAGATATTTATGAAGCTGTGGAAGAGCTCAAAAATAATAAAGCACCAGGACCAGATGGACTCTCCCCTGAACTTTTTAAGTATGGAGGAGAAGAATTAGTCAAAGTCCTTTATAATATAATAATGGATATCTGGAGGATGGAGGAAATCCCTTGTGAGTGGCGCAAAGCAGTTATATGCCCGATTTACAAGAAGGGGGATGTGCTTGATTGCCATAATTATCGTGGTATATCCCTCTTACCATGTGCATATAAGGTGTTCTCTCGAATACTTTATAAAAAATTGCTACCTTTCGCCTAGCAGAATACAGGAAAGTACCAGACGGGCTTCATGAGAGGAAAGTCTACCATGGATCAGATATTCTGCATTAGAAGCATTCTGGAGAGGTGCAGGGAGTATAATATCCACACACACCACCTGTTCATTGACTTCCGAATGGCCTATGATAGTATAAAGAGGAACGAGCTGTACAAGGAGATGCTGGGAATGGGAATACCACCGAAGCTGATACGACTGATTAGGGCTACGATGAAGAAGGTACAATGCACAGTGCGTGTTCAAGGTGACCTGACTGAAAGCTTCGAAACTCATAAAGGGCTGAGACAGGGTGATTGTCTTGCATGCCTTCTCTTCAATTTGGCCCTTGAAAGTGCAGTGCGGAAATCTGGAATACAAATTGGGGGAACTATATTCAATAGATCTTCTATGATTTTGGCCTTCGCCGATGACATAGATATAGTGGCAAGAACCCCTACAGATTTAGAAAATGCTTTTAACAGTCTCCAGATAGCATCAGCTAGATTGGGTTTAGATGTCAATGAATCAAAAACCAAATATATGCATGCAGGCCCACAAGTGAATGTGCATGAACCATCGCATTTTAAGGCTGGAGGGTTTAAATTAGAAAGGGTGAAGGAATTTGTGTATCTTGGATCACAGGTGAACGCGGATAATGACATAAAAGCAGAAATCCATCGCAGAATTATGTCCTCAAATAAATGTTATTTCGGGTTACTGAAGCATTTTAGAAGCAGGGCTATTTCCCAAAACACGAAGGTGCATTTGTATAAGACCCTAGTAAGACCTGTTCTCACTTTTGCCTCCGAATGTTCCGACAGGAAATCCTTCTCCTTAGGTTAGAGAGGAAAATTTTGAGGAGAATTTATGGCCCAGTTTGCACCAATGGGATATGGAGGATAAGGACGAACGCTGAGCTAGCAAGACTCTACAAGAGCCCAGATATTTTAAGAGTAATAAAAGTAGGCCGGCTTCGATGGGCAGGTCATATAATTAGAATGACCCAGGATGAGATTCCTAAAATGGTCCAAGACGAAAGGATTTATGGGACAAAAAGAGTGGGAAGACCTCGGCTCCGATGGATCGATGGAGTGGCGGCGGATGCCAGGTCCATCTTGGGAATCCGCAATTGGAGAGCAGTGGCAACCAATAGAGAAGACTGGCGAACCTAGCTGCAGGAGGCCTTGACTCTACAGGAGTTGTAGCGCCACGAATGATGATAATACATACAGTCTACAGTCTAACAGTTAACCTGTTGTTATTTAAATAAGACCATCGTAAAATTTATGTCAAGAAATTGAAATAATGTAACTGTTGGAAATATTGAATAAAAACCAGACACATTGCTAAGAAATACTTTGAGGTTAGCTCACATTAATTCTTATAATTACTGTGATAAGGTGTGACCATAAACGTATTACGACCATAATTGTATTGAGCCCAAACAGATTTAAAATGAACCAGTTGACAACAATATTGATAGTTATTAAATTAAAATAAAGACAAACGGAGCTGAAAATATACTCATACCTATACTGTAGCTTTCCCAGCAAGAAAATGATTTAAAACTGAATAAAATATGCTTCCACACGCATGGAGTACAATCGACTGAACCCAATGAGGTGTTATAACTGTTTATGATTTAACCAATAAACGATTCCATTCGAAAATTGTTGGTTTGTATCTATTTTAGTGAAAAATAACATTCCTATTTTATTAATTGGAATTATATAAATTAATTATTACATATTAGTATATGTAGTAAACACCAAAGGTGAGTCAATATAAAAAGTAATCACCACGATTTATATCTTGTACCCCATATTTATGTCGAAAAATTAATTAATTTTATTTATTCTAATCGTTTTAAAAAGGCTGCAAGAATGTATTGGGATAAAAATCATAAGAATTCCGCAAGATCCTTCGCAAAAATTGCTAACCAAAATCTATTGAGAAAAAAGACACAACTATACCATCGAATGCTTTATTGACGTTTTCAGAAGACAGCTGGAAATCATTAAAAAAAATTCTCGTAACCATAGCAACACCGCCTCCAGCACCAAGATTTATGATCTCCTCTTTAATAACCTTAACATCACCTCCTGTTCCGAACCTTAATTCCCCGAATAAATATTCGAAATCGATACCGATCTCTCCGAAGTCGATTTGTTTACGTTTTTCAGAGTGCTTGTGGATAAAGAAAATTCGGCACTTTTTCTGTTTGGGCGGCGCCACCACTAGTAACAATATAGGATATTGCGATCATGTAACCTTTTGCCATTTGTTATTGTTTTTGTACGAGTGTATTTACATGGATTGCGGATTTTTTTCTGGGGGGGGGCACAACGGGCAGCTGGCAAAAAAATCAATAGTAACTTACAAATAAACTTGTAGTATCTATAGAAAGATTTCAAAGGTTTATTAAAATATCAAAACAATAGTTTCATTCTTGTTCTTTTTGTTATTTTAACAACTAGAGTCATGTGATTTGCCTATAATTATGTACTATAATGGATTCTCCTTAGTACACAAAAAAATGTCTGGGGGGCCCGTGCCCCCTCCCCCCAGAATTCACCCTTGAAGTGGTACAAGACCGAAGATTTAAAGAGGCTTGGTTTCGATTTATTATACGTTTAACCATTCCTATAATTTTATCAACCCTCAAAAAGGAGTTCATAAGCAAACTATTGAAAGAATATGGGGAAGTTTCATGTTCCGAGAAAGTAACAAACACAAGGACTTATTTAAATGAAATATTACATCCACCAATTAGCCTGTAGATATGTAAATACTTGTTTTTATTATTAACAAAACGTTTCTTGTATTTGTATTACTACTATAGTATTGTTTTAATATTATTTATTTAGAAGACATCAAATAATTTTTGCATGCTATTATTGTTTTATTAAATATTTTATTATATTAAATGTTCTTATTATTGAAATGTACTTGTTATATTGGCAAAGAAATGTTATACTGTTGTGATGTACGCCAAAACTCCTAAACAGCGCCGCTAGCGACGGAATGTAAGCTTTAGCAAGCCCGCCAGTGGAGCCGCCTTAAGAGACATGTACGGAAAATTCTAAAATAGGATTAACATAATAATGACACAACAAATATTAAGGTCTCTAAAGAAACGAACATCTGTACACGTTACCTGTTCACAGACAGATGACAAAAGGAGTTTTATTAACCAAAGTTTTCAATCAATAACAGGGCTCACAAGACACGAAATCCAGAGGTTGAATGATTTAAATTAGTTTTCATTAATCTTCACTTACTGAACTCCGGCGAACCAATATATCTTTGTTTTGCCTTTGGTATATTTCAAAGGCAAAATACCTTACCACTTGCAGTAATTCACTACCATGGAAGTAGTAATTATTCGCATGAAAATAATATAAGAAGAAAAACTTTTTGATAATCGAAATATAATAAGTTAAAACTTCGATGAATGTTATTTTGAAATATAAGCATATCCCTTTGCACCTAGCCTTGATCAACACTTATCCCTCACTACAATGAGTCGTGTGAAAATTTGACACTCCTTTCTTCATCAGAGAGTCGCATTCTATGTTACAAAGTATTAAGAGATTTCGCTCTCCTCCTCAGAAAGTTCATCTTCTTTTTTCACAACCTACATTTAAGCTTCTTGTATGTTGAATTATTTCTTCCAACATTCATAATAGATTGCTCTCATAGAAAGATTGGCGCAATCGCACATTGATTTCTGGCTCGTTTATCAGTTCCTCGAATCGGTCCCTTTTTCGTTAATACACACATGTAATATTTCTCTATTTATCTATTCGAAGCCATCAATTACTACTGTCTACATTAATAGTCTTCTACAAGTCATGTACTCGATCCATTCACAGGAAAGAACATATCATCTTTGTGATGTTTAAATATTTCTTCCAATGGAACTAAATGGGCCCCTTCTTGCCTGTTTCACAGCCCTCTAGAGTACACAATCTGCTTATAACGAATAGGATTGGAATTAGTATTCACTTGGGTTACCTGCAGCATTCCAGAAACTAATTTGGGTTCTTTGGACCAAGTTTTGGATAATTCTTAACCAGAATGTATACACGTCAGGTTCCTTAATATTGTTTTATATTTTTTAAACTAAGTTAAACGGCGGTAGGCCCAAATTAAAATCGATAATTCGAATAGTTTCTTCAGCATTGGCGAAGATACAATAATTGTATGTAGTAGCTGCGATGCAGTACCATTGACTGCTCAAAAAGCTATAAGGATTAATGATTATAATACGGATTATTTTCGATTATGTTTAAATAACTAATTAATATTGCTTAGTGATATAGCACCAATAAGACTCCACAACTGAAATCGAATGACGGGTTGGAGTCCATTCGTTAAAATTATTATTAGTGAACTCTTGTGACTGATTTACGAAAATTGTATTGTTTAGAACTCATCTTCCTAAAAGTGAAATTCCTATAGGTTCAGGATTTGGATTCAGGTGCGCATTCAGCCCACGATAACTTTATAGAAATCAATTTAGATTAAGAGATTCATGAAAAATTAATTAAAATTTCCTTGGTAAACCATACTTTGGTATAATATTATATGATTATTAAACTAATAATCAGTAATAACCAGCTGATAGTATTATATCTATCTGTGATGTTCCTTTTATCAATTCCTCTATTATGTTTATGTATACACCTTACTATTTTAATATATTATTACTCTACTTATACTGTTAATAAATGAATATAATAAGGCATTCAGGATCAATAACTCCGAAATTAAAAAAATTGACTTTTTCGCTTGCTTAGTTAAACAATTTTGTCTAACACAACATTTCGCCACGATACTTATCATGGTTTTAGTTCGGTTCTGAACCTGAAGTGTTTAGGGACCATAAAATTGCTTGACTAAAGCGATGAAAATATGAAAATTTTAATTTTTGAAATTATGGTATTAACCTCTTTTGATCCTGAACGCTTCATATATAAAAAATGGGTTTTTTCACTTAAATTTAATTATTTAATGGGAGTACGTTATTATTAATTCCATAAAATATTATAAACCGTTAATATACACATTATTGCTAGTTTATTCACTGCTTATTAATATTTACTTTACCTCTAATCTGATGAATAGAAAAATTACTCGTTATTGTTAATTACGTATCTCGACGCTACTCTTTATTTTCAGGTTATGTTCAAATAATCTACTGCCCAGTTGGAATACAGGACAAATATAAATGCCGGCACACAATCCTTTATATCAACTGGCCGCTAAAGGAAATGGAACAACTCCGCATACTAACTCAACAACTGCCCACAGTCACCGTAACTAGTGGCAGTCTCATTATCACATAATGAATTTCGCAGTTCAATGCCGAATCATAAAAATGAATGTTAATGGAAAGCAACTACCCTCATACACGATTCCCTATTTAATAACATAAACAAACTAATAACATAAACTTATTATATCAATTTCAGTTGACTAGTCAAATATCTATTTAAATTAGGACTTTCTTACAGATCATTTATTTATATTTAATAAATATACAAAAACATGTTTATTATCAAATAAATGTCTTATATCTAATAATTAATAATATTGAGGCTTAGCAAACCCGAAGGCTCAATGTCGATACCTCAATCAATACCTACAAACTTCCGTCCACAGACTTACGACACTACCCAAAACAAAATCCATCAGATCACTTTTAACGCAATCTTTCCACCTACGCCTCGGTCTACCACTCGCACACTTCCCTGTCGGTGCAGCGCTCATCTTAACATCTTGAGAATTCCTTAGTTCACTTTGCATACCCAACCTAATCTTTGTGACTCTATCACTTGAATAATACTCACTTCGCAATTCCGCGTTATGCAATCTCCTGTATTCTTTTTCTTCCTTTTTTGAATCGAATATTCTACGGAACACCTTAATTTCGAATACCTGATGACGCTGTTCATCCTTCAGCGTTAATGGTTTTATTGATTATAATTTTTAAATTTCGGTACAAAAGACGCAAACTAATAACTTAATTAAAATAATTTTATCAATTCTAAACCAAGTCAGCCTTCACAGGGGTTCATTAAGAGTTGAAATTAAGTGGCCTCAGTAGATTTTATATCTCATTAATATATCATATAATTGTATCTTAGTGTTAGGGAGGATTGTTATTTTATCTTAAGGCTCAATCTTATAAGCTTGTCTTATAATCTTATCTTAATGCTCAATATTATAAGGCTCGTTTTATTCAAGTACATAGTGGTGGAATATTGCCCAGAACCTATCTAGAGTGACTAGCATAAGAAAACTATATTATTTAGGCGGTTTCTGAAGGAGGGGTTGCCTACTTGTTTCTTGACGGATAAAACACATTTTATGTTCTTGGAAACTTAAAATGTTTTGTAATCACCAATTCAGTTTCAGTTAAATCGATTTACAAGTCTCTTCTGTCTGAATTCACCTTTAAAAAAATAATCATAAAAGCTACCTATTCGTTTAACAAATTAAATTCCTTTATGTATTGCACAATGTTTGAAAGTTAATATAAAAATAAAATATAAAATATTTTTATTGGAAAATAAAAGATATGTCCAGGACCGGGACTCGAACCCGGGTCTTCCAGATCGCTAGTCTGGAACTCTACCAATTGAGCTATCCTCGTTATTATTTAAATTAAATATAAAATTGTTATATTTATCGTTATATTTAAAAATGAATAAAATCAATAACTAATATAATAAAATAAATTATAATAATTATAATGACGTATGTAAAGAAGATCCAAATTAAATATATGTTCAAAGAACATTCTTCCCCTCGTATACATCACAAATTTCGAGAACGCGGGGACGTCGGATCAGTGAAAAGAAAGGACATGACCATGACCGGAGAACGAGCCTGATAGAGCCAGGACAGCTCAATTGGTAGATTTTCAGACTAGCGATCTGGACGACCCGGGTTCGAGTCCCGGTCCTAGACATATATTTCCTTTTCTAATAAAAACATATCTAGAAATTAATAAAATCAATAACAAATGTAATAAAATAAATTATATTTTAAGTTGGATTATTACAAAAAAATGCATTAAATTCGAAATTTGTCTAATATCTTACGTTCTTAAGCAACAATTATTTATTCCTCTCGATGCCTCTTTTCTCTTCGATCTTCTCCTCCGTAATGAGTTTTAGAAATTGTATATCGGATTCCTGAATAAAAGACACAGTTAAGGTGTATTGTTTTTTTTCACTCCACTGTTTACAATCGTTCTCTTTCTCATGCCATCCGGTTTAACACCTCTGAGAACGATGTTTTAAGGATTCTCGTGAGGAATTTCGAATTCCTCAAATACTAGACCATATAATTATACTCAAACTGTACATTATTTTTATTTATTTTATGAAAACATGTTTGATAATTTTTTCCGCCTGAAGAAACGAATGAATCAACAGTCAGAAATGTAACATCTAACGCAATGCACTTTCAACTTCTTTTCCTTTAAGATCTATGAGAAACTGGATGGCTCGGATCAGATGGCTGAACGGTGTTGAGAAGGACTTAAAGCACCTGGGTATACAAGAATGGAGGAGAATAACACTCGGAGGTGGTCCACTGTGGTGGAGGAGGCTCGGGTTATTGTAGGACCGTAGAGCCAGTATAATAAATACAAACTTCTATAAACTTTATGTCATTGTAGCCATAATGCTAGTCAGAGCTTTTATACATGTGCTGCAGTTATTAAAAGCATATTTTTACCTCATACGGTTCTTTTTTTTTTTTTTTTTGAGTTCGAGTAATGAAAATCTTGGCTGTTTATGAGTACCAACTTGTTATTTCCGAGAGCAATTTTACGGTTAATTCCAATGAATTATGTTTTGCTGTTAACGAATAATAAAAATACTCTTTATTTGTTTCTCTACATAGCGCTTCATTTAAGTACAATAGTAGCAAACCATTAAACAGATAAGGTCACCCTGGAAACACTAATATTATGAAAGATGTTTTCCTGAAATTACAAAAGTCACATATTTTTTTTACATTTCAACTGCAGCTCGTTAAGTAATCCTTTAGAAAAACGATGATTATATAAAATTTGAAGGACATATTCACAGAAAAAGTTCCCAATGTCATGTAAATTCTTGTTAACAATGCAGTCAGCAATCAAGCTTTTTTTGATCTATTGTTACATCAAAAGAAGTCAGATCCTCAACGCTATTAGAATCTAAAAACTCAGCAGTAACAATTTATATCATAACGATATAGAATGTTCCCGGCTAGAACAAACTATTTAAGGTGGATAGTGTTGTGAAAATCAACTTTTTTAAAAGAGGTGCGTCGGGAATTTAAATTTTGAAATTGGTCCAATTTCAACAAGTCGCTTGCTACTTAAGCTTTTGTATTTATTTAGGTGTAGAGCAATTTTTACGGGAATTGTGGCATCTTCGTCCTGTGAAGACCAAACTGTCAATACACAGTTGAAAAAGATTTTGTTTTACTGTTTTATGGCATGAATGTTTGTTTTGAAAACTCTGTTAATAGCACTCACAAAAATTCTTTCTTCCTCTATACATATAGGACTACACGATAAAGGGCCTAGGTTTCAGAGCATGGAAGAGACTACGGTTTCCAGGACAACTATAGAGCAGGAAGGTTATTTGCCTAAGATCAGTCTTAACCGCCTGGTGTTCACCTAATTAAGAGCGCTCGCTTTATAGGGACTGGGTGAGCCCCAAGATCCAAAAGGACCCATCCGTGGCTTTGATTTGATTTGAGCCCGGGACCTTCAGTAATCATTTCATATAAACGCTAAACGTTTCAACAAACATAATATATATATCATCTATACTTCGAAATATTAGTTGAAACTTTTATTTCTTTATGAAGTGATTACCGAAATCTACTCGTTACCCATAATTACATCATCTTTTCACTACTATTACATACCATATAGATAGATAGATAGATAGATATAAAATGCTCTTTATTATTAAATTATTTACAACTGTTCTTTTTAATTTTATTTTCCACATTAGCAAAACAAAAAACATACCATATTCCATAATAAAGCTCACGATAACTTTTTTTAGAAGAGTATTTTTGGAAAATATTAAAAATTAAACTTGTTGTAACTCGGGTTGAAGTGACAACCTGTGGAACCAGTACCCGCTTTTTTTTAAATGTCCAAATGGACTAATTTGCTTTTTCGTTTTTGTGGTTTTTATCATGAATCGGCTGCTTTCTCAGAGAAGATAGTTATTGCCGCAGATTTCTGATATAGATAATGTCTGGACGTGATATGATTTTTGGATGACTTTGATTATAGTTTATATGAAGTGTTGCTTCTTCCTATATATATCTATTTGTACCGGAGTGTGTCTGGAAGTCTGTAATTTCGATAGTGTGGATGTTGTTATAATTATATAATAAACGTTATATAATTATAACGTTATAGTAAAAGACCAATGGTCTAGTGGCCAGCATAACAACCTACTATGCCCAAGATCGTAGCCCGGAAGGGGGCCCTAGGATTTTTTAAAGGGATAAAAAATCCTTAGTTATCCCCTCCTTCGGAAGGAAAGTCAAACGAGGATTCCGAGCCTGCACGATGTCAGGTACTCGTTAAAAGCCCCTGTCCTAATTATCCCTGGATAGGCAACGTTTAGAGCTCATCCTGTAGCATCGTCCAATTAGCCACAGTAGCATAAACGTAACGTTAAAATAAACAAACAAACGTTATATTAATTACTATTATTTCTTCTATAGACATAGAAAATGGCACAGATCTGCAGGTACCTGCTAATAAGTATAGCGAGAGTTTTTCAGCTCCATGTTTTGGAATAAAATATAAAAAACTTCATCAGAAAAATAAATAATAACGGTGTTCTGATTCTAAGCACCCTCTCATTAAGGAAGGTTTTTACGCAGTTTTAGTTTATCTTTGACAATGACGTATTTCAGTGGGACACAGATTTTATCCTGTGACTCATTTTGCTTATTCCGGTTACTTTGTGCAATCTAGCCCCATAAAATTACTAACTGTCTTGGTAAATTGGAAATTTATACAGTGTTTAAAATGGTAGTTTCAACTGCGAGCACTGATTCCAAGAGGTAGACTATTAGGTAGTCATTATCCCCTGATTCCCCAGATTATCTGGATCTGCCCCATCCTCTAACCCGGGTTATTACCAAGGCAGTCATTGGGAGCTCAAGGTGAAGGAGACGAGATTACTATGGCCGGCCTGGTCCCGTCCTTCTCTCGGGTGCTCTTCATTGTTGCTCGCGTATTCCTAACAAGGCGCCCTTCTCTATATTCAAACACGATGATATGATTTACATTCGGAAAAGGAAAGTGTACTGTTTTTAGAATACCTATTGTATATAACGTTTTGAAATGATTGAATTAAATAAATGCTGTTTTACCAGGAAGCATTTTTTTTTAAACTCTTGAATCTTTATTCATACCTTTATTCATGCCTTAGAAGGGCAAAAAGAATGCTTAAAAAGTATAGATTATTGTACCGCAATATTTGTAGGTTTCATTTTGCGAATAAATATGATTAGGAGTAATTAATATCAGGTTAGCAACCTAATTTTAAGAGGATTTTTTAATATTTTCGCGAAGGTTTTGGGGTTCATTACATGTTAGTGAGTGAACTGTGTCTTGGACAGTGGTTTATAGAGGCTGGGTTAGCCCCAGGAGGATCCTACATCCCATATGATCCATCTTCAGCCACTAAAAAATTAAATAAAAGTCTGCAAACGAGCGAGATTTGAAGCCAGGTTGACCAATGACAACTCAGCGCTCTATTACTTAGCCACTCTGAGGAAGCCACTCGGTTTCCTTGAAAGATTAAGTGGATCATAAATAATGGATTAATTATTGTTTAGTTTTCCAAAAACCTTAGTCTGAGGTGTATAGACTAGAATCTTTAGCATAAATATATGTTATAAAAACATACGAAGATGATTAGTTCATTAAAATAGAAATAACTGATGCCATCTACAATTACATCAGCAAAAATCTGTTTCAAACAATATATTTGTAATAAGCATATTTTTTCTTGGCCAGTTTTAATTTACCAAAATTATCTTTTATCTTCAATAAATTATTAGTTTTCCAAATATTTAATACAATTTTAAAACTGTTTATTAATAGAAAATTTAACAATATAGCGGTGGTAACCTTTGTGAAAATAAGAAACACAAATTTTGGAAGCCAATGGAAAACCACTGGCAGCATCTACAATATTTGTAGTAATATTTGAACATTCTAAGTAAAATTTTATGTCAATTCCTACCCTAGTGGAGATGAAAAGGAAGGCCCAGGATAGGGAGACTTAACGAAGTTGTCCGAGACTGCTCCACGCTTAACAGCACAAAGGAGATAGAAAAGAAGAAGAAGTTATGGGTGAAACATATTAGCCTTATTTATTAATTTTAATCGTTTTCACCATATTGAATAAACATATTTAAATTTGAATTGTTACAGGAAAATTGAAGAAATTAGTATTGGGTAATTTCTCACCAGTCCCAACCATTCCTCCATCTACATTTCCGTACCAATAACTGAAAGCAAAATAAGATCATTTGAACATTAAAGATAATATAAGAATCACTGGATTATCAAAAATAATTACTGAAAAACGGCAAGACATCATTCTTAATTTGATTAATGCAAGACCTGCTGCTTGGCCTATTTTGAACCTGGTCCTCCAGGTTGGGGGAACATTACACTGACGCTCATACATTCACACAGATTACAGCACACTACACTCACCCCCACAATACAGATCAAGGCCAATAACAGTGCGCAGCCTAGGGTCGCCTCCCCTATGTAGCCCCCCCCCCCCTGATAGGGAAGCTTCTCGAGAAGGTATGAGGAAGTGATTCTGTATCTCCGTGTTCTCGCAATTTTTGCTATGTATACACGGGAAGAATGTTCATTGAACATTACTTTAATTAGGATCTTGTTGACTTACGTCGATATATTATTTATAATTTGTTTTGTTAATTGTTATTATATTTAAATATTTTTGTTTTGAAGAGAAAAGACCACTGCTACGGAGAATCAGACGACCCGAGTTTAAATCCCGGCCAGGGCAAATATTTTCTTTTCAAAACAAACATCATTAAATACAATAACAATTAGGAAAAAATAAACATTATAATTAAAACTGTTAGAAAGTTGTAGGGACCTAATTGGAGGATGTTTTTAATTATCATAAAATGTTGTTATGATGAAAAAACTAACAAGCGTTGTTATATATGTAGTAATATTACTATTACAAAATAAGTTTTTGTTCCTGTAGCATTGATGAGTAAACTTTTGGACCTGCTTACAATAATGGGGTATGCGTAATCAACAAAAAAACAGGCCTTTTGATATAAGTAACACGAATTCTTTACACAATAAATTAAAATAACATTAATTTAAAGCTTACATGCTTCTATAATATGAAGAGTAAGTTTGATTACACTCGTACTTGCAGTCGCTAGTTCTATAGATGCCCTCAACGTAGATGACATAACCACATTATTAGAATTCGGAAGCTTGTATCTAATTAACCAAAACTGCTAACATATATATGTCCCATAAGCTAATAAATTTTTTTAACCAGAACGCAATGATATTTGGACTAAACTGGCCCATATGAAAATTGGCCCAGACGCTCAACGCACAGCAAACTTTTTAAGTGAGCACTTCAGAGTCACTGTACGTTTAAGGAGACTTGTATATTGGATTTTTCCTGTTCGGACTGGAAGTTTACTTGACGGTAAATGAGAAAAGAGATTTTTCCTTTGAAATCTGAAGTTATTTTTTTTTAGGTTTTCTGGCAGCAAGCGAAATGCCATCGTTCAAAATTCAAGTTATGTGAAACCCGAGAGAGTGGGGGTTTAAACGTTAAAAGATGTTTACTCATGTAAAATTATTTACTTATTGAATAAATTGAAACGAAAAATACCTTATTTATTACTTCTTAATAATAACATTTGAAGAGAAACATTTAAGAATATACTATATATTTATTATTGAAATGGGTTTTATATATTTTCCGAGAATGACCCATATTCATTAAAATATAGATAAAAAATACTGCATTACTTTGTTTATTTCAATAATTTAAAAAAATCTCTTTAAACAAGCAGTATTTCAGATAAAAACAAGTTCCTGTCAGGAGTGTGAAAATAATATCTTTTAATTTCACAATAACATAATAAAGCAATATTCATGATAAAAAATCAGAACTAATGAAATCAACAATTTGTTTATTGTAAACCCGTGATACTCCTATCATTCATTTGTTGTTTTATTAGATTATTTCAATATTTTTGAAATTCTAATGTATTTTTCACATCATCTCAGATATTTTTCACAATAGTTTGAAATTCATTATCCCCATCAACTCATTTTATATGTAAGAACTAAATTTACATATCATTTGCATAATGAAATAATGCTATTATTAAATTCCAGAATACTAATTTAACGAATCAAATTTGATAATATTGGATAATCTTTCAGTTTCCATTCTGTACTCCGGTAATTCCATAAATAAAAGTCTTATTTTATCTAGCTTCTAATTTTATCCAAGCTTCTATTTTATCGGAAATACTTCATAAATACATCTAGTAAAAATTATAGAATTAAATTATAAGAGCTTTTATGAAATTAATATAATATATATTAATATTATTATATTTATAATAATAAGATCTGAATGAATTCTCTTATTTCTAATTATTAATTTGCTAGTTATTACCAATGCATTCTTATAAATTTTATGAGGGGACGTTTATAAATTATTATATTATATTTTTGGAACTTGTGTTAATAAAATCATTAATCAAAACATATTTTATTTTATAGGTTGCCTTCAATGGGGATAAAACTAACCTGCGTGGCAGGTGCGTTTGAACGGTCTGCACCCCTTACCTAAACAGGCTGTTTATATTATTCACCCCTGTCAACTACATATCTATTTTTTTGTATCTCTAATTAATAAATTTACAACTATATAAAATATTAAATTGTTAAATTGATACAATTACATGACTAGAATGGCATAAATGTTCTAATACTAAACAATTTTTTCTAATTAGGCCACATACAAATAAAAAGTTTCAGTTAGATAATAGGATTTAAAACTAATAAACAGTTTTCATTTGGCTCTTTTTATACAATCTTAATATTTAAAATTATTGATATATTAAATGTTATATCACAGAAAAAGAGAACGCATTGGCTGTATTCTTTTCAATTGGTATGAAAACAAATATAAAGTATGAAGCAAAAATCATTTAAACTAATTTTACTCTGGAATTAGAACTTATTTTTCAATATTCGAATTAATATTCAGGTGTACTCAGGTAATAAAGTTTATCATTACAACAAAGTTGAAATAAATAATTAAATTTTCTGTAAATTATAACTAAATAAATCTTTTTTTTTCATTAATTGTTTAGATTGTATTTACTTTATATTATTTAGATTGTCGTTTCTTTTATAGTTCAGTTCCTCGTTCCTTTTTTTTATTCAATTTGTCGTTTATTTTATTATTGAGTTTGTAGAAAAGGCAAAAATGATAATAAGTTTCCATCAGAACGCTTTAAGAGAGCTCATTAACTAATAAAGCTATTTTAAATCTATTTCATGAGTTAACTAAGGTCAATGAATTAATTAACCCTACGGAGGTTGTGGAAAAAGTTTCAAGGCGTTTATCCTTGAAATAATTATTTAAATATATTCAACAACAATAGGAAATAATTATAATTAAAGGTATATTAGCATTAAACATTAATGTATTAAAACTTCTTATAATTTAATACATTATGGGATAAAATTTAACATGTGGAATTTTTTCGAGGTTCTTATTTTTTTTCTCTTTTTTTCTCTTACTTTTTTTCTTATTCTTATTTTTTCGAGACATTTAATATATTTTACGAAACTTCTGCACTAATCGCCTTTCAACGGTACCCAAGGTTTCTTTAATCTACCAATTGCTGTTAACAATCATCAGCATTCTTAAGGTGTCATCATAATTGCAGTTTTTCATCTATAAAAACAACCTGTACCAGTACAACCCATAAAGGGTCGATTTCTTGGACAACAGTTGTGAAGGGAGGTGATTTGTCCTAGATCACGCTCAACAACCGGATTTTGGGTAAACAAATTATATAGGCTGGGTGAGCCCCATGAGGGCCCTCAATATACAATTCTATTTTTATGTTAATCATTTTTTAATATTTCCTTTATACGATTAAAATAATATCATTAAGCATAATGTATTTTTAATATTAGTTACCGAATATTTCATTCCATAAAAAGAATTTATATCTGACAAATAGTTTTGTGGATAACCATGGATGGCAGTCAATGAAACCTCTATCTGATACAATTTTGAAACAGAGTGGTTGATAAATAATATCCTGTTTATCTTGTCCAAAAAATAGGATTTTAGATTTTTTTTTCAATTTTGACACTTAAAATGTAGGTCCGGTAGCTCGAATACTAACCGCATCATATCTAACGAATATTAAAATATTTAACATAAGGATAGTTATTCATACTTTTGTAACGATTTAATAAGTTCATTAATCTAAATAACAAACGGGGAATAACGTACCATCTCTATATTCTATTGGATGAATCTTCACTATGTTTATTGTCAAAGGATTTTTAAATAAATTATATGAGCCGCTTTGTTTCAAAATCGGGCACATTAATTTCTTTCCAAAAATGTTTATTTAAAAAAAATTATAAGTTTTTGATGCCAGAAATGATGTATCAGACGATTTTGTTTCAAAACCGTCTAGATCATTCAAACATCAATACCAAAAGTTTCCATTTCCTATCAAAATTGGTTACATCCATTACGTTAAACATTTGTATGCATGAAAATCAAAACAAAGTATACGTATTGATTAAAGTGATTTTTTTTTTTAATATCTATTTTTTTTATTTTTTAACAACCGTAAACTGACTAGACATCGATATTTTTTGATCAAACCCAGGTAAACCCATCATATTTTGTATATTAAATAAAATTCAAAGAATGAGGAGATCATAAAAAAATGTCAGTAATGATTGTTTGAAGTTAGCAAAGTAAGAAAAAATAATAAAAACAATTCGTTAAATTGATTATTTTTTTAAATTGAATCTTTTTTTATCAGTCCTGAAAAAAATTGATATAACCGGTTTTCAAACCAAACCCCTCATACCATGCCTCCATGCCATGGCCAAACGCCTCATAACTTTTTATCAAAATTTTCTGAAATGTTCGTAGGAAACGTGGTATCCTTTACCCTTATTGAAAATAGAATAAAAACTGATAACATTGATCATTTTTTTCCTAACGTGATAGTGTATTCACGTTTCAAGAGTAATTGCGGAATAATGACCCTCCTGCTAAATCACGTAACTTTACTGTAAGTGGAAGATAGCACTGACCAGGATGTGAAAAAAAAGTCGGTTGAACAAAATAAAGATACGGTCCTTGGAATTAGGGATATTATATGAAGAGTCGTGCGCAAAACCGTAGTAGATGCAAGAGAAACAAACATATTAACATACCTGCGAAGCGAGAATCCCCTGTCAAAAAATAAGGCCATGACTGGTTTCGGGTCTTATACAATTATCAAGGCATTCTCGGAGTAAAACAGACATTATTTGCCAAAACTGGTATAAGCAGGATAAGATAATTTAACACGGTATCACATAAGTTTCTGATATTGCCTCAGCCAATCTCTCTTATCGTACACTTCATCTCTAATTTTTTTTTCTTACATAAGGATGGTATTAATCTTTTCATCGCTAACATTTAGATTGATAAATGAATATTTTATGCATTTTTATTGGTCCCGTGTTCAATATATTTTGCTGAACAAGTAATGGATAACTTATACCGGAATTCGGGATTGAAATTTGGAGTCCCTCCTTTGGTTAGATGATCCATTATTGACCCGTTTTATTTACCTAATAATGGCTATTTAATCAAGTTGATCGACCTATAATATTGGATAGCTTTATTAATTTATTAAATAATTACTAGCAATAATCATTTTATTTTAAATATGAAATAAAACAATAAAAATCTTCATCAACTCGAGGCTTACTTCCCTGGCCTTTATATCTGCAATATCGTTTCTCCCTTAATTTTAATAAAGTATACTATTTATTTATGCTATAATGTAATAAGGGAATGGTGAATAAACTATTTCCTCTTTGAATCCCTGCATTAATTAATAATGCAGGGAAGTGTAACTTCAATTCTCTGACTGGTACCATCTATTTGATGGGATGGCCATAAAACCTCATGATGTTCCATCGGGACACCGACTAGTCCTATATTTTTCAATACTCCATTGCAGAATACAGAATCAATTTTTTCAAATAAGTGAGGTAAAGCCTTTTCAATTAAAGTACATTTATTATTTTCTAACGATTAAGCCATTTATTAAACTAGAAAGCGTAGATCTGTAAATCCTTGTTATTGAAGGAAAGTTTGGAGGTTGGGCTCGATTACGGACAATTCACCTTAGAAACAGTGAAATAAAGACCCTTGCTACAGGTTTATTTTTTTCTTGATCTAGTTATGTTCCTATTTTTGACATGGAACGATGGGATTAGCAACATATATTGTATTTTACAAGGTATATGTTGCTTTCATTATGAGAAAAAAATTATTGAAAAGCAGCGATATAGATTGGAGTTTTTTTTCTAGTAATGGTTCAGTATTAATAATGAGCATCCAGGTATTTTTGCTTACATAACTTTACAAGATTTTTAATTACACTGATTAATTGGATAACTGATATTACAAGTTTTATTAGTTGATGTATATTATTTTAATGTGAAAGTGTATAATTTTGGAATAAATGATTGATTGAATCGTTACAGATCATCCGATGCAGTAGCTGAGCGAGGAATCTGCAGGTGTCCAAGGGCCAGTATAGGATGGGGCCCCACTCTACTAGTGGGTGTGACTATATTACGCAATCTGATTGGCCAGCGGGCTCTAACTGCTCATTTGCCTGGGCCTGTCCAAGATAACCTTACACAAGACTTACATCACATTCTGGACCAATATACGTAACTGCTGCAGAACTTCGCCTCTCTCATCCCCCCTGACGTTACCCCCCTTAAATTTTCATAATCGTTCAATTTCTGGAGCCCTCTCTCTAACAGACTGGTTTTCATGTCTCAAGAGCCTGTTACTAAAAACTGTTTATTTTCGACGCATATTCGATTTTTTATTTATCAAAATACATAAGGAGGTCATATAATTTGTTCATGTATTTTTTTCGTCAACTGATTTTATGGGCGAGTATCTTTTTTACGAAAAATATGTTTACAAATTTTAGTGAGGAGTTAAAAGCATTAATTTATTTGTAAACAACTTTACCCAACATTCTTTGTAGTTGCTCCGTCAATTGCGCACTTTCAGTTAATATTTTTTCCTTTATGGGTTGCAATAAGTGATATAACAACTTAAAGAAGAAGATTTGACATGGTATAATAAGATATAATTGCATGAGGATATTCTACTACTAAACATGGGTATCACTCCATATACACAGATTATATAAACCTTTATATATATTTATTTCAGTATAAAATATTAAATGAATCGATTCCATCGGGGGGGCTCTGCACTTTCAAAATAATTTAGTATTTATTTTGTAATATTTATAATTATGTTTAGAAAAGTAAATTTTGTCCAAATTTAATTGTTTGGGATAATTTTTTTTTTATCCTTGTTCTTTTTAATAGTAGCTCTATTATAATGAGTCACAAGAAATATTTACCTTTTTTTTTACTGTCCTTATATTATTTGTGATTTTTTTTGCTCATTTTAATAAGTATGTAAGAAAGGTTTTTTTTATAAATCAACTTTATTATTTTTTAGGACATTGTACCAATATAAAGATTTTTTTCTATTCTCTTATGAATGCAGTACTATTACAATTACAAGATTACAAATATATATACATTTTAAGTTTTAGATTTTTTATGCTTTAAGTTATGAGTTAGGTATCCTAATGCTAATGAAATGGATGGAAAAAGTAAATGGAATAAAACACGGAAATGAAAGCTGAAACTGAATAATCATGATACGATGCTTTAGGTCGTACCTACCATAAAGCCTGTTTAATTTTTTTCCTAGTCTTTTTTTCTATATATAAATAACTTTTAATAAAATTGGTGTGAAAAATACTTATATGGTGTTTACCTATTTATGTAGTCATTTTTTATAATATTCTGCTATTATTTAAAATAAAATAAAATATATTTTACATATACCATATAATATATGTATACTTTAAATATATACATTATATCATAAACGTTTTTAGATTCTTTGGTTAAAATAAAATCGTAGTATTCAGGTGTGAATTCAGTTTAACGATTCTAAAAAAATAAATGAACCCTATTAGAGCTTGATGATGGTTTGACTGCCATAGAAAATTGGTTAGATTAAAAAGAAATACTAAAATACAAAACTATTTTATTTCTGAAACTATCAAATAAGAAGTAACATCATAATTAATTATTAGAATCTAATCTAAAATTGAGATTTAGGAAATAATTAAATAATGGCTAATTTAATAAAATTGATATTATCATTGAAAACATTTGTGCCAGATATATGTGTACTAATTAGGTTGAAACTACAATTCTTTAAAAACAAGAATTATAGAGATATTCCGTTGTAATATTAATACATTTTAATTATCATTATAGTCGTATTAAAATAAAAATGAACGAGAGCTTGTCATTTTTCTGATGTCCAAACTTAAATTTTAGAAATAAACCCAAAAATGTTGCATTCACTTTGTTATTGATGATTACAAGGATAAGTAGAAAAAGACATCAGCAAAAAATTAATTTATTTAAAAAAAACATAATAATTTTCATTTATTATTAAAAATAAGAAAACAAAAAGGAGGTACAAAATAATGGTAAAAGATCCTTATCACATTTTAAATGTATATACACAAAATAAAAAGAAAATTAGAACTAAATGAACTTTTCGGTTCGAAGAAAAAATTTACATGTTATACAAAAACAAACATATAGACATTCAAAAATATTTACCCGCTGCTCCCGTGCGGGGATATAAAATAAGCAAAGAAAAAACATTAAAATAAAAATATAAAAAATGGTAACTATAAGTTTTATCTTAACGTTAATTCTTAATAATTTACCTCAATACATTTTGCCATACGAATATTCAAGGAAATAAATAGCTGAATAATTTAATAAAAAAATAATTAAACCTCTGAAAGGATATTTACACAAGATGAGTTAGTTTATTTGCGAAAAATGAATTAGTTGTTAATTGAGATCGGTTTATCGCGAATGGCACAATTAGAATTTATATTACTTACATTACAATAGCTCTTGTTACATGATATTGGTGAATGAATCACACTAATGCTATAAAATGATGGACCATGGTATTTTTTTGAGCGAGGCATTCTTTTGTCGTGAAATTAATTTTTAAAAACTCAGAATCGTGTTAAGGTAAATAATGTTCACTTCGGACGTATTTATTCATTCCTTTGTTACTGTTTGCCTCATAGAATCCGCAAACAAGAAGCTGTTACAGACCGAATATAAGAAAAAAATGCATCGATACGATGTTAAACCTTCGGAGGTAATCTCACAACTGTTTTAAGTTTGGAAAATTAAATTCAACGAAGAAGTAAAATTTACAAAATATAAACTTTTGCCGTTTGAGATAGTTTTGTAACTGAACGGATTCTTCTTCACAATGCGGTTCAAAAAATATAGAGAATTTTTAATGATATAAGAAGCCTACATAATACTGAATTAAAACGTATAAAATTCATGACAATGAATAAAAACTAGGCTAATTAAATTATAGTATTATTCAAAAGAAAGATTGGACTGGAAGTTAAGGTACAGAAGTCGAGTGTTGTCACAGATCTAAGCCTTTGTCAGTTTGGGCCTGGCTACTTCAGCAGCTGCGGAGTGATCCTTGTGGTGGACGGTGGCGTGGAATCCGGTCTCCCAGTCGGCAACATAGTTCACGGTACGGACTGAACCGTCGGGTTCGACGAGGCTGTATTCTCCACGTACGACGTCTCCGTCACGTTCTTCATACTGGTGTTTCTTATCTCCGGTGTGTGGGTCATCAACTCCATACTCAAAGGCGTACCTTGGATGAATATCCTATTCAAAAAAAATAAAAAATGAGTAATTATTTTAATTTTAAATTTTTGAAATTTATAAAGCCTATTCTACAGTAGAATATATTACTTACAAAATTGTCTAAGTATTCCTGGTGTACATTCTTTCCCCGGACTACTGGAGCAGAAACCACTTTGGCTGCTGGTGCAACGTATGTTGATATCGCTGGAGCAACTGGTGCGTAACGGATTGGGGCGGCTACAGAAACTGCTGGAGCGGCATGGATGGCAGCAGATGAGATGGCAGGGACGGCATGGATGGCAGCGGATGAGATGGCTGGAGCGGCACTGTAGGTAGCAACGGCTGGGGCGGCTGCGTAGCCAGATGAATATCCACGAGAAATACCACTATTTGTAGAATATCCAGAAGCATGACCGGCACCGGCGGAATAAGAAGAGGAGACAATAGCGGGTGCGGCCTTGTATGTTGAGATGACAGGTGCGGCAATGGTGGCGATGGCTGGTCTCGCGGCGTATGAACCAGATAAATATCCTCCGGATGAATAAGCACCCTGGGAGGAGTAGGCTGCAGAAGCTCCAGAAGAATAGGAAGAACCAGCACTGTAGTCACCAGTGGAAACTAATGGAGTGGCACTGTAAACTGGAGTTCCATAAGGAGCGACTAAAGGTGTAGCAGGAACCTTTGTGATTGCAGGTGCGACATACGGTACTGGTCTTACGGCAATGGCGGGAGTGACGACAGGTGCTTTAGCGTATGCGGAATATCCAGAATCCTGTGAATAACCAGCTTGGGAGGTGTAACCGGACTGGTAGCCAGAGGAGAGAGAGGAAGAGTGTACTTGGATGGCTGGAACAGCAGCAGCAACATGGCCAGTGGTGATAGTAGGCACGGCGGCGGCTACATTGATGGTTGAAGAGTACCTTGCTGGAGCAGCCTTGTAGAGAGAAGCAATGGAGTTCCCAGTGGAGTACCCTGAGGACAATCTACCTGCTGAATATCCGGCGGATCCACTTGAAAGGACTGGTGCAGTGTATGTGGCCAATGCAGGAGCTGCGTATGTGGCAGTCACTGCTGGAGCGACGGAGTAACTGGCTACGGCGGGCCTAGCAGCACCATATCCACTTGCTGCGGAGTATCCTCCGCTTGAGTACCCACCACTGGAGTAACCACCGCTGGAGTAACCACCACTGGAGTAGCCACCGCTGGAATATCCACCGCTAGAATATCCACTGATAACTGGTGCGCTGTATCCTTTAGATACACCTGAAACATAGTAATTAAATAATAGTAAAAATTATTAATTTTTAATAAAATTTTTTAGATTGGTTTTTATCCCTCTTAATTTTGATATGCTGCTCAAATATAGATCATTTCTTGAAATAAGAAACAGCCATTGTGATTGATCTCCAATCCATACCACAGAAAATTAGAAGTAGCACAATGAATTTATTATAAGTCGAATCTTTACCCTCATATTTAAATTTCATTAACGTAATTACTAAATGTGCAAAGATTTAATTGTTGAACAACGCAAGTGATAGCCATATAATTGGACTGAAATTGTATCAAATTTGTGCCAAATACCTTTTCTTAAGTACTTTGAAAACGGCCTGGATTAGCTAATGAGCCGAGTAATGCTGAACGATTACTGGGAAAGTTCTGTAGGATAAATAAACCTTCACATTGGATAGCGTTCGTTAAGTGTTTGTAGCCTTGAGCGTTGCCGTATCCTTGGCTAGGACGGTCTTTGACCTGCCTGGCTGCGGTGTTTTGCTGCTACATATTTGTTACCTAATAATATTCTAATTTTAAAAAAATATTATTTTAAAAATATTGCTTGAATATGTTTGTGAGAATTAGACAAAAAAAATTGGTAATATTTTGTATTCATTATATTTAATTTGATATAAGAATTGGAAGTATTAATTTTAATGTTAGTCACCAAAATAAAAATATTATACACTATAGTATTACCTACAACATCCATTAAACTGTCTTTTTAATTTATAATTTTTTTTTTGTCATCTTTGAGAAACGGCTTGTCTTTTGAAATCAAAGTCACGACTTGCATTCCAACACTGCATGCAATGTCCCTCCGATACAATAGAGTTGTATTTGGTTTATTTGCTATGGAGCATAAATAAGGATTCATTTCTACTACAATAAGTTCCTAACGAGGGTAAGTGCTTGTCGGAACCGTTATATACCGTTCGATAAAAAGTAAATATATCATCTCGGAAAAAGTGATATAAAATTCATTGGCTCAGTATAAAGGAATATACTGAATTCTCTCCATATTTTACTTTGTCGTGTTTTGAATACTTCAAATATATAAAGTATAAATATATATAATATTCAAAGGTATGTTACATCTGTCAGAGGCATATTATTGCTTAATAGGATAATAAAGTGATAAATAAATCTTATTGGTGGGAAAAAAACTTAAATGCTTTTTACACTTTGAGGCAGTGGTGAGACAACGGAGAGGACTTTTCACACTAAACTAAAATACATATATAAAAAATACACCCCATAAACGCCTTACTTGCTGACTGGCAAATAATTACAAATATATTTATTCAGAATAAGCAATCGGAACTCACCGCCAGAATATGCTAGTTGTTGAGCTCCTTGTCCACCGTGTCCGTAAAGGCAGCGGGCATGGTATTCGTATTCGGGGTCGTGGAAAGCAGAGCTAAGGGCGGCCAACAGGCAAACCGCCAGTACCTGAAACATTCACAAAACATTATTATTAGTTAAACTTAAATTATATTATATTAATATTACATTTAAAAAAATATCACTACAACCCATGAAGAGTCTGTACAAGCATAGAAGACACTGTACTCTTTCCAGGACAACAGTTGTGCAGGGGGTGATTTGACCAAGATCATCCTCAACCTCCAGGTTTTTTCTCCAATTATGGTACCCACATAATAGAGACTGGTTAATAATATATCATAGTGTTTAAAATAATAATTAGTCCTAGGCCTAAAGAAGAATTAGGCTGTCAAATAATTATGAACACACAACACTAAAGCAATAAAATGTGATGAAGGAATAGTTGGAAGAGTTTAAAAATAATTAGTAAGAAAGGATTTCATTTCATAAATAAATATATATTTATTTATCTATTGTGATCTATTATTAAATCATTAGTACTATACAGATAGCGTAATATACACATATGTATAGCGTGTACTATACACATATTTATATTGTATATTTATAATCACCCATTTGAAAAAGATAGATTTTGTTGTTAAGATTTCAGTTAAAATAATGTAATAACAATAAAACTTATCATTGTAAATCAAACCTTTTTTATTATATATGTTTGTAATGTTGATCCTGCAATAATCAAATATAAAAGACCTCTTGGTATATAAATTATTTCTTTATAAAAAAAATTATAAGACCTACTAAATTAGATATACAATAGCCCGTGGTTATTGTTAATGTTTAGAATAAGATAACTTAATAACTTAATAATACAAAACTATCTTTTTAAAAGAACCTCAATATCCTTGAAGAGATATTGCGGTCAAGATAATTCAGAACTGATTTGTGGCTCGGAGACTCTAAAAAAACTGGTTGATAGCTCCTGCTACTGGAATTTATAAAAAAAAAAAAAAGAAATCAGAAAGCTGTAAGTGGTCAGCGTTAGATTGGGGTATTAATAATGAACTATCGAGAAACAGTTGAAAATTTATGGGGAACACACCCGTTTCTCAAATTTCATCTGGTTTGTAAATCCGATATTTATTGGGGTATTCTTCCTTCTATCAGAAAACGTGAAGATATTTTACGGTGCTGATTTTGGTTAATGGTGGGTTGGTTTTTTTAGGCATATGTTACGTGCCCCATATCCCTTAAATGTCACTATAACATTAGTCTAAGTATATCGGGGAACTATGGAGAAGCTTTAACAGTATGATTTGTAACGTATGCAGCTTAGATAAGGCACAGTACCAATATAAATCAGTTTATATAATAAGTTGTTCTATTAATAATATTTCAGTAATATTTTAATAAAATCGAATAAATAAAAAGGTTGGATATATGAGGAAATGTACAGCTATCTGTCTTGAAGATTCAAGATATTGTTGGTAGTACAAGATGGGCTCTCCACCCGTGGTTCTTGACCCTCCTATTTCGTTTGATAAGGTGTTGGTAAAGATTTTGCTTCTTTTATTTGGTTGTTGAGCTACCACAGTGGGTGGACCGGTTAGGAGTTGTGGCCGGTCAAGTCGTATTTCTCATTTTTTTTTCTTTACGCAGTACCCACAAGCTTCAACACTTGCGGGCATAAAATTCGTTAAAAAATTTCAATTCATTACGTGAAATAATTTAAAAATCAAACCAGTTTTTATGGAAAGTAGATTCCTTCCTAAGGTATTTAGATTTTTCAACAAACAACTTGTAGGTATTTTATTTTTATAAATTAAATAAACCGCGTACTTTCTCTGACTGTAACCGGGTGACAGCCTTTAAGCCCTGTCTGGCGATCAAATCACCTCTTACACAATATCTAATTGAAAGAGTTTACTAATAAGAGAAACGATCATACCCTTATGGGATTCTAATAAAGGAAGGAATCAACTTTCAATGAAGAACAGAAGAAAAAAAACTGAATTACAAGGGCATGAAAAGGAATCAGAACTATGTGATTGACGTAACAAATGCAGTACAGACCAAGTTGAGAGAAAGTAACTTTTCATTACAGGTCTGGTAGGAAATATAATATTTTGCAAACTTGTGGTATTCGGTCGATATTTCTATTGTTTTAGCATAAAGATTTATCACTTTGAATAATTATTGCATTCATTTAAATTTTGTATTTTCTTTCACTTTAAACATCGTTTTAGGAATATTTTTATATCATCAAAATTGTTTAGAATTCCAGTTTCATTTGACTTTCATTAATTGGGTACGTTCGTTTATTAATTACTTCTTTGTTTCAGTACATTGAACAGACTCAGCTGTTTCTATGATAATGGTTGTATAGGAAGATGATTTTTTCGAGATAACTCTCGACCACCAGTTTTTACCTCGATTTAGGGTACCTACTTTATTGAGGCTGGATGAGCCCTAACAGGGTCTGGAAATCCTACAGGCTTCACCCGTATCTGCTATCAGATTTAATAATGTATCAACTACGGCTGGATTTGAACCTGTGACTTTCAGCACTGCAACTAAGCACTCGGCTACTCCACTCACATCCGTATTATTGACAATATAATTATCGATCTCATTTTAGGTCGGGTTTTTCGTACGAATGAAAAATAAATACAAGCATAACGTAATAAATGAAATGATTTTTTTCTATATAACATTATAGGTGGAGCTGAATATCCTTGGTCCATCGTTAATAATAATATATTAAATTACGTTATGTAATAAACGAGATTACATAATGAGAGCATGTATTGAATTAAAAAAATAACAGATGTTCGTTTATATGTATTTCACCTCCAATACATCACCATCCGCCCTGTCCCAGAGGTTTGTAAATTTTTTATTCAGAACATGTGAGGTCTACATTTGTTCTTTTTTGAACAAGGAGAATCTCTACATGAGATTCTTTCAGTTGTAATTTCTGCGTACTCAAGAAAGTGCTGTGTGTCCAAGTATTTCTAATAAACAGCTCACGTCATATAAAGACTCGTCATAACTTCTCTGACTACTATCGTTGATTTATTTACCAATTTTCTTGACCTCAAGTCATTAAAAATATAAATTAAATATTTTGTTTTGTTTTGGCTTATTACAAAACACGAATAGATAAGATGCCTTAAGAAAGGTTGAACTACTTTTACAGAAAACCTTATGACAAATGTATTGGGCCTAGACATCGTTAAGTTAAAAAATAGAGAATAATGATACTACATTTACCAGTAAGGTCAAAATTGGAGTTAACTTTTCCGAAAACTGACCTAATTATTGCCTCGAAGTCTTAACTCGAAGCTGTAATGTTTGACAAGACTGGATTAATTTATCCGAGAATACAGGTTTATGTACTTACGGCTTCTCGTAAACCGTTACGGCAGTGCAATTTGCAACTTTCGTTTTCAATAAATCTTCCTTTGCGCTGGCATCCGGGTCTCAAATTGATGTTTTTCAAAATCCATTGGAATTTATATTCTAAGAACGATATTATTTGAGTTAATATCAATTGTCAACTTGATAATTTTAAATAAAGATTAAAAAATATTTTTCACTTAGTAGCAATGACGTCATCATATTAACCATATAAAAAACACAACTAGGGTTGTGCCCACTGTAATTCATGATAGTACATGAGGATGATTGAGAAGGGTCTAGAATTTTCTTCAACTAGCAAATCCATTGCATTGCTATTTCAGAGAACACTAACTTTAATGCATCTAAACAAAAATTGTTTGCATTATTGTCAATTATTATTACGCATATTATGATAATGTATCTTGGCTATTTAGTAACGATTGTGAATCTCTGTAATAGAAGGGCACTCACTATATCCGTCCACTGTCTGACGAATGACTGTATAATAATGATCCAAGTTATTTTTAACTTGGACTGAGAATGAACACTAAGAATAATTCCATAATTGGGACAAGTTATATAATTGGACGTTAGTTTGCGAGAAATTGTACAAATTTGTTTTTAAATTATTGCAGTGACTACCTTCTTGTTTATTTCGTTATTTTAATTTCTATATTTCTCACGATTTAAGGTTTATTTTTAAAATTGTTCTTTTCCCTGGATTCCGTTGTATATCTACTCCTATTGTAGAGCTACAACTCTTTGAAGCTACAAGGACTTTAATAATTTCATCGGCCAGTCATGTCTACTGATAGCTCTATTCCTTTGGTTATGACCGCTGAAGATGGATCTTCCAAACATCATCCATCTATCACAACCATCAAGTGCCACATTTTTCCTCTTCTAGGACCATGCAAGCTTGTTGCCCCCTTGCCGAAATCATGCCCATAGGACTTGTGCGAACTTTTCTAATGTTTGCAATTCAATGTTTGCAATTCTTGATTTATTTTACTAAAGGTTCCTTTCATGCGTTATTTCGAAGCAAAAGGTTTATGATTATTTTAAGATACTCTAATCTTATACCTAGTACCTCACCAAGAAAGGTATATATATAATCGTCATCGGTTACCCTTTTATGATTCAGTCCAACTGTACATTTTCCATTTATAAGAGCTTTTTATTTATCAAATGAATCGATGTTAATATTTTTATTGGTAAAAAAGTATCGTAAAGCTATCTCACTTACTTCTTACTATTATGTGATGTAAAACTTTAATGTATACTATTTCTTAAATACGTATAAATATAAATAATTAGTTATTTTTAAGTTATTTAATGAATTACGTAGACCATCTGGGTTCTGCAGGCACTCTTGATCTCAGCCAGTCTCTAAACTGTCCATAATAGGCGGCTGAGTGAGATCTCTACTATTTGAAATACAGAACCTAAGAAAGACCCTTCATAGATTATAGTGGAACCTTTTTTGGTTAATTAATTAAGAAAGGACCAACTAATTGTGCATCTATCATTTTTAAGGGGAATCAGACTCGGAGTAAATCGATTCGTATTTTGGTTTAGAAACAGAAGCAAAAAAGATTATCGTGCGAAATCGTTTCTGCATGAGTTTAGTTAACTACAGTCTTTATAAGCTTTCCCATCCCCCATTAGCTAACACCGCCAGTTGGCCCAGCTCGGATGAAGGAACCACCACCTCCATCTTGAGAGCTTAACCTGTCCGGGTTATGATTGCCGAGCCATTGGGAAAGCAGTATCGCCCGCCCAAGAACCTGGCCTAACAGGTGGCGTATTAGAAGAGTTGATTGAGGATGCCAATAACAGTCAATTTTAAAGAAGGTCTCCTCTCTATTTGAGTTAACATCCACCATTCTCAACCAATTAAAAACCTTATATTAATAACTGCAATTACAATTTCTCAATTTCTACTGGAGGGTCCTTGAACTGATTTTTTACGGTTTCATATCGTGTAGGAATGTGGTTTTTAATTGACTGGACAGTTGAATATGATGAAAAAAGGATTTGAAAAATAAATGAATACTTAGAGAAGTGTCACTAGAATGTCGAACGAGGGACAGGCTGAAACGAAAATATTTATTTCTATAATTAATTTTACTGATTGCTTCGTCGCCTTCTTGTATATTTTATCGCATTTAAGGCTGATTTGTTATGACAGAGTAGCCTGCGAGTTTGTTTTATTAAAAAGCTATGCATTCATCGCTTGTTTGTGAAACGAAACAAAAACTGATAATAGACTTTATATTTGTTGTGGAAAAAAATCCCTGTACTACTACAACCCATGAAGGATATATAGTTTAGTACATGGTTGAGACAGTACTGTTTCTTGGACAACGATTGTGTAGGGAGGTGATTTGTTTCAGATCACGCTCAACCACTAGATCCCCTCCTTTTTATGGGTACCCACTTTATTAAGCCTGGATGAGTTCCAGGAGGATCCCAGATCCCACAGGATCCATATCCATCTGCATAAAGATTAAATACAAGTCTTGCCAGCAGGGAGTTTTGAACCCAGGACTGTCCTGGTTGACTGTTTACTGTCCAGACAACCCAGCGCTCTACCACTAAGCTACAGCGTTTGTAGAAAAACAAAGAATATTTGATCAAAGTTTATAATTGGTCTTGGAAAATTATGATTAAAAGTTAAGTATGATATAGCAATACCTCAAAATTATCTGTCATATATATTTGTTTTAAAAGAAAGGATCATTTTAAGAATAGGCAAATATTTTTTTACATCTTTCGGTAATAATTTAGCACGCTCATACACACGGATAATTTTTATTTTTAAGTCAATTAGTCATAATAATAGATTATCAATTCCAGTGCTTTTACAATCTAAGTAAAACAAAAATAAAATTTAGATATTTTGAAGTTTAATGAATCACAATTTACCCATTGGACCCCATCTTCAGACAACATAAAGTAACCATCCATCAGCAAACAATTAACAATCCACAACTTAAGATCCGAAAGGTTGAGAAAGAACGGTGATCCGATTAATTTTATCTTGACAAGAAGTCTGATCTGTTTCAGCCATTGTTTTCAATTGTTTGGTCGCTCTTTTTAGGAATATATAGGTTAGTTGCTTCAGATGCTTATTGTTTTCCGAATACTGTAACTTGACTTACTTTAATTTATTATCAGAAAGATTTAGATATTGTTTAGGCTTTTGTGTTACTGAAGCATATCTCGAAGTAAAGATTGGATAGTATGCTGCTTTTAATAGTGTAGTTCCGCTCCTTCAAAAGAACAACGGCATAACACAGAATTTTGCAATCTCGATTTAAGTTTTCAGCAAAAATTTTATTGGCTGAAAGTTTTTAATCCAGAAACGGCACATCTGATATTCCAATTCCAACATGTATTTTTTCCAACATTTTTTGAGCTGTGTTATGTTGAACTTGAAGTTTTATGGTAATAATGACATAAGTTGAATTGAAAAAAATGATGATAGAAAAGATTTTAAAAAATTCTAATCATTAATAAAACAATTTCAATGCCATCATAACAATATAAATGCTTTGCTTTACCAATGCCTATTTTTTTAAAACCCACATGGAACTTTCAGATGCTACTTTTGAAAAATTAGGTTTTTTGGGTTATGACGTTATTCTTTTGAAGGAGGGATATGGAATTTTATTTATCTTTTTTGTTATACAATGATCAATTGTTTGCACTGATCCAATATGGAACCTACTATACTGAAATAGTCATGGAGGTAGATTGAGGCGGATAACTCCAAATTTCAAAAATAGAGTTTTTCACATTATTCTCTTCTTTAGTCAATCAATGTCTAATGCTCCCTAAAGTCTCGTGTTAAAAAAATGTTTACAAAATCCACTTTTGATCCTGACCGCTTCAACTCTATACGACGTTTACATATCCACAAGACCTACTAGAGCATCTGATTCCCTAAATAAAAAAGAAATTTTTTTTATAAAAACCGAACAATAAAAATACCTTGTCTTGGCAAAATTATTTCATGTTTTCTTAAAGTTATTTTAGAATAATTTGTAATAATATATCATAAAAATGAAATAATGTAATGAGATATATAATATCACAAGTATGCTAAAGCTTTTAAAGAAAACTTACAGTACCGGTATCAACAAGGATATTTTTAGTTCGTTCTCTCTCAGGTTAGGTATATATTGGTTTCCTTCGTGTCCTGATCTACGCGGTACGATCATGGCAAATGGGTAAAAAGACAAAACATTATATTTTTAATTCCACTTCGTTTCAGTACAAAACTTGGGAAATGGTTTTGGAACATTGTGTATGGTTCCGTTTGTTTCAAACAATTTTTACTCCGTAGTTTAGCAGAGACAATTTCAAAAAACCTTTAATACTGCCTTAACTTTAACATTTTAGACTGTATATTTTCTGTTATATAGATTTATAGATGGCGAGACGTGTAGGGAGGATATCGGCTGCGTTCACTGACCGGGAATCGAAAGCTCACTTTCAGAACCAGGTTGTGTTGGAACTTCCTTTATAGGGAGGGGATTGTTAAATGTTTACCCAGCGATAGTGTTAATGGATATTCCCACGATCAGGTCTTATTAGGGATGGTGTAGGATTTACATATGAACATAATGGTTAAAACAGTCTTTTCACCATAGATCTACTAGATTGGGATTTATGGTTTTGTAGCACTCAATGTCTCAAGCTGTTTGTCTGCTTAAGTCCGTCTAATAATTTAAAATTGATGTCAGTCTTAATATGATTAAGGGTTGTAAAAAAAATACGCATCACAATCTAGAACAGAAACGCTGAAAAGCATTAATATTTTTCTCCATGTGAGAAAATGATTAAACTAATTCGACGATATTCTTTATCACATAGGGAACTTTCAGCAATACTAACTCCATATGATGCGGTTTAGAGATTCAATGAATATATTCCTATGTATCTTGTATACCTAAAATATAATGATATTTTCATTGATATTTAACAGTTAAATATTAATTTTTAAAAAATATTCGTTTTTATTTCAAGAGTTTGAAGAGGAAATTTAATATCTTGTTCTCATAAACTTTAACATATTCAAAACGAATTCCAACATTAACTCCAATATTTTATTACACTGATTTCAATTAGTATATGTAGTCTTTTTTTTTTGTTTTTGTTTAGAAACAATTTTTTTTATTTTATTTTTTACTGAAATTGTTTTGTAACGTAACGTACACATATTAGACAATGTAAATATGTATAAAACCTTAAAATACCTTAAAGTATCACAAGGATATTAAATTTATAAGGTTGAGATTGATTATTCATAAATAAAATTTTGGAGGACGAGTAAAGAAATACTATTTAGATTATGACTGTGAATGAACATGGCAAAAATGAATCATTAAGCTGTCTCTGATAATAACTGTTCCATTTTGACGATTTGCTTTGTTTTTTAGGTTATTTAATTGTGTTTTTTGGAGGTATTCATAAAGAAAAAATGAATACAACATTTTCGCAATTAAAGCACTACTTTCACTAGTCGCAAAGATGTAAAAAATAAACCACTATATAAAATTATAATAATTGCACAACTCAGAGTTTGTATGTTTAATTTTTTTTAGTGATCAGTAGACTAGCTTAGTTCTAAATCATCACTGTTTCGCTACATGTTAATATTTATATCCCATTATGATCTTAATAATTTTTTATGTTATAATTACATTACCCCAAAAATCACAAGATATAAGCTATGTAAACAAATACTGCACAAAGACTATTCAGTTCAATTCCTTTGAAATATTTTTTATAATTCATTACTATGTCCCCAACCTAGTCTATAGTTTCTAAGATCTAATTGCAATGTATTCGTTTGTTCTGTGAATACAACATCGTTCGAGACGGTTTTGTGATACTTTCATTTTGTGTATTCAAAGATACAGATGTTGCCGGTATCTGTTTCGTCTATTTAAGAAACGAGGCAGCCAAATTTGGTTAGTGCAATCCAGCTCCCAACCGACCAGTTCTCGATTTGGTAAACGAGGGAAACCAAGAATGCGCTGAGACTATATCTGATTTGAGATCTTTATTGAAGGAATGGCGATGTCAAAATTATTCTTATGTTATTCAGGGTTAATAGTGGTTGGGTTTTAAAATCAATATTATTTCAGAAATTATTTTGGTTATAGGTATATTACTTTCACGTCATTGTTTATTATTGCGATATCAGCAAAATACTCAAATTTGAAAGAATAAAAGTGAACTTGTTTCAATATGCAACTGTTTTTATGTGGGTTTTTATATATTTTCCAAAAAAAGGTTTAGTAGCCTATATTTTTAAACAGATATCTGTTCACGAGAATTTTTTTTTTTCCTCCAAAATTGTATTATAAATAAGTACAATACACGAGTACATCTTTTAATCTTTCCTTATTAACAAAGTCTGCCATGAGCGGTATTTACGCTTTAGGCTTTTACCATATATATATATATATATATATATACACGGAAATGTTTTTCTCTCTCTTTTTTTGTTTAATCGAAACAAGGCAGTGAGAATTTTCATTGAGTTCAAAATCATCGTGAAAAGATCCCACTGCTTTTCCTACAAGGATTTGTTATGCAAGTGGGTCAAGTTGTTTCTCGAAAGCTGGTTGAATTTCTGTTACGAGTGGGGGGTTGAGTGGATTTGATCTAATGCTTTTGTAACTTCTACATTACTAATAAAAAAAGTAGTCATATTCAGTACAACAAGCAAATATAATGAATGATACATATTAGTATGGATGAAGGAAATAAGAAGAACTCTGCGTGGTAGTAATCAACTAAAAAATTCATTTAGAAGGTAACGAAGCCATTTGCTTTTCAGAAGTCGCCAAGATTATTGAGAATAGAAGACGAAGCTAGGATTGAAACTAATGGGTTTGACAGGGAATGAAATTTGTCGTGAAAGAACTGACATCGGGTTTCGTGTCTAATCAGAAAAAAAATAGACATTGAGGTAATTATAGACTACTTTATTCGTAACAAAGTAAGCATCATTAAGGATTCAACGACGATTTTGTATTGTAAGGATTGGGTACAGAGTAATTCAATGGGACAGTGGAGTCTCAAAGTTCTATTCCCTAACTCTGAATGGGTCTTATAACTGTCATGTATGTAAATCTCTTGTAATCAAATGGGAGCTTGAATGTTTGTCTAGTAAGTGTTGAGGTGGCCTGAAACGGCGAGCAGTTGGCTGTCTTGTTAGTTTAGGATGAGGGTTCCAAGTTAAACGTTTGTCAAGATATAGCCTTTAATATCGGAAATATTTTACAGGAGTCAATGGAATATTATTAAAGAATACTAGAGGACAAGAAGTCTAAATTTTGTGTAGCAAAGCTCTACCCCGGCCGTTGATCTGAAAATTAACACTTTTATATGGTAAGATCACTAGAATGAACTAATTTGTTACTATTTGTCTACGAACTATATTCTTCGAACGTTGATTTCCAGTGAAATCCGACTTAAAAATGTCAAACCACTCCGACTAGGACCGATTCGAAGGAGAAAATAAGCTGTAAAAGTAAATCAATGGAGTGGAGGCTAATGGATCTGGAGAAGGCAGCCGCGGCTAACGAGGGGATGCGGAAGGTATAACCTGACCCGGGCTTACCTAACGCCTCCGCTGCCCGATCACATAATACCGCTCCCAACATGCTCTAATCCCCCGATACTCTAATGCCCAGTTTTCCATTTAGTATGCTAATAGAATTGCTTTTCTATATTAGTGTAAGACAGGTTCATTACTATAGCGGTACATGTTTTGCTCGACGTTTCTTGACTAATAAAGGTAACCCTACGACCCATGAAGGGTCTTGGGTTCAGTACTTGTAAAGCTTGTCCTGCTCATCATCCGATTAGACATATTAGATAAAGTGTGAATAAACAACAAACAAAAAAATATTGATACTTCACAGATTTTACCTAAAATTAGAAATCTGTATTAACTTATCAATGCTGAGCCACTACGGAAGTCCTACACTTGAATACCATACAATTTGGTATAGAAGCATTACTTTCATTGCTCATTGAAGCTTCAACTTTATATGACTAATATCTACTAATAGAGAGGTCTAAGATGCTTGTTTTGTTGACGAAGGAATCATTCGTCTTTTTCTATTGAAATTAACTATATTCCAAATATCATGACTATAAAGCAACCGATGTTTGAAGCGAAGACAAGAGTTCTTGACATATTTCTTTTTATTGCTCTTAGTGCGGAATGTAAATTCAGTAAATATCGAAAATCCTTCCAAAGCCAATGGCCGGAGTGCATTCTCGTCCCTCGTACCTTTTTAAGTCCAACATCGTAAACCGGTGGACCATTTGTTGGAGCGGGACGAAGCGTTACCACAACCCCGCAGATTATAAAACTGATTTTCCAAACCAGCTGATTGGAATATAATATCGTTTCAAGGAGTCCTAGATCCCATTAAAGACAGACCAATTTATTTCGGCATCGGGTATCACTAATGGCCAATCCCGTAACTAATATCTCCATCGATAAGCTAAGAAGAATAACAAGTTTTTTATCAGTTCCACCAGAGGTACTTTTATATTAATTAGAATTGTTTGAAAGTTTTTTGAATATTTTAAGTTTTAATCATTTATTTTCAAAAAATATTTTAAATTATCGGAATTCATACATGAGGTGAGAAGCCAAGTAGTACAAATGATTGTTACTATCAAAGATTAATATTAGGCAATTATTGCATAAAAAATGTTTTTTCACAGATATCCCTTTTAAAGCCACATTATGAGAAACATATGTTTAAACATTTTTCAAATATTCAGATTTTCGAGAATCAACGTAAAACCGAACAATCGTAAAAAAGTAATATCATAAAATAAACTGGACTTCAAATTCTCTCGTTTTAATTTAAAGTAATAAATACCAGGATTTACTGTGTATAGAAAAAATATCCTTCACTCCTTATCAGATATTTAATTTTTTAAACTATCACTTCACAATTTGTATATATATATATATATACATATATATTTTTTTTTTTTTTTTTTTTTTTGTTGCCTATAATCAGATAAAATGTCATGTTCAAAAGTACTGATTTTTTTAAAAATGAAACGTTAAAAGTGAGCCTTTGTTCTTATTTTTTGTTTTTACTCCTTTGTTTATGTGCTTGGAGATTGAGATAGAAGATTAAAAAATATTGTACATTACTGGAAAACAAAAATCGGTGTTACTATATTACGTTGTTAGTATAGTATGTAAACAAAATTTAAAAATTAAACTGTATTCCTATACTCATTTATTTTTATGTTGTGTAACAATGATTTTCCAAATGTTGGTTCTACAAACTGTTAGTAATACATAATCGGTGTATCCCTGCGACGAGATCTCAGTACTAAAATAAAACCACAAGAATATGAGCTAATAATAACTTTTAATCTAATTGATTACACCATGTTATTAATATAGATTCGGAAACTCTATTTTAAGCTCAGTTGTTAAGCAACTTTAAATCTGACATTCCGCAACAGAAAATATACAACTGGACTTGATCGAAGGACGCGTCCTAAAATTTGTAAAGGATGCAATCAATCTCAAATCATTTATGTGTTATTATTTCTAATTATATGGTGCTAACTCGGGCCTGTTTTTAATATAAACGCGTCAGGAACACAAGCCCGTCGGTAGGAGACAATTATGGCTGTTTTCGTCATGTCGGTCCGATTTAAGAAATCAACTAATTTAGTATGCTGCAATGTTTTAGGCTTATCCATTTCCTTCGTTATGGGATCAAATTTTTGTGGGAGTCGTCGTAGCCGGCTCTCACAATGATTAAATCATGAGGAGCTGAGAATTCGGTAGCCAACATAAAAGCTTGTCCACTGTCTCGTAAATAATATCAAAGGTCAAAATTTCCATCTCCGCCAGCCATCAATAGTTTGTAGGGTTTTTTTCTATCTATTTAACATTTTTATTTTTATGCCTTGTTGTTGGATTCTATTCCATTCATTCACGCTTTATAGTGTCACATTTGCTCGAAGTGCTTCGAATTGGTTCTAAGATTATTGGTTTAGATTGCCTCTATGAATACATGGCCATTCTAGAAATAACGCTATGAAATTCATGAAAACAATTTGAAGGTTGTCCTTATATAATTATAATTATTTAGTTTATGTTTATTAACCAATTTCGAGAAATAGTACAAGGTAAGACTAGTTTTTTGCAGTTTTGGTATCTAACAATTTTTTTACTGTTTTTTCATTTCAATTAAAAAGTTATCGTGGACATTAGCAAGGAAAAGAGTACGTAATTATGGTTAATGAGTAGATTTCGGTAATTATTTCATCAAGAAATAAAAGGTTCAACTAACATTTCGAAGTATCCATGATATATTTTTGTTGAAGCGTTCATATCTAGGAAATATAAAGCTCGTGATAACTTGCATTTTTTTGGAAAATTAGAAAAAGAGAAACGAATGAAATTTAAAACTTGTGACTCAACTCGAAGTGACAACCTGTGGAATAATTACCGCAAGTTTAATTGGCAAAAAATATATATAAATTATACGACGATGGGATATCCTGTGATTTGAACTATTATACAGCTGATATAAAGTGGGCCAGTCTCCCGCAAAGGTGGACAAAGGATACCCCCCTATATTTATTTTAGTTTTCAATTTATTGAAATTGAGGATAAATTAATCGAAAATTAAATTTATTTATATCTGTCCGAAAATGTGGTGAGCATAAAAGCATCGATAGCTTCTACTTCTTTTCATTATAAGTGACTGATTATTATTTTCTGAACTGAGAAGAGTAAGTTAGATCCTATTTATATGAATAATAAACCGTTTTCCTTATGTTTTAGACCCATGTGTTGTAACAAGGCAAGCAATGGTGTAATAACAACTGCTCTTTATCAATATGAAATTACCGTTGGAGATTAGAATTGTACTTTTACCCCGGAGTTCGAACCCGCCCACTCAGCAGATAGCGATCTGTGAATAAATTTTCCGCTTTTTAGAGCGCATTCGACACGTTTTGTCCGGACCTATTAGTGCCGACTCTTAGCCGACTCTCCTATCACCATCATGTTTTCGCTAATTGATGAAGGGTCCCTATCTCATCCCTTTTAAATTTTTTCATTTCAAAGGAATGGATATTTAACGGTCTTATATTAGTCGACATCCCATAGGATGACCCATTATTTAAATGGTTGTTGGAAGTTGTTCTATTTTCGAGATCGCCTTTCTGAAGTTTCGCAAATATGTTAATTTATTCATGGCTTTCAAAAAGTTTTTTGCCAAATGTATGGAAATTTATTATTCTGTAGGAGTAATAACCTCAACTGCATATCTAATCGTTCATCTAGGAATTCAATGAAGTATAAATGCACTTTTCAATATGATAAATAACACTGGTCAACAGTATTTTTGTTAAATGGGTAAATGTGTCTGTCTCATATGTTATTTGCTATGGTAATTCCGAATATGACTATCAATGTTGTCCATGGGGCTCAGATTTTTTGTAATTTTAAATTTTGTAAAAAAAAAAAGTGATATTTCATAAAGTTGGAACGTTGGATTCTTGGATCAACAAATATTCTTGGAATGTGTTTGGAGAACTCAAAGTGTTAGTAAAAAAGTAGCACTTTTGTTAGATCTTCAATCAGGTTATACAAAATTTTGTTGTTTTCTGTGTGAGTGGTACAGCATGGATCGCAAAAATCATTATATAAAGAAGGAATGGCCCAAAGAAATCTTGTATCTGGAGAAAGAAATGAACTTTTCGAAACACTAGTAATACCAGAAAACGTTTATCTGGGATAAACCATTGGACATCAAACTCGGTTTGATGAAAATTTTGTTAAGGCACTGGATAAAAGTGGGTCTGGATTTCTACATTTAAAAGCCACATTTCCTCGGATCAGTGATGCAAAGATAAAAGAAGGTGTATTTGTTGGTCCACAAATAAGGGAGCTTATGAAGCATCAAGACTTTGAGGAATGTTAGAATGGAGCCGAAAAACCTGCTTGGATTTCTTTTAAAAATGTTTTGAAAGAATTTCTTGGAAATAAAAAATCAGAAAACTACAGAGAGCTAGTTTCTGATCTTCTACAAAATTATAAGACTTTAGGATGTAATATGTCTCTAAAAATACATTTTCTTGACTCGCATTTACGTGATGAACACGGTGAGCGATTCCATCAAGAAATATCCATTCTGGAGAAACGATACCAGGGAAAGTGGAATCCAAATATGTTGGCAGACTATTATTGGTCTTTGAAAAGAAATGTACCAGCCACAAAATACAGCAGGAAATCATCAAAGGCTATATTTTGATTTAAATTACGGTATGAAAGCTGATTAAATAAAATTGCTTTTTTTAACATTATATTTTTTTTTTTTTGAAATTACACAAAATCCTTGTCCCTGAGACAAAAATACTTTTCAAATTTGCAATCAGAGCACCTCATTCTAAAAGAAACAGCCATTGTAATTCATTTAACAGACAAAATGTTAAATTATGTTGTCCAGTGTAATTCTTCTTGTTAATCACGCCCTATCTTTCCGCATGACCGAAATGTGAGATTTAATTAAATAAAAATTAATTTTTTAGTATAATCCCTTATTCGATCTAGCGTATATATTAAAAAAATAAACTTCAGAAGAATATCAGAGTAAACTGCTTCACGGTTAAACCATTTTTATATTTGCTAATAAAGGTCAGATTGTTGGGGGACGCACCTTAAATAACATTTAAAAAGAATCTAGGTACTAGTAATATATAATTAATGTAACAATTAAGGGATAAAAATGTTTTGCAATCTTGTCCAGCAAAGTAATTAATTTAATGACCAATGATTAGTGATCAAACGAAGGGACAATATGGGATGAACGAAGCATTAGCACTGAAACATAATTGAGACCATTTACATATTAATTTGTGGATTATTATGTATATTGCTTTAACAGAAATATTTGTAGCTTACTTTGGCAATGGAGTCCAGTCGTCATTCGCGCTAACCGCATTAAGGCAGCCTACCAATTGAAATATGGAACTAAAATCTCATGAGTTCAGAGGATACTACTAAGATGAGAAAGGTTATTTCACGGGTTAACTAGATTTCTGGATTTCTTATACATTTATTATTTTTAACTTCGCGACATTTTCGATTGATTTTTATATAGTATGACATAATACCAATTTAAAATGTTTCCAACATTTTAAGTTGGTCTACTAGTATCCGCAAAAGGATTTAAGAACTCGTTATTCGTGTTCATAAAAGGAGGTGACGCATTCACAATGAGCGTTACAAAATGCCACTTAATAGGTCTTGAGATCACATCCGAAACTAATTTTCAATTGGAACAACAGCTCGCCAATTGTGTTGTTCCGGGCTAAATATATAGCATTAAACATATTTTCATTATTTTTATTCGGATCGATTATTAATGGGAGCACTGGGTCAACCCTGGTATCATCTGCCATGCTTCTAGAGCTATTTATTGAATTAGAAGAAAAGAATATTGCTTAAATTTTTATTTTGGCGTAATAATTGAATAGATGTAATTGAATAGATGATTTGCACAACTAAGTCATTAAAAATGAAGTAAGAAAGGAAAGATAAACTATACTTTTAATGATCCAATCAGGTTTTTATAGCTTTATTAGGAAATATGCAATCTATTTCTTTGACCAAATAAAAAAAAATAAAAACGATGGCGTCTGTTGCGTCTGCAGCCGCAAGTGCAAAAACTTACCCCGCTTAACGGTCACCCGATCCATGAGCCAGAAGGTGCAACCGCGATATTCTTCCAGGGCCCGGGGGTAGGTTTACTTTCGCCGGCTTCCTGGTTGCGTAAGGGTTGCGCCTGAAGCCCTGAAAACCCAGTGCTCCATATTCCTGACACAGATATTAGTGTATATCGAATAATATAATATATTAGCTTACTAGCCGACTGACGTAACCAGTAATTCCCCTTCCAGTCTCACCCATTTATGTCGACATGTTCTCGCTCCATGAGAATGTTGTAATAAAACGGGTAATAAAAGTTATGCAATGGAATGGATAACGTCCGACGTGTCCATTTTATGTTCCATCCCGCTAAAAAATCTCAGAAACTTATAATCACTTTTTTGCAGTAAAGAATGTTAGCTTCAAAACCAATTCCATTAAGAAATAGCGCTTACGTTTCTCTTTTTTCAACTATTTTAAAATACAGATGCTTGATTTTAATGTTCTTCGTGGGGCATTCAAGAACATAAGGGGCATTTAATTTACAATACCCTAATGAGAAATTCCCAAGAGAGCAACCAATTTCGTGGGAAGGGGATGGGACTATGTTTATGGATTCTGAAGTGGATTCGGTGTCAAAACTCCACTCAATTCTCTGGGCATACGATTTTAAATGAAAAATTAGTACATTGTTAATGAAACTGTCGTTATCGTTCTCGGTTTCTCGGTTGATTCACTTGAATGACTCCTATACGATGAGTAGCGAATCCGTGATTTAATTTTTAGAAGCTTGGATTACATAGAAAGTTTAGAGATAAGGAGATCGTCGTCCTGAAAATTTGTATAAAAAGGTTTTTTTAGAGTATTAATAAAGTATTTTATTATAAATAATGTAATAAACTTGGAAAAAAATATACATTATTTACGGTTGATTAAGCATAAAATACTCGGATAATAGAGAGCTTACGTAAATCGGACTATGTATTTTTAGTTTTTTATTCAAATCGAATAGGGAGAATCAGAAAATATCGGTTGCAACACTAATTAAAATTTGAATTATCCTAACTTAAATCTTTAAGTGCATTTTTTAAATAAAGGTAATTAGAAAAAGAGAGAAAATTGAAAATTGAATATCCCTTTTACACTTTTACGACATTAGTACGTGATTAAAAATGTTTTAAGGATGGTGTAAGAATCGTGTCAGGTTATAATATTTTATTGTTGATTTCTCCATTTAATGCTTTGGCAAAAATGAAAAAAACTTGTTAAATGCAATAAAATTATTTTTTAATGGCAATTTTTATGGTCTAGGTTTGAAACAAACTTAATCTGAATGAAAACTGTATTCCAATGGAAAATAGTATTCTTAAAATCATTTGAAAACAAATTTGAATGAAGCCCAATATAACCTAGCCTCTGGCATTTTAGTTGTATGCTGTGATTTGTCAGAGTTTCCAGATCTAGAGATTCTAACCGTTTTCACGACCTAAATCTGACCTCTAAGTACATACATGTCTATCGAAAACGGTTCTGTATTTTTGGAAAAAGATTTTTGCTGTTAATTAAAAAAGAACTTGAAGCTTTTAAAATGTAGACGTTTTTTCTTTTTGTTTTCGCAATGGATTTATGCTATTGTTATTTCACATTTTTGATGTATCTTATTTTTCTTGGAACTTTCAAAAATTACTGGCAAACAATTCAAAGTTTTCGGCACGATTTTACTTTTAAAAAATAAGAAATACAAGGAGAGATACTAAATTAATCGGTAGAACGAATTTCCATAAAGTTCAAATAAACCACACTTCTAGATATCTACGTCGACGTATATGGGCGCACCCCATAACAGACCAGCACTTGACTTTCCTATTTTACTTGCAGTAATTGGAGGAGAGCGGACTGCCCGGCCCACGCTAGGCTCCGAGACCTACCTTGCAAATTGCTTGCTACTGCAATTAAACAATTACCGCCCTACAGTTATACTAAACTACTCTGTCGTTTCTTTTACAGCCATTATCTTTTGAATGGTCTTACAGCGACATCATGGGATTCTAAATGATTTATCAGCTTACTATTCAGCAAATTTTCTTTAGCCTTAAAATAATGATTGGTATTTCAAATCTATTCCATCGACTTATATATTTATCTGCAGCTCCGGTGAATAATAAGAAGTCAAATTTTGTCCAGAATTGTACTGATAGATGCGGAATCGTGCCTTTCTTGTATTTTTTTTGGCATGGAAGGGTGTTGTAGTATTAGAAATGACTCCTTTTCAACCCAATTCCTGACTTATTCACTACGAAAATAATGCAATTCCCCATCGTTAAATACAAGAAACTCATTTTGAAGAAAATTCGACTTAACCATTTATTTTCCGTGGCTGTAGATATATACATTTAATACAATATGAAAAAGTTTATTATATTATATTTTATTTGTATGAAAAGGACCGTTATGGGGTAGCTATTTGGGGTTACATCTTGAATCGCTTAAAAAATGGCCCAAGAAGTTAAATGTACGTTATATGGTGTGCTTATAGCACGATGAATTAAAATATGAGCGGATAAAGTTTATTTTATTAATTAGTGGTTATAAAATATTAAAGCTGATGTTTGATATAATATTTACAGGCATTATCTATTAAGCTGGAATCACTCGATCAGAATCATGGATTGTTTATGTTACATGGAGAAATAAGCGCACAACTTGTCAATGTATGAGTTTGAAATTTCACTTTTTTTTTCAAAAATCTTGTTTGAAAATTCGTATAGGAGTGTAATAAACCTTTTTTTTTATTTATTTTTTTTTTGTGATATAGAAATCTACTTATGAAATGTTGAAGACAAGTTTTACATAATATTTATTTACTTTAATATTACTTATTTATCAATATTTTGATTATTTTTTATTTTGAAAATTCTTTTTGCTGAGAAAATCACAGAAATATAGTAAATATTTTCAACTATAATTTGGAAAATATTTTACGTTCTTGACCCACCGTTAAAGTCACCTGATCCGGCAACTAGAGGGTGGTCTGGGCCGTCATCCTCTTCTACTCTGATCTATATTTAGTTTGCTTGCATTTTTTTTTTAATTAACGTGATATTATATTATTATTAATCGAATTTAACTAATTTATTTAATATTTAAAATGTATGTTAATTGGATAACGATTTACTTAATTTAGTTACAACACAAATTTGAGCAGGATCAAAGGACAGATATAAGGTTAGTTTACGCTTTCTGCTTAAAAACAACCATAAATTAGGGAATTATTCAAATATTAATCAGGTAGTTGGAGTACAGTAATTACCACCTAAGTACTAACAACATATACCCTATCGTGGAGAAGCATTGTACCTGATCCGTACCTGTCTGTTAGGCTTTGGAATCTTGCAAGACAGCTCTATTTATAATTTTATTTTTAAAATTCCAATATTACATGAAACCTGTTTAAGCGAAATCTATTCAGCATACTTAAACACTGTTTAGAAGTAAAGAAAGTAGCCAAATTACTTTCATCGTTATTATTTATCGTTTGTTAGGTTACGTTAATTTTATTCCGAACCATAAATATATTTTATAAATAGTTAATATATATATATATATATATATATATATATATATATATATATAAACAATAAAATCGTATATTTTTAAATATGTTGTTTAGTAAACAATTTCCTCCGACGGCAGAATATCTCTTACAGGAGAGGCTTAATGCAAACTTATATAAGTGCAACAACTTTCAATAACTCGTTTAGTAACCTCAATTGATTTATTTTTCAAGAAAAACATAAGTATATATATATATATATATATATATATATATATATATATATATATATATATTTATATATACCATAAAAACAATCTATATTGCAGAATATAATAAGATATTATATAAAGAATGTACGCTAAAATAATACATTTATTTGAATACAATATTAATATTATATTATAATTTTAGTAAATGAAATCCTAACATTTTCTGATTATAAGTGTTATACATCTCGGTTTTGGTTTTTAATTAAAAAACATATTTATCCATATTTTTGAATGGGCTATTGTTACTGATTATATTTTCTTTTTTTAAATAATAAAAAAAACAAAGATTTTCAATTACAAGTTACGTGATTTTGCCAAGTAGTGTAAATTATTTTTTTTTAAATCTATCATTAAAAAAAAATATATACCGGATGACCCTTGATTACAATAAAAAATAATTAAAATATGAAATGATACAGTTGATTTGTAAATTACACAGAAATAAAAATACTATATTTAGATATATTTGGAAAATTAGAAGACAAAAATTATTTTTTTCCAAATCATTTGATACAAAAAAAAAATATATATATATAAAATAAAGATTGAAAGTAAGTTATCTTATCAAGCCAGTTAATTAATAATTTGGAATAAGAAGTTACCTTTTAATGTAATTCCATATGATTTAGTTTAAAAAAAAATAAATAATGAACATTTTCACTAGAAATAATTGGATAAATTTTCTCTTCTGAACGGTACTCCACCCACACCGGATGTGGGGGCACCGTTTTTTTTTTTGTCGATGGGGGATAGCTAACTGACCGCAGTATACTCTATATTAACTAAGTTAAGATAGGACTTTACCTTGATTAGAGCCATGAGAGAGTAAAAGTAGAGCACTGAGTGAGGGGTTTGGGCGCTCTGGGGCTTATATAGACCGCCACCTGGTGGGGAGGGGCCGGGCGTGGCCCTATGGCCCTTCTTTCCCAACGGCCTTCCACTTCTTGCACGGCCGCCGGTCAGAAAAACCCTCCACCTAGACTGGAGCGAGAAGGACGAGCTATATGCTGTCAAGAGGAAGACCCAGAAGCTGCGTACCACTTGCCAGGAGCAGAAGAGGAGATTTCGAAGTGTGCCGCGTTGATTGTGATGTCGGTGCTTCAAGTGTTTGGAATGTTTGTGCCTCATTTACTGTACTGTTCAATATGTATGAAAATATACTTGGTCTATTTTTAATTTTTAATTGATTATTGCTTTATGGATGGTATTGAAATTGCCGTATTTGTAGTATGTTACCGGTTTAGTTTTTTACAACACATTCCGAGAATTCGTACCAGTGACTTCTATAATTTGAAAAATAATTTTAAATAATAGATTCCGGTTCTGATAATTGTCTTTCCGCCTATGGTTTCGAATAGTCATTTACATATTTTTTTATTTGGGAATCACATCGTAAAAATTGTCGCTGCTAATTCCTATATAGAATCTATATAAATATAGAAAATCTATAAAAACCTCAAGAGTATTTGTAAGGGGATGTGTGATCTTACAGAATCCTGCTTTTAGAAATATAAAACCTAATTTTCAATCAACCGTAATTAAGAATATTAATATTAAATAATAATAATTAATATATGCAATATTAAAATATTAAATATTATATGTAATTTCAATATTAACATTAAAATTTCAATTAACCTTAAAAAAAAAACCTTCTCTCTTGTAACCTAGTAGCTGTCAAATAATCGTATTTAAAAACATATTTTTAATTTTTCAGCAATAAAATAATGTTCACTTTTAATTTTTGATTAAATTAATTTTAATTAAAAATCGTAATTTAATATTAATCTCAAAATATTTGTCATTCCATTATTCAATTTATCATAATATCGGATTGGACAAATAAATAAATCTGGCTCTTTATAATCATAAATTAACGCCTGATAACTTAAATGATAATGAATTAATTTGACATTAAGGGTATTACATGATAATAATACTAAGTTAATACAGCTGTATCTTAATTAATCTTTATTATTTCTTTGCATTTAATTAGTGGATTGTAAATTATTTCTTAATAATTATATCATTAATACTTTTATAGGGTAGTTCAATTATTATACAATCCTGTCCTCATTTTTTTATTACATATGAGTGTAATTATAAATACATGCAATTCAATGGATGTGCTTATTTAGTGAATTCACTTGAATGTTATATTTTTAATGATTTAGTCAACATCTTTCGGAGCGACTTTACTAATTGAGATGCAGTCAGATATTTAAGTTTACGATCTCTACGTTCCAATCTTTAATCTGTATTTAATTATTGAACTATTTGTTCTGAGTATGCTCTAAATTAACTAACTTCACAATTTAAGATATTGTTTTTTATTAATTTTACAAATATATACATTTTTTTTTAAAGATAAAGTTTCTTTTCTATACGTTTAGTTTATGAAGATGTTTCTATTCAGTGTTTTTTTTTGTTGTTTTTTTATGCCAGGGTCTTTGGTCGGTCGACCATCCAATATGCTGCTCAATATAAATTATTTTTTCTCAAATGCTCATTGGCAAATTATACCAGTGCAGAAGCCTTTGAAAATGGTAAAAAGTGAAAAAAATAATATTAGGATGAAACCCATCGGAAAAGGAAGAGAATATAATAAAAATGAAATTAAAAATAATTTATGGGCGATATGAGGTCGGGAAGTGGAAGGGTAAAAAGTTAAATGGCACAGTTGTAGGTAATAAAAAGATCTAAAAAGAACCAAGTTTTTGTTTTTTTATTTTTATCTTTTACAAAAAAAATTATTTAACGAAATTTAGTGAAAACATACCTTTTTATGTCCCAAATACACTTTCATTTTTTTGATTTAAAATATTTGTTTTTTACCCTAATTTTGACTTAATATCGAAAAAGCACCCTAATTTTCAATCGAAAATTCTCACGTCAGAATATCTGCTTTTTTTAAAAAGTCGGTAGGATTTTTGTTCGTTTAAATCTCTACTTTCTGATGGTGTAAAAAAATATACATTACTATGGTAAATGTTCTCAGAAAATGCAAAGAAACGAAAAAAATCTCGAATCCGAAAATTAAAAAAAAATCATTATGTACAATTTTGAGATATTTATTTAAAATTAATTTCATCTGAATCATTAACTTCCTCTTCCTTATTGGAGCATTTTTCAGAACCATGACAATTTGAGCATAAATTTGTGCATTTTAAATCATGTTTTCGGCATCCAGTTTCACAGCTGCAGCAAATAGTTTTGAGCAATATTTCCGGAATTAATTCCTTTTCTGTAAGTTTGGGCATCATGCCACGTTGATGTTGTTTCCGGCCCAAGCTGCTACTGTCAGTTCGTTACCCAGCAAAATTCAAGCTGATTATATGGCCTGTAACAATGGTGTTCTGCTGCACCTTCTGTGGGTGGGAGATTTGCCAATATGAAAGAAGATTTAATTTTTGCCAATTGTTATTTTCAAAATCTTAATTGATTGATTGTTATATTATCATTATTACATTTATAAATATATTTGATTAATTGTAATTCATTGTTTTCGATATCTTCTTTGTTTACATCTTTTTTATAAAAGATATTGGCCAAATTTGATAAATTTGTATCGTATAATAATGAATTTACGATACTTTTTTTCCCTTTTCCGGCAAATCCCTTTTCGCAACCAGAAAAACAATGCATAAATGCAACGATATTTTTGAAGGACTCATATTTGAAACTATTAGCCGTGAAAAATAGATCTTTTACATTTCCAGAACCTGGCTTGAGAAAATAAATGTCATGATTATTTGAATTTAATTGATTCAAAAGATCAATATCAAGATCGATATCTTGACCCACAACAATGACAGTTTTATTAGTATCTCTGGCAATTTCTATCAAAGTCTTGTACATTGTACATAATGAATAAAAATAAAATTTTCGGATTCGAAATTTGTTCGTTCCTTTGCATTTTCTGGGAACATTTACCATGTAAAATCAATATACAGTATATACAATATAAATAGTAACGTATAATGTTTTTACACCATCAGAAAGTAGAGATTTCAACGAGCAAAACGCCCACCGACTTTTTTTTAAAAGCTGATATTTTGATGTGAGAACTTTCGATTGAAAATTAGGGTGCTTTTTCAATATTAAGTCAAAATTAGGTGAAAAAAAAATATTTTAAATCAAAAAAATTACAGTGTGTTTGGGACATAAAATGAATGTTTTCACTAAATTTCGTGAAACAATTTTTTTTTTTGTAAAAGATGTGTGAAAAAAGTATAAATACAAAAGTTGTAGATCTTTTTATTTCTTACAACTGTGGCATTTAACTTTTTCCCATAGGACTTGTAGTTTTGCCGAAATCGAGACAAACCAATTTTTACCCTTTAAATCTCCCCCAATTCCACTTCCCGACCTCAGATTGCCCGTAAATTATTTTTCCTTTCATTTTTGTTATATTCTCTTGCCTTTTCAATGGGTTTCGTTCTACTACAATTTTTTTTGGTTTCAAAAATTATCGTCTCTGTCTTAATTGTAATAAGTAGTCATTGTCATAAATATCTCATTTCTTATGTCTGTCAGAGCAGGACATGTGTCTAGGTTGCACCATCCATTCTCCCTTGGTTGCAAAGTACACATGTAGGATCCTGAGCCAAACCTATCTTGTGGAGATGACTCTGTAGATGATCGTGGCTAGTTCTCAGGCGGAAGCAGGCTACTGCATCTCTTCTTGGGAGGTCATCTGGGATCGGGTTTTCTATTAGACATTAGTATCTTTTCCCTCCCACCCTGTCTATGTGTATTTTTATTGTTTCCTCCCTAACTATGGTTAATTATTACAATATTAATTATTACAATAAGGGTTCTTATTCGAGGTACAAATATATTTGTACACAGTTAATTACATAATTTCATTATATATATATATATATATATATATATATATATATATATATATATATATATATATATATATATATTGTACATTATGAAATTAACTGTGTACAAATATACTCACCTCGAAAAAGAACCCTTACTATGCTAAACAAACATCACTGTCTCGAAATTTAGTGTATCATACAATAATATATGTTAGGTTAACATTAGTATGTTTAAAGAATAATCGAGTAGAAAAAATCTTGGTTTTAAATATTAGTGAATTTTAAAGATTAATCATGATGAAATATAAAGCAAAATACAAAAATAAGTAAATTACAAACAAAACCAGTGCTATCATCGATTAAAGAATGGGTGTTTTATATCAATATTTCTCTTTACTCTATTTTTTCTAATTGAAAATATTATATTAAAATACGATTTTTTAATATAAGCATTGAAACATTTTCTTTTTCTTTATAAGCAACAGAAGTTTTTAAGGGAAGCTGATCAGCAAATGTTTGGTAAATTCTTACGTAGTACAAACTCGTATGATCAGATTAGGAAATAAGGCAGTGGAGAAATGATGAATGCTTCATTGTTTACAGGCCCAACTGGAACCTGGGTCCTTTATCAATTGCCATTGCCCGGAGTTACCTGAGGTACTTTGCCAGCGACTCATTGACTTACAAATCCCGTGCCATCATTATTCCTACAGCCAACAAGTGACCTTCCTGTCTTGAACCAGAACCCTCAATAATTCCTTCATTAGTTCATCACGATTGCATCTCTCACAGGATTACTCAGGCTTACCTTTGATGTCCATACACTTGAATATCGACAAAAAAGAATGTATATTTTATCCTTCCCTTTAAGTTGTAGCTCGGAATATTCCTCACTGCACACAAACAATACGCGGAGATTCAAACATTTTTTAGCGTTGTTCAAACATTACAGATTATATTGGTGATGAGTGATAACTTGTTCACTATTATCTTTACTTATTTATTTATTAATACTAAGGGGAGATGCGGCAAAATTGGTCGGTCTCCGGTAATCAAATCAGGGGAGCTTAAATCAGCGTTTGACTATTGCTTATTATTTATTTATTTATTATTAAAAGGACCATCATTAATAGTAGATAATAATTTTTTTTTAAATCCGTGAGACGATGTAATTTTAGTGCCGAAATGAGCTTGGTTTGCTTGTGCCTCTTCCGGAACATCAGGGCCTTGTGAAAGAGTCTTTCTAAAGCGGGAGAAATTTTAAATGAAAGGAGAACACGCTTGACGTCCGATAAAGTAAAAAAAAAAATTGTTTTTTTGAAATAGAATATCTAATATGATAATGTAGAAAAATAAATTTTCATTTCAAATTATTACTTATTTATTAATTGTTTAATTTTCATTTGCACCTGTCAATTGCGCATCCAGCAAATTTTATCCAAGTGTTTTTTTCTATGCTTTTCTACATGATCATCGAGTTTTGGAATAAAAATATCAATAGTTGAGTAGGTCTCTAGGCCAATGTCTTTTTAATCTTTTCTTATCAAGTCCAGGTAACAGGGAGTAGGAAAGCGAAAGAACGAGTGGGTTTGGGTGATATTGAGTCGATGAGTGGAGTGTTATGTATTTGTTATGAATATACGATTTTATAGTGGGAATGTTCATGTCGTCGTGTATGGGGTGATTCGAAATATACTGTGGTGCATTAACAATTTTTCTGAGAATTTTGGACTGTGTTGTATGTACATTGTGTATGTGGACTTTTTTTGTTGAATATATTAAATTAAGAAAAAATTTCACAGCCAACAAATAGACTAATAATAAAAAAAACTATATGAAAAATAATTAAACGATTTGTTTATTTATTCTATTTATTTTTTTCAGTCATTAGTCTCCGTTAGCTGAGAAATTTACTGTTGATATATTCCACCAACAAGCATTATATCAGGTTCACTTTTTTTAATCTTATTTTAAAGTTAATTTTTTACCAATTTATATTTGAAAAGTAGATGTGAAAACATATAGTTTTTGGAGTTATAGTGAGATAATAAAATTGTCAAGCTCAAAAATTATAGGACAATTTATTTATTTAAATATGAACAAATATATATATATATATATATATATATATATATATATATATATATATATATATATATATATATATATATATATATGTGTGTGTTTAAGAACCATATTCTATGGTAAATTAAATCCCATAATTTGATTCACAAATTAGATCCAAACAAATAATATACCATTTTTAATTCCTATGTTATAGTAATAAATAGCATAAGCATATTAACATTGTTACGTTAAATGCAAATAATTTAAATCATGTTTTCCACTAGTGTTAATAAATTTGTATTTACGAAAATGATTCACGTTTTTTTAAAAACCATTATAACCTATTTTTGTTTTATGATGAAACTAAATAAGAACCATTTTCATGATATTTGAATATATTAATATATTTTGGTATAAAGTGTATTTTTAAAGTGTGACAATTAAACCAGGTACAATGAGTAGAAGGGCTTCCAGTCAAGATATGTAGTGGCAACGGAGTATCTACGCCTAACGGGGTTTACCCTTTACCTATGAGAGATAGGAGAATGGAGAGGTAAATTGTAGAGCCGAGTGACCGTCTGAGGTAGTGAATATGTTCGTGAATACTGAATAGGTGATGCTTCTAAAGTGAATACAAGGAAAGCCTTGAATGCAGCCTCATATCTACCTGGTCTAGCAGGTAGCAGGTGCGGGAGTAGCGATTGAAGTAAATACGCCAATCGTCGTGGATACTGACTGATTGGTGAATGTGAATACAACTCGCGAGTCTGGTATCCGAGTGAGTATCTGTACCGGGTACATTTCGATCGTATCCAGTCCTTTTATCCACTACTTTTCAATATTGGCTACAAATTATTCGATAGATACAACCTTACCCATCCCTATATTGTACTAGAAAAGAGAAGCGATTTACATTTGTTGTATCAAAGCCTTCCCGTTTTGACAACTGTAGGATGCTTACTTAGCTACGCGATAGGTGCAAAAATAGTAGTGAACTAACAATATATTATGTATAAATAAATTTTAGTCTAACTTTTTTATGAATTTGGGGATAATATTTTGAATATATTTTTTTCTAATATCAGCACAATCTTCACAACAAATACATGCATCGACATAATATTACTCCACTTTCAACAATTAACTTATCTTAAGTTTGATAGTATTTAAAGAAAATCTTGCTTTAATCTGAAAAATCCGTTAGAAATATACTTTAATAACAATAGTTAAATTATTTAGAAAAAAAAATGTAACCCACCACGTTCTTTTTTTTTTTTTTAATAACATTATCTATCTCAAATATAAATAATGTAAGTGGCTGCAACTGTTCTCTAAAGTTCATCTGTAACAACATAACTCATATTTTAATATTTTTTCGGAGGATTTAAAAGGGGAATGATAATTGATTGGGACTAAAGGTTATGAGATAATGTTGATACAACCGTTTTAGAATTCCAGTTGTTAAGTTAAAGAATTTCTTATTTTAAATATAATATTTATTCCAAAAAATTAGCAGATAAACAAATATAGTATATGGCTTTTCAGAGAAGGTCATTGCGAAAGATTTGTGACACTTCCTTAAACGTTCCAGAACCAAATGATAGAGTTGGAATCAACCCAACCAACTAATTTTGTGTGCTCATGCTTACTTGAAGAATACACTTAAGGTATATAATAAAGGTTCGGTACCGGACCATATTCTCAGGATAACATTTACCTGAATTAAAGGAAGGCTATGTTATATAATAGTTATATGCTATCCTGAAGAAGGATAATGGGGGATATTATTTTACTATAAGTTATTATCCCTCTACCGATCATTAAATGTGGACAGTATCGAAGATGTTCCCCTTTCTATTGGTTTCCCCGGGCTAGGCTCTGGCGGATAGTATTAGCTATAAAAGGGTGAAATATGCTCATCCCGACTAATCTTAAATATAAATCTATCAGAGCTGTCAGCAGTCCCATTTCTCACTCACGTTCTAATGCTTTGAGTTCTGATGGAGTATTAAACAAGAGATTAGTCTCTGTGGTGTAAACATTTATATATCTTCACGACAGCGAAAACAGTTATAGACTATCCTTCGAATTAATCTTTAATACTATTTAAATAACAGGTCTCCTCTCTAAGAGAGCTCTTGTAAATGTTTTATTGATGTAATAGTTTTTATTTCAATACTTTTTTTTATTTACATCCTGACTATTTGATTTACATTTTGATTCCTTCCCCGATATTATTTCTGATGTGGTTGGTTTTACGAGTCTACAAACTTCCGTAGAGATAAAAAAAAATCTTTATCTCGGTATTCTTCTATAACCTATCAAAAACAATCTTATTTGTAGATTTATAAGCTAATTACTATTATTATTACGGATTTTTCGTAAGTTTAATCCAATCACAACGCAAACGATGCAAAAAACACCGAACTACCCTCCTATCATGTCATCTGCGGCACAATTAAAAATCTTAAAGTCGAAAATTTTCGAAATGCTTAATGATCCAAGAAAATTATATTGACAAATTAAAAAGATACTTAAAAATACATAATACGATGACCCACTGCAATTTATGAAATCTTATTCATTAAAAACAACAAATTTATCACGTTTCTGGTAGTGATCTCAATTTATTTTCCATTTGCCATTCATGCCAATAAAATATTCAAGGAAACTGGGCCATTTGGCAAACATGATATTACTTAAATTAGGAGGGCAATTGAAAGATCGAGCGCTATTTTGGATAGAAATTTAAAAAATCTAATTTTATATACATTATCCCAATATGATGTTCATTTCAGCTAAATTTTAATTTAACCACCGTTTGCTTGTTGTAGCCCTAACGAAAAGACAGACAATAACAATGATTAACTCTCTCAAAGTGGTGAGACCAACACCCAATTAAGCTGGGAAAAAACGCATATCCGAATAAATTATTGTTTTGCATGGTATTTTGGTGTATGGAAGGTATGGATGAATTTAAAAACGAAATAAAAGTCTGATAATAAATAAAAGTTGATATATTGAACAAAACAAACTTACAATAACTTGTCTCTGCTAATTTTCACACCACGTACACACAATACAATTTTCTGCCAGGTAATCATAGGTTACCCCAGTGTTGCAGGTGTACGAAGTTGTATTAATATACAATTTAATTAAATTATACAACAGTTCGAGATTGCTGCCTGGCAACACTGGGTGGTAACAGTCACCGGGTGCAACCTCACCAAATGTTATTATGTGTTGCCACATCACTTCCCCCCAATGACCTCGTCACAGAAGCGGACAGGAAGGCGGATGAGGCGTCCTCGCCGAGTCCTGATGTCCGATGGAAGATTGTCGGATTCTGTGGCAGGTGCATTGTCAGAAGTGGGATGAACACCGGATGGCGTTGGTGTATCGGTTGTTGCGCTGGTAGGGTCCTCCAGAATGTACGCTGGCTTCAGTCGGTCCGCGCTGACGGTTTTCTGTCCTGTGGCAACCTTGATGATGAAGGTCTTCTCCCCTCTCTCGAGAACTTGGTATGGTCCGGAGTAGGGTGGAGTCAAAGGTTTCCTGACTGCATCATCTCGCAAGAAGACGTGGGAGCATGTTTTCAGGTCCTTCGGGGTAAAGGTTGCTGCTTGGCTAGGCCTATGCAACGCAGGCTGCAGGCGCTTGAAGTGTTCCCGTAGTTTGGCAAGGAATCCTTCTGGCTCATCCGGTTGGGAGGTGGTCTCCAACAGCTCTCCGGGGAGTCGGAGTGGTTGGCCATATGTCAGCTCGGCAGCACTCGTCGAATTATCGTCCCTGATTGCTGCCCTCAAGCCAAGGAGGACTGTGGGCAACAATTCGGTCCATGAGCTTGAGGTGATGAGGTGTGCTGTCAACGATGCCTTCAACGATCTGTGCCATCTTTCGACGATTCCATTGGACTGCGGATGATAAGCTGTGGTTCTGCAGCGCCGTGTACCCAGTAAGTTAAAGAGTCGAGTGAAGAGCTCGCTCTCAAACTGCCGACCTTGGTCGGTGGTGATTCGGGCAGGGACACCAAATCTGGAGATCCAGGTTCTGTAGAGGGCTTTGGCGACCACTGTTGCAGAGATGTCCTCAATAGGTTCAGCTTCCGGCCAGCGGGTGTACCGGTCCGCCATGGTAAGGCAATATCTTTTCCCATCCGATGGTGGCAGAGGTCCGACTATATCGACGTGAATATGTTCGAATCGGCCAGCTGGAGCGAAGATACCTGGAGGTGTAATGGTATGCCTATGGATCTTAGAACGTTGGCAGGCGATGCAACCCCTGGTCCAGGTTGCTAGATCAGCGTTCATATTCGGCCAGAAGAACCGCTGTGAAAGTAGTCGACGAGTTCCGCGAACGCCAGGGTGACTGAGGCTATGCAGCTTCCTGAAGACGTCCTGGCGGAGGGACAGAGGTACATAGGGTCGAGCCTTGGGGGTCGAGAAATCACAGAGGAGTGGTCTGTCCAAGTTCGGTAGCTCGATCAACCTCAATTGCAAGTTCGGGTTTCGCAGTAACTCTGGTATTGAAGGGTCTTCTTGTTGAGCTTGGGCAATGCTCCCCATGTCATCCGGGCTGCTTATTTCCTCCAACCGCGACAGGGTGTCAGCCACTTTGTTTTCTTCACCAGAAACATGGCGTATATCGCTAGTGAATTGACTGATGAAATTCACGTAGCGAATCCGCATTGGTGTTGCAGTCTCTGGCTTCTGGTAAAAAGCGTAGATCAGTGGCTTGTGGTCTGTCAGAATGCTGAAGACGCGACCTTCTACGTATGGCCTGAAGTGCTTAATGGCACTATAGATGGCGGTGAGCTCGCGGTCGTAGGCGGAGTACTTCTGCTGTGCCGGTGAGAGGCCCCTTGAAAAGAATCCTAAGGGTCTCCAGTTTTGTCCTTCACGCTGCTGCAGAACGGCTCCGACCGCGGTGTTGGAAGCATCACAGGCCACGGTAATTTCGGCATCCGGTGATGGGTGCGACAAAGTGACGGCATTCCTGATGTCTCTTTGGCATTGAGCGAAGGCTTGTTCGGCTTCTGAGGTCCACTCGATAGGGGTTCTATCATTCTTCTTGCTGTTCCCTATGAGCCCATGAAGAATGCGCTGGACCTCCGCTGCTTTGGGGAGGCATCTTCGGTAGAAGTTGATCATCCCCAAAAAGCGTCGAAGATGTCCCTTGGTGACAGGACGTGGAAACTCGGCGATATTGTCGACCTTGTTCGGTAGTGGTGTGATGCCCTGGGAGTTTACAAGGAAGCCAAGAAACTCGACTTCAGTCTTGCCAAACGATGATTTGAGCACGTTGAGGGTCAGTCCGTGCTGGTCAAGTCGCCTGAATACCTCCTCTAGGTGGGTGCGGTGTTCCTCCTCCGATGCTGATGCTACCAGTATGTCATCGAGATAGACGAAGACATATGGCAGAGCGAGAATGCTGTCCATCAAGCGCTGAAACGTTTGGGCTGCGTTGCGGAGTCCGAAGCACATCACCGTGAACTCAAAAAGTCCGAAGGGGGTGATGACTGCGGTCTTTGGGATGTCCTTTTCTGCGACGGGCACCTGATAATAAGCTCGGTTGAGGTCTAGCTTGCTAAACATGGTTTTACCAAAGAGGTTGGTGTTGAGAGCTTGAATGTTGGGGACGCTGTATCGGTCTGGCAAAGTCTGAGCGTTGAGCCGGCGATAGTCTCCACAAAATCTCCTTGTGCCGTCCTTCTTCATGACGATGTGGAGTGGGCTCGCCCAAGGACTGCTTGATGGTCTGCAGATTCCCTCATCTACCATCTTTAGGAATTCCTCTCTGGCAGCATTGTAGTGGTCAGGTGAGAGACGCCTAGCTTTCGAGGTGACCGGTGCACCGTTCGTTTCAATGAAGTGCTTGACATCATGTTTCGGCTTCTGTAGTACAGCAGATGGGCGGTGATAGCTGGGTATTTCCGTAAAAGCTCGTAATACCACTCGCCGCAGGGTACCGAGTACAGGGAAGGTGTGGTGTTGTGCATAAGGCTGCCCTTGGAAGTGAGACCCGTCTTGGAGTCCACCAGTTGTCGGCCTTTGAGATCGACCAGGATGTGGTGATGGAACAAGAAGTCCGCTCCGATGATCGGGTTATTGACATCAGCCAAGATGAAGGACCACGGAAGCGGGCGTCTAAGTCCGACGTTCAAAATCTTCTTGACTTCTCCGTAGGTCTTGATGGGCGTGCCGTTAGCTGCGTACAGGGTGAAGTTCGCTGGTTGTTTTCGCTCTGGTCGCCGTGCTGGGAAAACTGAAATGGACGCTCCAGTGTCGACCAAGAATCGGTCTCCCGTTGTCTTGTCCACGACAAACAATCGGCGGTGTTGAATATCAGCGACGGAGTCCGCCTTCTCGGTCGCCGAGATTAGTTTCCCTGTTGCGTGGTGGCCTTCCAGGTACATGGCTGTTGGCATTTACGGGCCTTTTCCCGGAAGTTGTGGTGGTAGTAGCAGAGTGATCCTTGTTTACTTCTACTGCGCGAGCGCCTTCGTCTTCGGTCTCGGGGGTTTCTTTGTTCCTTTAGCTCACTGACCTCCAGGCTCAGCTTCTTTATCATCTCCTCGAGGTGGGCGAATGATGAAGAGGTACCGGGTTGAGTGGATCGTGCAGCATTCACTTCGCTAACACTTGGTTCGTAAACCTCGGCGATGCGGTCAGCAATCTCAGCCATTTTGTCAAGAGATGCCTCTGCGGTTACGGCAACTGTAGCTTGCATCCTTTCCGGTAGGGCTTTAAGCCACATGGTGCGGAGCAATTCAGAGGGTACGGAACTCCCTGCCAGCCTTCTTAGCTCGTTTAAAAAAATCGATGGACGTTCCCCATCTGTGAGGTGTTTCTCCTCTAATAACCTCCTTATACGTTGGTTCTCAGATTCAGCGTAGGTAGAAATTAGCCGGTTTTTGAGGGCCTCGTATGGTTCCGCTGGAGGATTTTTTACTAAGTCCGATACCTGTTTCAGTACTTCAAATTCTAAATTCGCTACCACCAACTGGAATTTAATTCGCGAACTAGCGATTTTTGAAGTTGCAAATACTGCGTCTAATTGACAAAACCACAGTTCTGGATCGGCTCGCCAGAATGGTGGGATCCTAACATTAGCTCCAGGCCCACTTGCACTAATTTCTGTTTCATCTTCCTTCACCATTTTAATTTCGGGGTCACCACTTTGGTGTATGGAAGGTATGGATGAATTTAAAAACGAAATAAAAGTCTGAGAATAAATAAAAGTTGATATATTGAACAAAACAAACTTACAATAACTTGTCTCTGCTAATTTTCACACCACGTACACACAATACAATTTTCTGCCAGGTAATCATAGGTTACCCCAGTGTTGCAGGTGTACGAAGTTGTATTAATATACAATTTAATTAAATTATACAACAGTTCGAGATTGCTGCCTGGCAACACTGGGTGGTAACAGTCACCGGGTGCAACCTCACCAAATGTTATTATGTGTTGCCACAGTATAAATATCAATATACAAATCTATTATAAATATCACAAAAATTTTAATATATTTGGACAAATACTCAACGATATTGACAGGAACAAAAGCCTATAATGGGGCTGTTCCGAATTTTTAAATTCAGATCTAATGTAATCATGCCAATATAAAATATAGTACACAACAGATAATATTTATCAGATAATGTTTTTCGTTTCCTCACCCGACTATACTTTTTTAAGAAGAGTGTAATGGATTCTAAATTCCAAAGGAGAACCTTTTTTTTCCTACAAAATCTTTTTAGGAAGATTTTTTCCATTTCTAACTACTAATACCAGTCGTACTGATTCTGCTGATGAGGTAGGTAGGTAGAACTGCTTATGGACACTCAACATCAAGGGTCTTCAGTGTCCGTCGTTCAATCTATATTATTTTTTATTTTTTTCTTATTTTTATTTTTATTTTTTTATTTTTTTTTTTTTATTTTTTTTTTATTTATTATTTTTTTTTTTTTTATTTTTTTTTTTTTTATTTATTTATTTTTTTTTTCCTTTGTCCTTTGTCATTTTTTAAATTTCTTTGTCATTTTTTAAATTTTGTCAAAAAGGTTATATTTTTTTAGAAACTTGATGGCTGTGTCTATATTTTTATTATTATCGCCTAGTATAGTTGGGAGGAATCTTTGTAATTGAGCTTCCTGAAAATAACTATCCCAGAGGGGGCAGTCCTCCAGTATGTGTCTAATTGTTAGTTGTGCATTATTACATGTTGTGCACTTCGGTGGACTGTCCTTTGTTATAAGGTAACCATGGGTAAGTCGGGTGTGGCCTATTCTAAGTCTTGTTACAACGACCTCTTCCCTTCTGTTACTGCGGTTGGAACTTTTCCATATTTTTAATTCATTTTTTACAGCTTTAAGCTTATTTCGTTCCTCGGTGTTTTCCCAAAGCTGAATCCAATCTTGTTTTACTCCATATTTTAAAAAGTGGCATATATCTGATGAGGTGTAGATACTTGTAATATCAATCGATGACAATGCTGCTTCCTTGGCAGCCCGGTCTGCTGCTTCGTTACCATCAATCCCCACGTGTGATGGAATCCAAACCAAAGATATGTTCTTATTCATATCTTTTAACATTGATGCATAAACTTGTGCTTTCCTTATAAGATGGTCTTTACTATAAATGTTTTTAAGTGCCATAAGAGCAGATAGGGAGTCCGTGTATATTACGAAGTTTTCTTCTTCGCATTGCATAATATAAAAAGTGCCGCGCAAATCGCATAACTTTCGGCAGTGAAGTTGCTGGCCAGGGAGGGAAGTTTATACTTGCCGATCCTGGAGTCTGATACAAATGAACAACCAACATTATTATTTAATTTAGAACCATCTGTATAAAATTGTTTTCTATTACTATATTTTCCCTTAATTTTTTTATATTCTGCTAAATACATGAATCCTGTAGTGGTATTTTTAGTGAATTTTTTAAGCGTTAAATCTATTGCAGGTAGTTTTGTAGTCCAAGGTGGGTAATTAAGTTCATTAGTTGTTGGTTCCAAGCAGCTGATTTTTTCTATATATTTACCAGCCCTAATACCTAATGGAGCAGGTAGTCTACGATTTTCTTGAAATCGTCTATTATTCGGTTTGAAAATGGGTTTCCATGCTGGGTTGTTATTACTATTTTTTAGCCTTCCAATGTATCCACAGGCGAGTTGGTGTCTTCTCAAAGCGAGAGGAGCAATACCAGATTCAACACATAAACTGATCACTGGACTGGTTCTGAAGGCTCCAGTAGCAAGACGGATGCCTGCATGGTGGACTGAATCAAGAGCTGAAAGCAGATTTTGATTCGACGATGAGTAAACAAAGCTACCATAGTCTAGCTTTGATCTTATCAGACTGGTATATACCTTAAGCATGCCTGATCTATCCGCTCCCCATGAACGTCCAGCCAGAACTTTTAAAATATTCAGTCTCTTAAGTGTTTCTTCTTTTAGACATCTAATATGCTCTTTCCAGTTAAGTTTACAATCAAGAGTTAGCCCTAGAAATTTAACTTTTGTTTCGAAACGTAAGTTCATGCCTCTGTAGGTTAGCGTTGGAAAAGGAGTAGGCGTCCTGCGTTTAGAAAAAAGTAGACATTTAGTTTTTTCGGTGGAGAAATTTAGACCAGATTTCATAGACCATGCTTCTAAATTCGCTAAACAATTTTGTAGTAATATTTGCATTCTATTTACATTTTTAAATGACAGTAACAGAGCAAGATCGTCTACAAATAAAAATGTTTTTATTTGTTTAGGAATAATCTCTGTAACTTTGTTTATAGCTATTGCAAAGAGAGCACAGCTTAAGACACTTCCTTGTGGGATTCCGTTGGTCATTTCTTTTACTGAAGACAGGTGATTACCTATTCTAATTTGGAAGGTCCGATTTCGTAAAAAGTTACAGATCAGCATGAGTAGCCGACCTCCAATTCCCCATTCACGTAGCTGTTGCAGGACGAGAGATCTTTTCAAATTATCAAAGGCTTTTTCGATGTCGAAATATATACCTATACATTCTTTTTTCTCAGCAAAGCTGTTGAGAATTTCATATTCCATTGTTACCAGATGATCTATTGTAGAGCGTCCTATTCTGAAGCCACTTTGTACATTCGATAATAAATTATTTTTTTCTAGTACCCAACTTAGCCTTTTTAAAACCATCTTTTCTAGCAACTTGCATATGCAGCTTGTGAGTGAGATGGGTCGGTAATTTGAAGGAAACAACCTATTTTTTCCAGTTTTTAATACTGGTATTATGATTTCTGCTGATGATGTTCCTAATTAAGGAAATAGTCTCAAGATTTCCCATGTTCCCTAAACTAAATGAAGTATTCGAAGATACGAAAAAGGTTTTGGGAGAGGCAAAAAATCTGGACCCCAAGTTTTGAAACCCGCAGGTCCTCGGGGGAATGTTACGAGAAGTTGGGGGCCACGATATATTTCTTGGAATTTGTATTATTTATTACAGGCACTTTTTACGATCTTATGTATATTATATAGTAGTCAAATATAGTAATAGTAGTAGCAGCATTATAATCTTGATATGTACTTAATAGTAGATTATCGATCAAAATAAGTTTCCTCAACAGTTAATATATTTTTGATGATATATGTTTCCTTTTTACTAATTCTTTATAATATACTACTTATATATATTTTACTCTTGTTTGCATCCCTTTCATTCGAAATTCCATTTCAGTTATAGTCCCATTCATATAATTTTACGTTCTTCCCATTTCCTCTCTTGTCACCGTATACCGATAATATAATGACCCTTAGAAAAAAAATTCATTTCATCAAGAAAAAAAAGTTTCAACATTTCGGAGTACAAATGATAAAGGTATCTTGAAACATTCATTGCTAGATGAATTGATTACCGAAGTATATATTATAACCATAATTACAATCTCTCTTGAATACTAAAGCTCATGATAACTTCTATTTTTGGAAAATACTAAAAGAGAAATGAATGAAAAGTTAAAACTTGTTGTGACTCAACTCGAAGCGACAACCGGCGGGACATATTTTAGTCAGCAAATATTGAAATCAACAAGAGGATAGTTAGAATTCTAAGCTGCGGAATAATTGGCATATTTTCCAATAAAATATTTAGGATTTCCAGATCAACACCCACTTCGGTAACAAAAATTAAAATCTATTATCGTTTCCTCTTTAGTGACCATCCATAATAAAACGCCGAGAACCCAAAAACGTACCAAGGTTGTCAGGCTGCTTTAGCATTCGCCCTTATCTTATTTTAGAATCTTCGCGAGCTCGCCACGAAGCTGTAATGCGGCCGAACCAGTCTGAATTTTAAGAAGGAATATAATTCAGACTCATTTGCCATCTTGTCAAAAAAAGGCCATTTCAGAACGGAAATATTGATGAAGATACTTTTGGAATGCCGTATTAAACAGAACATATCTGTATTCTTCACTTTAAGAGGATCCTCCAAATCTTGGAATAAAGACAGTTCTGTCAAGGATTTGTTTATTTACATAACCTGGGAATCGATAATATATCTGGATGAAAATATCTTAAATGTATTTACATTTCGTAATTTATGATCATTTTTTTAAATCTCGGTAAAAATGTGGTGCAGGAAGTTTAGAACTCGGATCTTGGATAATGTTTTGACAGAACTGCTGGTTGAAAATATTTTTCGATTTAGATTCTTTTATACATGGTCTTGGTAAACCTTGTCTTAGTCATCTTTTTAAGAAATATGCTTCTACATTTTCTGATGCAATCTATTTTGAAAAGATACATATTTTTACTGTATGACTGTAATCTGCCCTGTTAAATGCTGCTGTTTGCCTTTGCCAATTTGCATGTATAGTTTAATTATATTTAATTTATGCAAGGGAATATATCTTCTAATAGAGGTTAATTAGTGCCATATATTAGTCAGTTCCTTAATAATGGTAAACTAGGAAGTCTATAAATCAAAACCTGCAAAACGTTTGCGAAAAAAATCTAATATCTGTTCTCGGTTAAATTAAAATCGGTTCAATTTTCGGAAGTTTAGACTAATGACACTCAAATTCTCTAATGACATTCAAAGGAACACTGACTCTATTAAATGGGGTTCTGGAAATATATACATGTGGAGGTATTTTTGTATATATTTTTACATAAAAAACAAATATATCCATAATATAAAATAGGGCAGAGGATAATTTTACTCTAGAGCCAGGTCGCTTGGGAATAATAAATATGTATAGTAATAATATAATACATGTCTGGCCGAGGGACCAATAAAAAGAATCATATACATAGTACATACATAATTGCATATGTTTGTGAATTAACCACATAACTGCGCGAATCCAATATGGTGGTTCGAGGACGTAGTCCACAAAGTGCGCAAACCACAAAATTAGTTCAGGCTGTTCAGATAAAAAATGCACTAAACTTTTTCAGTTGCTCAATATCGGATAACAGGAGTACTTCTTGCTTGTTAAGGAGCCTCTATTTTTATCCTGCTCACTTTTGCTCAATTTTTTTCTTTAAGTCAATTATATTTATTAGCATTATGCCTCATGGCTAAATGGCTTGGAGGAGCTGGCGCACGGGTCTACATTATAAACTGCTCGCTCATGTGTTTGATGTAAGGATAGGAAAGAAGCATGGTGGGTAAAAGGTGGGAGTGAGTTCCAAAATGTGGTGGGAATGTAAAGATCTCAAAGGTAAGATGATAAGAATTTAAATTGCAAGATGCTGTAGATGTATGAGGGATGTGACAAGCGGGTTGTTCGGTATAAGAATAAACCTAATAAATTTCTTTTAAGGATGGAAGGAGAGGTTTGGCACATGTGATCAGCTCTGGGAATCGAAGACAAACCGCAGTAGATGATTCACCTCAATCACTCTGTTCAATCTAAAATAACCCCTCTTGTTACTTTACCTGGCCAACAACTAGGCACACAAATGACCATCTACAAGCAGTACTAGATCGGAAGTAGAGTAGAAGAACAGCTAGGAATAGCTAACATGTGTTCCATACACCACATCATCATGGTGTACACACAAAAGCAGGCAGCAGACATGGCATGGAGAAGCCAGCAACCAAATAACGAAAAAAGCCATTCACAGATGGACAGTACATTACATACATGTCTATCATTAATTATACTATGTATAGTAACAATGCCTTTTATTATATTCATCTTTCTTTATTCAATTCGCTCTTTACATTATATAGAGTCCACTTATATCGTAGAGAGAAGGTACCATATCCCACCAAGGTAGGGTATTTTCTCTACTTTCAACACAGTCCTCAAGCACATTCGAAAGGGCCCCTTATACCGCACATGTGTGAAGAAAAAATATGTAATGAGGAGCTTGCAGATGGGTAGTGTTAGAATATGATGGGAACTATGGAATAACTTTAGGGAGCTATAAATCGTCAAGATATTTGGCCGATGCAGGATTCCCAAGATATTGGTAAAAAATAATGCCAACATTTTTAACAGAGGTGATCGGATGATAATTTAATGGCGGGGGGGATGTGGATTAATTTCAGAAGGTTATTGGAATCAATTACATTTTCTTAAGTTTCCGTAACCTTTAACTACAGTCTATTCAGGTTGGCCCTTATACCGAATTTAGACTGTTCCTATTTAGGTCATACTGAATACTGGCAAGTGCTACTAATAACCCAAAGAGAAGAAATGATAGATAGACTTGGAAGTCGTCGGCGTATAGACCATTGATTTGGGAAGGTCATTAATAAACAGTTACAGAGAAGTGGGGAAATACTAAAACCCTGAGCTAATCTCGTGTTCAGCGTAAAGAGGAAAGGGGCTGATTTGGGATGGAAACAGCTTGAGCCCTGTTGGAACGGAACTGATGGAAAAAGATAATGATTTATATATGATGATAGAGAAAAGGATGGAATGGTTAAGCGAAACATATGCTTTATAAAGGCCGAGTAGTATTAGTACTGTTAGTTATATTTTCTTCCATACAGGCATGTATGTTTTCGTACACTGGGAGAATGTGTGGAGAATAAAAGACGGAATTAGGATTGAGGATTTTTTGACTGTTCAAGAACATTTGTCATTTTTGATTGGGTTATTCTTTCGAGAAGGTTGGAAAGGTTTGAGATTATAGATAGATAAGCCAGTAGCCTTTTGGAGTTGTAGGATTGAAGGTTTTGTTTATGAGTTGGACTATAACTATAACTTTTTTCCAAGAGGTAGGAAACGCCGCGTTTTGAAAGAAAAAATTATATATATGAAGAGGACAGGTAGGATTTCGGAGACACCTTAGCAATTTGGCTATTCTACTTTTTTATAGTTTTAGCTGTCTAATATTAACAATTAATTACTAATGACTGATTAATTAGTTTTCAGTTTTAAAAACTAACTTTCTGTATTTACAGGTAACCACTAAGTAATATTTTCTAATAGTAATAACTAACTATTAGTAATAACTAGTAATTAATGTAGTAATAAATTAATTATTTTCTTCATTTATTGCATTTCCTAGTTGACATATTTTTAAATGTGGTTTCAAATATAACTTTTTATTAAAAACAATATCCAGACATTTTACCATAAATGTCCTTCTCAAATGGATTGTACTTTTTACAGATACTTACAGATCTTACAGATTATAAACTTCATAGTTTTTAAGAACGGTACTATACTATTTTAGCAGTAGGCTATGTATTATTTATTTCAATTTTTTATTCAGCTATGTAATCTCTGATTTTATCTGTCCAGATTATTAATGCTGTAACGATTAAACTTTCCTGACGTTAATAAACATGAAATATTATGTAAATATAATTGGTTGATTTAAAAAAAATCAGATATTCCCTTTTATAATTTCAGACATTCATACGTTTCTCTGGTTCCTTTAGGGATATATTTTTTATTTCTATTACTATTGGTTTACTATAATTATAGCAATTTATTCTTCTTAATATGAAGATAATTCTTTTGAGGAAAACATTCCAAATATTGACCTGGGATTTATTCAAATTATCTACAATTCACTTACTCAATTGAAAAAATAAATCAGTTGAATTTATGAACAAGTGTGAAACTGGATAACATCTGACGCCCATGCATCAATTTACTATCGTAGATATAGGCATCGCGTTCACAATGTAGCTTTTGATATTTCTACGTGCCTTAAACAATTGTGGTATAGAGATTTAATAATATATTTATAATAGAACGAATGATTCTTCGTTTAAATAATATTATTATTATTCAAAAGCTGTAAGTAGCAATCTTATATTTTAATATCTATATAATTTAGCCCAAGATATTGCATAAATCTTTATTATGCAGCAAGCGATAATTTGACTATACTATAGTTATTAATACGATCTGATTGTGGATCCTCAACTGGCATGTATTAAGATAAAGTTTATTAATCCATTAGGCCGACTAGATTAAAGGCCGGAGCGGAGAAAATTTAGGTATGTTATAAGCCCACGTCCCAGTTTGATCTTATTACTACAGGCAATATATTATAAACCTGTAGTTTCCGTATTGATATCGTTGAATTAATTATTATATTTACATATCGATGTACGTGACTATGAATGTCTCAGTTATCATAGATACATTCATATGCTGTATAATATCATGATATATAAATTTTGTTAAGATATGAAACAATTTTATGAGAATAATCAATTTAAAAAAAATAAAAATAGTTTAGTTTTTTATATATTTACTTCTTATTTAGTTCAAGTTGTGATGAGTCATCTTATATTACCGCTCAGTGAATATCATTCTATCCAATCGATATTGATATTATTAGGACACACATATCCGTCCATATAATTGCACGCCTGTTGATGGTTCACACTATGCAGAGCCTCCCTCTCTCCACAGTAGTGGAATCCCTTTATAACCAGCTCCCATGTGTGAGGAAGTGAAGGTATCAGATAGAGTTGTCTGGTACATCTCAATGGTGGAGAGGTAATGCATATTCGGTGGACTTAGCACTAATGGCGTAGGCTGAAAACCAGGCAACTTGGCGGCATGTTTAGAGGCTATGAGGAGGCAGCCCTTCACCCCCACTCGGGTGCAACAGGCTAGTAAACGATAATTATTATGAAAGCTCTAACAGATATAGCCTGATTGATCATAAGGAAAGGTCATAGGATTCACCATATTGACCTAAGATTCGGACAATAGAACATTATATCACTGTATAGAATGGGATCGCTTCTGCAGTTCCATCAAAAACTGGAAAATTAAAAAATAGACATGGTTGTTCAACAGGAATTGATAGGAAGGGACAAGGAATGCTGGAGAAACGATTCCACGCTATCAAATACAACTACCACGAAGAGCAACATATTTCTAAAAAGAGTTTTGTGATCTTCAGATGGACGAGGGACCTTGTCTTTTAACTTTATTATTGGATTTTAACCACATTAACTCAAGGATTTGTGTCTTGAGACTAAAGGGTAAGTTCTACAACTTCAATGTTTTCAGTTGCTATGCATCGACCGATGTAGTAAGAGAGAAAAAAGCTTTCTATGATTGACTAGATAGATCCCTAGACAACTGGCCACTTAGTGCTAACACGGTCATTATGGGAAACAAGGTTGATAGCTTTTGATGATTCCAAGAAACTCGTGGTTGGTAGTACAATTTCCCTTGTAAAGAAGTAAGAGGATTTACAAAGGTACATTTTTGGGGTGCCCATTCGGACCTAGGGAGAGTATTCCATAATTAGGGTCCAGGAGCGGAGTAAGACGGTGAAAGGGCGATGATATCCCATACTCTTTGAAATACTGGTGCAGATACTTGACTTTGAGAACGAGTTTGACCTGGTGATTAGATCGTCTTTATCAAATGCATTTCTGAGGTTGTACGATGGAGCAGCATCCATGGGCATGCCAGTAAGCCAGGGTAAAACTAAGCACATGCGAGTTGGATCTGGAGCGAGAGGCGCAGTTGAAGAACAAGTGACGATGGGGCAATTTTATTTCGTAACAGTTGACCATATAACATATTTGGGCTCGATATCCGAACGAAGCTAGTTCACGAGCCAAGGAGAACGAAGAGCAGTCAGAACTCACAAATTTGTTTTATCCGCCAGACCAAGCCAGAAATTACAGGCGCCCGTATTTAATTTTCTCTGAAACAGCAATTTCTGTCTAAAATTAGATTAGTTTTGGGTTAATGTAATATTTAAGTGCCCAATCAAATCAGACTCGCATTTTTACCACTTTCTGGATTCACCATGAAAGCATTTATAATGCCACAGAGAGATTAGCGATAATCCTGTTATGTGTTTTTTATAAATCAAGCACGCAGGAAGTTTTACATTGAGAATGTTTTGTTTTGTTTATTTTTCAGAGAGTGCTAAATTTATGGCAGGAGATAACAAATTTTGGAAACATACTAAGGGGTCACTTAAGCAATATCAATTGAAAATTATCAAAAACTGGTTTTAATCAAACCGTTCTATTCAAAGCTGAAAGGTCTGACGCCAAATTTTACCGGTAAGATACCGTGTTCTAACTTTCAGCAATGAATGTACCTCACAAGTGACTTCCTATATTGTAAGGTACTCCAATTTTACACAAACGGACTTAAGAAATGTTCAAAGAGCAAGTACTGACTAAATCATAAGTATCCTCTAAATGTTTTTCTTTTTTGTTGTAATACTTACTTAGACGATTAGCCGAGATTCATCTTTACGGCCTTGGAGTATCTCACTAATTTTTGTTTTAATATCTTCTTTAGCAAATTCATAAATCCTCAACATTATGATGACTAACTGAATTATTGAATGTTATTTTCTCAAGCAAAGGTAGGAATTAATTCTACGGTCACAGGTTTGTCCTTGCTCTTGATCTAAAATAACGTCTTGGAAATCAGTGGACAGATAATAACCCGTAATCATACCGAAACGGTTTCGAACGATTTTCGTAACTCGACCTTTGAAACTATGTGGAACGCCTATTTTACCTGAAATTACGTTTACGTTTAGGTAGGCTGATACAAGTGTGATTGGATTTTTTGATCGACTACCATTTCCACTTGTCGTAGATTTAGCAGAAGCAATTTACTTCGCTAACGCCATGGTTGTTCCAAGTTTTCAAGGTGTCATAGATATCATTAATAGATAGGCTTGCTTCAACACCATTGCTTCGAGACCTTGCAAAACTTACATTATAATTACAAATGGTCGATATTGTTATGCAGGCCTCAGTTTATCCGCGCTCCCTTTCCACTCAGAAGATTATTCCAAATGTTGTTAAAGAGTGTTAGATCACATGCCTTCGTGAGGTGGATATAATGCTTCGTGATGTGTGATTAGATGTTTTACTTTCTACCATGCATCATCGCTCCCTCCCTCAGATCCTCAGCACAGGAGAGATTCTTGTAGGGATTTTAATTAAACGAATACATTATTTTTAATTATAATATTTGAAAATCATGAGTTGTTTTCTTTATGGGTGTTGAAATGAAGAACGGCAAGTAGTGAGAAGCTATTGTAACAACATAAATTTGTCCTATCATATATAGCATGAAATTATTCTATAAGCAACCAGCCAGCTCGATGTCGTTTTCTAAAAAATTTCTTCTTATAGTGTTATGATGTGTATGTTGTTGATGTAATGATGTGTTTATTGCTCAACAGAAGTTTTCGATGCTAGACGAAGATTTACATGGTCCATCTCAAAATTTATTATACATTTCAGCGATCATTGATATTCTAAAACGCTACCTTCCCTAACCAAAACTAAACTGGTCATATAGGACTTATCTCAATTTTTAACTGTATAAATATATTTAAGAACTTTAAATAAAAAAATAATATAGGAACACATTACCTACAAGGTAGTTTAAGAACAATAATCTAAGATATTACTAGCTTAAATTGATTTATTTTTATTTATTTAGAGAAGAGATAAGATCTCATTAATGTTACGTGATGACAGTTATTCAATTAGCGCTGACAGGACTTTACTTGGACTAGCGATCAATCAGGCATTGAACTCAGATACCGATCTTTAGGGCACCTCGAGTCAGTGTTGACGAGCTGTTTGTATTTATACATCCTGACAAGCTCTTTATTATATCGACGTCACTCAAGTTAAAAGGTTAGGTCCACGTCTCCGCTGTCAGCAGGCTAAACATGCTGCAGTGTTTTCTTTATAGCCTGTGTAAACGTAAGAATATATATGCTTTAAGAAGTTTAAAATATGAATTGATTTAATGAAACCCAAACCTAGTCATCATTAAATATATTTGGACGATACATGAAATCAATGTACGTCCATTAAACTATGCTAGTGACCTTAAAAGTGATCTTAAATCAAATTAAATATGGTTATACCCTACTTAATTTTCATACTAATACAGAACACTGCAAAATATATAAAAATCAGTACTTATGATTAATAAAGACAAGAAATCTGAATATATATTTTGCACTGCTTCATTTCTTTCACCATCAACCGGCAAAACAACAAATAATTTAGTTATTATATCGACTAAACTTTTTAAGTATAAAATGGTGGCCAATTTTTATTCAGCACACTGAAAAAGATTAACTTGAAAATATTGATGGCAATCTTTTTATTTTTTTTGCTCAAAATGTTGACAGAGCCAACTCACATTTTATTTTAGTTTGATGCCTTGAATTAACAAACATTAGACATGATTTGTAAGAAAGAATTAAATTTATTGTAAAATGAAACAATATAATAACTAACTAGGTATAGTACTAACTAAGAACTAACATTATAACTTTCTTGGGTTAGAAATCTATTTTTAAACAAATAACATTAGGTCATCCACCGTCCGTTAACCCTGTATCTCCTCTTCAGCATAAGTTCTTGGGATTGCTGAGAAAGAGGAGAGTTTCTCATTTATTTAAATAAAAACAAATGCTTTAAAAGCTGTTTAAAATAAAATTGATCGTAAAATTTAGGTTTTTTTATTCATTACGGATAAGGTTGATTTCAAATCACGTAGAAACCGGCTAGTGTAGGCAACCTCGACATTTTGGATTCATAAAAATATCTTTATGGTTAGAGTAAAATAAAACCCCAATTATATTTATAACGTATTCGCCAAAATAAAAGGCGCACCACTGGATGTTACACCAACCCCAAATATGAAATTTCAATTATCTGTTGTTAATCGTGTATAAGTTATGCTATAGAAGAATGTACATTCAGATGTCTAGTCGTAACTATGAGATGGTCTAAATAGATTAATACGTTTAAATCTAAAAATGGAAGCTGTTCTTTCATTCCTAGGTACATAAAATAAAAGAATTGGTCATTTGAGAAACACCTCATATTCAAAAAAGTCAAGTTTCGGAAAATGAAATAAAAACTCAGCATATCCATATTTTAACATCATATATTTTTTGAATTTTTTAATATGTTTCAACGGGGGTTTGGTAACCTAATTCTACCAAACTAAAATTTTATTATTTTTATAATTTATTTTATTTTATTTGTTATTAATTATTAAATATTTTAATTTGAAAAGAAATGTCCAGTACCGGGACTCGATACCGGGTCTTCCAGATCGCTAGTCTGGGACTCTACCATTTGAGCTAACCTGGCCCTAATCAAGCACGCTTCTCGGCCATGGTGTTATCTTCTCTTTTCACTGATCCCAAAGCCCCAGCGTTCTCGCATTTTTCCGAAGTATACGAGGGGAAGAATGTTCTTTGAACAGTATTTTAATTTGGATCTAGTTGACTTACGTCATTGTAATTATTATAATTTATTTTATTTTATTTGTTATTAATTTTTAAATATTTTTATAGGGAACGTGAGGACTTGTGATCAGCGAAAAGAGAAGATATGACCATGACCGAGAAGCGTGCTTGATTAGGGCCAGGATTGCTCAAATGGTAGAGTCCCAGACTAGTTTGATATTTGTTGGAGATGTGATTTTCTCAAATGGATGACTAAACGATATGTTATCAGGTATGAAATAAAAGGTAAAACAAATCAAATTAGTAATAAAAATCAATATTTTATTTTTCAAATAATATATACACAATTTCCAAACATCCGTATTGGATTTGTCTAGTCTTCACCAACAATTTAATAAAATGGACATGAGGTGTTTCTCAAATGACTGATTCAAATTTACTTTGCTAACTTGGCTGCTCACTGTGCAATTAGGCATAAACTAGGTTCAAGATTGGCTATACCAGGTGAATAATTTATTCTCCGTGGGTGGACTCTTCTGTTCCGAAGAACACTGCATGGAGTTCAAACGATCTTTGAAAGTATCTGATTGTTTCAGTTATCTCTCAGAAGAATCTATACAGACTTTTTTTTTACTTTTTAATTATTTTATTCCTTTTTTAAGATTCATGAATATTATATAATTCATAAATATATTCTGGATAGTTCTTTCAGTATTAGTTGTTAAGACCATAAATCTAAAATAGATCTATGCACTTCTAAAGATCTACTTTAAAATCTTAATGAAATTAATGCCATCATTCTTAGCATAATAATCTTTTTTAAGGCCAGTAATTGTTTTAAAAACTATACTTCTAGAACTTGTGACTCATTTCATATTCGAAATCAAGATAAAATTACCATTTTGTACTTGCGGAATTTCTAATTTCCTAACTCAGGATCAAGGCCTCGATATTAGTATGGTAGAACATGGCCTTAGATTTATCAGTGACTAACTTCAATTTTCATAAAAGGTTAAGGTTTGATGTTAATTTCAGGAATTGATTAATTCTAAACGTATGTGATCAAAATTACCTACTATCAGATACGTAGTGGAAGCAAAATAGTCAAGTGAAAGAGTTTTGATTTGACCTAGAAAACATTCATTTTATGAATCGTTTTTCATTTCAATTGTAAACCTTGAGTCAGATCAGAGTCTTGTTGATGATAATCGGTAACATTTCAATTAATTGAAAGGATTTGCATGGAATTTGAGTGTAACAGATTTTTATGATTTTACTTGAGAAATTTCCAGCGATTGAATCAATAACGTTCAATGACGACTAAAGAACGGTGACCTACTCCAATAAATGGTTTAATCTTAATTTTTAATGTTATTTATTTACATTAAATGTCTTTTTGAAGTAAATCTGTTGTTTCCCCCTGTTTCTTATCTTATGTAAAACTAAAATCAACTTTTTGAGTTGCTGATTATGTTGCCTTTTATCATAAAGTTGTCTTATATGCTTAATGATTTAATATTAGTGAGCAAATGTTACTTTCCTGACGATGTTTTTACTTATAAATGAATAAAGCTAGACACTGTAAGAATCTTTATCTACTCCTCAGCCTGAATTCGAGAACGTGGTTAGCTATGAAATACCTCATTTAGATGAGCAACATGGATTTAATCTCATTCCCGACACATTTGCTATAAATTATTTACTCACTAAGTATGAATAATAGACACTTGTAAATTACCGTTATTAATATTCTACTGCTCTGTTAAGCTCACCCATTAGCTAAATCCTCGAAGATCAGCGATCATTTGTTCCAAGAATAACTGTCATATATCTGCCGCTTTGATAATTAAAATTATTTATGATACTTATAAGTTATCCAAAACAAATACTTATTAAAATGATTTACGTATAAAACGGTTATTACTTTTTAAATGAATAAAATAAATAATTGTTTTTATCACCCTATGCTTCCTTAAAGAGTTAGATCTTTTTAGCAGCTCGTTTATATATTTAAATATATATTTGGAGAGTCTTATATCAAGAATTGATATACAAACTTTTCATAAATTTGACAAATTAACATTTTTCATGCAAATAAATAAATTAACCCTTTAAATATCAAATGTACATTAATTATGCCTTTTAAATGTAAATTACTGTGTCTAGTATTAGAATCTATATTTAAATAAATATAAAAAAGCATGTAATACTTTTTTTTGTTTTTGTATTAATTTTTTAGGAATATCTGTTGGCATTACAAATTATAGGATAAACCTGCAGTTATTGTTTTTCAAATGGCTTGCAAAAAAAAGATAAAAGTCATTTGCCTGGGCCATAAAGAATTTCTTGATTTGTGCTTTCATATTTTTTAATAGTGATCCCTTTTAAATCTTTATTAATTACATCAATTATTTTCAACCACTTTATGGTAGTAATATGAACAAGAAACGTTCATTCAACGGTAGAATGAATCTATAGATACGACTCAATATGACTGAACCTACCCCCAGAACCTTTCCTCGCTCTCCCACCCCTTCATCGTCATGGTTTAGAGAGATATATATTAGCATTAGATGTAGGTATGATCTGTTTCTAAGCCAATGGTTAGTCTGGGAGGTGGCCGATCTTCCTCCACCGCAAGGTTTTTATTTCGATTAAGGAAACCCACCTTATAGTGAGTGCCAAGGGGTTTGTTGATCACATATGGCCGATCAATAACTGTCATAAAAATTAAATAATTTATCTGCCACTGCCGGCTTCGAACCCGAGACTAACAGTTCAACAATTCAGCTCTCTTTAATGACGGATCCTTTGAAATCTGATAATCGAATCGTGATTACTATACTTCTTCTTCTCCGTTAATAAGATTGGCGTCTGTTTTGATTCCTTTACTCCAATTATTTATTTATAACCTGTATATTTATTCGTGTGAATGAGAGGCTCGGTGATACAGCTCAGAGTTGCCATGCCCTGGGTTCAAATACCGCTCACCAGCAGATTTTTATTTAATCTGTGATTCTAGGGGCCTGCCTTGGTGCTCACCCAGCCCCGGTAAGGCACCAAAAATAAGGGGGATGTACCACAAATATCTGGCAGTTGAGCGTGATCTAGTACAAATCACCTCCTTGCACTACCTCTGTCCAAGAAACAGTACAGTCTCTACCATGTACTGAACTACAGAACGGATTGTACTGGTACAGGTTAATAAAGTCAATATTTACTTGTTCTTTTGTTCTATTCGATCTTTAAATGCAGATATGTAAAATCCTATTGTTCGCAGATAAAGTCTCATGATTAAGGTTTGAATACATTGTTTGGTAATACTTGTGGCCCTTAAAGGGGTGACAGGTACAACGGAGTTGATAATGGATCCGCGACCCTAGCTAACCGTTACCAAGGTAACCGCGACCCCTGGTAACCGCTACCAAGGTAAGTAACAGCAAAGAGGGTGAGCGGAGCAGGTTACGACACCGGTTGACATTCGACAACCTTCAGCACCGCTCCTTTGTCAACTTCTGCTCTGCTTTATGGGAATACAAGTTCTCTACTAATTTCGTAACTCCCATATTCTTAATAATATCTTATCGATTACAGGAGAAACTTTCACTTTTATATATATTTTTAAGTTCTATTAATATCATGTAAATCCTTGTACTGAGTTGTCCTTTCGAAATCGGTCTAATTTTTTCTTCTTCAAAAGTTATCCATGATGGTAAACTTTATTAAAAATCTCCATAAATCTATTATTTTATATTTAATAAATATCAATAAAGTTTAAAATTTATCGTTTGTAGCATATATAGAATAGTTTTATAGCATATAAAGAATAGTTTTATGGGAATACTCATAGATATTTATTTATAAAATAAAATTCAGGCCAATACATACAAAACTTCTCAAATTCAGATGTGATGCAAATTATCTTAATTTACAATTTTTATTTTAAAGAGAAAAGGTTCGAACACGGGTGCTCTAACCAACTGAGCTAACCTGGCTCGTAACAAGGCCAGACCAATTCATTATCTTCACCAATCCTATATTCCCGTGTTCTCGAAATTTTGCGATGTATACAAGTGGAAGAATGTTCATTGAACATTACTTTAATTAGGATCTTGTTGACTTACGTCATTATGTTATTTATAATTATTTTTTATTAATTGTTATATATTTTAAATATTTTTATTTTGAAGAGAAAAGATTTGTCCAGGCCGGGATTCAAATCCGGGTCACCCATGTCTCTAGCGTGGTGATCTAGCCATCTGAGGTAACCTGGCTCGTAAAACGGTCAGACAAATCCATTCTCTTCACCGATCCTATATCCCTGTGTTCTCGCTATTTTGCGATGTATACAAGGGGAAGAATGTTCATTGAACATTACTTTAATTAGGATCTTGTTGACTTACGTCATTATATTATTTATATAGGATCGGTGTATAGGATCGGGTGTATAGGATCGGTGTAAAGAATGGATTTGTCTGGCCGTGTTACTAGTCAGGTTAGCTCAGTTGGTTAGAGCACCACGCTAGAGATGTGGACGACCCGGGTTCAAATCCCGGCCTGGACAAACCTTTTCCCTTAAAAATTGAAAATGTTTAAAAATTATAACTATTAATAAAAAATATAATTAAATAAATTATAAATTAAATATAAATTAGTATTATTAATTTACATGTACTGATATAGTTTTTTCTTAAGCTAGTAATGACATCTAGTCTCAAGGACCATCCTTATTTATAAACGTACTAATCTAAACAGAATAATATATATATATATACGTATATAATTATATATATATATATATATATATATATATATATATATATATATATATATATATATATATATATATATATATATAATAGATACGTATATAATTATTGTTTTATTGCTTACATGAACCATCTTATATCGCTAACAATCAACGAATAAAAAGGTATTTTATCAAATTCCATTTAACAGAAAACAAATAATCTCTATGAAGGAAATAGTAAAATTTAAAATCAACTTGTTTTATAACATATGCATTTACAACAAATTAATTAGAATATATTTAATTTTTATTTGAGACAATTGAAAATCTATTAATGAAATTAAAAATACTTTTGTTATTTTCTACTAGAAAAGAACATTTCGATTTTTCCCACTTCCTGGAACTTACATATTTTAACGAAGTCTTTATTCTCAGTCAGTATTATCTTTCCACTACGATGGGTCTATTTATTTTTTTTTATAATTCACATTGTCATATCAATCCTGGTCTTAATTATCTATATAAAGTTTATTTTATATTTATTTTATTTCGGGTATGTTGATTGAAAGTTTATATTTATCCGATATGATTTATCCCTCTTGTGAAATTGCGTACCATAGTTAATACTTAAGGAGCTTGTTGTTGTGTGTAAATACAACAACAAAAAACAAATATAGATTAAAATTAAAATACACCATAAACCAGATTGAAAATTACTCATAACCTTTGATTTTTGATATACTAAATATGAAAGCTGAAGAGTATTTGGGACGGAGTCTATACAGGGCAATACATCTTATAAATATAATTTAAAAAAAGTTAAGTTAGTTTTAAAGTAGGTTATATAAGTTGTACCATCACATATATAATGGCTTTAATTCATGAACCAATACGGAATAATTCGACTATTAATAGATTTGTTCCACGATTAGATGCAATCCGGCTTCCATAATTAGATTGAGATAAACATTAAGTTGACTTAGAAAATCGAGTAAATGTATGTAGATCACGCATGTTTCAATGATTTTCAATTAAATTTCTGAATGGGGTCAGATCTATAGCTTATGCGTACTACCCTACGTTGATCAATCAGCGTTATTTTTTTGTTTTTTCCCTGTTTTTTTCGTATTGTTTTTTATTGGATTTAATTTTATAAAAAGTACTTATGTAACTGTCTGTCTAAAAATTTTATACAATACTTCTGACAATTATCTCATAATCACGTAATTAAGAGGAGAGATTTAATGGAGATAAAAATAAATTCTTGCCTGAAACTCTTTTTCAACGAATGAAAAATAAAAATTTACGTGGCCTTCGTATTTTTCAGGAAAGAGTGTTTCTAAACGTGAAAGTGTAGGCAGAGATCCAATCTATTTTACGTTCCGAAATTGGACCGATCGATTCTATTTCTAGTCCCATTAGAGATAAACAGAATAATAAATTTGTCACTGATCGAGTGGCGACTCGAGATATGGGCTCTTTCACAAAGCGTTAGAAACTTGTGTAAGTATAGCATCGAATTTGAAATTAGAGTTACTTTACGCCAACAAGAGCGTATTACTTGTGAAATACACGTATAAATCATATAATTAAAATCAATCCTTGACGTTCTAATTAAAGAATATAAATTTATATCTACTAAGTTCGACTTATGATTCTACCTACGCCGTAAGCTTCTTTTATCTTGAGAACTTATTTCATTTTCTTGTTAGATATAAATACGAGACAACATTAAATCCATCGGTATTTACTTTTACTCACCGCTACATATTATAATTATAATTTTAAATCGTTTAGTTGGCTTTAAAGTACTTTAAATAAGTTGTAACATCACATATATTTATTTTATTAATTACAAGCTTATCTATTTATCATAATGTCCGAGATAATAGGCAGTTGGCACAGGTACCGTACTCTCCCTGGAATTAAGATTTGACTGAAAAATGACATGAATAAAGGAAACCCCTTTCCCAACGATTTAGTCATCTGCAATCTTTTCGAAACATTCAAAACAACATTCCTGCCACGTTTTTTATAAATATCAATTATAAATAACTACAATCTAATCCACTAGTAGTCATAAATAAAATCGTAATTGACAGGGGTGAGTAGATATTAATTTTTTTTCAATGATATATGTATATATATATGTATATATATATATATATATATATATATATATATATATATATATATATATATATATATATATATATATATAACTAAAATTAGAAAACAATGCGAATATATTAGTTATAAGAGTGCTAGAGACTTCGAATCGAATGTTGATCAGTATGAGTATAGAATGTAAGTATAGAAAGACAACTCTCATATTATTCCTGCAATCGCATTATGCTTCAATTTAAAAGTGTTTGATAGTTTTCTCATAGATTCAAAAGTAAAATATTATAATAATTTATTTTTGTTGCTGTTTAGGATTTGTTTCAACGTCTGAAAAAAAGAGTGTAAATGTTGGTTTGATGTACCTTTACACCAATTTGATGGCCCTATAAATTGTTATAAACAGGTTTCTAATGACTCTTCTTCAGACGGAACGAGATAAAATGGTCTGATAACAAAGTTAGATGTCAGGTTACCTATCGTTCTGTGGTATCGGCTCATCTGAAACCATAAATTTCTGGATATGTATGATCATATCTAAAATAAGACAGTAAACAGCTAACCATTAATGTTTATGGAAGGAAAACAACTAAGTCTATTAAAGATTATAAATTTTGTAGGTCGGATAAACGAAATGGTGTAAAATAATGTAGTTATTGAGAACACTTTACAAATTTACTTCTTAAAATCTATTATAAAACCTATAAATTCAGAAGTTATAGTCATATCATAGACACCATTCTTGTCTCCCTGAAGGCTTGACATATATTCTCTGTTGAGTTCGTATGGATTACTGTGCAGGAGAGATGGATAAGAACTGTTTTACAGATAGGCAAGTAGAGGTAATCTAAAACTTACGATGGTTAGCTATAATTAGCTATACATGGTAGATTTGTTGTTCTGTAACAATTTTGATCTGAAAATTGGGATATATTTTAATTGCTTTTTAAGTTACTAAATTTATTGTTTTCTATTTTTCAAAGTTACTGGGCCTAATATAATACTGTAACACAAAGGCTTTAGCACGATACTGGTCCTTTGGTCCATTGCATAATATATTTTATTTTTGCCGGAAACATGATCGATTATACACTCAGATCTGATAGGAGTTATGATAACAAAGTTCTTGGATTGGAATTTGTACAGGTTGTAAATAAATCCAATGTAAATCAATCTTATCAAATGCTAACTAATCCGCATTAGCGATTTTAGTGCTGTAGGAAAACCGTTTCGATGAAGACTGAAAATTGACTGAATCGAAAAATGCATAAGACATGGACATGGACGCTAATTTTATTCTGGAAAAAAACGAGAAATACGCTCAAAATTGAATGGGCAAGGCTTGACGTAAGTGGACGCAAACTATAACAATTACCGAGAGAGAATCCACCTAAGCGGTCGCATCAGGGCAGACGAACAGATCCTTATCTGCTAATACAGCATCAAATGAATTGATATATACGAAATAAAACAAGTATTCATTGCATATCGGATATAGAAGATATTATGCTTCTATGCTTAAATGCCTAATCAATATTCTTCAATGGAAGAGAACATATTGTTAAGATACATTGTGCATACGTCTGTAAAACAGCCTAAATAAAAACCTATATTCAATTTATTTCCCCAGCTTTTGTCGCTAAAGTGTTCGTTAATTGCCAGCGAGTTAAATTGAAATAAACAAGAATATTTTTAAAAATAGCCAGGGTTCGCCTTAGACGGTTTGGCATACTTATTAAACATCTGGTGTGCGTAGAACCGTGGTCAGGGGCCTGATTGTAATACCAGTGACGCTGCTGACTGGGAACACTATTATAAATACGAGGCGTTCATATTTGGGGGAACAAGCTTGGAATAAAACCTTAAGGTCCGAAATTTGATAGTAAACATTTCACATAAGTAAGGTTATAATACCTAACAGTAATTAACAATTCATGTCTAAATTAAAGCTTCGTTATCATTACCTGTTTTTTTGGTAAAATCCGGAAGCTAAATGGCAACGGATCGGAAAGAATAAAGAAAATTCGAGAACTTTTACTTTCGACCTTTCTAATGAAATAGGGGCTTAGTCTTTCGAAAGGCGACAAGAGAATGTGTCTTGATTGACCCGTGACCCAGAAGGTGTCATGGAAATCCCTTTCGAAGTGCGGCGGAGCCTAGAATAAATTCTTTCAGCTGAAGTTTATAGATTTTTTGATGGGGCGCCGAGATACAGCGTAGGAGAGGGCGGGACCCCGATATAGAGCGGCCCACATCGTCGCGATAAAGCAGTCCCTGTCCATGACACAGTTTCCTTCATCCATAAAGGAAAAATCCTCCGTAACTACGCCAATAATCGGATCCCAGAGCCTATTAAGCCATTGTTCGCGGCTTAGCCGCTAAATGAAAGTTATAACATTATCATAAACAAAAATATGTATATGAGGGGTTAGGGTAATAGATAATTCAATACGATAAAAGTGAAAAACAATTCCAAAAATGCTGGGTTTTGGGTTATCATACGTTATTTAAGTGAAAATAATTGACTGGATAGTTCAAATAATGTTATGAAATGGTCAGGGGGTGCAGTCAATGATGATGATACTTACTTATTTCCGCCAACGTTTCGGCCTAAGATATAGGCCATATTCAGGGCAGACGGGATGACCGATAGGAGTTGAACTTCGTCGGACTTCATCATTGTAATTATTGATTGCACCAACTGGCTATTTCATACATTTAATATACGTTATGTATTACGCTTGTTTGTAGATTTTTTTAAAATTAAACCTTACTTCACTTACCGTGAATGAATCATTCTGTAATCATCGTTCAGGAACGATAAACTTAACGCTCAACCGCCAGGTTTTCCCCCATAAGGGTACCCAATTTATATTAATTAACCCAATTAATTTGTTCCTCCGAGGTTGAATTATCATTTAAAAATGTAATAAAAATATAATGCTGATAATATAAAATCATGCAAAAAGTAAAATCAAATACACCTTTTTACAAATTGAGACTATGTCTGGGGTCTGATAATCCAGTTTTTTTCTTTGTAGACTTGCCTTCAACTCATTGCACACCAATAGTGCAAGGTGATTGCAGTCGTCGCTTTGTGGTCGTCTTAGTTCTGTTTCTTTTTCAACCTCTGCCTCCTACGTTCTCGCTGGTCGGCCCATTTTTACCTTCTCGGGGGAATGACTTCCATATGAGCTCCGGCCATCTGACTGGAGACACGCGTCACGCATGTCTATACTACCTGAATTTTCTGCTATAATTCATTTCCCTATAATCTTCTAATATTCTCAAGAAGCTATGAAACATTTAATTTTTAAATTTTTAAAATTTTAATATGTTTAAATTTTAAACCTATGAAAAATTAATTTTTCTTTTATTTTTTGGTTCATTTAAGTCCGATTGTTCTTTTTTTGTTCTATTATTATTGCATTATTTTTAAAATTCTAATATTAACCTTACATATATTCTTATAACCTTATAAAATTAAAAAGAAATCAAGAATAAATAGATTTTTGTATCCCAAGCATTAGGGAAAGTAATTATTAATTATTCATCAACATTATGGTCATATCGGTCCATCTCACATGAAAGCAACTATGAGACCCTATTACTATTTCAAGGGTCTAGATAAAGAAATTCATGACTTCTGTAGGAGTTGGAAGATTTGTATTAAGAACAAAGTTCGTCGTAGCCGTCCCATCGGCCTCCTCTCCCATCTCGAGCCAGCCACAGAACCTTTCCAGATCATGTACCTCGACAGTGTCGGAGGTTTCGGAGAGAACCGCACTTCCAAACGGTACATGCACATCCTCGTTGACCACCTCTCAAGATATGCATGGATCTCAACATCAATGGGTCAAACCGCTAAAGATTTCATAAACTTACTCGTTCCCATACTTAAACGAAATAATGTCTCAATATTCCTGGTTGACCAATATACAGGCATTAACTCAGCCGATTTCCTCAAGTATTTGAAGAGTGTTGGGGCTTAGATCGTTTTCACATGCGTTTGACAATCCCACATCCAACGGATTAAACGAACGATTAAATCAAACCGATTTATAAATATATTATAAAATTGTTAATCGACTGCGATTTAAGATCTACGATGACACTAGAAGATCCTGGTCTACTTTGGCAGAAGAATGTATAAAATAATACAATAATACCATCCATAGTTCCACCCATTTTGCACCATCGTATCTACTGCTCGGCCATAAATTTCCTATAACTCCACTTGATGGGAACACTCCATCCTCTCTAGAAGAAGACCGCAAGATAGTCTTCCAGAATTCAACTAGGAGCCAATAAGAAACGGATTGATAAGAATAGACAAGAACATACTTTGGTGATTTGGTCTAAAATGGATAAATTCTATCGCAACAAGCATGATCCAGTTCGGATCTGACCATTCTCAGTCGTCAGACAGATTTCCTTGTCGTTCTACGGTAAGAGGAAGAACGTCTCAAACTTGTCCCACTCCAGGAAGCTCTTTAAGCCTCAATAAGCGACCTCGAGGGGGGAAGTGTAAGGTTACTTGAGCAACCTTCGATCATCTGTGTTTATCTTTTGTTTGTGTTTATCTTTTGTTTGTGTTTATCTGTGTTATTCATCTTTCAATCATCTGTGTGTTATTAGTTATCTTAAAAACCTTCTTCATTGGTTATGTACAAGTGTTAGCCTTAACTTAGTGTTGAATTTACATATAATTTAATTATTTACTATCACTGAATAAATCACGTTTAAAAAGATCTTTTAGATATAATTTAGTTTATATATTTTCCATTCGTTTTATATATATTCCAAGGTGAGCTGGAAGAAATCCTCACAGAGAAAAGAAGAATAATCAGGAAAATTATTGCACTGAAACACAAACGAAGTTTAAAGACTTCATTCCAGAGATACCAAAGAGAAGCCTTCCGATCTTACAGCAGAAAGAGGTGACTACAATTTTGCGGCCAAATCGTTGGACTCCCACAGAACAGGATTACCGAGAGAATGCTTAGTTACATACAATGGGCCAATACTACTACAACCTGGATGACACTAAGCCAAATGAACTTGTAAAAGCCCAGGTAGTCTCAGATAGTATAACACATAGAAATGCCTTTGGTCGCATCGTATACAGGTGGAAAGTGGTATCAAAGAAGACAGCATCCACAGCTTTAGAATCCATAGGAATACCCTTATTTTTTATTTTATAGTTCTTTTCGACCAAATAAAATGTTAGAAACCTTGCAGAGGACACTGAAAGGAAAATTAAAATAAGATTGGCTAACTATTTCTCCAAAATTTCTGATAAATTGCGGGAAAATCAAAGATGCCCACAGTGTTTCGATTAGTACAAGCTAGGACAAAAGACATGTTTAGAAATCTGAAATATGTTATTGAATATTGTAAACAATACTTCAAAATATGGTAATCTAATAATTTTTTAAGTTTGACACACTTCACTGCTTGAGGGTTAGGGCCCAAAGTAATCATAGGCATAGAATAAATCAGTGGGATTCAAGGCATCATTTCAACCTCAATAATTTATTGTTCAACTACTTTTATCTAACCAATCGTTGAATATGGATATTAATTGTACTGGTAAGTGATATTTTATTTTTTAAAAAAAGTCTTCTGATAGTCAAACTATATTAATTTTTTTTTTTAAATGGCCGACGAATTTTTCCTTGTTTTGAACTGATGAAAATGCCTTTTACCCATTTGTACCCGGGCTAGTTTTTCTATATTTAATCAGCTATTCTAATGTATGGAAACAAAGGAGTGTCTTAAGGTGTGGTTACCAGATTTAACTTGATTTCCACTGCCCTAACCCTACTAAATCTATTTCAAGGTGTGCAATGAATAGCATTGTTAACTTCCAAAACTCTACTGAACTTTATTAACCTTTTGTTAACAATTAATAATAAAACATATGGTAATTTATCAGGTATCTAATAGTTTCCTCCCTATGAGAATGTGTTCTTCGCTCTAGGGAGCGATGTCCGCTCCTCTATTCTTCTTGACCGCCGCACAGTGGAACGAGCGTTAGGAGCGTCTGGACATTCATTAATATCTCCACTTCTGGTTCGCCTAGAATAAGGCTATTGCTACGGTTTTAAAGCTTTTTGAAGGAACTATTTAATTATATGATAAACAGGATCAAACCTTACAGGATAAACGTGTAAAAATTCTAGATTTGATATTTCGATGTTAGATTATTTAGTATCAAACATTGTACCATTTATTGTAACAACATACTACGAGAATAGGTACAATACAGTATTCTATGGAAAGACAGATACATAGGTATTAAATAAAGTTCTAAAGGAAAAAGTAACAAACCAAATAATTTAATTATTAAACAAAATTAATAAAATAATTGATAATTACTTTTGTTAGTTAATATACTAGGTATAATTGATACATCAAAATTATAATAAATGTAAGTGCCTATATAAAATTGTTTCATTTAGATAACGAAATAAAAATTAATTAAATCAAAAATTAAAAACTTGACGATTTGTTGTAGGACTATTGCACCTATGTGCACCATTACACATATGTCGTTGAAATGCCACACGCAAACTGAGTTTCATTGTTAATACTATTATGTTAGATGAGGCTTGTTCGGATAAATGAATGTAAACAAAAACTGGTAAAAAAAAAGAAAACTTGCGAAAAGTAGACGCCAATATCAACAGAAATTATTTTAAATTAATTCTCAAGGCCCATAAAATAAAAATAAAAAATCATTTTCTCGGAAAATAGCACCTAGTAGCAAAATCCGACTACTGGAAAAAAAACTTCAAACATTCTAGTTATTTGCTGTGAAGGTAGTTTTTTGGGCGATTTTGAGCGATTTTCGCAATTGATTATTTAATTTTATCACCCAATTTTCACCGAAAAATCCCAGACGTTTGAAATAATCCCAAGTTTTATTTGCCTAAAATATCTTATTATGGATGTGTGTTTTTCCAGTAGGTGCACGATTAATTTAATGCATTACCTCAAACAGTGGATTGCTTTAAAAATATGAGTTTTTAGAAAAATTTACATTTCAATTCAGAATTTTTTATATAAGATTTGATTTCACAATAAATTTATCTATGGATTTTGTTGAGAAGAAGTATAATGTATAATTTAAAATCAAAATAGAGAACAAATTTAGTTAATAGAGAATTGGTCCAATGTCCAACAAATGCGTTGGTTCGTTCCACTGTGCGCCGTAGTCCTTGTTGCTGTGGTTAATTCCTCTTCGGACTCATGGAGTCTCTCGCAGACAATCCTTGGTCTCCGGATTCCATGACATCATTACACGGCGTTGCATTTCCGAATGACATCATCACACTTTCAGGAGATTTATCTGTGGAAGCACTGGGTGCACTTCTGAAATTCTATTGATTTAATTTTAAATTTAAGCCTCCTAGATCTCTTAGTGGTGCTCGGAGTTTCTTCTTTACGGTTTGAACAAATTGTTCCGCCTAACCGTTGCTTGCTAGGCGAGCTGGAGCTATTACCCTATTATTGATTCCGTTATTTTTAAGAAAGTCCCGAAATTCCTTTGAGGTCAGAGATGTGCTGCAGTCGTTCGCCAGAACGGAGGGTATCCCGAAACGGAGGAAAATATCTATTAGGCAGTACATGGTTGTCCAGCTAGAGTTAGACTTAACGGGGATAATTTCAAGCCACTTTGACTAAGCGTCTACAAATATCAAAAGGTAACTTCCTGAGTATGGGCCTGCAAACTCCAAGTGGACTCGCTGCTCAGGTTCGGAAGGGATTTCCCAAGGATGGACCGGAGATTTTGGAGGTTCATTCTGAACTTGGCAACATTTCTTGACTACGCTTTCGATGTTCTTATTTATACCCTCTCAGTAACAGTAGCAAGGGCTTTCATTTTTACAATCCCTGAATGTCCGGAATGAAGCTCATCCAACACCTCTTTTCTTAAACGTGGTGGGATCATAACTCTATTGCCAATGTATATAGAGCCATTGTTTAGCATGAGTTCTGATTCCCGATTTTTGAACTTTGTTTCCTGTAATCCCTGTCCGGTAGATAAGCTTTGTCGTGAGATCGGGAATAAAGTCGTTGTAATAAAGCCATGCCCAAAAATCTTCTAAGATCGCTGACGTTTTCCGGACGCCTGCTCGCTACAATAGCACATGTTTTCTCTGCGTTCTTATGCAACCCCTTAGCATCCCAAGTGTGGGCTATGCAATTTACAGACGTTTGGAAAAACTTGCATTTGGCTTTTTTCACATGAAGATAGTATTTCCTGAGCCTGGAAAGAACCGCCCGCCTGCGTTCATACAATAGTTCATATAATACGCTAACGAGTCCTACTTGATTCATATGTCATCGAAGTAACAGACCGTACCATCCAGACCCTGGAGCGCCTGATCCATAAAGCTTTGCCATTTCGATGGTGCATCACTTACCCCAAACATCAATTTATTAACTTATTTGACCTATGTGTCTACTAACTGTTTGGAGCCTAGCACTTTCCTCATCCATGGCCATCTGTAGGTATGCCTTATGGGTCTAGGACGGTGTAGTACAAGCCTCCCCCTAATGTGGAGTACAACTCGTCAATGTGTGGAATCGGATATCTATCTTTCATATGGCATTTGTTTAGTGTTACTTTGTTATCAGCACACAACCGTATGGTATGGTTGGGTTTAATCACGGTTACCAGAGGTGCGCCCCTTGGTGAGTCGACGACCCTTTCGAATGCCCCAGCTTCCTCTAGATTCCTAATTTCCTCTTCCACTAACCCTTTGATAGCATATAGAATCGGGCGAGGTTTCATATAAATATATATATATATATATATATATATATATATATATATATATATATATATATATATATATATATATATATATCGGTTTTGCATCCTCTCTAATGGATAAGTGACATTTAAAATTCGGATGGTGCCGATTACTTGACTGAAAACATCTTTATAGTCATCGTGCCGAATTTTAACGAGGTCCTTTTCCTTGTTGGTCATTCCCTCTTGCAATGAGCTTACATTTGCAATCGCTATTATATTCCCTAAATCTTGAATCCACTCCCTACCAATAACGGAGTCTAATGGGTCATTAACCTCCCGGTAATGCTTTTATTTTTAAAGGAGGCATGAACCTTCCCTAGAACCGTTAATATTACGCTAGAATAAGTTTTCAGTTTAATGCATAACATTTGTTTATTCCGGAAAAATGATTTAAACTGTTTTATGCTCATGGTGCTAACCTCTGAGCCAGTATCCAGTTCAAAGTTGCACTCCTTCCCATCGATTGTAATAGGTTTCCCTTGAAGTGCATGAACAGTATAAATTATCGAGGAATTGTCAGCCGAATCCCCTGAAGCATCAGAGCCCTCTAATTTGAAAGTGCATTTCACCTTTGGCTTAATCTTAGATTTACAAACTGTTGCTAGGTGACCTTCCTTAGAACACTTATCACACCTTAGCCCAGTAGCAGTGCAAGCTTTAGGCAAGTGATTACCACCGCATCTGAAGTACTTTATATCACTATTTCGCGTTTTTTTTTACATTGTTGTCGGGGATTAAGCTTAAGCGTAAACGTAAGAGTAAGCCCCTTCTATCTTGTTTACACCCAGAATGTCCCGACTTCCTACCTGAGAAGCCTATATGGCTAGCGCAATATCCAGTACCTTATCAAATGTTGGATTTACATCTTGCAAGAGGCGCTCCCTGATGAAGTGGTCCTTCAGGCCCTTTATGAACTGACATCTCAATAACTTGTGTTTAACTAAGCGATGGCAATGGGAGCAGGAAAAATTGCAGTGAGTGGTAAGTCACCGTAACCCTGCAAAGTACGATGAAATTGACTCTCCCTAAAGTTGGACAATAGATAAAAATGTGTGTTGTTCTAAAACTTCATTGGGAGATGGACTGAAGTATGCTTTGAGAAGGTTTATTAACTCGTTATAAGGCTTATAACCAGGGTGGCTAGGAGCCGTACGACTGACCAAGAGTTGATAGGCCTGCGACCCTATGCATCCTATAAGAATATATGCGCGAATGGTCTGCGATTCGGGCGTATTTCCTGCAATTTGTTGTATGTTGAAATAGTTTTCTAGCCTCTGCAGGTAGATCTCGAACGGCTCCTGGCTCTCATCAAACTCCCATAACTACTATGTCCGGTACATGATGTGGCCTACCTTCTGCCGGCAGTCGCTGTAGAAGCCGGGCCAAGGTGGCGCCGAGTTGCTCATCATTCTCCTCTGCCAGTTGCGTGGTTTCTTTGATTTTAATTCGGTGCCACTAAAAGATATTCACTAAAGATATTGTATAGCTTACACATTAGTAGGCAACAAATAACTGAACTTTATTAAACTTCTGTTAACAATTAATAATAAAACATATTGTAATAGGTGATTTTATCATGTATCTAATAACTTCAAAAATAATTTATTCGCATCTCGTAAATCAAAATAACCTTATGACCATTGTTTTAAAAAAGTCCTGTTTAGTCCAAGTCCTTGCGTGCATTACAACAGTTAACGTATAAATCCTTTATGATGATTTTAAATGCAAGAAAGGGCTTTTTAAAAATATTATAAGATGATTTATGATAAAGAATTGTGTTTACAATCGTATTTAAGGTTTACTTAAATATAAAATCTAGCAGGGCATCTTGAAAACTAGCTGCCAAAAGCAAGAAGCCAGATATACATAGGATAACACCAGTCTTATGGGTTAGTTACGATATATCTCCGGACAGCTTATACCCTGTTCTACACTGGCCAAGCATCTTTACAACGCAGCGGGTACGAAAAGCGACCCACTTGCCCACCCGGAGACATACACCTCTGTTTCTCTAGCTCGCTGTTTATTCTTTATAGGTTACTCTCCCGGCCAGGGGTGCCTATAGATAGCCTTATAAGGCAACTTTAATTGTCATCACTAACAGAGGCAGTAGTGTTATTTAAAATTTATTCGGTCACTCCTACAACAGCTGGAGTGTGGGCTCCATTTAGACTCCTGCCCACTTTATGACTCCTTAGCGTTCATAAAGAATATTTAACACCTCTTCCTGCACGGTAGGTCCAGAGGCCTGTTTCTAAGCCTCAACCTAACGGGCGAGTGGGATCGCTATAAACACCTGTGTTTATTACATATTTTATTCGGCTCCTGTACTTTATTTAAATAAACCAATTGTATGGATTGTAGCTTATACCAAAACCTGTATAACAAAAAAATATGAGGTGGTTTCCCCTGCGAATGATTTGTCTTGTACACAATGCAGACAATATTTCCTCTTGTCAGAGATTTTCATATATAAGAAAACCTTTTAACATAAGAGTTCCCATATTACTGTATACACGATCTATATACGGGGAAGAATGTTCATTGAACATTACTATAATTGGGATCTCGTTGACTTACGAGTACGTCAATTATATATTTTTATAATTTATTTTTTATCTATTGATGGTCTTTTGATGGTGATTATTTTTTAATATTTTTATTTTGAAGAGACAAGATTTGTCTTGGCCGGGATTCGAACCCAGATGGACTTCATCTCTAGTGCGGTGCTCTAACCATCTAAGCTATCCATGCCAGACAAATACATCCTCTTCACCGATCCTATATCCGCGATTTTTGCGATGTATACAAGGGGAAAATATTAATTTAACTGTTACGGTCAGAGCGGGAAGTAGGACCGGCTTCTGATCTGCCTAGAGCGGATTAGGCAAACAATGGGATTAAGCGGAAGGGATTATAGAATGGCGTAGAACCTTCTAGATCGGTCTAGGTGGTCCTCGTCCGTGTTCCGAGTAATGCCCCACCACGACCTACCTTGCCTATATAAAAAGGACAGCGTTTTCGGCCGCGGCAGTCAGTAATAAGCAGTGAAGTAATAAGCAGCCGTTAATTAGTGGCAGTGTGTGTGAGTTAGTTAGTATTAGTATCAGTCTGTAATAAGTGCTTAGTGAGCAACAGTGACAATTAGTGGCCGTGTAATAAGTGTAATAAACTGTGTGGCAGTTTGTCATATTTGGAGTCTTACGGTCGGTGGACTTAAGTTAGCGAACTGTAAGTGTTAATTTGTTATTGTAAACTATAGTGTAATATTATTGTATTTGTACAAATTTATATATAAATAGTTTAGTTATTTAGTATTAGAAATATCTTATATTGTTTGTATATTATCTTAGAAATTAGATAACATTTAGTAGAATATTGTTATTGTAAATTGATATTAGTTTAATAATTTAACTGTTTTAAATAATCTCATTGTATTCTTACTAATTTGTTAATAAATATTAGATTATTGAATTAAGTAATAGTTTAGTCCATTTTGGGACGTGGATCTTCAGCTCCTCGAAGGATGCCTGGCACTCGCGATCACCGACTGGCCAGTACCTCGAGATAAGCACCAGGTGAGGAGTTTCCTCGGGCTCTGCACCTATTACCGGAGGTACGTGAAAGGATTCGCTAACATCGCAAAACCTCTTACCAGGATGGCAATTTTTATTTTTATTTTGTTTATATATATTGTTTATATATTTTTGTAATTTATTTTTTATCTAGTGATGGTCTTTTGATGGTGATTATTTTTTAATATTTTTATTTTGAAGAGACAAGATTTGTCTTGGCCGGGATTCGAACCCAGATGGACTTCATCTCTAGTGCGGTGCTCTAACCATCTAAGCTATCCATGCCAGACAAATACATCCTCTTCACCGATCCTATCTCTCTCGAGGGACGTAAGAGCAAACCACCGACGAACGACACCGACCGTTCATCCGAGGGCAGCCATCGTAATAGCATTCTACCCGCCTATGCTGGGGCACCACCAACTCACAATACCATTCCTGTATTCGACGGGAAGACGCCGTGGGAAGACTACATGACTCTCTTCGAGACAGCGGCTTCAATCCACGGGTGGTCGCAGGAGACCCAAGCTTCAGCATTGTGCCTGGCCTTGCGTGGAGAAGCTTTGGGAGTGCTGCAGGGGATGCCCATGTCGGAGCGGTCCAACTACGGGGAGCTGATGAGAAGACTGGAGATGCGTTTCGGCCACCGCCACATGGACCAGCTGTATCGCTCACAGCTGAGAAGCAGGGTCCAGAAGACCAACGAGACTTTGCAGGAATTTGAAGCGGATATTGCCCGGCTGGTGAGGAACGCCTACCCATCGGTCACTGACGATGTCTACGAAAGCTTGGCTGTCGACAAATTCCTGGATGGACTTCGGGACCCAGAGACACAGCAAGCAGTGAAGCTCGCCCGCCCGAAAACTTTGGGAGACGCATTATCCCAGGCCATGGAGTTCGAGGCTGTTAGACAGTCCGTACGGGGCCATGCGCGAGTTAGAGCAGCAGAGGCGGAGCCTAATGTGGTCCCTAGCATCGAAGACATAGTAACTAAAGTTTTGGAGGCTCTCAGGACCCGTAAGAAGGAGATACGCTGTTGGAGCTGCGGCCAACTTGGACACCCTAGAAGCAAGTGTCCATCGAAGAAGCAAGAAAAGCCACAGGAAAACTAAGTAGGGTTGATGGGAAGGGGCAACTGTCAACCCGTAACGTCAAAGGCCCCAGGAAGACCATCAGAGTTGCGTCAATAGGAAGCAGAACGAACAGTTTCTACGTTGATGGGATGGTGAACGGGCAGCTGCGAAGTCTGCTAATAGATACCGGCGCAACCATGACAATCTTGAACTCGAAAGCACTTCCAGCTGAGAAGATCTTACCAACAACTTGGGCTTTACGGACTGCCACGGGACAGCCAGCCAAGGTCTACGGGGAGACAGTTGCCACCTTCATCATCGGGGGTCAACATCTGAAGCACCGCGCTCTCGTGGCAGAGATCGATGAAGATGTCATATTGGGCATGGACTTCATGATCGCATACGGGATCAAGCTGGACATGTCAAAAGGTGTGCTGACGATGGGAGACGAGGAAGTCATCCTTCGGCAGGGAAAGGATCTCTACGCACGAGTGCTCTTACTAGAAGACACCACTTTACCTGCACAGAGCCAAATCGTGACGCATGGGACGGTCGAAGGACATCTACCAGAGGGTCAATGTGTACTACTGGAACCCGGAACGCACGAAGAACAGGAGATCGGACGCGGCGTACTGGTTGCTAGGTCTCTCATCAAGGTTGGACGTACCACTCCAATTAGGCTAATGAATCTGAACAGCTTCCCGGTAACGCTGAAGAAAGGAACACCGGTCGGGGAGTGTACTACCGCTACCTCAGTGGTTCGTCAGCTGCAACGTCATCCCACCGAACTTCGAGGGCTCCCAGAGGAACTAAAAGGATTTGTGGACGAATCATGTCGCGACCTTTCGCATGAACAGAGCGAGGAAGTGAAAAACATGATTATCCGATGGCATGACGTCTTCGAGGTCGGACCAGGACCACGGGGGAGAACGGATGTCGTCCAGCACAGGATTGACACCGGGGATGCGAAGCCCATCCGACAGGTCCCGCGGAGGCTGCCGTTAGCCAAACGGGAGGACGCCGAGAACATCATAAAGGAGATGGCGGCTGGTGGTGTCATTGAGCCTTCGAGTAGCCCCTGGATGTCTCCTGTCGTATTGGTGAAGAAGAAAGACGGCACAACGAGGTTCTGCGTAGACTACCGTCTTCTGAACAACGTCACCAAGAAGGACAGTTATCCGCTTCCCAGGATTGACGATACGCTGGACACCCTGGAGGGGTGTAAACTCTTCTCTACCTTGGATCTCCGCAGTGGATATTGGCAGGTTGGATTGGCACCTGAAGGTAAAGAGAAAACGGCGTTTTCAATTGGCACTGGGCTCTGGCAGTTTACAGTAATGCCGTTCGGGCTTTGCAATGCTCCTGCCACATTCGAGAGGCTGATGGAAAACGTGTTAAGAGGTCTCTCTTGGGAAGTATGCCTGGTGTACCTAGACGACATCATTGTGCTGGGAAAGTCCTTCGCTCACCATCTGAAGAATCTGGAGAAGGTCTTCGAACGACTGCGTGCAGCAAACCTAAAGTTGAACCCGAAGAAGTGTAATCTCTTCCGAAGGCAAGTCAACTACCTGGGGCATATTGTGTCAGACAACGGAGTTGCTGTTGACCCAGAGAAGATAGCAGCGATCACCAACTGGCCAGTACCTCGAGATAAGCACCAGGTGAGAAGTTTTCTCGGGCTCTGCACCTATTACCGGAGGTACGTGAAAGGATTCGCTAACATCGCAAAACCTCTTACCAGACTTACCGAGGAGAAAAGGACTTTCCATTGGGATCACGAGTGTCAGGCATCCTTCGAGGAGCTGAAGAGCAAATTGATTAGTGCTCCTATTCTGAGCTATCCACGCCCCGAGGGCAAGTTCATACTTGACACAGATGCCAGCAACATCGCTATTGGAAGCGTCCTCTCTCAGGTCCAAGACGGAGAAGAGAGGGTGATTGGATATTTCAGCAAAGCACTCTCAGCTCCGGAACGCAACTACTGTGTCACGAGGAAGGAGCTTCTGGCAGTAGTAAAGTCCATAGAGCATTTTCATAAATACCTATACGGACGAAGGTTCCTCCTGAGAACGGACCACGCTGCTCTAATGTGGCTGCTGAGATTTAAGTCACCAGAGGGACAAGTGGCGAGGTGGATCGAGCGCCTTCAAGAGTATGACTTTGAATCTGCTCATCGTTCTGGGACAAGTCACAGAAATGCGGATGCGCTGTCAAGAAGACCTTGTGATGAAGGCTGCAAGCATTGTTCTCGACAAGAAGAGAAGCAGGCAGCGGTGTTGAGGACTACAGTTGTCATCGACAGTTGGCAAGACACAGAGGTGTTAAAGGGACAGGACGAAGACCCGGACTTAAAACAGATAAAACAATGGAAAGTATCGGGGCAAGGAAGACCTACCTGGCAGGATGTTGCTCCAATGTCGAAGAATGTAAAAACGTACTGGGCCCAATGGGACTCCATTCTAGTGGACAATGGGCTGCTGAAACGGGCATTGGAGAACTCGGAAGGAGATCAGCGTAGGCTACAGCTCATCGTTCCAAGGAATAAAGTGCCCGAAGTGCTTAGGGAACTACATGACGGTGTAACTGGCGGCCATCTTGGAGTTCACCGGACATTGGAAAAAGTTCGTGAACGCTTTTACTGGGCAAACCTTAAGGACGATGTGTTGGACTGGTGCAGGCGTTGTGCGACTTGTGCGGCTTCTAACGGACCAACAAGAAGAAAGAAGGCCCCTATGAAGAAGTACAACGTGGGAGCACCGTTCGAGAGGATAGCGATTGACATCGCTGGCCCTTTCCCTGTGACAGACGAAGGCAACCGATATATTCTCGTGGCCATGGACTATTTTTCTAAGTGGGTGGAAGCGTATGCCCTTCCGAATCAAGAGGCAGTCACGGTTGCAGACGTACTTGTGAAGCAGCTCGTCAGCCGGTTTGGAGTACCCATGGAACTTCACGCTGACCAGGGAAGAAACTTTGAGTCTGCAGTCTTCTCCGGGATGTGCGAAGCACTGGGAATACGGAAAACCAGGACGACACCTCTTCACCCTCAATCGGATGGCATGGTGGAGCGCATGAACAGGACAATGGGTCGATATTTGTCTAAAGTGGTCTCCGAGCATCAGCGAGACTGGGACCAGTATCTTCACTTGTTCTTGTTAGCCTACCGGAGTTCAGTCCATGAAGCAACGGGGCAGACCCCCGCAAATGTGGTGTTCGGCCGAGAACTTCGTTTGCCTTGTGATCTGAAATTCGGGTTTAAGCCTAATGAGGAAGTGGCCGGAGAGGAGTACGTCACGAATCTACGGAAGCGGATGGATAATATCCACGAAAAGGTTCGTGCAAACATCCAGGGAGCCAGTGACAGAATGAAGGAGCGTTACGACATCAGGGCAGAGAAAGGTGGATTCCAACCTGGAGATTTGGTCTGGCTACATGATCCTCGAAGAAGGCGAGGCTACTCACCTAAACTTCAGAACTCCTGGGATGGCCCGTTTGAGATCATCAATAGGATAAACGACGTCATCTATAGGATCAGAAAGCAGCCAAAAGGAAAACCCAGGGTAGTCCATTTTAATAGACTGGCCCCATACAAAGGAGACCATGGCCCGACAAAAGACCAGCAAGTCAGGTACCTCAACAACGTGGAGGCCAGTAAGGTATCAGTTGCACAACCTAAGGTACAAGGTTCCCGTGGAGTAACTCAGGCAGTATACAGAGATATCTTCTCGTTACCCGCGGACTATCCTCTGGCCCATTGTGTAGCCGAAGATCTGAGGACTTCCCGAGGGATTGCAACCGTCTTCAGGAAGAAGTTTGCTGGAACTGAGGAACTGGAACGCCAAGGACCACGCGTCGGGAAAGCACTCCACCATACGCACGAAGGACGACACCTGTTCTACTTAGTTACCAAGTTTGCTACTGATCAGAAGCCCACATATGACGCACTGCGGCGAAGCCTCGACGACCTGCGGAGTAAGCTTCTGAGACTGCGTGTCACCAAGCTCGCGATCCCTAAGTTGGGCTGTGGATATGACGGCCTGGAGTGGAAGGTTGTCAGGAACATGCTTGAACAGATATTCGCCAACTCTGGAGTCGCCATATTGGTGTGCACGTTCAACCCCTGGAAAGGAAATGCGTCTCCATCGAGGGAAGCTCATGACCGCCCGATTTCTCCGGACTATGCTCTGGGGCAGAGCACTTTTAAGGAGGGGGCAGTGTTACGGTCAGAGCGGGAAGTAGGACCGGCTTCTGATCTGCCTAGAGCGGATTAGGCAAACAATGGGATTAAGCGGAAGGGATTATAGAATGGCGTAGAACCTTCTAGATCGGTCTAGGTGGTCCTCGTCCGTGTTCCGAGTAATGCCCCACCACGACCTACCTTGCCTATATAAAAAGGACAGCGTTTTCGGCCGCGGCAGTCAGTAATAAGCAGTGAAGTAATAAGCAGCCGTTAATTAGTGGCAGTGTGTGTGAGTTAGTTAGTATTAGTATCAGTCTGTAATAAGTGCTTAGTGAGCAACAGTGACAATTAGTGGCCGTGTAATAAGTGTAATAAACTGTGTGGCAGTTTGTCATATTTGGAGTCTTACGGTCGGTGGACTTAAGTTAGCGAACTGTAAGTGTTAATTTGTTATTGTAAACTATAGTGTAATATTATTGTATTTGTACAAATTTATATATAAATAGTTTAGTTATTTAGTATTAGAAATATCTTATATTGTTTGTATATTATCTTAGAAATTAGATAACATTTAGTAGAATATTGTTATTGTAAATTGATATTAGTTTAATAATTTAACTGTTTTAAATAATCTCATTGTATTCTTACTAATTTGTTAATAAATATTAGATTATTGAATTAAGTAATAGTTTAGTCCATTTTGGGACGTGGATCTTCAGCTCCTCGAAGGATGCCTGGCACTCGCGATCACCGACTGGCCAGTACCTCGAGATAAGCACCAGGTGAGGAGTTTCCTCGGGCTCTGCACCTATTACCGGAGGTACGTGAAAGGATTCGCTAACATCGCAAAACCTCTTACCAGGATGGCAATTTTTATTTTTATTTTGTTTATATATATTGTTTATATATTTTTGTAATTTATTTTTTATCTAGTGATGGTCTTTTGATGGTGATTATTTTTTAATATTTTTATTTTGAAGAGACAAGATTTGTCTTGGCCGGGATTCGAACCCAGATGGACTTCATCTCTAGTGCGGTGCTCTAACCATCTAAGCTATCCATGCCAGACAAATACATCCTCTTCACCGATCCTATCTCTCTCGAGGGACGTAAGAGCAAACCACCGACGAACGACACCGACCGTTCATCCGAGGGCAGCCATCGTAATAGCATTCTACCCGCCTATGCTGGGGCACCACCAACTCACAATACCATTCCTGTATTCGACGGGAAGACGCCGTGGGAAGACTACATGACTCTCTTCGAGACAGCGGCTTCAATCCACGGGTGGTCGCAGGAGACCCAAGCTTCAGCATTGTGCCTGGCCTTGCGTGGAGAAGCTTTGGGAGTGCTGCAGGGGATGCCCATGTCGGAGCGGTCCAACTACGGGGAGCTGATGAGAAGACTGGAGATGCGTTTCGGCCACCGCCACATGGACCAGCTGTATCGCTCACAGCTGAGAAGCAGGGTCCAGAAGACCAACGAGACTTTGCAGGAATTTGAAGCGGATATTGCCCGGCTGGTGAGGAACGCCTACCCATCGGTCACTGACGATGTCTACGAAAGCTTGGCTGTCGACAAATTCCTGGATGGACTTCGGGACCCAGAGACACAGCAAGCAGTGAAGCTCGCCCGCCCGAAAACTTTGGGAGACGCATTATCCCAGGCCATGGAGTTCGAGGCTGTTAGACAGTCCGTACGGGGCCATGCGCGAGTTAGAGCAGCAGAGGCGGAGCCTAATGTGGTCCCTAGCATCGAAGACATAGTAACTAAAGTTTTGGAGGCTCTCAGGACCCGTAAGAAGGAGATACGCTGTTGGAGCTGCGGCCAACTTGGACACCCTAGAAGCAAGTGTCCATCGAAGAAGCAAGAAAAGCCACAGGAAAACTAAGTAGGGTTGATGGGAAGGGGCAACTGTCAACCCGTAACGTCAAAGGCCCCAGGAAGACCATCAGAGTTGCGTCAATAGGAAGCAGAACGAACAGTTTCTACGTTGATGGGATGGTGAACGGGCAGCTGCGAAGTCTGCTAATAGATACCGGCGCAACCATGACAATCTTGAACTCGAAAGCACTTCCAGCTGAGAAGATCTTACCAACAACTTGGGCTTTACGGACTGCCACGGGACAGCCAGCCAAGGTCTACGGGGAGACAGTTGCCACCTTCATCATCGGGGGTCAACATCTGAAGCACCGCGCTCTCGTGGCAGAGATCGATGAAGATGTCATATTGGGCATGGACTTCATGATCGCATACGGGATCAAGCTGGACATGTCAAAAGGTGTGCTGACGATGGGAGACGAGGAAGTCATCCTTCGGCAGGGAAAGGATCTCTACGCACGAGTGCTCTTACTAGAAGACACCACTTTACCTGCACAGAGCCAAATCGTGACGCATGGGACGGTCGAAGGACATCTACCAGAGGGTCAATGTGTACTACTGGAACCCGGAACGCACGAAGAACAGGAGATCGGACGCGGCGTACTGGTTGCTAGGTCTCTCATCAAGGTTGGACGTACCACTCCAATTAGGCTAATGAATCTGAACAGCTTCCCGGTAACGCTGAAGAAAGGAACACCGGTCGGGGAGTGTACTACCGCTACCTCAGTGGTTCGTCAGCTGCAACGTCATCCCACCGAACTTCGAGATTTTTGCGATGTATACAAGGGGAAAATATTAATTTAACATTACTTATCTTGGGATCTCGTTAACTTAAGTAAATTTTATATTTTTATAATTTATTTTTTATTTATTGTTCTTTTGATGGTGATTATTTTTAATTTTTTTTTTTATACCATTTATATTATATTAGGTTATACTTATATTATTATAATAAATATATATATATATATATATATATATATATATATATATATATATATATATATATATATAATTAAATAACTTAACACTTGAAAAGACCTTTTAAAAAGCAAACTTTACTCAGAAAAGTCTCCGTAAATAAGGCATTAAAATCAAAAATCGGTTAAGAAACCACGAAGATATGATCAATGGAAAATGGAAAACCCGGGTAGAGCCCGAGAGGAAAGGCTCCCGAGAAGAAAGGGCTCCGACGCAGGAGTCGAGCGGCTTGAGTTACCCCTCCCTGCCTCAGGCCCCTCTTACAGGTTTACTGTGTTCGGATGTGAGCTCTTAGCTTACTTGATCTAGGATTGGATTTTTCTAACGACTTGGCTTTTCCTTATCTGGACTGGAGTGTCCTGTTTTCTGTGATTCTTTACTATTTGGCTGTTTTGTGACTGATTTTCAGTCATGTTAATCTGACTAACAATGGCTAATGGAGAAAGAAGAACACTGTTTAGTATTGAAGAATACGCAGATATTTTGAAAACGCTGCTGAGGTTCAATTAAAACAGAAATCACAGAAAACAGGGCATATTCCAGGATCGAGGGAAAAAAATCAATTACAAAAGTCCAGGAAAAAGCCAAGTCGTTAAAAAAATCCAATCTGAGAACAAGTTAGCTAAGAGTGCACATCCGAACACAGTAAACCCGTAAGAGCAAACTGAGACAGGGAGTGGCAAAGCAAGGCGTTCGAATGTTAATTATACAAATTATAATATAATGATATGAATAATGGCAGGATAAAATATGTGCTAGTAAAATTAAAAACATCAAGTTATATGATGTTATTGTTTCAGCTAATCAATAAAAATTATTTCTGTATTGAATATATATATTTGTTCATAAAAAACTACATCAATAAATGGAAACTACAATAATGGTGTACTATTGTATTTTTATTATAGAATATTAAATCTAAAAAAAGAAAACAAAGGGAATGGATTTGGAAAAACCACTCACGAAATCAATGGAATTTAAACTGTTGCAAATACTTCTTTATAAACCAACTTGGACAAACATTTTAACCTTCCGAATTCATTAACTTGATGAGAATAAAAATTCCTTCTGTTAGACAAAAATTCAGCGATAAGCATTTGATAGAATTCAGGTTTTTAAACTGACGGAAAGAATGCGATAAGATAGCTCCTGAGAAACTAAAGATAATCCCAAAAAGTAGGTTATGCTTGCCTAAGCTAAATGGTTATTTAGAAGACTTTTAGGTTCATTGCCAGGGCACGAATATTTCTGCATACTAGTTCATGCTCTTACCCTTTCCTTGGTTTCCTTAGCCGAGCAATCAGTCTGTCCCTTTGCCTAGGTTCCAAGTTTCAGAGTATCTCTTTCAGAGTATCTTCATTCCTTCCTCTTCAGAACGATATCTTGGAATTATCTTAAAAGCATAATAGAGGTTATTGACCGTAAGTCCTAGGTGATATAAGGAAATTGTTTTCTGTTGTCGAGGTCCCACACTCAGTATGTGATCGCCTGCTCGATGCTCTTACGAAAGCACAGTGACTTCATCGGAAATAGTCTGTGAAAAAAGCTTTCTCGGTTTCACCAAAATCGGTATCGGAGAAAGAATATTAGAATTTCAAATGAAGGATAGCCCCTTGATCACTCCAATGCCTTGATCTTGGACATCTCCCGTTGATTTAAATTAGCCTTACATGTGAACAAGAAAGGAAAAGAGAAACCTCCCACAGCTTAAATTATATTTTATATAATAGGCATTCAAATAATCTGGTAAGTGCTGGGAATTTATTTAATTATATAAATAATCACTTCTTTCTCGATACCTTTATTCACATTGTTTGTGCATGATCTGGCCACTGCTTTGGATTGAAATATTTTGGGCAATGGTGTTTTGGAAAGAAGTCTAACCATGTCAATTCATTCCTTCTACTAATTTAGATAAATACAATGAAACTGCGTTATCTTATACCTCGAACATAAAAAGTGATATCGACGTGTATTTTCCAGAAGATCATTTATTCGTTAGAGAAGCTACTTAAAAAAAACAAAAAAAAACATTAAGAAAATAAGTATTATTGGTGTACTTAATTTATGAAAAAATATCGAAGTAAACTATTTTTATGTGTTTTTTTTTTAACCACAACTGGATTGTACTATTGGAGGTTAACCAATCTGCCATTCTTATTATTCTTGAGATAATTTTTATGGTTACAGCACTATTGTTTTTTTATTCGAATAATTTGTTTTATAAGGCTTAAAATGTTAAATTACATTTTAAGCTGTATTAGAAAAAAATATATATTCTTTAATATTTGCTTAAAAAAATTTTGCACGGGTCGCTCAAAGACTCAATTATTTATTTCTGAGTTGCGGATACATATTTTGTTCCTTAATACTTTAAACACGGCCTTAAATATGTAATATCCTTAATATTTTTCAACTTTATGTTTTCATTTAGCTAAATCAAAATACTGAAAAACAAAACGGCTAGTTTACTCAATGATTTTAACATTATTTAAAATTTATCGTATCAAAATTTAATATTTGTTTATTTTTTCCCTTATGCCCCAGGAGGGTCCTAAACCCCTTATGATCCATTTCCGGTCGCTAACAGATTAAATAAAATTAATCAAAATTATAAATAATAGTACACGGCATTCATCGTAAAGCATACAAGATAGTTTAGACTGTTTAGTCTTCAAAATCATCCATGTACAGTTTTTAAAAACCGAACCAGAAGAACTTAAATAAAAGTCCGTAAATTTGTTTAATATTAATCAACCTGTGATTCATTTTTAAGACCCTTTCGGTAGTTAGCTCACTCATTAGCCGGTAACATGTTACATTTCGCTACTCAGGTCCGTATCTGTAGCGAAATCATTCAAAAAAGGCCAGACATTTTCTTGTCCGGATCGGGTAGTTAAATAAGATAGATGACCCACAGAACCCTATTAGTAGCTCCCGACATGTTGTACCCCTTTGACTGTACTAGGGCACTGGCCAAGACCATTACTTCTACCACTCATTAGATGCTGTTTGGTAACCGAGGAAATCTCCTACTACAGATTTATGATTTGATACTATCGTGGCAAAATACCTCTATGCACTACCTCCTTAAATTAGCTGTAGCCCGTCCCATTTCGTTTCTAAACGAGCTACCAATATATGGGAGATACCGAAGCGAAGATAAACCTCCGCCTTAACCCATTTTAGAAAATCAATAGACTTTTTCTCTTTCTCAAATTTTAAATATTCTATTTCTAAACTGATATCCTTTAACCCTCCATCTCCGTCAAAGAATGAAAAATATACTTTAAAGTATTGCCTCATAATGTAATGATTTAAAGTTTCTCTTTCCAACTAGTATGGATGAACTAATTTTATTTAATACTCTTATCGTTTTAATTTTGCTCCTAATCAGTTGTGGGTCTTTTGAGGCTTTGGGCGATATATTAGAGCGAGGGTAAGAGCGAGAGAACGCCTGAGGGTTATAGGATAGACAATACAATTCACAAAGAGGTCAAAATCCCAAAATTATTAGTTTGTCTAAAATGAATAATCATAAAAGTGGGAAAACACTCAAAAAGAGACTATATCATAAATTATATGCGATGGGAAAATTCCCAAAACAAAGCGTTAAGTCTCCCAAATACTGGAACTAACAGAACCAGTTGATGTTCATTCATCAAAAGACAATCACGCTAAAGATGACTGAGTGCAGCCCATATCCCACCAACAGACCAAAACGACACATGAAATAAAGACAGCAACCTTCGGAATTCTTGACGCTCGTCAAACAACTCTTGGAACAATGTTGATTTATTTAGCCAACAACATGCATTGCATTCATGCATTGGATAGCTTTTTGGTATTATCCCTTTTTATTACGTCCAGATATAAAATTAATGCAGCATTATTATTCCAAAAAGTTGCGACTTACGAATTCCAATTACAAGGATAATTCATTTTGTCCGCCCCTTTATCCATCTTGACTAGTTTTAACGTTGGAATCACTTTCCAATCTAGAGCGTAAATCAAAAATGCTTGGTCACTAAACTTGAAATTTCGTTTTTGATAAAACATCTAGTTGAGCCTCTCTTCTTGGTCTCTATGTAGTTATAAGAAGTGGTACCTAATTTACTTGAATGTCAAGACAGACTATTTTTTTTTCCAAAACTTTTCTGGTAGTTTTGAAACAACTGTAGCTTTTCAAAGGTTTTGTTAAAATACAAATATGAGATTAGACATTTAAGCATCTGAAAGTTCAATTGTTACCATTATTTATTCCGAAGTAATCCGTTGGGTTAAAAAAAATATAAAGCCTTGATAGTTAGCGAGGAGATAGTTGACTGGAAGATCTGAGTTCAATTCAACCTCCACCTAAAAAGCCTTTTAAATTCCAAACTAATCACATACCCAGTTTACAGAAACCTCATAAACCCATCAACCCCCTCCGTCCCATTACATCCAACATCAATTCCCCAGCAACAAAACTTAGTAAATTCCTACTTCCATCCTTACAAGTCCTTCGCCGTAACAACCCATATATCTAAAACTCATTTCAACTACGTGATCTATTGACATCCCTCACCATACCTAATCATTACGTTTTCGCCTCCTTTGATGTAGAAAGTCTTTTTACCAACATACCTTTAAAGCTCTCCTCATAATAAATAACAACTGGTCACTCATATAACCCCATACCTCTCTCAACCGGTCCTCATTCCTCCAATCCTTAAAACTTTGTTGTGAATCTGGTTACCTTACCTTCCATGGACAGTTCTTTAACCGAATTTCTGGACTTGCCATGGGAAATCCCCTCGCTCCTAACCTCTCCAATATTGTCCTAAATGCCCTTCTTGACTCCATTCTACCCCAGTTCCTTGACGATGTCATTTTCATTAAAAAATATGTGGACGTCCTCCTCCTTATCCTAAATCCCAACATTATTCCAGAATTATTATCATCCTTCAACTCATACCATCCCCACATCCATTTCACTTTTGAACTAGAATCGAATAAATCACTACCCTTCCTTGACCTTCGTATCATTAAAAATCCAAACCACACCTTATCCACAGATTGGTATACTAAACCCACTTATTCTGACAGACTCCTCAATTATTACTCCCAACATCCGCACCACCAAAAAACTAACGTCACCAAAAATATCATCCACCGTGGCCTATCCCTCGCTGACCCCTGTTTCCATAAAACCAACACCCACCGCATCAAAGAAATCCTTTTAAAAAACAATTTTCCTCCGTACGTTATAATAAACTCATCCACGACTATAATAACCCACCCACCCCCACCCTGTCTCCACATCCGCCATCTACCTCTTTATACAGATCCATGCCATATATACCCGCCCTCTCGTCATCACCTTCAAATCCCATAACAAACTCTCTAATATTTATTCCCGAGTCAAAGATCCCATTCCCCTTAAACAAAGCTCCCATGTTGTCTATCGTATCCCCTGCTCTACTCCTATTTGCAACTCTTTATACATCGGCGAAACTAAGAACTTCCTTAAAGACCGTATTTACCAACACAAATACTCCATTTCCTCCCATAACCTTACCGCGTCAAAACTCTCCGAACACGCCTTATCCTTTAACCACAATTTTGACTTAAAAAATAGGTCTATCCTAGCTTCTGTTCCCAACCATGATAAACGCCTACTCTCTGAGACTATCCACATAAATTTAGATTCCTCCACTGTTAATCTCAAGACCGACTCCACTCACTTATCCTCTTTCTACTCCCAAATTTTCAACTTACTCATAAAACCTTAAATTATTTTACCTTGTTATTGCTTCCCATTTTCATTCTGTTACTACTATATTCTCTCTTCTATACTACACACTTTGACCTCTAGACATAAATTTTACTGTTTTTATCACCCTACGTTTTCCCATTAATTTAGTCAATAATTTCCTTGGCCCTCTATGAAATAGTCATGATAAACATTTGAATAAAATAAAGTAGTCATTATGTCTATAATGTAGTCAATATAAAAAACAATAAAATAAAATTAGTCATTATTTTTTTTGGCCGTATGATATCGATGCCAGCACCTCCCCTTTAATTCATAACGAATTTTATTTGTCAGTTAGACCGCTTCCAGTCTAGCATCAGCTTCCATTGGTTTAGTACATATTTAATACTCATATCTTCTCTTCACCTCTCTCCTTCTCCATTCCTCACACCTTTTTCTCCCAATAGCTCTTTGGCATCCATCATATGTTATTATTCAAGAGTTCATTATTATTTAACATCACTATTTTATGATCTTATATTCTATCTCCATTCTCAAACCATATTTTTACTTATATTTCTATACGTTCCTTGTATATTTACATCATATTTTATATTTATACCACTCCATTCTATTTGTATACATTTTAAAACTTCCCTTACTTTTATTTTCTACATCTATGTTCATTTTACTTTTCTACCTGTTATACTCTAGATTTCTATCTTTACTTTCTACCTTTCTTTTTCCGGTATTTACTCGTTGACATCATTTTTGTTACATTTTCTTTCATTTTACTTATGTAAACTCTCTAGGAGTCTATTATCATACATTTTATATTTTATCTATATTCTTCTAGCTTTTCCATAATTTTACATTTCACCTCTGATGTTTATACTTTTTCTTTTTGTAAACTTTCTGTTTACTTCCTCCCTTATCTTTGTAATTTTTACATCACCAACTTTCTGTACATTTACTCTGTAATATTTGTATTCATATATATCCCTCACTTTTTTGTTCTAATTTTCTATTACTCTACATATATTTTTATATTACCATATTCTTGGTACTGTAATGTATTTTTATAGTTTTGTCCGTTTTCTTTCATAGCCCTGAAGATGACCCACAAAGTGGGTCGAAACGTTGGCACAAAATAAAATAAGTACCCACTTATCTAGTGTTTAATTTGACTGCACCCCCAACTATTTCCTTCCTTACTGGATAGCTTTGCTTTAAGCATTTTACTATCGAAAATTCGTTACAATTTATAGAATATTCATTGGGCAATCATCAGCATTTTTTAACAGGAATAATAAAAATCATGTTACATAAGAGAAGTGGACAAATTTGACGTTTCTGCATCAACACATACACAAGCGTATCATTCAAACGATCCCGGGAATTGAGAAAAAAATAGTAAATCACTCTTAAGGAGCTTTCAATTCTCAAATAACTCAAAGGAACTCTTCATATATTCATTTATGTTGGAATAAATGGAATCCTAGCTCATAATTTTTATATCTTTAATTTTTATTCTGTTATTCTTCTTGTACATTTCGTCATCACCCTTTCTTTCTTTTTTATTTTCCTATTATGTCTTGTGGTTTAAATAAAATGAAAAATAAATTTAAAAAACTGTACCAATACCAATGGAACCCGTTAAGGGTCTGGGGTTCAGTACATGGTAGAGACTGTGATGTTTCTTGGACAATGGTTGTGCAAGGAAGTTATTTGTCCTAGATCACGCTAAAACGTCAGAGTTTTCCCCTTATTCTGGTTTCTCACTTTATAGAGGTTTGGTGAGCCTCAGGAGGGTCCTAGAGCCCATAATATCTACAATATTAGATGTTGAAATAGAGTAATGCTAATTATATTTGCAGAAATCGAGCAAACAATTTAGATAAATATGGAAAATAAATGGATTTTTTCAACTTAAGCTCCTAAAATTAATCTTAATCTTAATGTCATTATTTTGGATTTGTAAGAATCGATTCATTTTAATTGCCCTATGTTTATCGATATGGAATTCCTCTACGTTGCGACATTTTAAAAATACACGAAGAATTTTAAGGACGTATATTTGAACCATTTATTGATTCCCCTCTAATTCCGCTAATCGTTTATTTGATAGTGGTTTCATTTTTATTTCAGATGTAAACAGTAATTATAGCGAGGGCATGTTGACCGTTCAGATGTTTAATAGCGGTCGATAGCGCCAAAGTTTCCTCGACTCGGCGATTTGACAACGTTAAGATTTATGCAGTGAAGAAATGGCTGAACGATTTCTGAGATGCGATAAGTATTGGGAGTTGAATCAGAATCGTTTATTTCTAATGATTTCGTAAGAACACAAGTCATCGTAGTAATAGAAGGAGCGATAAATAAAAAAATTGATTAGCTCAAATCGCGCCTTAATTTAAATACTTAATAAATGGATAATTAGAACATGCTAGGCGGACCTCGTTAGGAACTATTTCCAGAACGCATTGACTGATTTGCAACTCCGTTTCCATTAACAAAGATAAATGGCCCTTGTGCCGAGTCTTCGGCTTGCCTGGTTGGAAAAAGTTCTGATAGTTTTCACTAGAAAGAAGCCGATGCAATAAAAAAAGAAGAGATCTACTCATTTATTAAGAGAATCGTGTGTATGTGAGGAGCGACCAACTCTTCTGTCCATTAATTTGCTTTGATGTTTTCTTCTAGTCTGTGATTAAGAGGTGTTGGAAATAGTTATGACCCATTAACATTTATTGCTGAACATGTCCTAAAATCGCGATGGAAAAAAATATATGATTTACTAGCTTTTGCCAACGGCTTCGCTCGCGTGGAATTTGGTCTGCCACATAAAGTTTTGTGACCGATCATTTTTAATAAATAATTTAATTTTTTTAACTGTAAGTTACTCGTACATCCGAAATTTCAGATGTCTAACTTAAAAATTGACGGATTCGATACAATCTTTGAAACCATATTATATAAAGGGGAAAACCCTTGGGGGTGGAATTATCAATATTCCTTTCTTAGTGCTAATTTAAGCTGTACAAAGAACCTATCTGCAAATTTCAAGATGCTAAGTTCAGTGGTTTTGGTTATGTTAGTCAATCAGGTTACAGTTTTATATATACTTCGCCTGTATGGTGTTTATAAAAAGTAGCCTATAATCCTTACCCAGGCTTGAGATTATCCATATCCAATTTCATCACAAACGGATCAGCACAGCCGTGAAACATACATTGACACAGATTAACAAAAGTGGCGGACAGAAGTTACTTTCGTTTACTGTTGTTCGTGTCACTATAGGATTAGTATGTAATGTTATTGAATTTATTGAAAAGGATTATTTAGTATAACGGTTTCACTTGTCGTGCGGCAGCAACGAGAAATTAAAACTAAAAGGATTAGAATAATGTACGTATGTAGGCATTTTATCGATGTGTTTTAATATAGCGGTCCTACTTACCTACCGCAATATACTCCAGTAAACTTTTTTTTTTTTTCCAGAACCTCCTTTTTTTTTATGAAATTACAATTACATTATAGTTTCGTAAAAACTATAGGTGCTATATAAAGAAAATCCTTCTGTTAGCTTTCAGTAAGCAGTAAACTTTTTTTTTTTTTTTTTTTTTATCTGATCCTCCTATTTTATCTACAAATAAAATATATAGCTGAGGCCTCCTTTTACCCTGGGGTATAAACCAGTAAAATTTTTTTTTTTTTCGAAACCTTTATTATATGAAAGTACATTCACAAATAGTAAAAAAACTACAGCTTCTATATAAATAAAATACCTTCCATTACCTTTCGGTATTTTAAGGCGTTACATCCAGCCAGTAAAATTTTTTTTTTTTTTTCCTTAACCCCTTTGGGTTTGAAGATTTTTAAGTACAATTGAAGATAGGACGGAGAGGTATCTCTTGTACTGGACGATGTACATTTTAAGAGGATGATGAGAAGGTGGAAGGTTCTAATTTATTCATTTCTATTTATTAACTTTAGATTTTTCCGGTGATGGGGCTCCGTAAAGCAGTGCCGGTCTTAGGATGCTCTTGTAGATGGTCAACTTGAGGCGGAGGGATAAGTTAGGAGATGTAAGCAGGTGGTTATGTTCTGTAAGACTTTGTCCTAACCGATCTGAGTTTCTTCCTGCAGTGGTAGGCTAGTTTAAGGTGCCGGTCAAGGGTGACACTTAAGTAGACTATGCTGCTCGCTGGTGTTTTCACGTCCCGCTATAGACCTTAGGGAGAGCGCGGCGCTTTTTCCCCTGAAAGTCCGTCTTTTAAGTATTCACTGTGATGAGTTCTTTTAGCTTCTGTTTGATGCTCGCACAGACCTCCTCCGCCTGCCGTAGAGCTCTCTCTGCGCTGATCGAGGTGCTGTAGATCGCTATGTCGTCGCCATAGGCTGCTACAGTAGCTTTTTTGTAGTTGGCTCCAACAGTTTCAGCTGGGTATATTAAGAAAAGTACTGGAGATAGCACAGACCCCTGAGGCACTCCGCAGGTGAATGCGATCGCTTCCGATGATGTTTCGCCGATACGAACTGTTATCGTTCGCTGTTGAAGAAACGACCGTAGGATCGAGTTGAGCTGTTCCGAAAATTCTTTGTCCTGTAGTGTCTTGCATAATAGGTTATGTGAGACTGAGTCGAACGCTTCCGTGCAGTCTATGGAGATAATAGCGGTCGCTTTGTTCTTGGCGGTGCACTGGCTCACTTCCGCATGTATCTTCGCCAGGTGATGATCCGGGCAGAGGCCGGCCTGGTAGGCGGTTTGCTCTGGTGGGATGAGTGCTGTCTCTGAGCAATACGCCTTGAGATAATTGAGGACAATTTTCTCAAAGACTTTCCCCAGATGCGGAAGCAAGATGATGGGCCTGTAGTCCGCTGGCTGCGATCCTGACGTCAACGGCTTGAGTAGAGGAAAAAGAATACCTATCTTCCAATTGTCTGGAAAATATCTTGACCTGAGGCAGGTGTTATATAGATTGGCCAAGCTATTCCTCTTGTTGGCAGTTGTTTCAGCAATATAGTTTGTATCCCGTCGTGGCCTGGTGCTTTATTCCCCTTCATACGACGAAGAATCGCTTTCAGCTACTTCGGTGATACAAACATATAGTTGGTTCCTGTCTCTTCGGTTGGTAAATCATTGTGTGCAGGATCTGTTCTTCTTGAGATGATTCCACCATAGTGATGTGAAAACTTGGCAACCTGTTCTTCGACTGTCAACAGTTTGTCCCCGTCGTGAAGTAGTGTAGAGCTTCTCTTCTGTGAGCAGGTTTTCAATAACTTCCAGAACTTTCTGTAGTCGCCATGCGTGCACCTCAGTTTTACATGCCACTGTGCAGTCCTCCATTGTTTTATGAGATTTCTAATCTGCGTGGTAAGGGAATTTACCACCGATTTCGTCTCATAATCTCTATTTCTATACCATTTATTCTTCCACTTATTGCGGGTGGCGATAAGGTTCAGAATGTGGTCTGGCATAGGGCGTAGAGCTGGTGGAAGTGGTCTGAATTTCGGAATTGTTTCATCTGCGGCTCTTCTGATTGTTTCTGTGAAGAACTCTACGTATGCGTCTACATCACTTCTTGTCCGGAATGTGGGAACTGTTGACAGTACTTGATGGACCTGTGCTTTGTATGTTCCCCAGCCTGCTTCCTCATATTTATATTTTGTCACCGCTGGAACAGGTATTTCCTCATCCATAATATAGAGCACAGGTCTGTGGTCGGAGGTAATAAAGTCCAACGTCGAACAATCCACGAATCGATGCGGCTGCCTCGTAAGTAGTAGATCGTTGGTAGATGTGAAGGACGGCTTCGCTCGATGTCTGAAAGTGTGGGTGTTCGGATGTACTACAGTGAAAGGTGTCTTGATGAGTTTACTTCCGGCTTTGTTGATCCGGGTGTTGTTCCAGATCGGGTGCCGAGCATTTTGGTCATCCACTACCCAATGGTTTGTCTGCTTGGTGCACTCGGCTAATATCATCGAGAAGATGTCTATAGAAGACCTGGGTCTTCTATGTAAACCTGTGATGATAGTAGGCTTATCGAGTAGTACCTGTTTAGTTTTGTGGTGAATTCACGGGTCACCGTTTGCTACTGGTGAGGGGAGTGCTCTCCACCGAAAACCGCGGCGTATGGCTATGATGACCCCTCCTTCGTCGTCTCCTGTGAGGTCGTAACCTGGGATGCGAATGTGCCGGAAATTAACTCTTGCATCTGTGAGGATCGTTTCAAAATATATTACTTGATTTCTTTCGTTCAGCGAAAATATGTAGATTTTGCGAGTAAGAAGCACGTGAGCAAGCTACTCAGGGGGGGATTCCTATAGGGATTGTAACAATATTTAACAATTAAATTAAATAACCGCGATTACCTGCTGACCATATACTGGAGGTAATATTGGTAATGTATTATAACCTTGTACTTTTTAATAATTAATCGTTATACTATGACCTAATTACATAAAATCTTTATGAATTGTACCCTATGTTTTATTCTGATGTATAGCCTACATTACCGTAAAGTTTCGACCAAATCTGTTCAGTAGTGTTTGCATGAAAGAGTAACATTTACTGTAACATTTTGCCAGGATGTAATAAATTTCCTATAATTCTTTATTAGTTCAGAAAACTCGAATCATGTCCTACAACCGATAGCACGAGATAAGTGCCTTATTCGGGAGATAAGAGAAAGAGAACTTATGAATCAAGGTGAGTTGCCTAACCTAGGTGAATTAAAGACCGGATATATTTAAATTTATGATGTAATTATTTCATCGAAATACTTTTCATAATCTGCCGTTACATTATGTATTCAATTGTGTCAATGTTGTTTACAAAGTTCCTAGGTGATAATGCGCCTGTTCATTCGAACCGTTTTGTTGCTGTAAACAACTGAGAACATTCCGTAATATTTTTTAGAACTGAGTGTAAAAAAAACGGTTACATTTGAGAAAGTTATAATTTGACTTGAGCCATATATGGTAAATGGCTCACGTATTATTTATTATACGAATGTATGACAATTCTTCATAGTCTCCATTCGATACTTTAGTATCTTAAAATATAGATAATTTAGTAGTTGGCAATATTATTTAATGACCAATATAAACAAAAATAAATCAGTAATTTTGTTCCAAAAGTACCTAAACCAAATGCAGAATATTTTTCTTTATACTGTTATAAAAATTAATATTTTTTTTTAATCGAAGTTATTCCTAATTTACTGTTATCTAATTTATAATGTATTGTATTTTTAAGCTACCAATTAAAAAAACATTAAAAGAATAATTGTTGCTTAGTAAATGCAGGAAAGAATAAACAAAGACCTGAACAATAGAAATTACAACTTATTTAATATAATATTTACTAATGTTTACATATAATTAATTACGATGATATGTTTCGGAAACATTGTGAGCTTAAAGTGAAAATAACCAAGTTTATAAAGGTTACGTTTCCTCTTTTACCGATTTTTACGGCTTGAAAGACTTATTATTGAACATGTGTCGAATGTTTCATTATAAGAGAGGAGTGAAGTCTGGCATATTCTTTTATTTTTTCCGTAGTTTTTCAGTAAGAATATCGAGTGCCATTGGACATAGTCGATACAGATAGAGACATAGGAGGGACGTCAAATAACGCAGAAATATAAACATTTTGAAGCATCGAAAACAAAATATAAAATAAAGCCAAAGTTTTTACATCCTTAGATATTAATGCTATATTATCGGGTAAAGTATCTATTATATCTCTCAATCGGTTATTATGTACAATGTTAAGATTACAAAATTCAAGCATTATTTTTAATTGTTTGACATAATTTTGAATATTTAATAAATGAAACATTAGTTGGTGATTATTGACACGTTGCAATTCGTTGTGAATTGAATTAGTATTTTTATTAAAATTGTATACAATATATTCATGTTTACGGATTAAATCATGGGTAGTATGAAATAGATGCTGCTCATTAATTTTATTGCTATCTTCGTTATTCCTTATTTTGTCAATCATATCGTCATAATAATGTTGTTTGTCATTAGCATCCATGTTTCCCGTTAACCATGAGATTGCTGTTCCTAGACCATTTAGAAGGCTCTTTTATTTCTATTAGACAACATTACATCGAATCTACTATTTATATCTGTATATAAATCTTTATAAAGTATGTTTGATGAATTTATAGGATTTCGCATTGTTTCTTTTAAAGATGTTAAATTATATTGATGATATAAACTTACATAGTCTGTTAAAAGTTTACTTTATTTTATGTTGTATTGCTCTATTCCATTAGATTTACCGAGGTCTACTACCTCCAGGGTCCGTATCATTGTTGGTAGAAGTAGAAGCAGTAGCATTTTCTGAAACAAAATATTTTTTCTAATTTTTGTTAGGCCATCTAAATTGACTTAAATGGGTTTTATTTGTTACTCGTTTTCCTTTTATGATTAATTCTGTGGGATTAAATCTATTCTGGATTTTGATTTTAGATTGGCTATTTTTATAGTATTGTTTTCCTTCCAACACTATTGGTTCTTCTCTATTTTTATTTAATTCTTTGGTTTTTCATATACTGTTCTTTGTTATCCATTTCTATGATTTTACCATTATTTGTTTCGAAAATCATTTCATTAGGAGAAAGTTAAATAAATTGATTTAAAGAGTTATTAAAAACTATAATAGATAAATTTAATATTCGTTTCAATTCATAATGTTTCCTTTCTGTCTATCTAAAACTCCCAGTGAGTTGGAATTTTGTTCAGATGTTATAAATAGTACCATTGGGCATAGTCAATACAGATAGAGACATAGGAGGGAGCTCAAGTAACGCAGAAATATAAACATTTTGAAGCATCGAAAATAAAATTTAAAATAAAGCCATAATATTTCCTAGAAATAAATTGACTACCAAAGAGACAATGAAGCACCGTGTTAGACCTGCTGGTTAGACATATGTCATAGCTAAATGACTACGAAAATAAAGAAGGGGCGTGGGCAAATAAGTCATGTTAGGTCGATCTACGGTCAACTTACTGAAAGGAGCGAGAGTCAATAGTTGAGATCGAGGTTTAAGTTCAAATTAAAATTTGCGTCATCGAACATGTCACTTAACAGCGAGTAGGCCAAGACCTAAGAGTAGGTCAGATTTTAAATTCAAATTCAAATTTCCCGATTCAAATTCAAAGACATGTTACCATATTCAGGCTTCTGATCGGCACACCTAAGAAGCATGCTAACTCCCTCTAATGATTGTGTCACAAATTTTTTTCCTAATATTTTTGTTGATATTTGAATTTTCAGTTTTTTGTCCAGTAATTACTAATCAGCTTTGTGTAACTTTTATGACTGGTCGAATGTATTTATTACTAACATACTGTGCATAAAAACATTGGAGCAATATCAAGAATATAGTATTTTCATAAAATATTCTCAATATCTTTAATTATACATGCATAACTTAAATGTACATTATTTAAAAACATGTATATTTTTGTTGATTTGAGATTATATTCTTAGAGATTATAAAAGTAGATTTAAAATTAATTAACGCCATAGATAAATATCCCTTATGAAAATGTTAATTGGGTACTAAAAAGTGTGATTGAAGTAGTCGGGCTTTAGCAAACATTGTCGCCGACTGTTGAAAGTAGCCGTCACCAGGGTGAGAAAAACCATTTATCTTCATCAATCTTATATAGCTATCTGATCAGTTAGTTAGGTCAACTCATTCTTCTTGAGAAATCAGTTAAGAATATAGATTCATTTATTTATTAATTCCAATGACTTTGGGAGAGCTGGATTAATATTAGTAGACTAATGGATTTTTTTTACTTAAATCTACATTACACAAACGTTTAGGCACCCCCTTCCAAATTCTTAACATAATCCCGGTCACCTATAAATAACTATCCATTATTTAAAAAAAAAAAGATATTTAATTTTAATAATTTATTGAATAAAATCATATGACAAATCATCTTTATTTAATAAAACACTTAATTTATATATTTTACAACTCCCAGTAGGATTCGCAGGATACTTTGATTCCATTTCTTCAGTATGGAATCAGCAGGTGCACGAAGACCTACATTTCTTTCCCGAAGTAAACCGTTCTTGGAACAAACCTCTATGAACACCATTAACCATAGTATTGGAATCAAAACTATAGAAGTACATGCGGTAAGATTATCATTACTCCGTCCGGTCATAACAAGTTTTTTTACCAGTAGCTTGATTGAATTCCCATACCCATGAGCTTTAACTAGATCATTGTTGTCGACTTTTGTTATTTTTTTAATTTCACTTTCTGGCTTCCATAAATTCCTGAGGAAGTAGAGTTCAGGAAAAAAAGTACAGCAACGTTAGCTGAATGTACGAAGAATGCCAGAAACCTGCAAGACCATGGTGTTGGAAATTCATTGTAGATGTCTTCAAAGGTTTTTCTATTTAAAAACTCTACGGAATGGTTGAAAATTTAGTAACATGGTGATTTTTAAAAGCTTGAACATTGATGTTTTACATTTCATTGTTGTATTTATGAATATTTATTATGATTAAAACAACTAAATTAATTTTTTTTAAAATAATTAAATCAGAATATAATATATAAATCTAAAGCAATTTTTCAGCTACGCCATCTAGAAGGCGTGATCAAAATATTTCCTTCCAATTTATCTTATAAAGGTTGTTATGTATATAATTACATGAATCAGCTTTTGGGTTGATACGATTTTATATCAATTAACTTATTAATAACTATCGCTCTATTAATTATATCCAAAATAATTATATCCTCACACCTGATAGAATGGCTTGTCATATTATTTATAATGTGTTTATCTTTCCTTCACATATAATTTAAATGAAAATTAGGATACCGTATCCACTACTCTAATATTATATGGCGCCATTTTATAGTTAGTGTTTGTTTTCATCATTAATATTTGTAATTTAAAGTTTAACGTGAAAAATATTTATCGAAGCTAATTTTTGAATGTATTATTAAGATTTATTGAAAAAATGATAGTTAATTTAGTACTATTTTTGTTCTTCGATTCGTCCTAAACGTTTTTGATTAATTGTTTATCTTCAAATGTTATTTTCAAAGATATATTTATAATAAACATTTTAAATTAAAAAATTTCAATATTTAAAAAATAAAAATAATTATTATAATATATATATATTTTTTTTATTATTTTTATTTATTTATTTATTCTATTTCAAATAAAAATAATTATGTTCCTTTATAAATAATATAATGCAATAGGGAAGATGAAGCCATGACCAATATTAAAGATTCGCCCACTACGTTATTAACAGAATATGGGGAAAAACTGCATAAATAGTTTTGATAAAACAATTTAAATACTTCGCCATTGGATTTGGCCCCTGATTGAAGCTCGAAAAGGAATTTGTAGTTGAATTGAATAAACTTACATACAAAATAAAAATAATGGATGTAACTAAATAGATTGTAGTTAGACATTCTAAATTTTTTCTAGGTTCTCTCCTAACAGAAAGATATAATAAAAATTATGTTAATCATAAGCAATACAAAAGTCACAGTTATATTTACCAGTTTTACCATTTTAGCGATTTAATGGTAATATGAGTTAAGAGTGCGTAAATTTGTTTTATAGTTAGTTTTTAATCATTGGAGCATTTAGGATTTAAATCTAGTTAAAACCGGGTGTAATAGGACAATGATTCTTTAACTACACATTGTGAATTATTTTTGTAAATTTTTAAATTTTAAAACTGGTTTTTTGGTGCATGGAAATTTTTATTATTAAACCCACCCTTTCCATAGACAACTTCGAATCAGAAATTGTTCCCTTTATTCATCTTGTCTCTTCTTATGGAAGTCTCGATGTTTTTCCTTATATCTTCCCTACGATATTAACATTAGCACATTCTTCTTGTGTCGTTTTTTATTGGATTTGTAAGATATCAAAAAAGATGCACATTTTAAACAGCAACATTCATTAGTCTAAATCTCATTTCTGATTGCGACTCTTGCAATTATGTACGGTATACTAGATCTAAATTGTAAAGTACACGCAGGCATTAAAGTTTGGAGTAAAGTGTCGGCATCAGGTCAGTCATGCTTTAAACCGGATAATCCTTTAAAATTACCTGATTTCAAGTGCTTAAAGGCGTAACAGTAATGATTATAATACACGGTTTAGTATAGGAGAACTATATATTTATTTTACAGAGGCTACTAGTAAAATATTCCATGGATGTGAGGAGCATCCTCATGAAAAATTAAATTTAATTAATTACTAATTGCTTTCAATTTATGTATTTATTGGATAATTAATAAATATACATCGTATAGGCACATTTAATGTTTATTAATTTAATAAAACCCAAAAAAAACCGACGTAAATTGTAAAGTGCGCCAGCAAACCATCGGTTTCGGCCGCCACTTATTATTTAGATCACCTCAAACAAATTTATGTCGCGGAGAAAATGCAAATCTAACAAGTTTGCTGTGCAAAATTGCACTGTGAAGGTTTTATTAGTATAAGTACAGGTTGGAATAAGTTCAATTGACCAAGTAGCATCGTAATTTGTAGCGGCATTGAGCATGGAATTAATGTTTGCACTGCCCGATACCAATTCCCCAATTGTCCTCTTTAATCTTACAAAAAGCTTTGGTGTAAAATTATATGATGTTCTGTGCAACTGGTAAAAATATTTCGAGTTGCAATGATAAAACAGGAACCAAAGGGAGTTATGGTCTATTTCGAAGTTCAGTCACTTCTGGTTCAGAACCTTAGAAATTATAAAATTTAATTTTTCCTTCTCCATGCTAAAATAAGCCTTATACGCTAATCACGTTATAGCAAAAAATTATTATTGATTTAGGTTATTAAATTAATTTGAGCCTACAGCTATCTAAATCATAAACATGATTCTTTCACATGTTAAATCATGCTCTTCCAGTCTACATATTTTCATACATGTACTCACGCGTTTAAAATGCTTAAGCCATATTTTTTTAGCTTGATTGTCTTAATACAATTATACTATTAATTTGAACTAAATTTTAATTTTATTGTGAGATAACTTTCAATTTTATTTTAAATACACCTAATGGAAATTCGAAATTTATTTTGTGAGCAAGTCTACAGAACTGCTTTGGCCTTCCTCTTGTGGCTGAGACACAGACAATATTGTCAATACAGATGTTATGTATCGAAAGTGATAAACACCACTTTTTAGGAAACTGAAAAAAAAAATGTTTCAAGGCTCATTTATTATATCGTCAATATCCTATCATAAATAACAACATAACACTAAACTAGTTGTACCTATATCATTACATATATTTTTGTAGCATATAGATGACTCTATACAAATTATTAATCCTAAAGCTTACGATAGGGATAAAAAAAAAGAAAAGAATATTTTTTACATTCAATACTTTTTTACGTATTTTTATCGGTAATTTGGTTGATATCCTGTATTTTTCTCATATCAGAGCACGAATGTTACTCTCCAAATAAAAACAAATATTTATTTATTTCTAACCTGTATAGCAGAAAGGCTAAGTGGTAGAGTATGCCGAAAATCAATACTCCTTAAATGTTTCATTTCCATGGTGTCCAGTTTCGCCTGTTCACTTTTTGGTATTGCCCAAGTCTGAGCGCCATGCAGGATTGAGGGGTAGATACAATTATAAATACTCTAGGACTTCTTCTTTTAGTTCTCTTGTGAAATTACCATTAAAGATATGTTTAAGGACCAATCTTTATGCCATCCTATTTGTATCCTTCGGTCCAGTTCTTTACTGTATTTTTTTTTTCTAAGGAAATTTCCTGACCTAAATATATGAATTTATTTGAGTATTCTGTTGTATGTTATCTTATTGGGATATGGTGTTCTTTTGTATTTGTAAATATTTTCGATTTTCGGTAATTTATTTGTAAACCATATTTTTAACTTTTATCAATCAGATCATTGACCATTTTAAGCAAATCAGTTTTATAGGAGCTAATAAACATATGCCGCCTGCAAACCTTAGATTGTTTAAGTACCTGTCATTTATTAGAATGCTTCTTCCTTCCAATGCAAATTCCTTAAAGAGTTTACATAGAGGTCATCCTTGTTTCAATCTTCTTTTAATGCTGAACTTTTTTCCATCTCTATCAACAGCTACAAAAACCTTCCTCTTTATGTATATTTCTTTAATTATTTCAATATATTGGATATCTAGTCCTGATTCTGCTAAAGCTTCCCATATATACTGATGATTGTTAGAGTGAAATTCTTTCATGAAATCGATAAAGTAAATATACAGCGTGATGTTGTATTCAGTGGATTTTTGAATAGTTTGATTGATGCATTGTAGGTCGTCTATTGTGCTGAATGATGGGAGGAAACCGGCTTGCTCTATGTCATTGTATTCATAGATATTATTAATGATCCTATTTTTTATGATGCAACAAAATATTTTATATGGGGTTTGTGTCAGTGAGATTAGTCGGTAGTTTTCTATTTTATCCTTTGCTCCTTTTTTTATGTAAAAATATGATTTTACTTTCTTTCCATTCCTCCGGGACTTTCATTTCTTCTAATACCAAATCGAATATTTTACACAGTGGTTTCGTGATTACTTCTTTGGCTTCATTCCTATTTAATTTATTTATTTCATTATCCGCGAATACTTACTTTTTTTACTTTATAGGCGTTCCGACAAGGGTTGCCTCAACTGGTCAGAGCAGATCCACTCAATCATCCTCCTGGAGTCCTCGACCAGCCATCTCCTCCTGGACTCCCTCCATCCACCTGCTTCTGGGCCGTCCCCGTCGTCTCCTCCCAGGTGGAACCCAATCCAGAACTCAGTTTGGCCAGCATTCAAACGCCATTCTCTTCAAATGACCGTACCATCTTAGGCGGCGTGCACCGATCCTTTCATTTGTAGCAATACCGACATCCATCCTCTGTCGAATTTCTTGGTTTCTTACTTTATCCAGCCTAGTGATACGAAGACACCTCCTCCAGAAATCCATCTCAACCGCCTGCCCCTTTTAGTACAGATGGGGGCTCATAGTCCAGGTTTCCGAGGAATGTGTCAGGATGGTTTCCACTATGGCTGTGAAAATACGGCGTTTATTTTCTTTTGACATTTCCGTATTCCAGAGGACCGAATGCTAGCTAGCATTCTGGTAGCCTTTCGGGCTTGCTCCACCTTTCTTCTTACGTCATGCTCGGACGACCCGGTAGCATCTAAACAACAGCGGTGGGCTTAAAGATTAATTTCGATAAGATTAAGTATATGGCAATCGGTGATACTGATAATAGTCCGCTTCTGGTTGACAGGGAGGCCTGTAAAAAGGAAAATGTATTCAAGTACCTGGGTTCTTGTTTAGATACTACCGGGTCGAAAAGTAATATGATTCTAAAAATATAATTGTGACAGATTTTATAGCTTTTAGTTTCTTACTCAAGAGTTATTAATTTTCTTGAAAAATGTTTTTGATGAAGTTTACAACATAAAGCCCTTTTTTATATATCTAGCACACTACACGGAGGTTATGATGAGAAGGAAATTTTTGTTTGCGTATAAAATAAATTTTATTTTGAGACATGTAAGAGGACACATTAAACATATATAAGTAAGAATAAATAAATAGTTTATACACACGCACATAAACAAAATAAATGGAACGACAGAATGAGAGAGGGGTAATAAACCACGGTGTAATATAATAAGTCTATAATGTCTAATAAGTATAAATGATCAATGCAATAATTTTTACGTTTATTATATAGTCAGCCTGTTAATTAAATGTATTTTGTTTAATGCACAGAATTTGCATGATATAATTTTTTTTTTAATATTTTATTATATTGTAGTGGGAAAACGAGAATCTTCCTAAGTTACAGAAGCAAAAAAATTTTTAAGTAGTCTTTAATAAGTTGTGAAGAAGAAAATGGTCCGGGTGAAGGTAAAAATAAATCTCATAAATAAGGAGGAAAGTTTATTGGTTTCCATAAATTGGTTTGCCAATAAACTGTTCTCCCTATTTAAGAGAGTTTTTTTACCTTCACTCGAACCACTTTCATATTCATAACTTATTAAAAACTACTTAAAAAGTTCTTTGCAGCTGTATTTTCGGGGGAATCCCCTTTTCCCACTAAATGTTGTGGTGGGGTAATAAACCGGACCATTTTCTTCCTCGTATACGATGTCAATTTCTCTTATATAAGGTCAACTAATATTATTCAAGATAAAAAAGTTAAATAAAACTAGTCTAATAATTTAGTAGTAAGGGAAAGTTTGATGCACACACCGCACAAGTTTAATGAATATATTGTTACGGTCAGAGCGGGAAGTAGGACCGGCTTCTGATCTGCCTAGAGCGGATTAGGCAAACAATGGGATTAAGCGGAAGGGATTATAGAATGGCGTAGAGCCTTCTAGATCGGTCTAGGTGGTCCTCGTCCGTGTTCCGAGTAATGCCCCACCACGACCTACCTTGCCTATATAAAAAGGACAGCGTTTTCGGCCGCGGCAGTAGTAATAAGCAGTCAGTAATAAGACGAGTAATAAGACGAGTAGTAGTAAGACGAGTCTGTAATAAGCCAGTGAGTAGCAGTCGTTAACTAGTGGCAGTGTGTGTGAGTTAGTTAGTATTAGTATCAGTCTGTAATAAGTGCTTAGTGAGCAACAGTGACAATTAGTGACCGTGTAATAAGTGTAATAAACTGTGTGGCAGTTTGTCATATTTGAAGAGTCTTACGGTCGGTGGACTTTAGTTAGCGAACTGTAAGTGTTAATTTGTAATTGTAAACTATAGTGTAATATTATTGTATTTGTACAAATTTAGGTAAATAATTAGATTATTTAGTATTAGCAATATCCTATTATCTTAGAAATTAGATAACATTTAGTAGAATATTATTATTGTGTATTGATATTAGTTTAATAATTTAACTGTTTTAAATAATCTCATTGTATTCTTGTTAATTTGTTAATAAATATTAGATTCTTGAATTAAGTAATAGTTTAGTCCATTTTACACCCAGTAGCCCGTAACAAATTGGTGTCAGAAGTGGGATATTTTTTGTAATTGTTATTATTTTGTAATTATTGGGCTACTGTATGAAAAATGGCTTCTCAAAGTCTTAAATTAATGGATTTAAAAGTTGCAGATTTAAAACGGGAATTAGAAGAACGTGATCTGGATTCTTCCGGAAATAAAAGTGTACTGCAACATCGCTTGCGTCAATTTTTTGTAGAGTTAGGGGAAAGTCCAGATGACGTTCTGTTTGAAACTGATTTAAGCAAGTTGTCTGCAACTTTTAAAAATGAATTAAGCACTGTTAAAAATGAGCTAGGTAATGAGTTAAGCACTGTTAAAAATGAGTTAGGTAATGAGTTAAGCACTGTTAAAAATGAGCTAGGTAATGAGTTAAGCACTGTTAAAAATGAGCTAGGTAATGAGTTAAGCACTGTTAAAAATGAGCTAGGTACTGTAAAAAATGATTTAATGGATACATTAGAGTCTAAGTTAGGCACATAAGAGACTAAGTTAATGGAAAATGTAGATAATAAGTTAGCCGATGTAAATAATAAAGTAGCAGATGTAGAATCTAGGCTAGGAGAAAAAGTGAACGAAATTAGGCTAAGAATGGAAGCACTCGAGGGACGTAAGAGCAACCCACCGACGAACAACACCGACCATTCCTCCAAGGGCGGCCATCGTGACACCATTCTACCCGCCTATGCTGGGGCGCCACCAACTCACAATACCATTCCAGTATTCGACGGAAAGACGCCGTGGGAAGACTACATGACTCTCTTCGAGACAGCGGCTTCGATCCACGGGTGGTCGCCGGAGACCCAAGCTTCAGCTTTGTGCCTGGCCCTGCGCGGAGACGCCTTGGGAGTACTGCAGGGGATGCCCATGTCGGAACGGTCCAACTACGGTGAGCTGATGAGAAGACTGGAGATGCGTTTCGGCCACCGCCACATGGACCAGCTGTATCGCTCACAGCTGAGAAGCAGGGTCCAGAAGACCAACGAGACTTTGCAGGAATTTGAAGCGGATATTGCCCGGCTGGTGAGGAACGCCTACCCATCGGTCACCGACGATGTCTACGAAAGCTTGGCTGTCGACAAATTCCTCGATGGACTTCGGGACCCAGAGACACAACAAGCAGTGAAGCTCGCCCGGCCGAAAACTTTGGGAGACGCATTATCCCAGGCCATGGAGTTCGAGGCTGTTAGACAGTCTGTACGGAGCCATGCGCGAGTACGAGCAGCAGAAGCGGAGCCAAATGTGGTCCCCAGCGTCGAGGAAATTGTGACGAAAGTTTTGGAGGCTCTCAGGACCCGTAAGAAGGAGATACGCTGTTGGAGCTGCGGTCAACTTGGACACCCTAGAAGCAAGTGTCCATCAAAAAAAGCAAGAAAAGCCACAGGAAAACTAAGTAGGGTTGATGGGAAGGGGCAACTGTCAACCCGTAACGTCAAAGGCCCCAGGAAGACCATCAGAGTTGCGTCAATAGGAAGCGGAACGAACAGCTTCTACGTTGATGGAATGGTGAACGGACAGCTGCGAAGTCTTCTAGTGGATACTGGCGCAACCATGACAATTTTGAACTCGAAGATAGTTCCCGATGAGAGGATCTTACCAACCACTTGGACATTACGGACTGCCACGGGACAGCCAGCCAAGGTCTACGGGGAGACAGTTGCCACCTTCATCATTGGGGGTCAACATCTGAGGCACCGTGCTCTCGTGGCAGAAATCGACGAAGATGTCATATTAGGCACGGACTTGATGATCGAATACGGGATTAAGTTGGATATGGCAAGAGGCGTGATCACGCTGGGAGACGAGGAAGTGATCCTTCGGCAGGGAAAGGACCTCTACGCACGACTGCTCTTACTAGAAGATACCACATTACCTGCACGGAGCCAAATCCTGACCCATGGGACGGTCGAAGGACAGTTACCGGAGGGTCAATGTGTACTACTGGAACCCGGAACGCACGAAGAACAGGAGATCGGACGCGGCGTACTGGTTGCTAGGTCTCTCATCAAGGTTGGACGTACCACTCCAATTAGGCTAATGAATCTGAACAGCTTCCCGGTAACGCTGAAGAAAGGAACACCGGTCGGGGAATGTACAACCGCTACCTCAGTGGTTCGTCAGCTGCAACGTCGTCCCACCGAGCTCCGAGGACTGCCAGAGGAACTAAAAGGAATTTTGGACGAATCATGTCGTGACCTTTCGCCCGAACAGAGCGAGGAAGTGAAGAATATGATTATCCGATGGCATGACGTCTTCGAGATCGGACCAGGACCACGGGGCAGAACGGATATCGTCCAGCACAGGATTAACACTGGGGATGCGAAGCCTATCCGACAGGTCCCGCGGAGGCTGCCGTTAGCTAAACGGGAGGACGCCGAGGAGATTATTAAGGAGATGGCAGCTGATGGTGTCATTGAGCCTTCGAGTAGCCCCTGGATGTCTCCTGTCGTGTTGGTGAAGAAGAAAGACGGAACGACAAGGTTCTGCGTAGACTACCGTCTTCTAAACAACGTCACCAAGAAGGACAGTTATCCGCTTCCCAGGATTGACGATACGCTGGACACCCTGGAGGGGTGTAAACTCTTCTCTACCTTGGATGTCCGCAGTGGATATTGGCAGGTTGGATTGGCACCTGAAGATAAAGAGAAGACGGCGTTTTCAATTGGCACTGGGCTCTGGCAGTTTACAGTAATGCCGTTCGGGCTTTGCAATGCTCCTGCCACATTCGAGAGGCTGATGGAAAACGTGTTAAGAGGTCTCTCTTGGGAAGTATGCCTGGTGTACCTAGACGACATCATTGTGCTGGGGAAGTCCTTCGCTCACCATCTGAAGAATCTGGAGAAGGTCTTCGAACGACTGCGTGCAGCGAACCTAAAGTTGAACCCGAAGAAGTGTAATCTCTTCCGAAGGCAAGTCAACTACCTGGGGCATATTGTGTCAGACAACGGAGTTGCTGTTGATCCAGAGAAGATAGCAGCGATCACCAACTGGCCAGTACCTCGAGATAAGCACCAGGTGAGAAGTTTTCTCGGGCTCTGCACTTATTACCGGAGGTACGTGAAAGGATTTGCTGACATCGCAAAACCTCTTACCAGGCTTACCGAGGAGAAGAGGACTTTCCATTGGGACCACGAGTGCCAGGCATCCTTCGAGGAGCTGAAGAGAAAATTGAGTAGTGCTCCGATTCTGAGCTATCCACGTTCCGAGGGGAAGTTCATACTTGACACAGATGCCAGCAACATCGCCATCGGAAGTGTCCTCTCTCAGCTCCAAGACGGAGAAGAAAGGGTGATTGGGTATTTCAGCAAAGCACTCTCAGCTCCGGAACGCAACTACTGTGTCACAAGGAAAGAGCTTTTGGCAGTAGTAAAATCCATAGAGCACTTCCATAAATATCTATACGGAAGAAGGTTCCTGCTGAGAACGGACCACGCGGCTCTAATGTGGCTGCTGCGATTCAAGTCACCAGAGGGACAAGTGGCGAGGTGGATCGAGCGCCTTCAAGAGTATGACTTTGAATCTGCTCATCGTTCTGGAACGAGCCACAGGAATGCGGATGCGCTGTCAAGAAGACCATGTGGAGATGAAGAATGCAGACATTGTTCCCGACAAGAAGAGAAGCAGGCAACAGTATTGAGGACAACGGTTGTTATTGACAGTTGGCAGGACGCAGAGGTGTCAAAGGCGCAAGACGAGGACCCGGACTTGAAACAAATAAAGGAATGGAAAATATCGGGGCGAGGAAGACCGGCCTGGCAGGATGTTGCTCCAATGTCGAAGAATGTAAAAACGTACTGGGCCCAATGGAACTCCATTTTAGTGGACAACGGGCTGCTGAAACGGGCATTGGAAAACGCGGAAGGAGATCAGCGTAGGCTACAGCTCATCGTTCCAAGGAATAAAGTGCCCGAAGTGCTTAGGGAACTACATGACGGTGTAACTGGCGGCCATCTTGGAGTTCACCGTACATTGGAAAAAGCTCGTGAACGCTTTTACTGGGCAAACCTTAAGGACGATGTGTTGGACTGGTGCAGGCGTTGTGCGACTTGTGCGGCTTCTAACGGACCATTGTGGTGTTCGGCCGAGAACTTCGTTTGCCTTGTGATCTGAAATTCGGGTTCAAGCCTAATGAGGAAGTGGCCGGAGAGGAGTACGTCACGAATCTACGGAAGCGGATGGATAACATCCACGGGAAGGTTCGTGCAAACATCCAGGGAGCCAGTGACAGAATGAAGGAGCGTTACGACATCAGGGCAGAGAAAGGTGGATTCCAACCTGGAGATTTGGTCTGGCTACATGATCCTCGAAGAAGGCGAGGCTACTCACCTAAACTTCAGAATTCCTGGGATGGCCCGTTTGAGATCATCAATAGGATAAACGACGTCATCTATAGGATCAGGAAGCAGCCAAAAGGAAAATCCAGGGTAGTCCATTTTAATAGACTGGCCCCATACAAAGGAGACCATGGCCCGACAAAAGACCAGCAAGTCAGGTATCTCAACAACGTGGAGACCAGTAAGGTATCAGTTGCACAACCTAAGGTACAAGGTTCCCGTGGAGTAACTCAGACAGTATACAGAGATATCTTCTCGTTACCTGCGGACTATTAACTGGCCCATTGTGTCGCCGAAGATCTGAGGACTTCCCGAGGGATTGCAACGGTCTTCAGGAAGAAGTTTGCTGGAACTGAGGAACTGGAACGCCAAGGACCAAGCGTCGGGAAAGCACTCCACCATACGCACGAAGGACGACACCTGTTCTACTTAGTCACCAAGTGTGCTACTGATCAGAAGCCCACATATGACGCACTGCGGCGAAGCCTCGACGACCTGCGGAGTAAGCTTCTGAGACTGCGTGTCACCAAGCTCGCGATCCCTAAGTTGGGCTGTGGATATGACGGCCTGGAGTGGAAGGTTGTCAGGAACATGCTTGAACAGATATTCGCCAACTCTGGAGTCGCCATATTGGTGTGCACGTTCAACCCCTGGAAAGGAAATGCGTCTCCATCGAGGGAAGCTCATGACCGCCCGATTTCTCCGGACTATGCTCTGGGGCAGAGCACTTTTAAGGAGGGGGCAGTGTTACGGTCAGAGCGGGAAGTAGGACCGGCTTCTGATCTGCCTAGAGCGGATTAGGCAAACAATGGGATTAAGCGGAAGGGATTATAGAATGGCGTAGAGCCTTCTAGATCGGTCTAGGTGGTCCTCGTCCGTGTTCCGAGTAATGCCCCACCACGACCTACCTTGCCTATATAAAAAGGACAGCGTTTTCGGCCGCGGCAGTAGTAATAAGCAGTCAGTAATAAGACGAGTAATAAGACGAGTAGTAGTAAGACGAGTCTGTAATAAGCCAGTGAGTAGCAGTCGTTAACTAGTGGCAGTGTGTGTGAGTTAGTTAGTATTAGTATCAGTCTGTAATAAGTGCTTAGTGAGCAACAGTGACAATTAGTGACCGTGTAATAAGTGTAATAAACTGTGTGGCAGTTTGTCATATTTGAAGAGTCTTACGGTCGGTGGACTTTAGTTAGCGAACTGTAAGTGTTAATTTGTAATTGTAAACTATAGTGTAATATTATTGTATTTGTACAAATTTAGGTAAATAATTAGATTATTTAGTATTAGCAATATCCTATTATCTTAGAAATTAGATAACATTTAGTAGAATATTATTATTGTGTATTGATATTAGTTTAATAATTTAACTGTTTTAAATAATCTCATTGTATTCTTGTTAATTTGTTAATAAATATTAGATTCTTGAATTAAGTAATAGTTTAGTCCATTTTACACCCAGTAGCCCGTAACAATATCATTAGGTACCAAATAGACATTGAAGTTTCTGGTTAGCATACTTTTTCTTCATAACATAATAAAACCTCTTGGGTCGTTGTTAAAAATGTTTGATCCCAGCTGCTATTGTACAGTAGATTGCCTTAAAGCTCAATAAAGTTCGTCCTGAGTTCCTGAAATCTGAATACAGACATATAATCGAGCAAAATGATTTTTGCCGACCTTATAATAGCATTGTTATTACTATTAAAATTATTAAGAGGATAAGTAACGGTTACGAACGGCATGATCAGTTTCATGTAGTGAAACCTAAGTAACTGGTCAGTGTCCGGGAAAAGAAGATTAAGTTAGGGTAGGGCAACAGGTTGAAGATTTTGGGTCAGGCATAATTAGGGTATTGGAATGCCGGGGGCGTGGGTAGGTTGCATCATGGTCCGGCCTTGCCCGAGGTCGTAGCCATCTGCTCTTCTTCCTTCTCTTTCCGATGGTAACTTTGGAGGATTGCTTCGGCCGTTTGGGACCTGTCCTAGGGCCTACAGGGTACATTAGAACGGACCTATATCATTTAATCATTTCATCAAAAATTATGGCTATCCAACTTTATTATTTACAGGTTCACACTTAAATTCCAATCGGGGTCAACAAGTAATTATGCTAATGTGATATCTGTTTCATAAAACCTCGTGTGTTGTTGGGCTACTAATAGCTTTTATCTTTAATCGCAATAGCTGTTGAAATATCGAACTGAAAACATAAAAAAAAAAAAACCCACATTTATATTCTTCACAAACGAACTAGGGAAACTAAAATAAGGTTTATAACCTGACTTATTATAATATAATCGTTTAATGTCTAAAACACAGGTCTCTGTCAACCAAAATATCTAGAGTCATTAAATTTTACTGGTAAATTATGTCTGCCATGCTTCCATTTCCATTAGTACCACAAAATAAAACAATGAATGAAGACAATTACGTTTTTTAGGGGAACCGAAAAGTTTAAACAGTTGTTATTAGATGGAAATGTTCAACTAAATAATACCCTATTTTGTTATATATTAGTATTCTTATTCTATATTTAATTATATAATATCGTATTGTTAATATATATTTTAGTTTGGTATGATTTCCATTAGTACTTTAAAATAATTCATTCCCAATTGACAAATGTAATGTTTTAGGGGAACCGTTAACAGTTTAATTAGTTATTTCTGTTCTACGTTATTGTTAGCAGGGAATTCTTAATTGTTAAACAACTTATTTAGTTAAATTAGAGCATTCTTAACTTGCCAAAGGTTTCATTTTAACACATCGAATTAGCAAAATAATCGATAGCGCAGTTCAATTGAGTCGCTTATTGCAGAAACCCCATAAGAGACAAAAATTTCCAAATTCATTTTATTTTATTTTTTTGTATATTTTTTGTAAACTCTTCGATGCGTACAGAACCTCCCTCCCCACATGTGCTTATCATTTAATCGGGGAAAATTTTCGTTTTGAGCAGAAACCCCACAAGCAACGTCACATATGGGGTTTCTGCGGTAAAAACATTGCGTTGGTAGCACTGAGCCTACATAAGATCCCTTGATGTTGTTATGTTTGTTCGTTATCTTGATTCTCCATTTATAAGTTTTTTGTTTGTGTGTTTTAAATTGTCAAGTGAATCAGATTCTAAAGAAGAAATTCAGAATAAAAGAAGAACAGGTGTTGTCCATTCAGAAACTTACAAACGAAACATCATAAAAGAATCTCGAACTCAAGGCAAGGAATATCTAAACTATAAAGGTAAGACGGTTTGTCAAAAAACTATGCAGGGCAGTGTCCCCTTGGTCGATGTACTTACATTTGATCTAGGGAAGGGGTAAGTACTCCCATGTCCTTATCCTTCCTTCTTCCTTTCTCCCCTTTCTTCTTTCTACAACTGTCACTTGATCCCGCTAAACGGTCCCTCACCGTTTTGTATTGTATGTCAGCGGCCTCTTGCCGGTTCGAGTAAAAACCGCCTTCAGCGGACTCAGCCCGATGTAACGCCTTAAAATACCGAAAGGTAACACAAGGCTTTTGTTTATATAGAAGCATTTGCAGGCATATATATTGTAAATTGTACATATATTTAATATAAAATCTTAGAGGATGTGAAAAAAAAAAACAAAAAAAACTATTCCCAACGAAATTAAATGCAAATGCCCAGCCAAATGTTTTAAAATGATCACGAATGAAATTTTGAGAGATATTTGGAAAAAAAAATTATTTCGTGGAAAATAAAAATATTCAGGATGTCTTATCTTCAAACGATAATGGAGAGAAAAGAAATTAGGAAATCTGTGACTGCAATGCCGATTGAAAATCGTAATGTGACAACTCCTGAATGTTCATGGAGCAGACTATGAGGAATTAGAGAATGGGGGAGATCAGAAAGTTCATGGATTCCGAGTACGAAGAACAACAAATGACTTATAAATAAAAAATAAAAGCAATAAATTAGTTTATGAAAAGTCTGTTGTGTTAATGTTTGTACCCAACTAACTTATTTTTACCTATGAAATATTAAAACAGGGTTGAGTATGTATTTTATTGCAGAAACCCCATAAATGCATAGGGTTGGGCATTTTTTCTACCCCTTCTCACCACCACGGAGAATATATGACTACCCCATGTTGTGTGTGGACACTTCCTCTACTTTCAGAAAAATTTTCAAAAAAAATATCACCTTTTTGTGAAATGAGAAGTTTTTATCAATTTCCCAAAAATTTGAAGTCTGCATTGGGGTTTCTGCAATAGGCGATTCAATTATTATTTCCATTAGCAATTTAAAATAATACATTCCAAAATGACAATATAGTGTTTAAGGGGAACCATGCAAAATAATTGTAATTATTATTACGGTTCATGTTAGTTTTATCAGCGAAAAAAACAAATAACGCAGTTTAATTATTTTTGTACATTAACAAAGCCTTATTCTATGATGCCTATTAGATACTAAAATATATACATTACCTGTCGGTTCGGATTGTGAATCTGAACTATTCAAAAATATAATAATTTGGCTTACCTGACTAAACGGTAGCTCTGTTACTGTCATTTAAAAATGTAAATAGAATGCAAATATTACTACAAAATTGTTTAGCGAATTTAGAAGCATGGTCTATGAAATCTGGTCTAAATTTCTCCACCGAAAAAACTAAATGTCTACTTTTTTCTAAACGCAGGACGCCTACTCCTTTTCCAACGCTAACCTACAGAGGCATGAACTTACGTTTCGAAACAAAAGTTAAATTTCTAGGGCTAACTCTTGATTGTAAACTTAACTGGAAAGAGCATATTAGATGTCTAAAAGAAGAAACACTTAAGAGACTGAATATTTTAAAAGTTCTGGCTGGACGTTCATGGGGAGCGGATAGATCAGGCATGCTTAAGGTATATACCAGTCTGATAAGATCAAAGCTAGACTATGGTAGCTTTGTTTACTCATCGTCGAATCAAAATCTGCTTTCAGCTCTTGATTCAGTCCACCATGCAGGCATCCGTCTTGCTACTGGAGCCTTCAGAACCAGTCCAGTGATTAGTTTATGTGTTGAATCTGGTATTGCTCCTCTCGCTTTGAGAAGACACCAACTCGCCTGTGGATACATTGGAAGGCTAAAAAATAGTAATAACAACCCAGCATGGAAACCCATTTTCAAACCGAATAATAGACGATTTCAAGAAAACCGTAGACTACCTGCTCCATTAGGTATTAGGGCTGGTAAATATATAGAAAAAATCAGCTGCTTGGAACCAACAACTAATGAACTTAATTACCCACCTTGGACTACAAAACTACCTGCAATAGATTTAACTCTTAAAAAAATCACTAAAAATACCACTACAGGACTCATGTATTTAGCAGAATATAAAAAAATTAAGGGAAAATATAGTAATAGAAAACAATTTTATACAGATGGTTCTAAATTAAATAATAATGTTGGTTGTTCATTTGTATCAGACTCCAGGATCGGCAAGTATAAACTTCCCTCCCTGGCCAGCAACTTCACTGCCGAAAGTTATGCGATTTGCGCGGCACTCTATTATATTATGCAATGCGAAGAAGAAAACTTCGTAATATACACGGACTCCCTATCTGCTCTTATGGCACTTAAAAACATTTATAGTAAAGACCATCTTATAAGGAAAGCACAAGTTTATGCATCAATGTTAAAAGATATGAATAAGAACATATCTTTGGTTTGGATTCCATCACACGTGGGGATTGATGGTAACGAAGCAGCAGACCGGGCTGCCAAGGAAGCAGCATTGTCATCCATTGATATTACAAGTATCTACACCTCATCAGATATATGCCACTTTTTAAAATATGGAGTAAAACAAGATTGGATTCAGCTTTGGGAAAACACCGAGGAACGAAATAAGCTTAAAGCTGTAAAAAATGAATTAAAAATATGGAAAAGTTCCAACCGCAGTAACAGAAGGGAAGAGGTCGTTGTAACAAGACTTAGAATAGGCCACACCCGACTTACCCATGGTTACCTTATAACAAAGGACAGTCCACCGAAGTGCACAACATGTAATAACGCACAACTAACAATTAGACACATACTGGAGGACTGCCCCCTCTGGGATAGTTATTTTCAGGAAGCTCAATTACAAAGATTCCTCCCAACTATACTAGGCGATAATAATAAAAATATAGACACAGCCATCAAGTTTCTAAAAAAATATAACCTTTTTGACAAAATTTAAAAAATGACAAAGAAATTTAAAAAATGAAAAAGGACAAAGGAAAAAAAAAAAATAAAAAAAATAAATATAAAAAAAAAAAAAAAATAATAAAAAAAATAAAAATAAAAAATAAATAAAAAAAAAATAAATAAAAAAAATAAAATAAAATAAATATAAAAAAATAAAAAAAAAAAAAAATAAAAAAAAAAAAAAAAAATATAGATTGAACGATTGCGGAACGACGGACACTGAAGACCCTTGATGTTGAGTGTCCATAAGCAGTTCTACCTACCTACCTACCTGACTAAACGTACGAACATATTTTTCTATATCTATATCAACTCATCAAATTGAAAAGTAAATAATAAAAAAATAATAATTTAACTTATTAAGAAACAACGTCTGTCGTTTCGAATTGGGAACCTCGAATTTCATTATATGCACAGATAAAATTCAATTAAACAACAAAAAGATATAGCAACTAGGTAAATAAACTAATTTAGAAACATTGCCGACAACTATCTTAACTTTATAATATTTCCAATCAATTAGATAATAATTGATTATCTAATGTCCTTATTTCCCGGCACGAAAAATACGTTTTTTATTTAAACTGAATTTATATTAACTTATCGTAACAAAAAAGTATCAAAAATAATTGTTTAGACTCAAGGACTTGCTTATGTTTCGTTATCTCTTAGCTTCGAACCAAATCGCGTTCGCATTCGACACCAAATCTGATTATAAGCGTTTTATTAAACATTTCCTTTTATCCAATAGGTTTATTTTATTTTATCTTTTAACAAGAAAACATTTTTTTTTTTTGTTGCACATTAGTTTGGCTATATCAATTTTGTATATTTTCATTGATTCTAGAATTTTGCAGCTTATATTATTAACTTATACCTAAAGGTATTTTAAGGAAATTGGATAAATTGATCAGTATATATATATATATATATATATATATATATATAAGTCACATGTAATATCCATATAAAAGCATGGTTCATGTCCCATTTTGAATAAATGGCCCCTCCTTGTGCCCACCATGGGGAGAAAGAGAGAGAAAAAAAAATATATATATGTGCTATCAAGATTGTATTGAGAGAAAAATAAAAGTAAATATATTTAATAAATAACCTTATAAAATATGTTTAAAATGTTGATTTATTTTACACATCCATTATATGATGGGTTAAAAAATAAAAATGTTTCCTAACAACTTAATTTCTCGATTTTTATGAAAATAGACAGAATGCTTGTTTCCCAGTTGAGTATTTTCTTCGATGTGGCAAATGGCATTTTATAATTTGTCAAATAAATGATTGTATTATTGTTTAAAAAAAAAAAGAGGTTTGTCTTCAAAGGAGTATTTTAAATTTTTATATTCAATTTTATATACCCGCATCTTGCAAATTTTTTAGCCGTGAGTAAATAACACTTTCAGGTTTTTTCCTAACTAAATATGGCCTTCTGAAACGGGGTGTTTTCACAAGAGATTCAAATATCTTGGGAATATAATGAATTATATTTGCATATTAATTTGTTTTCAATTTTTTTATCAAAGACCTTAAGCACTCCAATCATTTTTTATATTTATACTAGCTTGAGCACCCGGCTTCGCTCAGGGAGTTGATTTGAGATTATGTGGTAGTTGGAATAAAAGAATAAACTATAAAATATATGAGATACAATTTTTATTGAAAATATATTCAAACTACAATCCTTCTATTTACAATACTTGTTCATAAATGACATTTTTCATTTTGTTATCTGGAGCATACATGTATAAATTTTTCGAATCTCCTACCCGAGAGCAAGCTACGTTGTGTTGACCGTGAGAAGAGCAGGAGTCTTTGAAGTTGATGCCGCAACATTTTAAAGTTTTTCCTTGCGCTTTGTAAATTGTAAAACTATAGGCTAATTTGATTGAAAATCGCAATATTTTAAATTGGAATGGCTGTTTGAGGATCATTCTTGTCCCATTACATAGCTTTGGTGAGTTGAGATTTCTGAGTAGTATGATCGGAGATCCAATTATGAGTCGAAGGCAATGTAATCGCATTCCTCGTACTTTCAAAAAATTAAAAAAATCTGTAGGGAAGTTGACACTTTCTTTAACGTTTACCATTGTATCGTCGACAATATTACTTTTAGTTGCCGGTATTGGTATAGTTAAGAACAATATTTGGATAAATTTAGTTGATGAGTTCGTTTTCAATAGTGGCTATGTTGCAGATATCACTGTTGAGTTCAATGATGCCGGTCGTCTGGTCAGTAGGATATATGTCTTCGCCTATTTGTAAAAGTGTTGAGAAAAATGTGCTGTTTATACAAGTATTTGCATGTATTGCCAGAGATATGATTTTTTTAAAGCATGCATTGATTCATTCGAGCATGAACATTCGAGAGTGTTCTGGAATATGTTCGGAACTCATTTCTAAGTTTTAGCGGCACGCACATTGTACTCTTTCTTTTTTAGTATATTTTGATTTTATATTTCTTAACTATTGACATGGTGAATAATTGAAATGTTGATTGAAATAACGCCATGTGATAAATAATATATTATTATATACGCGATTGCAATACATTTAGTTTTCTATATGCAATATACGTAATATTGTGAGCAAGCAAATACATTTCCATTACATGATGTATTATTTTATTTGTATCCTGGTATTTGTTATTTAACACCAGGATTTGGCAAACGGAATATAATAGATACCTGGTCCAAAGAAGATCGCTGTGTGGTGTGTTAATCTAAAAGAAGAAAAAAACAGCATATAAAATATATTTATTAATTTATGCCTGTGGACATCGTGTATCCTGTAATGTAATGGATGCATTAACTGTAAAACAGGACGTATTATGTGAGCACACATTAATAAATAGTGTAAAAAATGGTTGAGCCTCCGAGGCCGAGGGAAGAGAAAACCAGTCGTTCTGGCACGTTCTAACTTAAAACCTGTAGTAACTAGCTGTCGAAATTAAATGGGAATGTCTTTTCATTAATTTAATTTCTAAAAACTGTCGATTAATATAAATCAATTATATTTTTCTATATATTTTTTTATTACCATTTTAAATTACAATCCTCAGAGGTGAGAAGGCATCCCTTCATTTCTCGTAGGAGTGTTTTGGTGGATTGGTTACGTATTAGTTGATTAGTGGACTCAATGTAATTATTACTTACTCTTTTTATTTTTCTCTCTAGCGCCGTGGTGTATAGGGATTTATAATATGTTGGTAGTTTTTGAAGCCTGTCATAATAAAAATGTCTTTGTTTCACTGCTAAGACAAGGTATTGCTATATTTGCTTCACTGTCCAGGCTATCTATGATCTCAGGGAAAAGTAAGATCCTTTGGATCTGAATAATATTTGAATAATAAAATGGGATGCCACCCTGAGATCGTTATACTTAATATATATTAATTCTATATCATTAATTAAAAAGTGATATATCCCTACATTCTCCAAAGGTTGACACGGTGGACTGGGTTGTTTATCAAATAAAGATCCTTTTTAATATCATTAAATAACATTATATTTATTTGTGCTGATCATGGTTACAAGATAACGTATAAAACTACTAACAAAGAAACGGGACGCAATATGTGACTTGCTACTTCTCGACCATTGCTCCATGAAGTTCCTTGCATCTTGAGTTGACCGCTCCTTCCGAACAACTGCCGCCCTTATCTTTAGAGTAAAGGTAACTATACCCTAATGGATACTACCTTACCCTATTTATCTAGGTACTCCTTAAGTTCCAGATAGGGTCACATATAGCAATATGGTGTGAGACGTTCTTCAACTAAGACATTATTTTTTTCAAGCTCTGATAGCATTTAAACTTCTTCTAATTACAATGCTAATCCTAACGAACAATCAGTTACTTAATACCAAAAATATAATTTACAAAATAAAACAAATCTTCAACTTATACTTTCATTCATCAAATAAGCCTAATCTCCCTTCTTCTGCTTCGATTCCAGGTGACCAGGTGTATGATGCCGGTGTGGGTTTGTTCATTTATAACAGTTTGGGGCTAAAACACTTTTAAAATCTCTATCGCCTACACTCAACATTTAAATTATGTCATTGTCCATGTTTCCGCCAACACCTCTGTTCTGTATGTCATAACTTATAGTCTTTCTCGTATCCGGCTCGTTTGAATCTTTAGTACTTAGATAAGTTCCTATCATCAAAAAATTAATAGCAGCAGGTAATCTCAATGCTGATCTTCCTTTTAATTTCTTCAAAGACATGCTTCATGAGGAGATGGTTTTAGGGAAGATTCAATAATGTTTATATACATTTATATTATATAATCAGTTGGCCTCTGACTTTGATAGAGTGCGGTTATACTGTGACGTGAAGAACTAAGTACATTTTACTAACTCTTCATAACTATATTTTGTTTATTTTATTTGTTTATTTTTCAATTATGTGTAATGGAACATAATTAATGATGAGGGACGATGAGGTAGGTGTTTCACCATCCTTTTCTGAGACCGATGCTCCTAAACCAGATGACGAGTTTATGGACGATTCTACCTCAAAGAAACGTAATTTCGAAGGCTCTCCACTAAATCTATCCCCAGCTAAAAAAATTGGTAAATATTATCTGGAAATGCCACCTACAACTGTAAGTAACAAATTTCAATTATTAAAAGAAATCAATCTTGAAGATCGAAATAATCCTACTTCAAACACCAACACGGTTACTGATACCCGTAACAATACAGTTAAGCCTGTTACAGCGATAATTCCGCCAATTTATTTACATAATGCAAATAACTATCAAGCATTGTTAAAGGACCTAAATGCACTATGTTTAAACCCTTTCACTACAAAATTAATCGGTAAAGACACTAAAATTATGCTTTCATCTATCGAAGATTTCCGGAGAGTAACTAAATATTATGATAGTGAAAAAATTGAATATCATACTTATTCAGTGGAAAAAAATAAAGCTCTTAATGTAGTTATTAGAAAAGTCCCATATTCTATAACAGAAGAAGAACTAAAAGCAGAATTAAAATCTAAACATTTAGATGTTCTACATGTTGCGCGAATTCATAATAAGGAAAAAAAACCCACACCTCTCTGCTCCGTCTCGCTAGTTAATAATGAAAAGGCCAAAGATATTTTTAATATGACTAATATTTTTTCAGCTATAATATCTGTAGAACCAAAACATAAAAATCAAGATATACCCATGTGTACTAACTGTCAAAGATATGGTCACACAAAAAATTACTGTCATTTAGAACCTAGGTGTATTAAATGTAAGGAAAACCACCATTTTTCTAAATGCCCGTTAAAATTCACAGACAAACCTTACTGTGTTAATTGTAACCAAGGGCATGCTGCCAATTATAAAGGCTGCTCCTATTATCAAAATATTAAAAAAAAAATAATTAACTCACCTCCAGTCGAAAATATGAATAACACTGAAACTGTTGATAACCGCAAGCCAGCCAGGAGAACTACACCAAATTTGAAATATTCTTCCGTCCTAACGCCTGATCAAAAAAATGTTCAAGAAACTAACATAGAAAGTAACAGCACTGAAAACGTTTTATCAAAAATCATGAACATTATTATAGAGGCGATAAAACCTTACTTTTCACAAATAATTAGCCAGTTAAGTTCCCTTGTTACCACGTTATTTACAAATGGGCCGTAAAGTAAACAACAATCTATCTAATGTTACTAATTCCTACAAGACCAGCTATTATCATTATTTTTATTTGCATTTTTGTCATCGTTTATCAAGACTACGCTCTCTACGCATTTATGGCTACTGAATTAAGAAAATTAATAATTTTAAACTGGAATGCTTATGGTATTTCCTCTCAAAAAACTGAATTCAAAATATTTCTAGAAACAAACTCTGTCGATATAGCATGCATTTCCGAAACTCATCTTTGCCGAACTGACAAATTTAACATACCTGGCTACAAAACTCTTCGGAACGACCGAGACAGTGCAACCGCCTCCGGCGGTGTGGCTCTCATAGTAAAAAACAACATCAGATTTTCAGAAAATGTTATTTGTGATGTGTCTAATATTGAAGCCATTTCAATTTGTTTAGATACATCTCCTGGTACCATTGTCACAGCTGTTTACAAGCCACCTAACAAAAACATCAGAGAAGAAGAAATTCTCGAGTTATTTAAACCAAATATACAAACAATAGTAATTGGTGATATGAATAGCAAACATATTTACTGGGGGTGCCGGAAAACGAATTCGAGCGGAAACAAATTGCTAGACATCTGCTCCAGGCAAAATATCCATATTATCGCTCCGAGTGAACCAACATTTTACAGAAGAGGTTGTTCACCCGATATCCTAGACTTAGTGTTAACTAAAAATATCAATCTACCGATAACAGTTCAAACATTATCCGCTCTTAACTCTGACCATATCCCCGTCTTAATTCATTTCAGCACCGAAATTCAACAAACTCCTACTCGAAACTCTCTTATTAAAGGAGTAATCGACTGGGATACCTATAAACACCTGATTTACCATAATGTTTGTCCCAAAAATCATTTCGCAAGCCCACAAGAAATCGATGAAAGCATAAACAAACTGCAGCAAACCATAGCTGAATGCTTAAAGCAGTCAACCACAAGAACATTTCGTACAAAAAGGATAACTCTCACAAGCAGTGTGCCTAGTTCCATTCTTCTTAAAATAAAGGAAAAAAATAAAACAAGGAGGAGATGGATGCAAACCAGGAATCCTCAAGACAAAAGTAAATGGAACTTTCTAAAACGCGCCGTAAAAAAGGAGTTAGAGGAATTCACGATATCCAAGTACAAAAACTATGTTTCCAACCTGGACCCAAGAGACCAATCATTATGGAAAGCTACAAAACGCCTTTTAAATAAAAAAGTAAATATCCCTAGTCTAGTAATTAACGGAGGGTATATCACCAGCGACTTGGATAAAGCCGAAGCCTTTGCCGATTATTTCCAGCTAACATTTTCAAATTCACAATCCGATAGAGTGCGGTCAGACGTTGAAATCGAAGAGTTTTTACGGTCACCTCTACCAACAGTACAACTGCCGGTGGAATTCACCACTCCTAAAGAAATCCAGTCACTAATTAGGAAGCTCAAAATTAGGAAAAGTCCCGGACACGACTTGATACCAGCAATTGCAATAAAAAAGTTACCCAGGAAAGCAGTTGCTCTGATAACAGCAACTTTCAACAGCTGTTTAAGGATAGGATATTTTCCTGATACTTGGAAGAGAGCAGAAATGGTGGTTATAAACAAACCTGGCAAAAATGCCAAAGAATTAAGCAGCTACCGCCCCATTAATCTACTGCCAATCGTAGGAAAACTGTTCGAATCAGTTATTAAAATGCGCCTCTCTACTTATCTTCAATCTATAGACATTATCCCAAACTTTCAGTTTGGTTTTCAACTCAACCATTCTACATCACACCAATTATCAAGATTATCAGAGTTCATAGTCAACGGATTTGAAATGAAAAAACACACGCTAGTTGCATTCCTAGACTTTAAACAAGCATTTGATAAAGTTTGGCACACCGGTCTCCTCTACAAACTCAAAAAATCAAATACTCCAAAATTCCTTCACGACATCATATGCTCGTTTCTGAACAATCGATCATATACAGTTAAAATTAACAACACTAACTCAACCATTAGACCGATCAGTGGCGGTACCCCACAGGGCTCAGTTCTCTCTCCGATCCTCTTCAACTTTTATGTTCATGACATCACACAGTCTCCACTTACCTCCATAGCTATGTTCGCTGACGACACAGCAGTATTCTCGCAGAGTGATGACATAATAATAGCCAGGAACACACTTCAAAGCCATCTAAATGAGTTGCAACAATACTTTTTAAAATGGAAATTTGACCTTAACGTTCAAAAATGCTGCGCAAAAATTTTCACCCTTAGACGCCCTTCAGACCCACCTGAGCTAGTGCTCAATGGCAGCAACCTCCCGTGGAATAATGAAGCTGTAAAGTATCTCGGAATTTATTTAGATCGTCGCCTTACCTGGAACCAGCATATCAACACTAAATTAACACAGGCCTACGCAAGACTAGCTCTACTTTATCCCATAATTAATAGAAAATCCAGATTAAAACCAGAAACAGCCTTATTAATCTATAAAACCATACTTAGACCTCTACTAATGTACGGTTGTGAAGTGTGGGGAGCAGTGTCTACAACAAAGAAAAAAAAATTGCAAACTTTTCAAAATAAAATCCTACGGATCGCAGTAAACGCGCCTTGGTTTGTACGAAACAGTCAACTTCACCGAGAGCTAAACCTAGAGTCGATTGATGAATTTATTAAAAAACGTTACACCAGATTTAAGACCGGATTACCAGCAGTCCAAGGAGCAGTAGCATTCAACATAGGCGAACCTATTTCATCCCCAAGACTAAAACCAAGACTCTTGAAAGATATTCTCATGTGATCTCAATAGATAACGTTTCTCACCAATCGTTTTAACAAAATGTAATATAATCCTGTTTTCTTTCAGTTTTCCGTTTTATAGTGCTATAGTTCTGTTTATTATTACATTAATGTTATTTTTGTTTACTTATTTACATGCTTTATATTCAAATTACTATTATTCTTTTATTTGAAAAAACGCTATTATATATTTACATCTTCTCTGTAAATAATCTGATAATGTACAGTTAGGGGTGTCTCTTGCATGAGACGAAACCCACACTTTCACTAAGTGTTAAATCTTAAAATTTCATTATTAAAAAAACCATGTAAGGCTAGGAATAGCCGATCTGGAAATAAAGAGAATAAAAAAAAAAAATATTATATAATATACTTTTCTGAAAACTGCTTTTACCGCCATCCAAATGGTAATAAGAGCTCAACAAAATCTATCCATGTTTTTTCTTTAAAACGAGCTTTTTACTTTTTTTAAATTATATAGAAATTTCTTCTGTTCGTGAGTACGCCATTGAACTTCTCCTAAACGAATGGGCCATTTTTAATGAAAAAAAAAATTTTGTGAATACTCTAGCAGGTTTGAGGATGATTTAAATTCACAATTCGAACCGAAATTAAATTAATTAGAAAAATTAATTTAAAGGAGAGGAGTGAATTTAGTGTTACAATTCATCCGCTGGTGCTGCAATCACGATTTTTTTTTAATTTTTTACATCTCCTAGGCGTGTAAATTCCACAGTGATAGATGTAATAGTTTAGGGGCTACGGAATAGTTTAATTTTTTTTTTTTTTTAAGATATTCTTTGCAGGAATTGTTTAACAATTAAACAACCTATATAGTTAGAATGGTTTAGATTCACTTCTGTTTACATTTTGTGAGGATTGGAGAATAGTTTAGATTCACAATCCGAACTGACAGATAGTGTTTGTTAATGATTTAACTTTTTTTTTTTTACTGTTTATTGTTGTTGATTGGTAAAAAAAAAAAAAAAAATCTTATATTATGAAATGGTAAAGACGAATTTGATCCGTTGATATATGACCCGTTCACTGCACAAATCTATTAACTCCATAAAATAGAAATTGGAGAAATGCGTTGAAATAATGTGCGTTGTTTTTTTAAAATTGCCTTTATAATATAAATCCAAAAATATTGTAGAATGCATAAATAAAGATGTAAATTTATCTAGAAGTATATAAAATTAATAAGAAATACTACCCAAAAAGCTATATCCAGAAATGTTACAATCTTTATGTGACTGGTGGAGTTAGTCAATTTGGCAAGTGAAAAAGTAATAAATTTAAATTCTGTTTTTAAATTTTCCATAAAATTATTTATTATTTATTACATTATTTATGATTAATTAATCAGCAGTATAAGCGATGTCTTCTTCATCAGCTGTATGTAAGGGCTTGTCATTTAGATTTCTTCGCAAGTTTTTAAAGTAATCTTTTCAACAGGAGAAATGAATTTCAGCAGACCCATCATGTCTCTCCTTTTTCTTAGAATACAATAAATCCTGATCTACATTCTTATAACTTTGTGGTATACCTGCCACAGATTTCCTTATATCGAAGGCATTAAATTCTGAATCTTCATTATCGTCACATTTGAATTTGATAATGTGTGGTTTGGACCTTTCTAACTTTATCTAGAAGGTTAGAAAGGTCCTTCTAGCCAAATTTAAGCCAATTTGATCATTTACTATTTTGCACATCCACATTGTTATTAGTCTCACTCATCTTGATTATAAGAGCGTAATTTTTTCAAACTACAACAAGTCTATTTTATTTTAATTTTCTATTAATTGTTATGATTTTAATTTTTTTTTTATTTTGAATCAAAAAGATTTGTCCTTTGTGTCGCAGAGGACCACGGTGGTTACGTGGGAGACCCGGATTCAAATCCCGGCCCTGGACAAATCTTTTCTCTTCAAAATAAAAATATTTAGAATAATTCAAGTTTGAGTGAAAAATATTTGACTGGATAATTCAATACATAATTACAATAATTCAAATTCAAATACAATCAGGGAGTGAAGATGAAAAGGCTGAAAAAATATATAGTTCGTGTAAGACTGGTAAAGTACACATTAGAAGTTAAAATATACCAAATTGAGCTTTATTCTTAATAATAATTAATGTGACTTCACGCTTACTTGATTCTATAGCAACTATACAGTGAGTGACTAATTTATTTTCCTTTTCTGCTGATAAGATGACTCTAAAAAATTCACAGTTAACATTTAGCTCTTGCTAGTCCATTTAAATAGTATTATTTCAACTGTTTTCATTAGAGTACGGAGTTAATCAAAATGACCTCTAAAATAAGTTATTTATTATCCAGTGGTCAAAAAATGTTTTTCCTTTATTGGTTTTAACATATATTGTTTGCCAAAGTTGTTATCAATATAAAAAGATATGACTCTGCCAAGTGATGTCACATTTAAATTTAAGATTTTCCGAAAGTGGAGTTGGTCGATTAGTGCAGTGAACCCCTGATATGATGAAATGAAAAACATTTATTAATTAAATATTTTATTTAACATTTATAAATACATAACATTGATAAACAAAATGAGAGAATAAAATAGTGCACATTAAGAAAGCCTTATTATAAGATACCAATTATTACCTCTAAACTATAATAATAATAATAATTTAAAGATTAGATAATGATAATAAGTTAAAGAAAATAATAAGTTTACTAATTAAGAAACATTACCTTTCGGTTCAGATTGTGAATCTAAACTATTCCCGAAAGCATACAAATTTTTAACAAAGTCGGAGCAGTGTTTACCAATAATCAATAAATCTTTTTCATTTTATTATATTATTTTGTAGTTTCTAATCACATTATAGTGGGGAGTGGAGTGGCTCAGTGGTAGAGGACAGAGTTGCCATGTCGGAAAACCTGGTTCAAACCATGTTCCAGGCAGTACTTTTATTTAGCCTGCTTGCACCGGGGGATGAATCATATGGGATCTAGGACCATCCTGGGGCTCACTCAGCCTCTATAAAATATTATAAAAATAGGGTACTCAAAATAAGGGGAAAAATCTGACAGTTGAGCGTGACCTAGGACAAGTCACCTCCTTGCAGAACCGTTGTCCATGAAACATTACAGTCTCTACCATGTACTGACCCCAGACCCGTTTCTGGGTTGTAGTGGTACAGGATTTTAAAAAATCAAATTATATTGGTTTTCAAACCATTCACTGACTTTGGTGATAGTTAGTGAACCATTTGACGTTCCCTAACTATTACCAATTTATTAAAATATGATCGTGGTTTCCCTGGGTTAACTGATAGCTGATAACATCTCATCAGATTTTTTAATGATTTTTATTTTGCATTTATTTTCATCATAACGGTCCAAATAATTAAAATCTAAAAAAAAAAATGTTTTAACCTTCGCAGCTAAATGTTTGAACAGGACAACGGGCAGCTACTATATCGTCGCTGTCAAAACAATACCGCCAATGTACACTTTGGGCGATTTTACAGGAAAGAAGCAAAAACTCGCCGACTGTAGACTTGTAATTTTTTTCAGAACTATTAAGAAGAGAAATATCAAAAAATCATACTCTGCCATGTTGCTTACATTAATACCTAATTTAACACATAGAAAGCGTTACCGATACTAACTCATTTTCATAAAAAGTTGCAGTAAGGCGGTATTGGTTTGACAGTGACGATATATTTCAATTATAAGAAGTAGATAGTAGTTACCTAGAAATACTTGCTGTGATTATAAAGAAACCATTATATATAGATTTTATTTGAGAAATGTGCAGGAATTGTGCTAATAAGCACGTGCCCAGATTTGTTCTTTAGTTATCGCTACCATCATTTCCTTACATTTTATTTTGTTTTGTTCTGTTATAGGTTACACGATATGTAATAGTACTACTTAATGCTGCGCTGGAAGACTTTTATTTGATCAATAACCTATTTTGACTCACCAATCCACCCAGAAGACACATGCGATCCCGCTCTTTTTTAAATATAAAAAAATGGCTACACATTAACGCAATGTCACAACATGCATTTACTACAGATGAAGATAGTCCACGTGCAAACAAAAAATCGAAAATCAAACGCGCAAGAAATGATGGCTGAAAAAACTAAACTCCATTTATACAGTGTAAAAAAAGAAATCCTTGAGATTAGTAGCAGCACACAGTAGGAGAACCATGATTTATGTCTTACTAAAAACTTAGTAGGGCATACGTCAGGAGTTGGGAAAGGAAACAATAAATAAGCAACTATCAGATGATAGCTTTGGTAATCTTCTAGACTGAGGATAAAGGCTTTAATTGACTTAATAGAGCTCGGCGAGACCTCGATCTGAACGATACAGCCCAATGCTAATGGATCTTACAAAATCTTCATTAGAAAGGAGAGCGGGCAGCAGTAGCAGCCGTTCTTGTGTCCAGCTAATCACCGTGGCTAGTCCCCTTGAGGTTGTATTGATCTTTTCTCCAACGGTTGTTTTGCACAGGCAAAAATGCAATTCAACGTATAGGTATTTACTGAAAGATAAACTGAATAAGTATTAACAAACTAATGAATTTTATCTTCCTAATCCATTTTAAAAATATTTGGAGTGCTAACGCTATTTCCTGAATAGGCCTCAATGATTGATTATCAATTTTCAAAATGAAAACTTCTTTAGCCAACATGATCGAGTCTGGCGACCCCTGGCTACACCTTGGATGAGTTATACGATTTCTTTTATTCAACTAACTTTAAAAGTTAGAATTCCTTTGGTATAAGAATAATTAAATTTATATTTAAAGTCGTTTAATAGTTCTACAATTGAAACAAGTAATAAATTAAAACATCAATAACTAGTTGAACTTTTCTTTCCCCCAAAACAATATTTTTGTTATGGGTCTTGTTATATGAAATGCTCGAAAGTACAAATGATCTTAGTATTGTCGAATTTAAATGTGATAAATACAAAAACAAGGTGCATACAAATTTTTTTTTAAATTTATATAATTATTGTTCGGAGTTTCACTATAATTGAAAACCAGAATGTTAATAAATTAAATTAAAAAAATTCAGACTGTAATGAACTAGAAATTCTAAAAAGAGCACAGTAATTCCAAAGTTTTGAGTTTTCATTTCTGTCGGTATTCCTCGTGCCAGCATATCTAATTAGTTTATTAATTTTAAAGCATCCACCTTGCCATTAATATTTCATGAATATAGCTAACATCTAGCTGACAATTATAATCTATCCGTGGTCAGATTCCATAAAAAAATAACATAACTTATGATTTATGTAAATTAATAAAGTACGTTCTTAAATTGCTTAACTAAAAGAATACCCTCTACTTTAACTGGAGCAGTTTGTTGAAGAATCAAGAATTCGGCAAATTTTATAATACTTTTATAGTTTAGTGCTTTTAATGTTATATTGCTGCTTAAGAGTAGTTGTCACAAAAAATTAGCTATTGCATTGAATATTAAGTCCGAGAAAGATTGAGCCCATAAAGAAATTTAGAAGATTATTTCACGTGCATCCTAGAACATGCAACCGGTTAATATAATTGAAGTAATAGCAAGTAACAAGGGCTTATTAACTTACGAATTCCTATCAAGTACTCGTAATAAACACTAACTGGTAAACGTCACAATGGGAGGTCAAGGTGTATGTGCGTATTGAGATTGATTCTTACAGATGTAGGCTTGGACTTCAATTTGAGGACGGCAACTAATAGTGATAGATAGTTTCGGCATCGAGCCTTCTGTTCATTACTTTTTATTGTCTCTTATTAAAACTATTTATCCTGCTGTTGATCCAATTATATATTCCGCTTTCTTAATTATAAACTAACATAATTTGCATTACAAAAAAATTTTAAAAACATTTTGTGGTATCACTTATTGATTTATTTTCTATACCTGGAAATTAGGCTAATAAAAGTAATTACTTTATTCGAGAACTTTATAAATTCCATCAATATTTATGTTTATCAAATTTTAGCAATACTATTATTATTTGTATAATTAATCTTTGAATATTTAAATATCGTGGAATCAGGACACGATAACCTCTTTAACTCACGTGGAAGTAATAAATAATTATTTTAAGGTCGCGTAAGAAAACTGCCTGCTAAAAATAACAACGGAAACGGAACTTTTATTCAGTTGATGTAACTATATGCGACAAAGTAATATATTTTTGAAAACGCATTTGTAATTTTAAATATTTTGATATCCTCTCCCCTCGAATAAGAAACACATTTTATCAAAATGAATCCTGATTGCTGTAAATAGATTATTGACCAATATTGCATTTGAATGACATTTTATAAATACCAACGATCTACAACCGCATTTAAGTCTATTTTTGAAAAGAAGATCACTTATGTAACGATTCGTAAATACTAAACATTGTAGATCTCCACTTTCTTCAACAATTAATTGTAATGACAAGATAACCAAAACGGTCCTATTAGTAGAAAGTAGAAATTCGTTTCGATGTTTCTTCAAATGAAAGCGAGTTTTATTCACAAGTTTATATAAGCATTGAGGGGTCTCTCCTCAATTACATAGATTAAAGAGATCTAAAATTGTAGTTCTCCAATTAGATACTTCTTAGGTATATTACAGCCCGCGTAAATTAGACATTTATTTTGAATCAATTTTTGAAATTATTATTAATTATATTTGGAATTATTTTAATGTATTTTTAGTACCCAAAAAAGAATATTGGAAGTTAACAATGGTTTCTCAGTAAAAGTGTGGAAGCAAAAATACATATTCTTATTATTTTTTTTTCGTTTAGCATCAAACAAATTGTGTGATTGCATCGCACAGAAAATTATTCTATGTCAGATTATTGGCTGAACATTTAATTTCCTTAAATGTTATGGAAAAACTCAGCATTCTAATTCACTAAAACTACACTTAAATGTACTAAATTATATAGTCTAAGGTCGTAAGGTTATAAGCCTAAAAATTATACTTTAAAAAGTGAAAGAAAATAATAATATCAGAAATGTATTTGGATTCGTCTTATAAATTGAAATGCAAATTCGAACCTAGCCATTTATTATAAAGTTATTGAATTACCAAACTAATTATCCCGAACAAAAGCTATATTTATCTCGAATAATATTTTTTGACCTGGACATGAGGAATAAAATGGTCCGGGTGGAGGTAACAAAATAAATTCTCTTAACTAGGGAGTACTGTTTATTGGAAAGTCATCGTTTTGATCCACATTGCAGATCTTATTCCGGGCTCTATATACAAAATACTGACAAATTAAAATTATACATAGTAAATATTAGAAATGCATATAAGCATCAAGGTGTCTGAATGAAAACATAAAGATAGGTGAGACCCTTAGATAAATATACAAATTAAAAGGAATAATTATAGAGTATTATCAAATGAGTAATAAAAAATGTTTTATAGATGGTGAAATACGAAAAGAAATGATGGGAATAATGTTATACAAAAATTATAAGACATTTCGAATCATTTTTGACTAAATTAAAAAAAAAAAAATACAAGCAGCGTAACTATGTCTCATCCGTGAGTTTTAAATAATTAACTTTCATAAATTACACATTAATGAGTAGAAAAATTGAAGTCCCTAATTTTTAAAGCAACCTTTATAAAAATATCGGAAATGCATTCTGATTCATTAAGTGTACTTATTCGTAAAAATAAAGTTGATAATAAAACGAAATGAAAATACAAGCCCAGTTATTGATGATAAAGTTAATGAATTACCAACAGTAATTATCTCGAACGAAAATTGTTGTTAGTTGTAAATATGATGTACTCGTTTGTACCTAAGTCATTTAAAATCATTTTTGAAAATGTAACTCGTCAAATTAAAAAAGAGGTTAGAAGCAGCGTGATTTTGCCCCATCCAAGAGTCTTTAATCCTTAGGTTTCATAAATTATACATTAATGAGAAGAAAAAATAAAGTTCCTAACTTATTAATAGGCAAATGGCAAGATCAGTTTTTTTTCGATCCAATAAATTTAGGCTAGATCGTTTCCAATTTTTCTTTTCTTTTATTTTATTTTAGAATGTATAAATAAATCCAACGGGCGAGAGAACAGGATGAATAACCTTAACGAGAGGCGTGACAAATAAGGCTGTGGCCATGACAGCCCGGGAGCTGTTAGTATCACAAATGAGTTCCAAAAGGTTTTAAATTGCGCCATTACTCTATCCACTGTCAAATCCTTAAATATTTATCTGAAATGCGATACCGGGGCGGTGAAATTAAGCCTTCCCACGTGGCTGTAACCTGATCGCGGCGGTGGCAGTCCTGACCTCTCGGGTTGAGCGGACCTCCGCAACAACAATGCCCAGGACTCTTGAGCTAGTGGGATTAGTTCCCCGAGGCCTCCCTCAGATGGGATGCCATAAATAGAGAGTGGAATTCTAATTTCCATTCGAGAGCCGCCGCTCTGGTCAAGCCCATAAGGGGATTTGTAGCTTAATATTTTCACACCAAACACGTGTACGTTGTCACTCGGCCACTTGTCCACTAATTAACAATCGAATCCTATCTAGTCTTAATATAATTACGTTCAGCATTTTCCTACGCATTTAAATAACCGTAGTAACCTTAATCATCGAACATTATAAGCTGATATTTAAGCTTTGTGTTCAGAGACTACGCACTAACTACTCATTTACATACCTAAAACTGTTTCACAGGCAACGGTTGTACAGGGAAGATTACGCTCAACCGTCAGATTTGTCCCCCTTATTTTGGCACTCACCTTATAGAGCCTTATTGATCCCCAAGATGACCATAGATTGGGTACGATCCTTCGGCATGGCGACTCAACGCTCTACCACTGAGCAAGTCCACTCACATTTCATTTATATAATAAACCATAATTTCGATTTATTAATATTCATTTTGTACGCATTATTTAAAAAATACATTGAATTATTGTAATCTATCATTAATATATGAAAAAAAATGTTGATAATGGTGATAATTATCCATCAAAATATTTTGATTTTGAAGAGAAAAGCTTTGTCCCTGCCGGGATTCGAACCAGCGTCTCAAACGCGGTACTCTAACTAACTGAGCTAACCTTGCTCGTAACACTGCCAGACAATGTTTGCGATCTATACAAGGGGAAGAATGCTCATTGAACATTACTTTTAATAGGATCTCGTTGACTTACGTCAATTTTATATTATAATTTATTCTATATTTATTATTCTTCTTATGGTGATAATTTTTATTTTGAAGAGAAATGATTTGTCCAGGACGGGATTTGAACCCGGGTCGTCCGCGTCTCTCACGGAGATTTAGAAATGTCTCTTTCGGTGGGATTAACGCTACTTCCGAGAAGTAAGTTTTGCAATAATTAAGGATTACTTTCCCCCAAACATTGCTATGTACGAAAGCAAGCTAATAGACCGGTAGTCGACTGGCTGATTACCGTTTCTCGCTGGATTCTGCCTCTTTTTCATGTCTCAGGAAAGAATCTTAGCTTGAGACAGGAGTTGGAGAGGTAACCATTTATAATCTTATGTCTCGAGCTTCATATAACAGCAATCTAACGAGGAAAAATTGTGTGTCAACTCTGGCGAATTTAAATCCCTATAACACGATTCTATCAACTCCAGCATTTAGTTTGCATTAGCTAGGTCAACTGTGACGATCATGCGTGAAGAATACCAGTCAACTTTAAAAATACAATGATATCAAATGAATAAATTTATGGAGGCATATTTTAGATAATTAATACTTCTAAACATAAAAATAAAAAATAATCCACCCACCCATATGAGAAGTAATCCTTCCATTATCAAAATGAAGCATTTTGAAATAGTTTGAAGGACACAAAATAATCTAGGGATCAGATTTTTATCTGCTACTTTGATTGACAACAAACAAGCCACCATGCTATCAAACAAACTGACATAATGTCTACCAGTGAAACAGAATATATTGACCCATTGACGTTGATCGCTTAGGGGGTCATAACCTCACTGCATTAATATCTTACCAAGCACTAGAACAACTGTCATGAAAATAAGTATATAGTTCATTATAGATATATAAATATATAGTTAATCTCTATTCACGAACAAATAATCGTCTTTTAATAATTCAAGCAAGAATATTATCAATCATATGCTAACAATATTGACAACTCTTGACCCAATTATTTTTCGGCAATTCGTTTTTATCATACAGGTCACATCTCCATGTGATGTCTTCTTTTATATCTATCTTCGTCATCCTTCCGAAAAAATGAATAGGCGAAAAGTTAGGAAGATATGATAGGATACAGTTTGTTTAATATAATCTATTTAAATAAATAGGGTATATACTTCTATAATATCAGCGGCCTCGTGCCGGTTCGAGTAAAAACCGCCTTCAGCGGACTCAGCCCGATGTAACGCCTTAAAATACCGAAAGGTAACACAAGGCTTTTGTTTATATAGATTTTTTTGCAGGCATATAAATTGTAAATTGTACATATATTTTAAATCAAATCTTAGAGGATGTGAAATTTTTTTTTTTTAAATATCAGCATCGAATGATATTGCACAATCAACGTATATTGTACTCATATTACTTAATATTATATTATTTGTCGTGATATAATATTCGCATTGCTAATGGAAGGGAGGATATGAATTCAGCGTTACTTGACATAAGAAGATATCTCGGTGAGGAAATGCTACCATGGTTTGAAACCATGATCTTTTGAAAATACATACATCATTCTTATTTAGAAACTCTGTACCACTCGTAGACGGGTCTGGGGTTCAGTACATGGCAGATAAATCTATTCTTCTACATCATTACAATTAGGTTAATGGAAAACAATGGACCATAGAAATTGCTGAGTAAAGCTTATATCAATAACTATGATTTTTGCAGTGTTCTTGATTGAAATTTATAATTAAAAGTTCATAAACTTCGTAGTAAGGTATGAAATATTTATTGATGGTATAATAAATGAGATTAAAATGGAATGAAGAAGCTTACTTTATTTTCTTCCGTACATATTATTTATTGGTTCCCATCAATAATTAGTACAATAATCCACATCAGTTTATCTGATATTTATACACATGAAATCTATCATACGCTTATTCGTATATTCTGTTGCAGTAACCTACAAAAAAATATATTTTTTCAGGTCGTCCAAGTAGTTTTAATTAAAAGGAGAGCAGGCGCTGGTTGTGTAAGTTAATAAATAAAGATGGCTAAAGAATTCTGCTATAATTCCTATTCTGTAATCAATTAATCGATTATGTCCTAATTAATATTTCCTACGCAATGTTGTTGTGACATGAGCAATAGATTGTCGTGTGTTACAACACGAATGCCAATGGAAGTTGTGTTTATTATAATAATTTTCGCTGTACACAAGCACTTATGTCTATATATAAAGATTGCTTCCAACTATGGGTTTAATGATCTGGAATCCAAGGGAAACAAGATTAAATAAAGCAACCACTCTTAAAGAACGATGATTATACTCTTCGTTATATTTTTCTTAACCATTTAATATTCATAAAAAATTAATGAAGAAATAAATACTGTAAAAGCTTTCTTTCTATGATATTGAAACATTCGGCTTTTCAAAAATAAAGCAGTTCACTTAAATCGCGAATGTAGTCTGTATATAACAACCTAGCAATATGAATTATTACCGGATATTTTAAAATTAAAACATCAAAAAATATTCACAGCCCGTGTCGTAGACTAATACAGGTATTTTCTTAAAATTATTATTCAAGACTCATTGAATAGTTAAGAATTTCATTCAATAAAAGTTGTCACCCTGTTTCTTGGCTGTTAATGAATCAAATAATGTAATTATAGGAGAGTATGGTAACAACAACCAATGTAACGTATATATATATATATATATATATATATATATATATATATATATATGTAATATAGATATCATTATGTTATTTTTATGCCCAATAACAAGTTTATGATCAAGCTATTTGTCCTATAATCCGTAAAACTTTTAGGAGTTCTTTACAGTTTTGCTGAGTCAAGTCTTCATCCCACATTTATGCATTTTAAAGGTGTTGGTTTCGATTAAGAAAGAACCAAAATGTATATAAAGTAAAGGCTAATCCAGCTATTTGTTTATTTAGCGACGTTTGACCAACTCAAGGAGAGGAGGATTGTGCGATGACTAGCACAAACTAGCATAAAAACAGTGTTTAGCAGATTTAACCATCTTGGAATCATTATTATTTTGTTTTTAGAGGATAATGTGTTATAAAACAATCATCTATATAGTAAAAACTCATCTTTTATATAGAGTTTCTAAATATTGTTAGAACTCCTGATCAACTAATCTATAGTCACTTACTTTCTGGCTTGTGTTGGGAGAAATTGTAATCTAACGTTTTTTGAAATAAGATCTCACATTTATTTTGTAAAATAATCAGTAATTTGACATTCTGATACTGGTGCAAGTATTTGAACTGGGTGAAACTAGTCAGGTAATGGGGCTTAGTGATACTTTTTGCCTAATCCTGAAGTCAAGATTTACTTTTCCGAACCACTATAACTCAAATATTAACTAACCCAGATGGAATATTTTTTTATTATATTGATCTCTATTATCTAAATACAAAAATGACCTTATCTTATTGTAATTAGGCGTGCCTCCGCTACAAGTAAAGAGTTAATGTGGGTCTTATGGGACAGTAAGCAGGATATAATAATGAACGAATTAGAAAAATGTCAATATATTATATTACACAAATATATGGAGAGGTGTTGATAAGGAGAATAGAGCGAAGGCAGATGACAACATACTGGTTAAAACATAAACGATTTCTTACTTTAGACTTGATATATGGAAGGAAACTATGTATAATAGGAGCATATCCCCCAGTTGATTTCAACCCTGAAGACGAGAAGGACATATTCTGGGTGGAACTGGAGGATACTATTGAGAGGGTACCCAATATGAGGAAATAGTATTCGTTGGTGATTTAGGTCACCCAATCGATTACAACTTTGATTAATCAGTTTTTTAGATCAAGAAAAATATTGTATGACAAATAATATATCCATCGTGACTGCGTTTAAGTAATGAATGTGAAAATTGTATATTTTTAAGTCCTTTATTCATTTTTAAATTGCCAAATTTATCCAAATAAAATATATTTAGGGTTTATCGGAATAAAAAACCTCAAAGCTAAAAACACAGAGTTAATTTTTATATAACTAAATATAAAATTCAATCGTTTCAAATTAATTAAATTTTTATAGCAACATAAAATTTATACTCTACTATTCATGGTACGAAGAATATTTTTTAAGATTTAGAATACTAGGAAATGTTTTATTTCCAGTAACTATTTCTCCGACCAAAATAATAACGATAAAAACATTTGTAAATGTTGTTTTAATTACCGAAAATACGTTTTATTTTTTTAGCCCGAGGTAAAAATTATAACTATTACGAAATAAAAAACATGTTTTGTTTTACTTATTATACAACTTAAAATAAGCAAAAATTTGAATTTCTATTTTCTCTCTTGTGTCAACCCTATCTGAAATATTGCCCAGTAACTAACCAGTTTCAAGTAACTGTAAATTAGTAACCGTTTGGAAATAAGAAGAGTTGCGAATTTACAAGCTGAATTCCTTCTCGGGACGAACTACGAAAACTGAAAAGATTATCTTTGTACGTAACAAACAAAATTTTAACAAAGTACTTCGTGGCATCAATTAATTTGAATTGTAGTCGATGCTTGCAATATATAACGATATTGCGTATCTGGACTTGTTTATTATTGTTTCGATATACATTTATTCTTTTAGATCTAAGTTAGGTCGAGTTGGGAAGGATAAAAATAGAAAAGTTGTTGGAAGGTTTGGAGAGGATGTTATCAATGATAATGGGGAAAGGCTCATACAAATATGTCAACTATTTGATCAAAAAGTAAATAACACATTTTTCCAACATCGGAATTTCCGTAAATTTACATGGCACCAACCAACAAAGAACCTGTATTCCATAATAGATTATGTTATAACAGAGCACCTCGATGATGGTGCACGATGCTAGAACCTATATAGGAATAAAATCTGGAACCGATCATTACTTCATTAAAGCAAAAATATGCTTTCCTTAGAAAAAGAAAAATGTCTTAAAGACAAACAGTCCGGAGGAAAAAATGGAGGAAGAACCAATGACAAGATGACAGTATTAGAGGGTTGTACCAAAGAAGATTATGTCAAAACTTAGATGAAACATTTGAAAGGTTATTCAGTTATTCATAGATCTACTCAGATCTATGAATAACTGAAATGAATACAGAAGTATTAGGATCCAAAAGAGATAGACATAGACAAAGTAATAAACGGAAAACTGATAACCTTCTAGAATTGATAAAAAACAAAAATGAAGCATATCTCTCTTGGTTAAGTATCAAAAATGATAACACTCTGGAAATTTATAAAGTTATTAAAAAAGGAGTGTCCAAAGAAGTAAGGATCGCTAAAAATGAAGAATGGGACAGACTTTGCGCAAATATTAACAGCCCAGTAGGATGTAAAAGGTCAGCAATGGCATGGACGTCGCTGAAGAGTAAGAGGACTCAAGTAACGGACAAGTTAAAACTCAATCTGATCACCATACCCGAATGGAAAAACTATTTCGATGGCCTCATAACGAAGACAGAGACTCATTCAGGAAAGACTTCATCTGGGTGTATGTAGGGACAGATATGACTGTTGATGAGGATCTGGTCAACAAAGGAACTCAAGCTAGGAAAAAATAATAAAGCACCAGGGCCAGGAGGAATTCATTTCGAACTTTTAAAATATGGAGGGAAAAAAGTGGCATTACAATTTACAAAATTGTTTAATAGAATACTAGGTGGTGATCCAATACCAAAAGAAATGAAGATCGGTTACATTAGCCTAATCTATAAAAAAGGGTACAGAAAAAATGTGAAAACTACAGGAATCTGCTTTACTAACCCATTTGCCAAAATATTAGGAAAACTTATTAGAAATGACTTAGAGAATGGATTTAAAGGATTGGATTTAAATGGATCGGTCAAAAGACCGATGTGGATTTACAGTAGGGAGATCATGAATTGACCATTTATTCACCCTTAGACAAATGTTGGATCATCATTGAACAAGACACAGAAGATGCTGGATATATATGTTAAGAAAAACAAATAAGGAATACCAGCAATGGGGGCTAGTTATTAATGCTGAGAAAACGGAACACATGGCAGCCTATTGGGAGGATCTACAACTGAACCCAGGAAGGGTTCTAAACAGAGTTAGTTAGACATTTCAAATATCTTGGCTCCATATTCGAGATAGATGGTTCATGTGATATGGAAATAAAAAGAAGAATTTCAGATGGTAGAAAGACCATATCAACTCAGTATTATGGAATAAAAACATTATCCCCTCCCTCAAAAAATGTTTATAGAATAGTATATTAGTATGTATCATGACCATGACATACGGATCAGAAACTTGGACGTTGAAGGGCAACCTCAGGAAAAAAGTCTTAACTACAGAAATGGACTTTATTTTTATTAAACTTACTAACTTTTTATTTTTTTATTAAATTCTGGTTACTATATATTATAATGTTTATTACATTTTATTTTATAATTTATATGATACATATCATTTAGCATCTTGACCAGATATATCTCCATCCCTGGTGATAAAGTGCTTATGGTGAATTTTGTTCAGAGAGAGAGAGTTAACTGTATTGAGGGAAGTGGAAACGTGTCATTTTCGAAGTTTTCGACTTGAAAAATAATAAGGAATAACTCCTTTTCACCCAATGCTTGACTTGCCCACTTTTTGACTACTAAAATAACACAGATCCTTGTCCCTAGGCACAAGTAACTACTTTTAGAGAAAATCTGACTGAACCACTTATTATTGTACCCATTTGTTATTATTAAAGAACCTGCTCTCGGAATATAATTATTTTTCTATTCTAATTATTATTATTATGGAGAGACTTATCCTCCAAGAACATATAAAAGAGATCCAGATAATTATAGAGCTTGGCTGCTACACACCAACAGGAGTTTGCCCTGTGACGAAACGCCCCGCACACCGGAGGCTCCATGTGCCAGGTAACTTGCCAGTTATTGACCGAGATTATTCAAATGCGCCTTCAAACCAGCCCTTTCGAAATTCTGTTCTCATTTTTACTCTCTACTGGTCAAATGCATAAGCTAGTATTTTACTGCACTAAACAGTTATCTTACGTTCATAACCGATTTGTATGATTTCTCAGCTCTATAGGACCGAAGTGAGTGCATTTTGCATCAAAAGAGCCCTGGTCTATTATGAAACGAAAGTTGAACAGTATTCGTAGCTTAAGACGGTATTGAATAATGAATCACTAGCCACATATACGAAAATTTATTATTTCTATTGCGGTTGTCCATTATTCTCTACACAGCGTGTAGTCGAGTCCTATCCTTTAATTATTTCTCTATACCCCCTGCAAATGATTTTCAACCTAACTATATTCAATCTAACAATAGCATATGATCGTACTCATGTTGAACTTAAGATTACATGAAAAGGTCACATATACCTGGAGCCATAAACTAAAAAACCTTAGTTAATAGTCAATGCAGAAGTGCAAACTCAGTTCGTTGATATTTTGTATACAAATGATTCATACTTGTAAATAAATATTGCCATGATTATATGCCTTTTACAAATTGCTTTATGCTTAATTTGATGTGAACTTTTCATGAATACTATGAATAAATTTAATGAATTTGGACCGAAATGTATTATATAGTTCAGATACTGGCCAATCTTTCCCTCTTGATCTTACTGAAATAATTAATTTTTACATACATTTGGCAATAAATTATGTGTTTAAATGTATGTTCTATTTTTTCTACTGAACAAGTATTATCATTGATTAAGTGAAATATGTGTAAGTATGTAATTAGTGAATTTTATTAATTTGTAGTTATTAGTTGTCAGTTTTGGAATAAACCTATATAGAATAAACTAGGAGATTTGTTTGAATTAGCCCTCCGTCCCTTCTCTAAATTGATTTTTCTCTAATATTGAATTTCATGAACATTATAGGTGTTTAATGAATAATCACTTTGTGCTGCCTCTTTCACTAATTTATTAGCTGTCTCACTGCCCTCAATACCTGAGTGATCTTTTACCTTTTTTCATTTTTAAAGGGAAAATTATAAGCTTAAGTATGCTAAGTCTATTCTGATATTTTCTTTTAAGCTCCTCATGTATTTTTATGTTGAGAAATGATTTTATCAAGACCATGTTATCTGTGTATATGAGTATGTCTGTACTTATATTGGTTGGAAGATCAAAAATAAAAAGAATATTTTATTTTCAATATTTGTTACTATCGGCGTCCTGTCAATTAAATTGGCAAAAGAACTAGTAATCGTTATTTTTTGACGCGAATTAATCAAAAGATTAAGATCGAAATTTCAGACTGGGGACGAACATTGAGTTGGACCATCATGAATAATGTAGTAAAATAATGGCTAATAAAATGGATGTAATGAAAATTTTGAAGTATATAATGGAAATTTAGTATCATATTACAATACGAATGTAGAAATTCAAAAGCCTTTACTTGTGTTGCAATTTTTCTTGAAGTTTCTTTTACTAATACTGTTCACATCACTACATTGTGAACAAATCTTGAAACATCAGCATCTTCCATCATATGAATAATTGTTATACCACGATAATCTGATTATCTGATGTTGCCATAATATTACGGAGTGATTACCAGGTATAGCCACTTTTAGAACAAAATTATTATTTTTTAAATTTCAGAATGAATAATGTTACTTTCTCGCCCGTTTCACCACACTTTGAAGCTCACTTCCACCTGATATCCGTCATACTTCTTCATTATCCACATTCAAAGGCAAACATATTTTACATCTCCTAAATTCCCAAACAGATACTCTCTAATCTGTAAGAATTAATGCCTCATATTCATCAGAAGGGGTAGATCAATTACTGTAAACATTCTTCCGTCAAGTTCTTATTTTTTATATTGTTAGGTGCTTTCATCTATTTATAACTTTTTTTCTCTCTCAGCTTAATCTTGCTATTGTAGCATTTATTCTATTTTTTTTTCTTAACCAGAACATACCTCTTAGTTTATATTTAATTTAATGTTATTATTTAAATATTGTAATATTCAAATAATGGAGCACTTTGGCCAGATATATGTTTACTAAATTTTGTACACCTCTGTTATTCTTAAGGGTCTTATGAATATCCTTAACTTGGATAAAAATATATTCCAATTTTCAATACAGAAACATTTTTTTGTTTTGAAAAGGTTTTAAAACTGATAGTTGTATGTTTAAAAATTTAAATAATTGGATAACAAATTAAACAAGTGATTCAAAATCTCAAAGTTTAGATGTTATCTAAAAAAAGAGAATACAATATTTTTACGAATATGAAAATCAAGATATAATTCTTCTATAGAACTCTACTATTCTCTATTTTATCTTTGGTATCTGAAAAAATAAGATGGATCTGCTATCATTGTCAGTTTTCAAGACGACCAAGTAAAGTAGACACATTTTCTCAAAGTTGAATGGTCGTTGACTCACTTGGGGAAAAAAAGGCAACCCAATCAAGTCGTAAATGGGCAAGTGGTATGGGTATTTCGCGTGTAACCCTAAATAAGGACAGAACTCTCCTTTTCCCCGAGGTCAATGTAAAGTCGTATAGTAAAGTAGAGTATATAAAGCGAGTATCTTATGATGTAACTTGGTATCATACGAATCCATGCTATCTCTCATTCATCTATTTATTAATGTTAATTATTTAATTATTTCTGAGGCATTTTAACAATTCGTCTTGGGTGACCTGTTGTCTACTGTTTGTTTTAGTGGAGCATAACAACATACTGTTACGGGCTACTGGGTGTAAAATGGAGTAAACTATTACTTAATTCAAGAATCTAACATTTATTAACAAATTAAAAAGAATACAATGAGATTATTAAAAACGACTAAATTATTAAACTAATATCAATTTACAATAACAATATTCTACTAAATGTTATCTATTTCTAAAGTAATATACAAACAATATAAGATATTGGTAATACTAAATAACTAAACTATTTATATATAAATTAGTACAAATACAATAATATTTCACTATAGTTTACAATTACAAATTAACACTTACAGTTCGCTAACTAAAGTCCACCGACCGTAAGACTCTTCAAATATGACAAACTGCCACACAGTTTATTACACTTATTACACGGTCACTAATTGTCACTGTTGCTCACTAAGCACTTATTACAGACTGATACTAATACTAACTAACTCACACACACTGCCACTAGTTAACGACTGCTACTCACTGGCTTATTACAGACTCGTCTTATTACTACTGCCGCGGCCGAAAACGCTGTCCTTTTTATATAGGCAAGGTAGGTCGTGGTGGGGCATTACTCGGAACACGGACGAGGACCACCTAGACCGATCTAGAAGGTTCTACGCCATTCTATAATCCCTTCCGCTTAATCCCATTGTTTGCCTAATCTTCTTAGCCGGTTCTCGTCCCCGCTCTGACCGTAACACTGCCCCCTCCTTAAAAGTGCTCTGCCCCAGAGCATAGTCCGGAGAAATCGGGCGGTTATGAGCTTCCCTCGATGGAGACGTATTTCCTTTCCAGGGGTTGAACGTACATACCAATATGGCGACTCCAGAGTTGGCGAATATCTGTTCAATCATGTTCCTGACAACCTTCCACTCCAGGCCGTCATATCCACAGCCCAACTTAGGGATCGCGAGCTTGGTGACACGCAGTCTCAGAAGCTTACTCCGCAAGTCGTCGAGGCTTCGCCGCAGTGCGTCATATGTGGGCTTCTGATCAGTAGCACACTTGGTAACTAAGTAGAACAGGTGTCGCCCTTCGTGCGTATGGTGGAGTGCTTTCCCGACGCGTGGTCCTTGGCGTTCCAGTTCCTCAGTTCCAGCAAACTTCTTCCTGAAGACGGTTGCAATCCCTCGGGAAGTCCTCAGATCTTCGGCTACACAATGGGCCAGAGAATAGTCCGCGGGTAACGAGAAGATATCTCTGTATACTGCCTGAGTTACTCCACGGGAACCTTGTACCTTAGGTTGTGCAACTGATACCTTACTGGCCTCCACGTTGTTGAGGTACCTGACTTGCTGGTCTTTTGTCGGGCCATGGTCTCCTTTGTATGGGGCCAGTCTATTAAAATGGACTACCCTGGGTTTTCCTTTTGGCTGCTTTCTGATCCTATAGATGACGTCGTTTATCCTATTGATGATCTCAAACGGGCCATCCCAGGAGTTCTGAAGTTTAGGTGAGTAGCCTCGCCTTCTTCGAGGATCATGTAGCCAGACCAAATCTCCAGGTTGGAATCCACCTTTCTCTGCCCTGATGTCGTAACGCTCCTTCATTCTGTCACTGGCTCCCTGGATGTTTGCACGAACCTTTTCGTGGATATTATCCATCCGCTTCCGTAGATTCGTGACGTACTCCTCTCCGGCCACTTCCTCATTAGGCTTGAACCCGAATTTCAGATCACAAGGCAAACGAAGTTCTCGGCCGAACACCACATTTGCGGGGGTCTGCCCCGTTGCTTCATGGACTGAACTCCGGTAGGCTAACAAGAACAAGTGAAGATACTGGTCCCAGTCTCGCTGATGCTCGGAGACCACTTTAGACAAATATCGACCCATTGTCCTGTTCATGCGCTCCACCATGCCATCCGATTGAGGGTGAAGAGGTGTCGTCCTGGTTTTCCGTATTCCCAGTGCTTCGCACATCCCGGAGAAGACTGCAGACTCAAAGTTTCTTCCCTGGTCAGCGTGAAGTTCCATGGGTACTCCAAACCGGCTGACGAGCTGCTTCACAAGTACGTCTGCAACCGTGACTGCCTCTTGATTCGGAAGGGCATACGCTTCCACCCACTTAGAAAAATAGTCCATGGCCACGAGAATATATCGGTTGCCTTCGTCTGTCACAGGGAAAGGGCCAGCGATGTCAATCGCTATCCTCTCGAACGGTGCTCCCACGTTGTACTTCTTCATAGGGGCCTTCTTTCTTCTTGTTGGTCCGTTAGAAGCCGCACAAGTCGCACAACGCCTGCACCAGTCCAACACATCGTCCTTAAGGTTTGCCCAGTAAAAGCGTTCACGAACTTTTTCCAATGTACGGTGAACTCCAAGATGGCCGCCAGTTACACCGTCGTGTAGTTCCCTAAGCACTTCGGGCACTTTATTCCTTGGAACGATGAGCTGTAGCCTGCGCTGATCTCCTTCCGCGTTCTCCAATGCCCGTTTCAGCAGCCCGTTGTCCACTAAAATGGAGTTCCATTGGGCCCAGTACGTTTTTACATTCTTCGACATTGGAGCAACATCCTGCCAGGCCGGTCTTCCTCGCCCCGATATTTTCCATTCCTTTATTTGTTTTAAGTCCGGGTCCTCGTCCTGTTCCTTTGACACCTCTGCATCTTGCCAACTGTCGATGACAACTGCAGTCCTCAATACCGCTGCCTGCTTCTCCTCTTGTCGAGAACAATGCTTGCAGCCTTCTTCACAAGGTCTTCTTGACAGTGCATCCGCATTCCTGTGGCTCGTTCCAGAACGATGAGCAGATTCAAAGTCATACTCTTGAAGGCGCTCAATCCACCTCGCCACTTGCCCCTCAGGTGACTTGAATCGCAGCAGCCACATTAGAGCCGCGTGGTCCGTTCTCAGCAGGAACCTTCTTCCGTATAGATATTTATGGAAGTGCTCTATGGATTTTACTACTGCCAGAAGCTCTTTCCTTGTGACACAGTAGTTGCGCTCCGGAGCTGAGAGTGCCTTGCTGAAATATCCAATCACCCTTTCTTCTCCGTCTTGGAGCTGAGAGAGGACACTTCCAATGGCGATGTTGCTGGCATCTGTGTCGAGTATGAACTTGCCCTCGGGACGTGGATAGCACAGAATAGGAGCACTACTCAATTTTCTCTTCAGCTCCTCGAAGGATGCCTGGCACTCGTGGTCCCAATGGAAAGTCCTTTTCTCCTCGGTAAGCCTGGTAAGAGTTTTTGCGATGTCAGCAAATCCTTTCACGTACCTCCGGTAATAGGTGCAGAGCCCGAGAAAACTTCTCACCTGGTGCTTATCTCGAGGTACTGGCCAGTCGGTGATCGCTGCTATCTTCTCTGGGTCAACAGCAACTCCGTTGTCTGACACAATATGCCCCAGGTAGTTGACTTGCCTTCGGAAGAGATTACACTTCTTCGGGTTCAACTTTAGGTTCGCTGCACGCAGTCGTTCGAAGACCTTCTCCAGATTCTTCAGATGGTGAGCGAAGGACTTTCCCAGCACAATAATGTCGTCTAGGTAAACCAGGCATACTTCCCAAGAGAGACCTCTTAACACGTTTTCCATCAGCCTCTCGAATGTGGCAGGAGCATTGCAAAGCCCGAACGGCATTACTGTAAACTGCCAGAGCCCAGTGCCAATTGAAAACGCCGTCTTCTCTTTATCTTCAGGTGCCAATCCAACCTGCCAATATCCACTGCGGAGATCCAAAGTAGAGAAGAGTTTACACCCCTCTAGGGTGTCCAGCGTATCGTCAATCCTGGGAAGCGGATAGCTGTCCTTCTTGGTGACATTGTTCAGAAGACGGTAGTCTACGCAGAACCTCGTTGTGCCGTCTTTCTTCTTCACCAATACAACAGGAGACATCCAGGGGCTACTCGAAGGCTCAATGACACTGTCAGCCGCCATCTCCTTTATAATCTCCTCGGCGTCCTCCCGTTTGGCTAACGGCAGCCTCCGCGGAACCTGTCGGATGGGCTTCGCATCCCCAGTGTCAATCTTGTGCTGGACGATATCCGTTCTGCCCCGTGGTCCTGGTCCGATCTCGAAGACGTCATGCCATCGGGTAATCATGTTTTTCACCTCCTCGCTCTGTTCAGGTGAAAGGTCGCGGCATGACTCGTTAACAAATCCTTTTAGTTCTTCTGGCAGTCCTCGGAGCTCGGTGGGACGACGTTGCAGCTGACGAACCACTGAGGTAGCGGTTGTACACTCCCCGACCGGTGTTCCTTTCTTCAGCGTTACCGGGAAGCTGTTCAGGTTCATTAGCCGGATTGGAGTGGTCCGTCCGGCCTTGATGAGAGACCTAGCAACCAGTACGCCGCGTCCGATCTCTTGTTCTTCGTGCCTTCCAGGTTCGAGTAGTGCACATTGACCCGCGGGTAGATGGCCTTCGACCGTCCCATGCGTCACGATTTGGCTCCGTGCCGGTAAAGTGGTGTCTTCTGGAAGCAGCACTCGTGCGCAGAAGTCCTTTTCCTGCCGAAGTATGACTTCCTCGTCTCCCAGCGTCATCACACCTCTCGACATATCCAGCTTGATCCCGTATGCGATCATGAAGTCCATGCCCAATATAACATCTTCATCGATCTCTGCCACGAGAGCGCGGTGCTGCAGATGTTGATCCCCGATGTGGAAGGTGGCATCTGTCTCCCCGTAGACCTTGGCTGGCTGTCCTGTTGCAGTCCGTAATGCCCAAGTTGTTGGTAAGATCTTCTCAGCTGGAAGTGTCTTGGAGTTCAAGATTGTCATGCTCGCGCCGGTATCCACTAGAAGGCTTCGCAGCTGCCCGTTCACCATCCCATCAACGTAGAAGCTGTTTGTCCTGCTTCCTATTGACGCAACTCTGATGGCCTTCCTGGGGGCTTTGACGTTACGGGTTGGACACTTGCTTCTAGGGTGTCCAAGCTGGCCGCAGCCCCAACAGCGTATCTCCTTCTTATGGGTCCTGAGAGCATCCAACACTTTGGTCACTATGTCCTCGACGCTGGTTACCACATTAGGCTCTGCTCCTGCTGCTCGAACTCGCGCATTGCCCCGTACAGACAGCCTGACAGCTTCAAACTCCATGGCCTGAGATAATGCGTCTCCCAACGTTTTCGGCTGGGCGAGCTTCACTGCTTGTTGTGTCTCTGGGTCCCGAAGTCCATCCAGGAATTTTTCGACAGCCAAACTCTCGTAGACATAGTCAGTGACCGATGGGTAGGCGTTCCTCACCAGCCGGGCAATATCCGCTTCAAATTCCTGCAGCGTCTCGTTGTCCTTCTGGACCCTGTTTCTTAACTGTGAGCGATATAGCTGGTCCATGTGGCGGTGTCCGAAACGCATTTCCAGTCTTCTAATCAGCTTCACGTAGTTGGACCGCTCCGACATGGGCATCCCCTGCAGCACTCCCAAGGCGTCTCCGCGCAGGGCCAGGCACAAAGCTGAAGCTTGGGTCTCCTGTGACCACCCGTGGATCGAAGCAGCTGTCTCGAAGAGAGTCATGTAGTCCTCCCACGGCGTCTTTCCGTCGAATACTGGAATGGTATTGTGAGTTGGTGGCGCCCCAGCATAGGCAGGCAGAATGGTGTCACGATGGCTGCCCTCGGAGGAATGGTCGGTATCGTTCGTCGGTGGGTTGCTCTTACGTCCCTCGAGAGCTTCCATTCTTAGCCTAATTTCGTTCACTTTTTCTCCTAGCCTAGATTCTATATCAGCTACTTTATTATTTACATCGGCTAACTTATTATCTACATTAGCTAACTTATTATCTACATTAGCTAGCTTATTATCTACATTTTCCATTAACTTAGTCTCTAATGTGCCTAACTTAGACTCTAATGTATCCATTAAATCATTTTTTACAGTACCTAGCTCATTTTTAACAGTGCTTAACTCATTACCTAGTTCATTTTTAACATTGCCTAATTCCTTACCTAGCTTATTTTCTACATTGCCTAACTCATTTTTAACACTGCTTAATTCATTACCTAGCTTATTTTCTACATTGCCTAATTCATTTTTAACACTGCTTAATTCATTTTGTAAATTACCTAGCTTATTATCTACATTGCTTAAAGTCGCAGACAACTTGCTTAAATCAGTTTCAAACAGAACGTCCTCTGGATTTTCCCCTAACTCTACAAAAAATTGACGCAAGCGATGTTGCAGTACACTTTTATTTCCGGAAGAATCCAGATCACGTTCTTCTAATTCCCGTTTTAAATCCGCAACTTTTAAATCCATCAATTTAAGACTTTGAGAAGCCATTTTTCAAACAGTAGCCCAATTATTACAAAATGCTAGACAAAATAACAATTACACAAGATCCCACTTCTGACACCAATTTGTTAAGGGCTACTGGGTGTAAAATGGAGTAAACTATTACTTAATTCAAGAATCTAACATTTATTAACAAATTAAAAAGAATACAATGAGATTATTAAAAACGACTAAATTATTAAACTAATATCAATTTACAATAACAATATTCTACTAAATGTTATCTATTTCTAAAGTAATATACAAACAATATAAGATATTGGTAATACTAAATAACTAAACTATTTATATATAAATTAGTACAAATACAATAATATTTCACTATAGTTTACAATTACAAATTAACACTTACAGTTCGCTAACTAAAGTCCACCGACCGTAAGACTCTTCAAATATGACAAACTGCCACACAGTTTATTACACTTATTACACGGTCACTAATTGTCACTGTTGCTCACTAAGCACTTATTACAGACTGATACTAATACTAACTAACTCACACACACTGCCACTAGTTAACGACTGCTACTCACTGGCTTATTACAGACTCGTCTTATTACTACTGCCGCGGCCGAAAACGCTGTCCTTTTTATATAGGCAAGGTAGGTCGTGGTGGGGCATTACTCGGAACACGGACGAGGACCACCTAGACCGATCTAGAAGGTTCTACGCCATTCTATAATCCCTTCCGCTTAATCCCATTGTTTGCCTAATCTTCTTAGCCGGTTCTCGTCCCCGCTCTGACCGTAACAATACTAAGCCCAAGATTGGGGGTTCGTAGCCTGGCAGGAGGCCCTAGGATTTTATTTGAGGGGGAATTTTTGTCGTCATTCGGAAGAGACGTTAAACAGGGGTCTCGTTGAAGATCCGTATCCTTATGTAACCTGGATAGACCAAATTTAGTGCTCCCACTATACACTCGTCCAATAAGCCATAGTAGCATAAAGTGACAGTAAATGAACAAAGACTTCCACTTTATATTCCAGGGTGAGAAACAGAATAATCAAAAGGAATATTTTTTAAAAATAAAAACTAGCTTCTCATTCTACTTTTTCCCGAACTAAGGTGAAATAACAAAAATTAAAAAATCTAATAACATGTTTATGCTGTTTACTTTTTAGTACCCCTTCATTAAAACGCCCATTGAATTCCAGATACTTTGGTGATGTAAGGGCCTTCTTTCTTATCTATAATTTATTTTAAAAGAATATTATGAAAATTGGAAAGACAATTATTTAACAATAATAGTAAACAAAAATTAAATATAACAATTGATTAATTTAATTCAAATATTAAATCAATGCAATTACATTACATCTCATATATTTATTTTTGTTTTACCTTGGCGCCATAGATCATGGAGATCTTTTGCAGCTTGACGTGGTCTTCTTACAGATTTATAATTATCTAGATTGTCTGTATTTACTTACATCGTTTATAATGTATGAGAATACAATAAGGTACTAAATTAAAAACAGACCAATGGCCGCGAACAAATGAGACTTTGCAATGAGGAATATCATGTTGAGTAAATTGATCGCCAGGAGAACTAGGTTAAAGAAAGTCTCCAAAGATAGTCATGACAAAACAGTAACAGAGACGTCGAGCGGGCAATAGACCAAGACTAAGATAGACGGGTTGCGTAGCGAATAATGCCAAGAAAGAAGGAATAAACAGCTGGATGATAACAGCCAGCGATAGAAGAGCATGGTGGTTGATATTAGAGTAGGCCAGGACTCGATTGTGGGTTGTAGCGCCAACATAATAATAATGCGGGTGCACAGACAGTCTGAAGGGGGTCACCCAACTTTTCGTTGCTATAAAACTTACTTTCCATGGTATTACGGAAGGCAGTTTATTGTACCATAAACGTTTATTAAACCACAAAGGTTCAAGGACAGGGCAAATTGACCTGGATCCATGGATTATGGCTTTTCGGTGTTAGCAGGCGTATTCCTTTCCTTCATTCTTTTCTTGAAGCAGGACGTCTGATGACCTTACTTCAGGACGGTTATTTACATCCTTGACGATCACAACACAATGGTCGATAGTAGTACACGGAATAGGATCCTACGTCCGACCTTTGCGAATTGCCTCCAGTTAGCAGACGGGCCTCACTTACCCGTGAGGAAGATAATCATAAGCAGAATCTTGGGCTATGTGTTTTTTTCTCGGTGGGGGTTCACTTAAATTAGGCAGTCACCCATCGTAGTGACTGCCAACGTTTAAGGCTGCTTAATATTGATTACCGACTGCAAGCATCTTAGTCCCTTCAGACATGGTGCCCCCATTTATGATAATATATTAGATATTAATTGCTAACTACTTATCACAACTTTGGAGAGTAGATTTGCATTTGGTTTTTACGTTTTATAAATGAAACTGTTGTTAAATAAATAGTTGTTTATAATTAGACATACTAGCAGGATTCGAACAAAAGTCTATATACTTCAACCCTTTCGATAGTATGCACATTATAACAATTGTCAAGGGGTGATATTAACTTGCTATTTTATTTAGGTTATTGATGAAAAACTTTTTGGGTAAAATCATTTAAGAAAATACTACTACTCTATGGCACTACAACTCGGAATAATGATATACAATTATAAATATAAATAAAGAAAATATTAATGAAATAAAATTAAACTAGAGCAATATACGAGTATACGTAAATGAAGAAACTGCTGCTTAATGTGTTAACTGATTAACAAAATCATTTAAATTACTAAATCGTTGCGGGTTTATCATTTCGTATTGGTCATTAATTTTCAATCGTTATACACACGCTTTGCCTGCTACACCTTCCGGTAGCAGAATTTTTGCCAAAATTCACGACTGGCCGCACACTTATTTTTTTGTCAATACTGGATGATTTTTGCGTTGGCATATTTCACTTTTTTTCTGTATTTTTTAATAATGTCCCATAACTAAATTGCAATCTTGTGTGTCTCACTGTATGTAGCCGTTTCCACTCCCCCAGTTGTAGGCGCCAATTTCACAAGACTTAATCTAATATTTCAGCGAGATAACTGCCCCAGGATTGCAACAAGCTTCTCATTGGCAATACACCTTTATTGCTCGAGTGAATCGGCAGTAAATATGGAGCAAGGAAAGCAGAATATTTAAATATTCATTAGCTATTTCTTTAATCTAATGTTAACACGTTACAACTAGCCATGACTAAACAGAGCATTAATACTATTTTGTAGACAGAATGGACACAATGTCCAGAAGTTTTTTCCTTGTCGAACGGTATTGCAAACACTGGCCTGTGATTTTTTTAAATGAAAAGCTGAACAGATTTGCGAGTGCGCAATATATATTGAAAATTATTTGTTTTTCAGGCAAGCTATTTGGTTACTGTTTAAGTATTTATTTTTATTCATTTATTCAGATGACAAAACAGACTGGAATTCAACATATGCAGCAGTTATAAATGTCATATAATATAATTTTATACACTTGTAATTCATACCCATATTATAAATAATGTTTAACTGAATAAATATTATACATTTTATAAGCTGTGGGGTAACTCAGCTGAAGCTCCCTGGTTCAAACTTGCCTGTGGCAGACGAATTAGGAACTATTTAGGAATGGACCCTGTTTGATCTTTTCTTGGGCTCACCCAGCATCAATGAAGGGGGAAAACTATAAGCTAAGCTTGATCTTGTACTGATCACCTCCCCTGGCTAACCAGTGTCCTAGTAACAGTACATCCTCTAGAACCATCTTTAAGGGTTGTTGAGGTACAGTTTTTTTTTTATATATTTTTTAAAATAATCATTAGCAAATGTCACTACAATCGGCTATCAACAAATTAACTAGCATGAAATTATTTATATCATTGAGGTCAATGTTGATCTGCATTTTGCATATTATTTCAAACATAAATGAATAATATATATATATATGTTAAAGTAATAAATTATACTACTAAAAAACTTGAAATGAAATACCCAATTCTTATATTGACATCAGAGCATGTATAAATAATATAAATATTTGTAAAAAAAAGAATATAAATTAATTAAATGCTAATTTAATTAATTTATATTCTTTTTTATTCCTAGTATAACCACAAACCTATCAATTTTAGGACCATATATTATCCAGTGGTTGAATCCTTGAACTATTATAAATTGTATCCTTATCATTGAGCAATTTGTCATTGGTTTATTATTTAGAGGTATTCTGCAAACCTCTCTTGAGTAATAAAAATAATATAAAACAATAACCCAATTCCGCTATCATTCTTTTCGATAGACCTGGATGTAGCGGAGAAATTTGGCAAGATGGAAGAAATAATGTATATTAAAACTTGATTTGAGTAGTAAATTATTTGTTTCATATATATTGTGACCTGAAAGTGTCATGAAAACGTAAAATTTATATAATTTTAACGTCATTTAACAATTCTTCTTATTCAGCTGATTCAGGCTGCTGTGAAGCTTTTGATTTATTTTATGCAGTAATAGCCATATTAATCTCCATTCCTCACTCCCTCACGATTTTCCCTTAATTAGGCGTTCTCCCCACGTATTACGAGTTTTTTTATTTGGATCTTTTAATGATTTCGATGCTTTAGAATTACCTTGATCTACTGTAAGTAATGAAAACTCCTGCTATCTATAGCATTGACACTAAAATCGGACGAACCGTTCCCTCCATCAGCGCCCCCAATCCTTTGACCTTAGCTGCCGGCTTAGGCTTAGCCTGATGTTGACGTGACGGGATTTACGAATTGAACCTGCCCTATTTGTTAGCAATTAATGGGAAAACAACCGTTAACTTTTACTAGCATGTCCTTGCCCTCATACTCTTTGTTTACCTACTGTTGAAAATGTAATAAATATTAATTTTTTTTTTGTGGTCTCTTTTTCGATTTTTACAAATAGTAAAGCTTGAAGAAACGTTTCGTTTTTTAAACCTAATTTAGACAATATAAATATATTTACAATTTGCTTCTAAAAATACAAATCCTTTTGATTTGTTGCTTTATAACACATCTGCATCATTCTGATCCTTAAGTAGTTTGATCATATACCGCATATTCATGTAATAAACAACAACAAAAATACAAACATGTTATGAAGTGAGCCGTAATCAGACGTGAATGTCTAATTTTGAAACAAATTCAACTCAATAATGATGGGTTTTTTAAATGTGTGCGTGTTTTCGTTTGACGCATGATGATCTTAAGTCGAAAGAGGTAGCCTCTAATAATTGATTGCAGACTTATATTACTTGAGAAAAACTAGTCATTTTGTAGAGAATCACCTAACATCAAGCTGTTGTGAACTATGCATTCTATTATTCCGGCTGCCATAATGGATTCCACCATCCTAATCACAGAAGTAATGAACCCATGAAGCATGGATGTTTGCAGTCGGCAAACCTATATTCCTTTTCTGGAAGTATCCCGTCTCTGGGCCGAACCCATAGACGGTTGATCCCATGTCTTGGCAGTTTTTACATCCTCCAAAACTACCTTATACATTCACTGGCAACGGTGACCAGTCTTGTGAGGATTAGAATTTCTAGCATGGGGATTTCCCCAGGGCGCCCAGCGTTTCTTAACTTTGATTACTTTTTTTTTAGTGCTCAGTAAAATATTAATTGTATTTCAGTTAGGATAAAAGAAAAATATTGAAGGAGTGTTTTTAACTTATTACTGTGACTATGATTTGAGGTTACAAAACTACACATTTTTTACTTTAAAAATATCCATTTGATGTTATTGCTCCATTTTTTTTTTGTGACAATTTATACTTTAATGTCATACTTAGCATTAATTTTCATAAAGAACATTACTTAAGAAAATTAAAAAGAGTTTAAGTTCATGAAAATTAAGTTAATAAAACAATTAGTATATTAATTATGTATTAAATATTGCTCCACTATTTGTGACTGAAAATTAATGTTTCTCGGTATTAATTGATTATTCAAATGATTTAAAAATAATATTTATGACTTTCATTAAATTCAAATTCGTCCGAGGTTGTGCTTTTTTGGCTCATTAACTTCCTTTTACGAAATCGAGGCCATGCAGATTAAAATGTATTGCAATCAACAGCATTCTACACCTATTTCATGTATATTTTTGTATGTTTTATCCGACTTAAAAGTTATACGATGCTATTATTTCTACTCCAATAGGATATAGCTGAATATCTCTCATCACCACCTTAGAAATCTCTTGGGTTAGAAATATCCTTATGTTCCTCCGTCTTTTTGGCCAGACTTTTGAATTTGACCCTCAAGAAACATATTAATTATTAGACTATTTCTTCTTCTTCCTCATCGGCGCTACAACTCAACGCTGAGTCCTGGCCTCTTCAAGTAGTTTCGCCCATTGGTCCCTCACTCTTGCGACGGTTCTCCAGTTAGCCAGTCCAAGAAGAGCTCTACAATCTGCGTCATCCCATCCATCCAGCACAATCTGGGCCTTCCAACTATTATTTTCCTTCCTAGACGCGTCAGCATAATTTCGCTGGTTGGGTTACTCTCGTCCAACCCGGCCACATGACCCCTCCCCCCATTTCAGACGCTGAATCCAAATGGACCGGACCAAGTCTGTATCATTATGGATGGCGGCCAAATGTGCATTACACCACATCCTTCAATCGTTACCTGAGCGTACTGGTCCATAAATGCGACGTAGTACTTTTCTTTCAAAGTCGAGCAGTTTACTTTCATCTGTTTTTGTGAAGCTCCACGTTTCCGCCCTGTATGTGAGGAACGAATCAACGTCTTGTACAGAGTCGCTTTTGTTTTTCTTAGGATTAAACAATTACTTAGATACCGCCGCAGGCCAAAGTAACATTTATTTGCAGCTGGGGTCCTCCTAGATATTTCTTCTGACATATTGTCGGGATTTACTTGGGAGCCGAGATAAACAACTTGTTGGATCGTCTCGAATGTGTAGTCAACAATAATTATTAGACTACACTGTTCTTGAATGTTGTACAAGATGTTATTCATCACAATGAACGCCATACATCAAGTTATGTTCAGAACTTTTCTATGACACATATGAAATGAAATGAAAATATCCTTTGTTTATGCATGAAATATACAATTACTATAACATAAATTTACAAATAACATAAAATCAATTCTTTGCTATATAAAAAAAAACTGTTCTTTGCTATATATATATTTATACACACATTTTTATTTATCTTGCATAGGCCTTCCTATTGGAGTAGTAGTCATTAACACTTCCCTCGGTGACTAGCCCTACTGGGATGCGGGATTTGCAAGAGCCAACCATTTCTTCCACACATCTCCATCCTTAGCAGCTCTCCACCAGATGCGTCCTGCCAAAATCCTAAATAGATCGCTCCATCTCTTCAATTGTCTACCTCTCATCCTTTTTCGGTCATATGGTGTCCATTCCGTGACTATTTTCGACCATCTGTTGTCCTTGCATCTATGACTCATAATTATGTGTTAAATGTTTTATTTGTACTAGTTTTACTAGGCTTGACCCACAAAATATATAGCTGGCCTTGCCTTTAGTGCGTATAAGTTTTTATTGATGATATTCATCCGACAAGTTGATTACTATCACCATCACATCTAATGTAAAAGGAAAACGGAAATTGGTACCACTCTTTATTAAAATTGTAAGTAAAACATGGGTAAGAAAGATACCAAAATAACAAAATAATAATAAGGCTTAGCGAAACCGAAGGCTCAATGCCGATACCAACAATCTCTGCTTACACATTTCCGTCCACGGACCGCAATCCAAATCCAAATCCGCCAGATTAACACTATCTTCCCACCTACGCCTCAGTCTACCTCAGAGCCTTCTCAGTCTGCACAGCGCTTATTAATTATAACATAATAAGCAGGAAATTACACGGATTATATTGATTGTAGCCTGCCTGGTAATGCATCTCCAAATAGCACAAAACTTTCTCGCCAATCCGAGACAATTATCTAGTGCGCCCGAGTTATATTCTACCCTTTTGGCAAATCGCACCTCGGGTTGGAAATAATAAAGATCAATACGACCTCCTTTTCTTAACACCTCTCTTTCTCTCTCTCTGTCTATATTGATTGGTAATAGGTCATATATATTTTCTTATCAGATCAATTATTAGTTTACCCAACATCAGGTACAGTAATAGCAGCGGGACTTGAACCTCGAAAAAGGGCGTGCTTAAAAATCATCGGTTGCTGCAAGGGTTAGTTCAGTACATACGATTACGCTCGGTGTTCTTTCCAATCGAAAGGTTTCTAAATCGATTTTATAATAACTATACGTTTTACAGTTTCAGGAACCTCGACCAATAATCGATTAACAAAATGATCCAAATATGTGAACAATTATATTATTTTTTAAAACTGTCAATAAATATGCATAATCTTCATACTAACCTACTGTCGGAAATATTATAAAACGTCTCCATTCCCATCACCTTGTCAAGTTACTCCATGCGTAACTTTGGTTTGGCAACTCCTCCCTCAAACGATTGGTTTTATTTTCTAAATTACCTTCGATTTAAACAATGGAAGAAGAACTATCTATTTTTCCTTTTAATTGATTTCTTTTACATATTTCATAACCAAAAATACTGAGGCATGGTCCCCGGGATCGTTTGGTGGCCATTTCCTGAAATTTCCCACCCTACTGATCATGGAAAATCCCCGTATGACTCAGTAGCCTCTTATCTTGTCAGCACCTTATTCAATGTTAAAGCGGAAGGTCGGTTATAAAGTTTGTTAACCAAATATGGACAAATGACTGGTCCCGCGGACCAAACTTCAGTACTTGTATTTCTTTTTCTTTTTCAAACTTCAGTATTTAGTTTTTAATTGTGTTATCACTATAGGACCTCAACCTAGCATATCAAAAATAGTTGTTTGGAATGATGATCCGAGGATTTATTATGATTTTGCCTCTCGTTAAAGGACTTGGAGAAAGAAGAAGCTAATATTTTCGAACCAGATATTGATTACGAAGCCTAAATCAAAAGTGATGACGATACAGCGTAAGACTGATGAGGAAACAGAAATGGTTCGAATTGAGAATTGCTATTTTTATGGGAAGGATAACTTCAAATTGTCAAAACAGAACCCGGTAAGCGAGTTCGAGTTTCAACACACAATATTTTCAAATTACCAGAACAACAAAATTGCGAAACAGAAACCAACTGACCGAACGAATTTACGATTTATTAGACATGCAATAAATCAATCCCGCTGTTGATGACGTTCGCTTGTTTCTTCGAAGCAAGCGAAATGATTGCTACATATGCCCGTAATTAAGATATTCTAAATCAGTCTTTACACATTAACATCTTCCCTTTGTGGCAAATACAACACATCTAAGCATGAACTGCTCCTATGGCTTGATATAGGGACAATTTTCATTCTTTAAAGAATTTTTAGTTCCAATAATATTTATTTAATTATTTAAAATCAAAATTCAATGTGTTTTAATTAATTTCTTGTAAATACACAAATTTTAAAATATGTAGTTGTTAATTTTTAATATTTCCTGTATGTAGAGACAATTTGCAATCATTTCAACACAACAATTTTTTTTTTTTTATTCGGCATGTCACTCTACATCTTTTGGTGTAGGACCACCATCGGCTAGGTCTAAGTCATTCAGCTTAGGCTTGCTGTGAGAGAGTAACCATTACAACGATAACTCTAAGATAAGAAGCGTAAACTTGACGTTTTAATTCCTGCTCAACATATCAAAAAACATTCTCTTTTTTATGGACTGACAGGATAATGCAGTACTCAAGCGGATCCTTTTTAATCTCCCTTATTTAATAAAATTACGATTAATAAAAACTGGTGCCAATCAGCACACCAGGCTAGCTGGGCGCAGCAATATGGCCTGGAATTGGATCCAGTATCTGGCAAAGGATATCTAATTCTAGCCCATACTTAGCCTCAGCTATGTATTTCTGAATTAGCTTTAGTGTGCAATCTGATATTGGCTCATTCACACGGATGGATTAAAGTTCACAACGCCCGAGGAATTTATCGCACATCTCCCCCATTATCATCATACTTGCAATCATTATGGGCTCGATTTGACTGGAGAAATTATCTCCCCACAGTTGTAATCTATAAAACACTTATTGCGATTGAAAATGTTATTAGCCATTGAGAAATCAGGATATAAAATGCAACTATGAATGGTATGGACACTCCTTTATTTTCTTAAACGCCAATAAAATCTTTAACTGGTGACCTGAATCAAATTATAACTACCATTTGTGAATATCGCCTTGAGTAATATTAAATAAGCACTTATTACCGCTATTAACATTTATTCCTTAAATCTTATTTATTGCACGATTGTTATTAAAATTCAAGAATCTCACGACTCTAATAATTGTGTAAGTCCAAATAATTTTTCTGAATCAAATCATCGCTTCCAAGTCCTCATACGGCTATTTAATCTTCAAGCTGTGCCTTCTAGGTCACCACCTCTTGGGAGAATGCACTCCCTAACACACTAACATCGTCTACCTGGGGATTGCTTTTCAAATGTATATACTTTCTCAATTTTCTCCAAATAATTATTTTTAAAATAATAATTTTCTCTCCTCACAACCTTATTTCTTATTTCGTCTGCTCTTTATTTGCTTTGCTGTATTTTGAATAAATTTCCGAAAATCCATCCCAATGGCCTCAATTCTCAAATGTATTTTAAAAGATGTCCAATTTTTTAATTTATAATCATATAAAATAATTAAGACTGCTAATCATTAAAAATTACTTTGGAGTAGATCCATCACTTAAGTTTCATATCTACACGATGGAGTGTTTAATGTAGGAATAATTGGTTCTATTCGAGAGGAATTCAACCCAGAAATTTGAATTTTAGTGGAATCTTTTAATAATTATATTATAATGCGAATAAATCTATTATAATACAGAAATAGTTAGAAAAAATCCTCCAGTTACTGGAATGTGCTTGCCTGGATTTGAATGACAGTTATCCCAAGGAAAATTAGCAGGGCAAAATTAGTAAATTAGTAATAGAAAATTAATAAAAAGAGAAGAAGGGCTAGGAAATCGCTTTGCCCTACACCACAGTTTGTGACTGATGGCTCGGGAAAGTCATGACCAGCTACAGTATTATAATTTGGTCTAAAGTGTACCTTTCTCTTCTGAACACTGCCTGGTATCTGTTAACTCTCTTTTCTGACGAGAAACACGTTTCAGGAATAGAACAAGTGACTATTATAATGCATTCTACAAATAAATGAAAGAAGAACTATTTCACATTTACTAAGCATTCAAATTGATCTTCTTATTGTGTGCCAATAATTAAGAAAATTGTTTGCTATCAAGAACATTGTAATAAAAATGTTGACTTTCGTTGGTGGAAAAATGACTGAACAGACAGTCAATTTTTTATTACATCTCTCTGATGAGTTACTAGGCATTGCTCTAATATTCCTGCCTTAAAACTGAATCTGGCTATGTGCCAAACTACATTCCCTTACACATAAAATGCTCATAACATTATTTCTGAACACATAATATTACACTTATTTAGACTAATATTTAAATTGATTATAGTCCCATGGACAAAATATAGTTTATTAAGAAAAATTGTTACGCAATATTGAAAAAATATACTTCAGAATCATCATTGCAATATGCTACTTAGAAGGTTGCATTTTTTTTATTAGAGCCTTTCAGATATGGTTAATCTATAAATAAGAATTGCATGTAGGAATCTGTCCACCTTATTAAAATTCCTGCTTAATATGATTTATATTGTATCGAGGCTAGAAGCAATGTAGCCATTGATAAATAGTTATGGTTGTGTTCTAGTTATTGCAATGGGTCCTTTGATATTTACGTTCTCCATTCCTGACAGTCTGATGGTTTCTCACCTTCAGGTCGTTTGTATAAGCTATAATTTGATAACTGATCCCATTATTAGATTGCTTATTCTCAGCGTCATAACTCAAATTTTACGACCAATTGTGAGCCCAGCTCTCCGATTGGATAATGACAAAAAAAATATCCGATTCCATCTGAGCTAGTTTCGAAAATTTTCTCAAGTGTTACGTTCCACATTCTCTTGACTCAGGTTTGCATTTATCTCTGCAGTAATTGAAGAATGATCTTAAAGTTTCGTTTGTTTCTTTTCCATTTTACTTTTGTTCTTCACCAGTTTGGATTCCGAGCATCCCAATCCACTATTCAGCAATGTCATCGTGTGGTGGATGTAGTCTCCTCTGCATTAGAACGTGGATCATATTGTTCGGGCGTCTTTCTTGACGTGGAACAGGCCTTCGACCGAGTCTGGTATCCGGGATTGCTCTATAAACTCCGTAAATTTCTACCGCCTACCTACTTTCTCATCCTTCAATCCTATCTCACAAACAGAACTTTCCAAGTAAACCATAATAATGTCTATTCATCCCTCTTTTCCCAATCTGCTGGTGTTCCTCAAGGTAGTATCCTTGGCCCAATCCTTTATACAGTTTATACAGCTGACATCCCAACTCATCCTAATACTATCCTTACCACATATGCTGATGATACATGTGTATTATCAGTCAATACCAATCCAGTTATTGTATCCCAAAGCCTCCAATCCCATATCACTGATCTTGAAGAATGGTGCCAGAACTGGAGAATTAAAATAAATTCTCAAAAATCCCATCAAATCACTTTTACCTTACGTCGTAAACCAATGACTTCCTGCCCTTCAGTATCCTTTAATAATATCCCACTTGTGCCTGTAGAACAGATCCGATACTTAGGGTTGCATCTCGACAAACGATTAACCTGGAATCCTCATACAAGACTGAAAAGACAAGAAACCGCTCGACGTTTCAGGCTACTTCAACACTTACTAGACAAACGCTCTAAGCTCCCAGTTAATTACAAAAGACTCATCTACATGACCATCATACGACCTATTTGGACTTACGGAGTAGAGCCTTGGGGCTCCACTAAGCCATCGAATTCTTCTCGTATCCAATCCCTACAATCCAAAATCCTTCGTAAAATCCTCAACGCTCCTTATTTTGTTAAGAATATAGTCATCCATAACGACCTTAATGTCCCATTTGTTGCTGATTTGGCCCGAACCCGGTATCTATCCTTTCATAACAAACTTCATTTCCACTCAAACCCTCTAGTTTCAAACTTAGCTTCCTCTTCAATTTCCCGATAATCCTCCGAGGCGTCTGAGAAGAAGATGGCCACGTGACCTTCTTAGTTGAACATGCGATTTGAGTACTACCAGTGGGTAGTTTCTCTACTTGTCATTATATCATGTCATTATGTATCATTCAGCCAATTTACTTGTTATATTATTGTAATATAGTTGTAAATATCAATAAATAAATAATAAAAAAAAAAACTTTTGTTCTTCAGATGTAAACATATTTAAATATTAGGGAACTTCATTATTCATTAAATTTTAATTGTTTTCTTTTCAATTTTCGCCGATTCAAATAAAAATATTGCCTAAATTATGTTCCTTTATTATACCAAAGCGTTTGGTAATTTGCTCATAACTACCATCCTTCTACGAGATTGAAAATGGCCTGGCCCCGAGACCATTTTTAAATATTTTCATCGGAGCATCAACAATGACGATATTCTCTAGGTAAAATCGATGTGTCTGCCTCAAAGCGTCCTTGCTCAGCCTCCATGAGTGGGTGACATGCTTGTCCATACAGATTGGGTGGACATTAGCCAGAGCTTGGCCTCTCCTTTCTCGCTCCTGTATTCTGAGCCTTCTTCTGATTTGCGCTGCATAGTCTGCTGCAGCACTCCAATGCTCCTGCCTAGTCATCATCAAAGTGACAATATTTTCCGGCGATGATTTCTTTCCGAATTTTATGTCTAGCTCTTCCTTTTCTCGAGAAAAACCTGGACAACAGAAGAACGAGTATTCCAATGTTTCATCCACGGGATCACAAGTAGGACAAGATTTTCGGTCTTCAATTCTGAAGCGAGCCAAGTAGGCCCTAAAGCATCCATGCCCTGTGAGCAGGTGGGTGAGATAATAATCTACCTCTCCATGTTTGCGGGATATCCATCTTTATATATCGGGTATCAGACGGTGTGTCCATCTTCCAGAAGGTGAGGCATTCCAGCGTCTCTGCCATCTTTCAAGGGCATGACTTCTTTCATCTTTAGCCAATTTTACCCAGTGCGCATTCGGCTCTTCTCGTTTCCTTCGAAAAATTCGACTCCGTTCATCTGCCAAAAGATCTATCGGAGACATATCTGCTATTACGCACACAGCATCATAGGACACAGTGCGAAAAGCTCGAGCTACACGCAGGGCACTTCTTCGATACACACTGACAACCTTACGAGCATAAGACTGCACTTGGCAGGCTTCCGTCCAGATCGGTGCTGCGTATTGAATTGCCTACATTAGCTAGAAGCTTCCTTCGATTTTCCCTTGGTCCACCGATATTTGACATAATTCTGGCCAATTTGTTAATCACTTGCGCTGCTCAGGTGCTAACTAGGAGCAAGTGTTCATCAAAACGAAGTCTGGCGTCAATCTGAACTCCGAGATATCTAACAGACGGCTTTGATAAAATTTCAAACTCCCCGACGGCCAGACTGATTATCTCCATCACTTTCCTACTAAAACTGCCTCAGTTTTATGATCAGCAAGCTGGAGGCCTACCGCTGAGAGCCATTCACGAATGGTGAGGACTGCCTTGTTCGCTTTGTAAATAATCTCCTCTTATAGTTTCCCTCGAACAATTATTGCCAGATCATCTGCAAACCCGACGTCATAAATAATGCTCCACAGCGATGGCCCTAGAACTGATCCTTGAGGAACGCCACCCGTGACCTTGTAAGTTTTCAACCCATCTTCTGTATAATACATCAAGATTCTATCTGTGAAATAGCTCTCAATAATCTTCATAAGGTATTGTGGGACTTCCATCCTTCGCAATCCGTCCATGATACTATCCCACCGAGCTGAGTTAAAGGCATTCTTAACATCAAACGTTATAATGGCGCTGTATTTCTAACCGCCTCTTCTCCACCTTTTTCCCGCTATGGCTTCCCGAGCAGCTCTGATTGCAAAATCAATGGCATCGATTGTCGATCTGCCCTTCCAAAAACCATACTGGTTATTGGACAATCCTCCGGGTCCTTCACTGAATTCATTCAACCTGCCATAAACAATCCTCTCATATACCTTGCCTGCAGTGTCTAAAAGACATATTGGGCCATAAGATGAGGGGCCTTCCGGGCGTCCCTTTCCCTTTGGAAGGAGAACCAGTCGTTTCTTCTTCCACTGTGTTGGAAATACGCCTTCACTGAGACAGCAGTTGTACACGCCTAAGAAGAGTTGCGGCCTTGTTCTAATAGCCGTTTTCAATGCGTGATTTGGGATATTATCTGGGCACGGAGCTTTAGAGCTCCCTATTTTTCTGCTTGCTATATCTAATTCGTCCTCTGAGATTTCTGATTCCAGGTCCAGCATAGATATCTTGTCAAAGTGGACTTGGAAATAGCACTGCCACTATTTTTTCTAAATGTTCTGAAGAGGGGCGACAAGTTTGAACTTTTCAGTTTTGCCATGACTGTTTTGTATGGCCTTCCCCACGTGTCTTTGTCTACCTCCTCACACATCTTCCTCCAGCAGTTGCGTTTACTTTCTTTTATTGCCTTAACTAGGTTCCTTTTAGCTTGTTTATGCTCTTACTTTCGAGCATCGTATAATAAGCGGCCTCTCACTCGCTGAGCTAATCTTCTGGTACGAAAACAAGTTCGTCGTAAAACAGCAATCTCCTTGGTTTACCAATACACTGCCATGTGCCGATTTCTCCTATAAATTCTGGTCATTGATGCATCGCATGCCACAGTAATAAACTCCATCAGTTGCGATGCTCTTTCTTCTGCCGTTCCTTTTAACTCGATTCTTTCCTGCATCATGATAACAAAGGAATCTCTTTCGAGAGACCTATGGTTCCAACCTGCTGCTGGCTGCGTTTTAATCATTTTTCTTGCGCCATTTGGGGTAACGACTTCGAAAAAAATGGCCTGATGGTCACTATGAGTATATCGGTCACTGAAATGCCAATAATTGTCCCGACAGCAAAGGTTTGCGCTAACAATTGCCATTTCTAGAGAACGTTGGAGTAGAACCGGTGTTAAGGAGAACAACATCAAGAGCAGCGAACGTGTCAAGAAGACACTCGCCTCTCCTGTTGGTATATCTGCTACCCCATGTAGTAGCCCATGCGTTGAAATCACCGGCTATGAAAAGAGGATGCCGACGTCGCAGTTGATGCTCAATGCCATCAAGTAGAGCCTCAAATTCTTCTAGTGGTGCACTAGGTGATGCGTAGACACTGCAGATGTAGATGTCTCTCACCTTGATCCATACAAATCCTTTTCTTTGAATCCGTTGGACTTCCTGTACGAAGTGGTCCTTACTGACCCAAACGGCTGCTCGGCCACTAAGATCATTCATCCATTGCCCGCTAACGTCTTTATACTGCTCGCATGGTACAGTGACCTCAATGTCCTTCTCATTGATAGTTTGCCAGCGGAGGTCCTGGGCAGCTTCGCAGTGATTAAGGTTTAGCTGTAAAAACCTCATTTCCGTCGCTTAGCAACTGCTTCCAGCGCGCTGGTAGACTGGGCAGCTAAAGCTGCCTGTCAGGTGGCTGCGGTTTCTTTCGTCTGGACATAGAAGGCAGTGGGCTTCGGCAGTACACTCTTTTGCTGGATGACCCTCTTCGCCACATCGAAATAGAGTTTTGTTCTATCGGGTCCCTTACAATATTTTGCCAAGTGACCATAGCTAAAACATCGAAAGCATCTCTGGGGAGATATTTTTTCCCTTACCCGGCTGCTCATCCATCAAACCCGAATACTCCCTTTTTCGATTTATTTTCTTGCTAGTTCCGTTGGCAGCACGACTACCGCTGTTTGTGTGTCACCGTAAGCCTTGCGAAGAGACTTTACAGCGGAAATATCAATATTTTCCGCACCATCAATTTGAGTTCGAAGGGCATTAAGGACTTCTTCAGCCACAGTCAGTTCATCGAGGTCCTTCAATTCGAATGCAACAGAGTCTCTCTTGCACTTTACCACCGATTTGTCAGCCATTTTCCCTGCTATCGCAGTACGAATTTGCTTCTTTTTTGTTGAGCTTTCCTATCCAATATCAGAAGGAGACAACCCGTTTTACACTTCCGTATTTTTTGGACATTATCACCAATGCCCTAGGGGTTAGATCGCTTTTTATTGTTCGCAGGATATCTGCGTACGTCGAGCCCTCCTTTGCCGTGACCATCAGAGCATCTGGGCGAGCAGGTCTCATATTCATGCTTATTTTTTGTTTGTTTGGCTTACTTTTCTTTTTCTTCTTTGCCTTCACCTTTTTCCATTGTCCACCGAGCTCCTCTCTTGGATTAGTTTCAGCTGTAGCAGAGACATCTTTTTCTTTCTGACCATTTGGTGTTTTTCTCTTCTCGCCGGTCTTCCTTCGAGTACCTGAAGTTTTTCTCGAGATTGTTCATGAAGAGGTTGCAGACTCGACCTGGTCTGAGTTCCGCAGCTGTTTCCTTGTAGTGCCTGTTCTGGGCTTTCGTCTGGTCAATTGGTCGTAAAGCATGTGGATTGAAACAACCTCTGCTTTTATCTTGTTATTGGTATTTTTGACCTTCTTGACGAAATCATGAAGTTTACCAATTATTTCTCCGAACAATTCCCACAATTCCTTCCTTTTTTCATCACTTGATGTATTAGTAACTGCAGTGGCCAAGTGATCCATTACTGCAGCACTGCGGTCGCTGGATAACGACACATGAGAACCCGCATTCTCAGACGCCGGTACTGCGGATCCGACCCCCTGCACCGTAAGGTTTGTCATGAGGTGACTCACCATGTTTGGTTTATTATTGGAGGTTCCTTCCCCTAGTCGGTTTGGCCCGCGAGAGGTATTTTACCTCTTGCCCTCTAATTGTAGCGAGCATTCCCCTATCCAACTGGGGACGCGCCACGTATGGGTTTCAGACTCCCACCGTAGATAAACTCAATATGTACACTATTTGAAGGTGGGTATAATAAAATAAAATAGCTTAATAAAATATATTGTTTTGCTTGATTATAAAAGGAAACTACTAATTCTATTTCAATTGAGTAATGAATGCATAGTGTAAATTAAATAAAATGTTTTATTTCAGAATGGCATTAAAAAGGCATATTTTTTATTTACCGTCTTTTATTTACACTTATAATTTTTTTTTTACCGAATTTGAATAATTAAGGCTACGTTTCTTACCAATGTTTAGTAATGACTCAGATATATTTATTCGACATAAGGAGTAGCATTGGGCAGCATAGAAATATTTTTTTAAAAATTATATCAGCTAATATATCAAAACTCATTTGTTGGAAAAAGAGTCCTAATTTATCTATTTGACCAGTTACCTCAATATCTCATTAACCAATTATTTCGAAGAAGAATTATAATCAGCATACAAAACATAGACATCTAAACTTTTTTTTCACTTCTTATTTATTTATTAACCTGATAAAACCTACCCACTGATAAATCGTCTGATAAAATTTTTGATTTATAAAACAATCTTAAGACCGATTGTCACGTACGTTGGGGAAACGTGGGTCCTGACCCACGAATGCGAAAAGATGCTGCAGATCTGGGAGAGGAAGGTGCTTCGGCAGATATTTGGGCCAAAATGTAATGAAGGCAAATGGAGGTCAAGAAATAATAAAGAGCCTCAGGACATGTACAAGATGTCAAGATGGCTTGAGCACGTAGAAAGAATGGGAGAAGATAGGTACCCAAAGAAACTATTATATGGCAAACCATGAGGCAAAAGAATAAGAGAAAGGCCCAGGCTGCGATGGCTGGGTGATGTGGAGAACGATCTGCAGAGGATGGGGATAGGACAGTGGAGAGGTCGAGCTGCTGACAGGGAGGACTGGAGAGGCGTTGTTGCGGAGGCCAGGGCTCTGCAAGGGCTGTATAGCTATGGGGGGAAAAAAAATATTTTTGTTGGTGAAGATATATTATAACACTTGGAACACAACTGTCATTAGAATCTTATTATCATCCTCAATTACTGAATCCCCCCTTGAAAAAAATCCTGGAGCCAACAAAAACTATTTGAATAAATAGTAGACCCCTAAACCTTTACTAGGCAAAGTTCTCAAATAATAACATAGGACTCATATACATGACGATCATTAGACCCATCTGGACTTACGGAGTAGAGCATTGGGGCTCCACAAACCCGTCGAATTCGTCTCGTATTCAAACCTTACAATCCAAAATCCTTCGTAAAATCCTCAATGCTTCTTTCTTTGTTACGAACCACGTAATCCATAATTACCTTAATTGTTACTGGATTTGGCCCGAATCCGATATTAATCTTTTCATGACAAACTTTATTCCCAGTCTAACACACTAATTTTAAACCTAGCAACCTCTTCAATTCCTCATAATATTTCGTGGAGTCTGAAAAGAGGATGGCCTAGTGACCTTCTAAGGTGAATTTGTTATTTGAGTACTATCACTGGGTAGTTTCTCTCCTTGTCTTCATCTATATGGACAACCTTTGACATGTTGTGGGCTAAACTTTAGTGTGCAAATATGGTTCGCGAGCCGCGTTTAAAAGTAGTGCATTTTAAAGTAGTGTTCATAATTTTTAGCGATTGATATCGAATAGTGTAGACTATAATCGTAGAATACTACGATAGAATGAAATAATACGAGAATGTTACAATTTATTAAAATAACAAATTTATATGAAAAATATAGGTACAACATTATAATTAAATCCCTAAATGATTAAGCCCTCGGGATCGAATAAAATTGATGGGTTTAACTACCACATTCATCACATTCTGGAGTCGAATGGACTTAGAGCACAAGTTCTGTTGGTGGATAATGTAATGAAGGACTACAAATCCTCTTTTTGCACATTTAATTCAGTTGCTTTTTCATTCAAAATTTCGATGAATTTTACGCCTTTACGTAAGGCGACCGTAGAAGGCCGTAGAATGCACCATCTTTGCATACTCCAACTAATTTTGACCATGGCAAGCCAAAACTTGTGAATACCTTTTGAACTTCATTAAAAATGTCCTCTCCTGTAGGGGTTCCTTTTAGCGGCTTTAAAACAAACAATTCATCAGTAATAGTGAACTCTTTATCAACACCTCGAATAAATATAGCCAGTTGAGGTGCGTTAGACAACTCGGTGCTCTCGTCTAATGCTATGGAAAATGATCCAAAACCAGCCATACGGTCATTCAATGTTGTTTTTTTATCATTAGCCATTGTTTCTATACGTCGGACAACGGTTCATTTCGACAAACTAATTTTTTCAAATTCATTTTCTTTTCAGGACACAAAACACTGCAAACATGACTTTGCCAATTTTTAACTAACTATGAAACTAGCTTTCACAACATTATCAAGTTGTGTTCTTTGTTTATGAAACATTTGCTGCTGTTTATCCAAATTTGCGGTAAGCTTCAGGATTTCGACTTTTCTTATTTGTCCTATCAGTGAAAGCAGTGTAAGATGCTTAGTTGAGTAATGCCTCTTTATATTGAATTCTTTCATCACTGAAATGGATTCATTGCACATCAAACAAATAGGCTTACCATTGTGCAAGATAAAAAAGAATTCTTCAGTCCATTTTTCTTGAAACTGGTGCCCCTCTGCATCTACTTTTCGTTTTTATCCAGCAGACATCATTTTCGTTTACTTTTCTAAACTTAATAATAAAATATAATTATTAAGCACTCAAGATGCACACAAAGTCACAAATCAAATTGACGGCTCTAGTAGTTCGCTAAGATATCGCTTGTCGAAGTTATCACCTCGGTAGCTCAAATAGAACTGAACTAAAGTTCGGGCCATCCACCCGCACATATATGATAAATGAGGAATGATCTAGAATCGTATAGTGTAGAATAATACAATTGCGAAGCAATAATCTTTTGTTGCGCCGCCAGTGAAGTGGCAAACATCAAAGGCTTTGATGATTTGATGATAGCCGCCCCTCGGCTTGCTCGCTAAATTGATTCCGTGAGTATGAGTAAGTGTAATATTTTTTTAAAATGGGTTTTGCAAAATATCTCGCGGGATGGATCAAATCTTACAGCGGTCGTTGCCCACATATGATCTATACCATTATGTATCATTCCTGCCATTTACTTGTTTTATTGTTATAATACTGTTGTATATTTCAATAAATAAATTAATAAAAAAAGAATTGTATTTGAAAAGCAATAGCTCTTATTCATTTTTGAAAATTACAGTAATATTATTTAATTAAAACTAAATAAAATATCCAATTATAAATAAAAATCTGGATTTTTGGCAATTGGCGTCTAGTTAATCACTATGTAATTTTTTTTCTTCAATTAAGTTGGAATGAAACAAATAATTATAGATAGCACCATTTGATATAATTAAATTTATCATGTAATTAACATGTTTCTATGTCAATCAGGTAATGACGAAACCCGACGGCCGTTTGCCATGTGGAGCGAACAGCTTTCTCGCCAGTAAAGCCTTTTAAACCAATATCGTTGATCAATAATTCAGTTCCTTCACGATTTGAAGCGTAGCGTGAACAACTTGGAAAGTTGGAGACTCACCAGTCATCTTGAAATTATGTCATGATTCGTCTTCGGGTATGGAATCGAAGTATCTCTTCCTCACGGATAACTTAATCTGAAAGTCAATCGGAGTCTGATAACGAATATTGAGACGTCAATCAGTGAAAACGGCTGTATAGAATTATATACATCTGTTAATGCTACATCAGAAAGATGATACCCATTACATATTAATTCATCCCCATATGTTAAATGAAAAAGAAACTACTCGTTTTTATAAAAAAAACCGTGATATTACTATAAAATATTAAAACGTTTGTCACTGTTTTAATTAGTAGCAAAGTTTTATCCTTGTTTCAGAGCTACTAATTAGAAAAAAAAATCGGATATTTTAGATCTTAGTGATAGCAAATAAATATAGTGTACCAGTAATATTGAGGTAAATCAAAAAACAAGATGACGACAATAGATACTTGTTTATAGATCCAACTTTTAATTTTTTATTTTATAAGTAATAAACAAATTCCCTTAAGATTTAAAATGTATCCCCTATTCTTTTCCATGGCCTTTGACACACAACTAACGTTTTTGATTGTTGGTGAAAATACAAGTAATGATACAGATCGATGATTGTGTACATAAATCTGCAAATATCTCTTTGAATTGAATTGGACCTCAAAAAGGAGACATGCCAGGTTTCATTAAGCTTTAGAAAATCCTAAAAAAATAAAATCTTTTCATAGAACGTAACAAGTATTTTACTTTAGCATATTTTTCATACAAAGGTAAGGTAATGTAAAAAATAAAACTATGTAATGTACAAAAGTAGCCTACCTTAAGCCATTTCAAGAACGAATAAAGGAGTGCTTACAATTTATTAATTTTGTCATAAATCTAATGAAATCAACTAGGCTTTGTCATCAATTATTTTTATACAGTCATAAATACTAGTATAATAAATTCTGACATAGCCTTGTGTCATAATGTTGTCAAACTAATTGCTCCCTTAATTAGGACTAGTACACTAATTATTGTGCCAGCTTAGAAGTTTACTAAGTTTTCTTTATTTGATCTAAATATCCTCCATATATCTAAAATGTAATTTCTCCTTATTTCTCTGTCCACTCCTTAAATATCAGATCCCAGTCCTTCATCTTGTATTCACCTTCACTCAGGATTGTTCTCTTAAAATATTCTATATCCTTCATCATCCTCGCCACTTACTTTCATGATTCCTCTCTACTCTAGATGATTTCTCTTTACTCTAATTCACTAAAAGCCTGTTTTTTTTCCGCTGTTAGAGCATGAGTTTGAGAGAAATAAAACGCCAAACCTATTTATCTATTGACTTTTTAAAATCTGAAAAATTCATTTATTTAACAAATTATTAAAATCCTTTCATTTTATAAGTAAAATCAATCTTATATATAATGTAATAAACAAAGACAATCATTACTGAATTTGTAAATTATTTTATTATAAGTGGACTAATAGTTAAAGAAAAAGAATCTCTTCTTATTTAATTTTATGACATTTCGAAAACGAAATATACTGTTCAACTTTTATTTATCAATATGATTGAGAAAGAGCAATTTCATGTCATTAAATGAGGAAAAACAATTATTTAAGGGTGTCCTTTTTCCGCTACGATGGGTAATGTTGGAACCTTTTGATGTGCGTTGGTGGAGTATTCAAGCCAAGATGTCATGGATTCTTGAAATCAAAAACATAATTATTTTTCACATTCCATTTGGTTTCCTTTTACAACTATCTACAACATGAAAATCATTCTTTAATATAATTATTAAAACAGACATATATTTTAATTTATTTCAGGAAGAAAATTACTCTTAGTAAGAAGAACTGTTAATTTTTAGAGCCAACCCAAATTGCAGGTCTTCTTCAGGGGTAAGGTGAGGAGTTAAATTTATTTCATTGAAAAAATGTCCATTTTGTCTCAAGAAATTTTAGTATTTGATTACTATAATTCTTTGTGCACTACTTAAGCATTTTACCCCTTCAATATTGGCATATGCTTGAGTTAAGTTCTTTCTATTTCTTTATATGGATTAGATGGGGTAAAAAATTGTAGTGACATTTTTAAAATTAAATTATTACTATCTAACTTGAGGTCTAAGCTCTATTTAGTATTACAGATTTGTTCGGACAGTATTACAGATTTTAGTTACAGATTAAGCTTATTATTTTTGGAATGCCCTGAATTATCGTTAATCCTAATAAATCTCTAAGTCAAAAACTTATTTAGTTCCAATAGACCTAATAATGGATTATCTTTTCTAATCCTAACGGCTATGGCTGTGGCCATTTATCTGTCTGCCTACTCAATCAAGGTGGGGAACAATATAGATGGTGACCAGAAAAATTTGTACCTCTAAAGTTTTCACCCATTATTCCTGAACGATGAATTATATTGAATGTTTTGTGATAATAAGTTAAAGAATATTCATTTAACTCTCATTAATATAAAATAATTATTTGATTAAAAGGTTTTGTGGTAAATTTTGTGGTACTAGCGAAGTGGGGAATCAACAATAATTTCTCAGGATTACAACAAAAGAAATACTGACTGCTCCAAGTTTTTTTTTACAAATATTATTTATAAAATTAAATAAAAAAGTAGAATTCATATTGAACACTTAAACTATTTTGAGTTTATTAAAAATGAAAGCGTTGATGAAATAACTTTAGTCACCTGTAAATGAAATAGTATTTCTTGCCTGACGGATCTCAATTTTATTGGATTTCTAAGTCATTTCGAAAGACGTAATACAAAATTTGTTTTCAACGTTATACTGACACCTGGAGGAATGCGATCAGCCTACTAACATGTTGTAACTCAATGGCCTGGTTGTCCAATGAAAACCTGTCGTTATAAAGCAACCTTAGGCAGAAATATAAGTTGAAGAGATTGTCTGTAAAATTGCTGCTACCGATGAACTCGTAACTTCCTGTATCTACTTATGATTTCTTAATTTTTTTTAGTACAAAATTTTAACTAACAAAATTATTCGGATAATGGTTTTCATAGTTATAGTTAAGTGCATTGTTTTATGAAATGGTTTAAGTGCAAATGATCGCTGTATTGTTGAACTTAAAGATGATAATAATGCTCAAGATGAAAATAAATCTATGTTAATACTAATCCAAGGCATTAAATTTGATTTAAAATTATAATTTTTTTATAAATATGCAACACCTAAAAAGTGAAAAAAAAAACATAAGCTGGGTAATAAAAAAAATTAAGCCTAGAAAGTGAAGAAATGCGTATAGCCTAAAACTAGGGCAATTCGATGAATTTAATAAAAAAATATATATATATATAGAATTTTAGTGACATTGCATTGATGGTTTAATACATTGAACGGTTAATATGGCTTGTTATACAAAACCTATTTTAATCAAAAAAGGAAATAACATAAATTTAAACAAATCTTCATATGCACAGATACGAACAATGCATATTAATCGACAGAATTCTTGATGAAATTAATATACATAATAAAAGTCGTACATATCAGATTTAAGGTCAAGTTAATAAAAGTAATAATTTTTATCATTCCACCTTCATGTTTTGGATAAAAACCAAATTCTGTAATGTAAAATAAATCAATAAATAATTATAATTATAATCTATCAAGACTAATAGAAACAGTGAATTTTATAAGTTCCATTTTTTTAAAGTAAATATCATTACTAGACATAATAGGACTGACTAAAAGAATATACTGTTTTTAATCAATGACTGACTTTACTATTAGATACCCGTTTTTAAAAGTGGTATAACCATGAATGTTTTGGTGATATGAGCAGAGGAAACAGTTTTAATCAATGAGGGACACAGGGCTCCTGATTCCTCCTGATATACGTTACATGTTAATATAAATTCAATTAAATTATTAGTGAAAACTACTTTAACCCCGTTTAGCGACTTTTGGTAGGGAAAAAAGTAGTGGGTTCGCGTCAGCAATATGAGCGACATGCTTGCATTGTGCTAGACTGGCGAGACCTAGTGGCCTGTGTATGAGTTATAAATTTGGTTTTAATCAACTTAAATTTGTCAAGGTTAGAATTCACTTGATATGAGAATTACTTTATTTTACTAAAAGGACTTTTATAATAGTCCTATTCCTACTACTAATAACGTAAAACATTAAAAACTAGTTGGACTTTTCATTTCATCTAAAAAGCTTTTATTTGTTATAGTTAAGTGTAATGTTTTATGAAATGGTTTAAGTGCAAATGATCGTTGTATTGTTGAACTTAAAGATGATAATAATGCTCAAGATGAAAATAAATCTATGTCAATACTAATCCAAGGTATTAGTATATTACTATTTAGTATTAGCATATTACTATTTACCGGTTATTATTTCCATTAAATTATTGATATTTTGTATTGAGCTTGTGCAGCTCATCATATGTTTTGATTAATAAATGAAATACTTGAAAAATTAATTATTGTTCAGTGTGCCAGTATACTTTAAAACCAGACTAATGTTAGTATTTTAAATTTAGAAATTTGAAATATAAAAAAATCAGAGGACAATTAATTTAGAAATTAATAAAAGAACTTGAAATTCAATTTCAGAAATGAGATTCTGTCATGATTACTGCCTATATTAATTTTTGTTTTGCTTATATTGATAATTACAAAAAATTTATTTCGGACTCCGCTGCTTGTTTTGAGGCCTCATGTTGGTTGGTCGTTCCAAATTTTAGGCGTAAAACCGATTGGTCATCAACGCCTTGGTATTCAGTGTATGTTGGCATTTACGTACAGTATGTTTTTATTTGTTACTTTCTCATAAGTATTTTGAGAATGCGTTGAAAAATAACAAGTTGCAGAACAAAGCAACACAATAAGAAGAAGAAGAAGCACTTCAATTTATTTATTGCTATTTATTTATAGGGGATTTTGTGGAAAAAATGAATAAATAAATTGTAACAAGTCCGTCAGGTCAGGATAAGCTCAGTGGTGACCTACCGTTAATATTCGGCGTTTACTTAATTATTGTTTATAATTGCCAAAAAGTTTTTTGTTTTTTTTGCGGCTCAGCGTTGGTGTTATGGTATTATGTTAGGTTTCTTTGATGAATTTTTACAATGTATGTTAAATAATATTAGTTGACATTATATATATATATATATATATATATATATATATATATATATATATATATATATATATATATATATATATATATATGAGGAAGGAAATGGTCCAGGTGGAGGTAAAAAAATTGTCTCATATAGGGAGAACTGAGAACTGAGAGGGAGAACTTGATAGCCTTGAAGAAGACCTGCGATTTGGTTCGAAACGTCGGTTTCCAATTAAACAGTTCTCCCTATATAAGAGAATTTTTTTACCTCCAGCCAGACCATTTTCTTTCTCTAATACAGAGGTTCCCAGACTTTTTTACTCTTAGACTTTCAAAATTTAGCTGGTTCCGGTGGACCCCCGGCAGCTACAGTTCTACCATATTCCCAAAACTTGACAAAAATGTGAAAATAAATGTATGCATAACAAATAGACAGGTAAATACTTTTTCCGAAGCTGACAAACACTAACTTCGATTCACTTTACTTTACTTTTTTTTCGAAATTCCAGAAACAAATGAGTAACGTTTATCCTTGGCATTCGTATCTATATGGGAGAAGAATCAAACAAGTTCATGGAAGATTGCACGTCAGAACAAGCGTTGCGGACGGCGACAACGGCGTAACAGACAAGTAACAGTCGCTGAGCTTCTTAAAATATTATCTGCTTAGTTCTTCACTATCGAAAGCAGATAAATTTTCGTGGACTTTTTTTGGGAACTAATGCTCTGGTACAATGTAGTTTATATGGACTTTTGTTTCATTATTCTCTTCATTTGGACCTTGGAACTGACACCCACAGACATGGTCAAAAAAATATAAGAATATTGATATAGAAATACGATCGGCAATTTATAAATGTCAAAGCTCTAATTTTTTCAGTTCAATGATGCAGGTCAAGTGGCCGAACCGAAATAACCGGATGCCTTTATATGGCAAGGTCTTTAGTAATGGCATCTGTCATTGGATTGTTCGATTAATTGAGTCGTTTATCGACACTTCGATGGCATTATGATGTAAAAGTTATTTAAAAGTAATCAGAAGTGGAGATTACCGAGAGAGGCTAGACGGTCATAGAGACCTAAGACTTTCGCTGTTTCTCCATAAGCTGCCATATAGGCGCTATCGTTAGGCCCTCGGCGGGTCACGACTGCTCCACATCGGCCCTGTCAGCTTGCAACCAATCAGCGCCGCAATAACTCACGTCGCCAAGGCAACTGGCCAATTGTTTAATGGCTTTTAGGAGTAGAGCACAAGTGCAAGGACTTGCCTATACCTACCTTTCCTTTGTGTCATACATAATTTATAAATTAGTAGGTACAAATTTTCTTCGACCGATGACCTCATATTTCCCATTCCTTCTGTTTCTAATGGTTAATGTAAGCCTTTCTAGTTCGCATCAACACTATCGGCCTAGCTTTGATTCGAACATAAGAGAGATAACCCCATTTGAAGGCCGTTAATCAAGTTGATTGTTGGATGGTGCAATTAATAATTTTTTTTTACTAAAACACAGAATATAATTCACTGTGTAAAAAAGAGAGGCCTATGGTTTAGTGGCTAGCGTAACAACCTACTGAGCCCAAGATAGCGGGTTCGTAGCCCGGCAGGTGGCCCAAGGATTTTTTATAAAAAGTAAAAAATTCTTGGTTATGCCGTCTTTCGGAAGGGACGTAAACGGGGTTCCCGAGCCTGTACAATGGCATGTACTCCTTAAAAATCCCTATCCCAATTAGGCTAAATTTAGAGCTCCAGCTGCAGCAATGTCCGATTAGTCATAACATCATAAAAGTGACGTTAAATAAACAAACAAACAAAGTGGGTAAAATACCGAAAAAAACTCGTACATCAAAAGAAGAAATATATTAAAAAAGAGAAAGTGCATCGCATATCTTATAAACAGTCCACACAGAACAAATAGAGACAGCAACCTTACATCCTTATTCCAAATCGTTGAACAAACAACTCAAGAGTAGTTTTGGGGTTTTTCCTATTGCGTTCTAAATAATTCATGTCTCTTACAAAAGAGACTTGAGTTTTGCTCATTCATCAAATCATTAGGACACATATCAAAAGAAAAATTGCATCAAAAAAGACAAAGAGCATCACATCTCACATCAACAGCCCTTACAGAGTGATCAAATATAGACAGCAACCTTACTTACTGTTGCGTAAAATCGTTGCAGAAACAACTCAAGAGTAGTTTTGGAGGTTTTCCTATCGCGTTAATAATTCATGTCTCCTTTTGAAATTTGGCTCTTTTTTATTGACAGACAGGCGCACGCACGCTCACACACACACACATACTCACACGCCTACCCACTCAATGAAACGTTTCTTTAATTCCATAAGTAGATATAGTAAAAGTGCGGGGTTCATAAAAAAAAATTATGATGTTTTATTTTATACATATTAAATATCAGGTAGGAGGGAACATAGGTCGCGGATTGGCAGCGTGCTTGAGCGCTGAGTAACCAAGCCGAAGATCCTGGGTTCTAATCCCCCTCACTGGCAGACTTTTATTTAATCTGTTAGCGGCCGGAGATGGATCGTATTGGAGTACCCAGCCTTAATAAAGTGGGCACCGTAAATAAGGGGGGAAAATCAGGCGGTTGAGCGTCCCGCCTAATCGTTTTTCCAGTACAGTCTAACCACTATGTGACTATGATACGTATGCGCCCAATCACGCGACTTTCCTCAACTCTTTATTTTTTTGGGGGTCGGAGAATATGAATTGTATGCGCTGTATTTGTTTATGGCTATTATGTATTTTTAGTGCCGATGACATTACGATGATATTTCGAATTTTTCCGAAGATAATAGTTATCTATTTTTAAAAAAGTTTACCAAAATGTACCGATATTTAAAGAAACGTTTGTACGATTTATATTAAATATGAGTATAAAGTTCATGAACATTTATTAGTTACAAATGGTCTGATTTTTTTCCATTTGATTTTAATAAGCTTTCAACCAGTAATTACAAAACCAAAATTGACCAAGACAGACTCAGAAAAGTCGAAGATCTGACTTAAATTCGTTTTCAGACTCGAGGGGTTCTCAGTTGAATCAGTTAAATACTCTAGATCTGAATTTCAACACGTTGGGATGGAGTGTACAAGTAAAGCTGCACCTAGGTGGAACTATATGCAAATAAATAAATTATCAATTTTTTTACTAAATCCCGATAGCCTTGCCCTGTTCAGTATTCATTTAAAGTGAGTATCATAAAGTAGAAGTGGAAAAGAAAAAAACATATTTATTTAGTAAGCTGTGAATATTTCAAACGTTTTATGGTTCATAAACCTCATAAGTAGCTTATAAGAAACGTTACGGGTTTCCTTTAATTGTTGCCTAAGAAATGTTATCTTAAAGTTAAAAATAAACGGCTCGTAGCCTAGATTGATTATGATAATATCTCTAACACCCACACCGGTTCTAATGGCAACAACAGTATTCGATATTAAACAAGGACGATTTTTATAAAGTTTCTTGTATGCACAAAACCGTGTCAAGGCATATCCACCAACGCCCTGTGGACTTTAAATTTCATTCGATTATGAAACATTTCCATTTAAAGCATGCCATTTAATCCACCGCGAAAAAGAAAATTTAGACTGTGCATTGAATCAACAATTTTGAACCGGATAATCTATTTTTAAAACTCTTATGTCAAAAAGTACCAACCAATCGATATACGCCTACCACGACCACGCTAAAGTTATTGTAAGCACTCCCTAAAAGGAGAACGAAATAAAGCAACATACAGTGAATGAATACATGAATGAATAAAGATCTGTTTCTCATTGAAATTTATACAGATCTATGCATTACATATTTATGGTTTGTTAGTCCCATGCTAACCTTTCAAACTTAAGTATTATGACTAATAATACATTTCACCTGATAACACCAAAACAGATGAATATATATTTATCTTTTGTTCTTGAGTGTTTTTTTTTTTTTTGTGAATAAAATGCATAGGAAATTTGGTCAAACAGGCAGTAAAATGAAAAAAAAAAATGCATATATGATAAAAACCTTATATATATATATATATATATATATATATATATATAAGGTTTTTATCATATATGCATTTTTTTTTTCATTTTACTGCCTGTTTGACCAAATTTCCTATGCATTTTATTCACAAAAAAAAAAAATATATATATATATAACCATAGTTAATATACTTATAGCTATATTTCAATCAACATAATAATTGATTGAATAATATAAAAATCGAACATTTTATATTAAATTATAAAGGTAAATTAAACATTTAATTAGATATATTAAACAATTCTCCTGGCAAATAAATAAAATTTGTCCTTCAAAAATAAAAATAAAAAAAAGGAATATTTCCCAACAAATTAATAACGTAACCAGAAAACTTAATATTTTCGTAATGCAGATTTGATATTTTGTGTGCCTGATTAAATTTTCCAAACGATAGTGTGAATATTTTATGGATCATTGTTGAAGATATGTAAACTATTTTAGTAAATGTATACTTCTTTAAAAAAATAAATAATAATAATAGTAATACGATGGCTATATACTTCATTGATTACTTTCTATAAAGATTAATAATGAAGAGCAGTTTTTTCTTTTTTTCGGTTAAATATATATTTGCCCCGAATACACACCCTGTTACGTCAATTTGTTAAATATTTAGGAATAGAAATACCCTGAACTGGTATACGAGTTTGTCCAGTGAAGCCGAATATTGTTTCACTTTTACACAGCATCATTATTATCAGCAAAAATTTCGATTTTGAGTTTAACAGATATATCAAAGCATCCTAGTTTTGAGCGAACGCCCATTTTTACGAGATTGGAATTAATGTCTTCAGATTGTTTCTCACAATCGTTTGTCTCCCGTTTAACTCAAAAAACGTCAGAAAGCTAAAATTTGAAAAGAGGTATTTTACATGAGTGTACAGGCCTTTGTAAAAAGAAATATTCATCCTCAAAATTTGTAAACAATATTGAAATATGGGATCAAATAGGCGGTTGTAGGCTTAATGATCTACTTCTATTTCACATTCTACTTACTAACGCTTGTTCAATTAAAAAATCTCACTAAAATAAAAAAATCACAAGATTTTCTAAATAAGGTACTTTCGACTATAAATTAAATATGTTTGTAGGATAGAAGTTTAGACCAGAGTTGAATGTGATAAAATGATAAATTAATGAAATTTCAATTACATTCAATATACATATTTAATTTTGTAGAATGAGTAGTCGACCAGATTGTCATTGTAGTGATTAGTCATAGTAGTACCGTTATTCTACCTATGAAAACAAATTATATGTGTGGTAATTCAATCCAATTTATTCCAAACTAATTTTTCTCAATTCTGAAATGAAAGCGTGCTATTGGAAGCATTATGGGAAAGTGAAGAGGCAGCTAGGAAGGCAGGGCTCATTATAAATAAAGATAAAACAAAATACATGCTCTCATCCAGGAAACTCATCCAGTGGATATCTCCAAGGAAGAGGGTGCAGTTTTGAAAATGTTAAGACATTTAAATATCTTGCCACCATTATAACAGAAGATAACAGACTGGAACATGAAAACGGCAACAGATGCTATTGGTCCCTCAGAAACGTTTCCAAAATAGAGCTGTACCACGTAGTCTCAAAATAAGGGTTTATAAGACGATATGATACTTCGTCCTGTCGTTGCCTATGGTGGGGAGGCGTGGACACCAAACGGCATGAGAGATTATTGAATACATGGGAGAGAAAGATTCTTAGAAGAGTGTATGGCCCAACCAAGGAAGTAAATTGTTTCTTGTATTAAAAAAGGAAGATTGAGATAATAATTTTTAATAATTGTGATAACTAATTTTTCTCAATTCTGGTTCACTTTGTGAGCAATTGACTAAAATATATAAGCCCAAGAACTGGTTCACAAACTCACTTTTCCAGATATTATAAGCAATATAAGTTCGAAACGAATGCTTTTCTCGGAATTCACGATCTTATCTTGTAGAATAAAACCGCTATTTAGATGTTTATGGAACGGAAACTAGTATTTCTTGTTGCTGGTAGAAATAAGTGTGGGCGCAAGTAGTGTTATTTCTCAAATTTGTTTTTTAGGCTATTATATTAGATACGTTCTGCGCATGAATAATAATAATGAGTAATGAGTAATAAATAAAGTATCATATTATAATAATAAAATATTTTCCAAATATTTTATTATTTATTCTTTCCTCTAGAGACCAAATATGTTACTTTTATTTTATATGATTTTGGTTTTTAGACAATCTAATAGTCATCCTTAAAAACATGACGTTTTTTTTCTAAATTTATTTATTGAAATTTACAACTGTATTATAACAATGCAACAAGTAAACGTAATGGCAAGGGAAGTAGAGAAACTACCCATAAGTACTAAAATAACAAATTCAACTGAGAAGGTCACGAGGCCATCTTCTTTTCATGCACCTCGGAGGATTTTCAAGGATTGAAGAATTGGCTAGATTTGGAACTAGTGAAACTAGAGTTTGAGTGGAAATAAAGTTTGATGTGAAAGGACTGAGCATTGGGTTAGGGTGAAATCATCAACGAATGGCCATAGAGGTCATTATGGATTACTTTGTTGGTAACAAAAAAAAGGAGCATTGTGGATTTTGCGAAGGATTTTGGATTGGGAGGATTGGATATGAGAAAAATTCGAAGGCGTGGTGGAGCCCTAAAGGTCTACTCCGTAAGTCCAAATAGGTCTCAATAATCATATACACGAGTCTTTTGTAGTTAACTGGGAACATAGAGCTGTCTAATAAGTGTTGTAATAAAATATTATTTTTATGGGTAGTTTCTCTACTTCCCTTGCCATTACGTTTACTTGTTGCATTGTTATAATACAGTTGTAAATTTCAATAAATAAATTTAGAAAAAAAACGTCATGTTTTTAAGGATGACTATTAGATTGTCTAAAAACCAAAATCATATAAAATAAAAGTAACATATTTGGTCTCTAGAGGAAAGAATAAATAATAAAATATTTGGAAAATATTTTATTATTATAATATGATACTTTATTTATTACTCATTACTCATTATTATTATTCATGCGCAGAACGTATCTAATATAATAGCCTAAAAAACAAATTTGAGAAATAACACTACTTGCGCCCACACTTATTTCTACCAGCAACAAGAAATACTAGTTTCCGTTCCATAAACATCTAAATAGCGGTTTTATTCTACAAGATAAGATCGTGAATTCCGAGAAAAGCATTCGTTTCGAACTTATATTGCTTATAATATCTGGAAAAGTGAGTTTGTGAACCAGTTCTTGGGCTTATATATTTTAGTCAATTGCTCACAAAGTGAACCAGAATTGAGAAAAATTAGTTATCACAATTATTAAAAATTATTATCTCAATCTTCCTTTTTTAATACAAGAAACAATTTACTTCCTTGGTTGGGCCATACACTCTTCTAAGAATCTTTCTCTCCCATGTATTCAATAATCTCTCATGCCGTTTGGTGTCCACGCCTCCCCACCATAGGCAACGACAGGACGAAGTATCATATCGTCTTATAAACCCTTATTTTGCGACTACGTGGTACAGCTCTATTTTGGAAACGTTTCTGAGGGACCAATAGCATCTGTTGCCGTTTTCATGTTCCAGTCTGTTATCTTCTGTTATAATGGTGGCAAGATATTTAAATGTCTTAACATTTTCAAAACTGCACCCTCTTCCTTGGAGATATCCACTGGATGAGTTTCCTGGATGAGAGCATGTATTTTGTTTTATCTTTATTTATAATGAGCCCTGCCTTCCTAGCTGCCTCTTCACTTTCCCATAATGCTTCCAATAGCACGCTTTCATTTCTTGCTGTGATAACCCCATCATCAGCATATGCGAGGTGTAGGGTCATGTTGTTATATATACACCCCTCTCTTCTTGCTTTCTTTGTCATTACTATTTTCTGCAGGACCAAATTAAACAACACTGGAGATATAGGGTCTCCTTGTTTAACTCCTTAATTAATAGGGAAGTCTCTGGACATTTCTCCCTGGACCTTAACCACACCGCTACTATTCTGCAGTGTCATCCTTATCAATCTGATAAGTTTTTTAGGGCACCCAAGAAACATCAAGTTTTCGTACAGCTCATTTCTTTCTATGCTATCATATGCCTGTTTGTAGTCAATGAAGTGGTGGTGTAGTTTTACGTTCCATTCATTACATTTCTCAAGCATAACCTGATGGTAAATATTTTGTCAACAGTAGATCTTCCAGGGCGGAACCCACATTGATAGTCGCCCAAAACCGCTTCTGCTGATTAATCTTCCCAATAGTAGTATTGATAATACTTTGTAGATTGAACAAAGCAGTGTTATCCCTCTATAATTTTGGCATTCTAATTTATCTCCCTTGTTGTGTATCGGCACAATAATGGCCTTGTACCATTCCTTGAGCATTTCATCCTTAATCCAGATTTCCAGGATTAGTTCATAAATTTCACGGTGCACTAAGTTTCCACCATATTTAAGCATTTCTGCAGGGATATCATCAAATCCTGGTACCTTGTTATTTTTTATATTTAAACCAAAGTAGGTTAAAGAATGCTATTTTCGCAGTTTATTCTGTAAAAGGATAGCTCCCAATCTCCAACCTTTGCGTGTTTGATTTAATTTTGTTTTTATGTACACCAAGTTTGTGGTTGAATGGTTCTTGAAATGGTTTCTTTTATGTGACAAAGCGTAGAATTTTATAGTTATACCTCTTTCAAGCTATTACATTGTATCACTTTTTCAGATTGTATTTATCTGAGAATTAAGATAGCCAATGTAGCGAAAACAGCTTCTTTGAATTATTGTCCTGTTTCTACGGTCTAAAATAACTTAAATATTTTAAATGTTCTTTTTTCACCCCGAAATTTTAAATCATAAAAATAAATATGCATTTAACAATAAATTTAACCATGGCCTTGATTCATTTCGCGAATTACGATGAACCGAACAGTAGCGCAGCATTGGCTAGTTCTGCACATTGCCCTACTAAAATATTATAAATGCGAAATTTTGCATTTATGTTTGTTACTATTTCTCTGGAAAACAACTGAAAGGATTTGGATGAAACTTTACGGCAATATAGGTTATACCATTAAATTAAAACACATCGATAAATTACCTACATATGTACATTATTGTAATCCTATCAGTTTGAATTTCTCACTGATGTCGTACGACAAGTGAAACCGTTATACTAAGTAATCCTTTTCAATAAATTCAATAACATTACATACTAATCCTTTACTGATCCGAACAACAGTAAACGAAAGTAACATCTGTCCGTCCCATTTCTTAATCAGTGCCAATGTGTGTTTTACGGCTGTGCTGATCCGTTTGTGATAAAAATTTGATATGGATAATCTCAAGCCTGGAGAAGGTCATAGACTTTTTTTTATCAACACACCACACAGGCGATGTTTATATAAAACTGTAGCCTGATTGACTAATACACCCAGCGGTCAATGCACATCAGAAACCACTGAACTTAGTATCTTGAAATTCGCAGATAGGTTCTTTGTATTGCTTAAATGAGCACTAAGAAAGGAATTTGAACAATTCCACCCATAAGGATTTCCCCCTTAATATATTAGGGGTTCAAAGATTGTATGGAATCCGTCAGTTTTGAAGTTAGACATCTGAAATTTCGGATGTACGAGTAACTTATAGTTACAAAAAATTAAATTATTTATTTAAAATGATCTGTCACGAAACTTTATGTGTCAGACCAAATTCCACGTGAGCGAAGCCATAGGCAAAAAAACTAGTGATTCAATATTATGCTAACCTTCCTACAGTCGCACCTCCTATACCAACAAGGACGGTCGCTCGTATCTCACAGATACCACTTTTTTCCAATAAACATATCTGCCTTTTTATTCGTCATATCTATATTATGTACATGTTTAAAAAGGAAGTTTTGTTTATTAAAACAGATAACATGAGTTTCCTCAAAAAATACCATATAAGCTTAGGTAACAATAAAATGTTATATCGCACGGGATTTTTACTATCATAACTTCACAAGGAACTCAGAAAAAATAGGAAATTAATAATTCTACAATTATTAATTTCATATACGTGGCTTGATTAGTATTTGCCTTGGTCCTTAATATCTATAGGTTAACTATGGTTAAACGTTGAGAGGAGTTTATTTTAAGAACTATTTTCTGAAACAAGATCAAAACCGTGAGGACATAAAACAGGTGCACAGTAGAAATGATCGTTTGTCTTTGATCCTTGCCGGTTTTGGGATTTCTCCTCTTTTCTATCATCTTCTTTCGAACCAAACCTACCACATTGCTTGGCCGAAAATTCTTACAATAAATAGTAAGGTAGAAAAATGTATTTTGTATCTCAGGAATAGGTGTGTCCATCCAAGTATGATTTTTAAATGTTTATTGTTAAATTTGTAGTTCATTGGTCCTTTAAACTAGCATAAAAATTAAATTTACGCTTTATTCAATCTATCTCTGGAGTTATAAGGATTTTTAAATGCAAGATAAGAACGACCTTTAATTATCGCATCAGTATAATTGAGAAAATGTGTTGAGGACTGTTGTGATATATAATTAAATATAATTCTTGTCCTGCCTATAGAATAGGTACCACCAAAAGATACTGTACAAACCTATAGTTACTAGGTTTATGGTCTAAACTCGTTTCTTAAATGAAATCGTATCGAAGGATATGACTTGATGGACCTATCACTGACCAATAAAACTGATCCTTATCAGACCGCTCCAAATAAGCAAAGCGAAGTTGTAGTTTAATTAAAAGAGAGTTGATAGAATAAGGAGCTATGGTAGGCGGCGGTTATAATTTGTTAAGGGACACTAATCGCCTCCCACGCTACGGAACGACGAGCTATAAACACCACTGACAACCATCACCGATAGCTATCGCCCTACAGGATTTATACGTCCCTCCTAAAGACAGCTTCCACTGACCACCCTTTCCCTACCTAGGACATACTCTTAACCTAATCTCTGATTTGGATCATGAAGAAACCAAGGATTATAGGATCGTAGGTCGCAGATTATATATAGTTTCTGAAATATAATTTTAGATCTTGAACCATTTCTAAATCTTGAAGTAAGACGTAGGAAATACGTGATCTGAAATGGTCTAGTGAGTACTTACTTAATGTCTTTTAACTTCAAATTTGTTTAAAATATGTAACGCATTTACATACTAATACCATGTTTTATCATCTTCTAGGTTCTTTTAAATCTCGCTATTACTCAATTATTTTATAATTTAGCTTTTGCCAATTCTATTTGTTTCTTGTCATTCCTATAATTTCTCTTTATAGAACATGTTAAATTATCTTTGGTACTGCACTGTTTATATGGTTTTATTCTCAACACTGAAGTTGGTCTAAACATTTAGCGGAAACGTTGGTACAAATAAAATAACGTAAATTTATTTAGTATAAAATTTATTAATCCCCCCCCCCGACTATTTCTAAAGATATAACCAGTGAACCAATAGTAATAAAAACAAATATTAAAGAGCGATTCTAAAATATTTTTAAATATTTTATTTGAAAATAAAAGATATGACCAAGACTGGGACTCGAACCCGGGTTTTCCACGTAACCGTCGTGGGACCTAGCCACCTCAGTCATCAGGTTCGCTTCTCAGTCAGACATATCCATTCTTTTCACTGATCCTATATCTCCGTACAAATTTGCGATGTATACACGGGGAGAACGTTCACTAAACATTACTTTTATTTTCGGATCTTATTGACTTACTTCATTATCTATTATTAAAATTTATTTCTTTTATTTTAATATAAGATGTTATATTTTTTTTAATATTTTTAAATATTTCATTTGAAAAGAAAATATATGACCAGGTCCGGGACTCGAACCCGGGTTTTCCACGTAACCGCCGTGAGGCCTAGCAACCTCAGCCGTCTTGGTTCGCTTCTCGGTCAGACATATCCTTTCTTTTCACTGATCCTATATCTCCGTGTTCTCGCAATTTGCGATGTATACACGGGGAGAACGTTCATTAATCATTACTTTTATTTTCGGATCTTGTTGACTTACGTCATTTTATATTACTATAAAATAATGATGATGATGATTCTAAAATATGTTTGAAATATAATATTCTGGAAAATACTGATCTTTAAGATATTTATTATTTCATTTGAAAAGCTACTATTATTAATAAATACAACCACCACCTACCATTGCCGTTATTCTATCAACTCCCTTTTAATTACATAGCAACGCCTATCTTCCCTTCGCCTATTTGGAGTGGACTGTTAAGGGTCAGTTCTATTGGTCAGTGATAGGACCATCGAGTCATGTCCGTAGTTTTAATTTCATTAAAGAAACGGTTTTATGCTATTAACCTAGTAACTCTCGTTTTGCAAAGTATCTTTTAGTGGTATTCTATGGGCATGATAAGAATTATATAATATTCCTCAACTTATTTTCTCATTTTATGAGGATCATTCGATCTTTATTATGCTCATAATAATATTTTTATTATTATTTTTATTTGCAGCTAAAGATATTTACAAACAATACGTTGGCTGATCTGAGTATGTATGATGTATTTTTATTGTAAAGTGATAGGTTTAATTAGTTGCGAACTAAATATTAATTTTTACTATCTGATGTTAAATCTATATAGGCTCAGATATAAAGGTGCAAAAGCTCTGGCCTGAGACTCACGTTAAGCTCTGAAGAAGCTAGCAACATGCCTTGGTATAGAATTTGATAACAGTCGAAACCAGAAGAAACTTATAATAAATAGATTCAACAATTTTATTATTTTTTTATTAACTGTTAACATCTTCTGTTCCTTTTCGATGAGGCCTACAATGGGCCACATGCTAATTTAAACACTTCCCATCATGTAGTTTGATGCTCCATTCCTGGAAATATTCTTTCATCCTTTCACTATGCTGCTTCTTTATGTATTAGGACCACTTCGTCCAATGTTTATTTATTACACTTCCCATTAATTCCTCCATTCTCAAGAACCTCATTCTTCCTAAAAATTTGCCTGTCTACAATGTCGTCTTCCCTCAATTTATGTCTTTCTAAATCTTTCTTAGCTTCTTGAATTCAGCTTCTTGTTGACCCTTTTCTTAACAGCTTTATTAATATTATTATTCTGAAGTTCACATATATATTTTAACTTTTAAGCTGTTTATAATAATATTCTGATGTACGTAATTTATTAATTATAAGTTAATATTGACAAATAATACTAAAATTTGGCATAATTTTCAAAGCCCTAATAAAGCATTCTGTACTCAATTATAATTCGCCAACCTGTTTTTTATACATAACTTAATTTATTATAATTAATTTAATACTGATTAATTGAGACCCGTTTACGGAATATTGATGAAAAATATCCATTAACCTTATTTTTGGCTGATTGGTTCATTATTGAGGGGGAAAAAAACTGATAACAGAAGAAAGCTGGTGTCCTCTAAGTACAGCCTTCGTGGGTGCTTGTAATATACATTTTCTTCCGAAATATATACATTGGGAAACATTAGTTTATGAAATTTACATCTAATTCACCCTTCTCTTCCGTTAACAATTAATTATGAATTGATTAATTAAATACTTAAATTGAAAAGTTTTCTAAAATATTCTTAAAACATTACTACCGTCCACTATCTACTGTATTTTATTTTTTTCGATCAGATTAAGTATTGAAAATGCCAGTACTATGTATTGAAAATAATCACAAAAAATACAAACTGATTTACAAGAGTTATTAACAAACAATAAAACAGATATATTATAGTATAGTATCATCAAAGTCAAAATAAAGAAGAACCAGTTTTGAGATGGAACGAAGCAGTGGCGAACGAAGCGGTGGGCAGTTTCAAATAAATCTCCTAGTTTGCATATGATTATTCCAAAACTAACAACCAACACCAACAAATTAATGAAATCCTGAAATTACAAACTAACACAGATTTTAACTGTGTTAAATGGACATACCAAATCATACTTACACAGATTTCACATAATCAATGATAATACTTGTTCAGTAGACAAAGAACAGGCATTTAAAAATAATTACTGCCAACTGTATGAAAGGCAAAGATCAAAATTATTTCTATAATTTTTAGAGGGAAGGATTGGCCAGTAGCTGATCACGAACTATATTATACATTTTCGTCCGAATTCATTAAATTCATAACATAACATAACACTCCATAGAGAAGGGTCTGCAGATGGCGCAGGATCCATCGAAAAACTAGATTCATATCCGGGATTTTTAGCGCAACAACTCAGCGCTCTACAAGCTGAGCATCACCACTATTATTTTTTATTAGTTCTACTAAAAGTGTATATATATACATATATATACAATATATATATATATATATATATATATATACAATATGTATATATACAATATATATATATATATATATATATATATATATATATATATATATATATATATATATATATATATATATATATATATATATATATATATATATATTGTCTACATTCGGTTTCCATTAGCAAAGATGTGTTAGTGTGTACGGATATGATGAGTGTTGATTGGACATGAAAATCATTAGTTGTACTTGACAGATGTGTCTAAAGGTCTGTTAGGTTACTAGCGAACATAAATAAAGCTGATTACTAACAATACATGCTGCATCTGACATGTGAAGTTAAATTTTACAAACCCGACAGCCTTAACATGTCTAGGAATGATAATTTATGGAAGACTCGTGGGCACTACACATGTCGCACAACCTAGCTATAGCTTCATTTCCAATGGCTCACAACTGACAGCCCACGTCAGGCGACCAATTACCACAGCCATACGCGGCTATTTCCCAATAACACTCCCATATGGGTTCGCGTTTCGGCCATTGGAATGTTGCAGATAAGCTGTCGGAGCCATTAAAATACCTTAAATAGCCAAATCGCCAGATTATAGAGTTATGAAGCGGGCCAAGATCTGGCTAATTAAATTGGTATTAATGATCAATCAGCAAGTCTCTTTAATAAGAACATAAATCACTGCCTCATAAGTTTTCTGAGTTCATTGAAATGCCTATACTTCAGTTTACCTACGGATTTTCTAAAATTGTTTTATTAAACATTTCATATATTTTTTTTTATAATATGTTTACTATTTTCTATAAAATTTGAAATATAATATGAAAATATTACGTAATTTGAATCAAAAGATGATAAACAACTTCAACATAAAAAAAATGTTTTTGTTAACTAATTTAAATAAGAGGAAGAAAGCAGTTGGGGTGGAGGTCGGATAAAATTTTCTGTTCTAAGAATAACTGATTATTTTAAAGCCAACGTTTCGACATGCACTGCAGGTCTTCTTCAGGGCTAAATAAACATGATACATATAAAGTAAAATAATAAATAGTAAAGAATAATAATATATATAGTCATCTAGGGATAAGCGTGATAATAAAATAAATAACAAAAAAGGGAAACCCGTGAAACAGCAAGAACAAAAAAAAATTCTAATATTGTAATGTTATCTCATTTTCATAACAATCGGGTCTTTAAATTTATAAAAGATTATTTTTAATATATTTATATTTTACAGTAATATATATAAAAAATAAGAAATAAAAGAATAAAATTAATACCATTATATTCAAAAGGCTAGTTTCGTTATCGGTTTGAATTAGTGATGGGTTTAACCGCTACTTTTCAGTAACAGCTCTAACTGTTACTGTGATTTTTCTTATCTGTGATTTTTTAACAACTACTAACTGTGATTCGTGATTCTGTCGCAATGCTACCAACAGTGATACACATTATAATGATAATAATTACTTTGACACTTGTATAATTCACTATAATCCTATCAATATACATATAGATGGAATTATTTTCAATATACTATATAACGTAAATTTTCCTCTTATGGTTTAACCCATTCAAGACCAGCGCCGGCTCTAGCCATGCGCGCTCGTGTGCAATCGTGACCTTATATATATATTTTTTTTCATTTCCGCAGGTTTTGTTTGTCAGAATAAAAGTTGTTTGATGGTCTGAAGTAACGGTTTCAGTTTCCCTTACACGCTTTATAACTGTATACAAGCTCCCCTAAAAATTTTTAGTCAGTGCGAATACTTTAAGTATACATAACTCATCAATACGAACAAATTTTACTAAGGGGCCAACTCTGAAATCGCGAAAAAAATCTATTGTTCCATAGAAAAAGTCATTGAGACCAAATGAATGAAACAGCAGATATTTTTTCGCGATTTCAGAATGGGTATTGATGAGTATATGCATTCCGCCAAAATATAATATTCACACTGACTAAAAATAACCCTGTATTTCAGGAAAAGAGGGGATACAGAAATAAGAAAGCACAAGTTTATTTTAAAATATTTATTAATATATTATATACAAACTAAAAGACGCTCTTAATCAAATTACAAATACATAGTTACAAGATTACTTTTCGCGCTTTAGCTGCTACAAAATCATTAACAATATCACTCACTTCAATTTTGATTTTATGCTCAATACTTATTAATGATAAATTTGTCAATCTACTTTGAGACATTGTGGATCTGAGATAGTTTTTAATTAACTTTAGTTTCGAAAATGATCTTTCGCTGTGAGCAACAGTGACTGGAAATGTGAGGTAAATCCTAAGTGCTGTGGACAGATTTGGAAACACTGAAATTAATTTATTATTAAACAAATAATTTAAAATATACAACGGTGTAGTAGAATCATTAATGAACATGGGTAATAATTCGATTTCATTAAAGAGCTCTTTTCTACATCTGAAGAACCAGCATGGCACAGTTTATTTTATAAATTAGAACAATATGCTCTTTTTGTATCAATCTCCAGACCCCTCCAGTTATTTAATTTTTGAAGGAATGAAAAAATTATATTATTTCGATTCAAAAGTTCGAACCGTTCGTCTAAATAGGGGTATCTATTAGGTAATAAAAATTTACTTTGAAATGTTTTTCTGCATCTGTTATCGGCTCATCTTCTGCCTCATAGTCAAAAAAACCTTCTACACGTGCGAGGGCGAGCTGGTGCGGGAAATTCGGCAATTGCGTCGACCTCTTCGGCGATGGTTTTTGCGTTATTGAGGAACTCCTGAAAAGCGGACTCATTACGGAATTCAGACACACTTCTTTTTGCAAGATCGATCATTTTTACCACTTCTGACAAAACGACATAGGAATTTTGAAGAGCCTTGCTAACTAAATTTATCTTGCTTGAAATTTCAAACCAAACAACTAGGGAACAGATAATTTCATTATATACGTTTCCTAAATCAAATCGTAGAGCTTTTATTGTAAAAGTGTAAAAATTACGAGGGAAATAATAAAAACAACACTTTTCTTGACCCCTTCAGAAAAAATAACAGTTCAGTGAGCAGGCCTATTGCAGAACAATTACAAATTTTGTTTCATCAACAGAATAAATTGAATACATTTTTAAAAACTGCTCTGGATCTTATGCCATCTGGTAATCATAAAGTTGTAATCAGAGCTAGTAAAACTTCTGTTGGAGGACATGTGAGATGTTTCAATGCACCAACAATCGATCAAGTTGCCATAGTAATGGTTGGAGAAAATTTGGAAGCCCTTTGTTTTAGGGAAATAGGGCAGAACAACGTCTACCGGGACAGCTAGTAATAATAATAATAATAAAGCTTTATTGGCATCATATGTTTCTGACAAAAGCCTCTTCCAGGTACTGACCACCCATTAGACAGCAACTGTACACAACTGTACATTCTGCTGTCTATACAGTTCCTGACGTGTTCTTACTACTGGGTCTGTATTGGGAGACAGCAGTACACAGCTACTGTGTTACTAGTTCTGGCTTGGGTTTCTGACCCATTGCGTTTTCACGAGGCAAGCAAAATGGCTGATCAGTGCGATATAATTCGAAACAATATACGACTATTGGCATTACTCCTTGGTGAACATTTGATGGAAATTCTCAAAAGCCAAAAGAGAAAAAAGAAGAAAATTTGGACAAGGTGTTGGTTACAGATGAAAAATATTGGAGCAACTTCTATGATCATGACAGAACTGCGCACTCATGATGAATATGAATTTTAAAAAATGCTTAGAATGACACCCTGCCAATTTGATGTTATTTTGCAGTTGATTGCCTCAAAAATTCAACGCAATGATACTTTTATGCGAGAAGCTATGCCAGCAAGAATCAATTTTAACAAACCACTGACCGGCCACTGTCTAATTGCGTTTCTATGGAGCGAGTGACGACCCAGTAACTGTCCTTGTGGGAGTGGGGGACGGTCAGTGGACAGTAAATACTAAAAGTCTTGAAGTAGCTGTCCGTCAGCAACTGACCAGTCAGTACTGGCTCAACTTTGTTTTCACGGACCCAGTAGCTGCCGGACTGTAACTGTCCATCACTGACCGCCAGCTACTGGGCCTTTGAAAACCGGCCTTTAGGAGGTAAAATGGAGTTCAGCTCCGAAATATAGTTTTACAGAATAGTAGCAATATAAAATAAAATAAACAACTTTCATCATAAACTACAAAAAACATTCTTTTAGAATAAATATAAATAAGCATCAAAACTATATTTTTACCACTTTCAATATAAAATAAATTAAACAACATTTATTATAAGCTACAAAAATAAAACAAGACTTTTTCCTTTTTATAGATTTTTTTACCATTTTGAACCAACAGTCTCTGTCCCTGGTCACTTTCATCCAGTTGGTTCCCACTCTTCGAGTGATTTCATCCCTCCACCTCATGTTCTGTCTTCCCCTGCTTCTCAATTGGCCGATTGGAGTCCACTTAGTGCTGCTTTTCGACCATCTCTTGTCCTTGACTCTGGCTAGGTGTCCAGTCCACCTTTATATCAGTTTTCGGGCCTCCTTGCTGAGACTTTTAACTTTTACATAAATTAGGATATCTCGGTTCATAATTTTCTTTCTTCTTCGGATCCCCACCGTACTCCTTACAAGTATCATTTCCATAGTGTCCAGTTTCTCCTGTTCCTTTTTTGTTATTGCCCAAGTATGAGGACCATACGGGATTGAGGGGTAGATACAAGACTGTAGGACTTTCGTTTTTATTTCTCTTGTGAAATTACACTTAAAAATATTTTTTAAAGACCAATAATTATGCCATCCTATTTTTCTCTTTCTGTCCAGTTCTTTACTGTATTTTTTTTCTAAAGAAGTTTCCTGACCTAGATATATGAATTTATTTGAGTATTCTGTTGTATGTTCTCCTATTGTGGTATGCTGTTCTTTAGTATTTGTAATTATTTTCGATTTTTGGTAATTTATTTGTAAGCTATATTTTTTTACTTTTATCAATCAGATCATTAACCATTTTAAGCAAACCAGTTTTGCTAGGAACTAGTAAACATATGTCGTCTCCAAATCTTAAATTGTTTAAGCACTTGCCATTTATTTGAATGCCTCTTCCTTCCCATTCAAATTCCTTAAAGAGTTTATTAATGAGGCAGTTAAGAATTGGTGATAGAGGGCATCCTTGTTTGACTCCTATTTTGATGCTGATTTTTTTTCCATCTCTATCAACAGCTACAAAAGCCATCACCTTTCTTTATATTTCTTTAATTATTTCTATATAATGGATATATATTCCTGCTTCTGCAAAGGCTTCCCATATTCAAAAAGTAAGGAACGTTTCCACCTGATGCCGCCAGGCGCCCGCCAATAGCGTATACATTGGAGTGCTCGTGCTCGGCACCTCAGTCAGCGTTCAGCTGTGACAATGGAAATAACTCCGCGCTACCCCTTTTTTATATTCAAATTTGAAATGTGTGCTGCAATCCAAAATCCCGCCAGTTGTGAGGTGCGGTCTGTGATTCGTTTTTGTTGGCAAACAACTTAAAACCAATAGAAATTCATCGGGAACTGTGTGAAGTGTACGGAAACAACTTAATGAGTAACAGTTCTGTCAGGAATTGGTGCATCCAGTTTAAAAATGGCCAAACAAACGTTCGCGATGAAGCATGATGACTGACGATCTGTTCGCCAAAGTTGACAAAAAGATTCGTGAAATCCGACGTTTCGCAATAACTGAACTTTCTCTATGTTTCCCACCAAATTCACGGACTTTATTGTTTGAAATTGTTTCACAGAAGCTAGGCTACCACAAATTTTGTGCATCATGTGTGCCAAAAATGCTTATAGATCACCATGAAGAACAACGAAGGGGGGCAGCATTGACGTTTTTGGTGATGCACTACTGGATCGAAACGTAACAGGAGACGAAACCTGGGTGAAACATGTGAATTGTGAGACAAAATTACAGTCTATGGAGTGAGGGCACACAAGTTCCACGGCGGCAGAATTCTATGACACCGAAATTTAAAAAGCTTGCCTACCGCTATGATAAGTGCCTGATTTTGAGTGGTGATTATGTTGAAAAGTAGTATTTTAGTCCCTCTTTCACATGTATATAATAAAATGTTTTTCTTGTACTTGTTTTTTTTTTTAAATTCCAAAACGTTCCTTACTTTCTGAATAGTCCTCGTATTTTATATGTGGTTTGTGTCAGGGAGATTGGTCAGTAGTTTTCTATTGAATCCTTCGCTCCTTTTTTATGTAAAATTATGATTTTGCCTTTTTTCCATTCCTCCGGCACTTTCATTTCTTCTAATACCATATTGAAAATTTTTCATAGTGGGTTCGTGATTACTTCTTTGGCTTCAATGATGAGTTCATTTGAAATGCCATCGCATCTAGTGCATTCCTCCTTTTTAATTTATTTATTTCATTATCTACTTCTGCTTTCAAAATACTTAAATCAGAGAAGTAGGTTTCATGTTTCATTCTAATTCTATTTCCACCTCTCTAATGATTTTTGATTATAATGATGTTTATCCTACATACAGTGTTCAAAAATGAAAATAGATTCATTACTATGCGATTTTAATTGAAATCTGAAATATTCACTTGGATAAAGGACATCCAAAGTACGTAGATTACTCTATTGGAAATTCTAGAAGTAGGATTAGTGCAGAGAAGTATAGATGTTAGGTTCCCGGTTTTGTTTTCTTGACAGAAAGATAAGCGAAATTCTTTGTTTCGTACTATAATAGAGGACTATTAAATTTTTTCATTACTAATGTGATGGAGGCTGAAAATGAACTAAGAAGGAGTAAAACTGAGACATATCAATATGCAAGACGAAGAATGAATTAATGATAATTCCTAATTCGTTAAATAAATAATTATAAGGCCTTATGTTAAGGCCAGATGAAGTAGTAGCCTTGTAAAGTATTATCAGTTTTAATCATACAAAATTAAATCATTTTTTCTTAAAAGAAAGAACATTATCTTTTCTTATTTTTCACATTTTATTTAATATAATAATTTAAACGTTTAATTTCATAATTGTTTAGAATAATTTAAAAGGTAATTTTATTTGGTTTAGATATAAGTGTAATATTTGTAGAAAGTGTGAAAACATATGTTATAAAAGTGAAGAGAGAAAAACAAAAGAGAGTCGAGCGGCTTTTGTTCGCTCCGGCTAGACCGAGCCAGTGAAAGAGGGACTAAAATACTACTTTTCAACATAATCACCACTCAAAATCAGGCACTTATCATAGCGGTAGGCAAGCTTTTTAAATTTCGGTGTCATAGAATTCTGCCGCCGTGGAACTTGTGTGCCCTCACTCCATAGACTGTAATTTTGTCTCACAATTCACATGTTTCACCCAGGTTTCGTCTCCTGTTACGTTTCGATCCAGTAGTGCATCACCAAAAACGTCAATGCTGCCCCCCTTCGTTGTTCTTCATGGTGATCTATAAGCATTTTTGGCACACATGATGCACAAAATTTGTGGTAGCCTAGCTTCTGTGAAACAATTTCAAACAATAAAGTCCGTGAATTTGGTGGGAAACATAGAGAAAGTTCAGTTATTGCGAAACGTCGGATTTCACGAATCTTTTTGTCAACTTTGGCGAACAGATCGTCAGTCATCATGCTTCATCGCGAACGTTTGTTTGGCCATTTTTAAACTGGATGCACCAATTCCTGACAGAACTGTTACTCATTAAGTTGTTTCCGTACACTTCACACAGTTCCCGATGAATTTCTATTGGTTTTAAGTTGTTTGCCAACAAAAACGAATCACAGACCGCACCTCACAACTGGCGGGATTTTGGATTGCAGCACACATTTCAAATTTGAATATAAAAAAGGGGTAGCGCGGAGTTATTTCCATTGTCACAGCTGAACGCTGACTGAGGTGCCGAGCACGAGCACTCCAATGTATACGCTATTGGCGGGCGCCTGGCGGCATCAGGTGGAAACGTTCCTTACTTTTTGAATATGGGAAGCCTTTGCAGAAGCAGGAATATATATCCATTATATAGAAATAATTAAAGAAATATAAAGAAAGGTGATGGCTTTTGTAGCTGTTGATAGAGATGGAAAAAAAATCAGCATCAAAATAGGAGTCAAACAAGGATGCCCTCTATCACCAATTCTTAACTGCCTCATTAATAAACTCTTTAAGGAATTTGAATGGGAAGGAAGAGGCATTCAAATAAATGGCAAGTGCTTAAACAATTTAAGATTTGGAGACGACATATGTTTACTAGTTCCTAGCAAAACTGGTTTGCTTAAAATGGTTAATGATCTGATTGATAAAAGTAAAAAAATATAGCTTACAAATAAATTACCAAAAATCGAAAATAATTACAAATACTAAAGAACAGCATACCACAATAGGAGAACATACAACAGAATACTCAAATAAATTCATATATCTAGGTCAGGAAACTTCTTTAGAAAAAAAATACAGTAAAGAACTGGACAGAAAGAGAAAAATAGGATGGCATAATTATTGGTCTTTAAAAAATATTTTTAAGTGTAATTTCACAAGAGAAATAAAAACGAAAGTCCTACAGTCTTGTATCTACCCCTCAATCCCGTATGGTCCTCATACTTGGGCAATAACAAAAAAGGAACAGGAGAAACTGGACACTATGGAAATGATACTTGTAAGGAGTACGGTGGGGATCCGAAGAAGAAAGAAAATTATGAACCGAGATATCCTAATTTATGTAAAAGTTAAAAGTCTCAGCAAGGAGGCCCGAAAACTGATATAAAGGTGGACTGGACACCTAGCCAGAGTCAAGGACAAGAGATGGTCGAAAAGCAGCACTAAGTGGACTCCAATCGGCCAATTGAGAAGCAGGGGAAGACAGAACATGAGGTGGAGGGATGAAATCACTCGAAGAGTGGGAACCAACTGGATGAAAGTGACCAGGGACAGAGACTGTTGGTTCAAAATGGTAAAAAAATCTATAAAAAGGAAAAAGTCTTGTTTTATTTTTGTAGCTTATAATAAATGTTGTTTAATTTATTTTATATTGAAAGTGGTAAAAATATAGTTTTGATGCTTATTTATATTTATTCTAAAAGAATGTTTTTTGTAGTTTATGATGAAAGTTGTTTATTTTATTTTATATTGCTACTATTCTGTAAAACTATATTTCGGAGCTGAACTCCATTTTACCTCCTAAAGGCCGGTTTTCAAAGGCCCAGTAGCTGGCGGTCAGTGATGGACAGTTACAGTCCGGCAGCTACTGGGTCCGTGAAAACAAAGTTGAGCCAGTACTGACTGGTCAGTTGCTGACGGACAGCTACTTCAAGACTTTTAGTATTTACTGTCCACTGACCGTCCCCCACTCCCACAAGGACAGTTACTGGGTCGTCACTCGCTCCATAGAAACGCAATTAGACAGTGGCCGGTCAGTGGTTTGTTAAAATTGATTCTTGCTGGCATAGCTTCTCGCATAAAAGTATCATTGCGTTGAATTTTTGAGGCAATCAACTGCAAAATAACATCAAATTGGCAGGGTGTCATTCTAAGCATTTTTTAAAATTCATATTCATCATGAGTGCGCAGTTCTGTCATGATCATAGAAGTTGCTCCAATATTTTTCATCTGTAACCAACACCTTGTCCAAATTTTCTTCTTTTTTCTCTTTTGGCTTTTGAGAATTTCCATCAAATGTTCACCAAGGAGTAATGCCAATAGTCGTATATTGTTTCGAATTATATCGCACTGATCAGCCATTTTGCTTGCCTCGTGAAAACGCAATGGGTCAGAAACCCAAGCCAGAACTAGTAACACAGTAGCTGTGTACTGCTGTCTCCCAATACAGACCCAGTAGTAAGAACACGTCAGGAACTGTATAGACAGCAGAATGTACAGTTGTGTACAGTTGCTGTCTAATGGGTGGTCAGTACCTGGAAGAGGCTTTTGTCAGAAACATATGATGCCAATAAAGCTTTATTATTATTATTATTACTAGCTGTCCCGGTAGACGTTGTTCTGCCCTATTTCCCTAAAACAAAGGGCTTCCAAATTTTCTCCAACCATTACTATGGCAACTTGATCGATTGTTGGTGCATTGAAACATCTCACATGTCCTCCAACAGAAGTTTTACTAGCTCTGATTACAACTTTATGATTACCAGATGGCATAAGATCCAGAGCAGTTTTTAAAAATGTATTCAATTTATTCTGTTGATGAAACAAAATTTGTAATTGTTCTGCAATAGGCCTGCTCACTGAACTGTTATTTTTTCTGAAGGGGTCAAGAAAAGTGTTGTTTTTATTATTTCCCTCGTAATTTTTACGGTTTTTCTCTCCATAAAAACCTTCTTTGGGCCTTAACAAAAATAAGGAAAAAAATAGCCGAATTGGTTGAGCCATTCTCGAGTTTTGTGCTTAGCAACACATTTGGCTATTAATTTTAATTTATATAGATAATGACACGCGAACCCCTAATAAACTTTTACTTAGAACTAATGCGCCTTACTTTTGCTTTGATTGACGTCAAATGTTTGACAGCTTGGAAAAGAGTGGTTTGTTTGGGAAAAGAAAAGTGTTGTTTTTATTATTTCCCTCATCATTTTTGAGTATTTCTCTCCATAATAACCTTCTTTGGGCCTTAACAAAAATAAGGAAAAAAAATTGGCGAGCCATTCTCAAAATGGTCGAGCCGTTCTCGAGTTTTGCACCTAGCAACATATTTGGCGATTCATTTTTATTTATATAGATAAATAGAGATAAATATTTATATAGAAATAAAGTAGAGATTTTTTTTAACAAGCATTCGGCTCATACAATCAAAAAGGCACATACTACATACCGTACATACTACATACGCGAACCCCTAATAAACTTTTACTTAGAACTAATGCGCCTTACTTTTGCTTTGATTGACGTCAAATGTTTGACAGCTTGGAAAAGAGTGGTTTGTTTGGGAAAAGAAAAGTGTTGTTTTTATTATTTCCCTCATCATTTTTGAGTATTTCTCTCCATAATAACCTTCTTTGGGCCTTAACAAAAATAAGGAAAAAAAATTGGCGAGCCATTCTCAAAATGGTCGAGCCGTTCTCGAGTTTTGCACCTAGCAACATATTTGGCGATTCATTTTTATTTATATAGATAAATAGAGATAAATATTTATATAGAAATAAAGTAGAGATTTTTTTTAACAAGCATTCGGCTCATACAATCAAAAAGGCACATACTACATACCGTACATACTACATACGCGAACCCCTAATAAACTTTTACTTAGAACTAATGCGCCTTACTTTTGCTTTGATTGACGTCAAATGTTTGACAGCTTGGAAAAGAGTGGTTTGTTTGGGAAAAGAAAAGTGTTGTTTTTATTATTTCCCTCATCATTTTTGAGTATTTCTCTCCATAATAACCTTCTTTGGGCCTTAACAAAAATAAGGAAAAAAAATTGGCGAGCCATTCTCAAAATGGTCGAGCCGTTCTCGAGTTTTGCACCTAGCAACATATTTGGCGATTCATTTTTATTTATATAGATAAATAGAGATAAATATTTATATAGAAATAAAGTAGAGATTTTTTTTAACAAGCATTCGGCTCATACAATCAAAAAGGCACATACTACATACCGTAAAACATTTATTATCATGTAAATTCAGCCATAGAAGGGAAAGAGATATATTTTAATTATAACTGGATTTTATTCAGTTCATCCAAAACAAAATGAAAAATTGCTTTTTTATGGTTATGTGCTTTATAGAAGCAAGCTATTAATTTGTTTTATTATTTATTTAATTCTTACTACTCAATTATCGTAATAAATACAAATAATAATAATCTAATAAACATTTTTAAAATAACATAATCTCTGTCTTATACTCACCAATTTACAAATGTAGATGCGTTTTAAGAATTAGTAGGACTAATTCAATTGTCTTTAATTCTTTTTCTTTTTTTTTTTTGTAATATTTCTTTAGATTTTTACATTTTATTTTTTCTAATAAAATTCGATAAGACACACTAAAATCAATTCATTACGTTACTTTTAAAAGGAAAAGATTAATTAATTAAACGTAGCACACTTCAGCTCTACTACTTCACGCTTAAGTCATATCAACAAGTGTTTAATTGGTTTCCTTAGTAGGCAACTGGCACCTCTAGCTAGGATATGGCTTTCATATTGGAATCTACACTCAATCTGATAGCTTTAAAACAAACGTTTTGTTTTTGCTAATATCTTAAGTGCCTTAGAATTGTGATTTTTTTCTCTAATTGTCATCCTGATTTATATTTTCGTTTTTTATTATATCCTCGTCTAAGCTAAATTAATATAAAGTAAAAAATAAAACAATCATCACATTAAAGTTTTTTATTTATTTTTACTAATTGTTATTTTTATGGTAATTATTTTTAAATATTTTTGTTTTGAAGAGAAAAGATTTGCCCCGGCTGGGATTCGAACCCGGGTCGCCTGCTTCTCCGACGCAGTGCTCTAAGCCACTGAGCTACCAGGGGTCGTATCCAAGTCAGTCAAATCCGTTCTCTTCACCGATCCTATATTCCCGTGTAGGATCCGGTATAGGATATCCAATTTTTGCGATGTATACACGGGGAAGAATGTTCATTGATCATTATTTTAATTAGGATCTTGTTGATGTACGTCAGATATATATTTATTTAATTTTGTTCCTCTCTGTTATTCTTAAGGGACCTGGTCCCAAAATAAAATTATTTTTCTATTCTAGTATTTATAATTTATTTTTATTAATTGTTATTTTTATGGTAATAACTTTTAAATATTTTTGTTTTGAAGAGAAAATGTTTGCCTTTGCCGGGATTCGAACCCGGGTCGCATGCTTGAAGAGATGGAAGAAGACCACTGGCACTGTTGAGGATAGCCGCCAGACCGACAACACTTTCTATTATTTCTGCTAACGGCGCTAAAACCGATTTTATCGCCGTAGGCCCCCAGGCACTGGAACAGAGACCTCGTTTATAGTCGCAACAGAAAGGGCCATAGCGTGCAATCTATACCAGTCCTGGGAGGTTGATTATGTCACGCCTAAGGCGATTTGTAAGAATTTATTAAAATTGGTATCTCATACCAATCATACGCTGGTAAAACACAAGTTTGGCGTAAACGCTTAATGCCGGAACAGCATATTTCTAAGACTCAGTTTAAAAGGCAGATTCGAAACACACAAATAACGGTTTCAGCTTAAATACTTATTTAGCAGTCAACTGTTTAGTTAATACCTGGCCACAATATTACGACTTTTTGAGCATAAAAGTTCGACCAATTTTTATTTTCTTTCACCCACATTTTATTAAATCTATTTATTTACCCTCTGACGACACATTTCCGCTTGTTCAGACTTGTGCCAGGTTAGTTATTTAATTTCTATTTTTTCTCAAATAGAACGTTTACAGAGTTCAAACAACATTAAAACTTGGCTACGTAATGCAACACGTAACTATATAATTAATGTAATTAAATTAAATTAAACCGGTGCCATGAAATTGTTGTATTGAAGATGCAATGTAATATTTTATAACATAACAATTGAATTGAAAAAATTACAACACGTTTAAAATTTACTATTATTTTAGTATTGTATGTTATTTCTAAAACGATAACCATCACCCTTATAAGGCTTTTCTACACAAACAACGAATATTGGTTGATTATCAATCTATGGAATCCGTATACTATATGGGTAAGGTCATGAAAACGGAATGTAATTGTTTGTAGAATCTGGAAAACTGAGCTTATCAGTCGGACATTTTCACGCTAAGATTTTGGTTTAAAGTAATAGCTGAATGCACTGCATTGCAAAGATATAATATATTTTTTTAGCAATTTTTGCATTTTTGAATCTGAAATCGCTTAGGAGTAAAATATAATCATAATGGACTTTGCAAACCTTACTGTTGTAAAGCTAGATTCATTAGGAAATTCTAACGAAAATTTCTTTGTTTAAAAATATGTTATGGCTTAGAGGTGAAATGCCTATTTCGACAATTATTTACGCACACGATGGACCAATTTTATGCGGCAGGCGTTTCTGAGTTATTCAAAACCAGTTATTCCAAGGATCACAATAGATTCAATATGCGATGTGCAATTCATAACTTCTTCCCATGAATTTGAATTAATTGTTAGTATGTCAGTCTAAATGTATAAAATTTAAAAAAATGACCTCTTTAAGAATGCAAGTGTTATAGAGGGATTTGCAAATTTTTACGAAATAAACGGGTGATTATTTGTATCTATAATTACAAATAAGTGTTATTATTACTGAGTTGATTGCCTATTTGCTATTACTGAGGTATTATCATATTATACATGCTAATTTTAAAATCTACTAAAACTCCATAATGAATGTTTTACTTTTACTTTATTTCGTAAAACGAGGCCAACTTCAATCCATATGCTCTTAACCTTATTCCTGAGTTTTTAAACTAATTGGCAGCCGTTATAACTATTATACGGAGGAAATAACTAATTTCGTTTTTTTAATTTATTTTTTACAAGTGTAAATAATCACTAAAAACCTTTAGTTCTCATGAAATTCAGCTAGTTTCATAATTCGGACTTTTATTAAGCTGTGGAGATGTTTGTAAACTTTTCTTTGATTTTTGCCTGTTTTGGGATTTCCCTACTTTTCTATCCTCTTATTTCGAAGCAATCCTGCCACAGTCTTGACCGAAAATTCCTACAAAAATACTAATGTATGAAAATGTGTTTTATAGGTCAGGAATACGCGTGTCTATCCAAGTAAGTTTTTAAAATTCTAAACTATTTATTTACCCTAAATAAATTGGTAATTTATTGGTAACTTAATTTAGCAAATAGATTGAAATTTCACTTGGTTCAAACTATCTCTGAAATTAGGCTGATTTGTAAACGTCAGATAAGCGCGACCTTTAATTATTTCATCAGTTTTTTATTTATCTATTTTTGCATTTCTAACACTTATTTATTTTATATCAGTCACAATGACCGACAAAGCTACTTTTCATTTGAATAATGAAGAAAGCTGTTCAATTATGGGTGATACCGATGAGATTTATCAAGATAAAGCGATTTATATAGAACTAGCTTTAAAGTATAATGTTGTATAGTTAAAATATATTGTTATAGTTTTTTTCTTAGCCCCTTTAGAAGCTGTTAAAGGTAAAACCTCTGGGATTTAACAAAATATATTTTTGAATCATTTTTTTTTTAATATTCTTTTTTATCAACTCAAGTAAACTATACCAATAAACATATCTGTCTTTTTAAACATGTATATCGTAGCTGTCAAAACAATACCGCCTATATACACTTTGGGCGATTTTAAAGGAGAGAAAAAAACGCGCCATATGTTACATTATCTTATGTATACAGGTTATCTTTCAATTTCTAATTACAGCACTGCCTAAGGTTTAACCTTGAAAACGTTTTTTAATATTGTGTAATTCAACCTGTAGAATGCGTTACTGTTACTAACTCATTTTCCCCAAAAGTTGTAGATAGGCGGTATTGTGTTGACAGCGACGATATAAAATAGGTATGATGATTAAAAGTGCAGGTATGTTTATTATAATAACTTTTACCTTCAGATATAATTGAACCTGGGTCGTCCGCTTCACCGTAGCAATGCTCTAACCAACTGAGCTACCAGTTGTCCCATCCAAGTCATTTTTGTGATGTATGCACGGGGATATAGGATCGGTGTAGAGAACGGATTTGCCTGACTTGTATGTGACCCCTGGTAGTTCAGTTGGTTAGAGCACTGACACGGTGAAGCGCACGGCCCGGATATAGTATATATATTTGTACATATATAAATAATATATATTTGTAATACATTTTTTCTCTAATTTTTTACTTTGAACGGTAACAAATTTTACACAATTTCAAAGGAGAAAATTAGTTTCACAAAATTAAAAAACAGCACCGGGATATGACGAGTATCATAACAGCTTAGTTAAAGAGTTTAGTGAGCGGCGGCGGACAGACAAATTTTGTATTACAATCCATATTCTACGTTTCTTGGAACGTGAATATCAAAAGTTCTAGGTAAGGTTAACAACTATTTTTTTGTTGTTCAATTCCTTAGCTTTCAAAAAATAATTAAGCAATACAAAGCATGATTTTAATCATTTGATGCATTGTGCAGGTTACTATTTCGGCGAATATCTCTTTTTCCTTTAAAAATGCAAACAAAAACTGATGCCCCAAGAAAGGCTCCTGTTTAGCGTATTAGAAGAGTAAGAGTCGGGATAACTGTATTCAACTACAAAAATATCAAGTAAAAGTATCGGATACAGAAAAGTATCCGTATCACTTGTATTCAGATATAGGAAAATCCAGTATCTACCCATGACTAGTTTGAATCCCGGCCAGGGCAAATCTTTTCTCTTTGAAGCAAAAATATTTAAAAATAATAACAATTAACAACAAATAAAAAAATTTAAGTAAATAGTTTACCCATCAAATGTTCACACTTTTCTTCCTTATTTAATCGTATCAATATTTTATCTAATTGATATTACGGGTTTGGATGCTGTGGTAATGCGTGGTAAAGGTACATGCTTTTTACAAAAGCAGCCTTCGTACTCTATCTGTTTTTATTATTATCTCATTATTTATAGCTCAAAACTTGAAAATTATTAATATTTTACTAAAAAAAATAACCTTTACCACTGCAACCTATGTAGTGTTTTGGGTTAAATACTTGGTATAGGATGTAGTGTTTCTGGGGCAACGGTTGTGCAGGATGGTTATTTGCCTGAGATCGCGCTCAACCGTCGGATTTTTCCGAAATTAAGAGTGTCATTTTATAGAGGCTGAGTAAGACCCAGGAGGGCCCGTCCGTATCTACTATTAGATTAAATAATTTATGTATTACAACCGGATTTGAACCCGGGATCTTAGGCACGGCAACTCAATGTTTTACATAATGAGCCACAACCCTTTTTGAAGTTGGAGGAAGACATTTGCGTTAAATTTTTGTAGTGCCTACTCAATTCTTGACATTTTAGTTCCAACAGCAACTCGCGTTTGCCTCCCTCTTCATAGAAATTAGCTCGACAAAAACGAGGAGGTCTTCTGTAGTCTTTTGTAAAAATAAATAATTAAAGTATAGACTCCCACTAACTCGGACGAAATTTTCCATCAAAATTCGCCTTAGCAATGCGGATCACTTCCTGTTCGGCCATGTTAATAAATCACGTCTCCATTAAGAAGGAGCACTGAGCGGCTTTGATTCGGGAACTTGGAGGAAACTAAACTTCAAAATGCACTTGAAATGTAAATAGTTGAAAGTTTCTATATGCCAAATATTGATATCTTAATTTATATAGGTAACAAAAAACATGTAATACGTAGTTTATGTTTTATAAAATTTATTTTTTCTATTTTTATTTTTATTTTCTGTTTAATTTTTAGGGATTGGCGTGGCTCTGTGGTAGAACGGAGAGCTGCCTTGCCGAAGGTCAAGGGTTCAAGTCCCGCAGACTTTTATTTAATCTGTTAGCGGCCGGAGATAGATCCTATAGGATCTTAGATCCTCATGGGGCTCACCGAGCCTCTATAAAGTGGATTCCCAACATAAGGTGGGAATCTGGCGGTTCTGCCTGATCTAGGACAAATCACCTCCCTGCACAACCGTTGTCCAAGAAACAGTACAGGATCTGCCATGTACTGAACACCAGACCCTTCACGGGTTATAGTGGTACAGGTAAAACTGACATATTCATTGCTTGATCTACTAAAAGTTACAAGGCAAAATATACGATAAACATGTCATTAATATTTTTCAGATGATTGGTAATAAAAAGAAGGAAAAAAGTTCCGTGCCATAGCCATAAGGAATTTCAAGAGGTGCGCTGTCACATTCCTTTTTCATTAATAATCTATTTAATCATTATTAATTACATCATTTTCAACCACTTGGTTGTTTATAGTAAAAAAACAACTAAAACCGTAGAAAAAAAGGAAGTCCGAAAGAAGTTTTATAACTAGTTGACTGGGAAACATTTTTTTTTTTTTTTTTGCTGGGTCTAAAAATGAAAATAATAATATTAACATAAATATATCAAATGTAAATGTACTCCTATTGCAGAACACACACACACACACACACACACACACACACACACACACACATATATATATATATATAAATTGGTAATAAAAATTATATATAGATCGGAGAGCATCACTTAATGCAACAATAAAATCTTGGATCATGACATCATTCCAGAAGAAAGAAATGGAATAGAATCTATTCTTAGTCTATTATAATTGGCAAGGTATTGAAAAGGAACATAGGACATGAAAAGTAAAACCCTTCAGCTAATAGGGAACTTGAATTAGAATTAGTACCTTAAAACCTTGCCTGTATTCATCATACATTAAGGCGAATCCGGAGAAAATAATAAACTCCTATTTTATATTGTTGAATACAATCGGCAGGCATCCTCTATCAGGGTCAGTACAGCTAAATCTATAGACTGTAATTGAAAAACTAGGCCGTTATTTTCTAATATAAAGGAAAAGCACTATTGATTGATCGGCCTCAGGGTTGGTGAATGCTCAGTTGAGCGCGGCATCGGGCCCAAGGATTGTTTTCATTGTTGACCGACTAGTGTATCTAATTATCTAGTTGAGTAGAATGGCCGGTCTTGATTGTTTACATGTCTTGTGCCTACTTTCAGTCTAGTGCTTTAATCACTTAGGCTATCGCAACGTCACCATAATGTAATATAATTGGTTAAATTATTAGGAGTTGTTAATGAATAATGAGTGTTTGATAGTAAGCCGTTAGAGCACTGACATGTCCTCAAAATTAACTAACGAGAGTTAAGAATCATGTTCTCATGTTAGAGGAAAAGTCAAAAGAATATTTAAGAGCGATGAACGAAGCGTCTGAAATGAGACATAATGTGAAGTTATTATCAATGGAAAGAGGCGTTGTGCTCAAATGATTCTAAATTTGCCTTTATTAATTTTTTTTGAATGTGGGGCTTCTTCTATAATTCTTCTTTTTCAGCATGCTCACAGGATTCTGCCAACTGGGCAAGTGTCAAAACTAAGAGTCGAGAGGAAATATTTTTTTTTTAATCATTTTAACAATCTATGTTTTTTTAAATATCGGTATTTCAATGTTCTTAATTAATTAGAACAATAGTGTAATCCGTAGCTAAAACATAAAAGGGTCATATTAATACCTAGAAAAAATTATAACAATGAAAGAGCACTATTCTTTTTTTTTTATAATTTTTTTTTATTAAAAAATTAAAACAATTAATAAAAAATTATAAAAATTTTCTTTTTTTAGTTGTTTTACCTAAATATTTGTTATACCTTTATTTTTATTAATGCATATCCTATTGTTTTAGTATTACTATTTTATAAATATCTATTATTATCTATTATAATAATAACATAATATACTATTATAATTATCTACTACATCTATTTTATTATTATTTATTTTATATCGTACTATTTTAAATTATATGATTCATTTTGTTTGTTTATTTATTTAATGTCACTTTATGCTGCTATGGCTTATTGGAGGAATCTATAGTAGAAGCCCTAAATATTCCCTATCTAGGAATAATTAGAATTACTATCCTAATAACATAATTATAACGAGTATCTGACATCGCATAGGCACAGAACCTACGTCCCCTCCGCAAGACAATATACCCAAGGATGTTTTATTCCCTGTAAACAATTTTTATATTCCAAATATTTCTGTTTTATATATTATTTTTGTTATTTCCTGTTAGTTAATTTTTATGTATGTTTTATCTTCCTTAAAAAGCCCTGCCTAAGGCCCGCCGCCAATTTCAGAACTTATTTTCCCCTCAATTGTCTTTTTTTTTTAATATCATTATTTCAAACGGCTCTTCTGACATGGTCCAAAGTTCGAGGAAAGTTGAAGACCAGTTTAAAATTATTTAGTATAAATTTGCATTGACTACTTTCCCTTCCATGTCGCAAACCAATTTTTTTTGACACGCCTACATTATCAAAATGGCTGGTCGATTTGGTCCAAAGTTGGAGGAGAGTTAATGAGTTAATAATATATTTAAAAAATATTCTCAAGTTATCCCTTAACAATTTAAATTAATCCAAATTGAAATTAGTATATGAGTAAAATTTAGATTGTTTTCATTTAATAATCATTATTTTCATTTAATTTTGACTTTGGAATAATTTTTGTATACTTTGCCAATGTTTATTACAATCTGTTATTTTCAATTAGCTTTTATATGATAATAAACGGTTGGCAGGGAAACAAAAGGCTTAAAAATGTATTGTAACTTGGATCAATGGATATCATGAATTAATGATTGCTAATTGTACAATTAGCAAGCTAAATTATCTTAATTTGATTATTATAGGAAAAATCTTTTCTTTATAAATACAAAAAATCTACGCAATTCATAATTCATTGTGCGAGGGAACGAACCCCCTCATTTTACGTCACAATAAATAAAATATAAATTCGAAAATAATTTACATGAATGGATAAAATAAAATCAAGAAATTGAACTTAACATTTTTTAAGTGTTCTTATTGGGGTTTAACCTTATTTCGATTCCCTGGTAATGCTAGTAATATGGGTTTTTACTACAGGTCACCAACTTTCCGACCACCAATTTCAAAGTAGAATATGATAAATGGTCACCCTCAATTAAATTTTGAAGAAAGGAGGATGGAATGTAAGTAATGCAGATTGATAGGTTGACTCCTATGCCATTGATTTTTGTAAGGATCTTCAGAGTCAATATTTGAAGGCACTAGATCAATCGTTGCAGTGGCGCTGGAATCGATTTGACAGATGTCTTCAATCTCACATCTAGGTCTCCATGGGTATGAATAGACCATAATTAGGTGACTGCTCGAGTTGTGATCGAGCTTCTTTTGTGTCTATGCGTCTTTTAAAAAATCATTGAGCTTCATCTTAAAGAGGACATACATCTTACATCCTTGTTGCAAAAGTGAACTGAGGACCTTGATCTCCATTAGATAATTCGCACCTGTATCCATACTTTGCTCAATTACTTGGTACTATTATCGATTATGATATTTTCAGTCTCAACTGGACATAAAATATCAAAAGGTAAAATAAAAGAAATAGACAAATAAATAATTGTAGCACATTTCTTATTCCTGAACACGGCAGTATTCCATACTCCAAAGACGCTGAAGCTAATTAAACTCTGAAGCTAATAGGAGGTTAGATGACAACTGCTGGGAATGGTTAGCTCATAAAAAAAATTGAAAATGCATGTACTAAATAAACAAAATGTAATGTAGGAAAATAAAAAAAGATATTTAAATAAATTTAGTAATACGTGTATATGGCTTGGATGTGGATAGTAAAATTATACACAAGAATAGGTCCAACATTTTATTTTCTGCATGCAATCGCCATGCCATCACCTGGGTAAGGGGATGTAGAACTTTTTTTCAATTATTTCATGTCCCATTTGTGGGCTATCCTTTTATGAATTATGGACCTATCATTTTTCTATGGACATTGAATAATGTCTACAGAGGAGTGTTCTGCTACTTAGCTATAGACGATTTATGGTAACCTCAATGATATTATGGAGAACTAGGGTGATATTATTTCGAACACCACATCTTGGACATCTGAGCGGATGTTTCGTTTCGTTGAGCCATATCGAGTGCCAATCCAGTGAAAGGTACTTCAAGACTGTTATTATCGCTGCAGCGTACAATCCCCAGGGGATACTGTTCTCCCATAAATCAATATTTTGGCCGCTAACATAGTATACAAATAGTAGTCAATTTAATTTAATGCACGGCCCACGTTTCATATCAACTATTAAATCTTTTTTTTTGTGTAATTTATCTGCCCGTATGTCGGTTGAGATTCCAAGCTCTCCATCTTGTTCTATCATTTATAACTCTATCTCGGGGGGGAGATCTGAAGGGGCTTTTTATAACCCTTATCTAGATTTCTGGCGTCTTGCCTCATTCAGATTGCTTCCAGTAATCGGAGTTTTCCACCTCTTGGCCAATGTCTCATGCTGACACAATACCTGCTAATGCACTTTGCCCATTTTTATTCACACAGATTATGCCACCGATATTGAAATGATTGTATATCTATATCGTTTACATTATCTTCATATATGTATTAAATTAATAGTATGGGATCAACAGATTTGACCATAACCAATGAAATAACAGCTCCTAGATAGGTTTTAAAACCAAACTGTAAAAAACAAACGACCGTTCATTTGTTCTGTTGTCAGGTTATGCATGTATTAAATAGTAGTTAAGTAGTAGACCCATATGAAATGTTTGTAATGAAATATGCCCGAGTATATTTGGTAAATATGTATGATTTTGTAAACTAACATTTGTATTTAATTGTTTAATTTAGTTTGATATTGCACTTATTAAATGTTAATAACTGGTGATAAGTTATTTGATTTTATGCTGTTTTGAACCATACAAAATCAAAAAAGAATAAATATAAGTAGTTAATTAAATGTTGTAAAGTTGTTGTTTATATATATATCCTTCGTATACACACCAGTTTACTTATACATGTGTTTAGAATTTATTTTTCGCTCTCGTTTTTTCTTTTAGGTGTTATAAAATCTTCATAAGGTAAAAAATTACAATTTTTCTTTTCATTCACAGGAATTCGCTTCTTCTTCACAACTATTTCTGCTGATCCAAAAATTTTATAATCATTTTTATTTTGAATAAAGAACCTTGGTAATTTACTGGATTTTTTTTAAGGTCAATAAAACAACACAGAATAATACTTGACACTTGCCGTCAATTGTATTGTCCGGAAATGATAGTTAGAATTTTCATAGGTTTGTATTCATTTATGTAGATGAAGCATAAATTGTGCATTTTACCCAACATGAATAATTCATTATTAAAAATGGTATCTTTGTTGCACATAAAAAATATCTAGAGAGCCAGCAAAAGATACATTTACTTTCAAACTAATGTGGAAACACCCTCATATGCTATTAAAACAATTTAAAGTAATAAAAATGGACGAGGAATAACATTGTTTTCCTTACAAACTTTTACTATTGCTTATACAATAGGACCTGTGATCGATGCAATAATTGGTTTCGATTTAGTAAAGTTGATTTTATAATATAAAAAAACATATAAATTTCTAGAGAGCGTGAAAAGATATGACAGAAGAACACGGGTGCAAAAAATATTAGATCCTTAATCCAAAATACTTGACTTGATTTTTTTCTCTCTACAAAGAATAAGATTCCTAAGAGTTGTCAAAATCACTCTTGCTAAAAATTTATTCTAAACTGATCACCTAAATTAAGAAAAATAAATATAATATTTCTGATCCGTCCCTAATAATTACCTCAATCATGAAATTTATTAACTCGTTCACTAATGTTTACGGCCCGATTTCTCAGTAGTGTTTCATTATACTTAGAAGGTGAAAAAAAAAAATCATTATTGCCCTTAAACTAAGAGATATAACTTATATAAGGTTTTAAAAAAGGTATAGTTTTAGTATTACACGATTCGCCTTGAACAATGCCTTAATGACTAAATAAATATATAACATCTAGTATAGTTATTCTCCCGTTATTTATTCTTATGTTCTTTTCTGTTTGATCCGTTCACTGAAACAAATTCCCTACGACTCTATTTGCCAAGCCATACGAGTCTATTCCACTCACTAAATCTCTCCATTGTTCCATTTTCTCCCACCCATCATACTCACCGATCAGACACATGGTTAATTCTGTACGTCATCGATTCTCCTCAGAAACTACTCTCCTCTTCTCAATTGCCTCTTCTCAAAGAAACGGGACTTTTTCTCTCACGACATAATTCAAATTTTATATAAAAACCAAACTCCAAAAAATCTATTTAAAACCTTAACCTTTCGCAACATAGATGCTATTAGCCGTGAAAGCATCTTGCCTTCCCTTGAATCCCTGAATTGGAGCGAAATCTATTCATGTCCCACTAATGATTCCAAGGTCGACACACTTGCTTCGAATCTTATTAGTATCCTGGACACCCATCCTCCTCTCAAAACTACAACCTTCGGTCGAATACCTGCTCCCTGGATGGGTCAAAACATAAAAGAACTGCAGAGGAAGCGCGACGCAGCCCGCAACCGCTATAGACGGACAAGACCGACGATTATCAAGTGTTTAGGACTCTTCGCAACTTAACGCAATCTACAAATCAGGCGGAGGAAATCCAAATACTTTCATGAAGCCCTTTCCTCCGCACCTCATCCTAAATCCAAATGGCAAATCCTTCGGAAACTCTCACTTTATAAATCCCCTTCCTCTGTAGTCTTTCCGGTATCACCTGATGAATTGAACACACATTTTTTGTCTTTCTCTACTAACTCACGATCTATTTCTCCTACTTTCTCAATAGCACCATCATTCAACCACAGCAACTTTTATTTATCCGACATTCCACCCACTGATCTAAATCCTCCCTATTGAAATCCCTCTCTAATTTCATCGGTTCTGACGGCATTCCCGTCAAATTGTTAAAAATATGCATCCCCGGAATTCTACCTGCTCTTCTCTACATTTACAATTCTTCCCTACAAAACTCAGTTTTCCCTTCCTCCTGGAAAAAAGTAATTGTCCATCCTATTAACAAATCATCCAATCCCTCAAATCCAAATGATTTTCGGCCAATCTCTATACTCTCGAACCTATCCAACCCCCTCGAAAGAATAGTTCAATCCAAAATGTCAAACTTTCTGGAACAGTCCAAACTCCTTGATCCACTTCAATCAGGATTCCGTCCTGGCCATTCCACACGAATCTGCCCTCGTTAAAATCACCACTGACATACATACTGCCATGGACGGAAAAAAACTAACAGTACTAATTCTTTTTTTTTTAAATTATTTTATTGAATTGTACAACTGTAATATATACATCTAGTACAAGGGCTATATGACTAACTAAATACATGAAAGGGCATGTAGAGGCACTACCCACTGGCAGCACTCTAATAACATTTCTATTATATAAGGTCCCGAGGCCATCTTCTCTGCAGACGCCTGGGATGATTGTCCGGGATGGAATTGGATGCAAGGATGGAAACTTGTGGGTTTGGAGTTTATTGTGGAATGATAGGTATCTGGAATGGGCTAAATCGGTAACATATGGAACGTTAAGGTCTTTATGGATGGTTTTATTTGTGACAAAATAAGGAGGGTTTAGGATTTTGCGAAGAATTTTGGATTGCAAGGATTGAATACGAGAGGAATTTGATGGTTTGGTGGAGCCCCATAGTACTAATTCTCAATACTAAACTTTTCAAAAGCTTTCGATTCGCTGAACCATTCCATCCTTTTCTCTAAATTAAAATCTCTTTCCTTTTCCAACAGTTCCATACTTTGTGTCCAAGCTTTCCTCTCGGATAGGACTCAAGCAGTCTCCATCCCAAATCAACCCCTATCCTCTTTCCTACCGCTGAACACTGAAGTGGCACAGGGCTCTAGTATTTCCCCACTCCTTTTCAAGTACTACATTAATGACCTTCCCAAATCAATCCTCCATTGTTCCCATCATCTGTACGGCGACGATTCCCAGATCTAATGTCCTTTCCTTCATCTGAGGTAATATCTGCATTTGCCAAAATTTGAGGTGACCTTGAATAAACTGTCGTTGAATGCAGCGAAAACTCAGGCCATTCTAATTGTTTCCAATACCCTTCTTAAATCGATCAACTCACTTCCCCAATTAACCTTAAATGATCACCCTATTGTTCCTCTGTTAGAAACCTCGGGATCATTTTCGACCAATCCCATATCCGTAGACTCTATTTCCTAGGTTCTTACTTATATCAAACCATCAACTCACAACATCCATCTTATATTTATAGCCTCCTACAATTCAAATCCTCTATCCAATCCCAGGGTACAAGGTCTCGCCATTCCGATCTTTATATCCGTTCCCATAGAACCAATTGTGGATCTAAGAGAATTTTTAGGGGGGGGGGGGGGGGAGCATGGGTCAATGTGAATTTGTTATCAATGTATACGATCCCTATATGAATGAAGATAAATAAAATATCAATTTTTAATTTAAGACAACTGAGGCCAGAAAACAATAACATGGATAAAACGAAACTAAGATCCTCAAATTCTAATAAATAATAAACTCTGAAAAATGGAACATATAGCTATCTAGAGGTGAATGAAAAACATAAAAGAGTTCGGAATCACCGATTTTGGACACACCAATTGAGAAAACTTCGATACAATGAATAATTTTGGAGTGTAAAAAGTGTTTTTTTCTTGTCGAAAACCAACTAAAATTCAGGTCAATATCAACTAATGAGAACTCTAGGAGGGGCATGCCTCTCCCCCCCCCCTCAAATCTGCCAATTCATAGAACCAAAACTTTTAAGCGTTCCTTTCTCCGCCGTTCTATCTCTCTTTGGAACTCACTCCCACTCGATATCCGTCATGCGTACTCTTTAACCTCATTTAAATCCAAACTTTTATTACATCTTCTAAATTCCAAACAGATTCTTTATAATCAATAAATAATATTATAGATATATTCAATTTAATCGATTGATGAATTACTGTAAATATTCCTCACTCATAATGATATCATTTTGTGTATTATCAGATGCTATTAATTATTCATTTATTTTTCTATAAGCCTATCTCTTTGTATTGTAAATTTGTCTGATTCTTTATTTTATTGGTGTATTACATTTTATAATTAATTTTATATGTCGGACATTTAATAGTGCTCTGTTCCTTTTTGTGGCAGCTTTAATAATTTCTCTTGGTAATTCAGGCATTATTTTAGGAATAACTTAAAAGTACAACGGTCCTTGTTCTACAATTTTATCATTTTATATATACGAATAATTTTAGTGGAAGTATTTCCCCTAGGGTCAACGACAGCTGGGGCGAACACCTCAGTCAATAATAATCTGTTATTTAGATGTAAATATTGACATTTCGCATTGGCGGTTGGCAACACTTGGAATACATGCTATGAGTTCTATTTATGTCATTGCCCATGGTTGGTGTCCGTATCCATTTTCAAAACTGTAATAACCAACATTGTTTCTATTCTTTATTGGAGTTCGTGATAGCTAACTTTACCTATAGAGGGCTACTCATAAATGATAGTTGCTATGTAAATGATAGTATTGACTTTTCTTTATTGGCAAGTTTGTCCTTTCCCTACAGAAATCATAACTACCAAAGTCCGTAGTGTTTCAGAGACATTGATGTCAGCAAGCATTTCAAAATCGCATATTTCAACAAGCGCGAAAAGCATTCTTAGGACTGTTGTTACTCCATTTTATATCAATTATCTTTAGTTTATTTAATATTCAATATTATGACCGAAAGCATTCTTGGACGGATACCAGCCTATGTTGGGTAAATTATAGCCTACTCTTCTTAGAAACGTGATGTAAATAATTTCCTTACCCTTTAAATGTAACGGAAAACATTAAATTTCTTAGCAAATACTAACTGTTCCCATAGGTTAAAACAAGAAAGGTCAGTATAATTTTTTACTAATGGATCATCTTTGGTTGATCGTTGAGCTATTGTTTAAAATTTGGTTATCATTATATTTTTCACGCATTTATGGGTTCAAAACAGAGATGGGAGACAAGTAAAACTATCTGCAGTTATTTTTTTTTTTTTCTTCGAACGTTCAGAAACTTGCTTACGATCCTTGCTTGCAGAAGTGTTTGTTGAGCCTCCCTTATAACCTCAAACGGAAGTCCGGACTCTCATTGTCCTCCACAGTGGATTTAGGGACCAATCCCTTTCTATAAACTGCCAGGTATATAGCTGTTACCACTACGTTTTCCATTCAGTAGAGCTATTTTATTCCTGCCGCTAGTTTCTGATACTTTCGAAGCTTCTATCAAACAGTTGAATTGGCATTACCATCATTAGGGATTGCAATAACAATATTTGCTTTTCTTTCTCTGAACTTTGTAAGGAGTATATATGGTCTACCCACAGTATGGTCTTTAATTATGATTTTTAAATATTTTTATTTGAAAAGAAAAAATATGTCCAGGACTCGAACCAGGGTCACCCAGATCGCTAGTCTGGAACTCTACCAATTGAGCTATGCTGACTCTATCAGGCTCACTCCCCGGTCATGGTCATATCATTTCTTTTCACTGATCCCATGTCCCCGCGTTCTCGCAATTTGCGATGTACACGAGGGGAATAATTTTGTTTGAACATTTATTTAATTTGGATCTTGTTGACTTTCGTCATATTTATTGTTCTAATTTATGATTTAATGGGAGCGAGCATGATGGAGCCAGGATAGCTCAATTGGTGGAGTTCCAGACTAGCGATCTGGATGACCCGGGTTCGAGTCCCGGCCCTGGATATATCTTTTCTTTTCAAATAAAAATATTTAAAAATCAATAACTAATAAAATAAAATAAAAAAGTCTTTAATTATGGACTAGTCCCAATTGAGCTTAAGAGGACATTTTTAAGTCTTAGTGGAGTGGTACTTATAATATGGCATCTTATCATCTAGTAGGTTGTATTTCTTCTCCTTCTTATTATTATTAAAGCTTATCCTATTAAAATTATTTGCTAACTACAGTAAAATTATTCTCTACGATGGTTTTAGAGATTATTTAAAATCAGCGATAAATAATGGTAAATTTAATATACGCTGCTTTCTCGATATTCATCATTAGGATATCAATTCAACCAGTCACAATATTGAACAATAATTATTTGATACATCATAAACAGCTAATTCGATTTGAAATGATTTGGTTAAATTTTATTGAGGTTTAATGTAATATTATTAATAATAAAAACATAAAGTGCATTTATCGTGAACGTACGGTACCGACACTCTTGAAAACATTTAGTAAGGGAGGTAGAAACCAGTTGCTGGCGAGGCTTATAGTGAATTTCATGACATAATCCACTCGTGTAAGCAATTACCGAATCACTTGTGTACCGGTCCGATCATTTTTCACTAAAATCAGTAAAGAATGATGGTGGCCATATGTGATTTCACCATTCCGGCCGGGAAGCCGTAAATCATTTAGCCCCTTATTGAGATTATTTACGATTACTACATTTCCTAATTTAAAGGGCCTAAATGCGCATACCTGCCGTCAACTAGAGAAATCTTTATAGCCCTAATAGCTTTGCTAAGGCGGTAGTATGGCATCCTAAGCAAGAAAACACTATTCTCTGAAATATATTTATAAATATTTGGACATTTTTAAAAGGATTCAATTTTATTAGAAGGTTATTTTTATAGACAAATATGATGTTGATTTTGATCTAGTTTTTAGATAAAATATAGACGAATATGATGTGTGGTACTATAAATGCTTATGGTGATCTGTGGCTTCTCTGCCTACCTAAAGAAAATCGGTGTAGTAGTCTTGAATTACATATTACATTTATGTACTAAATTATAACAGTATTATTTTTACATGTTCCATAACAAATCCATTACCGCAAAAATGTAAAATGAGACCTTCTGTACCAACTCCCAAAGACTATTCGGACTTTTAAATTAATTTTTTATTTACTTTTCATATATTTGGAAATGTACCATATTACGCCCAGATTAGTTGTTTCATATAGTCTATATCGCTTTCATAAAATAAATTTATCAGCTTACTCAAGTATTTTAACCACTCCATAAGTAGCATACTTTTATTTATAAAATTATAAAGCAAGAAGGAGGTAAGAATGTTTGATTTAAAAACAGCTCTCACTATTTAGGAAAACACCCCTTCTGTACAATTTAGAAGTCTTATAATAAATAATAAAGAAAAAAAGTTTACATAGGAAAACAAAATCAGTGAAATAACTTTAGAATAATAATAAGGCTTAGCGAACCCGAAGGTTCGATGCTGATACCACCAATCTCTGCTTACAATCGTCTATTCACAAACCACTATCCAAACACAGTCACAGTCAGCACAGCACTTAAATAACATCTTAGGAATTCGTTTGTAACTAAGCCCTGCCTCTTTACAACCCCATCTTCATCGGATTAACGCTACCACTTAGATTACCGGATGTATGCTTCTTTGTTGTTGTTATTTTAAGGGGAAACAACTACAAATGGTTATTATTGCCCTCACCACCAGAGAATATACATATTTACATTACCAACATAATTACGTATATACATTCTTGTTACATTATTACTTAGTAAAAATATTGTTACATATTTAAATATTAACATACCATGCTATATTAGGCATATAATAGAAACATTTTAACATATTAAACATATAAAAGGAAGGTAACTTACATGAAGTTATTTATATTAAAATAAAACGTTATACATATTTATATAAACTTTGTAATATAATATAAAACTTATATTATTTATATAAACGTTATACTCATTGATAGTTTATACATAGTTTAAAACGTTGTACATATTAATTTATACCATTTACACAAACGTTATACATATTGATAGGCATTTTTCTTATACATATGCATAGCTTATAGATATATGCATGCTTGTGTCATTAATAAATAATTGGAATATTGTTGGAAAGTAAAGTATTACATACACACAATATATATATATATAGACAACACATAAACGTGTTTACGTATATGTCAAATTGACTGAAATATATTGATGTTTTTAATAAATTCTAAAGTATTATTTACACATTGTTCGGTATAGCACAACGCCTTTTGCATCTGCCGAGGCACGTCACACCTTTCCATCACTCCACTGTACCTAGGACAATCTTATCGCATGCTACTTAATTCCGCGTTTGGTAATCTCCTAAATTCTCCATTGGTATTGTCCTTTTTTTACCCGAATATTCTACAAACAAGAACTTATTTTCGAATGCCTTAAGGCGTTGTTCACGAAACATTTTTATAAAACAATTTAATTTAATAGAAGGGTCTTGTGCATTTAGATTGCAATGATTGAAAGGGTTAGATGTTCAAAGGACGGAGGAGCAAAATAATTATAAACTAATCATCCCTGACAATACAAGCCTCTATATCCTCCAGGTACTCGGAAACTGTAAGTGTCAGAAATCATTACATTAAATTAACACTTAATTATATACATTATTATTACAAATCAAAGAAAAGTCGATGTATATGAAATTGAAATGTACTAGAGGATCTTTTCCGTATTTGCAAATTAGGTAAGGCTACCTTCCTAACTTATAAGGTTATCTAAGCAGTGTTCCCCAATTACTTCAAGTCTCATGCCATCAATACCAATCGAACAAATTTTAATTATATATAATTATTTAGAACTTAAAAACCTGTGTTCCAACTTTTGGCAGTGCTGTCGTCAGAAATCACTCATTGATAATGAATGACTTTGTTAATTTAGTTTATTATTACCCTCATGTTTCATATGTCATACATTTTATTTAGGCCGTTTAGAAATTACAAATTAAATATTTATATTTAAGTTTATTAAAAGTTATTGAAGTGTAAACTTCTTCTGTCAGGTTTAGCGACTTTTGGTAGAGGAAAAACACATAGTTCGCGTCACCAACGTGCTCGAGGCTGGAGAAATGAAAATAAAATCTATGTGAATACAAGTAAAAGCTATAAATAATATAACTATATACTAGTTATTACTTAAGTTAAATTATAGATATTGTTTATTGAGCTTGTGCAGCCCATCATATGGTTTGATTAATAAATAAACTACATGAAAATGTATGTAATTATGAGTGTCAATACATGTGAAAACCAGATTATTGTTAATAATTATAATTTACAAATTTAAATATTTCAGACAAATTTAAATATTTCAGACAAATTTAAATATTCTGCAGACATAATACGATCTAGAAATTCAAAAAAACACAGTTATTCCGAAGTCATGAGTTCTCACTTCTGTCCTAATGACTTTCTATTTTATTTTATTTATTATTGAGCACTCCGACTAGAGTGGTGCCTCTAATTATTGTAAGGAATACCCCGAAATAAATTATGCATCCCTTCATTAACAAATTACCAACTTCGGTGAAGACAAGTATCAGAAAAACGAACAAAAAGTTAAATTTAAACCACTTTAAACCATCATTTTTCAAAATAAACTATTATATATGTGAAAAAATCATTGTTTTTAGAAACCTGTGTTCTAATTATAGGCATTATGAAATGTCACATTTTTTTCATAGGTTATGAAGCCATTGGTTCTGAACAATTTCTAAACGGCCAACTTGCAAAAATGGTATCATCTGGAACGAGTTTTTTTTAGGGTGGGGCCTCACTGTAGCAATAAGAATTCATCCTGTTTCGTTTAATCCCACTTTATGTAATCCATTTGAACGGACAGCATTTACATCATATTATTGATGTAGAAGAGAAAAAAAATTCCTCGCCAACAGAGCAAGCGAAGGGATCTTGGGTCTGGTACCAAGTACTGTTTAGGCTTCATGAGGGTTTGGATCGATTCACGGGTTATAACAGAATAAATAATTTATCTGCCATAGCCGGTCTTCAACCCCTAGATTTTCAGCGCACTATCCTACGCAGTAAGCTGTCCTGTTCCCGCACTGAATAGCGTATTTTAATTATTTTAAAAAAAAAATTTTTTTTATAACGTGTCTCATTTTGAAATTTTAAATAGAATATTTTTCTAATGCGTATTAAAGAATGTTAAATATATTCCACTATTTCTTTCATGAGAAAATTTGGTTTTTGATGACTAAGTAGAAAATAATGAATCCTACTAATGAAGATTGATATGATTTATATTGATCATTAGCATTGAAATTGAAAGGATCGCAGAAAAAATTGTTATAGTAACTAATCCGTCGCAAATATATACGTCTTCAGTGTATATGTGATTCTACTATTAATAAAATGTCAAATCTCTATTTTTTTTCCCTTGGCGCTGGTCTAAGGAGACACCGCTTTGACGTGGCGACCTGCTTGCTCGTACTGAGAGTGTCTCATTTGCTTTTCTTCATTACTACCTTTATCTACGTCTATATTTTATTATCGCTCATAGAGACTATGCCTGTCTGGGACTGGAAATAAGATTTATGGAGATAGCAGAACAGTTCGTAATTATTCATTAGTAAACTCGATTGTAGATATAATTCAAATAGTTAATTGCATTGGAAACATTAGAGTAGCGAGTGGGTAATTCATCAATATGTTAAACAAATGATTAATACGATATCTTTAAAATATATAATTACGGTGCATTATAGTTTTCAACATGGTGATTTCACTCAAGCAGCACTTTTTTATAATGACACAATATGCAGTTCCCGCTGTAATTATATATAATATAGTAACATTATTATATAATTTATTTAAATTATTATTAATAATAATATAATATTTTTATATAATTTTTATATAATTTATTTAAATCATTATTAATAATAATATTAATATTATTATATAATAATTTCTTTAATACTCCAATTTTTCCTACAATAACTACATCAAAAAGAACCAGTGAGCCACATCACTGGAGTCCTACTCTTATCATTCATTAAAAATCCAGCAAACCCCTATCCTCATACTTACTTGGAGAAGAGCACTACGGCCCTTTAAGGACCTGGGTCTCCTCAAGGACCTTAAAGCCGTCTGTCCTGTGATCGCTCAATCCATCTCCTTACCGCAAGCAGCTTGAGGTCTTCTTCGACATCATCCAACCAACTCGTTGTTGATTTAGAGGAAGACCAACAATTGTTTCCATAATTCTTTTCCTCCAATTATTCCATATAGCAGGCTTCGATGTACCTCTTGAAATGTAAGAAAAGATCCTGTCAATATTTTTATATATTATAAACAAGTAATAATATCAAACAAACAAAAACAGCGAAGAGGTTACGAAAAGACAATAACTACTGTTCATTCCCTGACAATAACAATATTTTGTTTTACTTCACTATTCAGCAGTATAAATATCTTTTTTTTCTATCTCTTTTAACCTGTTATAATTTCCCTTTTATCCAGAAACAAAATCGAATTAAATTTATTAAAATGGCTTTATTTCATAATGCAAATTATTTGTAAAGAGCTGGCTTTAGTGGTTAGTAAAAAAAATAATAATAAATAAAAAATAAATAAAAAACCGTATTTCTTCCTTTATTCCGCAGGCTTCGAGTTGATGAGTTCAAGAAGTTTTAACTGTTAATTCATTTTATTTTAAGTATTTTCCAAAAATAACAGTTATTGTGAGCTCTATTATGGAAAAGAGGGTGTAATTGTGGGTAATGAGTAGATTTCGGTAATCATATCTTAAAGAAATACAATTTTCAACTAACATTTCGAAGTATAGATGATATATGTTTGTTGAAGCGTTAATTTCTCGATGAAATGATTACTGAAGTGTACACATTTCCCATAGTTAAATTCTCTTTTCCATACTAAAGATAATGACGACTTGTATTTCAAAAATACCAAGAGGAAAACGAATGAAAAGTTAAAACTTGTTGTGACTCAACTCGAAACGACAACCCCAGAAATAATTACAAAATAAAAATATAATTTTTCTTTGATCCATTTATAATATTTTAATCAGAGTAAATTAATCAGAACGTATTCATGACAAACAGGAATATGATTTAAGATATCGTGGTTGTTACTCAATGTTCTAATTTTCCTAGAAAAAAATATAAGAAACCTACACTTGATAAACCTTTGAAAAGTAATTAGGATATGCAAATGCTGGTTTGCTACATTGCGAAACAAGAAGCGAAGGACACGGAGGTAAACAGATAAATCTTAGAAGGGGCAAATGTAATTTAGATTAATGACATTACAACTTAATCCGATACTTGGAAAAAGCCAGGAATGCACTCAAATCCCCACCAACTCTTCGAAGGAAGAAATGGGAGATGGGATCATTGCATCCTTGTTCAAAGAATACATTTATTATTTTGGAAGGAGCAGGTGGTCCGGGTCCTCTTTGGGAAGTGGTCGTCATCCGTCTTAATACCGCTCGTCGGGCAATCAAATTATATTCTCCATCGCTCCTACTGTAATCTAGAAAGGTCACAGTCATTTGCAATCATTTTCTTTAGGCATCCGCTATGTAACCTGCGTCAATCATAGTGCCAGTTTTGCTATTACAGAAAAATTGTTGTGTGGATCGCTACACAGCTCCATAGTTATCACCTTATTTTCCAATTTCGTTAATCATTGTATCCTCCTCCACCGCCAACGAACAGTTAGCTTTTTTTGGTATCAGTTCCGCAGGTTGTCGCTCCGAGTTAAGACACGACAGTTTTTAACAGCTTATTCATTTCATTTTTAATTATTCCAATCCTCCAAGGAGTCTGAAAAGAAGATGGCCCCGTGACTTCTTAGTTGAACTTATGATTTGAGTACTGCCAGTGGGTAGTTTCTCTACTTGTCATTTTCACATGTCATTATGTATCGCTTAGCACATTTACTAGATGTATTTTTATTATACAGTTGTAAATATCAATAAATAAATTTAAAAAAAAAAAAAATTTTTTTTCCAAAAATATAAGTTATCGTGACATTTAATGGTAATGGAAATGTAATTATGGGTAATAAGAAGATTTCGGTAATCATTCCATCAAGAAATAAAAGTTCGAACTAATAATTTCGAAGTAGAGATGATATTTGTTAGATCAAACGTTAATTTCTAGATATTTACCGAAGTATACACATTTCACATAATTGCATTCTCTTTTTCATATTACAGCTAATGACGACTTGTATTTTTAAAATATAAAGAGGAAAACGAATGAAAAGTTAAAAATCGAGTGACTCAACTCGAAGCGAAACCTGCGGAATAATTACCACTTTTTAAATTTTTAGCTAGCTTGTTATAAAGTTGTAAATTTCTCATGTAATTGACATGTAATTCGTCAATTGAACAAGAGTTTCAAAATACTCGTTTAATGATTCTTTCACAGGTTTATTCACAATAATATTACGTGAATATAGGTTATAAGTATTCGAAAGTTTATTACCCAGAGGTTCAAAAATAAATAAATTTTTCTCATATTACCATTGCATAATAAACTGATAGAATAATGTTTTATATGACAAGTTACGAGTTTCTGCCCGTTTTAGGCTACTTAGAACCATTCACTTGACAGACTCTATAAACTCCCAATAAGTTATATTGGATAGATCATTTATCTTCATCACATTTAGTCTCGGTTTGTTCTCTGTTTTTTTATCATGCCTAAATATGTAAATAGTAGACTTACTTGAAAATAAAAATCAAAAATTTTTACTGGATGTGTTTTGCCTAGATAAAGAAGTTTCAACATAGTGCGAAGAAATGAAAAAACCGAAATCAGATTCCACAAAAAGAAGTTATGACCAGAGGCAAATCATCAAAATATATAAGAAAATTCTGACATTTAATAATTACCGTTAATCGAACATTCCCTTATGAGAAGTCCTAAGAGGAATTATAGAAAATAACTTAAGAAGTAAAGATTACTCTGAGCTGATTAGGGATCATTGACTATTATAGGTTTTATCAAAAGCGAAATTATGGAATGGCTCGACCAATTCCAACCAACCCGCTAATTTTTTTTTAAATATTTTTAAAAAGAGGTTCTTATGGAGAGAAAAAACGTAAATAGAAAGGAGTACAAGTGGATGTGATACCAACCCGGAATAGCGAAATTCTTTTTTCTTCTTTTTCTTTTACAAACCGTATATGAGCTAAGCGAGAGTTGTAATGGAAACCTGCTTTTATCGGTATAAATTCAGAAATGTTGAAGATTTTGACTTGGTTAAAACCCAGATACGTTTTGCCAGTATTAAACGTATGCAAGGTTCGTATATCTAGATTAAACTAATCATCTATATATCATATTTGATATCTCAAGATGGAAGGACAGTGAGATTTCCTTGATAGGTAAGTTTAAAGAATTTTATAGTTCATTAGGAATTTCCCTCTATGTATGATGGTTTCTAAAAAACGCAGAGTGATTTTTTTAATATGAAGCAGCAAGTTATGTTTTTCTCTTTTTTTTACCCGGTATGTATTTAAGATTTAGAAACCACATTTTTTTGTTCTCTCCATGATCTATTTGGTTGGAAAACAATTTAATAATCTATTCTATATATATACATATTTTTTGGGCACCTAAAAAGGACATAGAAAACGTGAAGCAAGTTATTAATAATATAAACAACGCAGGAAACGTCCTACGGACTACATTAACTTGGTTTGTTGAGAAAGAAGACTTAAGTTATCGATTTAAGATGTTCTGAAAATTTGCAAAACAAAGCTATGTTTTAATCTTGGAGAAATTCTTTTGGCTTTTTCCTTAACGATGTTTTAATTGTTTGGGGCTACGTTCAGAGGATATAGTACCGATTGTTCCTAGATTGATATAGTTAATTGCTCTGTTACTAATATAATGCAGTTTCGTTTCCAAAAAATACATGGGGAAATACCGTGTGACGTACCAGAGGTAAGCAAACGTATTTATTTTATTAAAAAACATCAAACAGACTTGATGTAAATGATTATGGCATAATCTTCAAGAATTGACTTCTTTTTTTTAAGAAATAGGTAATTAGTGCTAATTTCACTAATAGTTATTTCATTGTTTTGGTTTTTAAATTATATTTATTTATTTTTAGATATTAGTTTTTTTCAGTAATCTGATATCAAAAGCTTGTTAGAGCATGAGAATTTTTAATTAGTCTTCAAATCAGAGCATAATTCGCTTTTTGATTTGCTTTATTGTAGACGTTTCAAATGGTTCAGGAAACAAACATTAGGTTTTTAAGATGTATCGTTTTTATATTTGATTTTATAACGAAAATCATATGTAACAATTAATTTTACTTTGTAACATTGTAATGGAGCTTTGAAATGCGCATGCTCGAAATAAATCCATTCTAAAAAAAACCTATATATAAAGGCGTAATATGCTATTCTTATTCTGAAGCATTCTTCAAAATACAGTTCATCAAAATGTGAAAACGGAATTATATAGGCGTTATACGAGTATACTCAAGAAATTCGTACTTCGAAACAAATTATAAATGATAAAAAATATATTAACTTTGATTGTTGACCAAGACGGGCACGTACCATTAATTACACCAGGGTTGAAACTTTTGAGCTACTGACTGGGTCCCAACTATTTGAGGTATAATATGGTTGGAGCTTTAAAGGCTTAAGCTTTAAAGTCTCAAGCTTGAAAATTTTTCTCTTTTTTTAAGCATCAGTTCCAACCATTATACTTGTGTACAGTATGGTTCCGACGATATCTTTAACCCAAACGCTTCAAGGGGTTTTAGTGGTATAGATTTAAACATTTGTTGCATTTTGAAAATTACACAATTACTGTTTCATAAATATAGGCAAAATATACAAGTACAATATTATTACGAATAAACAATAGATAGATAAAAATATAAAAAGAAGTATCATCAATAATAATTATAATTGTAATTTAACCAGGTTTTCCATACTTTTAATCTCACCATTTTACTTTATATCTATTTCATTTTGTATCATGCCTGTTTACCTTCTGATTTTTCTTTATCTTTGTATTTCTTAGCATTATCACCCTTCTGTACATTTATTCTGTAATTGTTTTATTCATATATATCCTTAATAATATATCCATCGCTATTTTTTTTACTTTTCTATAACTCTATATGTAATTATATTCTTTCTTGGTACTGCAATGTTTTTTAAAGTTATGTTTGTTTTATTCTCATGACCCTGAAGATGACCTACAACGTAGGTCGAAACGTCGGCACTAATAAAAAATAAGTTTCATTTATTTGGTGTTATTTATGACTGCACCCCCCAACTAATTCCATCCTTCAATAATAATTATAATGTGGCGGGTAGATACTTCTTTAGGAACCCAGTAAGGAACAAACCCTTCATGGGTTGTAGTGGTACATGATTATTTTTTCCTATGCATAACATAATGCTAATATTCCTTTTTTCTACCAAAGTCTATGAAGATTCGACGATCGTTTCAAAAGAAATAGAAATTTATTAATCAATTAATTTTGGTTCAACTGGTAGTGTTGGAAAGTTACTGGAAATTATGGAAGGACTTATATATTTATTTATGTTACCTGGACAAACTTCTTTCTCGTTTGATGACCGTGTCCTTTAATATAGACTGTCCCTTTTATATTCTTAACCTATTGAAATATAAACAGTTGGTATATGATTTCAATCCTCTAATTCTAAATATTTACTATTTACCAACAAAACTAATAAAACAAGTGAAATTAAAAACACTTTAACAGAACAGGTGACACCAATTTACAAAAACCTTTCCAGTTTCTTATCAGGTTGAATGGAAATAAAACCAGGTAATTGGAGGAAAGTGATTTTTAAATAAAACAAGTTTGAGGGCTGAGCCGAATGCCGGAAGCTGAGCCAGTCAATAACAGTTCTGTCATTAGGTAATTCCTTTGGGTCGGCTAAATTGCCAAGAAATCCATTAGACAAGGCCACGCTGATTGCCGTTCTGGAAGTTGCAGAAAGGCATGTTTGATATAATTAATAAAAGATATTTTTGGAACTTTTTGGTCCTTTGGAACTTTTTGGAACTTTGGGAAGAAATTTTTGGTCATATTAATGGAATGAAGTAGTAATGCTCTACTATACGGTATATTCTTCATTTTTTTTTTTATTTTAACGAATATTATAATGACTCGTATATTTTATGTTGTTTAGAGATTTCCTGACATTTAGACCAAATGTTAGTGTTGTCTCAAACCTCGAGTGAATTCATCAAACAGAAAAATCTCACATTTCAGTGAATGATGAGTGATAATTGGACATAATTAATTGCATGTAGCTGATCCAGAAGCATGGATATGAAAAAGTTGGTACGTATCCTTCAAGGTGTTTGCAATTTAAAGATCGTTTTAAAACTTAAAACGTACAAGGTGTCTTACATGCAATGAAAGGTGTCTAACGCTAAAGTGAACTATGATGTCTGAATTAGATATTTCTAAAATAGAAATCGACATCTTGCCTTAATGATACTTCTTAACCTCGTTGGAAAGAAGAATAAATCATGAGATAATTAAAGGTGAGGGTGGCTTTTCGGAATTTTGTAATTTTAACATGCCATGTTTACTATCCATGATCTGAACCTATCGATTTCATTCGTCGCAACTTTTGGATTGCTCCATTGAGCTATGCAGGTTGAAAAGATAGTTGTTTTCATAGTATAAATAGTACTGTTAATAGTTCATGCGAACAGAGAGATAATGAAAATGGTTGTTGTGAGTCAGAACATCCTTGAGGAACGCAGCGGGTTGATGATTTCTCGACTTAAATGGCTTGATCCTATGGCTTGATCCTATGGCTTGATCCTATGGCTTGATGGTAAATATTTTGGAAATCTTATTATTCAGGATCAAACATTCATGGAGCACAGCATTTGGAGGAGTGTAGGAAGAGGATTGTCAAAATAAGAATTGAGTTCATAAGCAGTTATTCCTGTTCGACAGAAAGAATAATATTTGATTTAGTTGTAACTGACGATAATGTTTTTTTTTTTTATATTTCTCATTTAATGTTAGAATCGATTGCTTACAATAATGATTTGACATTTCGTAAGAAAATTAGATGAGGTTTCATACAGATTAAAAGAAAAATAATCCACCGTGGAGTATGACCTAATGGTGTCCCAATTGTAATTATATGTCCACTTAATGAAATTTTTCGTTACTGACTTGAAATTAATAGCATTATTTATACTTCTATATGGTGAATGCATAGTTGCATTTTTTCCATACCCAAGATCATTTCCATATCTATGATAAGAATTTTTTCCAAAACAAACCGTTTTTTGTTTCAGATGTAGGTAAGTACCTGGTAGAGGTATAGGTAAGTAATTGTAGAAATAGTACTACAATAACATTGAGCCAAGAAGTGTTTTGGATGTGATCTCGCTCAACACGAGGTTTTTCACTTACATTATAGTAATTAGGAGGGTCTTGTACTGGTACGGGAGGAATAGTCCGAAAGGTAGGCCTTTGAGGTTCATTTGTGAACTAACCTTTGGACAGTCTATTGTATTTATATATATACCAGAGTATACAGATTTATTTACACTCTAGATTTATTAACAGTCTAGATTTATTTATTGTGGGAAGGAAAGTCATGTAATAAGTACCAACACATCCAGGTGGGAATCAAGTACTAAAACATTAGGAACCGGTCATTCTGGGAACCTGGTTTTAACATGCTCATGCATAGGTCATCTAGAAGTTAGTTGAGTCTCGAGTATCACCTGATCCATGGTTCATAAAAGTAAACAAATTATCTGACTACCCCTCTACTTACGATCTGTGATGACTCTGAGCTGTAATATTTCTGTTTTTGATTCTTTTTTTAAAGTTTTGATTAATGATTGATTCTGATTTGTATTTTTTAAGTTGTCCCATGCTACATTATAATATATATATATATATATATATATATATATATAGATCTCTCCTTTAAGTTTTTTTACAGTTTTGCCTTTGGTTCGTTCTAGCCAGTTAGTTAAATAACCTATTTGAATTTAAGATATTTTAAAAAAGGTCATCTTTAAGAGGATAAATAGTTTAATTTCTATGTGCGTAATATTTAAAAAAATGAATTCTAATAAATATAATTAAATTTGTTTAAGATATATTTTCTGATTCATATACATTGTTCTGCTGCTTGGCAATATAGATTTAAGATGTTAATTTAACTCTCGCAAACGTTTTTATACCAGAAGCCTTTAAATCGGATTTTTTTGAGGCTTTACTTACGAATGTTTTGCCAGATTTATTTTAAATTTCTTTTCAATATTTATATTGTAAAAAGAAAGGTAACATAAGGTTTTTATTTATTTAGAAGCCGTAGTTTTTAATATTTGTAATCGTAATTTCATATTATAAAGGAGGTTCTAAAAAAACCAACAATTATTTACGAAACAGCCGCGGTGATTCGAAGAGCCCAGAAGCGGATCTCGACCGAGAGGCTAGTCTTCGGAAAGTTTCGCTTCGGCTTATAGAAACCACGAGATAACACTATACTGAGCAGATAATTGAATGTACGATCAATGTTCAGTTGAGCCGTCACCTGACACACACTTCCAAAAAAAATATTATTTTTGAACTGAATGACTGAGCTAACCGGGCTGGAAAAGCCCATGAGGCGGCACCCAGCCATTCCCCTCCACGAAGGAATGCCTAACGGCGGTCCCGTGGAAGGTGGAGAACAGGTGTAGGGAGGTGAGGGAGGTGGTTTTAGTGGGTAAAAATCCCACACACGGATAGGTACGGGCCTATCCGCGTCTTTTGAAGATTTCCACCTTCCAACGTAAAAAAAAAAAAAAAAAAAAAAAGCACAGACAACTACTTAAGAAAATAGAAAATTGACCCCATATGAAAGATATCGAAGATAGGGAATGCGGTCCACTTGCTCTGAGGTGAGTGGTTTGCGCAAGCCGGCTCGATCCCAACAATAAATATAAACTGCAAACAGGGTCCTTCCACTCCCGGCTCCTTGTGTAACATCAGATGTAACCGCTGCCTTTATTTCCAATACGGGGGAACTGCCTCCTGGTCTTGCGGCGGTGGGAGGGCTGCATGGAGGCGGCAAACTTCAATAAGTCAACACCTTTATAGAATAATTTGGATACTAATTTGCAGTTCAATCGAATCAAGATAAGGTTTCAGAAAGGTTCGGATATTAGAAAGTTGGGACTATTATAGTGTCAGAAGTTTATTTATTGTGCATGGTCATAAGACCTCTAACTTATGACCTTGATTTCTTTAGATCCTTATAAAAATAAATGGTAAGAAACGAATGAGCGATTAAAATTTCGTTTGATTATAGAAACTGTTATCGGCTATGATCTATGTCTTTATATGTCCAATAAATTTGTCTACATGGTAGTGATGCATTACGTCGAGAAACTGGTAAACTTAAAGTTATTGTAGCACAGGTGGTCGGAATCGATCAATTCCTGGTTTTCAGAATACAATAATAGGATATATGTCAACTTCAGCTTTTCTAAATGTTTTGACAGAGGTATTCCTATCTTATAGATCATTAACAGTCCTCACTCCATGGCTCACCGTGTTTATATCTATGCCACAGAGGCCTCGATACTTCCAATACTTTCAATACTTCGAACTGAACCAAGGGAGGGCGACATTTTTATTATAACTCTTTATGTGGGAATCATTTTTTTTTTTTGGCTGATTTATAAGATTATTTATTGGAGGCTTTTCAAAGATGATATATATTTAACCGGGAAGAAAACAGGTATATTATACAAAATATTACGCTTTACATGATTGTTACTAGAACGTTGTTAAGTTAATATGCGTGTAATCTTTCGTTCTTCGACACTCTCCAGTACCAGCTGCTTGGTAAAAATTATAAACATTGGTCAGACATCAACCACATGAGTTCAATATGGTGAAGTACTGCGTTTCGTAAGAATATAAATTCCAAGTTATTGATTATGTTCAATATGTCAACTTTATTAAAATAGCTATGTTGGTTTTAAATTTCCTTTTCATATTTTTGTTTTTTAATATTTATTTATTTTCCTACTTAGGTTAGTGGAACATTTAGGAATTCATCTTCAAATTACTTTATTAAATTGACATTCTTACATCAATGTTAAGTTATGTTTTACTTAAGTTATGTTTTTCACAAAATTTTAAGTGTTACCCATAAGTTAAGGTAAGTGCAGACCTCAGTTGTATGAATAGTGAATGTTCTATAGGGTGTTTACATCGTTACATGTACCGAGACAGTCAATTATTTTCGTATTCGTACATTAAAAATATTGTAAAATGTTAATGTAAGGAGTTTTAGATTTTAGAAAAAAATATGTTTCACTTAGCTTGAATAATGATTAGTTGACTATTTAAATAACACGGTGATGAATAGCCTGGGTTATGGACAAAAATGTTAGCTTAGAGCTACTTACTTAATATTAAGACGTATCTGTACGTTAAATATTGTGAAAAATTATATATTATATATTTTGCAATTGCCATATAACTAATAGTGTTAGGTAAATGAGTCGTTAATACCAGAGATACGTACTAAGAAAGAAGATTACAAAGATATATCCGGTTATTAAAACTACATGAGATTACCTTCATAACTTTTAGATTATGCTAAATAGCTTTTCAGTCACGTTATGTTAATTAGTTCTATTTTTCAAAAGCGATGATCAGTAATTATCCAGTTTCTATTTTTTTTTTAAATTTATTTATTGATATTTACAACTGTATTACAATAATACATCAAGTAAATAGGCTATGTGATACATAATGACATGAGTTAATGGCAAGTAGAGAAACTACCCACTGGTAGTACTCTGATATATTAATTTAAATGTTAATGTTATATTGTTTTTATTTAATTTGAAACAGCGACCAAGTGTGAATTTTGCCCAGATGATGTTTTAATAAATTGAGATGAGTTGCCAGATACTACTATACTTTTTCTCGATGAATAATCGTCTGATAAACCAATCTAAATGTAAATTTCGGTCTTGTTAGCGATAAATATACTGTTTGTCTTAGTTTCTCTGTTTTCGTGCTGTGTCATTTAAACCTGGAATGGATGTCAGTCTATAGGTACATTTCTCGATGTATCTATAGTTTATGAGTTACTATAATAATAAATTTTAGAATATTGTGCATCAACTATGAATTTGTTTTGTGCAATAACCATGGGCATAGTATCTCATTTTTTCCAAAAGGATTAAGGTGGGTATATTAGCGTAGCCAATGATGCGTAGAAACCTGGAGTTAACAGCTGGATGACAACAGCCAGCGATAGAAAAGCATGACGATTAGTGTAAGAGGAGGCCAAGACTCGCTTGCTGGTTGTAGTGTCAATATAATAATAATAAAATTCCTTAAACGATTAAATAGTAAATAAATGTGTTGTAATTTCGTTGTTTTTTTTTATATTTGGTTTTTGAAATACATTTTCTAACTAAGATTCATTTGTTTCATTATTTAAAAATTGATTTTTGGGACATAATTATGGAATGAGGTCCCCCCCCCCAAAAAAAAGCTGTGAGCCAAATTGACTTTATGAATCTGGAAAAATTTGAATAAAGATCATTCGGTATGCTATGTAATTATTTGCTTTCTAAACACTTAAACGTAATTACTACTCATTTAACAAACATGTTAACTAGTTTACTAAACACTAATTTTGTATTTATTAAACACAATTTTTTATACACTAATTTATAATATTACGGAAAAATGTGTAAAAACATAGTTGTTACGGTCAACCATTTATTCTTAACTGTTTATTATTGTCATCTTTCTCCTCATAAATTTATCGAACTAACAATATTACCGATTGAATCGAACTATTTCCTTAATAAGCGGGGATGGTTTGCACGCAGTTAACAACTACTACGGGCGGACATTATTACACAGAGTCTAGTCATTACGTACCTAACATCCAACTTCGATACAAGAACCTTCATGTACAGACTTAGTCCTCATGAACCTTCCCAAGATGGCTTTGGCCCATGTTTCGCATATTAAGCGCTACCAGCAAGTCCCTACCTCATTATCCGGCAGCTATCCCCAGCTATTATTTCTGACCTCATTAAAGTTTATGTTGTTGTTCCAAAGGCCTACTGTCAACATTTATATTAAATGTCATGCCAAAGTTGCCTCCAGTGAGATAATGTGAACTAAACAATAGGCTAGAGACCCAACGATCAGTGACAATGAGGATTGTCCTATTGTTTCAATATTGGAAAGTTGTTTTGATACAGATTAATAAGAAAATGTGATGATGATAGGTGGAATTCATGAGCACAATAGAATTTCGTAATAGTCAACACTCTTTTAGTTTTAAGAAAAGTAAAACCTATTGTTGTCCAAGAAACAGTACTGTCTTTACCATGTAATGAATCTCAGACCCTTCACGGGTGTAGTGGTTAAAAAAAAAATAATATATATGTATTGGTTTTCTATGGTAAATATACTGGAATGGCGCAAGGGAACCTTCAGAACCCTTCAAATATATAGGGTGTTGGTGTCACATCTGCTTCACTGAAATCACAATTTAAAAGGTCATTAAGGATGAATTAATTAATTATTTATCGTGGAGGATCGTATAATATTACAGAAAATGACTGTAGAAATCTGTTTTCAGACATAATACAGGTCATGATATTCGGAAAAAAATATTCATTGATCTAATCAGGCTACGTTCCGTAAGATTAGACTATTGAAATCTTTAATCGTTTCAAATGGATTAATGCCCAGCTTTTCGGTATTCATAAGTATATATATTTATACATACTTTTCAGCAAGTACCTCTAAACCATATACGTAAGCTTTACATAAACACGCGTCCTGACATTAATTGTGTCTTAACTTTTCTTTTCAACCTTCAGTAAATATTTGGTTTAGACTTTTAGGCTCGTCCTGTAAACTTGTTCGACGCCTACGTAGGTGAACAGATTTCATGTTAAGTGCATTTCTGGAGGCGAAAAAAACGATAATACCCTATCGATGCTGATATAGAATTTTTATATTTGTTCCAAAATCCACTGTCACAAGGTTCCTACGTGTTACCTTGGGTAAATTTATTTAAATCGCCCATTCCAGTTTTTCGAACTGTTTTATGCATAACTTCAGCCTCTGCAATCCATTTATATTTTGTTGTAGATTTCGCAATGATCGTTAAAACTGTATTTTTATCAGTATATACATTGACTAGTTAAACACAAACATCTCTGAATAAATACCTTTGAATTTAACTTTGTATTCTACAACAATAAAACATCTGATTTAATAACAACTAATAAAATATTCAGACTATGTGATCTTACAGCAGATGTCTTCAAAACCTAGCATTACTTTATTAAAAATAATATCTTGCTCTATGAATTAGTTGTAATGCTATTATTTAGACAGCTATTTACCTGTTAGCAATCAATGACAGACACAATCACTTGAATTTCAATATTTAAAGTAAAACTGTTAAGGAAAATTATTTGTGTAAACAATTTATAGGAAGTCGACTGACATCGACTCAGTTTGTTTTTATTTAATTAAGATATCTTGGACAGTAGAATTATTAGTTACTTATAACTATTAATTTACATAAAAAATACTGACTTTCTGAAAAAGTGAACTTTTATTCAAAGAATTTTTTTTTGGTATGATAAATCAATTTCCTCAATCATTTTTTGGGTATAAATTGTCTGTAACACTATCACAATAATAATATTAAATCTGTTTTTAAATAACTAAACCAAAAGTAAATTTTTTATAATTTCTGTACTTTTCAGAAAATACTTATTGGTAGAAGAATAAAAAAGATTTTCATTACAGTTTAAATCAATCAAAATCAATTAATCATATAAAATAATGAAATACACATCCAGATAATTTTTCAAATTTGAGATATTAACTAAAACAATTAACATTTAACAAATTTTAACATTCAACAAATTTTAACATTTAACAAATTCATTTTAAAAATTAATTTAATAATTAACAAAATTTTTAAATTTGAGATTTTACAGTTTCATTACATTCATTTATTTATAGATTTTCTCAATTCCCTGGGGTCTTTTGGGCATTTACCAAGCTATGTTTAGTGTAGAATCACCTACAACTTTTATGAAATAATGACGATAACTTCATACACATCACTCGTTAGGTTTTCTGTTTGAATAGGAATCTTATGATCAGAACAATCACTTCGATGTTCATAAAAATTTCATTAAATTGATCGAGAAAAAGAACAATCCTAATTTTTCTGAAATGTGAACAATCAATGAAATATAAAAAGCAATCTTAACATTTCGAAATGTTTCAATTCTTAAAACCGCTATGCGTTAAAGGGCGTTTTTGTCTAATGCAAGTAGATCAATAAGGTTGCCTAACATATATAAATATTGCTAGAAGTTTAGAAACGGTGAGCTGTTGGTTGGATCCATAATGTCGCAATGCATTATCTCCTCTACTAAGTGCGATTGTAGTAACGGCTTCGGCGGTTATATTTGCAAGTAGAAAGACCCCTACTGTTACAAAGTCGTACTTTTTATACGTTGTTTTCTTTTAATATTGCTAACCATTAGATATATCCGAATACAATGCTCTCCCTCAGCAGATTAGCATATAAGAAATACAATCCGAACTATAGCGTATAATGGAATAGAATATATGTCCTTGCGTTTAGCTTTCTACAACTACAAATTGCTGTAGTAATAATCTACGCTCACGAACACATTCGTATACAGATTGCGTATGAATAAAATGCTAATCACAAATTGTTCAATGATTTATCCAATACATATATATTTATCTACTTTCATCCAAAACGATTTCTGTTAGCCCCTTTTCGGAACGTGATCGATGGATATGAATTTATCATGAGTCAGCTTTGTTATGTTCCGAAGTAAAATCAAATGTTTTTGTTATTAACCCCATGTATTCCCTTGTAATGAAACTGTGACATTTAAATTTCACTAAAACTAAAAATTTTAAATAATTGAAAGCACAAACGAATATATATCATTGAGAAATATAGAATTAAAACGAATTTCTAGCTGAATAGCTATAAAAAAATTGAAAGTATGTTATAATTTTAATGTCTTTAAATTAATTTAAATATCGCGATATTTTTAAGGCATTTCATGTTATTATTGATTTAATGTTCGTGACTGCTCAAGGCCTTAAAATCAGCTAATGAATACCAGGTCATAACATCTCACTACTACACTTACAGCGTTCTCTAAAATGTACACTGTGGACACTGAGGTGTATCTCTTATAAACATGGACTATTCTTTCGATGATCAACAAATCATTCTTTATTGTTTATATAGTCAAGTACGTCTAATCAATATCTATACTTTGTTGCATTATAAAATATATACGTTCGATTACGCATTTAAATAATTAGCACAATTATAAAAAAAATATTCTCACAGAAAAGATAGCAATCAATTTTGGTTTTTAATTTCGGCAGGCACCGTTGTAATACAAGTGTGGATATCGCCGCGAAAACTAAACTGGTGTCTATTTTATATTGTATTACTTATTATTTCTATATAGATCACCGCAATATAGCAATCTTAAACATATATAATAAATTTATTTGAAATATAATATGTTATCATTTATTTAAATTTTCTTCGAATCGCACCTTCACCCTAGATCCGTTCCGTCAAGGTAGGGACAAAAACACTTAATTTTATAAGGTTGAACGACAGCTGCGGATAGCAAAATGTCCACAGTTATCATAAAGGAGAGTAGCGGCTCTGTGGTAGAGCAGAAGGTTGCGGATTCAAATTGCGCCGCTTGGCAGACTTTTAATTTATATTTTTTTGGCCAGAAATACATCTATAGGATCCATCCTACAGGATGTTTTACCCTCCTGTGGCTTACTCAGCCTCTATAAAGTATTTACCTAAAATACGAGGAAAATCTATATCATAATCTACAAAATCGCCATTTAATGCAAGATGGTTCTGTTGCTACCTTTAGTTAATGTAAGGCATTGCTAAATGATAGAGTTCTCCATGCTATGACCTTCCCTCTCTCAGTTCATATGTTCTATTGATACATCGCGACACGTACCCAATTTTTATGGTCGTAGAATAAAAAAATAAAAAACATGTAAGAAACCGGTGACCTATTGACTGTGCCTTCCAATTGTAGAAATAAGAGATTAAATTTAAAGATTTGGAATAGAGTGAGTATCAGCGATAGGGAGTTGTGGACCTGGCGCCAGCCACCACACCCAACTCCGCTCCATCTGAAATTTGTAATAACAACCTTTTCTCCTCTTTCATAAACCTAATCGGGAAGGCAACATGACCCTATTGCGCCACAGAGGCTCGTCCTCTGGTAGGCAATGCGTTCCTAACATCTCATATTTGATTTATGGAGTGCCGAAAGAACAAACTCTCCAAAAAGGTTAAGGGAAATTCAAAGAAAATATTCCAAAGAGGTCGGGAACATAAATTTAGCTTGTATAAAACTTTCAATATCGCTACACAATGTAATATCTGTTTGGTATTACATTATATTTTGCATTGTAAATATAATCTAGTTCGCGTGTGGTGTAATGGTTAGCATAGCAATCTTTTATGTCCAAGTTCGCCGCCTTAAAGGAATTTATTGCTTTAGGAAGCAATTATCTCTATTTACCAACTCTAAATAGAGTTGTCTTCAACTGAGATACTCCTCGTCACTTTTCTTTATCCTCTATTTTGACTCCTGTCCTTGTTTCTTTTCAATACCTATTACTGGGTTAATTTATTCAGTTTACAATTCGTAACTATAATAATATTAATAATAAGCTTTATTTATTTTTTCCTCTTGGCTGGTCTCCCTCTTTTCCTGATGCGGTGTATTGGATACCAATCTGTTGTTTCCTTAGCCCAATGTGTTGGTCCCATTATTGTAATGTGCCCAGTCCACTGCCATTTAAAATCAGATGCGGTCTTGAGAATATCATGCGTGCCAGTCAGCTTCCGTAGTTTTATCTTCTTTATTTTCTCCCTTCTACTTTTCCTTACTTACCATAATTCGCTCCATTGCACGCTGAGTGATTGCTATGGATTTAGATATATCATTATTTAGACTCCAAGTTTGACATCCATAAGTTAAAGAAGGAATGATGCAAGCATTAAAAACTTTTCTCTTGTGATGTATGGCCATGTTGCTTTTGAAAATATTTTTATGTGACCATAATTTGGACCATCCTATTTTAATCCCTCTATTCACTACTTTCTTGGATCTATCTGCAAATGATATGAGTTGCCCTAGATAGATTGTTTCTTTAACCCATTGGAGTTTGCTGGTACCGAGAAATATTTCTTCTTCTTCGCCATTTGTCATCATGACTGATTTGTTAAAATTTATCTCCAGCCCAGCTTCATTTCCCACTAGGACCAGCTTTTCTAACATTTTCTTCAGTTCAGATGGTGAGTGTGAAATGAGAAGTATATCATAAGCGAATCTCAGATTTGACAGTTTGTTACCATTAGTGTATATCCCAAAATTCTCCCAGTGAATGTTTCTGAAAACATCTTCCAAAACCGCGTTGAATAGATCAAATGATAAAGGATCGCCCTGACGAACCCCTCTTTCGACTGGAAAATCCTCTCCATATAAGTCTAGAACTACTCTCGCTTGGCTGTAGGTATACCAATATTGAAGAACATCCAAAATATGTTTTTTTAATGCCTTGACGTTTTAGACTATTGATAAGAAACGAGTTCCTAACTGTATCAAATGCTTTACTGAAATCTATGAATGCAAAATATATCGAAATTTCGTATTCAATTGATTTCTCAATGATTTAGAGATTATATATTGTAGAAAAGCCCTTTCGAAAGCCAGCTTATTCTATTGGTTGGTTATCGTCAATGAATCTTTTTAAACGGGTTCTGAGAGCTTTTGAGAAAACTTGGCGAAGATAGGGATCAGACTTATGAGACGGTAATTATCTAATTTTGATGGGCTACCTTTCTTAAAAATCAAAACAATATCTGATTTTAACCACTCGTCGGGTATTTCCCTAGTTTTCATAATTACATTGAACAGTTTGGTTAATATAGGAGCAATTAGTTCCGAAGCTATGATATTTAATTCTGCAGTTATGATAACGCGCCCAGGCATTTTGTCTCTTTTGAGCTCCTTTATTATTTTTCCTCCAGAAAATCTTCAAACACCTCGTTATTATCTTTACTTCCGCTTGTTGGTCTAAATTTGTTTGAATATTTTTCAGAATTTTCAGCTGTTTATAGAATTTTGTAGCAGTGTAGATTATTGCAGTTCTACTAGTTACAATTTCTCCTTCTTCGTTATTAAGTTTTAAAACCCAGTTTTTTCCGGGAGTTATCAACTTCCTACATTTTTTAACGGATGTATTTTTTTAAATCAAATTTTCCACAATGGCCTGGTTATGTCTTTCGAGGTCAGAACGAAGATTCTTTATTATTATTTATATTTCACAAGTTTGCATTGTATTCTATTTTTTTCTTCTTTGGACTTATTTCTTTTTTGTTTGAAATTTTCTAGTTTACTGATTAATACCAGGGTTTCTTCGGGAGGTTTAAAGCCGACATTGGTTTTCGACGTGTTAGAATTAAGTGCTGCAGTTATAATTGCCTTTTTGAAGGTGCTGTAAGCTGTCTGAATGTTTTCAGAAAAATTGAGTTCTTCGGAAGTTAATAATTTTGATAATTCTGGAATGAATAGTTCTTCGATTACATTACTTGGTATTTCGTTCGTTGTTGTTTTTTTTTGGTGAAGGGACGCCTGGGTAGATAAATAGTGGCTTTTAGGATTCTGTGGTCAGACTTGAATGAAAATCGATGGGATGCTTCGATGTTTTTAAAAATAGCGTGGTTCGGAGATAAAAAGTAGTCTATTTCATTACGATACAATCCATATTGAGGCAACCAGGTCCATTTCTTACCCTTTCGCTTCTTAAAAAAGGTATTAACAATTATTAATTGGTTTTCTATACTGAAAGTTCTCCTCGTTTTTTCCGTCGATTTCGGGTACCCATATGGACCAACGGAGGTCTCTTCTGGACAGGTCTTACTTCCTACTTGACTGTTAAAATCCTCCTTAATAATCAAATAATTCTAGTGATTAGATTTTATATTTGAGATTGATCCATTCAGGAGTTGATAGAAATCTTCCACTTCTTCTGAAGATGCACTCGTTGGCGCGTATAGTTGTATTAAAACTAGTTTCTTATCGTATATCTTCATTTTTAATACAGCAATTCTTTGGTAGACCCCTTTTATTCCATGATATTATCTTTAACGTCTTTTCGAATCATAAATCCCACACCTGACCTTACCATACTGAAAAAATAAATATCCACTTTTCCTTAACTGAATAATTTCTCTCTTTCTTCTTACTTCAGATAATCCCAGAATTTTTATATTTTAATTAAACATAGCGTTGTCTAGTTCTTCTATTCTCCAGTCGGCTAATAAACTTCTAACATTAAGTGTGGCTATTTCAAATTTTCGGAGTTTTTGAAAATGTTGTTTTGGGCGGTTTAGGTCATATTCCCCCTTGCTAAATGTTTCTTCTATTTTTGTCATATTGGTACAAATTGAATAAATCAAAGATTATTGAATTTTATATTATTGAAAAATCAGAGAGGTTGCAATGTGATAAATGAAGCAACCGCAGCCGATGTAAAGCTGTGAATGATGTGGCAGCGGAGACCAGGTGGGGGAGATGGGCGGAGCTAGACTTGGTGGGGCACTATCTCTATACAGTTGCTAGGGATGTAATTTGTAGCTGATACCGAAACGTAGATGATACAAGTATCAGATACGGTCGAAATGTACCGGGTACAGGTACTCGGATACTTGACTCGCGGAGTGGGAGGTGCTACCAAAGTCACCCCACCTCTCTCTTGATACTTGTATCAACTGACTGGTCAGTATCTACTACCAGCCAGTATCTACTACAATCTCTACTCCCGTACCTTCTACCTGCTTGAGCAGATAAATACGAGAGCTGTATTCAAGGCCTTGGTTGTTAAAAGCATCACGAATATATTCACTACCTCATGCTACCTTATGCTATTTATTACTATAACATACGAATTAAAACTGCTCTATTACTTTTTTTGTAACTACTTTGTGAATCAAATTTTGGGATTTAACCCTCTGCCCGGAACGTTCAGTCCAGAGACAGTCATAGAAACGTTAGGGTGGTTTACCACCCGACATTTGACATTTCACAAGTGATCACATGATCGAATATATATATCTATATATGCATACATGCTCACAAAATCTTATCTATACAAATAAAGTGCATATAGTTAATCTACTATAAGTAGTTATATATATTTATTATTGTAAATAAAATTTGGATGGTGAAAAAAAGAAAAAAAAAAAGTAATCTAATGACAATAATTGTTTCAATTATGTAAGTTTTACTCTGATTCTAAATTTGCTCCTTCTGTCTCCTTGACACTGGATGGGCACATTATAACTTTGTGTTCTCCACATAAACATTTTTTACAGAAGGAATATACTTTTCTATCCTTTTTGTCTATGCAAGATTCACATCATCGAGGTTTTCCTGGCACTTTTTTACGGGCATATTTTATTTTATTCCAAGAAGCTCTCTGATGCACATTTTAAGTCCTCGAGGAATTTGCTTATTCAATGTTCTTCTATTCGTATGCTCTAGAATCAAAGAACGAGTAAGTGCTTTCAGGAATATTGATCTATCTCTCGAATCAAATCTGTCTTTTCCACTGTTCCACTTATACACCACGAAGGCATTGACACGAGCCAAATCTAGCATACCATAGAAGTATCTGAGTCGCCAACGTTTAGTTTTTCTCTTGGTGGTTTTTACCTTGCACAACATATCAAAAGTGGGGGTGTCAACACTTTGTCATTTTATAAAACTCTATAACCTCTGGCTTTTCAGTTTCTTGGTTTATATCTCCAACTGTACATTGAAGACTGTAGTAATACTTCTGCATTCTTTTTAGGAGCATATGACACAAGCATCTTGTCAGATTGGTAAAGATATTTTGTGATAAGTGTTAGTGATGTTTGGAGCATTTGGAGAGGAATTTGAGATTTATTTTTAGCTGTCTTTCATGTTTCTCTGCAAGTTCTATGGAACTAAACCAATTGTCAGTAGTAACATTTCGGTTTCTTCCTTTTACACATTCCGTAAGCTCTACCACATATCGTGTTGGAATAGATACATCAGTATTTTGATTCATTATTCCTTTTCCCATGTAAGGAATACCATTTATAAAATAAAGGGTAAGTATTAGGGTCGGACATTGACAACACTTTCAGACCATATTTATCAGGTTTTTTTGGCAAAAACATTTTGAACCTGCACCTTCCCTTAAAGCTCAACAGAGCTTCATCAACTGTCTAATATTCAGAACGAGAATAATATGACAAAAAATTACTATTAAATCCGCCCCCCACACATTTCTGAACGCTGCAAATTTATCACACGATTGCCTAGACCCTCTTGTTGTTTTAGAGTCGAATCGTAAGGTCGTGATAAAAAAATCAAACCTTTTTTGAGACAATACTCGGGGCATTTGGCACGGAACTCGGGACGGGGAGCCACCAAAACAAACAAAGTTCATTTTGGTACTAAAATTACATCGTCTCACGGATTTACAAAAAATATTATCTACTATTAATCGCGGTCCTTTTAATAATAAATAATAAGCAATGGTCAATCACTGATTTAAAACAAGATATAATAGTATAACCTATATCAAAGGCCTATCAGAAAAAGTCGAACCAACCTTAGGATAGCATATAAAACAAGAAATCCAATCAGAAACATAATAAACAGCCAAAAAGACAAGATACCAATTTTAGAAAATGAAAATTTGATATATGAACTTACTTGTAATAACTGTGAAGGGATATATATTGGACAAACAAGTACACATTTAAAAACCTGAATTTATCATCATCAAAATAATCTTAAACCTAAAGCTAAAACTTCTATTGTCAGCACATTTTGAGAAGGAATTGCACACATTTAATTTTAACAAACCCAAAAGTTTGTACAGAGAGACTAGCATAATTAAAAGAAAATGTTTAGAGGCTTTGTTCATAAATGATAAATGGGAGATTACTTATTTAACAGGTGCATCCTTGATCTAATCCGCTCTTGAAGGAGTAATCAAACTAAATGGAAGTATGTGGAAGTATGAAGTATAAATAAACTGGACTAAATTCTTTAGTAATTATATATTTGGAAAGAGAAAATCATTTTCAAGTCATTATATTCTCTTAATCTTTATAAACCATTTAAGACATTTCGACACCACTGTGTCATTTTCAATCCTTAAAATTTAGTTCTCTGCATCAATAGAATTCTTTTATATAACTTCATTGGCAGTAATAAGTCTAAAAATTCTAATAATTTAATAATATAATAAAGTGTCCAACAATTTAAGTATAGATACCATCAAAGTCATATTTATTTTATAATTTTTCTATAAAACTCTAGGGAATCATCTATCCTCCATGGTCAAGATAATATTACATTAAAAACCAAACTTTGATCCTTGAAAGACAAAATTACTTTTAAGTACTTTTTAATATTTTTAAAAAAATTTAATTTAATTTAATTTATCATTAATTAAATTATGTCTCAAATAAATATCTACAAAACAACACATTGTTTATTTAAAATTGTATATGTATATGATTTGTTTATAGAGCATGACACATCTTATGTCCTTTATTTAAAAAAAAAGGAAGAATACAATTTACTAATTTCTCCTGCCTCCTTTCTATCATTTACTGCTATCTCCAATTTATCATTTATGAACAAAGCCTCTAAACATTTTCTTTTAATTATGCTATTCTCTCTATACAAAATTTTGGGTTTGTTAAAATTAAATGTTTGCAATTCCTTCTCACAATGTGCTGACAATGCAGTGCTCGTTTTAGCTTTAGGTTTAAGATTATTTTGATGATGATAAATTCAGTTTTTTAAAAGTGTACTTGTTTGTCCAATATATATCCCTTCACAGTTATTACAAGTAAGTTCATATATCAAATTTTCATTTTCTAAAATTGGTATCTTATCTTTTTGGTGTTTATTATGTTTTTGATTGGATTTCTTGTTTTATGTGCTATCTCTATTTCTGGTGTGTCGTAATTTTTTAAGGTTGGTTCGACTTTTTCTGATTGGCCCTTGATATAGGCTATACTATTATATCTTGTTTTATTATGTTTTAATTCTATATCCAATGCTTCTGTTACCTTATGAATTTTGTTATTGTCTATCAGTGGATCTATATTATCAGTTTCTTTTATGAAAAAAATAGTTATTTAGATTGAGACGGTTTAATTTTTATTGCACTATTATGGCTATGAATTTTTTAATTATTAATAGATTCTTTACTATTTAATTGATTTTGTATATTTATAGGTAAGTGATTGTTTTTTTTATTATTATTTAAATTGTTTGGTTTATGCCATAAATCTCTTGTTAGTTTGATTGGAAAGGCATTATTCAGAAGGATCTTGAAACTTTTGTTTTTTTTCCTTTAAATATTCTATGCCTGTTAATTTAATTGATCTCCTAATTAGATTTAAAGCTATATTTTTAATTTGATGCCTATTTGAGTAATAATTAAGTAGTCTATTTGAGGTGATAACTTTTTTATACCATTTTGTTTTAAGGTTATTATTATTATGGTTTCTTATTATAGTAATAACTAAGAAATTTAATGAGTATTTTTTTTTTCTAATTCTAGTGTGAATTTTATGTTTTTGTTATGTTCGTTTAGGACTTTACATAATGTTTCTAAAATATTTTTATTTTTAATAATTAGAAGGTCGTCTAGGTATTTTACTATGAAAATAGGGGGGGTTGTTTAATTTTTGTAAACTGTCTTTAATAATATAATTGACCACAATTCCTGATAAATTAACGGAGAGTCTGCCTCCCATTGATTATCTTGTAGTTTGTTTAAAAAATTAGTTTTCAAAATGTGAAATAACCGTTTTCAGTAAAGAGTTTGATACCTTCTAAAAAAATGGATTTGCTTTTAATATTTGTATATGGTTCTATTTTATAATGGTATATTAGGGAACATAGAGACTACATCTAAACTACCAATTATATGATCTGGTTTTAATTTTATATGGTTTAGTTTGTCTTTTAATTCTAATCCATTTTTTATGTCATATTCATTATTGGTATTATAGTGATTTAAGAATTTATTTAAATATTTAGCAAGGTTGTCTATTGGATTGTTAGTACCATAGTCTACATGGATAAACCTCTTTGTGTAATTTAAGGAAGCCATGTATTCGTGGGGTATTATAGTATTTATTAGATAGTTTGCTTTTAAAATTGTTATCTATAAATTTATATTTAATTAATTTATCTATATATTTATTCACTTTATTATATAGTTCATACATCGGGTCATTTCTTATGCTTTTATAAGTATCTTTGTTACTTTTTTTTTTTTTTTTTTTTTCGGTTGGCTCTACAGACCTTGTAGATCTTTGGCCGCCTTTACCAGCCTTCTCCACCTCTGTCTATCCTGGGCCGCTGATTTCCAGTCTGCTACATGTAGCTTTGTTACTTAACAACTCTAAAATCTTTCTATTATAATCTATTTTAGTTATTATGGCCAATTTTTTTTTTTTGTTTTAAATGGCACAGTGCTGTCGAAACGTCTTAAATGATTTATAAAGATTAAGAATATATAATGACTGGAAAATGGTTTTCTCTTTCCCAATATATAAATGAATAAACATTTAAATTAAGATGAGTATATTTAGCAACATTGCTTAAAAATTATATTGTACGACGGTAATTAATTTTCTTTGAAACAGGAATATAGTAAAAAGTGCAAGCAGTGAGAAGAAGACCTGCCGTTATTATTGTAAGGACTGTCTAGATGACGGATCTAAGGGACAAATTTAAATAAAATGACTTACAGATGGTATCTTTCATCCTACAGTGATCAAAATGGACTCAGCTTGTCCGCTATAAACTCCTCTATAGTAAGAATGAAGGGTGAAAAGTTAAATAAACAGGGTAATACTGGAGGATACAATTCGTCCGGTGCGTGGGTTGCTAAAAATGTTTCTCAGTGCAGGAGGTCGCCATTGCAAAACGCTATTGGGATAAGTTTTTTTTTTAATCCGAAAACAAAACTAAGTAATATATTACAGTTTTACGATAATGAATAAAATATTAAATCAAATAATTGCCAATACTTTTTTAAAAATATCGATGCCTCAAAACGAAGCAAACAATATGTTTCAAAAATGAGCTTAGCCTCGGTCTACAAAAATGAAAAAAAAACTGGCATATTAAATTGCTATTGGTATCTAGACCAAGCAGATACAGTTAAGCACTTAATGAGTTTTTTAGTGTAATCCCTCATAAAAAGACTGGTCTTTGGGGCTTTTTTCAGGGTCTCAATACCAGTTTCTCCTAAACCTCTAAGTCTAATGTTAGTTTAAACCAAATACATAATTGAATCGCGAAGTTCTCGCCAATTTTGAAAATCTCGACTCATCTATAAATAAAGTGCCATAGTCACTAATGTATTCTTGGAGAAGTTTAAACTTTCTGCAAGTTTCGCATTTTTAATTTTTATAAATTTCATATATAGCCAATGACAAAAATTTAATTTAAAAAAAATCATGATAAGTTCTACGTATGTAAGGCTCTAATAGTGCACCAGTTAACTGTACAAAGTCATCTAATCAAGTCATGAAGCCGTGGATTTCTTAAGATTGTACAGATGAAAAAGTTAAAATTACTTACCAAGTAATAGTATTAAAATTAAGTAACAACTCCGTATAATATCATTACAATATGTGAGGTCATCTTCATTTTCACCACCTGTTTTTTCAGTGTAGGACTTTCCATATATCACATTGCTCAAGAATCTTAAAATTGGCCATCCCTTGCTGCGTTTGGCTTGAAAAACCCTAATCTTGTCGTAATTGAAGCTCTTGGACGGTTATCGGAATTGATGTATAGTATTACTTTTAGATGGATCACTGTGATATGAGCCAAGCAACGCTACTCTGCTCTAGGCTCAGTCATATATATTTATATACTTATCTACATAAATGAAAGTCAGCAATTTTGTAAACAACCTTCACTACGTAAGTAAATGTACATATATTTATATATATAAATCTCCTGTCACAATGTTTCCCCGGGCTAATCTCCGAAACTACTGAACCGTTTAAATGAAATTTCTCACAGATATGTAACATTGTCCAACTTAAAATACTGGCTATCTTTTATTTCGATTAATGACCGTGATATTTTTTGCAAAATTATTTTTTGTTTTAACTTGCTGCATTTTTGATATTATATTATTATAATTTTTAACAATATAACTATCCATAATTAAAAATAAACTATTATATACCTCATTCATCAAACTAATGTCTATATTTTATCAGTTAAGAATTTTTTATATTTCTTATTTATAATGTATAATCTACTTAGATATAAGATGAATAAAATTTAAAATCCATAATCTATTCACTTCATTTATTACGTTCATTCAATGTTTCATTTACATTCAAATTTTAACGTACTATTTTTTAAAACTGTTAAATTAACCACAGCAACGCGTTGCCACTGACCATTTTATTTATATATATATATGTAATCATTTTTTTGTTAACTGAAGGCTACGTTACCTTTGTGAATTTCTTCAAAAATACTTCAAAAGTTTTAATAACAAATTTTACCTTAAACCCAAGAATCAAGATATTATGTATATTATATTAATATACTTAATATAATATACATAAATTTAGTACAACCATATAATTGATAATGTATGTTATTTATATTTAGTATAATTAGCTTTATAATGATTGGCGACCTATCATGATATAATGATATTATTGTTACGGGCTACTGGGTGTAAAATGGACTAAACTATTACTTAATTCAAGAATCTAATATTTATTGACAAATTAAAAAGAATACAATGAGATTATTTAAAACAGTTAAATTATTAAACTAATATCAATTTACAATAATAATATTCTACTAAATGTTATCTAATTTCTAAGATAATATACAAATAATATAAGATATTGTTTATACTAAGTAACTAAACTATTTATATAAATTTGTACAAATACAATAATATTACACTATAGTTTACAATTACAAATTAACACTTACAGTTCGCTAACTAAAGTCCACCGACCGTAAGACTCTCCGAATATGACAAACTGCCACACAGTTTATTACACTTATTACACGGCCACTAATTGTCACTGTTGCTCACTAAGCACTTATTACAGACTGATACTAACTCACTGTAACTCACGCACTATCACTAGTTAACGACTGCTTATTACTACTGACTTATTACTCACTCGTCTTATTACTTACTGACTGCCGGCCAGAACAGCTGTCCTTTTTATATAGGCAAGGCCGGTCGGGGTGGGGATTTCTCGGAAGAAGGCCCAGAACCGCCTAGACCGACCCACAAGGATCTACGCCATTCTATAATCCCTTCCGCTTAATCCCATTGTTTGTCTTATCCTCCCAGCCGGTCCGACTTCCTGCTCTGACCGTAACACTGCCCCCTCCTTAAAAGTGCTCTGCCCCAGAGCATAGTCCGGAGAAATCGGGCGGTTATGAGCTTCCCTCGATGGAGACGCATTTCCTTTCCAGGGGTTGAACGTGCACACCAATATGGCGACTCCAGAGTTGGCGAATATCTGTTCAAGCATGTTCCTGACAACCTTCCACTCCAGGCCGTCATATCCACAGCCCAACTTAGGGATCGCGAGCTTGGTGACACGCAGTCTCAGAAGCTTACTCCGCAGGTCGTCGAGGCTTCGCCGCAGTGCGTCATATGTGGGCTTCTGATCAGTAGCACACTTGGTAACTAAGTAGAACAGGTGTCGTCCTTCGTGCGTATGGTGGAGTGCTTTACCGACGCGTGGTCCTTGGCGTTCCAGTTCCTCAGTTCCAGCAAACTTCTTCCTGAAGACCGTTGCAATCCCTCGGGAAGTCCTCAGATCTTCGGCTACACAATGGGCCAGAGAATAGTCCGCGGGTAACGAGAAGATATCTCTGTATACTGTCTGAGTTACTCCACGGAAATCTTGTACCTTAGGTTGTGCAACTGATACCTTACTGGTCTCCACGTTGTTGAGGTTCCTGACTTGCTGGTCTTCTGTCGGGCCATGGTCTCCTTTGTATGGGGCCAGTCTATTAAAATGGACTACCCTGAGTTTTCCTTTTGGCTGCTTCCTGATTCTATAGATGACGTCGTTTATCCTATTGATGATCTCAAACGGGCCATCCCAGGAGTTCTGAAGTTTAGGTGAGTAGCCTCGCCTCCTTCGAGGGTCATGTAGCCAGACCAAATCTCCAGGTTGGAAGCCACCTTTCTCTGCCCTGATGTCGTAACGCTCCTTCATTCTGTCACTGGCTCCCTGGATGTTTGCACGAACCTTCTCGTGGATATTATCCATCCGCTTCCGTAGATTCGTGACGTATTCCTCTCCGTTAACTTCCTCATTAGGCTTGAACCCGAATTTTAGATCACAAGGCAAACGAAGTTCTCGGCCGAACACCACATTTGCGGGGGTCTGCCCCGTTGCTTCATGGACTGAACTCTGGTAGGCTAACAAGAACAAGTGAAGATACTGGTCCCAGTCTCGCTGATGCTCGGAGACCACTTTAGACAAATATCGACCCATTGTCCTGTTCATGCGCTCCACCATGCCATCCGATTGAGGGTGAAGAGGTGTTGTCCTGGTCTTCCGTATCCCCAGTGCTTCGCACATTCCGGAGAAGACTGCAGACTCAAAGTTTCTTCCCTGGTCAGCATGGAGTTCCATGGGTACTCCAAACCGGCTGACGAGCTGCTTCACAAGTACGTCTGCAACCGTGACTGCCTCTTGATTCGGAAGGGCATACGCTTCCACCCACTTAGAAAAATAGTCCATGGCCACGAGAATATATCGGTTGCCTTCGTCCAACCGACAGTCGTCGGTTGCCAGCGATGTCAATCGCTATCCTCTCGAACGGTGCTCCCACGTTGTACTTCTTCATAGGGGCCTTATTTCTTCTTGTTGGTCCGTTAGAAGCCGCACAAGTCGCACAACGCCTGCACCAGTCCAACACATCGTCCTTAAGGGTTGCCCAGTAAAAGCGTTCACGAACTTTTTCCAATGTACGGTGAACTCCAAGATGGCCGCCAGTTACACCGTCATGTAGTTCCCTAAGCACTTCGGGCACTTTATTCCTTGGAACGATGAGCTGTAGCCTACGCTGATCTCCTTCCGAGTTCTCCAATGCCCGTTTCAGCAGCCCATTGTCCACTAGAATGGAGTCCCATTGGGCCCAGTACGTTTTTACATTCTTCGACATTGGAGCAACATCCTGCCAGGTAGGTCTTCCTTGCCCCGATACTTTCCATTGTTTTATCTGTTTTAAGTCCGGGTCCTCGTCCTGTCCCTTTGACACCTCTGCGTCTTGCCAACTGTCGATGACAACTGTAGTCCTCAACACCGCTGCCTGCTTCTCTTCTTGTCGAGAACAATGCTTGCAGCCTTCATCACAAGGTCTTCTTGACAGCGCATCCGCATTTCTGTGACTTGTCCCAGAACGATGAGCAGATTCAAAGTCATACTCTTGAAGGCGCTCGATCCACCTCGCCACTTGTCCCTCTGGTGACTTAAATCTCAGCAGCCACATTAGAGCCGCGTGGTCCGTTCTCAGGAGGAACCTTCGTCCGTATAGGTATTTATGAAAATGCTCTATGGACTTTACTACTGCCAGAAGCTCCTTCCTCGTGACACAGTAGTTGCGTTCCGGAGCTGAGAGTGCTTTGCTGAAATATCCAATCACCCTCTCTTCTCCGTCTTGGACCTGAGAGAGGACGCTTCCAATAGCGATGTTGCTGGCATCTGTGTCAAGTATGAACTTGCCCTCGGGGCGTGGATAGCTCAGAATAGGAGCACTAATCAATTTGCTCTTCAGCTCCTCGAAGGATGCCTGACACTCGTGATCCCAATGGAAAGTCCTTTTCTCCTCGGTAAGTCTGGTAAGAGGTTTTGCGATGTTAGCGAATCCTTTCACGTACCTCCGGTAATAGGTGCAGAGCCCGAGAAAACTTCTCACCTGGTGCTTATCCCGAGGTACTGGCCAGTTGGTGATCGCTGCTATCTTCTCTGGGTCAACAGCAACTCCGTTGTCTGGCACAATATGCCCCAGGTAGTTGACTTGCCTTCGGAAGAGATTACACTTCTTCGGGTTCAACTTTAGGTTTGCTGCACGCAGTCGTTCGAAGACCTTCTCCAGATTCTTCAGATGGTCAGCGAAGGACTTTCCCAGCACAATAATGTCGTCTAGGTATACCAGGCATACCTCCCAAGAGAGACCTCTTAACACGTTTTCCATCAGCCTCTCGAATGTGGCAGGAGCATTGCAAAGCCCGAATGGCATTACTGTAAACTGCCAGAGCCCAGTGCCAATTGAAAACGCCGTCTTCTCTTTATCTTCAGGTGCCAATCCAACCTGCCAATATCCACTGCGGAGATCCAAGGTAGAGAAGAGTTTACACCCCTCCAGGGTGTCCAGCGTATCGTCAATCCTGGGAAGCGGATAACTGTCTTTCTTGGTGACGTTGTTTAGAAGGCGGTAGTCCACGCAGAACCTCGTTGTGCCGCCTTTCTTCTTCACTAATACGACAGGAGACATCCAGGGGCTACTCGAAGGCTCAATGACACCATCAGCTGCCATCTCCTTAATAATCTCCTCGGCGTCCTCCCGTTTGGCCAACGGTAGCCTCCGAGGGACCTGTCGGATGGGCTTCGCATCCCCAGTGTCAATCTTGTGCTGGACGATATCCGTTCTGCCCCGTGGTCCTGGTCCGATCTCGAAGACGTCATGCCATCGGATAATCATATTCTTCACTTCCTCGCTCTGTTCGGGCGAAAGGTCGCGACATGATTCGTCCAAAAATCCTTTTAGTTCCTCTGGCAGTCCTCGGAGCTCGGTGGGACGACGTTGCAGCTGACGAACCACTGAGGTGGCGGTTGTACACTCCCCGACTTGTGTTCCTTTCTTCAGCGTTACCGGGAAGCTGTTCAGATTCATTAGCCTAATTGGAGTGGTACGTCCAACCTTGATGAGAGACCTAGCAACCAGTACGCCGCGTCCGATCTCCTGTTCTTCGTGCGTTCCGGGTTCCAGTAGTACACATTGACCCTCTGGTAGATGTCCTTCGACCGTCCCATGCGTCACGATTTGGCTCTGTGCAGGTAAAGTGGTGTCTTCTAGTAAGAGCACTCGTGCGTAGAGATCCTTTCCCTGCCGAAGGATGACTTCCTCGTCTCCCATCGTCAGCACACCTTTTGACATGTCCAGCTTGATCCCGTATGCGATCATGAAGTCCATGCCCAATATGACATCTTCATCGATCTCTGCCACGAGAGCGCGGTGCTTCAGATGTTGACCCCCGATGATGAAGGTGGCAACTGTCTCCCCGTAGACCTTGGCTGGCTGTCTCGTGGCAGTCCGTAATGCCCAAGTTGTTGGTAAGATCTTCTCAGCTGGAAGTGTTTTCGAGTTCAAGATTGTCATGGTTGCGCCGGTATCTATTAGCAGACTTCGCAGCTGCCCGTTCACCATCCCATCAACGTAGAAACTGTTCGTTCTGCTTCCTATTGACGCAACTCTGATGGTCTTCCTGGGGCCTTTGACGTTACGGGTTGACAGTTGCCCCTTCCCATCAACCCTACTTAGTTTTCCTGTGGCTTTTCTTGCTTCTTCGATGGACACTTGCTTCTAGGGTGTCCAAGTTGGCCGCAGCTCCAACAGCGTATCTCCTTCTTACGGGTCCTGAGAGCCTCCAAAACTTTAGTTACTATGTCTTGGATGCTAGGGACCACATTAGGCTCCGCTTCTGCTGCTCTAACTCGCGCATGGCCCCGTACGGACTGTCTAACAGCCTCGAACTCCATGGCCTGGGATAATGCGTCTCCCAAAGTTTTCGGGCGGGCGAGCTTCACTGCTTGCTGTGTCTCTGGATCCCGAAGTCCATCCAGGAATTTGTCGACAGCCAAGCTTTCGTAAACATCGTCGGTGACCGATGGATAGGCGTTCCTCACCAGCCGGGCAATATCCGCTTCAAATTCCTGCAAAGTCTCGTTGGTCTTCTGGACCCTGCTTCTCAGCTGTGAGCGATACAGCTGGTCCATGTGGCGGTGGCCGAAACGCATCTCCAGTCTTCTGATCAGCTCCCCGTAGTTGGACCGCTCCGACATGGGTATCCCCTGCAGAACTCCCAAGGCGTCTCCACGCAAGGCCAGGCACAACGCTGAAGCTTGGGTCTCCTGTGACCACCCGTGGATCGAAGCCGCTGTCTCGAAGAGAGTCATGTAGTCCTCCCACGGCGTCTTTCCGTCGAATACTGGAATGGTGTTGTGAGCTGGTGGCGTCCCATTATTGGCGGGCAGAATGGTTTTATGAAGACTGACCTCGGGGGAACGGTCGGTGTCGTTCATCGGTGGGTTGCTCATACGTCCCTCTAGAGCTTCTACTCTTTGCCTAAGTTTGCTTTCAACTGAATTCAATTTTTCTCCTAACCTAGATTCTACATCAGCTACTTTTATATTTACATCGGCTAACTTATTATCTACATTAGCTAACTTATTATCTACATTAGCTAGCTTATTATCTACATTTTCCATTAACTTAGTCTCTAATGTGCCTAACTTAGACTCTAATGTATCCATTAAATCATTTTTTACAGTACCTAGCTCATTTTTAACAGTGCTTAACTCATTACCTAGCTTATTTTCTACATTGCTTAACTCATTACCTAGCTCATTTTTAACATTGCTTAATTCATTTTTAAAAGTTGCAGACAACTTGCTCAAATCAGTTTCAAACAGAACGTCATCTGGATTTTCCCCTAACTCTACAAAAAAGTTGACGCAAGCGATGTTGCAGTACACTTTTATTTCCGGAAGAATCCAGATCACGTTCTTCTAATTCCCGTTTTAAATCCGCAACTTTTAAATCCATCAATTTAAGACTTTGAGAAGCCATTTTTCAAACAGTAGCCCAATTATTACAAAATAAAATAACAATTACACAAGATCCCACTTCTGACACCAATTTGTTACGGGCTACTGGGTGTAAAATGGACTAAACTATTACTTAATTCAAGAATCTAATATTTATTGACAAATTAAAAAGAATACAATGAGATTATTTAAAACAGTTAAATTATTAAACTAATATCAATTTACAATAATAATATTCTACTAAATGTTATCTAATTTCTAAGATAATATACAAATAATATAAGATATTGTTTATACTAAGTAACTAAACTATTTATATAAATTTGTACAAATACAATAATATTACACTATAGTTTACAATTACAAATTAACACTTACAGTTCGCTAACTAAAGTCCACCGACCGTAAGACTCTCCGAATATGACAAACTGCCACACAGTTTATTACACTTATTACACGGTCACTAATTGTCACTGTTGCTCACTAAGCACTTATTACAGACTGATACTAACTCACTGTAACTCACGCACTATCACTAGTTAACGACTGCTTATTACTACTGACTTATTACTCACTCGTCTTATTACTTACTGACTGCCGGCCAGAACAGCTGTCCTTTTTATATAGGCAAGGCCGGTCGGGGTGGGGATTTCTCGGAAGAAGGCCCAGAACCGCCTAGACCGACCCACAAGGATCTACGCCATTCTATAATCCCTTCCGCTTAATCCCATTGTTTGTCTTATCCTCCCAGCCGGTCCGACTTCCTGCTCTGACCGTAACACTATTATATTATATCATAATATAATAATTATGATATAATCATAATGACCTATCATTAAATTTTTGGAGGAATTGTAGAAAAAAAAAAACTTCATAAAAGAGCTATTTGAAACATTATACATATAAAATACAAACCACGTGGTACCATGGGCGGATCCAGGATTGTTTTCTTGGGGGCACAACGGGCAAGCGGGAAAAAAATCAAGAATAACTTACAAATAAACTTGTAGTATCTATAGAAAAATTTCAAAAGGTTTCAACCGTGGCCCCGTGCCCCCCCCCTCCTGAATCCTCCCTTGCATGGTACTTAGTAATGTTTTTTGGTATTTTCGACTTATACCTATGAGTGTCAGATTACCGATAATATAGAAAATGTGTAGATATTATTATGTCGATATTTTAATTTAAAAATATATACAGTGGAGAATAATACTCTGAAACAAGCTTTGCCCGACATGATTCGTATTGTGTCGTTTGTTATAAAACAGGCTGCAGTAAGCACTTACCTCACTTATTGCAGACTTGACCTCGGGTACTCGTCACGACCCACATAATTAAAAGGAGGACTTTGCACCTAACATCTGGGGAACAGTCGAAAATTTTGCCTAATAGTTATGAATCTAGTTACTCGGCTGATGGCTAGCAGCAACGCCAGAGGCCCCTCTATCATGCCCTAAAGAAAAGCTTAACTTCCACACCTTAGGCCTTGAGCCATAACAATGTCTATCAAAGGGAAATGAGGCCTCTGGTTAAGGCAGCTTCACCAACACTGGCTGAGGAACTGCTCGGAAGAAGACCTTGTCTGTGATCATCATCTGGTGAAGCTTCAGACTCAAACTATATTATTGGCGTTTATATCACTATACTGCATCAAGGCCTTCAGCCTCGAAAAAGTTTAGTTTACTCGCCTCAATATCCGACTGATCCGCTTACTTATTAGTTTCTCGTAGAACCTACGAGTTAGGAAAATTTAGTCCATTCCAAACGACACCACAGATGTCCAAAGGAACCACTGATATTTACCATCTTCTCTGCACGTCTGGTCTCAAGGAACCGAGGGATATGCCGAACAAAACGGGCTTTCGACGGTTAGTCAACCCACCTAACCTCAAATCAAATGTATCATACACGAGCAGCTATAGCTAACCTGGGTATTAATCAACTGCAGAAAGTAAATGGCATGGGCAAGGCTAAAAAAGGTCTATAATGGTAAGTAAATAGGCCAAAAAGGGTTGTCCTAGCCCTCTGTTCAGTAATACAACACCACAAGCCTGAGTGGTCCATTGGTCGACACACAGGCCGAGGGAAGGGGTCTGGACCCAGGAACCTCAAACCGTTTCTTTTTTCATATTATCCTTCTCCATAATCCCGTCTTGTCTTTGTGCAAATAGATGGAAAAATGTAAAATACCCTAGGTTAAGACAAGGCAATGATGATATAATTCTGTATACAGTTCATAATTTATTGTATATTGTAGTTATTTATAAATACAATCTTAGAGGAAGAGAAAAAATATGCTTTTAAATTTAATGTTTTCATATAGTGTTTTATGTTTTGACAGGAGGCAAAAAAATTACCTTTGATAGATCCTGAAGTACTTCAGATAGGGGAAATATAATCCTGACGTATGGTGCGCATTAAAACAGGTTTTTAATTTGTCTTAACAATGCAGGTTTTCATAAGATAATATAAATACTTGTACTTGGACTACTTATGGGATACAGGGAAGCATTAAAACTATAATAGTTACTTCATGTGAAAACGTATGTATTTACGTATTAAGATTAGGCTCTATGGAGCTCCACCAAACCATCAAACTCCTCTCGTATTCAATCCTTGCAATCCAAAATCCTAAACGTTCCTTATTTTGTCACAAATAAAACCATCCATATAGACCTTAACGTTCCATATGTTACCGACTTAGCCCATTCCAGATACCTATCATTCCATAATAAACTCCAGCCCCATCCAAACCCACTAGTTTCCATCCTTGCATCCAATTCCATCCCAGACAATCCTCCTAGACGTCTGAAGAGAAGATGGCCTCGGGACCTTATATTATAGAAATGTTATTAGAGTCCTGCCAGTGGGTAGTGCCTCTACAAGCCCTATCATGTATTTATTTATTCATATAGCCTTTGTACTAGATGTATATATTACAGTTGTACAATTCAATAAAATAATTTTTTTTAAACAAACAGATTAAGCACTCCAAACCAATAATTTCAAAACGATGTTCTAAATTTCTTCTAGGAGAATTATTAAAATTGTGATTTATAGTACGAAATATGAAATGTTGAAATAATAAATAAAACGTTAAAAATTCATAAATTAATGAGTGGAATTATTACTGTAGAAATTCTCAACGGCTGCGAAATAGAGAATTGTATGAAAATCTGTAATTTACGATTTAATTATTTTACTGTTTAAGGTTTGTAACAGTTGACGTATAAATAACAAATAACGAAAGACGGTAAGTTACAAATTAACGTCTTTTTTTTATTATTAATTTGTCTTTTTTTTATTAATAACTTTTTTTTATCAGCTAATTACTCATTCCTGCAACGAAATGCAAGCAATTTGTTGTTATATTTATCTGTGTTCATTATCTTTCAAGGGGTTATAACACTATTACATCCTCACTACACCCTGCTAAAGCTTCCAAGAATGTTGAAAACAACATAAATCATGAAAATAAATGATAAAGGAATCTGAGTAATTTAAATTCCACTGATGTATATCGGGGAGACTGGCATAATCACAGACCTGTTGGCAGTTGAGCTCCATCTGACTAATGCCCGTAAAAAATATTTCCAAAATCGAGCTCATTCGTCCAAAGTGACCTGATTTGAAATAGGTCTCTTTTAGGAAATAAAAAATAAGCAAAATGTAGTCACCAATGAAAAAAAAATAATAACAGGTATGTATTTTACTGACAAAAGAAATATTTCTATTAGTCCTAAGTATTAACATTAATAACGTAAATGCCGATGAGTAATCTGTTGTATAATTAATAAAAATACGTTATTGTCGGGTAAGTTATTTTTAAGTTTATGTTATTGCGATTTCAGTCATTGGAAAAAAATCACAAGTTTTTCATTATTAATTCCAAAGAATACAAAACAGAAAAAATGCGTATTACCGGTCTCACGTTTGTCCTGAAACCTGCCGTTGAAATACTACGGTTGTTAATGTAAAATTGGAAAATAGTTAATTGGATAATACTAATGATGGATTGAATTAGACGTGGGGTTACACAGGGTAGAAAGGGGCAGTCAAAGATAAAACAATATATGCAAAACTTATTTAAGGTGCAATCCTAAAGATTTATTTTATATAGCTTTAAAGATAAGCGACGTCCTCCATTCTCCATACATTGAGTAAACCTTATTCTGGAGGTTGCCATGATTCTTGCAAGCATAGCAGGCGTTAGGTGGGCAATTTCGTCCTGGATGTTGGTCTTTAAATCCTGTAGGGTCCTAGAAAAAAAAAATTATAACAGGTATGTATTCACACAAACAGGGGGTTTCAAAAAACCCATTAAAAAAGATCACAAATGGACAAATCGGGAGAGCGGGCCGGCTCCAAATCGCCTCTAATCGAAATGAGGCACTCTGGGAAATGTTCCCCCAAAACAGTCATCGATGGTGGCTACTGAACTGTGTCGGAAAAAGTTATATAGTTCTGCCTTCCTTGACAAGACCACTAGCAATCCGCTACGACATTAACCGGCTGATTGGCAAGCATTTTATAAAAGGAAGTAATGGAAATTCTACAGATAGTGTTGAGTTGAATAAAATAAAGGTTTCAAGCAGTTATAAGTCTGAATTCACTTAAAATTCTATCCAACTTGATTAGCATTTCAGACATTATGGAGAAAATTATCCATAGGTATGGAGTCTAGATCCTAACCCAAGATTTCAAGAAATTTTTTATAATTTTATAAACTAAGCAATGCAATCAGAGAAAGTTCACTTTTTTTTGTTTCGACGTTTATTCAAAAATAATATTACATTACAATATATATATAATACTACTAATAATATAATACATATATACAACAATTAACAAACAAAATTTCACATTCGTATGCCCTGTCTATATAGGAGGGTGATTCCTTGTAGAGAAAAGAATTTGAAAATATCAATTCGGTAAGAATTATAAAATTTCAAATAAGATAGTCGCTTATTTCAATGTACGTCAGATAAAAATAATCTTAAACTTGTTGCTTTCATGAGATTCAACTTGATTACTAGATATTCTCGTGGAATAATGGGCCACTGTCTCTTAAAAAGGAAGAGATCGTTGCTTCAAACCTACACTATGACATTAAACCCAGATCTCCAAAAGGAGTTAAGCGCATTGAAATATTTTCCGATATTACTCACATGTACGGCCCAGATATATAATAAGATATCCAAGAGAAACCGTTTTGAAAATTATGCAACTGAGTTTTGGCTTAGGGTGGGGGTAAGACCTTGCGGTACAGCCTCCTCCGGAGTCAATAGGGACCATCAAAGGTGAAAATCAGGTTCCACTCTATATATAAATCGTACCAGATGAGAGAGAAAGAAAACTGTCCTACCGTAGCAGCGATAATATCAGGAGGAGACCGTATCAGTACTGTGTAATCCATATATTTTGTCCTTATTAGGGAGCTTTCTCAGTGGTCCGTTCGGCTCCCGCGCTACCCGGACCTCCATTTTATTCACTCCCTCACTCTCTCTCTCTCTATCTCGCTCGCTCTCTCTCTCTCTCTCTCTCTCTCTCTCTCTCTCTCTCTCTCTCTCTCTCTCTCTCTCTCTCTCTCTCTCTCTCTCTCTCTCTCTCTCTCTCTCTCTCTCTCTCTCTCTCTCTCTCTCTCCCTCTCTCTCTCTCTCTCACTCTCTCTCTCTCGCTCTCGCTCTGCCAGAGCATCTCTGGCGGAGGAGATGACGTGTAAAATGTTGAGGTTGAAAAGACGCAATTTTCTTTCGTAGACCTGGCAAGTGATCTTAATATCTGGTGAAGAGTCACGCATGATGTTTTGATAATAAGATGAGGAGTAGCAGAACCAACAGGGAGTAGAGGTGAAGAAAGCCAAATAAAGAGTACATAGACTGATTTTGAAATGAGAGCAAACCTAATGTAGATAGACAGAAGGATTTGAGCAAATCACCGAGGATTGGTGAGAAGATCGTGACGTACAAGTGTTGTGACGCCACACTCGCTACGCTATGGATAGAGGTAGCGGAGAGGTATAGAGAAACCTCTTTTGTTGAGGAACAAATTATCCACCATACTCTTTCTATTCAAAAAATCATATCTCGTTCTAATTTTTTAACAAGAACTGAAAGGCTTCTTTATTCTTGATAATATTAACAAGGACAACATCAATAAGTGAAATTTACTTATATATCCTAGCTGACGAAGTTTTAAATTAATTAAAAACAGGGATAATATTCAGAGGGACTGTACTTATATATAAATCAACATTTATTGTCACCGAATACACTGAGTAGAGTCTTTTCCAAAATACATTATACAAACAAACCACGGGGTAATAGATTGTTTATGACTGTTAACTCAACCCCTGTGTTTAACTGAAATGACTAATCTAAACACTGTAGAACCGAAATAGAGCCACCAAGTCTTAACTGAAGATCAAAAAATTCGTGCTAAGAGAATTGAATGACAGTACTAGTGACACAAGATAATCACCACTTACTGCTACTCCCATCTATACTTACCTGGCACATTCATATCCAACCCAAGAATTTTATTTTTTAATAAACTTTTTAGTTATCTTGTTTGATTAAAGATATAATTTTAAGAAGAGTTTCGCTTATTTTTATTAAAAAAATATACTGAAATATAACGAGCATTAGATTTGTTAGATAATAATATGAAAATACAATATTATTTATACAAAACATCAAAAGCCTGTAAACTCATTTGATCCTGAGCTGTTAGAGTCAAGAACTCCCCATATTAAAGTATTGATATTCAGGTACTTAAAATCGACCATATTTCTTGACTTTTCTGACATAGATGATGAAAAATTACGAAGGTCGTGCGGGTGGGCAGACCGGACCAATTCCGATTTTAATCCTTCCTAATATACGGCTAATGGTTTCAGGAAAGTGATTTAAGAAGTCGTAAATTTTATGGAACCATGTTTTAGAATTTCAGCTCCAGTTTTTTCTTCTTTTTTTATCTCGTTTTTCGAAATGGATTCAACCTAAATAGCTGACGAATAACGAATCCAGAATCGTATGAAGTAAGCGAAAATAAAAATTTGTAAAGGATTAATAGGTGTTAGATGCAGTAGATGTGTACCTTAGATTTTAGAACATTCAAGATAAGAAAAATGAAGAGAGAGATTTTATTTCAGTTCTATTTTGTTTTACTTGTAATACAAATATTCATGATACTTTGTTGGTCAATTCCGCCTTAATTAATTATTCATAATTAAATATGTTTATAAACTTTGGGAATTAATCCCGTATTTTTCTATTAAATTATTTCTGACCTTTCTTTTGAGAATCGGGTTAATCTAAATTATTAAAAGTCATAGGACAAAGATGAGTAGAAGATTCTACAGCCTTTGTTGCATAAGTTGCTATGAATTATAAGAATCGTAAGTAATCTTCAGCTAAAATCTTTATACTTGCATGAGGAATTTCAACGGTGGTAGTATAGGACTGTGGTAGGGATTTGAAAAGTGTAGTGACCATCCTACCAGTCATGTTAATTTAATAATATTATGATCCACTTTTTTTGAACCGTCTACTTTAAGTCTTAAATCAGCCTTCGTTTCTGCAGTTTCAACATCTTCTAACTTAAGTCCAATATTGAGCATTAAATAAATTTAAATATATCAGCACTAAATGCTATACTTTGATTCGTAGAGTACCTTCGTATACTTTGAATCGTACTTTGCTTAGAATATACACACTTCATCTGTATTGCTCAGAAGAAAAGTCTACAGTCAAGTCAATATATTCGGTTTTTCTAATTCTATTAGCTCCCCAAATTTGGGCAGCCCAATCTTCCTGGTGATCTTACTTTTGTGACGACACCATCAATTGCAAGGATAAGTAGAAAGAGACTTAACATAGGGAGTTAGCTGTCTTGCAGGACATCAGTGCAATGCTCAAACTCTTTCCATGCAGCACTGAATATCTAATATAAAATACCTTTTTCTTTAAAAAAGTAAATCCTTTATCCCAATTTTAAACAACCCTTATTTAAGATAAACTTTTTTCCTGTTTCTTTTATTTGATCATCTTCTTTTTATTGACTATACTCTCTAAACTATCTTTATCACACCGACGGTTTTGGCAGATCTTATGATTGTTTTTACTTTCTAATACAAGTTAAGACGATTTGCTACATTTTGTTCAAATAGCTTACTAAGGCAGTTGGTGACTGACATTGGACATTCAGTGATTATGTTTATTTTTTAAAAAGAATTACTTCTGATTTTTAACCTGAAAGGTAAGAAAATTTTTGAGTAGGAACTATACCCCTTCCCTCCGATGTTTTTAAACTTTAATGTGTGTGGTGTTTGATAAAAATTTGCTATTCATTTCGGGAACAAAAATTGCAAATTTCATTTCATAAGATTACCAAATAAATTATTTTTTTTAAGTTGTTGTTTGTTCATTTAACATCATTATATAACATTATATAATCGTTATAACATCATATAACATCACTTTATGCTGCAATGGCTAATTTGACGATGCTACAGTGGGAGCTCTAAATTTTGCCTATCCAGGTTAAATTATGACAGGAAATTTCTACGATTACCTTACATTGTACAGGCTTGGAACCCCCGTTTAACATCCATTCCGAAGGACGGCATAAGCAAGGATGGTGGTGATCTTGGGCTTAGTAGTTTGTTAAAACCGCCACTAGACTACAGGTCGCTCAGTTTTTGACATGTATTTGAATTTAAATCTTTCTTCTATGTTTAACATATATCATTTACTCTCAAAGCATACGTTATGCTTGAAGAACCACGTCTTAGCATTTTTTCAACCAAATTTGCAAAGTAAATCAGTTTTAGGGTTTTATTTTATCTACAAACAAATCAATCGGATACCTACAGACTTTCATTCAATGAAAAAACTCACAATAAACTCTGATTAAAATGGCAGGGAGCATATGCACTCTCATTGGAAATCAGAATACCGCTATTACATCATATTCATCATTTCTTAATTTATGCTCATGCAATAAAATATTTGAATTAACTAGGACAGATCTGACTTGCCTGAAGCCCTCTGCAAGGTCAGCGACTGTAGATATAATTTGTACCAACAAATTTTCAAAAATTACAATAGACTGAAAAAAAATTACGAAAAATCTTTTGACGACCTATCTATCCTCATTAGGATTACATATAAGGATAAAAATCCTCAACAAACATAACAACCATAAATAAATACAGACTAAAATGTTAGGGTGAATCCAATAGAGGTTAAGTTCTTCGTGAAAATGAGTTATGATAATAACAGACCAGCACGCATAGGGCTAGACCAGCATGTGGATTACATACGATCTCTCCCAAGTCTAATTTATGAAAAGGTCCATACCACAAATTTAGATTTCCTAAATATCTGTTTCTAATTACCAAGGATATAATCTCATTTCATTACAAAATTTAATAGAAAAAATAGTGATCTAAACGGCCTTCCACATACTGTTCCGTAGTTACTGCACAGGCATCACGATTTTCTGTTTAAATGTCACAGAAGAGAGTTTTTAGCTAAAGTTTTGAAAATCTCCTCCCCATACACATATAATCTCAAAATTGCATGTTTTAGGATAAACTCTCTAAATAACGCGGTCCTACCAAGTAAGTTTGCTGGAAGTCTAAAAAAGACGAACTATCCCAGACTCACTATTTACCGAAACATGCAAAATCAGGTTAAACTTTAAATACATTCAAACCAAAAACATCCGTTTAATGCTTAGTAAATACATTTATGAAGACACCATAATCCAAATTTGTATTACAGTCATGCATAAATTCAAAAATATGTTTTACTACATTCCTGCTCTCAACCAGAACCAAACCTGATTTTAAAATTGGTTTTGATTACTAGCCCTCACTTTAAACAAATTTTGCCTTCAGCTAAAAGGCTCCGACCGAGACAGTCAGTAGGCTGAGCTACATTGTGAAAGTTCAAATCATTTCTGGGAGACACGATTATTAAAGTTTTGACAGCCGCTTTGGATCTTTAGACACTCTCATCAGACCTCGTTAGTTTTCGCTCTGATTTGAATGGTAACAAGGCGATTAATTGATATTTGCAGTGTTATTTCCTGATGCTACAAATTAGTTGATCGTTTTGCAACGTTCTTTAGCATTTCCTCATGTTATTAAAACACGACATTTGAATATTAGGGCTGAGGCGGAGTGTCTTTGGTAACAGGAACAGTTTCATTGAACGAATTTCTGATCCTGAAAAGCCTCGAAAAAGAAAATATTGCAATGGCCGCTCCAAGTCACTCAACCCCTAAGAAGACGCCAATTTGATCCTGAGGGTTCTTCAAACTCCTTTTTTAGGTATATAGCATCTTGAGTAATCAGCCCAGCTGAACTAAATAAAGAGGTTAAGTATTTTTTATAAAAATATTTGAAATAGAACTTGATAATGACAAGACAACGCAGACCCAACATAATTTTATCAACTACATCCCGGGGTATCATTCGGATATTTTGTTGTAGGTTATTACCGTTTTATGGGAAACTTAATTACCCAAACCACCATCTATACCCATTTGGAACGATTATACGGGAAATTATATAAGTTTCAAAGCTCTAGTGGAATCTTTAAAGTAAGGAATAAATATCTTGCTGATACTGTATTTTACAAAAGCTAGAGTATTTTTCTTAGTTTATCGGCAACGGAGGATAAACGGCCGAAGATAGTCAATCTTCAATTTTCAGGATAGTAACTATTTAGTTTTAGACGAAGGATGGAGTAGGAATTTAACACATTTTATCTCTTTGTTAATCCCTTTTAAATACACTCGCGGACAATAAAACCGGCGCACCTACATTTTTACGTAAACAATGAATACAAAAAGATAAACGGTCAAACTTTTCTTACCTTTTTATCAGGAATATATTCTCAAAGAAGAATAAACGATAAAAAACACAACTTCAATAGACAACGAAACCTTTTATCGAAAATAAAGAAGAAAATTCACTTAAATTCACTGTTAACAAAACAAAAAAAACCTCTATTGTTCGATATCCAAGTCTTTAATATCGAGTATTGCCTCCCCTTGCTCGGATGACATCCTAGACTCTTCTAGGCATCTCTAATGAGGTTGGCAACGCGATCTTGAAGGATCTGATCCAATTCGTGTACAAGAGCAGTCCTCAGCTCTTGGTGGTCTCCTGGCGGGTTCAATTGTCACCGGATCGATGTCCCAAGTTGATCCTTAAGATGTTCAATTGGGTTGAGGTCGGGGCTGCGAGTTGGCCAGTCCAAGATTCGGATACCGACCTCGTTCAGGTAGTCCCGTACCACGTTTGGCAACGTGTGGCCGTGCATTATCCTGCGTTAAAAGAAAATTGTGGGCGATAAACGGGTCAAATGGTACCACATATTCCTCTAGAATGTCCGTAATGTACGTGTCTGCATCAAGGGTTGGCCTCCGGAACACATGGAGCTCTAACATAGCCTCTAAAGAAATACCTCCCCAAACCACCACGGAGCCTCCTCCGAACACAACTCTTCCCGTTATGTTGCACTGCGCAAATCGCTCTCCTCGTCTTCTCCACACTTTAACTCGGCCATCTGCACCATATAGGCTGTACCTGGACTCATCTGAAAAATAAACAGAGGCCCAGGCGTCCACAGTTCAAGCAGCACGTTCGCGACAGAAGTTGAGGCGTGCTGTACGGTGCGCTGGGGTGAGTTGAGGGCCGGATGCGGGGACTTTGGAATGCAAGTTGAGTTCAGCAAGCCTTCTCCTTACTGTCCGCTCGCTGACATGTGTACCCCGAGCCCCACGGAGTCGGTGAGAGGTCTCAACCGCTGATTGGAAACGGTTTCGCAAGGTCTGAACAGCAATGAATCGGTCATCTACTGGGTCTGTCACCCTCGGACGCCCTCCGGGTCTCCTGCCATAGCTACCAGTTTCCCGGAACCACTGGACTGCTCGGGGAACGGTTGTTTCAGGAGTTCCATGCACTCTGGGCGCATAACGTTGACTTCGGCGACAACTTCAGGCGGCAAAACCATTTTTACTTTTAAAAAAGTTCCTATTGGAAGAATCTTGCCGCAGGAAAGAGAAACCACTGGATAGTGGGTCTGAAAAGTCACCCGAAGAGTAACTGAATTGAACTCCATGCCTTATCTTTCAGTTTTAATCCCCAATCCTCGAGAGAATTAAGACCTTTTGTCTAAATGTATAATGGATAGTAATCTGATTTGACCTGGCTAACTTTAGTTATTACTTCACGCTCCAGAAAAATACTCTAATTGCATTTTTCACGTAGAACTCAAGGTGCGCCATTTTTTTTTTGTCCGCGAGTTTATTATGACCGTCCAACTATTTTGAATTCCTAATACTAATGATATATTTTATACCGTCAAAGTTGATTTTATCATTATTATTTATGATTGTTGTAATATCATCATGATGGTATGCTTGTTTGGAGCACAATTTTTTCTAACGCTTCCATCAACAGCGTTGTATTAATATTTCCCACATATTCAACGTACCTGATCACATATCACATACTCTTCTTATTCTTGATAATTTCAATACCTTAATAGTCAGTTTTAAATTTCCTGGTAAGAATCATTTAAAAAGAAACTGGAGAAATAAAACGACTTGTTGTAGACAACCAAAAGGTGCATAAAACATTTCGAAATAAAAATACTGGACTCGAATAATTAATTACAAACATTTTATTTGTATAAGTAAATAAAATGTTTATGTTCTATGTTTGAATTAAACAACTGTTCAGTTGTCCTCGTTAATCAATCATTCACGCAAAGGTGAAAGAATAATGACTGTAAATATCAACGCGGAATTGCGAAGCATACGACCGATTTATATTATTCAAGTCACTACCGTAGCATTACAAGGTTGTATGTTACAAAATTGAAAAATCAGAGATTTTGATATCAAATGGCTCTATGGGCCGAAAACTATACATATATCTTCAAAATGTCCAACAATCGCGACAGAGTATCTGTTTTGTTATTTTTGTTATTCTCAAAAATGTTTGACTTTGGACGAATGTTGTATACGTCATAGAATGCACATATGTAATCCATTAAATTTCCAAATGTTGATCCTTAGTAAAACCGAAATGAGTAATCCACTAAGAAGAGTGAAAGGGAAAACAATGCGAAATAAAAAAACAAACAATAGTTTTAATGTTTTTTCCTTTTAATTAAGGAACTATATAGTTCAAAAGCATGCAACAGAAACAAATACTTTTCGAAATAGTACGCAAGGAAAACATGAAAAGAAGTATACGACAGATAAAACAACAGATCTGGTACGAAAGCATATAAATTTGATTCCTAAAGTTGAGAGTCATTAGTTTATCAGTCACAGATTTATCTATTCAAAAAATGTAGAATATATATCTAATCTTCGTGGAACAGGTTCCAGCTTCAATCCTGTCAAATCACATGTTTATCAGAAAATATTTTGTAATGAGTATAACATTTTCTTTCGATAAACCGTCCTAAGACCAATGAGATCTGCTTGCAAACAACTTTAACACGTTAACTGCCAACTACGAGAAAACTCGTATATTGCGTTCTTTACTAGGACGCCAACTACGAGTTATCTCGTCATGTTTTTTACTTGCCACTTTTTTCCAGCTACGATTAAACTCGATGCAGTAGAATTACAGTTTTTAATAATATAATGTGATTAAATCAAATGGTCATTTTAGGCCAGATTTTTGAAAATTTCCGAGGCAATCAACGTGATTTATTAGAGCACCACCTAATTGATAAGAGATCTACTGACGAGCTGGAAATGGCATTGATAGCTTAATATACAAATTTTTATACATGGTAATAAACGATTTTTCCTTAATGGAATATTGATGTTATGTATGAGCGTTTCCATTATTCTACAAATAAGTCTAAATTTGAATATAACCACAATAAAAATTTCCGTTCCCGAGCATTCATGCGGTTTGGAGGAGCAATTGAACGGAGCTTAGGACAATCGGAATATTTCTCTACTTCACTTTTGAGAATATTATTGAAAGTGAATACGAAATAGCATTACAGAATACTTCAAATAAGAGACCTAGATTTTTTGGATATCAACTAGTATTTTTCCAAAGTGCAATATATTGTAGTTCCGCTTTCAAAAGCCGTATCCTTCGAAATCATTTTACGAAGTGAAGTATCTAACGTCCTCTGAATCTCACTGAATCTAATCTGAGGCAATGCAATCTGAGAACACTAACAACAGAAAGTGAAGGAATATCTCTGACTAATGAAATAATAGCTGACCTTCACCAAAATAAGGTAGATACTTACCAGGATTGGATCGACAACTATTTGAAATTATTTTCGCCAAAATATGTAAAGATTTGAAGAGAAAGTAAACTTATGCATAGAGATATAATGGTTCTATGTTACATCGTCATAATTATTGTTCCCTTTATGGAGTGACAAAGTTCTGTGTTATTTTATTTCTTCAATAAATATTATCACTCTTTCATTTTTCGTTTATAGTTTTTATCGGATTCTTTTTCTGCTGTTCAATGCCACCCGTCTGCATTAAAACAAAACTATAATACTCCATAACTTAAAGAATCCGGTGTTCAGAATCTTTGACATTGTTTTTCTCATTTTCATTTATGTGTATCATAGAATTTTATAATAATAAGGTAGCGAAGTGACAGCGTCACGATGATTTAGATGGGCTTGTAAAGTAGTTGGGGTGAGTAGCGAACGAATTCCTAAAAAGTGAATAAGCGCTGTTTCTACTGGAAAGCGTCTGGGGGGTAGCCCGAGACGTAGGCGGAAGATTGCATAAACAGTGATCAGAAGGATTTGACTTTGGGTAGTGGTCCTTGGATAGAGGTATGTTGGCAGAGATTGATGATTTCGGCAACGAAGCTTCGGGTTCGCTAAGCCTTTTTATTTATTTATTAATTCTGTATAAATGTATTTATTTACAAAGCACTCAGCTAGAAGCCAGTGACAAAAGTGGCAATGGTCATTAACATAATATTGAAACGTCCTTCAAAAAAAATAAGATAAAAATATATCACAAAGATGACCATATAGATCGTTTTTCATCCCTGTTTCCATTCTATTGTATAAATTATGTTTTATATTTTAGTTAATAATTCAACCTATTCTGTATGAAGCAACTAGGCTAATGCTGTTTAATTTGTTTGCATTGTGGAATAATTGTCCCGGTGTCTTTTATTCATTTCATTCTTCATTCGTAATCCCCGATTAATTTCTCTGAGTACCTAAAATACATATCATGGTTTCATGGAAGAGTCAGCTTACTAAATAATAATTAAGAGACTAAATTTAATAATCCCAAAATGTCATAAAAATTAATTATTAGAGCGGGTCCTAGCAACCTCTTCAATTCTAAATAATCCTCCGAGGCGTCTGAAAAGATGATGGCCTCGTGACCTTCTAAGTTGAACTTTTTATTTGAGTACTATCACTGGGTAGTTTCTCTACATGTATTTATTCATTCCAATATGTACCATTCATCCTATTTACTTGTTGTATTAGTATAATACAGTTGTAAATTACCTTGAATATAATAAAATAAAAAGAAGCAGATGAGAAGGTATAGTAAGGAATCCTAATAGCGGTGAGCGTGGCAAGCTATCCATTAGACAAGTTCATTGCCAGACAACAGTGACTAGTTGTCCTTGCCAAGGAAGCTATTAGCTTCTCTCTAATAATTAGCCTACATTTATTGCCCGGCTATAAATGTAGGCCCTTATTGGCGACCCGATATTTCTTTAATCAGATCTTTATTACATACATTCACAACACGGATAATATAATCATTAATTGAGTTAAAAATTAATTCCCTTATTCGCGTATCTGTTTATTTTACAGTATTGCATCAGACTAATTGTGAGGTTCTTTTACAACGAATGAAGATGATATTACCTATTCGGAACTTTAGTTTAATGTATTATAAATGATTTTCTATAAATAAGTTGTCTCTCATCATTTTCTATTTTTTTATTTTTATTTTTAATTAAGCACAAACTAATTTCACAAAACTGGTGGGCCCTGTAAGATCCGTATACCCGGGCTTCCTGTGAAAAACGCATTATTTCGATTTTGGCTTTAACATCAGAATGGAGAATGATGATTGAAACTATAATCTGACCAGGACATAAAAAAAAAACAGGAGATACACTACACCATAACTATTGTTTTATTTTATTTTATCAAAACACTTTTAAAAACCTAAATACAGGTCAAGTGCAACTGTTTGTAAAGGAATCTTTTCGCCCCCTTCAAAATATCGAATTAAATTGAAACATTGTTTACTCTTCAGTGATCGATAAAGATTTGATTTTAATAAGTTTTTCATTTAAATAACACAATACTGATTTAATAAGTTATTCTCAGAATCTTCAGGATTAGTGATTTTTCATATCTCAAGTAACAGTGTTTTGTTCCTTACTGGTGACCCGCTATTTCGAAGTAATATGGCGTGTAACAAAATATAACTACTGGCAGGATCAACTGAGGAGTTTCGTATTTTTGCCAAAAAAAAAATTATTGTTAAAAAAAAAACATGCTTTTCAAGCTAGCCGAACTAAAAAGTAAAAATTGTGTATTAGTTTTTATAAACTAAATAATGCGCGTTTATAGCCGGCCGTGTTAAAACTAAAAAGACGACAATAATTTTTAAATAAGTGTAAAATAAGAATAAAGTGATGAACAACAGAAAAATCATAATACAACTTATCATTTTATCGCAAAAACACAGCAACCAATCATATTATCGTAGAAAAACCGTGAGGTGCTTCTTGAGATATTTTCATAATGGTGATACTTTCACCAATGTCAGTATATAAAATGTTTAACATCAAGCACCCCACTTTTTTTCTTTTTTAAGATAAAATGATTTAGCATATTCAGCATATTTAAGACTACATCCTGACAAACGCTTAATTTGGAACCATCTTACTGGACTGGAAAGGCATGAAACTGTTCGCCGTTTCAGCCTAATTCCGTACTTAATATACAAACGGTCTAAGCTCCTAATTAATTACAAAATAATCATATACATGACAATCATAAGACCTATTTGTACTTATGGAGTAGAGCTGTACTAAGACATCCTAAAACTTCGAATTATTTTTGTATCCAATCCTTACAATTCAAAATCCTTCGTAAAATCCCTTAATGCTCCTTACTTTGTTATCATAAAGTCATCCATAATGACCTCAATCTTCGATTCTTTATGATTTGGTCAAAAAACGAAACAAGTCCTTTCATGACAAACTTTATTACCACTCAAACCGACTAGTTTCACAACTAGCTACTTCTTCGATTCGCAATAATCTTTTGAAGCGTCTGAAAAGATGATGGCTTCGTGACTATGAACGTAAGTTGAATTTGATATATGAGCACTACCACTAGGGAGTTTCTCTACTTACCTGTATCCAATACATTTGCATCATTCATTATATTTACTTGTATTGTTTCAAATTTCAATAAATACATTTGAAACACATTTATCTATATTATATGAAATATTCAACATTCTTTTTTTTAAAATATGATATTACTTTTAAATCATTTTGTTATCCTTTAAAACTCTTTTTTTTCCAACCTGATAAAGTCTTCTGATAAATATAAAATCTATATTAATGAAACTGGATCGCCAAATGTGTTGCTAAGGGCAAAACTCAAGAACGGCTCTATCAATTCGACTAAATTTTTTTTCTTATTTTTGTTAACCCTCCTAATACCGGGTGGGTTCGCCAACACTCGAAGCTCATGCTTTTGAATCTCCATGTGTCAAAATCAAAGTTATGCTCACGAGGGTCTAGGACATTTATCCTTAGACTATATGAAACAGGAAGAGTAGAGCCCTAACGAATTTCATTCACAAAATAAATCACTGTGGATTAATTTTTTTCCAAAAAACGAGGATGGGGTCTCGGAACGACCCCACCTAGTAGTTACTGCTAGCCTTATTTCAGATCATCGAAGTCACAGCCTGTGCCTTTTTAGGATCTTTATATAATTTTCTAGAAGAATATTTCAGTTACAGTGTCAGTTTGCTGGTGTGGGTTCTAATTACCGTCGTTAATATTTATTATTATAGCTAAGTAAATATTTTCTGGATATCGGTCAAGCTTTGGTGTTATTTCGTTGTAATTCTTTATCTTTTGCATCCATTTTTCAGAAGCTATGAATTCTTTGATGTGTGTCAGTTTCTTGATATTTCTTAGATGAATTAGGTGCCTACTAAACGAAAGAGAGAAAGGGTGGGGGGGGGCTAGATTTATCAGACTCAACTTGCAGAATTTCTGTCATTATTAGCTTATTATCACAACGGAAACATCCTCGAAAATGATATTGAGAAAAAGCCTGACATCATTGCTTATTACAATGACACAAAAAGAGGTGTGGACAATCTTGACAGAATGATAAGTGACTATACCTGTCAGCGACAAACTAAAAAGTGGCCTTTCGCACTTTTTATGAATCTGATAGATATTGTTGCAGTATATGCATTCGTCTTTGGATTGATCTACATCTGGAATGGAAAAAGGCTTATCAACAACGATTTTTTTTTACTTAAACTCGGAAAAAAATTCGCTGCACCATGATTCAGAAAAGGTTACACGAGAAGGGGGCAAGGTGTTACTTATGCCGAAGTAAAAATGACACGAAAGTAAACCTTGTTTGTAATGTTTGCAATAAATATATCTGAAGAGAGCACAGAACCACAAAATGTTCATGCCTTCATTGTAAGTAGGTAATTTAGGTTCCGTTGGAATATGTTTGTTGTTCACTGATAGTTCAAAACTGATTGCTATTGCTACAGTCCCATTCTATCAGAATTATAAGCAATGACTCTTAGATGAATGATATCATCGTAGCTGATAGCGGAAAAAAATGGGGTGACACCACCTGGTACTACGTTTATTCACCCGTGATTAGGAGGGTTAAGACGCAAAGAAAGTTCTTATGGAGAGAAACAACTTAAAAATGACGAGGGAAATAATAAAAACAACACTTTTCTTTTCGCATACAAACCACTCTGTTCCTAGCTATCAAACATTTGGTTCAATCGAAGCAAAACAAAGACGCGTTAGTTGTTAGTAAAAGTTTATTTGGGATTGCGTGTCCTTATCTATATGAATAAAAATGAATCGCCAAATGTATTGCTAAGCACAAAACTCGAGAACGGCTCAACCAATTCGGCTAATTTGTTTTCTTATTTTTGTTAAGGCACAAAGAAAGTTCTTATGGAGAGAAAAAACGTACAAATGACGAGGGAAATAATTTTTAAAAAACTTCTTTTCCCACACAAACCACTCTGTTCCCAGCTGTCAAACATTTGACTCAATCAAAGATAAGCAAAGGAGCGTTAGTTGTTAGTAAAAGCTTATGATGGTTTACGTGTCATTAATAAAATGAAATAACGAGTTTCCTCAAATTTGTTTTCGCTCTTATTATAATTTTTGTAATAATGTTTATAGTGCTTTTTATTGTGTAAAAAATGGTGTTATCTTACTTAATGCAGATCAGTAATCGTAAGTATATAATATAATAAGTGCCTACGTTTTTTTAAAGCAGAATGAACAAATTAAATAAATAAGACGACTGACGTACGTGTCAACATTGCTTCTAGGCCAGCGCCCAGGTACCAAAAAAGGGCTTCAGGTTTCAATCAATTGAAGAGAGCTGAATGTTTGATATATAAGGGCATGTCTGACTAGTGGAAATCCAAGATTACTACTGAAAAAATCGGTATCATTTTACTTAATGAAGATCAGTAATCGTAAGTATGTAATATAATAAGTGATATAGTCTTCTAATATATAAAATTATCGTGTCACAACGTTTGTAACAAAACTCCTCCGAAACGACTAGACCGATTCTTATGAAATTTTGTGTGTATATTTTATTAGATTTTTATTATAACTATTAGGTCTGAGAATAGGATGTAAATTCTGCGTCGATCGTAGCAGTGACCCTTATACTTTTTGTTTGTTTAATTATAGGATTGTAGCAGGTATGCTGTAGAGAAACAATTCATAGTAGCCATTAGTTTCAGAAACTGGAAGGGATTCCATACATTTCCTTACAAACATACAACTATATAACAACTGCTTCCAAATGACTTCTTTTGGGGCAAAAAATATACTTCGTGACAATTTCATGCCAAATTCTTTTCCGTTTAATTTGCATTTACAAGGCCAAATATATCATAAAGCAGGTTCGCAGTAGCCGGTGACAGAGGGCGAATATAAATTCCTGCAAATTTATTTCATGGGCAATACAACAGAAGAAATTGATAATTACAGTTTAGTGAGGAGGTCTATTGTAGAAAAATTACAAACTTTGTTTCAACAGCACAATCAATTGATTACATTGCTTAAAACTGCACTGGACCGTATGCCAATAATCATAAAATTGTAATCAGAGCTGATAAAACTCCTATAGGAGAACATGCGAGATGTTTCAATGCGCCAACAATCGATGAAGTTGCCATTGTAATGGATTGAGAAAATTTGGAAGCCCTTTTTTGTTTTAGGGAAATAGGGCAGAACAACGTCTGCCGGGGCAGCTACTAATTTAATAAAACTGCTTAAATATTTCTGGAAATGCAATTTATTGTAGTTTATATTGTATAAATAGTATGTATCGTGTGATAAGATGGAATATTAATCCAAAATATAGACAGATTAATTAAGTGGAAGAGGTGAGACAGATGTAGATAAGATGGAAAATTCTCCAAATAATTATTGCATTGTCATTTAACTTAAATTAAATAAAATAAAATTTCAATTTTAGCATGCGTTCAGGAAAATGAGAGTAATTATGTATGATAAAAAAAGTTTTTATGTAATAACTTAATTAAATAGTTAATACATTTATTTTTAATTATGAAATATTATTTTCTGGCCTTTTGTTTTTTTCACCTATAAAAATTATAACGTTAAATCATTATGGTCTGTTACAGATATAGAATTCCACTGGTGAGGTGGATTTAAAAGGTTATTTATCAACTGTGGTCATAAGTTTTAATCCTTTATTACATATTTCAATTTATAATTTTGTCGTTATTCGTTATTTCCTACATATTATTTCTGAAAAAACAAATCGTTTATAAGTTAGTAATGGACATCGTGTTTTCTTCATCGTTTCAAGGAAGAGAGCCTTAGCTTACAAATATTTTAATAAAATTGTAGAATGTTTAATTCTATGTTCAAAAAAAATATTAAGATAAAAACAGATATTTTTTACTACCTCCAATATCTTCACTTTTAACTCAAAAGCACACTCCAAATTGTAAATGTCTATTCTTAAGGAATAAATATTGCCGAGAATCGAATGTACTCTAGCTTTTACTCAACATTTCTTAATTAGTTTCATATTTCAGCCTTCTAAGTAAGACGATTTCACATAGGTCCAGTTTTTAAATTGATCAGAATCCCTTCTCCCCCCCCCCCACTCTTTCGATATCATATATTAATCGATTGGTGATTTTGAAACGGTCCCGTTATTAGAGGGAGAGCTCGTTAGGAAAGACTCGCCAATATTTATGTGCCTATTTAATGGTTCATAAAGGAATGACTGAGGTGCCTTTTCATCAAACCTTGAAAACAGGCGAGGTTCGACAACGCGTTCTCTAATCCCTCACTCCATCTTGTCCAATTTTCAGCTTTTTATAAATTATAAATACCCTGTTAAATTGGCACGGCCAATATTTTTAACCCATCCATCGCCTATTTCTTCTGGTTTCGACCGTGTCAACAAATTCTTTGTCCACGGTTTGTTGGCCATACTGCTATAAGCTTTCTCAGAGCTTTATATGAGACTAAAAATGTTTGTCTATGCTCCGGTATTTATAGCTTTCCAGATCCGGGGGTGGAGCCTATCCTTCCAGTGATCTGACAGGCTGCTTTCTGATAGGCTGATGGTCTCTGATTCAGAGGGCCTCAACTGACTGACATCTTTGACTCCTTCTTTGAGAAGGAGTACATTAGACAAAAAGGAAGACTAATGCGTACAAGACTTGCAGAACATATTAGAGTCGTAAAGAAGATGGATAGCAATTAATCAGCAATGGAAGAACATTTTGTGAATACTAACCACACTATTGAGTTTGATAGCTAAAAACCTAATAGCACGACAGAAAGAATGATACTAAAACCAATCGAAATAATAAAGCAATACCGACAATTTCAACCGAGAATATGGATATCAATTATGCAAATTATTGCTCACAAACATACCATTGGCCAAGAAGAACCCAAAAAACCTAAAAGAAATGACAAACCAACCAGAAGTCAGCCTGTCGAGGTCCACCCTATCAGACACCACTCGGTCGGAACCCAGCCAATTATAAAGTAGTCAGTCAGACCATTGAAAGAACAGGCGCCGCCCCCGGATCCGGGGAACGTATAAATACTGAAGCCTAGAAAAACAGCAGTATGAGTAATCTAGCAGTATACCTGGCGAAACTTTGAATTTAAAAAATACGTGACGGATGGATTAAAAATATTAGCCGTGGCAATTTAAGAGAATATTTATATTTCTTCCTGTTTTGTCTTGATAGGTGGCATTCGCAAAGATGGTTCAAAATGTCTTCTTCTCTCAAATTTACAGACTTCATAACAAAATTATTTACGAAGAAAGTAGTGAGGTAAGGTAGACGATTCATATTTACCAATAATATATCAAATAACTACAGTTTTGAAGTAGAAAATAAAAGTCATTTATTTTCAAAAGAATATTTTTGATTATAGGAGCAAGTTTCACTAGAACTGCTTTATTTTTATCAAACAAGGGTTGAATGTATATAAATTGAAAAGGAAACTAATGTCTAGAGTACCCAGATCTAGAGTCAAAACAAGGAAAAATTAAAAATCAACTACATCTAAAGAAATTAGTTGGATATTTGCAACCATATCTATAGTTTCAATTAAAAAATAAACAGAAGATATCCTAAATTAAATATAATTGAAATATTTACACATGCGGTCGCATTAAAACTTGCGTTGTGTCTTTACATAGTTAGTGAAATTTGTGCCCACAAACAGTTGCATTACTATGTTGGAACCTTGACATAACCTGAATTAATAGGATTACTACAGTCGAATCTCGGTTGGTACATTTCCCAAGATCAGAGGAAGTCTAAAGCAATAATAATTTCAAGTAATTTTTAATTAGTATTCTATATTACGATTAGAACTTACTGTTAAATTTTGGTTGAAGAGCTTAATCCTAAGAAAAATTCAATAGCTAAAAAAAATTCAATATATCCGTCAATCAAATTCAATATAGTCAGGGGCAATCTAAATCACACGTATTTCCATTGCTCTGAAATAATTAAGAAGAATTTATCAGCTCAAAAACATCAGATTTATTATAATTTTATAATAAAAAAAAAATTGACAGCAAATATTATAGTCTGACGGATAAAATACACAGTAAAGTCATTCATACTTCTCTTCTGCGCCTTTAGGATAGCTTCGGGATATGTATACTAATTTAGACATTTATTCAAGATAAAACATTATAATTAACTACTTGTACACTGAAAACCGATTGAAATGTTTTGCTTTTTTCCTCTATCTTTTTTTTTAATCATTTAACAAAGAGACTGCTGAAAATAAATAAACTACATCGTCTCTTAATGCCTGATTATCCGTCTTTCTATTACGGAAGTATACAAAAAAAAAAATAAAGAAGACTGTCAAAAATAATAAGTTTAGGTGACTTTAGTAGGTAAAAATGATATGTCCTTTTTCTCTGGAGATACATTTAAACAGATGTTGTTAATAATTAGTTTTTTGTATTTAACCCTCCAGTCTCGCGCTCGATTCCATGACTACCGATACTCGATAGTACGACTACCGATGGGGGAGGGGGGTTTCTGAAGGCCGCTTAAATTCTAGTAGCCATCTCTCACACAAGATCCATCAGCAGCTTAAAAACTAAGACTTCTAACTTAAGGATAACTTAAATATGGTGGGAGAACTAAATATATAGAAGTTGTAACTCCGTTTGTAAATCCGTTGTTGTCGTTCCAAAAATCATAAGCATTGAAGTGTGAATATCTGAAACAAAGTCTTAGGTATAAAAGTCCCAACCCGTTTATTCAGCTAAGTATTGCTATTATTAAGATTCGGACACCAAACATCTGATTCGGAATACTAAGATCTGTAGTATTCTTGGTTAGGTACAGCCCATTGTAATTAGGGGCGTCCACTTGCTCGTGTTCCATGTAGTCCCTCATCGAAGAGTTTCCTTGGAATTTATAATGGGTCCATCCTGATCACATGGCTCGTACATCGAAACCTGCCAAGCTTTATTATTTTAACATCTGGTTCCTTTATTAAGGAATACGGTTCGTTTTCCATTCTCTACTTTCGGACCAGAAACGCGTCGTTGTATCTTTCTTTCGAATATGCATAGGCTACGATCATCATTTTTAGGAAAAAATCCGATGGTATGGATCCGAAAGTAAGTATAAGTGTCTTATAGAGTCTTATTTTATGTACAAAATAGCATCCATACGCTAATGCAACTCTTCTTTATATTGTTGCCAAAATATCATTATTTTCGTTTACTTAGGAAATTCACTTTCACATTCATAAAATTAGGGCCCAAATTGTGCGAGAACTTTATCAGAAGACTTGACATCTTTAGTAACCATATAGTCTTCTGAAAATTCACAAGGCCATTTTTCTGTCAGATAATTCAAGGCAAGGAGGGCGTAGCAAAGGATTTGAATTGAGGGATTAGAGATGGTATCTCATGACTTGTTTCCAGTTTCTTAGGCTGCTTTTTCCAAACATAAATTAAACAAAAAGCATCCAAAGTAGTCTCCTTGTCGAACTCCATTAATATCAGTAAATCCCTAAGAGAAATCCCCTTGCGTACACACCAGATTTTTCATATTTCCATAGTGGTTTTTACAGGCGTATAAGATTCGTTGGTATATTAAAAAAATTCATGGCCTCATAGAAATCCACGATAAATACTGTCGCAGGTTTACTTCAAATCCACAAGTGGTGTATGGGTATCTACCTGGCACTTTCGGCAAAGTTCCAAAACAACTCGTAATTTGAAATTATGATCAACTGTGGACTTTCCATTGCAAAAACTTCATTGATTTCTCCACAAGATTTTTTAAAAGGCGGCAGGAGGCGTTTGTAAAGTATATTAGAGACAATTTTATAGGCACCTGGTAACTGCGAAATATGTCTGTAGTTTTTGCAATATCAATATTATACTTTAAAAAAACAAAGTTTGTACAGAAATATAGCTATGCTTGCGCTTCGTAAAACTTCAATTCGTAATGAAGCTAGACCAACAGCCATGTTTATATTGGACAATTGTCCATCGTAAATAAAATTGAACATTAAGCTAAAAGAAGCTCTAACTATGAAAAATATTACTGATTGTTTATTTGAGAAAAGAAAATTAGAGATGAACAAGAGGTGTTTGACTTATGTCACACTTCGCCTTCTCTCCAACTCCTAAACAAACTAGATAATTCATATTAACAACAAAGCTTTGTAATATTAAAAGAAAAATCAACATTCCATACTATTGCATCAACTCTTGGATACACTTATACATTCATTTATTTATTCTTAATAACTAATAATAATAATATCCGCTATTAGTTACTGCATAGTGGAGAAAAGCTGCCTATAAATTAGTGACTTGACATTCAAGTTTCGAGCTGATTATATATGCAATCTAGCGTAATTTTTCTTGTTAACAAGCTAACAGAAACCTTTTTAACTATATTCTCGGGTAACGAGAGCAAACTTGGTTCACGACACGTTAACGTTAATTTTTTGAAAGCTTTATAATGAAACGAAATTATATTGTGCACGTTGGGCGGCCTGTTGTGGAACGTATTACTGCTTTGGAATTTATGTAATACTTTAAAGGGGGTTTCTAAACAAGTTAGTTTAGAAAATAAGTTAACACGATGACCTCAAATGTCCTGGTTTACATTTAGCTGATGCTAGATTGAATACGATGAATACAGTTTATTACATGCTTAGAAAAATAATACTTATTGTATATCCGAAACCGTTGATCAATGTCCTTCTTATTTTATAACTTACACAATTTACAATTTTCAAATGCAAGAGTAATCAGTATATCGCAGTTTATGTTGTTCTAAAGAAAGATATTTTATTTAAAACCTACCATTTTTGGAACCTAGAGTAAATTAACATATTCTATTTTTCGTTTTTCAAAGATAAATTTATATTGCGCCTTCCTCATGCTATATTTTATTTGCTAAAATATATAAAAACAATCAGAACGCGATATTGTGATAGCCGAGGTATGAATATTTTCAAATTATATTATTTGAATTTATTTAGCTTATTTCAAATTGTATGGGTGCTGTGAAGCTCAATTCATTGGGTAATGAACTGTTGTTGATAGTAACTATTAAAATATTATTTAAAAATCTCGGTGGCTTAATTGGCCGAATGCATTTTAGGTGCAACAACACAATAAGCCAAATATTAACAGTCTGATTAGAGTTGTGTGTGGAATATCTGTGCATGAGATTGTTGATCATGAGGTCAAAATCAAAATTTAGTCTAATGGCTTATGTTTTGTCTTTTATTTTATTTATGATGTAATAACACTTTTGTATGTATATATTAGTATTGAAGTACGTACAGAGTAAATTTTTGAAGATTGAACAGCTTTTAAAAATTGGTTTTGTGTTGCAAGCGTACCTCTATTTTACGAATCATTCTACTAGGGATACACTATCCGGGTGTTATACACTATAGTATATGTTTTATTAGGATAGAAATGAATGGAATTTATTTAAACTTCAGGTATATTCTGACAGAGTGAAATGAACAAGATTAGAGGGGAAAACAAGGTAGTTGACTTTTTCCTAAATGTTGAGGAGAGAAACCAAGTCATTCTTTTGGATTCTCATGAATTAGATTTTCCCCAGTACGAACTTATCCCGTCACCCCTTTTTGGGTTGTTTGAAATCTTTTTTTAAAAACTTTTGATCGAGTTACTTCGATTTTCCCATTAAGTCTTCAAATAATATGGGACTTAAAACAGCTCCTAGTTGGATTCTACAGTTCTTCCATTTCACAACTATGTTGTGGATTGATGTAGTTAAGTTTATTTTCTGTCACATCATTTTCATAATCAAAAAAAGATAAGATTCATAAATTGTGTTATATTCATAAAAGAACAAAATTTCTTTAGTTTAATTTGAACGATCGAGAAATTTAATCGAACGAAACATAATTTAATTTCGTAGACAGTCTAGTATGTATATACTTAATTAATATTTTTTTATAGAACGTAAGCCTATCAGTATATCTTTATATATTGCGAATACCAAAGCAGTTTTGACTAAAAAATGAAAGTATTGATCGATCCAATATGGATATTACTGACTAATCAAAACTAAACACAATAATTTTGTTTTCGTAATAACCTTTTTATGGAAGATATTGTAAAATTACAACGAATTCGAGGTGTGGAAAGGAAACAGAAAATAAGTAGATGAGGGCTCGAACGTGGGTCGTGTCAGTTTAATTAGTACTGTTTTGGAAGGCCATTACCCGAGCATGTCCCAACCCGGGGAGATTAAGAGGTGCCTAAAGCCGATGTAAGACCAGTAGCCATTGGCCATTAATAAATTTTATCGGTTGGCAGCCCTGCTCAGCGGGTCGCATAACTTATCGTCCCCTCCTATCTTATGTAAAGCATTCAGCACCAAATGTCGCGTCCTCGTCCAAAAGCCTTCTCCGCTCCCCATCGGTTCAAATTAAAACTATTTTTGAGTGCATTTAAAACCTCATAAATGATTTCTTGAGCGATGGTATTCCGAAACATTTGCTATCAAACCAGCAACTAGATTCAACTCTATCCAGTGGTCCCTTCTTGATCAGGATGAACATAAAAAAAATTCAATATTATATGTAAGCCTCTCTTGCGATTTGATGTAAAAATATGTGAATAGATTGTAACGTATGAAAAATATTTGTCTTGGATGGGCATATGTAGGTCAATGAAACTGTTATGGTAGTTTTCAGGGCAAATAAGAATATTATATGAAATAATTTTAAAAAAATCATTTATCAATTAAAATTCAGAAAGAAAGTTCTCAAGGTAGAGCAGACTAATAGCAGATGAACTTCTTTGAACGGCTAATATTTCATTTCCCCTATTATTATTCTAAAAGGGCTTGTCCCAGGATAAACAAAGTATGTACTTTAGCAAATGATAATATAATATAATAAGACATTTTTCTTTTCTTTTCTTTGTTTTCCCCTTATGAGGATGACATTATTATTTTAAAAAGTCCCAGTATGCTAAACTTTCTTGAGAACTACATTACAGAACAAAATATTAATAATAAAACAAAAGATTGGTTATTGAATTAGTAAAATTCAGTTGGTTCATATTAATAGTTATTTTAATCTCATGTGCCGCCTTCATGCAAAATAATATTCTTTATTTTTTTTCATTGGTGTATGAATTTTTGAACTATGAATATGAATATGAATTTTTATTTTATATTGCATATATTTGATTTACACCTTGTTCTCTAAAGAAGTGTTCTGGTCAGCTTAGTATTGCTTCAGTACTTAGTAAGTATTAAAAACATACTTAGGGATGTCCTAAACTCCCTGGAGAACAAAGTACAATTAATAATATTGACAATATAATTGAAAGAAATCAATGTAAAACAAATAAAATTAAACTAAGAACGCCATCATTAGAACATTCCTAAGTTTCCATCCGGCATGTAGTCCGTCTTTAGAGGGTCCTGGTGATCATTCATCCTGACCACGTGGTTGAACCACATGAACCATTTCAAGAACAACAAATCAATAGTACACCCATGTAAAAATATACAGTGGTAGAGCACTGAGCTGCCATGCCGAATATCCTGGTTCAAATTCCACTGCAGATAAGACTTTTATTTAGTCTTTTAGCAGCCAGATATGGATCATATAGGATCTAGGACCCTCCTGGGGCTCACACAGCTTCTAAAAGTGGGTAGCCAAAATAAGGGGGAAAATCTGGTGGTTGAGCGCGATCTGGGACAAATCATCTCCCTGCACAACTGTTGTCCCTACAACAGTACCGTCTCTACTATGTACTAAACCCTTAGACTCTTCACGCGTTGTAGTGGTACAGGTTTTTAGTATGGACCAACATATTTATTGTGGTTTTTAAGACATATATAAATATCATGCTGAAAACCCGTAACACATACTTTACATTAAAAATCAAACTAATTCTGGTCAAGATTATGTCATTAGTATTGTTCCAGTTTTTGAGAATAATCTAGTATGCGAAAACCAACTTTAAGTATTTCTCTCAAGTTAATGTAAAATATTTTGTATAATGTAAATATAACACTGTTTAGTAGACATGGACAGAGGCTAATTGCAGGTCTGGGTGATAGAGCCAACACCTCCTAACACCTCTAAAAACTATGGTCTTATTTTCTAAATCTCAAAGTGATCACTATTAAAAAACAAACACTCAATCATAGGAATCAATTAATAATCTTAACAATTATATAGTGAAGCAGCGACTTTTTTTGTTGCCAACTCAGGCTTGTACTGCTACAGCACAATAGAATGGCTGTTCTATCCAGTATGCTAAACCCAGCCCCTTAGAACTACTGTAGAAAACAAATAATAAATCTAAATAATAAGTAAATAGTTTGATTGAAATAGTTTCATCTGTTTAAGATTGAAAAAATATCAATCTTAAACAGATGAAAACAAATTTAAGGATGGCATTTCTGATATTGACGACCCGTGAGATTGTAAAAAAATATATGATTGACCAATCATAAGTAAAGAAGAATACTAGACATATTTGGTCATAGAAGATAGGCAGGTTTTTTTAGCACCTTTTTATTGGTTTAGAACTTCAGGTTCTGTGAGCTAAAACCAGATGTAAGTTGAAAGTTTTTTACTTTTGTAAATATAAAACATTTTTTATAACGTAAATAATGTACTGTTTGAGAGTTAAAGTAACTTTTCCACAGAAATTATGGGACAAAGGCTAATGGCAGACTTGAGACATGGTGATGAGGCCATCACCTCCCTAGACATTGAAAAATTGTGGTAAAATTTACTAAATTCCACAATGATTGACATTAACTCATCACCTCCCATAACTATTTTTGTCTCGCTTATATTATATTTTTTTTACTCAATTCCTTTCTCATAGATGTGCAGTTATCGGGAAAATAACTTGTTTAGGTTTTAAGGACTTTTTGCGAGTTTTACTTTACACTTCTCTTTATATTCCACTTTATATTTCTCCCCATTGCTTGAACTATCAAGTTATTTGTTATATTCGAGTACATATCCCAATAATACCTTTCTGATTATAATGAATTATACCCACTCCAATGGAACGCTAACATTGGCCTCTGAATGTTGCTGGTGAAGATAATACCGTTCTACTCCAGCAAACTCTCCTCTCATTCACTTAGGGTTTTGTATTTTTTGAGTGTTTGTATAATATATTCAATGGTATTTCAGTTTTGAGTAGTTAAGGAATAATTAGAGTTGTCCATCACAGTTTGGCACCCTCCGAAAGTTGTTGCCCTAGTGAGCATTTATTGCTGACATCATCTTCTGCACCAGTTTCTGGGCCCCAAACAACAAAAGAATTAGGAGACTCTAAATATATATTTTGTTAGGGAAATATTTTTCGTCATGTTCTCGCCAAATTTCATGTGCCTTTTGAACAGAGTTTCCATGCCTTATAAAAAAAAAATTTAGTCTGTATGCCTTTGGTTGCCATATGGAAATTTTCAATTCACATTAAAAAAAAATATGATAAACAATTATTTCTAAATAATTAGCATGTTCAGAACTCTTATGCATCTGTATAGAAGAGTAAAATTTGATTTCTTTAAAAAAGGAATATTTAATAACCGCTTGGTGTAATGATTTTCGAAGCTCTTGAAGATAAGCCATTATTAAAAGTTTTCAGATCTAAAAACTGTCACCAAAGTGTTAATAAATGATGTTAAAAGGATTCACTAATATTAAATTAAAGTTGAAGAACGATAACTCTTAGTCACTTGCCTCCCAGGAATGGGTGTAGATTGATATTCATATTATAGTATTCATAATAAGTTGGGGTTAGCCTTTTTGTTAGTTCATTGTTAACATAACACTGACTTTGTTTTTTAACTCATAACACTGGGCGGTAATGAGTTAAAAAACAAAACTGAAAATATAAATAAATAAATAACTTAAAAAAGAAGACGAACAATACGTTCAATTTAGCCTGGGCACTAGATTGTAAAAAAAATTATGATGTACCAGATTAAAATAAAGAAAAATAGTATAAAAGTCGGATATAATGTTTTTATTTTTTTCTCCTTTGGTAAAGAAGACAAAGAATTTTTTTTTTTATTGAGAGTTTCCCCAAAGTTGAGGTTTTCTCCAACCAAATTTTAGAGTAACATTTTATCCCAGGTCTTCCATCCAAATGCGTCTTCTTCATTAAGGCCATCACCTTTCTTCTTCCTTCAAGGCACCATTGCATTATCATTTTGGGTATTTTTTTATTCTCCATCCTCAGTAGATGTCCAAACCACTCTAATCGCTTTGTTGTAATTTTTTCGAGAATAGTATTGTTAGTACCCATTATATCTAGGACTACTGAATTGGGTATTCTATCACGCCTAGAAATCCCGGCTGCCCTTCTCCAGAATTCTATCTCCATGACTAGAAGTTTCTCTTTCCCAATTTCCATGTTTCAAAGCTGTATAACATTATAGCAGTTATAATAGCATGGAAAATAATTCTCCATCCATATATTTGAGGCATTTCATATGTTTTTTTTTGCATTGTACATTTTTTACAATGAGGGAGGAGCAAGCCCCCTCATTAAACACCAGGCTCGTGGACCGACATAGTGGAGAGTGGACAGAGTGAATTGTCCACGACAGCTAATTCGTTGGACTCAACCACTTATTTTGCTACTGATCTTCACACCTGAAGGCCGTTCTACCATCCCCAACCCGGTGGATACGCCAAATATATTTCACCATACCACGGGCGAAATTTTAATAAAAATATTCTAATGATAGAAAACTTTTAATATATATGTGAATGGACAATTTTTTCAATTCCTTCCAAGATATTCCTATAATTTTTGAGACTTGATATCTTAAAGGTGGTTGTTAACAACTTTAACTATAATTTAAAAAAAAAATCTACTTTACCTATTCTTATTTTCAAAAGTCTCTTGTGTATATTCTTCATTTTAGGATAAAATTATTGTTTATACATTTTTATGAATATTACATATAAAGTACCCATCAGTAAATAAAATATACTTTATCTTATAAATGAAACAAAAATACCAATGAAAAATAATTAAAGAAAACTATTCGTGATTTCGATGGGCAAGATATTATAAAAGTTGTTAAGATGAACCATCTTGAAGTACAGAAAAATATTAGAAAAAATTTATTGGACAAAGTAGAGAAGTCAATTATTTTTTTTATTTTTTTGCCAACTCAACCGAATATTTCTACAGAGCTTGAGATTTAATTTATTACTTGTACCAAATTATTATAATTGATAATTATATTATAGTTCTCAAACAACAGCTTTTGTTTCTTGTGCAATCCACACAATGTTAATATCCTCGTAAATGTCCCTATCTGACTAAACTAATTTTTAAATAATTCCTTAATTTTTTTTTTATTTGATTTTCTTTAACGTCGGATATCTGTCCTTTGTTTTGATATTTAAAATAATAATAAATATTTCAAATTTATATCTGCCTATTATAATTATTATGAGCAACAACACGGGGACATGTCCAGGCCTCCTCAATCAGTTTCAGCCAGTAGTCCCTGTTGAGTGCTGCTGTCGTCCAGTTATGGGCTCCCAGGTTCCTCGCGTTTTCTGCCTCACAGTCAATCCACTGCAGTCCTGGTCAGCCGACTCTCCTCCCTCCATGGATGACCTTTGGTAGTCGGGTAACAATACCATATAATGATATTAACCACATTTGGCTCACCAAAGAGTCTCCTGGTTTCTAACCCAATGGCCTAGTTGCATGTGACTTGACATCCAAGATTGAGACCCACTTCTTTAAGTAGATTTAGGTAAGTTCCAAATACCACCTTATCCCCAGGATGTCTTGGGTGTTGTTCAGCTACCATGTACTTGGTCTTATCTTGGTTAACCACTAGACCAAGTTTCCTCCACAGGGAAATAACAGCTTCTTCAATATCCTGATATGATCTTCCTATAATGTCAATATCATCTGCATAGGCGAGGAGCTGTACCGATCTATTTATTATTGTTCCCGTTTTCTTGATCCCAGTGTCTCCAACTGCCTTTTCGAGAGGAAGTTTAAATAACAGACAAGCTAAAATTATCTGCCTATAGTATAATATATATATCAATAACTTTTAAAATATTTTCTATGAAAAAATACAGACACGTTCGTCAAATGAAAACAATATTTAAAAATAATAGTGGTATCAAAAAATTCTATTAACTTAATGACATTCTTGTACATTATGCATATGTAATATTCTATAAAAAAAGAAATGTGTCATTGTGAAAGAGGGTAATTGCTGAAATATATACTGACCTCTTATTTCTTGAATTGTACTAAATTTAATGCCAAATAATTATAATTTAGTGTGATGAAGTTAAATACTTTTTTTAATAAATATCAAATGAATAAATTAATTTATTAACTCTTCAACTACTTATCAAACTGACTATCTGATTAGTAAATAGATTAGAATATAATTTGTATTTGATATGATTTAAATATAATTTAATTTTATATAGTTATAAAAATAAGTGATCTAATATTATTTGCATTTCAAAGCCTTCTTCAGTGACAGAAAACTGTATACTGATATTTTAGCTTTGTCATTAAAGCTAATTATGATTACGAAGGCAAAATGTAATAAGGAATTGACAAACTTCTGAGAAGCTAAGAATAATATTTCTTGTAAGCATAAAGATCAGACAAAACAATGCTCCAAGACCAGAATTATTGTTCAGAAATGAGAATCTCCAGCAAGTGTAGCATAAAAGTGATCATCCTCTTAGTGATTTTTAAATAAGAGAGTTCTTATACATCTTTATTTCAAATATAAACTTTATATCCACTATCTAAAATCCATAGTTCTTGTTATGATGACATCACTGCTTCACTTACTTAAACTCTCTTTTATAGACTGATGTGTGTATTAAAGCAATTTGTTTTTGTTTTTTTAGCATGTACACATTACTGTATGTATGTTAAAGAATATATGAGCGCACTCATAAATAAAGAATTGTACTGGAGTTTTTTTGGAGTAATACATCAGTGGTACCAGAAAGTATTGTTTTTTACAATACCAGTTGATATGATGAAATATAAATTTACAAACATTCCAGGCATATAAAGTGGGGAGGAGGAGTGGGAGTGACAGGGCGGGGGAGTGGGGCAGTCGCCGAGCGGCTCCTCGTGCGACCTCGGGTTGGTTCGGGACAGGCAATATTTTTATTATTTTTTACTGTATTTATAATTGAACAGTTAATTTTTTTAGGTTCTATATTTCTACTTTCTTTTTTAATTTCTCCAAAGAAGAAGGGAACATCGACTTGAACGCGGATTTCCTTTGTTTCTGTTTTTTTTGTATTTTCTCTGACTGTATGGGCAAATGATTTGTTTTGGGAGGTCGGGAATCTCTCTTTATATATTTTTCTGGCGTCATTTTGTGATATTTTGTTATTTATTTGTATCGATTTGATCTCTTTATGCATTTGAAAGATCGGGCATGAGCGGTCTAGGGCATTATGTGAGCCACAAGGCATTATGTGTCTGGCCTTTCCGCATTGTATACATATAGGCGTCTTATTACATCTAATAGCTGTGTGGTTAAAGCCTAAACATTTGAAACAGCGAAGAGGATTAGGGATGTAAGGCTGGACAGGTATATTCTGGTAGCCTACTTTGATTGTCTTGGGTGCTATGGGTGATGGAAATGTTACTATGTAGTTATGTGTTACTACTTCGGTGCCGTTTTTTTAAATTTTAATTCTCGCGATATTATGAATTGTTTCTTTTAATTCTGTTTTAATTTCTTCGATTTCCAAATATTGGAAGTCATAAACTTTTATAATACCTTTGCTATAGTTTAAAGTGTCGTGGGGAGTTACTTTTATTGGAAATTGTCCTCCAAAATTATTACAAGATAGTAAGGATTCGGATTGAGGTCCCTTAAATGTGTCGACTAATAGTGAGCCGTCCCTTAATTTTTTTATATTTTTGACTTCTCCTACTAGGCCCGTTATAAATTTATTGATGAAAAATGGGGACACTTTCGTGAACCCCTCGTCATCATCTCTTTTTATAATTAAAAATGTGGGACTAATTTTTTTTTCTTCCTTTATAAACATCCTATCCTCTAGGGCTTTCATCTTTCCTCTAGGACGTTTTCTTTTAGCCAAAGGACTAAGTGGGTCATCAGGGTCTCCCATAATTAGGAGATTAGTGGCACACTAATACTAGTGAATATATCAATTAAAATATTAGAAAAGAAAAGAAAAGGGAAAATAAGAAAACAAAATAAAACAAAACAGAAAGCAAATATCGAAAGAAAAGCAGATAATAATAATATTAAAATAAATCCATTCTTCTTAAATTGTAAAAATAAAAAAATGTAATTGTTATGAATTAGTTCTCTTAGCTGTTTGTTAATCCCTCAGAGCTCTGGGCAACCTCTGTCCTCTTCGGAGACCTAAACACAACTGGCGAATTTTTTAATGTTTTTAACTTCTACTAGGCCCGTTATAAATTTATTGATGAAAAAAGGGGACACTTTCGTAAACCCCTCGTTATTATCTCTTTTTATAATTATAAATGTGGGACTGATTTTTTTTTTCTTCATGTATAAACATCCTATCCGGTGGGGCTTTCATCCTTCCTATAGGACGTTTTCTTTTAGCCAAAGGGCTAAGTGGGTCATCTGGGTCTCCCATATTTTAGGAGATTAGTAACACACTAATAGTAATGAATATATCAAATAATAAATAGATGAAAAGAAAAGAAAATGGAAAAGAAGAAAACCAAAAAACAAATAGAATAAACATATATCGATTGAAAAATAAATAAAACTAATATTAAAATAAATATATTCTTCTTAAATTGTAAAAAAAGGAATTAAAAATGTCATTGTTATGGGTTAGTTCTCTTATCTGTTTGGTAATCCCTCAGAGCTCTGAGCAACGTCCGTCCTCTTCAGAGCTCTAAACACCGAAGGTAGGAAGATAATTGGGTTATGAGATTTATAATTAGAAGATTAAATTTTGAAATGTTTATCTTTCTAATTCATGCTGCATAATTTGAAATATTAATATAATTTGACATAATTTTGTATTTATATATTTTAAATTCATAAGTTATATTTAACTGCGAATTACATCGTTATAAGAGGAACTATGTAAGTTTATTATCAGTAAATAGAAATGCTTTTTAAAAGTAGTAGCAGCTATTTAAAGCTACTAGTTCTTTTTCTCATAATTTTTAACCAAAATTAGTGTTAACATTTTTATTATATCAGCTAACAATGATTTGGTTAGTACCACCAGAATCATTATTTCAAAGCTAAATATTACTTTTTTCTTTATAACCAGTATTGTATAATTTAAAAAAACATTCTTATCGTATTTCAGGTTATGAAATGAACATACTAAATTAATTTTTTATTATGATATACGAAAGTTATTTAAAACTAGTTGCAGAACTGCTAAATGTTAATCCTGTTTCAGTTACGAGTTGGAGGTGAATGAAGTATTTACCTTTCAAAAGAGTCGGAGATTCTAGAAAGTCATCATATGAATTTATTCCAGGTATTTATATGTGGCGCTACATTTTTGTAGGTACTTATAGAACTAGGAAAAAGTTGTCGTTTGGTACAGGAAAAGGTACTTGTGTTCTATATTATTGAATAACAGATATCAGTCATTATAAATTATCTATTATTATCTAATTTTAAATTAGAAATTATAAGATTATTGATTTTTATTTTAATGAAAATGGGACAAAAATCATTTATTCTTGAATAAATTTTGGTTAAACAAGTGGGGGTTTATACCTCATAAACAAGAGTAAATTTAATACAAGAATTAATTTACGAACAGAAGGCTAACCGTATAACCGCCACAGAACTCCCCTTCCGAATGAGCGACAAAGCGAATTTTTAGACCATGTCAGGTTGTTACTGCGGTAGGCTAACAGGAATAGGTGAAGATACTGGTCCCAGTCTCGCTGATGGTCGGAGACCACTTTAGACAAATATCGACCCATTGTCATGTTCATGCGCTCCACCATGCCATCCGATTGAGGGTGAAGAGGTGTCGTCCTGGTCTTCCGTATTCCCAGTGCTTCGCACATCCCGGAGAAGACTGCAGACTCAAAGTTTCCCCCCTGGTCAGTGTGAAGTTCCACTGTACTCCAAACCGACTGCTTCACCAGTACATTCAATTGGTTCAAGTAATTTAATGTTTCGGAGGGAACGGCTGCTTCGTGCTCCGCGCGGGCGATATGCCTCCGAATAAATCTCGAACCATTAGGCCTTCCTTACCCGCTTATTAACTTGAGGCCTTCCACCCTCCCGGAAGAAATATATGGCATTCAAATTTAATTAAACCCTCCGTTTAATTACTCGTGACAGGATGATTAACTTTTCCCAGTAGCTGTTGGCCTTTTCGTACACCTGAGGCTGGGAGCATTTCTCCCATGTAATCCAAAAGAGACGTAGCGCTTCTTAGGAAGATTGCTGGAACAACTAAATAAACAAATAGGCAGGCATGAGGACTGCCGACAGAAGTGGAAACTCGGGTTTTTGGAATAACTGTTTTCTTTTTTGAATTTCTATATCAATTGTGGTCTCAATTATTTAAATTTAAATAAATAAATAACATTAATCTGGTTTTCACATATATTGACACTTTGAACAATACGATGATGGATTGAATTGGTTAGGGGTTGCAATCAAAGACAACACACAATAAGCAAAACTTATTTTTCTAATTTTTCCAACGTTTCGGCTACAATGTAGGCCATCTTCAGGGCTAGGAATGAAACGGAAAATAATTATATTAATCATTGCAGTACCAAGGAATAATTAAAGAATTACAATAAATTCTATAATTCTTCCTTGGTTCTGCTTCTTAGTTATTTTCTGTTTCTTTCCTATCCCTGAAGATGGATTACTGAGTTTTGCTTATTTTGTGTTACTTTTGACTGCAACCCCTGACCAATTCAACCCATCATTAGAATTATCCAATCAACCATTTTCCACTCAAAGAATAATTATATACATTTTCAAGTAGTTTATTTATTAACCAAAACATACGAATGGCTGCACAAGCTCAAAAGAAAACATCAATAATTTAATAGAAGTAATAATTAGTGTATAGTTATATTTTTTATTTCTTGTATTTGTATTTACTGAGATATTATTTTCATTTTTAGCATTATTATCAGCGTTAAAAAACTAAATATTTTTTTATAGTTTTTTTCAACGACCATTACTGCTCACAAAAAAAATTCACATTATAATATTTTCATAAAAAAAAAAAATAAATAAAATAAGTAATAACTGAAAATTCTATTAAGCAGTAGATGGGCCCTATGATATATCAAGATCCTCCCGGGCCCTATAAATTGGGTACCCTTAATTTGGAGAATAACCAATGGACTGATCTCGTAAAAATCATCTTCTTCCAAGTCTGTTTTTTTTAGAAACAGTACTGTCTCTACCATGCACCGAACCAAACACCCTTCACGAGTTGTATGGCTACATTTTTTTAATACTAAATAGATAAAATTTGCCTGATTGCATTTTTACACACATTACAAACAGCTCCTAAAAATTCACAAGTCGCGAGCAAATTTATGAAATCTCACTGGACAGAGAGGAAATTACTTTTTTTTTTAGTGACGGGGCATATGTTAGTAATATAATTTCCTATTTATTCTAAAAATAAATTGTTATATTTAAAAATCAGGTGGTTAAAAATGCCATTAACAACTACTTAAAGATGTAGTACTATAAATTCAATGATCTGTCTCTGCATGTATTGAAACAACTTAATATCCTTTCTTGATTGAATCAAATCCATCACTCCTGATCTAGATTGGTTAGATACCTAATTATCGAACTACAATGCGTGTATTGTCTTTGGTCCATAACTACTCTTTGGGTTCGCTTTTAATAAATCAGTCTTGGTGGTTTATAAATGTTTGTTTCAGTTTTATAATTCTTGTTGTAAATCATACAACCAAAATCATATAAAAAAAATTTGATATAATCGAATAAATGACATTTCAATTTTTCAAAACCATGGCATCGTGCCCTTGATGTATTTACCCTATTCTTCTTTAAATTTCGTTTAAAGGAGCTTTATACATGATTCGGATTCATAATTAAAAGAAATTGTAATTTGGCTGCTCTGTTCGTGACGCCTGGATGTGTGTCAAAGAAGTTGCAGTTAAATCATTCACCTTTTATTCGGAAAAAATTGTCAAGGTGGTAGTGGTATGTCATGTTTCATGCGAATATAATTCCTAAATTGCCTTACAGAAACCTTCACTCATTTATGTAGTTTGTCTCACAACACACAATTTTACATTCATATCAAATTGCTAACAAAGGGTTGTATGGCAGGTTTCATGCTTTAAGGCGTAAATGAGCAGTCGTTAGCGTCTAATTCATGAAACAGCAGGGATTTAAAAATAAAATAAGACAATTGAGACGTTTAGTTCCAGAATCATGTACATACATTTTTTTCCAAGAATGATTTTTTTTTTTTTAATTAAATTTTTATTATAGATTTGTATTTAAGTTCTTAATGCCAGAAATCAAGTATTAGATCATTCATAAATCAATACTAAGAGATTCCATTTCCTATCAAAAGGAGTTACATCCATTGCATTAAATGAAAATCGATGATTTTGAATAATAGTAGTTGACCTTGTATATATACAATGTGTATTTTTTTTTTTTTATTTTTTTTTTACGAGGGTAGGTGGAAATCTTCAAAAGACGCGAATAGGCCCGTACCTATCCGTGTGTGGGATTTTTACCCACTAAAACCAACCTCCCTACACCGCCGCCATATTGATTTCAGCTACCTCCTGGTTCGCCTTTCTTTCTTCTCCTTTCTTAACTTTTGTAGCACCTGTGCTGCTAACCTCTGGCCTGCCATCCAATAATCCTGATTGATCAGCATATGGTTGACAACATTATCTCCAGTGGGAGCTGAGCCGCAGACGCGTCGGAACTCCATCCTCTCTTCTTGAATGCGGGGATTTTAAGGATCCTTTTAAGGATGGTTTTTACCATTATTGCTTGAAAAGTAGTAAAGAATAATACATATTTAAAAATAAAAAAGAAAGAAAAATAGATAAAGGTAAGTCCGGTTGCGTAGAAGGAATTTCAGAAAAAGAAAAAAATGGTAAAATTTCTAGAATATTAACAACTATTAATTTTTTTATTAAAAATTAATCTACCTTCCTGTTAATTTAATATAACAGAATGTTACAAAATTCTTAGAATTTCCATCATTAAACGGGCGATTTCAGATTATATTTCACGTTTCTCAAATTTTTGGAAATAAAAATGCTATAAAAGACATTTTTTTTTTTACTACTAAAAGACAATTGAAATAACTTAGTGATTATATTTGTATTAACTGAAACTAACTTTTTGTCTTCGACGCACCGAGGAGGTCTCATGTGTCCAGCCGTCACGCTGAGGTAAAGTGGCTTTTCGTAGACGTTACTTCATTGGTTCTTTCTTATATCAAACCACAATTTATTTTAATTGTTAATAAAATTAAAATAAATCTCATAGTGCAAAATATTTTTCAAAGATTATGTGACAGCTGAATCCAGTTTTATCTATGCAGATGACATAGTGGTGATTGAAGATGGGCCTGAACGTCTACAAGTAGCAGTCGATAAGGGGTCTGAAGAATTGAAAATAAAAGGATTCTGCATAAAGCCCAGTAAAGAAGGTGGCTTAAATTCCGAAGAATTTGCTACTATTTGAATGGATTTAATAGAAAACAAAGTTGTACCTTCAGAAAGACTCTGCTGAATTGACGCAAGTAATTTTATATAGTGATGGGTGCACTTACCAAAACAGGAATGCTGTCTTGGGTAATGCATCACTCACTACAGCTATAAATAAAAATATTGTGATACAGCAAAACTTCCTCGAAGTAGGACATACGCAAATGGAGGCGGACTCCATGCATTCGATAATAGAGTGGGCTTTAAAAAACAAAGATATTCATGTACCAGCAGAGTTTATATCCATCTAGAGATCTGCAAGGAAAAAACCGCGTCCATACGAAGTCGGTCAAAACTTAACATTTGGACTTTTTGGAAAAAAATACCGATTTTCAAAGGGGCGTAACTCAAAATCTATTAGACCTACAGAGCTGCAGTTGGATTTAATAGATAATTTAAATACCTTTAAAAATGCTTACTCATGGTTTATTTTTCAAAAATTCACCGATTATGAGATACAGGCAAAAAACTGAAATAACTCCGAAAATGCCGCGGTTTTTCTACCACCAAAAATTTTCCCATCCGTTTTTTCGTTAGCAAACTTGGATTTTCACTAGTCAAACACGCCCTTACAACATATCAAAAATGCAGTTCCTTTCGATTTATTGCGACTTTCAAACACCTGGCCGTTGGCCCATAGCTAATTTACCATCAACTGAGGAACCTACGGCGGCCCCACCGAAGAAGATTCCTCCAGTTATAATGGACCGTGAAAACTTCACGTTAAAAAAGGTCAGTGATTTCATGAACAAATTAATATTAATCAATATTTTATCAAACAGACGAGGACTGAGATCCATTTAACTTCCAATTAGAGACCGTCCGATCCACATCAGAAAGACATCTAAAAACTCGCGGAATTGAGTACCATAGTTTTGCACCCAAAATCTTTTTCCATATTTTACTCGTTTACGGGGCGATTTTCAGAAAATAAAAAACACGAGGCACCACTCTACCATTTGAGCTACCAGGTGTCACCCCACAATCAGGACAAATCCGTTCTCTTCACCGATGCCATATACCCGTGTACTCACAATTTTGCTATGAATACACGGAAGAATGTTCATTAATTTAATTTTAGGATCTTGTTGACCTACGTCAATGAACATTCTTCCTCGTGTATACATCGCAAAAGTGCGAGAACACGGGGATATGAGGTCGGTCAAGATAAATTTTAAAAATATTTAAAAATTAAAACAATTAATAAAAAATTATAATATAATAAATATAATTTGGACATCATGCACAAACATATTTTACGATTATATTTATGTATGATGTCCTTCTTTTTATAAATTTACATTGTTTATATTTCCAACAATATAAACAGTCATTGTATAATGAAATAAAAAAATAGTTAAATATTCGAAAATTGAGGAACAGTATTCCGGCTGGGTAGTTCTATTGTATAGAAATGGAAGCTGTAATATTTCAGATAAAATTACTGTAGTTACATTCCGACTTGCCGTGGCTAAGTTTAAAGTACACACTTGTCATGTAACAGGCTAGGCACGCAACGTAGATATCTAGATTAATGTAAGTTTCTAAATTCTATTTCTCGGATATTTAACAGCTGGAATTGAGTATGTAACTAATCTATCATGCTTGCTTGACATTAATGGGATATAGGATTGGTGAAAAGAACGGTTTTGTCCTGACTATGAGGCGACCTCTTGTAACTCAAATGGTAGAGTGCTGTCACGGAGAGGTGGACGACCCGGGTTCGATTCCCGGCCAGGGCAAATTTTTTCTCTTCAAAATGAAAATATATTTATTATACTCTTAGTTGTGATCTTAAGCATTTATTTTGATGGTACTAAATAAATTTGTTCAGTATTTTATAAGTTTTTTTCTTCAGGATTCTTCTCCAAGCATATTCATTTTTATTTAAAAATACAAAGTACCTAGTGTGGGCAAGAATCATTTTATTTTATGATTTAAGAATAAAAAATAAGTCTGCAATCTATCATAATCTCTGGATGGAGAACTATTTCTTAGATTTCTTAGAGGCAAAGGTATGGAACTCTGCGCACTTCGGAAACTGACCCAACTGCATTAGTTAAAGCTAATACTAAGCCTATCATGCGCTTCTTATTTAATTTAGTTTCTTAAGTTAACATGTCATTTCAACCAACATTGCGGTTATTTTTACATAATTATTAACCTACAAGTATACATTTTTACATTATTTACTGACTTTTGACATAGGTAGTATCTTTGTGCTAGAAGTACTTTCTTTTAAAAGGATGTGATACTACTCTTTATTTGAACGAGAGGGTTTACTATTCATTGCAGGAATGGGAAGACAAGGAAAAAGTTTGGAACAGAATGAGCAGAGGATTAAATCCCTTGGATCCATGCGTCAATTTAATATGTGTGATAATGTATAATATTGTATTAACCCTCACAGTAATATGATAGGTCCGAGAGGCCTGTGCATAAAAGTATATCCCACTCCAGGCTGCCCCTTTGAGTTCCGGAGCCGGCTTCCCCCACCTATTCCTCGAGGAGATATGCTAGTAGTGTTCTGTCCCTTCAACAACGCAAGACTCGTGATTCAAAGGTAAGTTCCCGCTCTTTTTTTGTGAAATACCAGGCTTAAGAGACCTATGATGTACCCGCTACGTAAATTTTGTCTAGGCCTGGCAGGCCTATAATGTTACTTAACTGTATGCTAGGTCTCAAAAGCCTACAATGTTTTTTCAATATTTTTTATTATAGCCAAATCATTTTAATATATTTCTGTTTTTAAACTTGACTGGGGACAACTGGCTCACAAGCATTCCTCTCGCCGAAGAACTTTTAGAAGAGTACAAGATCACGTACATTGCAACGATAAAAAAAAACAAAAACATGCTACAGCTACCAATTAAGTTTACGGATATGAAATATCGTCAAGTTGGGTCCTTGTTGTTTATTTTTAGAAATAATCTAACTGCAGTTTCGTATATGCCCAAGAATAACAAACTTGTATCTTTGGTATCAACCCTCCACGATGACAATGCTATCAACGAACACTCCGGGAAACGAGAAATCATTTTAAATAATAACCAAACAAAAGGCGCTGTTGACACATTCGACCAGATGTGCCAGTATATGAACTGCATAAATGCTTTTATTGTATATCAATTTAATTTTTTCAAGCACAATGAAAATTTTCCAAAAAAGACCCTTTATCTTTTAGACTTCATGATAAAACTCACTGAAGAATTATCCGAAGCGTAAATGCACAAACGATTTCAAATGCCGCTGTCGAAAGCATTGAGGAGCAATTTATATAAATGTCTAAAAATGCAGGAAGTGACAAAGACAAGTAATCAGGTTGAAAAAAATGAGATAAAAAGATCTTACTGCTCATTCTGTAGTTAGAAACTTCAAAGAAAATCCAAAATGGTGTGTGACGGTTGCGGGGAACCTATTTGTGGAGAGCATCACAAAAAAATGTGTCCTAATTGTACATAAAATTAAAATAAATGTAAATACATTTTATTTTTCGACTAATTTTTAAATACCAAAAGACTGAAATTTTTTTGAAATAAAATGTTAATTTCTAAAATTATTTTGTTTATTTTCCTTGTCTAATGGTAATAATACTAGTAATAACAAGGTAATAATAACCTTGATCAATGTGAAAAGCGTTTGAAGTGTAGAAAGTAAATTATTTTTGGAATCTTAATCAAAATGGGCTTGAAAAGCCTAGCATGCCCCGTAGCGGTTAAAATTAAGGGTGTTACTGTCAGGGTTAAAAAGTAAAGTATGCTGTAATAAAAAAAAAGTGTGTGTCAGCTCCGACACGGAACTGGAGTTTACCCGTTTCCGTTTCTAATGGATTTTAAATGTGTTCTTGCCAATTAATCGGTCTCTGTACTGGAACTTATCATGGCTTATTATTTATTTTTAATTTGTAAATTATTTTCAAAAAACTATTTTATTTAAAATAGTTTAAGTTGAAATTAATTTTAATGTGGACCGTTTTAAAATTATAAATATTCAATTATAGATTAGTATATAAACAATAGATTGAAAAATAGTTGACGGGATAATTCAATGATGGATTGAATTGGTCAGGGGGTGCAGTCAATGATAACAAAAAAAATAAGCAAAACTTATTTTTTATTAATCGTGCCAACGTTTAGGCCATCATCAGGGCAAATAGTGGGTGTGGTGACTTGATATAACACTAAAACTGTCTACTGAACTCATATATGTACATATTTATATATATTAAATTCACAATTTGTATTACAATATACAATATAAATTCATATTTATATAACTTTCTAATACGTAAATAATCAAACATTTTATATCATTACCTTTAATTTAACAGTTGAGATTTAATATTGTGAATTTATTTATTTGGTTAAATTTTGTCCTTTTAGTCCTTGAATTGTGGTTGAAAGTTCTCACATCATGAAAGTAAATTGTGCCATGAGCTGAGCCATTTGATGGACAAGAGCTATTATGAGATTCGATTGGTCCGTCTGCGGTGGTGGAGCATGGTTTGACTGGCTGATGGTTGTGCTTCGGTTGTCATTTTAGTACCTTGTAGAAAAGATGCGTATTCTACACCCGGGCGAACTGTCGTGCTGTTAGTCATTAGTTTGTTCTTATCTGCTTAGATCTCTTTTCCTCCATCCTTTTAGTCACTATTCCTTCTAATTTTTTCCTATGGAGGCATTTTCTATAAGAAGTGACGTGCGCTCTCACGCAATTTGATCATTTTGGTTCGCCTAGTCGCGGACATTCAGAAATGACATGTGAGCCGCTGCATCTCACACATTTTACGGTGTGGTTGCAGTAGTTTTTTGTGTGATCAAATTGCTGACATTTATAGTATGTGATCTATTACATGTCTCAGTACTACTGTTGACATACTATCCCAGTAGAGACATTAATTAATTTATTGTAAAATGTGGAATAATTTTGATTTTCATGTCCATTTTTAGTATTTTCCTTAAATTATAAATTTTCGACCTCCTACTTTGTAGACATTCCTGAGCTGGTTTACATCGTTGATATTGATAGAAAAGACAAAAGGAAGGTAAACAATGACTATAAAAAAATATATAGCTATTTATTTAAGTAGAAAACAGTAATATTTTTCAAGAATCAAGCTTGAAGTATTTTCTGACTCATTAAATACATTTTTCTACCTTGAAAAACTTAAAAACCTACCACAATAAACCATTTTTTAGTTTATTGCTCTGCCCTATAACTCTCACATATTTAAAAAAATAATAAAAATATAAGTAATGAAATAAAATTTTCATATAACAAAATTTTTCAGGATAAAAATTAATAATTCAAGACAAACAAAAACAAATGATAAACAAAACGCCATAAAAATTGGACCAATAAAGATATTCATAGTGTTTAAGTTTAAAACTTCCAGTTGTTTGACTTACAGGATCAGCCAGTCGACTTAACAAAAATAAAGGCAATAACAATTACCAATGAATATAACAAAAGTGTTATTTATGAAATCCAAAATAGATTAACCAACCTTCTGATTTTTCGTCTTCTTCGCATATTAGCATATAGAAAATGTTTTATTTAACTTCACCGACTTCAGTTGTTTCTTAACAAAATAACTTGCCAACTAGTCAACAATTTAATTATTTTAAAGGTAAAATGCAAATAGTTGAAAAGGGATAAGCAATCACTTAAACAAATTTTTTAATCATTTTATTAGGACCGGATGAGTACAAATGATTTGTTAAATAAAACTAATATTAATTCAACAAAAAAAAAACAACTTAAAAAAGGGTATCAAAATCAGGAGAAGTGAGACTAAATAGATCACATTAACCTCAAGTTTAAACACACATATGTAAGAAGTCACACTAAAATTTGTAAGGCTCAACTAGATGGAGCAAACTTACTCAATTTTAATTAGAATACAACTGAGAGTGAATGAGAAAAATGTCTTAATATTATAATTCTTCGTCCATATCCTAAACTGATTTCTATTGATTTTTATTTGAAAAATGTTTCATTAATCAGTACATTTTGAGCCAACATACAAAATGTTAAGTATAATTTAATTTACCATATATATATTCTACAAACATATAAAAAAATATAAAAGATCATTGAAATTATTTAATAATAGAGCCTAATACAAACAAACAAAATGGTGTTTAATGGAATATTGAAGATCGAAAGATGATTCATGGTTTTTACAAACACAAATATAATCACTTTTTAAACATTCAAAGTGTTTACTTATATCAACAATAAGTTTTATCAAGTCTTAAAAGAACATTACTTTAGAAGAGATAATACAAAAACCAGGGACGATACCATGGAAGCAGGTGTCAATCACCCGTGAAACTAAGGAAATTGTAACTCCTGTAACATTGGTGAAACATAAAAACTCTTATATTAACACAAATATAGTATTTCCACCTAAAACTCCTTTGCGTCAAAATTAGCAGAATATTCTATTAAACATGTAAATTAGTTTTAAGATCAATTATTATACTTATAATTTAGTTTTAAACCTCTGTATTTATGTCTTTTTAGTTATTTCTAATATGTGGTATGAAATAACTCCCAGCCCTCCAAAAAAATTAGAAGTTAGACACCTTTTATCACCTTAGTTTTTCCACTCCTTTCTTATCTCAGTTTGGGAAATCTATTCAGAGCAAGTAAATACCACTGTTTTGCATATCCATTTGTTATAATTCCATATTACTTTGTTGTTTATATTTTATTTCATACATCATTGTAATTATTTCAATTTCTCTATTAATCTATTATCCATGAGTTGTTTTATTTTGTAGTATTACTAACCATATCTTTTACTTGCACTGAAAATATCTCCTGTCAATCTTAATCTTGTATCTTAGAGTGAATTTCAGCCCTCATGATGGTTCATTTGTTTGGGACAAAACATCAGCTTTAGCCATAAAAAATATTATACTGACAGCACCCTAACTATTCCAGTATTTATTTAGATCATAACCAATCAAACATCGAAAATTGGAAAATAATAACAATACCTTTAGAATTAAAAAGTTGGGATTTTATCCATATGTTTTTTGAAAAAAAAAGAAGCTAAGTCTAAAAACTTTCAATTTAGAAAATTAATACATAGAAATCCAATCAATATTGTTGGTTAATTTTAGATGTTTTAATCTCTAATAAATTAATCGAGTAATGCCTCTGATATAAACCAATAAGGTAACCAACTGCTAAGCCACATTCTCAATATTCAAAATACACTATCCAAATTAAAATTTATATAAAAAAGCTTATATTTTATGATGCAATCCTTTAAACTGGACTATTCATTTTTTAAATTAAGAAGAATCTCTTTTAATCCCAAACAAACAACATTCAATTGCATTAGTTAAATTAACATATCATTTCATAAGGATCATGAATCATTTTCAAAACTAACATCCTAATTTACAATTCTACTTTTCAAATTTAATTAAAATTTAAAAATTAATGTTTTTAGAAGGTCAAACCCATGGCGGTACCTTAAAAAATATAACAAACAATTTAGAAGTCTTAAGATTAAACTTTATTCATTGAAAAGAATGTTTAAAACGTCATTAAGTGTTATCTGTGATTAATTTGGTCGAGGAGTAAGTGATTTTTGCAGTTAGGGCTTAATACTTTTCGATTTCTCTATTAAATAATAATAAAACTTGAACAAAACCTACATGTTGTGAACAGTAAGGTTGAATAAATACATAAAAATAACACAAAATATTTAATAAAATGTCAGGATAAATTTATTAGAATAACTATTGGAATGTGACAAGACAAAGTCTTTTGAAAAGAAATCAATACGGATTTGAAATCATGAGCTTGGATAATGGGGTTAAGTTAGTTAAATAAATGAATCAGTCATTTGAGAAACACCTCATGTCCATTTTTAGCCAAAATTTAGTTAGACATATTAAATTGTTGGTGAAGGCTAGACAAATCCAATATGCATGTTTGGAAAATGTGTATATATTATTTGAAAAATAAAATACTGATTTTTATTAATAATTAGAATTGTTTTAACTTTTATTTCATACCTGATAACATATCGTTTAGTCAGTCATTTGAGAAACAACACATCTCCAACAACGTTTATAATGTTTTTAAATATCAAAATAAAAATAATAAAATTTTAGTTTGGTAGAATTAGCTTACCAAACCCCTGTAGAAACATTTAAATATATATATATGTATAAATATATATATATGTATATATATATGTATATGTATATATATATATATATATATATATATATATATGATGTTTAATTATGGACCAGCTGAGTTTTTTTTTATTTCCCAAAAGTTTACTTTTTTGGATATGAGGTGTTACTCAAATGACCGTTTCAAATAAACATAACATACATTTTTGGTCATGAAACAGAATAGCACTGTGGATAGCGGTAAATCTTTATACTTGAAGACAAAATTTCCCCATATTTAACTAATTTATGGAACTCATACTCGAAAATATGACTGGAGTAAAACTAATAGAGTTTACTTCCGAAGTACAGAACTATAATGAACATAACTATTCTCCCATTACAGTTTCATATGAGAATTACATAACAATACTTCTTAAAATATAACAATACTTTAAGCAATATATTATTTCTTTGCTAAGTAAAAATTTGTCTTTTTTGAAAGTACAAGAGAGAGAATGAGGACCAGATTATTAAATATTTATAACAGGCAAAAATACTACATCATGTGAATTATATATCACAATCTTCAGGTAATGAAAATTTGTCAGGTAACCTTCAGCTAAAAGGTTAATGCCAGGTCTTAATTGAAGTTCAGAAAAAAGGATTTGCTTTAAGCAAACTAAATGAGAAAGATACTTTTTAAGGACCTGTTAAAATATATATAATAAATTATAATATTAAATAATATGTATGTATATATATATATATAACCTGTTATAATAAGAAGTGCCATTTCACCACATATGTACAAGGAAGAATATCTTAAGTTATTAATTTTAAAATATTCAAGAAAAGTTGTAAACCTGATAGGTAATACCCAGAAAAAGAATATTGAACAATGTTGAAAGTGGTCAGGAGGAGCAGTCAATGAATTTTACACAAATAAAATAAAAGTAAAACTTATTTTATTTTATGTTGAACAGTGTTAGTTGACCTTATGTATATGAGGAAGAAAATGATCTGGATGGAGGTCGTAAAAAATTCTCTTTAGTAAGAAGAACTGCCATAATTTATTTTAAAGCGTTTATTAAAAAATAAACAGTTCTTCTGACTAAAGACCTCTGCCCAGACCATTTTATTACTCATATTTTATTATAGTGCTAACGTTTCTGCCTACTTTTTAGGCCATCATCTGGGCTGAGAATTAAACATAAACAGAATAGCAATATCAACATATTACAAAAGGTTAAATTATGAAATAATTTTACTAAAACAAATGACATGTAATTGGTGAAAGTAAAAATGAGTTTGAAATTAGATACTACAAAAATGAATAAGTAGTTATGATGGAGTTATATACTCAATCAAAAATAATAATATAATTGTCCCAGAGCTAACATGATAAAAGATAAAAAATAGTAAGATAGAAAAAATTGAAGGAATTTTATCAATAAATATTTGAAATTAAAAGCTATAAGGGATGAAAAAAATAAAAAAGCTAGAGTTGTGATATATATCAGTGCCGTTGTAATAAACTGAATATTTGGTGGTATATTATGTAATGGATATGTTCTGTTTTTGAGGGAATGGTTATTCATGATCCAGGATTGTGGTGAGGACATTGTGGTTCAAGGTTATGTGTATTCACTAAGTTTGGAAGCTGTACTGTTATAGAAAAAATTGAATATTGATATTGGGTAATGCAATTTTTAACCCTCAAAAACTCGCTAGGGGGGGTGGGGATAAGACGCCTGAGTGCTGCCGTTTTGTTTGTTCATGTCTGCGAGGGTTAAGGAGGTTTTTTGTTTCACCAATATAGGAAGAGTTAAGGTTAGGAGTATAACAGAAGATGCAGTATACAATGCAGGAGCGATGTTTAAGAAGAATGAGATCTTATGAGTGTTAAGATTGGAATGTTAATTATGGCATTAATGTTAGTTATAGGCTTCAAAGACGATTATTAGCTAGATAGAGAAACTTAAAGATTTTTTAATGTTTCTGGATATGGGATATGTGGCAGAGATCTATATCTGGGAATGTAGAGTGATTGTGGAGAATTAGTGGTGTAAGTTATTGATAATATTATAAGTGAGGATGGAAGAGTTATTGTGGTTGAGTTTTTATATTATTCAGGGGAAAGTTATTTTTTAAAAGGATTGACTATACTTTCTTTACATTCCTTCTTCATTGTCCTTATCTAAATTTTTTTTTCTCCACATAAAATTTTAAAAATATTATACTATTTTAATTGAGTAATTATTTGTAACTCATGCATTTTAATAGTAACTAATTTCAAACTCATTTTAATTGACACAATTAGTGACTTTCACTAAATCGTGTAATTCATTACATATTGTAAAATTATTGTGTAATCACTCGGGTAATTTTTTAATTTCTTATAAATTATTTTATGATTTAACCCTTTGTTCATTGTTTCTCATTTCTATCATTTCTTTTTTATAAAACTGTTATATTTTCTTTGGTACAGCACAGTTGATACTGTTATTTTTTTTCTCAGCCTGATTGATGGCCTAAAATTTTGACAGAAAGGTTGGTGACAAATGAAATAAGCTTTACTTATTTCAGTAAAATTCTTTAACTGCAACCCCCAACTGTTTTCAACATTGCTCAAGATAAATACAGTGAGCCATTTTATCATTTTAAAAAATATATTGAATTCATTAATCAATCTTAAATTAATTTTTAGTTTCTTGATTTTTTTTGCCCATGTTGCTAGAGGCAAGAAAAAAATAAAACAAACATATCTGTAACTAGGAGCTGTGAAACAATATGTCCATTTTTATCTATTCAGCATTATTACACATATAAATTTGATCTTTTTTTGTTTACTTATTTAATAAGTATTTCCTAGAATGTAAGAGGAGTTATATGTTTTTATAACATCTATTTAAACTGCTCTTTAATAAAATTGAGGAAATGTGTTATAGAGTCCTATATCTCTGAGGTATAGATATAATTTGAGAAGATACACTTTATTTATAACTGAACATAATTCTTACTAAGGAAAAAATTTAGATTCAATGGTGGCTCACTAAGACTAGCAAATAAATATCACAGATTAAATGACAATTGTAAACAGGAACACCACGTTTTTACCACAAAATCACCAATGTATGCTAAATTTGTCATAAGTATTTTTGTGAAAAATTTATGGAATACAGAAGCACAAATTGCGTTCGGTATGTCAGACAAATAAAAAATTCTTCTGATATATTGCATAAAAACATTCACAATTTCAATAATGAGAGCCTTATGAATTTTCAAATAAAATAAAAAAACCTTATCATGGCTAAAAGTATACAAAATAGAGGAACACTTACTTAATACTAAATACAAATTTATAACACACTCAAACATATAGCCTGTAAAAATACTGCTTTAAAAATATAACAATGGCATTAGACTACTTTCATACCAAATTTTCTCTTTTGATACCAAAGGTAATGCAACATTGGACAGAATCTTGAAAATTTCAGTCAGTACCAAAATATTTTTGACCAAAATGGTTTGGAGCGACATGATGAACTTCAGAAGTCAATATTGTCATCTAAAAAACATAAATTTAATATCTTAAGGAAATTAAATAAAAACATAAGATTTAATGTGTCATTAATTAATATAAAAGGGTACAGGGTAGTTGTTTATTTGCTCTATTATTGTATTAATTTATTTTGTAAATTTATTCTATGTTTTTATTTGGTATTGACCCCACATAGGACCATGCAACAACTTTATTTCTATCCTTTCCTCTGCTGGAGTTTTCTTCTGGAGTCCATGTTATAGTGATCATCTTCTTCCAGAAATAGTTAAATCTAATCTTGCTCATTCCTATTTAAATCTAATCATAGATGTCCATCTATCTTAAGTCTAAACTGAACCCATGATTTTTCTTGTAATTCTTCTTTCCAGAACCTCCAGTTTTTCGAGGATGTAGTTCATCAAAACGCATTCACTGGAGCAGAGGCATTCCATTTATACAAAAGTGTTAAATACCTCATTTTGGCATTCCAGGAAGTGCACTTCCTGTAGATTTTTTGTTAACCTATATGATCTTTCGATTTTCAAAATCTGATCTCTAACAGCTGCTTTTTCTAATCTATTTTCCAGTATTCTAATTTATCTTTCTGTCCAACAATGCTCTGAGGTGGTTTAAGTATTTCCTCTCCCGATTCTGGTTCCAGGTCAACCTCCTACCATAACCCTTCCTCTGTCCGGTAGTGTCCTCCAGGGTTCATCACTATCCCCACCCTATCTGTCATTTACATAAATGACCTTCCACCTCTTATCCAACACTCCCAGTACCATGTCTACGCTGATGATTTTCAAATATATCTGTTATTTTCCTCTTCTGACCTAACACTAGCCATGGAAAAACTCAAATGATTTGAATCGAGTAAGTCAGATAATAAGTTAAAGTTGAATGTTGAGAAAACCAAGGTAATAATAATAGGGTCTAACTACTTCCTTAAAACTATTCCCCATAATACAATTCTCCTTCTAAATAATCCTATCAAATTCTACCCAACTATCAAAAACCTTGGAATTATTTTTGACCAATCCCTCTCCTGGAAAAACCATATCTCTGAAATCTCCCGTCATATGAAACCAAATCCCTTCTCCACATTAAAGCGCCTGAATTATCTTTGGACAATTGCTGTACAGTGTATGGAAGTGTCACTGAAGATCTCGATACAATACTAAAACAGTTGATCAATTCCTCCATTCGTTTCATCTTAGGGATCCCGAGAGACACCAGTATCACCCGATGTTATGAAGAATTGAAGTGGCTTTACCCTTCCTATACCCGTAAGTACTTCTTAGCTTCCTTTCTTTACCAAGTTATTCAATCCTGGCGGCCATCATACATTTCTGATCTCCTTAAATTCAAGACCTCAGTCCATTCCTGTAACATCCATTCTCGGAAATCAGACCTATACACAGCATCCCACCGAACAACAGCTTTTGATAGAACTTTCCTTATCCGATCATTGTCCCTTTGGAACTCTATATCTTCTTCCATTTGTCATTCCAAAAATCTTTCAACCTTCAAATCTTGTATATTCAATCATTTAATATCTTTACAATTCCCAAAAAATCAGAAATAAAATAATCAGTTTTCAGATTAAAATTTTCTAACTGATAAATGAATGATGTGCTTTTAGTTATATATAAGTGCGTTTCATTTATACCATATATGGTATAGATATACTTATCCAGTTAGATCCTTTTGAAAACAAGTTATCTTAGTTGATGCTGTTTGTATTTTTGTTTTATTATTTGCTTTGTTTTTTTCTACTTGACTTTCAATTTGCATACATATGTAACTATCAACTGTTCCTCTCTCTATAATTATTGTTATCTTATTTCTATGTTATTTTAATTTCTTATTATTCTTTAAATATTATCATTGGAGGTAATTCACAATTTTTTTTCATTATTTCTTTCTCAGTAGTTAATTTAATTGTATTAATTAATTTAATGTAATTAAATGACACACTAAGACATAATAGCTTATGCATTAATACCTGTAATGTTAATTTAAAGGGACTTGTCCCAGAATAAATAAAGGCTTTATTATTATTATAGTCACTTCCAGATACACTAATTTTTTTATCCTTTCAATCTGACCTCTCTCTCTGTTAAAGGATTTTGGTCCATGTTTATATTTAAAATTCAGTCTTTTCAACTAAGGTTCTTAGTCCTACTTGGCTGGCAATATTTCTAAGAGATTTGTATGACTGCTTCCTCTGTGTTTTACGATAGTAATTCGAAGTCATTAGGCAATACTAGGCAGTTTATCTTAACTGCTAGTGATTTTCTCCATAGGCAGATTGGATTTGTTGATGAAACCAGTTCTCACAATCTTCTCCATGACACGATTGAATAGGATTGGTAATAGACAATAGTATTTACTTCTTACTCCTGGCTTAATTTTAATGGATGAGAGAGCTTTTCAAAGAACTTCACCCGGAAGTTGTCTTGGTTAGGATATGTTTGATGAAATTTGGTATATTTGATTGTGACTTTAAATTCTCATCATCTTATCTAAGATCTTTCTGTCCACTAAAGCAGATACTTTTTTCAAGACTTTGAAACTACAATTTTCTTGTTATTCAACAGATTATTGATTTTAAGTTGACGATTTGCTCAAAACAGGAGCGTCCTCTTCTAAGCCCTCCTTGGTATTCACCAAGCATGTCTTCTATTCTTTCCAGAACTTTCTTTAAGAGAATTTTATAAGCAGTTGGAAGGAAAGACACACCTCTGTAGTTATTAACATTTGTTGAACCCTTTTTTTTTTGTTGAACAGATGAATCAAAGTTGTTTTCCATTCTTCCGGATTTTTTTCTGCACCAACAATCTTATGGATGTTGTCTAGAATTTCTGGTTCAACATATTTCATCATTTATGATGTTATCAATGCCATTCAGCTTTCCTTGTATTCTTTTAGGCTCATGTTAATATCTCTGATTTCTTGTCTTGATGATGGTGTATCTTTTTTTGCATTTGCTGGTTTGTCTGCTATTTATAACTTGGGGATGAGCAGTTTGAATGATCTTGAGCGTATTCATCAAATATATCACAGTTTTCTTGTTGGTTATTTAGTCTGATTTTTTGCTGCACATTTCTCAAAATTATAGGGTATACCTTAAATTAGCTTTTGAATGTCTGGTAAAAGTGAGACATAAACTATTCATTCTAATATCAGCACTGAATTATTAAAATTAAAATAACAGAACTGTACAACTATATTACGAAGTAATTAAACTATGGCTATAGTAAGACTAAAAATAAAGAAGTTAATGACTTTTTAATTTAATTTTTCCCCTCTTCTACTTGTAAACTAAAACTTTTAAAGCCATATTAATTCTCTCAGTAATCAAACAAGAAACAATATGCATAGATAATTTATCTAGAAGACAGTACCTGGGGAAAAGTTTGAATAATAGCTTTTGCAGCAAATGGAGTGCAAAATAAATTAGATAAAATTATATTTTCTTCCAAAACATTGTGCTCTTTTAGTACGTTTACAGCTTTTATAACGGTGTTACCTGTACCTAAACAATAAAGATAAATTTAAAAAAATAGTTACTGAACAGATAACATAGAATAATTAAGGTATGTTAAATATCAAACATAGTAATACACTTATGTCTAGGTTGTAAACAAATCAATGAAGAAGGAAGTTATAAAAAAAATTTATTTTATTTAATAAAAACAAAATTAAGTTCTTAGCATGAAAAAATACTTAAGGTAACTAAAAATAAAATGAAATAAAGATAGAAGATAAAAATCTATAATGGTAAAATAATAATAAAAATAAAGTAACAAAAATCTTTACCCCTGACCATTAAAATTCATTATTCATTTTCTTCTTTTTTTGATTATAACTTTTGGGTCTTTTGTGGAAAAGACAGGCCAATTATATATTATAACTGATACATGTTATACAAGTAGTTTTAACAATATAGCTATTAGCTTAGTATCCAAGCATTAGTAATTATATCTGTCTAATCTCATTAAATCACATGTCGAGATACTGTTATAATTGTGATATTGAACTGGAACATGATGAATATATCTAGCTAAATGAACACATAATAAATCATGATGCTGCTCTTAAGTTTCTACAGAGTCAAAATATCATTGCTAGTATAAGGTAGTCATGTCATTGTTGATTGAAAGATTAAATTATGGTATGACTCTTTTATTTTATTTTATTTATTTTTATTATTTATTGAGTGATATTTACAACTATATTACAATAATATAACAAGTAAATAGGCTAAGTGAAACATAATGATATGATATAATGAGAAGTAGAGAAACTACCCACTGGTAGTACTCAAATCGCAAGTTCAACTAAGACGCCTCGGGGGATTATCGGGAATTGAAGAGGAAGCTAGGTTTGAAACTAGAGGGTTTGAGAGGAAATGAAGTTTGTTATGAAAGGATAGATAGCGGGTTTGGCCCAAATCAGCAACAAATGGGACATTAAGGTCATTATGGATGACTTTATTCATAACAAAATAAGGAGAAGTGAGGATTTTGGATTGTAGGGATTGGATACGAGAGGAATTTGATGGTTTAGTGGAGCCCCAAAGCTCTACTCCGTAAGTCCAAATAGGTCGTATGATGGTCATGTATATGAGTCTTTTGTAATTAATTGGGAGCTTAGAGCGTTTGTCTAGTAAGTGTTTAAGTAGCCTGAAACGTCGAGCGGTTTCTTGTCTTTTCAGTCTTGTATGAGGATTCCAGGTTAATCGTTGCAGCCCTAAGTATCGGATCTGTTCTACAGGTACAAGTGGGATATTATTAAAGATACTGAAGGGCAGGAAGTCATTGGTTTACGACGTAAGGTAAAAGTTATTTGATGGGATTTTTGAGAATTTATTTTAATTCTCCAGTTTTGACACCATTCTTCAAGATCAGCGATATGGGATTGGAGGCTTTGGGATACAATAACTGGATTGGTATTGACTGATAATACACATGTATCATCAGCATACGTGGCAAGGATAGTATTAGGATGAGTTGGGATCTCAGCTGTATAAACTGTATTATGGATTGGGCCAAGGATACTACCTTGAGGAACACCACCAGATAGGGAAAAGAGGGATGAGTAGAATTATGGTTTACTTGGAAAGATCTATTTGCAAGATAGGATTGAAGGATGAGAAAGTATGTAGGCGGTAGAAATTTACAGAGTTAATAGAGCAATCCCGGATGCCAGACTCGGTCAAAGCCTGATCCACGTCAAGAAAGACGCCCGAACAATATGATCTACGTTCTAATGCAGATGAGACTACATCCACCACACGATGACATTGCTGAATAGTGGAGTGGGATGCTCGGAATCCAAACTGGTGATCTGGTATTATGTGATTTGCATGAAGGATGGGGTACAATCGTTTGAGGATGAAATTTTCTAGGATTTTACCCATGCAAGGTAAAAGAGAGACAGGACGGTAAGAGGATGGGTATTCTGTTGTTTTTATTTTTAGGTTTAGGTATCATTTTTACAATGGATAATTTCCAGAGGTCAGGAAAATATGTGGAAACTCTCTTATATTTTGTGGTTTCTCTGTCGTAATGAGCTTTTATACGCCAAGCAACCTTTATAGTTCGCTTTTATACTCCCCACCACAAAGAGCACATTTCGCAGGCTCATTTCTGGATTTCCGGCATGCTTCCATTAGATGTGAGCCAGCACACTTGACCCATCTGGGTTGATGATGACAATAGGTCTTGGTGTGACCTAAGTTTTGGCACCTAGTACACTGCACTACAGTGTTTTTCTGTCCGGGCTCCTCGAACTTTACTGTTGAGTAGACAAGTCTAGTAACTTGAATTATTTCAACATTATTTTTGGCCAGTTCTAGTTCGACAAAAAACAACGGAATGGGATATTTTTCAGTAGGGTGCAACACTTAGGAGATGTTTCTGATGTTGTGACCTATCTCTTCAATATCTCTTTTGATAGCATCCTTAGGTGTGGTAGAGTGAAGCCCTCTTAAAGCTACCCTATATGATTTCTCTTCTTTGAGCTGATAGCAGTGAAAATCATAGTTGTTGCTATTGAGATGATTTATTCATTTTTTGTAGGGTTCTTTATTAACAATGTTGATTTTTATGTCGTTGACTCGAGAGTAGCATCTAAAATTTGGCTGCCCAATCAAATCCGCTACTTCTCTTCCGAAATTATAAAAATCAGTTATTTTGGTGATAAATATGGGAGGAGGTACCGGGTCATCGTATTTTTGACTTTCTTGACTCTTTTGATTTTTAACATTGGGACCAGAGTTGCTGCTGGTTGATGCTACATGTTGTTTGACTGCAGTAGATTTACTGCGGGTTTTTGGTGATTAAGATGTTGTATTATTCTGGGTGGCTGCTGGTTTTAAAATAGCCACTTTGTTTTTTTTGTTGTTAGGCGAGTTGCCCGCTGAGCCAGGGGCAGATTTTCTTCGTCGTTTCTGAAGTGATCGTCTTTTTAAATATTGAGAATCAGTCTCACTAATTTCGGAGAATGGAGTCTCTTCCTTCGACATATCACTTCCCCTATTGTCCACACTCATCATGCTATTATTAATTAAATAAATGAAAAAAAATGATCAATTATAAACTATTGTTAACTGCAATTATCTTAATTATAATGAACATATTTTATTTAATTAAATTTTAAGGAAGAAAAAAAACAAAAAATAAAAGTTTATATAACCGGGGTTCGATTGAAGACCGGAGAAGGTAAACAACCAAGCCTAGACCTTGATCTTGCTATCTATTGTTGTATTTGTCCTGTCTATTACTATGGGATTAAGGCCACGTTGCTGCCTTTACGAGCCGGGCACTAATTATTTTTATATCAATAGTTTTTTTTATCACTCACCTAACTTATGTTGTTAATAAAACAAAGTAATGTCTATTAACTTTGTTTTGTTAAAGTTAATGACATTATTTGAACTGATAATATGAAAATATTGTCTCAAGCACAGAACGATGTTAAAGTTACACTTCACTTGCGGCCATGACACTTGGTACTTACATGGGATGACTCAAAAAAAAAAAAAAAAAAAAAAGAGGGAATTTATAGCATCATTATGAGGAGGATCTGCTATGCGGAACATAGCTGCAGAAAAGTCATCTGCCAAAAGAAAGATAAGTCAGTCTTTTGATATATTCTTGGGAAAATGAATAAACAACATTAATGTTCTGCTGTAATGTGTGGAGAGAGACAAAGGAGTGCTTCCTGTATTTTGTCCCAAGTAGAAACGCAGAAATGTTGGCATCTCATATAAAAGTGACAATCATACCGGAGACACTGATCTACCCTCAGATTGTTGGGAGGCACATAAAGGACTGAAGCAAGTGGAAGGTAAGAAATAAAAAATTGTCATAAACCATTCAAAAAACTTTATAGATGTGTCCACGGGTTTTCACACTCAGACGATCGAATCTCTTTGAGCTTCGGTGAAACAACTTAATAAGAAAGAATGCAGGACTAGGAGGGACGTGTTGGAGTACTATCTGTGCCAATTTATATGGATGAAAAGGTATGAGGATGGCTTATATAAAAAAAATTGGTACTTATCGCTGAATTTTCTCCTCAGATTAAGGTTTATTTATTGTTTAATGTTTGAGGTTATCTATTAAAATACATATGTTTTGTTTAAATCAAGTAAGTAAATTTATTCAATATTTATGATTTATGAAATATAACTGGCATGTCTTTACAACTAAAGACTCAAAGTACTAATTAAAATTATGCTAATTTGAGAGCACCTGGGAATTAAGGTTATTTTTGAAAATTAAGCATCTGAATGAAGATGGGGAAGCAGCAGGGCAGACATTAGACGAGAATAAATTTAAGATAGTAATGGAACAGGGAAAAGAAAGAAATTTTCCAATATTTTGGTTCAGTGGAATGGGTGAAGAGAAACCAAAGACAAATCTTAAAGAACAATTCATAATTCGCTCCAATTCCAAGTTTTGATTAACACAACCATTTCATAATATATATGTAAACAATCAAATCCTACTCTTCTAATTAGCAAATCTTGATAGTTTAATTTCAATTTCAATCAAAATATTACTTTTTCTAACACACTGTTATCGTTGTTTTAAAGAGAAAAATAAATCAGGAAATGAACTTGATTGAATCACATTATGATATGCACATTTCTATGCTTATTGTTACAAAACATAAATAATCATATAAATCAATGAAGGATTGAATCAAACAGAAATTTTGACCTGAAATATCAGTTATCCAAACTTTAATATAAACTTTAACTTGGTTCTCAAGTTGAGTAACAACAAGTTTTAAATGTTTATTCGTTTAATTTTTAAGTTTCGAAAAATACCATTGTGAGCTTCATTATAGAAAAGAAAATGTAATTATGGGTGTTGAGTAAATTCCAGTAATCATTTCATCCAGAAAGAAAATTTTAAACTAACTTTTTAAAGTATTGATGACATATGTTTGTTGAAACGTTCATTTCTAGATGAAATCTACTCACTAGCCATAAATACATTTTCTTTTCCATACTATATCTCATGATAACTTGAATTTTTGGAAAATATTAATAGGCAAATGAGTGAAAAGTTAAAACATGTTATATATACACCTAATATATACCTAAACTTGTTTTTTAAAGCTTTAAACTTCCATTGATAAAATCATACAGAATATTAATAAAGAAAGCATGTATAATACCAACAAGAAATTAAATTTTAGCCTGGTATCAATTTAACAAAATGAAGAATAATAAAATTACTCACTCATTATTGGGTACATCAGAAGTACTTTCCTTGTAGCTATATCTTCTGGAAATCGGGCATAAACAACTCTGGCTTCATGAGTTTCAGCATCTGATTCAACTAGAATTTTACCTATTCTAATAGACCGACAACAGTCTCTTAAACCCTACAAAAAACATGTTTACATAACATTTAATAAGTCTAACACAGTAATAATACTGAATAAAGTTAAAATAATACCTGTTCCATAGCTTCACCACTTCGAACAATGCTGACTCCACAGTTTCCTCGTTCATACCGCAAACCATTATACTGTGCACCAGTAGGAGTAGTGATTGTACATTTTGAAAAAGGTAGCTGATTTAGGCTCTCCTCTATCACAAGCCTTATCTATGAAAAGAGCAATATGGTTAACAGCAGGGTATTTGATTTGATTGATAGAATTTCAAAATTAAAATAAAACATACAAGTCTGTCAGCATAAAATTTAAAATCACTTCTAGTAGTGTTCCTAAAACAGATTTTTATTTCACTTTTTTAACCAACCTTAAAATTCAAAACAATAATAATCCATCACAATTGGATTACCTGTCCCTAAGAATAGTTTGCAACTCTCTCACTTGATTATTGGAAGGCAAGAGCTTTAAATTTGGCCCAAATTCTTCAAGTGAGTCAGTTCTTAGTTCTTGTAAAACAATTTTTTTTATTAGAGGAGGGCAATCACCAGCACCTATTTCGCAGTTTACTTTGTTCTCAACAAGTTCCATTACTGATATATGTATAAATATTTTAAGAACCTAATATCGCGATATTGATGACTGATTCAATTAAAACTTAATAGCACTAATATAACCTTCCTGTTAAAATCAGCAGTCTCGTGTTCCTGCTAACTTCCTTGTGGTTACCCATTTCCTTGTCAATCAGCTGTTTTTTTGCGATAACATGGTCAGTCCAAAATATGGCATCCCTTTTATGTAGAAGGGATAGTATTGCTAAAAAAATTTCTGTTTTATTTTGTAGTCATCACAGAAATGGATTCGACTATCAAATTTACCGATTAACTCCAGTTTTAGTGCATTATCATAGCACTGATCCACGTTTTTATGTAACTTCAAAACTACTTTATAGAAGATCCACTAAGGTAAATTTATTAGGATAAACATTTTTCATTTTTGTGCCTACTCTAAAATAATTGTTGTGATGGGAAGGGTTTTTAGAAGAAGAAATAGAAGAAAAAAGGAAATTTATCCGAGTTGCAGTAGTGATTTATTTTATTTTATTCATTGGCTCTTTTCTAAAGGATGGAAGCCAACTATAAAAATGAAGTTGAAGCATTTTCCTGAGACTGGTAGAGGATTTATGGCTATGGAGCCTGTTAATTATGGTGATATTATCATTCGAATTCCTAAGGAACTGATTATTTCAGCCAAGACTGTCGAAGAATCTGGAATAGGAGACATTTTTTTAAATCAGAATGTAAAGGTTCCTGTTCATTTGGCTCTCTCCACATTTGTATTATACGAAAGACATCTTGGTGAAAAGTCCGATTGGTACAGGTATATAAAACTTTTGCCTGAAAATTATTCATCCCCTTTATTTTGTTCTGATGAAGACGTTGAAAAATTTCCTACTTTTTTAACTGATAAGGTTGTGAATATGAAAAGATCTGTGTACCACATGTATCAAATATTGTTAGATTTATCTGAATCAAAAAAATGTAAACACTGTAGCTTAGATTTTCATAAAATATTTTCATACTGTAGTTTTTTATGGGCATGGTTTACTATTAATTCTAGAGTTGTTTATTTATCACCTCGGGAAAATTTTGTTCATTCCATACCTCTTTCTGATGAAAACTCAATTGCTCTTGTACCCTACCTTGATATGTTGAATCACTCTAACAGCTCCAGAATTAATGCAACATTTAGTTTTGACAAGGGTTATGAAATCAAAAGTTTAGTAAACTTTAAGAAATATGATCAAATTTTTATTCATTATGGGAGCCATGATAATATTAAACTCTTTTTGGAATATGGCTTTATTATTCCAAATAATATTAATGATACAGTTAATCTCTTAGTTCATGATTTACTTAGCGCTATTGATACCTCAGTGCCAGTCAATAATATATTGCCAATGGATAGTTGCCAATGTTTCCTTAAGGATCTTGCCTGCACAAGTGAAGGACTTTCCTGGAACTGCCAGTCTTTACTGTATCTATTACTTGTAAGAGATATAAGTATAAAAGATGCCTTGCAAAATATATATTCATGTTCCATGGATTCCAGCTATTTGGAAAGAATTGCTAGTATTGAAAAAATTATTTTGTCTAGAAAGATAAAAGATATCAACAATATTATTGCTAAGTTGAGTATTAATGGAAATGTAATATTATCAATTGGAAAAGATTTGTTCAAATTGTATCTATTAATGTTGAATAAAGCCATATCTTCCAAATAAATTGTAAAATTAATTAAATTTTTTATTGTAATCATTATTATTTTTAAATATGGAATTGTTGATATGTTTTATATTTTCTTTTATATTATTTATTTGTTCATATTGTATTATTTATTTAAATTTGTGATTTGTTATTGTTGTTAATATTACGTGAAATTTTTGTCAATGCCTTAATAGAAACATATATTTTATTTACAATTAATCAAATAGTTGTGCTATTAATTTCTATATTTTAATTTGCCTTTCACTTATGATAAATAAACATAACATTCATCTTAAAATAAAATATTGTTATTGTTAACCCTCTTCTTTTGGTAAATGAACCTGACTATATACATGTTCTGTTGTAATTGCCCATACTGTTGCACCATTAAGATTTTTTGTTTTCTCTTCTTATTTTTTATAGATTTTGAGATATATGTTTAAAGAAAAAAATAATTATGAAATACTTCATAAGCTGTCATAGAGACAAGCTAATACTTTTTTCAGCTACTGGCATACAATACCATGCTGATGTCAGACATTATCATTAAACATATGTCAGATATGTTCTCCGATTCAGTTTGACTGTTAAATATATGAAAGATTTTGAACTTTGTTGAGAGACACTTATAAGGAAGATCAAGCCTCAAAGTTAACTCAAGGGACAAATTGTGAATTTAACAATGCCACAATTTGTTAAGGCCATGTGATACGGTATTCTTACAGAGCGTATATTTCTTATAAAACAGACATCCTGGATGGGGCTCACCCAACTTCCTGCATTGGGAACAATGTTTCTATGGTACAGTGGCAAGCTCCAGGTAGTTCCATAACTAGTCCCTATTAGGTCAATTAACTATTGTCCTTCCCCCCTATGAACTATTGGGTTGAAGGACAGTAACTAATAGACCTAGATTCATAGATCTTTGCAGTTCAGTGATCTGCAGGATCATGAGGACCAATGATTTTTACCCTGAAAAAGTTCAAGATATAGTGTCACCACCTCTCTGCTTTGTCTTTGTTAGTTGCTTCTGGTAGGCTGACGGCTCATATTATCACAGGTGGAAGGTAATAATTTGCAGAATCTTGGGCTTTGTGGTTTTCTCTGATGACAAGTCACTTTGCTTAACTTTTGGAGTATTTAAAATGAAAACTAATAACAATTTAACATTTTTATTTGTATTACGGTACAATACAAATTTTAATACGCAAATCAAATGTATATTAATGGTGGGGTTAAACTTATAATTATTTTAAATTTAAAAAAATATTTTTTTCCTGGTTAACCAAAGTTGATGAGTGATATCGTCTCTCCACCTTATAGTATGTAAGTGACTTTTAATTTAAAGAAATTAGTTTTGATAGTAGCCTAATTGTATTGCTTATTTTTATTGGCATTCCCTCCTGATCAGTATAAAATTAAATAACCAGCCAATATTTCTATACCCCTTTCATAATATGAGATGCTTGTGCTTTCTTTAATATATCATTGTATAAACAATTAGACGATGGACTGAAACCAAGAAAACAAATTTATAATCTGGCTTTCTTCTTTCCCTAAATTGACAGTAGGTGCTGCTGAAGGACATATTGTAAATGTTGATACATTCATCAGAACCCTTAGCAAAATTATCGTATCGCAAAACAGAGTTCTAAAATCTCAGAACGCATCATTTGTATATTAATTTTCTAAGAACCTTTGAATTATTATATAAAGCAAACAACCTTAAAAACATGTTTAAAGCCATTATTTCATTTAGGACTTATTTGAAAAGTGACATTACATTACCAAAAGTTAATCATTTGCATGATTTAAATAGGCCTATTGATCATGTACCTCTGCACCCTAATACCAATTATGTTGATGAGATATAAAAGTCCTGTCGGCAATATCTAACACCGGTTCCTACTGAGTCATTAATTCACAATGAGTACCATTCTCTGAATTAAATTTTTTTTTTCCTTATGTTAATGGCGATTAAAATTCAGTGAGGGTAATCAGAGGATCATCCCTTTTATTTTCTAATAATTTTATTAACACTTTTAATTTAAAAGGAATTGGATCTTTAAGAAGGCCTGTTATATAGGAATGACCCATAAGTAGAATTGGAAATTTTTATTAGTTCTTTAATTTTCTTACTAATTGTGATTTTTTTTTCCCAGGATAAGAGGAATCTTGATGACAATGCATTTAGAAATCAATTTTTACTACCAATTCAAGTTAAGGGATACAAAACCAAAACTTATTTTAAATCAATCAAAGATAATTTGTCATTATCACAGATCAAAAGATGGTGTTTTCACCCGGGTACATCAGTCCTTTCAAGAGAAACACTTGGAAAAGTCTCACAAGACAGTAAACAGGTTTCATCTAAGGATATGATCAATGCAATGTTGCAGTATATTTGGCCCAAGGTTAATTTTATATTATATGAAATAATAATAATTCTATTATATATATTTTATTAATGAAGATTATCCATGTTCTAATTTATGTTAATTTGGCTTTTAATTGGTATATTGAAGTAACTGTAAGGATAGGTATTCTTAAGGCAAACATAATTTCAGGGCCGGCTTTACCTTATGTGGAGGGTGTGCGGGGCACACGGGTGCCGTGTGCTCTCAAAGACTCAAGGGGCACTGCGAGGTGTCTCAGGGTCTCATAAAATATCATTTCATGTTGATCACACAGTAAAATTTGTTTAGTTTCATGGGCACATTCACCTCCTTAGGGAATTTGCCGGTTTTTTTTTTTAGGACCTTGTATAACTGTAAGTGTTCAATTTTAATCGCGTGCCTACTAGTCTAGGTCACGAATGCAACATGGGCTAGAGCCAGCACTGCACAATTTTATTGATGTTTTTAGTTTTGACTCAATCAGACTATCAAGGTTTTCTTCTTAAGGCTGTCCCAAATGAGAGAGAGAACTCAATAAAATTCATCTGAAAAGTTTTTTTTCCAGTATTCTTTTAATTGAAATTAAAAAAATTATCTAGTATATAGGTTGTTATCCTTATTCTACTAATGTTTTTATTGTTCATTTATCCTAATACAAATAATCTTTTAAGTTAATAATGATAAAATCCTTTACAATTTCGATTATATTCTTTCCTTGGATCAAATTTCAACCTTCTCCTGATCCTATCTGATATGAATTGCTTTACTCTTTCCCAAGTAATTAAAATATATTTATAATTACCATTTATTTTATTATTTTGTCATTTCAGTATATTAACTATTTGATTACTGTCTTGGGTACGGCACTATTGATGTTATTTTGTTATCTCTTAGCCCTAGATAGTAACTTAAACGTTAGACTGAAACAGCTCTCAATAAGTGATAACGTATAGTTATTTGTGTGTTCTGATTCATTGACCCTATTCCCGAGAAATTTCTACATATTTAATATATCTATGGTCAACCATTTCCTCTTTACAATGTTAATTACCATATTCTTTCTGTTCAGCTCTTCTTCCCGTTCGATCACTGCTTGCTGTAGATTTTTTTTTTAGCCTAATATATAAGGACGATGTCTACTAAGGTCATCATATATACCGGGATGTCCTTGCCTTTGTCCCATTTTCTTGAGATTCCTTATGCTGTTTATTGTTTGTATATCTTCAAAACTTTGTCTGTTTATGAAATAAACAGTACATGGCTCAAACTACCATCTTCTGTTACACTTTTTCTCATGGCTAACATATCTGACTGAATCTAACTTGAGTCCTGATTCAAGGATCTTAAAGTCTTGATCAATTCTTATTAGATATTTTGCTCCATAAGTGCTTTCCATTTTTTTTCTTAGGACAGTACGTTCTTTCAGTTTTATAAAACTTATACCATTAAAGACCTTTATGTGAGACTTACCATATCTTTTGCTAGAAAATATCTATTTCTAATGAAATCTCATTAGAAATATAGCATTAGAATTTTTTTTTTTTATATATACTGGCTGGGATTTGAACCTGGATCATTCGCCTCTCCGTGGCAGCGCTCTTACCACTTGAGCTTTGACCCCTGGTAGCTCAAATGGTAAGAGCGCTGCCACGGAGAGGCAGGCAACCCGGGTTCAAATCCCAGCCAGTGCCAAATCTTTTCTCTTCAAAATACTAATACAGTGGAATCCCGATATTTCGTATCCCGATTATTCGTATTTCCGGCTAATTCGTACAAATTTGCCGGTCCCCTGAGAAAATCCCGATAAATGGTATAAAATCAATGCATTTCAGACCCCTCGGTAATTCGTATTATTTTTATGCTCGAGATCACTTACAACATCATATAATTCGTATTTCCAGCTTTAAAATCTAGTTACTTAGTACTGTTTTCGAAAGGGAGGGAGAGAACAGAGAAGCAGATATGCCAGGGAGCAGAATGAGAATAAATCCTTTCTAGGAAATCACTCAATTTGTATTGTTTTTATACACAAGTATGTTTGTACTGTTTAGAGGCACAGTAGATCCTATTGTTTTTTAGGGGAGAGCGAGTGAGGGAGACAAGTTTTCTCATATCTCATAAGTAATTCGTACTGTTTTCACTCAAAGAAAATGAGGGGAGGAATTTTATTAAGCTTTTCTTACAATCATACTTTTATTTACAATTCAGTCTCGTTTTTGTTACCGTTGTGACACATTATCATGCCTCCAAAATACGTTAGCCTCTCTATTGAAGAGAAACAACAAATCATAAACGCCGTGTAATTAGCTGTAAGCTAATTGACATATCCAAGCATTTCATCGTCCCTGGTTCCACGATCACATCAATTTTGAAGAACAAGGACAAAATCACTTACCAGACTTGTAGAGAACTTAAAAAAGTGGTTCGTACAAGCAAGGAATTCAAATGTACCAGTTGGAGGTAATATTTGAAGTAAAAAAGCCCGAGCTTTCACAGAAAAATGGGAATTGAAGACTTTCGTGCAAGTGATGGACGGTTCGATAGGTTCAAAAAATTGTATTAATACATTTTTTAATTTTTTTTATTTTGTACTCCCGATAATTGGTATTCCCGATAATTCGTACCAAATCTTCAGTCCCTTGACCATACGAATTATCGGGATTCTACTGTATAGTAATGGTTGATAATGTTTCTCTTAGTTTGACCAAAGTTCAACTGTACAAAATTTTATATTTTAGCTCTTTAAAAATTTTATTTAACAAAAATGTATATTAGGTATTTTTATAAAATTAAAAATACTAATTTTGTTGTTGAAATGTGAAATATTTTATCAAGTTCTCAATTAAACTCTTTATATATATATATATCTACACATAAATAATTGTTTTATTTTCACAAACAGGATGATCCAATCGTTCGGGCCAGGGTGTGCGTTGCCATGAGTCTTTTAGTTGGTGCTAAATTATTGAATGTCTCTGTACCTTTTTTATTTAAGTATGCTGTTGATGATCTTAACAGTTATTTAAATCTTCTCAGTATGGGTACAGCTCCAGAAGCTATTGCCACAAGTGCAACGGCAATCTTAATTGGCTGTAAGTAATTTATGTCCTTAACTTTTTATTAATATAACATTTAATAAGTGTCAATAATTTGTTAGTTTACTTTTTTCATTAAATTAAAATATTTTGTGTAGAAAAATTAATTTTGCAATAGTGCATTTGTTCAGACGGCATTGCAAGAGCAGGAGCTGCAGGCTTCAATGAGCTGAGGAATGCAGTATTTGCTCGTGTTGCGCAGCATTCCATCCGAAAAATTGCACAGAATGTTTTTGTCCACCTTCACAATCAGGATTTGTCATTTCATCTTTCCAGACAAACTGGTGCCCTTTCGAAGGTATTTATAAAATTGTTTACTTCATATCAAGATTTATTATTTTGGAGATAACTTAATAAGATTTAACTTTTAGACTATTGATCGTGGAAGTAGAGGCATTAATTTTGTACTCACTGCAATGGTGTTCAACGTAGTTCCTACAGTGTTTGAATTGGCTCTTGTTAGTTCTTTGTTGGTATGTATTGGCCTTTTAAAATGTGGAGAATAGCATTATTAAATATTTTATTACTTCTTGTTCGATATATTTTATTTTATTTTTAGGGTCTGAAATGTGGCTTGATTTATTCATTTCTTTCATTAAGTTGTGTCAGTATTTATGCTGCTTTTACTTTAGCTGTCACCCAGTGGCGCACTAAATTTCGTGTTTATATGAACCAGGCTGAAAATGAAGCTGGAAATAAAGCTATTGATTCTTTGATTAATTATGAAACTGTTAAAGTAAGTTTATTTTATACAAGATATTTTATGATTTTTGTATTTTCAGTAGGCCTATTATATGATATATAACATAGTAGAAAAAAATATTGTGATAGTGAAAATTTTGGAATTTCAGTTTTTCATACATGTTTTAATCTCTTTTAAATTCAGATGTCTTAACGTTTTAATGTCTGATTTGTTGATATGTTGCACTACCATCTAGCACATGATCTGCAAACTTGTCAAAATTCCGTGGAAGTCCCCGGTCAGCCATGCAGAGAAGAAGCCAAGCCCTCTCACTACCCTAGCTCCACTACCCTAGCTTGCTTCACTCCCTTTTTGTCCTCGTAACCTAGTTTTCTCTTTATCATAAGTTATTATTGTTGGACCTGTTATTGTTATTATTTTTTAAACAGCTTTTTTTCGACTCTTTGAACTTTTTTTGTTATTTGAACCTGCAATGGTGACGGCCCTCAGTCAGATGGGGGAACATCCTTCTCCCCACCACACGTCCCTAGTCCCTCCTCCTTTTCTTTAAAAGGCTGTTCTTTTAATAATCAGTCTTTACTTTCTCTCCAGTAGACAGAACTCCTAACTTGTACTTAGAAATGCCTTAACCATTTATCAAATCTTTTATTATTATGGTATTATGGTAGTATGATGACAATCCTGGGTATTTCATTTTTCCAACTTCTTCCAGTGTCAATGCAGTTCTGAGCCCCTCTTCTTCTCCCAGAAGTAATTTCTGCTTTTCCATTACTTTCATCATTGCTGTTGTTTCTTACATTTAACTTAAGTTCTCTATTTTATGAAGGAAGGGAATTTTATTACAGATTATTAATCAAATCTATTTAATTGAAGCTTAACACTAAAAATGATATAATTTCCTGAACATACTTATTATTAATTTAAAATTCTCCTATTTTCAAGTCTAATATAATGTGCCTTTTTCTAGTACTTCAATAATGAAAGGTATGAGGCTGAAAGATATAATTCATCACTGTTGAAATATGAAAGTGCTTCCTTAAAAACAAGTACAAGCTTGGCTATGCTGAATTTTGGCCAGAATGCTATATTCAGTGGTGCCATAGCCATTGCTATGGTTTGTGCTGCTAAAGAGATAGTTAATGGTACAGTATAAAGATTTTATTTGATTTGTCTTGAAATTGTTTAAATTTAATTTTTTAATGATTTGTTTTGAGTTTCTATAATATCCAGAAGAGATTATTCTCTGAGCACATTTTATTAGTTGTTTTTTTTTATGACTGTTATAAATCTTTTACTCCCTATACAAACCTGCTTTGACTTTGAATGAAGCAAAATTTACTAATGTGTTGTTAGGAGTAAATGCAATGCAAACTAAATGTATGAAAATGTTTTTAAATCCCAATTACATTGAGCAACTTGTTCACAGTCATAATAATATTGATCTCTTTAATTTATGAATATTGAGAGTAGATTGAATAATAAAATTAATAAACTGCCAAATTGAAAATTCTGATGACAATGCAATGCCTAGTTTGAGGCGAATGGCCTGAATCTGTTGACAGTAGTAAGAGCTCTAATTGCAATTTATATGGTCTTAAGAATAAAGAAATAAATATCAGGGCAATCGATAGACATCAAATTTTAATACTATGTTTGAAGCATATTGATGAGTATTTTGGATTTGTGTTAAAACATATCTTGCTGTTTTAATTGTTTAAAAAAATATATTATTTGGTAATCTTATTGTCTTAAAAAATATAGTATAATTAAAATTATGCTGCAGTAAATGCATTGTAAAGTTTTGGATATTTACATATCGCTGCTCCGGAAGTATCTAGTAAATGCATAGTTTACAAACATGTAGTAAATGCATTTAGGAGCCTGTCTAGAAAATAAAGTAAATTTCACAAAATTTTACAGTTACGTCATTTTACTTCCGGAGCAGCGATATAATGTTGTGCTTTATAAAAAAATTGTATGTGCTAAAAAAAACTGACTACATTGAAGTATAATGTTGTTATTTAGCAAAATGAAACAATTATAATTATTTTAAAATATAAAAATCACCTAAATCTGTGGGTTGAAAGTGTTTGTTTTCACTTATGTTATTGTTTTTGTTTGATTTTCTTTCAAGAAAAAAAATAAGATTAGGTTCGGATAATAATAATAATAAATATTTATTAATAGAAATTATAAAAATGCCATTTGGCATATCAAGTTTTGGACACAAATTAAGAAAAAGAAAAAAAAAAGTCTATATCACTTGATCATTGCAGGTCTAGTGAATTTTTGTGCATAACTGTTGGTTGCCTACCTGATTACTTCCAATAAAACCAAGTTGCTTGAATTGGAGTTTTAACCGTAACTGATCATGTGTAAAATGTCATTTCAGTAACAGTTAGACTAATTATTTAGTCAGTTAATTGTAGTTGTGATATTAATTTTGTTTTAAATATCAGCTAAAAGTGTGCTATTGTTATGAGTAAGGTACATTTACTTAATTCCTTGTGATTAGGGCTATCTCAAAGATAGCTAAATTAAGAAAATTTTGAACAACTTTTGTCAATGCTTTCATCCATGTTTATATAATAGCGGCACTCAATTGTTATATTTTAAATAACTGAAATACTATGATTGATAAATTAGATTTATTGTATTTTCAAATGATAGCTAACAATTTCTTTTGAGTTTTGGCCAAGAAGTGTTAGTTACTTTTACTGCACCATATGTATTTTGGGTTAACCTTTTCTAATTTTAATACATTATAAATATATTAGTTTTAAATATAAGGAAATATGTCTAACTTATTGATAAGAGCTGTTTATAATAGGTTGGGGAAAAAGTAATTTTGGTTTTTAGATAGATGACTTTATAATAGCTTATCTTTAGTAATACTCATTCAACGAGGCCTTCAAGTTTGAAAGGTAACAACAATCGATAGAACATACTAGATATAAAGATAACATCATTACTTTACTGAGTCAAAAGTTATTGCGCTTTGGAGATTCCAGATGATCACTTTCATCATATTTCACTTATATACTTCCAAAAATGCACCGTAGTTATATCAATAATTGTGGTGATGAGTATTTAATGAAAATTGGTTTGCTGATTTTCATTCTAGAAATTTTTATGTTTATTATTGTTCTAGAAATATCTTTGTTATTGATGAACCTTGCCTTGGCTGACCAATCGTTATAAAAATATCCAATCGTTGTCAAGAAATTCTTTAAAAATCAAGGTAGACTGACACTTCGTCTTGTGACGTTGTTATGGAACTTATCATTGCCTATAAAACAATTTTGAATCTTTGAAGATTGGATTCTAAAAGAAGCTTTATAATTAAATTAACAATGTAAAATTGGGTGGACTGAGTTTGTGTTTGTTATTGCTGCTGAAACGAAACAAAATTGAATAATTTCTGAAAAGCACGATTATAGGCCAAGAACAGTGGATCACATACGACAATAATGTTGAAAAAAGATAGTGGTCAAAGCCCAGAGTAGCTTCATAAACTAAGGAAAGTAATCCTGAGTGTTAGTTGGGATATGAGAGGCATCGCTCATACTGCGGCTTGAACCTGGCCGAACCATTAATTTCACTTCTACTGTCAACAACCAATGGGATTGAAGCAGGTGATTCAAAGATTAGAATCGATTAAATGGAAAAGCGTTGTCCTATATCACAGCAATGCTAGACCCCACATAGTGTGAACAAAATTGACAGTCCTTAGCTGGGAAGTTTCAATGTATCCAAGGTAAAGCCCGGACTCTGTCTCGTCTATCATTCATTTATATCAGTCTATACAGAACTCTGTTGAAGGTGTAAAGTTGGCTTCAAAAGAGATTTGTGAAAATAACTTGGTTCAGTTTCACCAGAAAAAATGTTATCGATCAAAATAGCACATATAGTGTTGATTAGTGTTTGAAATTTCAATGAATAAATTTGTTATGAAAAGCATGTAAATAACCAAAATTACTTTTTCCAATATTTTTTGTTGTGTTTGACTCTTCTTTTTCTTTTTTTTTTATAAAATTAGTAGTCATACAAACCTTTACTAAAAAAAACCCCAAAAAAACCTGTACCACTACAACCCGTGAACGGGTCTGGGGTTCAGTTCATGGTAGAGACTACTGTTTCATGGACAACGAGGTGGCTTGTCCTAGTCCATGCTCAACCGCCAGATTTTTTCCCTTTATTTTGGGTTCTCTATTTTTATAATATTTTATAGAGGCTGGGTAAGCCCCAGAAGGGTCCTAAATCCCATATGATCCATCACCCGCAGCAAACAGACTGAAACTTTACTAAAAACTTATTATATATGAACCTACTAACAGAAGATTGTGAGAAAGTTGAATTTACTGGATATTATCTAATAATTAAAATATACTTTACTAAAATGATAGGATTAAAATATCTAATTTCATGTGAGAACTTTGTCATTTTAGTTTTGAAAATGTAAAAAAAATTAAAACCTTTTGTGAAATATATTTTGAAAATAAACAAATTTGTCTTTCGATTCTGTTCTAGAGAGGAATTTTTAAACTTAAAATAACTTATCTATTGTAATGTAATAAATTTTCTTATACTCATTTTATACTTTCTGTTCATTGTCTTGGTTATAATTTATTCATTTACACTTTTTTCTGTTTATAACAGGTTCATTAACAGTTGGAGATCTTGTAATGATAAATGGCCTTTTATTCCAGTTGTCTGTACCTTTGGGTTTTCTTGGCTCAGTTTACAGAGAAGTTCGACAAGCATTAATAGATATGCAAACAATGTTCACCCTCATGACAAGGGAGAGTTCCATAAAGGTATCCTTTTAATATCTTTAATTTGTTGTTTTTGTTTTTTGTTTTTGTTTTTCAATTATTTACTAACACTTTTTCTCTGTTATTCATTTTTCACATGCTTAAAATCAATAGTGATCCCTCACTAGTTGATATTCTTATGGCCAAATGCTGATATTTTTCAGTGATTTTTTTCTAAAATACAAAAGCTAGATGAATACAAAATTAATGAAACTATTTTGATGCTGATTATCTAAGAATATCCAAACTTTTTAAGTAGTAGTAGTTGTTTATTTAATGTCACTTTATTCTGCTATGGCTAATCGGACGATGCTACCGTGGGAGCTCTAAACTTTTTAAATTTTCTGAATTAAATTCAACTCGAGTTCACTGTCTTTAGAAAAACTGACAAGTTATTATACATATTATAGATTACTATCAGTCTGTGTTTGGGTACTCAACAGTCAACACCGCTTAGTTCAGTGTCCAGTGTAATAGGATTAGACCCTGCCCTAACTAGTAGCGTCTGATAGGACTTAGATATACATTTTTTTCTTTCTTTTTTTTTTAATATACTTATATTTAATAAGATCATGCAATGGAATTATGTGCTTCAGTTACTGAAAATGAAGGGGAAGTTCAAAAAACAAAGGGAACAAAAAGAACAAATCAACAAACAGAACGTAAGCCAATACCGACAAAAAATATTTATGACAAGGAAGAGGGTGTCATAAAAGAAAATACAGAACAAGCTTTAAAAAAATCTAAAACTCCACATATAGTCCTGTACAATAAATTCATAAATTATAAAAGCTCGGTAGAACATTGAAAACAAATCTAAAAAATTATTTCTCACTAAAATATAAAGGAAATCATATTAAGCACCAAAGATAACTTCGACACTCTGAAGAAACTAATAACTGAGAGCAAAGGTGAATATCACTCCTACACATTATACGAAGACAAAACTCCCTCATTTATATTAAAAGGACTGCCTGCTTCAGTTAAGGTAGGTGATATAATTGAAGATTTAAAATCACAGAACGTTGCAGCAATTAAATCAATGCAATTTATTAAGACAACAGAAGAAGGGGATAGAATTAAACTTCCAATTTATGTAGTTACTCTTAAAAATATGGAAGAATTTTTTTTTTGTATTGGCGTACAACCCATCTCTAGGCCACAGCCTCCCGTATCAGCCTCTACCAGCTGTCTCTATCCTGGAAGAAATTAACAAAATAAAAAATGTTTGCCACTGTCATATTCGGTGGGAACACTGTAGAAATTTGAAAGAAGCAACCCAATGCTACAGATGCCAGTCTTTTTCCCATATTGCACAAAATTATCATAGAAAACCAAAATGTCTAAAGTGTGCCCAAGAACATGAAACAAAAGACAATATAAAGCAAGACGGTGACTTAACATGCATCCATTGCAAACAACACCACGTGGCAAATCATCCTGAGTGCTCTGTTCGGATTAAGCAAATCGAAGCCAAAAGAAAAAGGAGTGTTTGGAGAACGGATGATTCTAAAAAAAGTCAACAAAAATTTCAATATAAGGATTAAGAACACCCTCCTCAACCAGCCACTAAGGAAATCAAAGGTTTCTCTGCAAATTCAGAAAATAACAGTAATTCAGGTACTGGAGAGTTCAGTTTTATAAAAGACTGTAAAGACCTGTTTCAAACATTTAGCGTACCCCACATTAAAAAAACGATTAAAACAACAATAGGAAAATTAAAAGCATGTAAAGACACCATTGAAAAAATTAGTACTCTAATTGAAGGTTTCATGGAAATTTTCCCTTAAATGTGACAAATAATTGTAAAATTAATGTTATGTTTTGGAATTGTTGGTCCATTGTAAACAAAAAGCAGCAATTCAAAGAGTTTTTAAAAAGTAATAATGTGCAAATTGCGGGCATTGTGGAAACACATTTATGTGATACGTATGTGTTAAATATCAAGGGATATATAGTGCACAGAGCTGATAGAAATAGGTATGGTGGAGGAGTGGTCCTAATTATCCACAAATCCATTAAACACCACCGTATTAAAATTCCTAATTTACAAAACTTTGAGGCTATAGCAGTAGAAATTGAACATGATGAATATCCAATGACAATAGTTTCCTGCTACAAATCACCAAATAAGAAATTAAAATTAAGAGACCTAAACAAAATTTTTAAATTAAATAGAACATTAGTTGCCACGGGGGATTTTAATTCAAAGCATTTTGCATGGAATTGTTTTACTAACAACCGGGATGGTACAAAATTACTGAATTATTGCCTACAATATAATATAAAACTAAATGCATCGGATAAACCAACTTAATATCTCATTGAGAAATCTAGGAAACCATGTATTATTGACTTAGTACTATTCAAAAACATAATCTCAACAAATAAAATTCTCTCAGTATCCGAACTAACCTCCGATCACATTCCTCTAGCGTACCAAATAAAATTCCAAATACAACATAATAATTTTTACAATAAACAATACAATACACAAATAAACTGGAAACAATATAAAGAAATAATTAACAATAAACTTGAAATCGATATTCCTCTCGTAACAAAAACAGATTTAGAAAAAGCGATAGAACATTTTCAAAATAGTATATTATCATCAATAGCTACACAACAATCATTTAACCAATCCAATATTAGAAGAAATAGTAATGATAAAAATCCCTACATACATTTTTTAATTAAAGTAAATAGTATGTTCAGAACCAACAATACCTAATCAAAACATTCAAAACAATTGAAATATATTTATCTAAAATAATAAACAAACTATTATTTAATCAAGCAAACATAAACTCTGGAGGATACACAGAATTTTAAAAAAAGGCAAAGCATATCATTATCCACCTCTCACTTATCCAAATAGTACTGAATTTTCTCCTGCTGGGAAAGCTAGTCTGGTAGCGGGCCATTTAATAAAAATAAGCAATCAAAATAATAATTTAGGAACCAATAGCCATACCACAAGAATAAATAGAAAAGTGAAAAGAAAATTAAACCAAAATATTGATTCCTCCCAAAATGCAATGTGCAACTATTCAGAAATATACAAAATTCTCAAAAAATTTAGTACAAAAAAAAACACCCAGTAATGACACTATATTTTAAAAAGTTACCACCGACAGGAATTACACGACTGGTACATTTGGTAAATTTAATGTTAAAATTAAAAGCCCACAGATATGGAAAATGGCTATAATTAAAGCAATTCCCAAACCTAACAAGGATAAAATACTTGTAGAAAACTACAGGCCCATTAGTTTATTATGCGTTGTAGGTAAAATAGCAGAAAAAATAATATATCAGAGATTAAATAAATTTATAAAAAATAATAAAATCTTTATAAATGAACAATTTGGTTACAGACACCAGCATTCCGCTATAGCTCAATCAGGCAAACTGATCGACTACATCACAGAGGGGTTTAATGATAAAAAACATAGAGGTATGGTATTACTTGACGTGCAAAGAGTCTGGCGTAACGAACTAATATTCAAACTGACTCTTTACAATTTCCCCCCATATTTAATAGCATTAATTAAATCATACTTAGCAAACTGCGCGATTAAAGTATCTAATGAAGGCCACTACTACTACTACTCCACAGTACGTACACTTACTGCTGGACTCCCACAGGGCGGGGTTTTATCACCAACGCTCTACAGTATTTATATTAATGATTTACCTAATACATTCAAAGTACAAAAATCCCTATTTACAGATGATACAACTTTTTATACTTCAAGTTATAGACCGGACACAATTACAAATAGACTGACAACAGCAATAAAAAAAATAGTGAGACTCTAATTTAAATGGAAAATTAAAATAAATCAAGATAAAACCCAAGCTATATTATTTACAAAGAGACGACCGAATAATATTCCCCAACTGAATGTAAACAGAATGCCTGTACCCTGGACAACGCAGATTAAATATTTGGGACTTAATATAGACAAAAGGTTAACTTTTACTTTCCACGCTGATTATGTGTGCAATAAAGCCAACAGAGCTCTGTGTTTTATATTAAGCCTGCTTACAACCTATACTAGCATACTCATGCCCAATATTTAGTTATATGTCTAAAACTAATTACAAATATTCCAAAACAAATGCCTGGGAAATTATGCTTATTACACTAAAGTTAAAATTATGCATAAAGAATTATGTATACCTTATATTTATGTATTTATCAACAAACTATGTAAACAATTTTTTTTTAAGTTTAAAAACAATAAAAACTCACTTATACACAATATTGTGAACTATACAAAAAATAGTACAAAACAGTATGTACATAATAAATAAATATATGTATATAACTTACAAAGAATGTATAGTTACAATTTTTGTTTATTTTATTATTATTAATTTTTTTCCGCTCTAGTGGAAGTTATTTTTTTATACATTTTTTCTTTCATTGTAAATTATGATTCTGCACAGATACATTTAAATTTGTACAATTGTTTTTAATTTGATATTGGTCTATTTGCTACAGCATGTAATTTTGTGAATTGTAGCAAATTAAAAAAATAAGTAAAGATAGATTACTATATTCATTTGAAAAGAAATTAGATTGTAATCTAGGTTTTTTTACAATTTGATACTCTAGGTTCCTAATTATAGAGAAGAATCATTGGAAACTAATCATTTTGTCGACTATAGGTTAAAACAAAAACAAATAATATGTTGTTATTCTTAAAAAATGTTTGGCATGATCTTGTTATAATTCTTTATTATTTAAAATAGTAAATTAGTTTTCTTATATATCTGTATGTATATGTATTTCAGAATTCACCTACTGCTAAACCATTAGTCATAAACAGAGAAAATGCTTCTATAGAGTTCAGAAATTTGTGCTTCCAGTATGTCAAAGGAAAACCTATATTCGATAATCTTTCTTTTACCATTGTTCCTGGAAGAAAAGTTGCAATAGTTGGGGGTTCAGGGACTGGGTAAGAATTTCTTTTGTTGCTGTTTCCTTACCTAATTATATTATCATTTATTAATTTCATTTTTAGGAATGCGAGTACTGTATATATTCATATTTTATTGATTTTTTTTTTTTTAATTTCTGTAGGAAATCAACCCTTATTCGTTTACTCTTTAGGTTCTTTGAACCAAATGCTGGGAGCATTTTTATTGCAGGTCAGAACATTAAAGATGTTGACTTAGAAAGCTTAAGAAAGAGTATTTCTATAGTTCCTCAGGTAATATTTAATTAATAATTGTTTTAATTAGTATACATATAATTATTAAGTGATTAGTGCTGTTTCATTATAATATGGCATTAGTACGGTGAAATACAAAACTTTTGAACAGGTGAAAAAGGCAAGCTTTTTTTGAAAAATCTGGTTGTTAAAATATCTGGCTTGTGAATGATTTGGTTATGTTGAATTAAGACATGAAACTATAAAACTAATTACAATAGTGATGACTGAAGTGGAACTCAAAATGAATTCAGATAACACAAAATACAATGTTAGTACCAGTTTAAGTGGATACAAGTTTAAATATGTCAAGAAGTTTAAGTACTTAGGGTCTATGATTACTATGAAAAAAAAATTCAAGATGGAAAAAGGCAAAAATGCTTGTAGTTTATATTTTATTTATGGTACTGATATTATTAAGGCTGTGCCTTTTCCCACAACATCCAAAAATTAGAATTTATAAAATTTGTTCAATCCAAGCACAGAGAATCTTGGGCTGGAAAACCTATTACACATACAGATAATGTGATAGGCTGTTTTATCCTCAGAATGGGAGAATTCGGACAGCAATGATGTCATCAGACTGAGTTTGCATGTACGACTATTGAGTTTACAGTAACCCTTGTAGATTGCTGTAATTTTCCTGAGTCCCTTTCCTGGATTTGTAGCAGCTTGCTCCTACAAATCCTTCTCACACAAGGGCCAGTGAGAAATTGTTTAGAGTGCAAAATGTGATACAGTTTCCTGATTATTCATTTTGGCATAACCTAAGCCTATACCACGAATTGATTTTGGTTTAAAGGAATTCTCATTAAGTCTAACCTAACGATTAAAAATTTAATGTTTCCCTTCCACAATTATGGGGGTGAATTGCGCTGAAGGTACCACCCTATCTAAATTCAGCAGGCTAATACAATGGAATGCTTTCTGGGACCTCAAGTGGGTCGATTACAGAAAGTGTATCATTCAGCCACACCTCATGCACCCTACATACGCTCCAGCACAGCTGCCCTCACTCATATTATTCTCTCTAATGCCCCCTCAGTCATTTGCAGGTCCAATTGGCCTCCCCAGGTGATATCACTAAATGGTGACAGTAGGTGTTGTTAGAGATAGGGTGGACTAGAAGCATTAAATTAGGCACTAACACTTGATCATTCCTCAGTGAGTAAAGGGAGAAACCCGCACCTATCTTCCACTTTAGCCCTCCTGTTATCCATTTACCCCCCTTTTGAGTCTAAATTTATTAAGTATTTTATTTTTATTATCCCATTAATTATTTTTGTTGTTAACCATTCATCAATTATGTAATTTTTTACTTTATTGTATCATTTGAATAAGTAGATAAATGTGATATTTAATAATGCATTCCTTACTTATTTTGATTAAACAAGATCAGAAAACTCATTTTTCATAAGATTCTATGAGATCGAATTATATCTTAGGATCCATTGTTTTCATCAGAATGGAGAAATTAGTTGACGAAAGCACTTCCTGTGGGTTACCTTTTTTGGAGTTAAATTTATTTCTCAGCTCTTAAAAAATTGATTTGTGTCTGCTGATTCTTTGGCTTTTTCTCCATGGGTAATGGAGTATGAATTATTCCTGATGAACCTGAAGCTATATTTTTGCTAGAGGAAATCAATTTATCCTGCTTGGATTTGTACTGCCTAATAAAACATTATTGTTTTAACAATAATAAAAGTATTTCTTTTTCCAACATTTTTAATCATCAGTGAAAATTAAAAAAACATCTTTAAAGCAAGACTTGGAAAATTTTCAAAATGTTTTTCGGCTGAGTGCGAATGATTTTGGACCAAAGTGGTTTAAAGGTTTCATATGTAAAACTAATACTTTTGTCCATTTTGACCACCGTTTCAGTGAAACATTTGAAGAAAGATATTAATAGAGTACAATGACCCAGATAATAGATGTATATAGTTGAGCCAAGAATTTTCATGTGACATTTAAAGGTTAAACATATCTGCAACCCAAATGTATAAGTGGATTAATCAAATATTGTCCAGAATGAGTTAATTGCACTGCAAGTAGCAGGATCGTAGTCATTCTCCTAGTCTTTGGCTCGAAATGGAATTATAATATAAGCTACTTTATTTCAAGCCAAGGCCTGACTTAGCCACTTATAGAAAGGATCCTGCTTCCCCCAATACAATTAACACATTCTGGAAAAACTTTGACTTTAACACTTATTCACAAGGGCTGCAGTTATATTCCTAACACAGTTCCATGAATTTTCTACTAATCATCTGCTAAAAAGATCAGCTGATACTGAGTAACGATCTTGATCACCTCAGAGAATTTAACATTCTTAAAAATTGTTAATGACAATTTTTTACCTCCCATGCGATGGAAGTAGTTACTGTAAAGAAGTTATAGTAGAGATATTTCAAGATACAAAAAAAAAAAAACTAAGAGAAGGTGAAGGTTAAAACCATGAATTTATGTAGAAAAGGAGTAATACATACAAGAGTTAGAAAAATTCGTGCAGAAATGAAATCTACTTAATTTTTTGGCACAAAACTTTTATATTTTTCAACATAGTCTCTTTTTAGGCTTTTTCACTTTGTCCAATACTGCTGTAATTTGTTGATCTCTTCCGAATAATAGGATTTGTACAAGGCTGCATAAAAGCCATTCGTTTCTACAAACACCTCCTCGTAAGAATAAGAACTTTTTCCCGAACAGTCCGAATTAGTCAAGTCTGGAGAATAGGGAGCATGTTAAACAAGGAACCCTATTTCCATTCATTTTAATACTACAGCTTTACAAGTTTTGCCTTCCAAAAGTAATGTTTAATCTACTAAAAATTCTTTTTCATTTGTTTTTTTGAAAATCACTTGAATTCCTCAATTCAAACATACGTAGTAAGGTCCATAAGTTTCCCGCCTGTCCTGCTTCCCCTCCTTCAAACGTGCACACCTATGCAGGTCTATGCCTGCTCATTCCATACCCATCGCCCGCACTTCCTCAGTCCTGTCAGTCATTGTCCAGCCTAGAAGGAAACTCCCCATTTTTACAATGTTCAAACTCTAGTATCATGCGGTTATTAAATTCTTTTGTAAAGAGGGTCTTACTCCTGCACAGATTAGCGCTTGGATTGTGTATACGGGCAGTCCTCCCCCTCGTATTCCACAGTGAAAGAATGGGCAAAATTATTTAAGTTAGGGAGAGAACATTATGAAGATGACCCGCGTCCCGGTCGTCCATTGGAAGCTGTCACTTCTGAAACAATCCAACTTGTGGAATCTGCAATTGCTGTCTGACCGGCGACTGAAAACCAAGGAAATAGCAGCGAGGTTGGGGCTTTCAAAAACAAGTGTTTTGAGGATCATCAAAGAACATTTGCATATGAATAAGGTTAGTGCAAGATGGGTACCAAAAATTCTTTCAGCTGCTCAAAATCAGGAACGAGTTCACTGTTGCAATGAATTTTGGCGATTTAATACCGACGAAGAGCTCCAAGGAGCAGTGGAAGAACATTTTTTTAACAAAGAAGAAAATTATTTTTTTCATAGTATAGAAATGTTGCCAAAGCGTTGTATTAAGTGTGTTGAACTTAGAGGAGAATATATTGAAAAACAGTAAGACCAGTTTTTTTCTTTCACCTTTCCTTCTACCCCAGGCCGGAAACTTTTGGACCTTACTATGTAAATAAAAAGATTGATCTGGATGAAACTTGGTTTGTGTTCTTCCAAGAGGTGCTACTAACTGAAAATTGATTCTATGCCATCTCTCTTTCTTTGCATGAAACTTTCAAACAATCCTCCTACAACACATCTGAAAAGCAAAAAGTTACTCTACTTTTTGAAAAGAAAAATTACATCTCTACTGAGTAAAAATGCAAATTGAGAGAATCGAGATATTGCCAATTTCGAGACAGTTATTTGACTAAAATTAAGCATTTTATTGCACGAGTTTTTCTTCTTTTATTACTGATATTGTTGTTTTTTACTGATTAGACATATAGACTAGTTTAATATAAAACTTTTCAATAAATTACTCTATATTAATAGACCCAAAACCAAAAAAAGGCAACTTGACCACTGGGCTCCTAAATTTCCCCAAAAATGACCAAAGTTTGGATAAAAAGACTTACTGACTCTCATTGTACATGATTAAGACTATCAATTGAATATATTGGTTGATTTAAGTTTGTCCGTTAAATAGCAATCAGATCATTATTTATTCCGATATATCATTTGTTGATCAACTCTATGGCGATGAGACCCTTCCCTAGCATACCCACTGTTGACGAGATAAGGGTATCCTTAATTAGATAAAAAAAAACCTGGCTGATAAGCATGATTCTGACCGAATCTCTTTCAGCTTTACCGATGTTCTAGAAGCAGTACTCTCTTATCACATTGTGAACTCAAGACCCTTCATCGTTTGTAGTTGTACAGTTTTATTTTTGTAAACCCTTTACTTATTTCTAACTTACAGTTGTTTTTAAGGATTCTGTTCTATTCCATGATACAATAATGTATAATCTTCATTATGGAAAGATGGAAGCAACTGAAGAAGAAGTAATAAAAGCATCAAAAATGGCAAACCTTCATAATTCTGTAAAGACTTGGCCTAAGGGGTATCAGACTCAGGTTGGTTTACTATATTTTTTATTATGGTTTAGTAAATAATATGACACATTTTTTTATGCTATAACAATACTTCCTGAATCCCTTTTTCTCTATACAGGTCGGAGAGAGGGGTTTAAAACTTTCTGGAGGTGAAAAACAGAGGGTAGCTATAGCTAGAGCTATTTTAAAAGGTTCTCCTATATTAGTTTTTGATGAAGCAACATCATCTTTAGATTCAATTACTGAGCATGTATGTATTTTGAAATATCACTATTATTACTAAATACAGACCACAGGGATCTGTCAGAGTCAATAAAACATCTGCTTTGCTGATTATATTAAGGCGCAATTCCACCCAGGAAACTTTTAGGTAACATGTAGCATGCAGCATTGACGCATGCTTCACACAATCTTTCCATAGAAAGAACTCAAAGCAATAAAAAATCTGTCTCGCCTTGTTGACCTTTGTTGCCTGTCGATGGTGTCATCCTTTAATGTGATTCATTGTGACAAACATATATATATATATATATATATATATATATATATATATATATATATATATATATATATATACATTCATAAAAAGTAATGTTAGTATTTGTGTGTTTAATTATACATTTGAGCAGCTTATGAAAGTAAAAGCATATTAAATTTAGGCATAATATATCTCATAAATTCTTCCTGACTTCGTTAGCTTCAAAACTTGCCTTTCTCTCGCTATATGTGACAAATACTGCAGACCAGTATCACCTTAGACGACTGCCCGCCATGATCTAATGATGGAATAATATTTCCATCTTGCGTTTTGTTATCTAAAGTTCCTTGAGGACAATGTAATGATCGAGATGTTTTACTTCTCACAACATTATGGAAGTAAATACATGTTTTTGTGACAATTCCGGCATTTTCCAAATTATATTAGTGGTTTCCTAAAAACAACTGAAAAGAATTTTCCACTACTCTTCGACCGGATGAATGCCTATAACTGTATCCAAACTGAAGTAATTGAGTGACTCACGACATGCGCATGCAATTCATAGAAACTAAATTCTTCATGTGACATGTGACATCATGTGCTGCATAGTCGGACGCCTATGATCGCCAACACAAGAAAACAAGTATTAAGCCACATGTCATTCTATTTTGTCTCAGTAAAATTGCACCTTTTTTTTTCCACGAATCGGCCAGCAAGGACCACTCGAATATCACTCAAATCTTCTTCACACTCTCCGCCTTCCGTCTACTCCAATACTCTCTCATCTTCCTGGACTGTTCCTCTCGCTCTTCCCTAGTCCATTTTCTCCCTCGTCTCTTCTTCCTTCCCGCAAGAACCCCAGCCTCTTTTAGTTTTTCCTGAAAAGCTCTCTGTCCAAGCATTCCTTGTCCTTGATTTTTATCCTATCCAGCTCCTCTTTTATTTGCTTTACATATCCACCTATACACTTGTAGCTTATTACTTTATCAAATATTTTTTGATCAGCCTACCATTGTGCATTTTGACCATATGGCCATAGAACCTCAGTCTCCTGGTCCTGATGACTGTTTCAAGATCTTCCAAATTTTTGTATATTTCTTCATGGGATTTTCACCTATACCCTTTTGTATTACTTTGGGTCCATAAATCCTTCTCAGAATTTTTCTCTCATTCTTCAGCACCTTCTCCAGACTTGGAAGGCTGACTGTTTCCATACCATACAGTATTACTGGTCTTATTGCTGTACAGTAGTGCCTTATCTTTGCATTGGAGGACAAATTTTTCTTGCTGTACATGTTAAAAGTGGCAAAGTTCAGTCTTTCCAGTTTGGCTATTCTTTCTTCCACGGATGCAATATCTGTTCCGTTGTTACATATTATCTCCCCTAGGTATTTAAACTTTTTCGTGACTTTTATTTGCCCATATTTAGTGTTCAAAATTTCCTTGCTAAAGATGGCATCCGTTGTCATAACCTCTGTCTTTTCGTACAAAATCTGTAGTCCCGTTTTCTCAGCTATGTCTTTCAGGGTGTTTATCTGTTTTATAGCTTCTTAATCTGTTTCTGCTAGCAGCGCTAGATTGTCTGCAAAGACCAAACACTTTACTTTCACATTGTTTTATTTTGTTCCTATTACTGCACCCGTATCGTCATTTTGCCAGAAAATTCTCATGATTTTGTCCAACACAACATTAAACAGAATCGGTGATAGACCGTCGCCCTGTCTAAGCCCCGTCTTTTATTTGAAACGGTTTACTTATTACTCCCTGGAATTTTAACTTTTAAATGGTATTCGTCAGAGTCAGTTTTATCAGGCTTATTGTCTTTTTGTCTACTCCGTATTCCCTCAGGATTTCGAGCAATACTTCTCTGTCTATTGAATCATAGGCCTTTTTGAAGTCTATGAAGGAGATGTAAAGATTTTTCTGGGGTCTATACCTGTAATATTTTATGATCAATTTGAGGCTAAGTATTTGTTTCTGGCAGGATCTTCCCTTCCTAAAACCTGCCTGATATTCCCCTATTTTCTGGTCTACTTGCGGCTCTAATCTATTGAGTAAGATTCTAGAGAATATTTTATACATTACTGGTACTAGCGAGATTCCTCTGTAATTGTTTACATCTGATTTCTCTCCTTTTTTGTGTAGCGGGTGTATTAAGGCGGTCCGCCATTCCTCTGGGATTCTTTCTTCCTCCCATATTTCCAAGAATAGTTCTGTTACTTTCCTAATAAATTCTTCATTCACCATTTTCCACATTTCCGCAAGGGCTCCATCCTCACCGGAGGCTTTGTTGTTTTTGAGGGCCTTCACCACTTCCTCCACCTCTTCATCAGGGGGGTCTGAGTCAATATTTTGAGGTGCATTTGTCCGTATTTCCAATCTTTCTCTCGGTTTCTCACAATTAAGGAGTTTTTGAAAGTACTCAGCAAGTATCGCCTTTTCTTTACCATGTCTTCACACTCCTTATTCCACCATATATTTTTCTTGTGGTAGTTCTGGGGGCTAATTCCTCCACCAGGCTTGTTAAATTTTTCGTCAATTCTTCCCGTTTACTTGGCACTTTCACTTGCTCTCCGAATTCTTGTATTTTTTCCTGTACAAGCCTTTCTCTGTCTACCTTGACTATTTTTCTTCGGCTTTTTGCCATCCTTCTCTTTGGTATAAAATTCATCTCAATTTGTGAAGGGTAGTGGACTGAAGTTACATTAATTGCCCTTCTTACTCTGGCATTTTGGATACTTTCCGAGCATGGAATTAGGCGACACCCATGTCTTTTTCTTACTTGGTTTAGCCAAGTAATATGTGGACATAATTTTCATTCTAGCGTTTTCCGCAAACTTATTAGTCTTTCTCCATTCCTGTTAGTTCTTCTGTGCGCCGGGTACTTACCTACTATTTCTCTATACTTCCGTTCTTTCCCCATTTGCGCATTGAAATCTCCTACAAGGATTTTTATATTGCCCCTTGGAATTTTGGAGATTTCTTCTTCCAGGATTTCCCAGAATTCCTCCACTTTCTCTTGTTGTCTTCGTTTACGGGGGCATGTGCGTTTATTATAGTATATTTCTTATTGGTGGACTTTATTGTGATGGTTGATAGTCGGGAATTTTCAACTTGAATAGTAATTAAGACAAGAAAAGAGATAGCAGTCCTTTATGTGACCTATTTCCTAAATAAAATAATGAAATGCCTATTTCAATAAAATATGCTGTAAATGATAATTTAAAAGATTTTATTTCTGTTTAATTTAATGATATAGTTGTTATACATGGCATTCATCATGCTGTGATAGCCGACCACTTTGATGTGTTCCAGATAATCCGATGTAGGACAGAATGGATTCAATTCCCACCCCCAAACTTTTACACTTTCTCTCCGAATATTGTGGGAGCTTATCTTGATGTACCTGTCAGGGGATGGCAAATGACACAATTTTTTCAGTCTTATTTGAAAACAGCTTAATAAATTGATTTTTTTTTAGCATGGTAATAAATTCTTTATGTTAATAATTTACTGGATATTTTAGAAAAAAGAATACCATGAAAACTAAACAGATGTTTTATTCACACTTACTGATCTTTATATTTTGAATTACTGTTTCCATAGTGATGGATTAATCTATTAATCTGTTTCAGAACATATTAGATGCTCTGAGGACAGCCACTGAAGACAAGACATCAATTTGTATAGCTCACAGACTTTCAACAATCATGGATGCCACAGAGATCCTCGTATTAGACAAAGGAAGATTGGCAGAGCGTGGAACACACTGGAGTTTGTTGAGTGATCCAAATTCATTGTATTCAAAAATGTGGGAAATTCAACATATTTCTGGAAATGATAAAAATAATAATAAAAACGAAAATAAAAAAAGCTAATCTAATGTTGAGTTAAAACTTTTACTATTATGAACTGTGTAAAAATGTAATATAACATAAACTGTTTTAACTGAATAATGAAAAATGGTTATCCTAATGGCAATAAATTTACAATTTTTCTATTAATGATAAATAATAATGCTGAATATGTTTGACAATTTCCTTTGATATGCCTTGACATCTATTTCTAGTATCATATAATTCTAAATCATGTGATATGATTAAATTAATTGTGTGATGTTAAAATTAAAAGTAACCTTTCATTCTGATTATTAATGTTGTTATTGTATATGTTATTTAATTCTTGTAAATTTAGATTTAGTTTCTGAATATCTGAGTGTTAAGAAAATAGTTTTAGTTAAGTGTACTGTTTCTGCATAATAATTTATTTAACTGAACAGAAAAGAAAGAGATCATAAACAACTCTGCATTATTAAGTAATCTATTGTCTTAATGGAAAAAAGGTAATAGTAAGTACATAAGTTCAATTTTTTTTGTTATTATTGTTAATATGTAATCTATCTACATTGACATTATATTTTTTAATAAACTATCTAATAGAAATAAAATTATAGCTGCTCTCTGTTTTTTTTTATTATCATTTTTACTACCTATGACTAAATTATTTTGATTTATATGTTCTTAAGTAATTCACACCTGATACTTTGATTATTTTAAAGTTAATTTTTTTTTTATCTCTTTACCAATATGTGTTAGCAAAGTTTTGGAGAAAATAGATTCAATGTTGCTGCGCAAGTTCAGATTTTTCATATAAACTTGTTACTTCAACTTTGAATAGAAAGAATAAACAGCTCTTGAAATACCAAAATAACTTTTAGTATTCATTTATTTCTATTTTATCCCAAAACAACAGACTTAAACACTATCTCATATAACACTATGTCATATTGTGAACAGTTTTGGGGGGTTTTATATTTGGAAAGTATGAATTAAAATAAGTATATGCTTTTAAGAGGTTATAAAGATCATATTTTTCTTATGAATTTGAGAAGGAGAATAACTGGAAAAGATCAGTTAAGCTTACTGATAACAAAATTCTGTTGAATAATTTCTCCAAGATGACTCACCATAAACTTTCTAGTGTAAGAAAACTTTACGAATAAGAATTATTAGAACAAAGAAAAATTAAAACTAATATTTGATATAAGAGATGGATAGATTAAGTAATGAGAATGATTTTCTAGTGTTCAATCTGGTAGAATAAAAACCTGTACTACTAAAATCCGTGAACAGGCCTGGGGTTCAATACAAGGTAGAGACTATCGTTTCATGAACAACAGTTGTGCAAGGAGGTGATTTGTTCTAGATCACATCCAACCACCAGATTTGTCCCCCTTATTATGGATACGCACTTTATAGAGGCTAGGTGAGCCTCTGGAGGGTCCTAATCCCATATGTTCCATCTCCGGCCGCTACCAGACTAAATAAAAGTCTTGCCACCAGCAGGATTTGATCCAAGATTTTCGGCATGGCAACTCAGTACCCTACCTTCTGCTCCCCCAATCTGGTAGATCTGAGGACTAAATATCTTTTACATCTTTGGAACAAGTCAGAACACAATTGAGTTGAGCTGACGGTAGTGGATTTTTTTTTTTTTTTTGTGAGAAACTAATTGATGGATATTGGGTGGTGACTAAGAGATCTTCTGATGTATACAGACATATTTTTTATTTTTCTCATCCCCAATTCATTGCTCAGTGTTTGATGAACGCAGTGTGAGGCAAATTCAACTCTTCGCCAATTGATGTCAAACAACATTCTGAACGGATGAGCTCACGGATTCTACCAACATTTTTTGGTATTTTCATTGGTTCTTGAAAATGATGGCTTTCTGCTGTGACTCTCATCTTCTATTGATTTTTTTCGTAATAAAAATGCCTTATACAGTCTCCATAGGTCTGATGCAGTTTTTCAAATGTTTCCGCTGCTGTGTTGAAGTTTGAAGCAGAACCTGAAAGCACAGTGTTGTTCAAAATCAATTTCATTCATTTTTAGAATGCAGTGAAATAAAAATAAAAATGTTTTATAAATTTAAGAATACAAATTTTTTTCCTGTAGAGTATGAATCAAAGTAACAAAATTATTCCCTGAGTAAAAAAATATCTGTAATGTATATATATTTGAAAAATTGTAGTTAAATGGTAACTTTAAGTAATTAATTTATATAAACTATAAAATTAATGTTGATTAATTTTACCAATTAAAAATGAAAATGGTAAATATATCATTTGATCTTATATTTAAAAATCGGTTAAAATGTTAAGAATGGAAGAAGTCAGTGCCTGTTTAGGTAAACAAAACGTAAATATTTAAGTTGTATGTATTAATTTGGTTAAAATTCATTTACCTAAAATACCTGATTAAGCATTATATATATATTAATCATTATTGTTTTAATATTTAAATAACAATCCATTATTTAAAAAAAAAAGAGTTTACTTATAATATAAAAATATTTTATGTATTATCAGTTGTAATAATTTTTAGTAATAAGTTTGTACTATTTTAGTATAAACTAGTTTAAATTACTAGATCTTATAATTTTAACTGCAAAAGTAATTATACTAAAAACTTTATTTGATTATATATTGAATAACATTTTCAATGTTCTAATGTAATAGGTATGATATTATTTTTACTTGTGACACTAGTAATGTTTTTTCTCTTGAAGTGGAATGCATTTTGAAGATCAACTATAAAAATTGTACTACATTTTATCCAATTCTACAATTTATATACTAATATAATCTAATTTCTAGATTATAGATTATTGACTAAAGCGAAATTGATGTACCGTTACAATTTCACTATCTGGTAAATATCAAGAATGATAATTTCTACTCAATAACGCATAGTTCTATTTAACACAGAATTTTAAAATTTCCCATTTAATTAATACATATTATTTAATTATAGATGATCTTTTTTTTTAAATAAATCAGATCCTGTCTTTATAACCTTGTCTTATGCACAGTTGCCATGGGGAGTAAAGAAAAACAAACAACCAAGGTTTCAGTCTTATTACCTTCTGTGGAAGAGCATTGACAATTCAAAACTATTCAGTAATCAATAATTTTTCACTTTTGAAATGCTAGTATTCAAAAGAATAGGAAGAAAATTGCAATGTAAATAGCATAACTTTTGTATAACAGAATGAAAAATGGAAAGTTGTGATTCTGGAGTAACAAGTCCTGTTTTAAGAGTTACTGCAGAAATTACAGAAATCAAAGAAAAACATCAAAGGCACGGATACGTATTATTATCGCATCTTTTTAATAATTATCTTTAAGAGTGTGAATTATTTTATATTTTTTTAGGACTGGTAGCCATAATTACAGTGTATCACCATCATTGACAAATAAAGAATGTAAAAACCATCCTGCACATGCAAAAAAGAAATTTTTAAAGCCTTTATATGGTAAGCAAAATGACTTTTTTTATTAATTATGATTAATAACATTTTAATGATTTTTCTCCACAAGGGTATAACCCATATGAAAGGAGCAATTGCGGGGGAAGTTATATTTCCAGCCAACACAACCCGAAAAACAATGTCAGTTCATTCACACAGAGAGTTATGTCAGCTAAGCTATTACGAATGAAACAGCTTCAAAATCAGCTATACGAAACTCAAGCTAAATTGAATGTAAGTGTATTGATAATTGCAGTATGAGATATAAATAAGGAGATGGTTTGGGGGTGTTCACGGATAATATAAAATATTATGTAATGTAAGATATTGTATATTTATGTATTTTTATATCTTGCTCTACCTGGACCATCTCCTTTTTTAAAGTGTTTGATTTATGGTATATGAGCTATTACTAACCTGTTTCTACCTATGATACAAATATTTTAAAAAGTATTTAATTATTTATTTTTTTATTGTTATATTATATAATTTTAATCAACCAGACTTGGCTGAATTGAAATTGAGACTACTTCTGAATAACATGTTCTCATAAAAATCAATGCAAAAGATTATATAACATATGGAAATAGCATTTTATTATTTATACACTATATATACATAACTAATAAAAAAAGTACAAATATAAATTTTAAAATTAATTTGACAATAAAAACATTTTTGTTTTAGTTGAATACAAAATTGTTTTCTAGCCTTTTAAATACCTCATTATTAAAACTCATTGAATATTCTCAATACTCAATGAGTGGGTACTATAGTTGTTTTAATGAAAAGGTATAAAAAAAACCTTAAATGTGATATTCCTACAATTTCTAATTCTCAAATGCACCTTGTGTTTAAAATATTTTTTAAACACGAGGTAGTTTGAATTTTTTAAAGCACCCTCTAAAATAAAAAACAAAAAAGAATGTATTTAAGTAAGATTGTGTGTAACATTAAAAAATAAGTTTTTCGTTCAATTATTTTTTTAACGATATCTCTTGATTATTTTCGGTTGTCAAAAAAAATGTTTAAATTTATATAAATTGGGACAGTTTCAATGAATTTTTTCTGCCTTCATAAAAAAATTGATTTAAAGTAAATAATAGCTCTTACTATAGAATTCTGTTGATCCTGTCAGAGAAAACCCTGACTGAACTAATCATTTATTGCAAATATTTCTAAAGGAAGTTATGCAAGAAAACAGAACGTTGAAAACAGTGCAACTAAGACAAGACAGTGTTCTAAAAAAGTATGAAGGGAACCAAGAGCAGTTACCACAGTTGATGAGATCACATCATGAGGAAATAAGAGTTCTAAATGAGAAATATAAACAGGTATACCTATTTTTTTTTTTACTTCTTTTAGTGCCTTCTTTGTATTTGACTTGTTAAATTCATACCAAACCTAATAACTCATTATCAATAAGCTATCCTTGTTTAACTTTAAACATTATTTAATTTTTAAAACTAAAAACAGTCAGATTTAAAATGGAAATTAGAATGTCTGAAAATAATATCATTCTTATTTTCTATGTAAAATTTATAAAAAGAAAGGTAATTAGTAATAACTTATGTTGATATATAAATATTTAACAATTAATGAATGATTTTACAGCTCAGAAATAATTATAAAGAATTAGAAAGTAGGTTGAAACAAAAAGATAATGAACTGACTATAATTAGGGAGCAACACAAACACTTGTTAAAGCTTTCAAAGGATAAGCATCTTGGAGAAAGGGAAAAGTTATCAAAAAAAGTAGAAGAAATGCAAACCATAATTGATGATCAACGGAAAAAAATATTTGTAACACCGTTAATAATATTATATTATTTTCTACATGTAATAAATTCATTGAGATGCATGATATTTACATGTTTCTTTATAGATGCTGAGTAAAAAATTGGATCTAGAGGAGAAAAGCTTCAATCACCAATTGAACCAAGAAGTAGTCAAGCAGAAAAAAACACAAATTGAATTAAATAGTGCCTTAGAAACTATTAACAATCTTAAAGCAACGTTAGAGGTAATTAATGACAAATATTATGTGAAAGGTAATCAGTGGATCACATATCAGGCAAATTGAGGTAATAGGTATACACACTTACACCCACAATATTTCTAAATTTTGCATTTTCAAAAACACAAATAAATTTACACAAAAATAAAAATAAAGTTTGAAAGTGCACTTGAGAATCATTATAAAAAATTTTACTCTTAAGTAAATCCGAATTTCTAAACAGATGGAATTCTGTTAGAGATAAATCTGGCAAATAGGGTCGTTGTGGGAGGACTTCGTAACCCTGCTCGTTTAGTTTATTCATTGTTTGTCGTGAAACATGAGATCTGATATTGTCATATAAGTCAATAGGTCCCTTCCAATTAACCAATGCAGGTTGTTTTTCGATAAGTTTTTGTTGCATTATATCCAAAACTATGTGGATTTGATGGTTTCATCTCTGTTTAGACAGGGGAAATGAATTATTTATTTATGAATTAATCTATGTCACCAGCAGGAAATTTCTCAAATCAATCGTGAATGGTCCAATGGTTACAGCACCCTGAATATGGTGGCAATGTTTCCTGCAGCTTTGGGGCTGCCAAATTTCCAAGTTTAAACTCATTAAATAAAAAAACAAAACAAGAAAATCGTGTGTTTCAAGAGAAATTCATTCTTGATGGTATACCAGACAATGTTCATTTAATTATATTGATAATAAATATGAAGAGGATTAACAACAACTCATCACAATCTGTAGACAACAGAAATACTCTAATTTCACTTTAAATTTTATAAATAATAAAAATAGGCATTTCAAATGAAATGATCCAATAGGATTTGTAACTTCAATAAATCTTTGAATTGAATTCTATTTTGTTAATCTTTGAAGAAAAAACAGTTTAGGTAAGTGATTCTCAAATTTTGTTTCTGTCTGGTGTAAATTTGTTGTTAAAGGGATAATTGTTTTGTTTTCAATTGTCTTCAAAGGTCCATTTAATTAATTATAAAAATAAAACTGTTAACAGGCAAAAGAAAGACTGTCAACTGTGTCATTTCGTAGGCCCCTACTGAGTTCTGAAAAAAATCCTCAAACACCTCTAAGGTGGGTAATTTATGAATATAATTTGAACTATTAGCAATCATATTAACAATTTGAATTTCATATTGGATTTATAGAGTTTCATTTCGTCAACCAATGCAAAATGCCAGAACTGACAATACTGCTGATCAAGAGTCTGAAACTACTGATGATTCTTTCATTGTAAGTGAGGATTTTTAATTTTTACTTTTGAAATAGACATTTCTTAATCAAACATTGATTATTGTAATATTTTCTTTGTATCTCAGTAATGGGGGGGGGACAAAAAAAAACAAAAAAAACTGTTTATTTTGTTAGCTTTCTTTTAGGTAATTACATTTTTTTCCCCAAGAAACAGTACAGTCTCTACCACATATAGAACCCAAGACCCTTCATGGGTTTTAGTTGTACAGATTTGTTTAATAATTTACATGGTGTCCCAGTGTCAAAAGATCAGATTGCGATTATCCATTATTTATTTTCTTTTTTCTCAAAATGTACATTGCATTTCCAATGTTTTGATTTGGGTGGGGGATATTTACTAGCTAATTCAGAGCTATGAAAATCGTAAATAGTTAGAAGAATGTCTTCTGGCATGGAGATTACAGTATCAGTTGACTAGATAGAAAAAACAAATGTTTTTTGTTGGTCGTGACTTTTTTCAATTCTTTTAGCTAAAATTATTTCTTAAAGTTACATTAAAATGAAAAAAAAAAATTTAATCTGCAATGAAATATGGTACCCATTCATGTATTTCACATATTTTTAATAAATTAATACATTCTTATAAAATTGTTCTCGAAACAGCTATATGTTCTTTTATCATTCCTTGCTAAATGAATTTGGTAAAAGATGTGTGGGGTAATTTACAGAATAAGGATTGAATAGAAAAAATATGTTTATGTTACTAGGCAATGGAATTCAGAATGGATTGTTCCTCTCTCTTTTATGTGTCTTTAAGTAATTTTCTTTTGCAATGAATAATTGGAAAAGTAACAAAAATTACCTTGTTCATGTATGAAATTCTATAATGAAATTTTTAGCCATTTAACTAATTTTAATCCTTCCATCTCCAGTAAAGAAATAATACCAAAAGAGAAAGAATAAAATAAGAAAATTGTGATAATTTATGCACAGGTTTAAATAAATTCTTTCTTTCGTTCAGGATGGAAGTATTGTCGTAGTCAAGGGTAAAGAGGAAAATGTGAAAGATGAAGTATAAGGAGTTCCCAGAAAGTGAGTGATTTCAGTAAAAGATGATGATAACTAAAGATGAAAATGGATAAAAAGGAATAACTAATAATCAAATGATAATTAATACTAAACAACAAATTACAAATGCGGAAACTGAGGGACACATTTAACAAGGGATGATTAGAGAACAATAAAAGTTAAATAAAAGAAATCACAAATAATCAGAAGTAAATGATATCTCTGGATTACGGACATGACCAAACATCTGAAGCACCTCTTCACTTATAAATTCATAAGGGAAAGAGTAGACAAGTGGAAAGCAACCTATTGCAACTGAATAGGGCACTGCTTGATATTAACTAGGAGCACAAAATTGTTTTAGAAGATAAAATTATCTCAACCACACATGTGAAGGAATCAGTACTTTGGAAAAAAGATGCTATTCGGCCTTAAGACCATTTGAACAGGCAGAGGTTTTTATCATGAATGATCACAATTCGCCTCAGAAAAATAAGGATAGATGGTTGCAGTCATATGTGCTGGTGCTCCAAAATATAAAATTCATCTTTCTACAAAATATGCAGGCACTCTAGGTTCTAACACTTACAGAAGTCTTGTAGAACTCAGTGGATGAGCTGTCTACACAGGATTTACACATTGATGGAGATAAAAATGAAATGATCATCAGGAATCAATGTGAGAAATTAAAAAAATCAGAACTTAAGAATGTGTATTTCAAAAAGTTTTCGGAAGACAGATACACAGAAGATGGTAGTTAAGAATGATCTCAAATAGTATGTAAACAGCAAGAAATTCCTAATAAGTGAATTAATGTTCACCAATTACACACATCACATGATGCTTGACAGACTTAATGACAGCTTCCGATTGACTCCTGGTGTGTCAACTAGCAAACAAAAGAAATAGCCATATCACAAGGATTTAGCTGATGACAAACACCCCAGACGATAAAAATAGTAGTTGCTGTTCCCAAAAATTTTCATACCATTACCGGAGAAAATCACTAAAGGATGTCCACTGTGAGTGGTGAATCCATAAAGCTCCCCGCTTAAAGAAAGCTGGGAGAGTTCTGATGTCTATTCTATGTGTACTGATTTTCAGCCTAAGGCGGTCTTAGTACTTGTGGTTCCTCACAATCATACTTAGATATAAAATGGGCCTGTGTAATCAACTGGTAAAAGTGGAAACAGATGTATTTAAAAGAAGAAGATTATTCTTAGGAAGGATAATTGGGCAAGATATGCAAAAAAAGCATCAGTTGTATTTGCCAGTATTGTATATTTCATCCAGGGTCATTCCATGTGTTATCACCCAGGTCATGTCATCTACTATTTTAGATTTGTAGGAAATGTTGCACATTTGTTTATACTTACGCCCTAAGAAGACCTGTGAAGTTTTATTTTCCTAGGATGTATATATTCTTTTTAATACAATTTTAAAAATATGAATATTGCGATAATAAGGTTCCGCGGATTCGCTTGCGGGAATTGAGTAATATTTACAAAAACTATAACATTTCACGTGTTAATAAAGATTTTGATCTGCAAATTTTTCCACAGTTTAATAGAAGTGCAAAGTTTACAAAACTGCATTCATTTAAGTAGCCATAATATTAAAAAAAGTTATAAAATTCCTATTGCATGACATTATTGTGGTTTCCGAAACTAAACCAAGGGTTTACAGAAAAGCTTTTTTCCCCAAACAGCTGGGAAGCTGGAAAAGGTTCCAAATAAAATCTAAGATTATGCGCTTTTTATTAATATAAAACACCAATATGCTTTTTTGTGGGTACATTTTTAAATAATGCCATTTTCAATAAAATTGTGTAAAATTTGGTGTCAATTGCTCAAACGGTACGATTTTTGCATTTCAGGGGCCCCTGGTGTCGTAGAGATATAGAAAAAATAGCATATGTTAGTTCAGGTGTGATAAAGAATCTATGTTTAAAATTTCATAGCAATCAGTTCAGTATTTTTTTGTTTAGTAGTTAACAATTATGCCTCCAAAGGAAGCTGAAGAGCAGTAGGTGTATGCCTGCAGCAACTTGCTCTGCATGCACAGACATGAAAACTGCTGGCAGTGACATGCACCAAACAGATCATTTGTACAATATGGGATTTATCTATAAAATGTCCTTATAATTTATTTATGCTTTTAAAGTTTATTCTAATGATAAGAGCTAAAGAGACTATCCCTCCCATCAGCATTTCTTTTATAATATTTATTCTTTAATAAAAAAACACACACACTTATACTTAATTTAATACCTTCCATGAATACTTTATTTTGTTTATTTATAGTCCTATTTATTTATATATTTGTGTTATCATTTTTAATTTTTAATATTATTAGCTCTTTTATATCAGATGTTTTCATCATTATTATGTATTACATTATCACCATTTTTAATCTCCCAATGATACGTTCAACTTTTTTTATGAATATTATCACTGATCTATTCATTTTATTATGTTTCAAGATCTATAATTGTATTAGTTATATAATATAACAAAATACTGTTAGTATCGAATAATTAATTGATTATCAAATTTTAATTATATAGTAAATATCAATGGGAATTTGACTTTACAATATTAAATCACTTAAAACAAATAAATATGCCTTATAGCTAAGTTTAACAATAAATTTTTGCTTATTTTTTAAACATTGTATATTCTTATTAAATTAACTAACTAATGCGAGGAACCATTAATATAAGAGTGAAGAACCAAACAGTTAAATGTCTGTTCTAATTTCAGATGAACTACAGTCCTGTGGCTCATGGCAGCAGTAGTCTTGATTCAGACTCTTCTGGTTCGGCCAAAGAACAAAAAGAACCAGATAACAGGCCCCAACCTGGCAACAATTCAAATGTGAGCATACTTAATGCTAAATTGAAAAATGGCCTTAAAATTTCCAAAAATTCAGCAAATGTTACAATCAATGGGTCATCCAAACAAGATCAAAACATCATGATTGGGAAAAAAGAATTGATATTCAATACACAAGAATCAAAGGTAAGAAGGAAACTTCAAGCACAAAGGGCATATCAAAGAGCTCCTACTGCAAATCCAGATTCAAGAAGAAGTAGTTTAAGTAAGTTAACTAATAGCACAAATAAAACAAATGATAAAGGAAGTGAAAAATCAGGACAAGCTTCAGAAGAGCGAATAAAGAAATATAATATTCCAAAAACAGTGCCTACCAGTTCAATGGAAAATACTGAAATAAAAACTGGAAAAACAGATGCTGGAAGTCCAACTGAAAAAATTGACAATATGAAACTGGATTTAGACTCAGAATTTGAAAAATACTTTAAAAGTACAGAGCTGTCAGATGAAGCAATTAATGAATTCTACCAGAGAGATTTTAGAGAAGAAATTTCCGAATTGGAAAGAAAATTTCAAGAATTAAATCAACAAAACAACGAAAAAATAGAAAACATGAAAGCTGTGAACAGACTCAGTCATGTCTCAACATCTTCATCTGAAAGCAAATCAGAGGAAATAAATTCAACAGGATTACAATGGGAAGAAAGTAATAAAACTGAAACAGAAACGTCAAATACAACTGAGAATTTGCCGTTAAGTGAAGCAAAACCTAGTATCCCATTGCTTGGAGAAGCCCAAAAAGCTGATCTCCTAAAAGCATTAAGTAGTATTGACAATGCTTCTACTAAAAATGAACAAGAAGATAGAATTGAACTTCCCCAAATAGCAACTAGCCCTGTTCCTATTTCAGAAATGTCTTATTCAGACAAAGTAAATGAAATCAAGAAGTCTTTTTCCCGGACTAGGAGGAAGTCCGAAGTTATAAAAGACATTTTTGGAGGTGATACTGCAGTTCTGAAATCATAACATGTGGTTTTCAGATTATATAGTGAACATTTCACTGGCCTCATATCTTCCAAATGGTACTGCAAGTCGGATTTATTATCTAAAGTTACAATATAAAAGTGATGTGATATTCAAGAAGTATTTTTTAACATATAAATATGACATATCTACAAAGGAATTGCATTATATAAATTAATATTTTCTCACAAACATACTAAAAAAGGGAGAAATAAAACTTTATATTTTGTAAAAATATATAATTGCACTTTATTTAACTTTAAATAAATAAATGAATAACTACTAAACATGTTTTTTTAAGACTATTCATAATGTTTATAAATACATTATTTTTAAACATTTTCATTTTTTTTTATTTACAAAAATATATACAAATATATATAAGATTTAGTCTGGTATACATTATCATGTATAATGAGTTTGTACAGGAGAAAACAAAACATTTTGAAAGAAATTAAAAACAATCAAACTATGACCACTTGAATAATTTCTAATAATATACTCCAATATTATTTATTTAATCCATGCATTGAACAATAATTGAGATAAAATAGTACAATAAGTTAGTTAAGATTTAAACATAAATAAACTTTATTAAAAATGAAAAACAAAATTATGGCTTAAAGGCACAGTAGGCAGTTTCTTTGTTTCAAGAGGTAACATCTTAACGAAAATGACAAATATTTGTATAGTACACATGAAGATAGAAAGACCAGAATATGAGTAGTGTGACAAGTTATTAGAGCTCACCCATCGCAAAAATAATATTTGACAATGCAGTTCTAGCATCACTATCTTGGAAGACACTTAATACTTCAAGAGCTTTTTGTGAATGTTCCTTTTGCAATTCTTTAGTCAATTCAATGCCAGGCCCTTTTGAAACAATTCTATGAACCTAGAGAAAAAAAAATTGCATTAACCATCAAATATGTAATACAATTTTAAAATTAATAGGAATGGATTGCTTATCAACATGAATATGAAAATGCAAAAACGGTTTTGATGTGAAATAATTTAATTTAATTTATTACTAGTGTATTAACTCATGATTTCACAATTCTTGGACTGATTAAAATAAGTTTTTTTTGTAAATACAAAAGATACTTCAGCAATGTGGTTCCATATCAATTTTATAATGATCCAATTAAAATATTTTTGTAATTGATGTCATTAAGTAACATAAATATGCTATTATATAACATATTGTTATTGTATCTTAAAATTTAAATTATTAATGTTTAACAAACTGGAAATAATAGCTAAATCTATCGCATATATCCTATTATAATCTCAATAATTAGATAAGTTAATTAATTTTGTCTTTAAGGCAAAACAATACCTCAAGATTTTATTTCCTTCCCCTATTTTGGTATATATTTATGTTCAACAAGAAATTATCAGTGAGATAGAATATGTTTTGATTAAATTTTGTAGGTTTTGAAATTTTATCTTCACAACAATAAAAAATTGGAACTAGCTCATAGAGGAACTCTTATTAAGCTATTTAACAAAATATCAACTCCAAAATGAAAAAGAAAAAAAAAAATTAAAGAAACTACTTGAACGGCAGATATCAACCTGATCATCACAATAATTTATTATACTTAAAGCAACTTAATAATCGAAACTATAAAGTCTTGAGATGACTAGGAAATGATATAAAAAAATAAAAATTCATTGTAATACTAAGAGTGATTTGTAATAATTACTACGTTAATTTATTTAAATATTTTTATTAATTATATTCAATGGTTATTATGCATTTCAACATATACTATGAACAATTTTACCCAAGTTTTAAAAGCTAAAGGTGATTATTTATTTTTATTTTTATTTGATGAGATTTAATGATGTAGGAATCAAAATAATTGTCATTTAAAGAGTTAAAAAGAAGTCAAAAAAGAAAATTTTATCAATTCCCAAACTGATTTTATTCACTTTTTATTATGTAATTTTATATAATAAACCCAAATAATTGATTTAACACGTGAAATATACAATTTAGTTCAACAAATTTTAAAAAGTGAATATTTTTTTCCATAAACATAAAACAAGGAATGGTTCACATAAATGTCAAAGTAATGAAAATCTAATGATTCAATCTTTTGTCTAAGCATGATTGAATTCATAAAAACAAAAAATGAGGGGGATTAGGTCTTTATATTATTAACATATGTCTTAGGTAACAAAATTTCAAAAAAGTAAATAAATAATTGATTTTACCTTAGCATAATCAACATCATGGATCGTATCACAGCCCTTATCAATCTCCTCATATAATGATGGGTCTTTTTCAAGATGAAACATGACAGGAGCAGAAGTTAAACTGAACACAGATCCTGGGATATAATTTGATCCAATGAATGGCTCTAATTCCAGACAGGCCTGGAATAATATTTTAAAAACCATTGCTTACTGAAACAAAAATAATAATAACTTATAACTCATGACTAAATACTTACTTGCCATGCAAGTGCCAAATGCTTCCCAAATTTGTAGCCTTCTTCTTGCAATTGATTAGAATGGCCAGCTAGTTTTAAAGTTCCCTGACATGATTTACCAAGAAGACTTCCAGCTGAAAGTACATTTCTCTGGGTCCAATCGGAAAGAGCATTCTTTTCACCTCCGGTTGAAGGAAGAGGATTATTCTGCTTGTCTCTGCGCCCTAAGAATTCACTAACAGCTTGATCACGAACAGCACTTGACATCAATATAACTACCTACAGGAATTAAAAAAAAAAACCACTTATGAAATATTCAAAATAAGTAATCATAGGTTCGGTGAAAAGTAAAAAGGATGAGCAAAATTTGTTTTAAAAAACTGCTCCTTGAAACCATCATTAATAAAATATAAAATCATTTTACATGCTTTAGAACTATAGAATGTATTTTTTACTTTATTATTTGAATGATCTTTCAATTATCTATTATGGAATAATAAATTGATTTGTTATGGATTTTGATTTGAATATTTTTGATGGGTTCCTAGTACAATCATATATAACCTACTCTCAAACGGGGTTTTTTTGAAAGCCCACCTTTACTAATTATATGGAATGGTCCCTGAGAAGAAAAAAATAGCCATTGAGGGAACAGACGACTACACTTAATTTTTAATACACAGCCTTATTTATTTTAATACTTTTTCACTTATCAAAAAATTTCTTGATGAAGTTTTAATTAAAATGTGATTCATCATAATAATAATTTATCAAACAAAAACTTGATGTGGAGGAGATGATAGTCTAGATGGTGATCAAAGGGAAATCTACTCACAAAAAATAGTAATTTAGCTTTGTTTTTTAGGTTTTTATCAGGGCGTTTATTTTCAATAAATTTCTTTTTTAATATTTGACAATTTCCTTTAACCATCATTTTCTTTTTTCTTTTTGAAAGTTTAAAGTCGATAATGGATTCCTTAATTAGTAGGTAAGCCACATCGCATGACAACAATCTCTGGCATGCGGCCAAGGAGAGAGCAACAATCGTATCTACTTACCTACTTTAATTCTTTTCTGGCAAGAGAATCCTTCAAATTCAAATGAAATGTTTTTGAAATTACATAAATAACTCATTTATTCCAATTATTATAGATTAATTATCTATATGTATGTATGTATGTATATGTATATATATATATATATATATATATATATATATATATATATATATATGTCACAAAATAAAATTAAAATGATAAAAAATCCAACTCATAACAAGTTAAAAGGTTCGGTTATTAATGGTAATCTTAATGACATTGATTTGCTTAGCAACAAAATTTAAAAATTGTGATGTAGAAAACTTACATCTAAATTTCTCAATGCAGCTAATTCAACACTAGATGTGCATAAAAGATAATCACCACTGAGTAGAGCTATTTTGTTTCCAAACGTCATATCTTTCAATTCACCTGGCTCTTCAAATTGGCCTGGATAAATGTTTACTAGACCCTTGTGAACAAGATGACTGGTACGTATCATTTCAGTAACTTCAGCAAGTGCTCTTTGACTAGAAAACGATATTATCAGACTGATAAATCCTAAGATGAAACTTAGACAAAACATTTTGAAATATTGAATGCAATCATAATATCAGGAAAAACTCTCTCCCGCAGCACACAAAAACTAAGTATCCAAGAATGTTAAGGATTGCCATCAACTCCAGGAATTTTTCAATTAGTTTTAATTATATGTGCCATTTATAAGGGGGGAAATATTTATAAAATAATTTTTTAATAATGCTCATAATTAATAAGCAATAATAATAATGATTCCAAATAAAATACAAATAATCACTAACAGTATGATTGATGTGAATATTGTTACTCACTCAGGAGATAAAAAATCCTAAGGTCCTTGTCAACGGAGGAGAGATGGGTGATTTCTATCGCAAGACAATTTATTCTGAAAGTATAAGGGCTTTTGAGCTAGATATGTTGTTTACTATTTCTAGTCTGATAAATAATAGAAAACTGAAACATTCCATAAAATAATATTAGGGGAGGGAGAGGCAATTCAACAAAAATGATTGAATAGTGGGCAAGATGGGTTATCAGAAAAGTTATAATCAATAATAGGTAGAATTAATGCAAAAAGATCAGTGAGATTATATTTTGGTGTGTTGCGAGAATGGAGCCTGTTTCTGATCAACTAATTAAATTATTTATATAATTAAGCCAAATGAATAAAATGGATAACCTTCTTACTAAATATTCTTATGACTAAGTATACCTATGTACCCAAAAGAAGTCAACACATGTGATCTTGATGTCAGTGTGCGGTAAGTCAGTAAGCCGTCAGTAATTAGTAGTTCACCAGAGATGACTGTTTCTGTCACCTTACCTGCCACTCCTTTCTCTGTTTGTGAATCAAGTATCCCTGAGGACTAAACTTACATGATGAATGAACCTTGAGGGTTTTAATTCATTAGTGAACATTTTATCGTCAAATTTCTTCAATGACTTTATCATAAGATCAAATAGCCTTTTGATTAAACATTGTATTCATACCTACCTAATACTACGAAATATTAATAAACAGTTTTTTCAACTAAGCAGAGAGTTTTTTAGGCTTATTTCTCCCCGAACAAGAAAAAGTTTATTAAAAAGAATCATTTTTTTTCTAAAGCCCTTTACTAAATAAAATCCACAACTATATGGCATTATTTTAAAAATACTATAATCATTGTCTTAATATTTATATGCTTAGTATATCAGGAAAATACTGGATACAAATAATATAGGAGGTTCATAAAATAAAATTTCACAGAGAAAATACATACTTCAGTCCGTAAAAAATACTCTTGCTTTCAAAACTAAAAATTCCATAGCATTTATGTTACCTATAAAGCACGCCAGCAGCTTTGTCTTCCTCCATGTCCTCAACATTTCTATGACCTGCTGCTTTTGAGATCAGTAGAACAATCAATCCCCAAGCCTGCATATTATTGCGGCCATTATAAATCAAATTCCTGTAAATACAATTCTTTAGCATATTAAAAAGTACATAACCTTTTAAATAAATCTTCACCTACTTTGCTGTCTTCAGTAGAGGGTGATTCGATCCAACAAGTTTACGTAAATGAAGAGCAACATTAGCAATTTCATCACTCAGTAGCCACCTTAAACTGAGAAAAGATGTTGGATAGCCTACTATTTTTTCTGCTTCAGAAACAGCACGATTCCAATCAGGCCTTTGATTAGCAGAAAATAATTGCCGGGACGTTGATAGTTCTCTATGGTTGTTATGAAACTTCGCCGAAGTATTTGCATTAAAAACTCCCATAATTTTCACATTTTTCACTAAACTTGTCTCACACAGTCTGATCAATTTTAATGGATTGACACTTATTAACGACATTTTAAAAATAGCTAAACGTCAAATCAGTAATCAACAGAATACCTTACTCAACTGTTGAAAGGGAAAAGGAGAAAGTGATTCAACCAGTAGTGTTGCATGATATACTCCTACCAAGGCTACCTATTACAGGATCCCCTCTCTTCACAGAAAGAGAAAGTAACTAACTTCATTGGAACACTTTCCATTGGGTTTCTAATACTGTTCATAAGTGTAAAATGCCCTTGTAACATAGTATTATGAATGCAGCTACTCATAAATGTTTTGTAAAAGTATTAGTATTTATTTATTGGCAAAATAAACTATATATTTATGACAATACTCGTTATCACTAGGAAAGGCATGATGCACCAAATTTACTCTTATGGTCTCTTTAAACTTCGTAACTATTAACTTTATATTTAAAAATCAAGTAATAAGTACTCGAACTGATAATGAGTGCGAGCATTGCAGTAAGGTGATAAGGAAGGTTACAAGGAATTTTGAGACACCGAGTGTAGAAAGTTTAAAATCTAAATATCACTCCAAAGAAAAACATAGACGGTATAGGTAAGTTGCATCTTCAAAATAAGGTCGCAGTATATTATCAGCACTAACAATAACTTGTCATTAAATTTAAAAAACACAACTGGTAAAAAAAAAATAGTAAGATACAATTACCAGATTTTACTGTAGTGTTATCAGTTGGGGGCGCAGCACAAATGCCATGTACCACTACTCGAGGTAACTAATTTGTGTGAAATTCATATAAATTAAAAATTAAAATCAATATAGCAAAGTAAAGTTAAGGAGACAAACATCAAATCAAATGCTACAAAGCTTAAACAACTTCTAATGTGGAAAACGCGAATACCTCTCCTCCCATGATTATCCATTTTACCGAGTTAATCTACTCGGAAATTTATTTTAAAAGTTTGTTTTGACTTTTTAATTCTTTTTTAAAATTCTGAAATTAATAAAGGCAAACATATTAATGAAGTTAACAAATAATGATTTATTCCTGAATTTAAAATAATACAGAAAGTAAATTTAAAAAAATGATAAATTCGGAAATTTAATAAATAAAAACTTTGTTTTAAAAACAATGTCTCAGTATCTCTGCCAAAAATTCCAAATGCTTCATTAATGATTTCGTGATTCAATTATCAAATTGATATTATGACGAAGAATTGTGTGTTTTATTATAATACTCCATTTCATATTAAACAGAGTCCGAATTTAATAACAGCATAATTACTGAAAAGCTATGCTAATCGTTTTTCGAACTACCTCAATGTTTTTGTGTTTCTGCAATTAAATAACTGAACTTTGTAATAGCAACTACAATCCCAGTGAATAAGTGGTTAAGTCGAATTTTCTACAAAATTCGTTTCTTGTAATTAGTAAAGCGTAATTGTGTTTTATTTTCGTTGTGAATAAGAGTTTGTCAGGAAATGGCTTGGGGGGTTATTTCTAGGCAAAAAAACTGCAAGAATTGCACGATCCTGCTCCCCCAATACAGTTAACTCTCTCTGGACAAAATTCAATTTAACCACTTACTCACCGGGCTGTAGACATTTGCTAGAACAATCATACTGATAATTTTTAGGCCATCGCCAGAGCTGAGAGTATCAAAACAAGATAGCAATACAAATTTTGGTACTGGAATGTTGATATTTTTTTTATTCTCAGCCCTGATGATGACCTAAAAATAAGGCCGAGACGTTGGAACAAAATAAAATAAGTTGTAATTTAGTTTATTATATTAGTTATTGATTTTATTAATTAATTATAATAATATATAATGACGTAAGTCAACTTGATCCAAACTAAATAACATTCTTCCCCTCGTATACATCGTAAATTGTGAGAACGCGGGGACGTGGGATCAGTGAAAAGAAAAGGATATGGCCATGGCCGGGGAGCGAGCCTGATAAAGCCAGGACAGCTCAATTGGTAGAGTTCCAGACTAGCGATCTGGACGACCCGGGTTCGAATCCCGGTCCTGGACATATCTTTTCTTTTCAAATAAAAAATATTTAAAAATTAATAAAATAAATTGTACTTACTTGTTTAAAATTTATTGACTTCACCAACCCCAACCATTTTCTACATTGCTCAGGAGAATTTTATAATGGAGTGGTTTTCAAAACAACTGTGTTGGCTAAATTACTTAATTATTAGCCAAGTTAAGACCCATAACTTTTGAATTTTGATTAAGAAAGACTATTTCTAAACACTAAACATTACTGTTATGTTGAAAATAAGAATTTGCTTATGTTCCGGTTGATTGGTAATTTGACCCACAGCATGGCGCACACTGGCTCGAATGGCCATTAAGCGGAAAAAATTCAATATCTCGAGAATGGAGTAACTGAAAAACATGGGATCGGTCTCATTCGACTCAGAACAAAAAATACATCAAGTTCAACTGTTTTTATTGAAATTTTGTAGAAAATTAAAAAAACTAATGAGGAAATGAAAGCATATTGGCAAGATAAAAATTTCTGCAATTTTCGGAATAGGTTGTACACATCAAAACAAGTAATTTCAGTGTATATTTAAATTAAATGATGCTTACAATTAAAAATTAAAAACTGGAGAATTTTGTAAATAATAAAACTAGGGATTCAAAGTCAAAGGTTGTTCAAATTGAAAAGAAACTTACGATTTCAAATTCAAGGAAATTAGATTGACAGTTCCTAATCTGCATCACTGATTCCTCAGGTGCTTTTTCTTTGTCTCGGGTCTCATGTTCGTGATAAAAGGGTCCGAAGTCTCAATTAGCTTGAGGAAGACGTCTTCGTTGGTAGTTATACGAGAAATTTTCCGCGAGTTTCTGATTCTGAAAGTCTTGTAATCCTTATTTCTACTTTCTTGTGCCTCTTCCGACAATATTCCGACTGGGAGAATCGACTTCCGCACTATTTCAGCACCATGCAACAAAATCTTATTCACCGTGGATGGCATTTTTCCGGAAGGGAAAAAAAATCATGCTGCTCCTAGATCCTGTAGCTTATATAGTGTGAGAATCACAAACTAGATAATCGAAAACAGCGCTATCGAAAATCGATTTTTTCCGCTCTGGTACCAATGTGCGGCGTTTTGGCATAATTAGGTTATCATATGGTGGTGGTCATCACGGCCTCATTATTACAATTAAGTTGTAAGCTTCTTATAATTAAACCTGTTAAATATAAATGATGTAAACAAATATGTAAAACTAATAAAAATACTCATAAATTCGTTTCAACTCTAAAAATACTTATTAAGGCTTGTAAGTTTAAGAGCAACTTTTATAATGCCATTGATAGGAGCGCATTCTTCAGAACCTAGGAACATCAACAATTTTTCAAATACGATTTAACAACCTATTCCTTAAAAATTTGTTATGGTAGGATGCCCTGACTTAAAATTTATAGCAAAATTTATTTGCACTTATAGTAAATCAAAATAAATATGATGATAAATCATCTATTCCTTAATTATTATTATTTTAATAATATGATATTATTATCATATATCCTTAATATGATATTAAAATTATCTAAACAATACACTATAATGTTCATAATCAGCATAAACTCGTAAGACTATTGGTTACTATAAGCCATAGTTTTTAACATTTTGTATGATACTATTGTAATGAGTAGTTTATTTTAATTAAAGAATCTACTACGGTTTTTGTTTTATATTTAAGATTCAATTAATAAAATATATTTTATCATTAGTTCAACAATACTTAACTATTAATAACTTAATACTAACTATTTAATGCACTCTTAATAAGGATATAAACAAAAAAAAATTACCACTACAACCCTTGGAGAGTCTGGGATTCAGTATATGGTAAGGGACTGTACTATTTCTTTGACAACGGTTGTGTAGGGGGGTGATTTGTTCTAAATCACGATCAACCGCCAGATTTCCCCCCCTTATTTTGGGTACCAACAAGCTGGGTGAGCTCCTGGAGTGTCCTGGATCCCATAGGACCCGTCTCCAGTCTCTAACAGACAAAATAAAAGTCTGCCAGCGAGCGGCATATGAACCCTTAGGCATTGCAACTGAGCGCTCAACCACTGAGCCAATCCACTCCCCTAATGAGGCTATAAGAAAAATTAAATACAAGGATATTAAAATAAATGGGGCAATTAACTTCTATAAATATATATATATATATATATATATATATATATAGACACCAGTTACAGTTGAAGTAATCCATCGTTATATACTCGTTGTGATTAACAGATGCCCCGACATTCAATTATAGACGTTAAATGATACCTGGATAATCCATACTCTTTTCTAAGGACTGGAAGAATACATTTTTCAACGCACGGGAATCCATATCAAAGCTAGCTCTTGAAAAAATAACGAAAGGCGTGTAGTACATCAGTGCTTGCCGAATGAGGAACACAACCTGTTGGAGGTCGATTGACCTGATTTGGAAGAAGCAGTGGTGAAGAGGTTATGGTTATCGAATGAGGCCAACCTATTTTGATCAAAATGACTCAACTTCTTCACATAACATAGCTACTGGTTCCTGCTTCCTCAGATCCTCGCCTATCTCGATCACCTGAAAACCTGCTTTGAACCTCGCTATCAACCTATTTTTTATAAGCGATTCCTCCACTTTTCGGTGAGACACATACCAGAATTTCACGTGGAGATTATTCCCACATTACTGCGGTAATTAAAGTCAAGAGCACGTTTATGTTCCCTGACATGTAATCAACAGAAGTAGCTAATTGATTTTTTAAATCATATTTACCAGTTGGTTGTCTTATCCTGAGAATTTCAAACAGGACTAAACTTGTCGAATCTGCTGCCTTGTTGAATTGCATACATTTGCCGGCGTAGAAAACGCTGTTGTCAGTTATCTTGATTATTCAGCAACTAATATTCTTCGAAGTTATTTTATTACTTCAAACATCTTAAGACTCTTATAGTTCTTCAAGCCCCAATAATGTAGCTTTGTCTTAGTAAAACCTTGGGGCACAAGGTTCAGAATTTCGAATAATTTCTGTTTCAATTATATTTGAAAAGGAAATTATTTGACAACATGCATTATAAATTTGAGGTATAGATGATGTTTGTTATAACCTCGAAAATATTCCAATCAATAAATAATGGTATACGATTGTTATCCTGGTAACATATGAACTCCAATCGGATAGATGTGTTTCATGCTACTTAAGAGTAAGGACGCGAAAAATGCTATCAAAAGGAGTTGAAAAAAATACTATATGAAATAAGAAATTGATATCATGGGCTCGCTTCTACTAAACTAAGCAAGAAGGAAAAAATCGTATGATATCGTAACGGATCGAAGATCAGCGTAGAGCAGAGGTCCCCAGGCTTTTTTCTCATAGACCACTTTCAAAATTTAGCTGGTTCCGGTGGATCCCCTGCAACTACATTTCTACCATATTCCCAAACAAAAATGTGAAGATTTAGTAATCATAAGGCGGTCTTACTCAACAATATGGCTATTTTAACAGAATAGGATTGCCTTGTTGAGTAGTATGTCCTTATTACCTGTACACATTTTTTTTTTGTAAACTTTCTACATTTTAATTTTAAAAAATGCCGTCCCTTAGTGTTTGGCTCCTTGTGCTGCTGTAGCAATTTTGAGTCCCTAAAATATAAAAAACTATTTTTTCTTGTGATTAAGCTCGCTCAAGAGATAAACAAATAAACTTCGGTTGAAGTTGGGGGCTTTACTTATTTTTAAATAATTACTAATTTAATCTGTTCTCATCTGTAGACTTGCTACCTTTAAAGGAATACAAACAAAGGTGATGGAGAAATAAATTAAACAATAATTAAATTCCCATAAATATAAATAGTGAGTTCTATAGTTAATTACTTATTTGCTATCTTACATAAAATGATTGCCCCTCGGGTAAAAATTTCCTAGTCTAGCGGAAATAAAAATGATATTATATTTATTTTACATTTGTATTGCTTCTCTTATTTCATTATTTAAATAATAATAATTAAATTTAAATAATCCATTATATTGGTTTCCGGATTACTCAAATAGTGCATCTGGGGTAAGTAAGCACCAAAAGAATTATAATAAATATAGTTTATTAATTCGATATGAAATAAGATTGATGATTTAATATATACATTGATAAGTACAGTTAATGATTCAGATATAGATATATATAGTTACAGGTGGCTCCCGAGTAAACAATTCTTAGAATCATAGTAAGATACCTAGAATTGTTATGCACTTTTAGATGCAGGTGCAGTTGTCATGTGGTCCACGAGTAAACAATACTAAGAATTAACATCATCAATACCAATTCCTATATAAGCTGGAGGAGAAGCTCCTCACGACACTTAGCATTTCGTCACTAGTCCAGATAGTTTCTTTTGTACAGTATTAACGTAATTTTACTTGTTGTGATTATTCAAAATAAAAGTTTTAAAAAAGCTGTGGATTACTTAAGAACATTTAACTTATATGCTAGGGTTTACGCAGACCCCGAAATTGTCGACAAGGCATCCGAAATGTCTCGCTACGACAGACAGATATCTCATCACGCGGTACACAATCTTAATCCACAACTGACGGACTTTGTATATCATATGAAATTCGACACTTTGGAAGATATTGACAAAATATTGCGCAATACCGCGTCTCATACTGTGCATAGACTATACGGACAAACTTATAAAAAATAAAAACAACCATCACATTCGAATTATAAGGGTAAAAATTACAACCCTAATTTTAAATTTAACAAATATACACCAAATAAACAATACGAACCGTGATACAAAAGTAATAATCCGCATCATCAAAATTTTAGTCATCAACATTATAACCAACAAAATTACAATTATGAAAAACCAATTTATAACGAACCATGGAATCCCCAGGACCAACACCGTTTCTTTAACAAACCCTCATCGGGTCAATGGAAACAAAAGACAAATCAACCACCAATAGAAAAATTAGGAGAGTCTCAAACAGTGTCCATGCGTACCGTATCTAACCGCGTCCATCTAGTCGATGAAGACAAGGACGAAATAATACCAAAACTAACGGACAAATTAAGCACTTTAGAAACGAAATTTGAACATTTTTTAGGACAAGGCCAAGACCCCGACAAACCGCTGGATCGGGTTTAGAGGAAACGGACAAAGCAAAAATAAATGTAAATATAGAATACGAATTAAATCGCGAATTGGATATTAACTTACCGCGTATAATAGACAAACAAAATCATAAATGGTTGATCGATACGGGATCTACCAAAAATTATATAAATCCAAATATCGTACCCAAGGATGCAGTTGTCAAAGAGGAATGCTTCGTAATAAAAACCCCCTACCGGGAGAACAGAAGGAACACAAAGTGTCAACCTAAACCTGTCACCGTCGTTAGGAATCAATTCCGATGCAACATTTTTAATTTTCCCATTTTCAACTAAATTTGACATCCTATTGGGTTACGAAACGATGCAAAAATTAAATGTCAATATCGATTGTAATAACAATAAATAATAAAAAATATAAAACAAAAACAAATCACGAGATTCATTTAATGACCGACACATAAGAAATAAAAAACGTGATCCGTCATACTCATATAAATAAAATATATACGGACGAACTCGTGATAATATTAAGTAAAACGGCGAAATAATTAAAAAGGAAGATGAAATCCTAAAGCCGACAAATTTAATTAAACATAAAATAAACACAATAAATGATAACCCCGTTTATACTCGGAATTATAGATATCCCGAACAATTCAAAAACCAGATAAACGAGGAAGTATCAAATTTATTAAAAAACGGGATAATAAGACCTAGCAATTCACCTTACAACTCGCCACTTTGGATAGTGCCGAAAAAGATGGATGCTAGCGGTCAAAAAAAGATAAGAATGGTCATAGATTACCGCAAATTAAATCAAATGACGATAAAGGACAAATTACCGTTGCCTAACATAGAAGACTTGCTGAATCGATTAAGAGGAGCAAAAATCTTCTCAACGATAGACTTAACGTCCGGTTTTCACCAAATAGAAATGGACGAAAAGTGCATTCCAAAACCGCGTTTTCAACGGAAAATGGACATTTTGAATTTGTCAGAATGCCTTTTGGTTTAAGTTGTGCGCCACCCACTTTTCAACGTGCTATGAGCATATTGATTGCAAATATACCGAATCCATTAGTATACATAGATGACATTATAGTCTATTCCAAAAATGAAGACGAGCACCTGAAAGATCTAGAACGAGTTTTTGAAGTGCTTAAGAAACACAGACTTTCGATCCAACTAGACAAGACTGAATTTTTTAAAACCGAACTTAATGTTTTAGGATACATAGTCACGGCAGAGGGTTTAAAAATTGACCCAAATAAAATAGATACGATAATTAACTTCCCCATACCACATGATGAAAAGTCGACAAGACAATTTCTAGGTATGTCCGGATATTATCGAAAATTTATTAAGGGTTATGCAAAAATAACAAAATGTTCTTAACTAATCAACAACTTTTATTTTGAATAATCACAACAAGTAAAATTACGTTAATACTGTACAATAGAAACTATCTGGACTAGTGACGAAATGCCAAGTGTCGCAAGGAGCTTCTCCTCCAGCTTATATAGGATTTGGTATTGATGATGTTAATTCTTAGTATTGTTTACTCGTGGACCACCTGACAACTGCACCTGCATCTAAAAGTGCATAACAATTCTAGGTATCTTATTATTATTCTAAGAATTGTTTACTTGAGTGCCACCTGTAACTCCTCCCTACCTTAAGTTTTGAACTCCGGTCAAAACAAACAATATTGGGATACTAGTAAATATGATAAATAATAATTATAAATTGAACTTGATACATAGTAGTTGTAAAATAAACATGATACATAATAATTAGTCAAAATAAACATGATACATAATAATTATAAAATAAACATGATACATAATAATTAGTCAAAACTTGTTTTGTATAATCTACTTAATATCATTCTATGAATATCTACAGGAATGGGTACTGTTGGGATATTAACAAGTTCTGTAGGTATGGTTGAATTGGTTTGCTTAATGCATCTTCGTTTATAAATAAAGATAATAATGGTTATGAAAAAGATCATGAAGATACATACACTATAAAAATAAATGTCATTGTCTTTTACAAATGTAAGCATTTCCAATGGTTGTATAGTGTTGTTATGAGTAACTATAATTGTGGTATTCAAAAGTACAGAGTTATAAGATGGTTGTATTACAGAATAAATTGTATTAAATTGTGGGAAACAAGTCCTCTTAACTAATAATACTAATTAAGCTAACAGTGCGTAAAAACATACTGTTAATCTTACAATCTAATATTTTATTAATATTTACAGTAATATATTGCTTAGTAAATTCTACATATTTAATTATGCTTTGATTACTTGGTATAAATTGACAACTTTCTAAGTTTCCATTTTGGATAATAGATTGTATGCATTTGGAATTTGTTTTGTTGGTATTTAAAGAATAATAATCGTCAATAAATATACATTGCCCAGTATACAAATTCGGTCCTTGTTGTAAACACAATACTTACAAACATAAAAACATACAATCTATTATCGTTATAATAATTAGTATACAACTAATAACGTTTCCTAACCCGTTTATGAGACCTCTTTTATGGCGGTTGTTAAATTCTTGGAAATACATTAAATTAAGTTGTTCTGTCGCGTCATTCGTTAAGTCATGTAGGATATTATACATTCTATGATCCTTGAAATTAGTCAAGTGAATTTTTATATTTCTAATTTCTATTGCTAATAAACTTAAATTGTAAAAATGATAAGTTTCATAAAATTGGTTAATAACTTTATGATAAGTTTTGTCTTAATAGAGTCCGAAAGAGGTTTTGTTATTTTTGCATAACCCTTAATAAATTTTCGATTATATCCGGACATACCTAGAAATTGTCTTGTCGACTTTTCATCTTGTGGTATGGGGAAGTTAATTATCGTATCTATTTTATTTGGGTCAATTTTTAAACCCTCTGCCGTGACTATGTATCCTAAAACTTTAAGTTCGGTTTTAAAAAATTCAGTCTTGTCTAGTTGGATCGAAAGTCTGTGTTTCTTAAGCACTTCAAAAACTCGTTCTAGATCTTTCAGGTGCTCGTCTTCATTTTTGGAATAGACTATAATGTCATCTATGTATACTAATGGATTCGGTATATTTGCAATCAATATGCTCATAGCACGTTGAAAAGTGGGTGGCGCACAACTTAAACCAAAAGGCATTCTGACAAATTCAAAATGTCCATTTTCCGTTGAAAACGCGGTTTTTGGAATGCACTTTTCGTCCATTTCTATTTGGTGAAAACCGGACGTTAAGTCTATCGTTGAGAAGATTTTTGCTCCTCTTAATCGATTCAGCAAGTCTTCTATGTTAGGCATCGGTACTTTGTCCTTTATCGTCATTTGATTTAATTTGCGGTAATCTATGACCATTCTTATCTTTTTTTGACCGCTAGCATCCATCTTTTTCGGCACTATCCAAAGTGGCGAGTTGTAAGGTGAATTGCTAGGTCTTATTATCCCGTTTTTTAATAAATTTGATACTTCCTCGTTTATCTGGTTTTTGAATTGTTCGGGATATCTATAATTCCGAGTATAAACGGGGTTATCATTTATTGTGTTTATTTTATGTTTAATTAAATTTGTCGGCTTTAGGATTTCATCTTCCTTTTTAATTATTTCGCCGTTTTACTTAATATTATCACGAGTTCGTCCGTATATATTTTATTTATATGAGTATGACGGATCACGTTTTTTATTTCTTATGTGTCGGTCATTAAATGAATCTCGTGATTTGTTTTTGTTTTATATTTTTTATTATTTATTGTTATTACAATCGATATTGACATTTAATTTTTGCATCGTTTCGTAACCCAATAGGATGTCAAATTTAGTTGAAAATGGGAAAATTAAAAATGTTGCATCGGAATTGATTCCTAACGACGGTGACAGGTTTAGGTTGACACTTTGTGTTCCTTCTGTTCTCCCGGTAGGGGTTTTTATTACGAAGCATTCCTCTTTGACAACTGCATCCTTGGGTACGATATTTGGATTTATATAATTTTTGGTAGATCCCGTATCGATCAACCATTTATGATTTTGTTTGTCTATTATACGCGGTAAGTTAATATCCAATTCGCGATTTAATTCGTATTCTATATTTACATTTATTTTTGCTTTGTCCGTTTCCTCTAAACCCGATCCGGCGGTTTGTCGGGGTCTTGGCCTTGTCCTAAAAAATGTTCAAATTTCGTTTCTAAAGTGCTTAATTTGTCCGTTAGTTTTGGTATTATTTCGTCCTTGTCTTCATCGACTAGATGGACGCGGTTAGATACGGTACGCATGGACACTGTTTGAGACTCTCCTAATTTTTCTATTGGTGGTTGATTTGTCTTTTGTTTCCATTGACCCGATGAGGGTTTGTTAAAGAAACGGTGTTGGTCCTGGGGATTCCATGGTTCGTTATAAATTGGTTTTTCATAATTGTAATTTTGTTGGTTATAATGTTGATGACTAAAATTTTGATGATGCGGATTATTACTTTTGTATCACGGTTCGTATTGTTTATTTGGTGTATATTTGTTAAATTTAAAATTAGGGTTGTAATTTTTACCCTTATAATTCGAATGTGATGGTTGTTTTTATTTTTTATAAGTTTGTCCGTATAGTCTATGCACAGTATGAGACGCGGTATTGCGCAATATTTTGTCAATATCTTCCAAAGTGTCGAATTTCATATGATATACAAAGTCCGTCAGTTGTGGATTAAGATTGTGTACCGCGTGATGAGATATCTGTCTGTCGTAGCGAGACATTTCGGATGCCTTGTCGACAATTTCGGGGTCTGCGTAAACCCTAGCATATAAGTCGCACCTTTTCTTACCTAATCTGTCAAGGTAGTCATGGGGATTTTCGTTTGCGTATGATCTTATACTAAGTATTTCACCTATTAATTGTTCCCGCGTTCTTGTATCTTGGTATTTTCGTTTTAGGAATTTTAAAATTTCTTGTACATTATCAAATTCTTTGTCGTAAGTGGCAATTTTCGCCTTACCTTTTAATTTGGTTAATAAAGTTAATACCAGTTTTAAATGATTAATTTCTCTAAATGAATTATTGTCTTTACAATATAATTCGTAAATAAAATTAGTATTTCTGATGAAATCAACTAAAAGCAATGGATCACCGTTATATTCCGGAATTAATTTAAAGACATGATCTTTAATTTTCATGTTAGTCATATTTGGTTGTTCTAATAAGAATTGGTCTAAATTTTCAAGAGTAAGTGGTGTAGCAACGTTAATTTGTCTTAAATGATTTAGTCGTTCTGTTAGATTAGACATACAATTAAATAATATTACAAATATAAAATATAACATAATAAAATAAAATTTAAATTTAATTATATTAGGGTAAATTATACTTGATGCAATCTTCAGTGAAAAAAAATTAATATTTATCTGAAGATCAGTTGAATTTAACAAAAGATGTTCAACTTGGGTAATAATATTTGAAAATGTTCAGATATCTGGATACCTCTGTAGTCGTGGAGAACGCTTGCTGTACTTGTACACGCAGTGGCGATTCTTCCTCAAGACGGAGAGTAGTGGTCTCGCTGCTTCTGGGTTGGTCTTCTCGACTCTATCAAAAGCTCCCGCAAATTTACTAGAATATATCCGCGAAATCTGCCCAAGTCCCTGTGTTCGAGCGCCAGTTAAATGTTCTTAAGTAATCCACAGCTTTTTTAAAACTTTTATTTTGAATAATCACAACAAGTAAAATTACGTTAATACTGTACAAAAGAAACTATCTGGACTAGTGACGAAATGCTAAGTGTCGTGAGGAGCTTCTCCTCCAGCTTATATAGGAATTGGTATTGATGATGTTAATTCTTAGTATTGTTTACTCGTGGACCACCTGACAACTGCACCTGCATCTAAAAGTGCATAACAATTCTAGGTATCTTACTATGATTCTAAGAATTGTTTACTCGGGAGCCACCTGTAACTATATATATCTGAATCATTAACTGTACTTATCAATGTATATATTAAATCATTAATCTTATTTCATATCGAATTAATAAACTATATTTATTATAATTCTTTTGGAGCTTACTTACCCCAGATGCACTATTTGAGTAATCCGGAAACCAATATAATGGATTATTTAAATTAAATTATTATTATTTAAATAATGAAATAAGAGAAGCAATATAAATGTAAAATAAATATAATATCATTTTTATTCCCGCTAGACTAGGAAATTTTTACCCGAGGGGCAATCATTTTATGTAAGATAGCAAATAAGTAATTAACTATAGAACTCACTATTTATATTTATGGGAATTGAATTTGTTTAATTTATTTCTCCATCACCTAATCCATAGGCAACCCAATAATTTGTTGTGATTCTATAACAATTACACATAGCTAATTTAATAAGTGTGATGTAAGCATTATGAAAACAACCCCAGAATTTTATCATTATTATTATTTTTAATGTTGAACTCGGTCCTAGAATAAAATATAGCATAACAAAAAAAGCCTTCCAATGGGAGACAACATTTTAACACATCAGAAAAAGCACAGTTACTTTCGAAAATAATAAGCTGTGTAGCACTGTTATTGAGGCTGTCAATATGGCTTATAGTGCATACGTTTGAATAAGCCCGCAGGCATTAAATTTCCCCGGTACATCTTTTTTACCCATCTTACATGGAGTCATCCTGAAACGATTATACCCCATCCTGGATGGAAACCACATTGTACCAGATCACCAGTTTAGATTCCCTATATCCCTACATATCCTCCACTATCCAGCAATGTATCGTGTGGTGGACGTTGCTTCCTCTGCATTGTAACGTAGATTATATTGTTCGGCGGTATTTCTTGACGTGGAACAGGGTTTTGACCGAGTCTGGCACTCAGGATTACTTTTCTCACTCCGCAAATTCCTACCTCCTGCACATATTCTCATTATTCAATCACATCTTAAAACAGGTCATTCAAAGAAAATCACAATAATGTATTTTCATCCCGATATTCTCAATCTGCTGGTGTTCCTCAAGGCAGTATCCTCAGCCCAATCTTCTACACAGTTTATACAGATGACATCCCAACACTATCCTTACCACGTATGCGGATGACAAATGTTTATTATGAGTAATAGCACCCCATCCTCTTCAAACCCATATCACTGACCTTGAAAAATGGTGTCAAAACCAGAGGATTAAAATAAATTCCCACAAATCCCGTCAAATCACTTTTACCCTCCTTCGTAAAACAATGACTTCCTGTCATCCTGTATCGTTTAATAACATCCCACTGATTCCTGTAGAACAGATCCGGTACTTATGACTACACTTTGACAAAAGATTGACTTGGAATCCTCATACTAGACTGAAAAGACAAGAAACAGCTCACCGTTTCAGGCTATTACAATATTTACTAGACAAGCGCTCTAAGCTCCCAATTAATTACAAAAGACTCATATACATGACAATCATTAGACCCATCTGGACTTACAAAATAGAGTTTTGGGGCTTCACTAAACCATCGAATTCCTCTCGTATTCAATTCTTACAATCCAAAATCCTCAACTCATACATCATCATCAATAGATCATAAAGAAGGTTCGCTGTTGCCGGTGACAGATGGCCATTGGGCACCAAAAATTCCTCCAAATGGAATAAATGGGCAATACACCAGAAGAGATTAATCAGTGTTGTGAAAATAACAGTTCAGTGAGGAGCTCTATAGTAGAACAATTACAAACTTAGATATATCATTAGAATGAATTGATTTCATTGTTTTAAATTACACTGGATCTTATGCCATCTGGTAATCATATAATTGTAATCAGAGCTGATAAATCTTCTGTAGGAAAATATGCGAGATGTTTCAATGAAGTTGCCATTGTAATGGTTGGAGAAAATTTGGAAGCCATTCGTTTTAGAGAAATACGGCAGAATAAAGTCTGCCGGGACAGCTAGTATATATTAATAATAATGCTCGCCGTTTCAGGGTACTACAAAGTTTACTAGACAAACGCTCTAATCTCTCAATTATTCACAAAAGACTCATATACATGACAATCATTAGACCCATCTGGACTTACGGAATAGAGCTTTGGGGCTCCACTAAACCATCGAATTCCTCTCGTATTCAATCCTTACAATCCAAAATCCTCCGTAAAATCCTCAACGCTCCTTACTTTGTTAAGAACAAAGTAATCCATTTTGACCTTGATGTCCCAGTTGTTGCTGATATGGCCCGAATCCGATATCAATTTTTTCATGACAAACTTTATTCCCACTCAAACCCACTAGTTTCAAGCCTCGTGATCTTTTAAGTTGAACTTGCTATTTGAGTACTACCACTGGATAGTTTCTCTACTTTTCATCTCAATGTGTAAATTCATTCTATTTACTTGTTGTATTAGTATAATACAGTTATAAATTTCATTGAATAAATTATATTTAAAAAAAATCTTACATGGACTTAACTTTTACAATCACATTTTATGAAATATTATTATTCTTTGCTGCAATTACAATTGTATTACCTCATAAAAAGCTGTATGATATCATACTGAAACATCATTTACTTCACATAGCCTTGGCAGATGGTTGACAATTACCTGTTAATTGCGACTGTATCCAACTGATTCCAGCACATTCTATATGAGGCCTTCAGAATGTCATTACGAGTCCTTGTTCGGCCAAGGTTTAATGATGCATCTTAAACGTTAGAACTTTAGAAAAATGTGCAGAATATTTAAAATGGGCAGAAGATTTTTCTTGTAGCATTGTTTATAAGTATATAAACCGAAGCAACGGAGTAGCAAATATAACAGAACATTAAAGTAATTGGAATTAAAAAAATCGGTTTTATCAAGGTTCAAAATGGAATCAGTTCACGAGTTCAAGAAGCAACAAGTCCACTGAAAAACCAATGGTCTAACATACAGGGGATTATAAAATTAATCGGTTCATGAAGCAGAATAAAAAAATCTGACAATTACAGTTCTTTACTGAAATAAGTTATAATGCTGTAAATAATCGCCCATTATGTTTTTACTTTATAGGGAATCACTTTGTTTTATTTATAAATGTATGTATGTAATTGTAATTCCAGTTCTGCATAACTATCTGCGTATGAGTGTAAGTTACCCCAACTCACCATAATGATAACATCATGTTCTAAAATTCGATTTGCTCATGAGTCTTTATATTTCACAGTGAATGAGAGAGAGAGAGAGAGAGAGAGAGAGAGAGAGAGAGAGAGAGAGAGAGAGAGAGAGAGAAAGAGAAAATTATAATGGTGATTGAATTAATCGGCTTTCTACAGCTTCTGAGAGACAATGCCCTGTTTCTGTTTACAGAGCAAACCTACTGTTAAATTACTTATAAAAATAAATGTTACGTATTTATACTAGATAGATAGATAGATAGATAGATATAAAATGCTCTTTATTAAATTATTTACAACTGTTCTTTTTTAATTTTATTTTTCACATTAGCAGCCACAGCATGGTACTTATACCGTCTGCCGGGAGTTTGATTAAACTACTAAACAACAAGAAAACTAAAAAATAAATCAAATTTCTTTTTGACATTAATAATTAAATTCTGAAATTAAAAAATGTCTATAACGACCTGCATTACTTACAAAATTATATAAACCTATAAAATTCTCTCCATTCAGAATATCTATTAATTTTTGTTTTGATATCAGCTCATATTTTAAGAATTTTTTTCTATACAATTTTAAGACGGGACACACTGCCAGGAAGTGAAAACTGTTTTCAATTTCTTTCAGATTACACAGTGAGCATAGCTGTATATTTTGCGAATCAATTTCAAATGGTTTGTAATTTAGATTCAGAAGTTCCCCTCTACATTTCATAACTACGCTCATTTTTTTTGTTGCTTTAAAATGTCTATGGTAATCTATTGTTTTATTTAATGAGCTATAGAGGCCGTGGTGTGTGCCCTCTGCTGCTTTTGCATGGCAAACTTGGATAAAATAATCTTTGTACCGCTCCAACATTTTGAACATTTCTCCCTCCCAAGTATCCACGGAGTTTAAAGTTAAATCCAGTCTATAATTTATTTTTTTTGCAATTTCCCCCCACTCTTTAAACCATGATATGTTTTGTTTTATTATTTCTCTTGCTATAACTGTACATAGCCTATTTTCTTTATAATCTAGTATTTTTAAAATATAATTGGATTGCATTTTTAGTGTGTACATGTGTATTAATTTTCTATTCATTTCTAAGTACACAAAGTAATTTGGGGTATTAACCGGTAATTTAAAAATTTTTTTAATGAAATACCTTTCAACTTTTTCTATTTCCTCAAAATATTTGTGGCCCCAAACTTGACATCCATAGATTATGACATTTTTAATTGTTGACTCAAATACTTTAAATTTTGACTCTAATGGCACTTCTGGATTTTTGAACAGTTCTCTCCACATCATATTAATCCCAACTTTTGCCTTACTTACTTTTTCTTTAATGTCATATTTCATTTTTAAGTTATTGCACATCACCACCCCTAGATATTTGTATGATTTCACACATTCAATTTGCTCATTATTTAGGAACCATTTCTCTTTTTTTGTACACATTTTGCCTCTATTATTCTTCTTAAATACTATAATTTTTGATTTGTCCAGATTTACAAACAAATTCCATGTTTTACAATAGATTTCTAAATTGCCTATCATGTACTGCAAACCAACCGGATTATCTGATATTAGGACAATATCGTCAGCATAAGCCAACATATTCACTTTCTTATGCCCCACTATGACTCCTCCCCCGAGATTCTCCGCTAAATCATTTATGAAAAGAGTAAACAGGTATGGACTCAGTACACATCCCTGCTTGACCCCCATCCCCGTCTTGAATGACTCCGTAACTCCATCTTTTGTCCAGACCACTGCCTCCGTGTTTTCGTAAAGACTTTTTATAGCGTTAGTGAACTTAGTTGACAAACCCATTTCGTACATTTTGTAAATTAACGCATTCCTGTCCACAGAGTCAAACGCTGCCTTGAAGTCGACAAAAAAACAATAGATTTTATTTTTCCCTAAATGCCACATGTACTCTATTAAATTGTTTAAAATAAACAAATTGTCAACAACTGAGCGGCCCTTTCTGAAACCTGCTTGGCCTTCTATCAATACATTTCTTTCTTCCAACCAGTTTGTAAGTCTTACTGCTAACATCCCAGAATATATCTTCGAAATGGAATCTAAAAAAGAAATACCCCTGTAATTTGTCACTTCGCCAAGCTCACCTTTTTTATGGAGAGGGAAGATGATTGATTTTCCAAAACTCTCTGGAACCTTACTTTCATCAAAACAGAAATTGAACAGCTGCAGTAGAGCTTTCGTAAAGCATTCAGGAGAATTTTTATAAAATTCACTTGGTATTCGGTCAAGCCCAGGTGCTTTATTGTCTTTTAACTTATTTATGGCTGCGACCACTTCATCATAACTGAATTGATTATCTAAATACCCATCCTTTACCCAAGGAGCCGCATATGAGAAAAGTTCAGTACAAAGATGAAGGTTATACTGTTTTTTAAAATGCTCTTTCCATTTCAGTGGTTGAATATTTCCAATACGGAAGTAGTTTTTTTGCTTAAATTTATTAGTCAAGTCCCAGAAATCCCTGGAATCCCTCGCCCTCTCGAACTTGTCACCTATCTCCCTGAAGTAGTTTTCTTTTTTCCCTTTACAGAGTTCCTTATAATTTTTTACATTATTTAAATATGCCTTTCTGATCAAGTGGGAGTTGGTATTTCTGTACAAGTTCAATAGTTTAAATATTCTTTTTCTCTTATTATGACACTCATAGTCATACCAAGGTTGTTTTTTATTAATCTTAAAGTCACCCCTACTTCTTATTACATAGCATTTTTTAATTAGCTCCTTCATCTTCTCAAAGTCTGCCAGCCCTATTAGCTTTCTTTCTTTCAAAAATGCATCTGTTTCTTTTTCTATCTTTTCCCTATACTCCGCTGACCTCTCTTTATGCCAAATCATTTTCGGGATTAGCTGACAGCATTGTTCATCCTTTATCGCCATTTTTATTCCAATGCTAATGACTAGAGGCATGTGGTCCGAAAATTGTTTTTCTACTTCAAAACCCTTTACTATTTCTTTAACCCCTATTGAAATTATACCTAAATCTATTGTGGAACAACCGGCATTACTGATGTATGTAAATTCTCCCTCTCTGTCCCCCTCTGATCTACCATTAAGTATAATTAGCCCATTATCATCGCACAGTTCCAAGAGTTTTCTTCCTTGCTTACTTACTTTCTTGTCTTTTGATTTCCTATTCTTTACCAATTCTCCTTCTCGGTTATTATCTTCCCAATATGTAGTCTGTCTTTCTCCTATCCTCGCATTTACATCCCCTACCAACAGGTATTGTAGTTTATCCTTACTAAAAATTAAATTTTGTAGCCTTTCAAATTCTTCTACCCAATACCTAGCATTAATATATAGTGGAACAATGTGTACTGATTCCTTTCCCGTTTCTAACTGTATTAGAGTCTGATTTTCTACCGTTACATATTTACATAATTTTTCCTCCTTTAACCATTTTATTTATACTATATATAAATTCCTTTTTCAAAAGAAAAACTAATTATTAACCAAAATTAACTGAAATTAAAAAGTGTTAATCTGAGTTTACGTATATAACGTGGCGGGGATTTGGCACAGAAACCATCGCGATTCTGAGAAATTGAATTAACTATCAACCATTTCCGTTCTATTAGAGATTTTCCACAGCCAATACTAGGTCATTAATTATAGTCTTAGTTGTAACGAGTTCGTGGTTTATAAAAATATTTAAAATGGGCAGAAGAGTTTTCTTGTAGTATTGTTTATGAGTATATAAACCGAAGCAACGGAGTAGCAAATACAACAGAACATTAAAGTAATTGGAATTTAAAAAAACCGATTTATTATTTTTTGTGAACAACAATTACAAATTGAGTTTATTTTGCGAATAATTGTTTCTAAGCCCTCTGTAAACACTAGAATTTATGAAAATTTCTTTATTTATGTGCCTTTACGATTGATCAAATCGGCCTTTTGTCTGTAAGGTGGTTCCTAATTATGAACATTATTATGAATTTAGCAAAGCGAAAATTTTTGAGAAAAACGCAAGTTCTCACCAAAAACCTAATAAAGGGGTTTATTGAAGCGCTAAAACCAAATGTATAGGAAGTTTTATGATACAAGAAAAACTGATAATATACTATATTCCTTATGGAAGATGGAAATAGTAGGGGGGGGGGGTGCAGTCAAAATAAACACCAAATAAATGAAGACTTATTTTTTATTTATACCGACGTTTCGACCTAATTTATAGGTCATCTTGAGGGCAAATAGAAGGAGTGGCGGCTCGGTCAAACTAGGGAAGAAACACATTGTGGAGGGAATTTTCTTTAAAAATGTTAAGAGTTTAATTGTTAGGCTGTTGATGTTTATTTCTGCTCTTATAAATATTTTTTAATTTATATTAAAAGCAATAAATCTTTTAGTAAAATATGCCAGACATTAATTTATCATAGAAATAAAATAAATATCCTAATCACCAATGTTGAACAGAAACTGATTCATACAATAAGGCCAGGGTATGGCCATCACAAAACTAAAGATATGTAATTATTTCTAGATTTCATGCTCTTATTGCCATTCTGTACCAACAATTCCTTGGATCAGTATCAGTCCTAATTCAAGCTATTGTCCACTACTCTTAATTCTTTCCCATCTGTAAGGTTGGAGCAATTATTAAACACATTTTAAAAATAAGGTCTTCCTTACTATTCTTAAATACTTTAATCATCATACAATTAAAATATGGTTCTATCTTAATTTTTTACCTTTTCAATTTGGTCTAGTTTAAATTTAAAAAAGTTTATTAGCCTTTTATTATTTAAAACAAATTTATTTTAAATTACAAATGTTTAATAGTTGTTAATTATTTGTTTTGAAGGTTTTTGGATCTAGATCCAAATATTTTTAGTAATAAAAAAATGAATTGAAAAGCGATCAAAAAATATTTTCTATTAAATTATTATTTCCAATACTTTTTTTAAGTATAGTTTAAAAATAGCTACTTCAATGTCTTAAGATCTACAAATTTTACATTAAAAAACCCATGATGGGTCTGGGGTTTAGTTGTTGTAGAGACTGTACTGTTTGTTGGACAACAGTTTTGCAGGGAGATGATTTGTTCTAGATCATGTTCAACCGGCAGATTTTCCCCCTTATTTTGGGTACCCACTTTATAGAGGCTGAGTGAGCCCCAGGAGGGTCTTAGATTCCATAGGATCCATCGCCGACTGCTAGCAGATTAAATAAAAGTCTTGTCAGCAGCGGTATTTGAACCCAGGACCTTTGGCATGACCGCTCAGCTCTCTACTACTTAATCAGTCTGGCTCCAAAATTTTACATTGAAGGTAAGAAATTTAATACATTACTAGCTACATAATTAATTCTAACTGAAAACAACAATGAGCCGATTTTTCGCAATTGTTGATTTAACCATCTAAGTTACTGCTTGCTTTATACAGAGTAACTCTTTCAAATTATTCATCTGATGTTTATATAAAAACTTGGACATAAGGGAATTTGGTATTCTTTAGCCTAAATAATTGTACCCAAACCAAGTAAATGCTAGAAAAAATGTGCTGTATCAAAAATCGATAAAACATATATCTAATATATATATATTTATGAGTATATTTTTCCTCTGTTAAGTTTAGTTAATCCAAGATTTGGTTCAACAATGGGGTATTCCATATTCCACTAACTTCTACTTCAAGCATAATGTATCATTAAGAGCATGTATATAATTAATGATGTCCTTCAAGAAATCCTATATATGTCATCTATATCATACGTGTATTCATTTGCACTTTTTTCATTACTCGTGCTTTAAGATGAAGGTTTACATTATTAATTTTCTTATTGTAATAAGTATAAGATTCTCCTTCTCCAGTACGGTAAGATAAAAAAACATTTTGATAATATAATTAATATCTAAAATTAATTCTGAGATATGAAAAACTATATAGGAAAATAGAAGATTAGGGGCCCAAAAATAAAACCATTTTCACACTTTTACTTGTTACTTACTAAATTATATTTAACACAATAATGAAATATCACATACTGCTTCAAAAGAACAATGTTATAACTCAAAAAATCTAATTTTTCACTAGTGGTATTTGAAAGATCCATGTCTTGCCAAAATCAAACCAGATGAGTCAAAAGAATAAAAATTTGGGTATTGGTAAAGAAAAGCATTCCTATCATTTCACAGAAAAAAAAAAGCATTGGAAGATATTTGGTTACTTCAGTTGATAAAACTCACAACTATCAATACCTTACAAAATATTAAATTCTTGTAGTTTGAAAAAATATACTTTTTCTGAAACCAAAGTTTGTGAGATATCATTTAAATAATATAGATGTATTGAAACTGATTAATATTATATTTGATTTGAAACTGATACCGAAATTTGATTTTAAATTTATAGGTCAAACCAGGAATAATAAGTCAGGCCTTTCAGATTGTTGGTAAATGTAATAAAGAACACCCTCTGGATATGAGTAAGCTTAACAGCTGTTGTAACTGATCATTGATATTTTATATATAATTTAACCATTTTATCTCATGAAGCCTTTTTTTTTTTAATACTTTGCAGAAGAAATGGAAAAAGCTGTTAGAAATTTTGAATTGCCAACAAGTGAAGAAGGAAAGGTTTTTATAATTATTTACCTTTAAAATATAATCTTTGTCTCTATTACATGATAGTAATTCATCTTTTATACTGCAGTGTTTCATTTCATGTTTCTTGGAACACTTTGGCTTGGTAAGCACACAATTATTATCTAAAACTAATTTAAAGTTATTGTTCAATGATTTTTGCTTCCTTTTATAAAAGATTACAGATAGACAAATCAACCTAGAAAAAAGTATGGAATTTAACAAAATGCAGTTTCATAATTCTGATGATTTGGAAAAGGCTAATACCATATCTGCAGCATGTAAAGATGAATGTAAGTATTATAAATGAAAAAGATTACACATTTACAAAAAAGCACTTCAGAGACCCCTGTGAAGTAGGCCCCTCCAAGATATTTTTTTTTGGTTCTGGTAGCTTGTCAAAGAATTCTAGAGTTCTCCATAGTTTTAAGTAATCTTTCTATATTTTAAAAATATTTAAAAATACTTGGGGAGGGGGGAAATTCCACACTTCTTGTAATTTTGAATCCCAACAACCTTTTCCCTATTGACTGTATGTTTTCAGTTTTTAAGAATAACTTTCAGAACAGTTCGAGGCAACAGCACTCCTGAAAAAATATAAGGGTACCATAAAAATAAATTGACAATAAGTTGAAATTCACGGTAGGTTGATTCCTCGGGAGTTCTTGTTAGCCCGCGACGAGTTTTGTATAATATTAAATACATTTTTGCTAGGAAGCGATACAAAAAAAATTTAAATCCTTGAACTTTTTAATTGGTTTGTTGCAACTTTGAAACCCTACAAATTTCTTCCTATCAATTAATGGTAATTAGTTATTTATTGAAAATAATATTTAGAGCTCCAATAGGGCCAATAGTACTCTAAAACAAAACTCAAGGCTTACGACACAGAATTTTTTCAAAAATGAAACGATGATATTTATGGTTACCGTATGAAAGTTCTGGTAGCCCGAATGTTTTAAACACTGTCATTATTAATTTATTCCCTTATATTTGGTTACAAGGAAGTAACTGAACTTCAAAGTTACAAAAAAAATATATGTATTAATAATAATGTTCGCAATTTCATGCTACTTCAACATTTACTAGACCAACGCTCTAAGCTCTCAATTAATTACAAAAGACTCATATACATGACAATCATTAGACCCATCTGGAATTACGGAATAGAGCTTTGGGATTCCACTAAACCATCGAATTCCTCTCGTATTCAATCCTTACAATCCAAAATCCTCCGTAAAATCCTCGATGCTCCTTACTTTGTAACGAACAAAGTAATCCATAATGAACTTAATGTCCCATGTCTTGCTGATTTGGCCCGAATCCGATATCATTATTTTCATGACAAACTTTATTTCCACTCAAACCCATTAGTTTCAAACCTAGTAACCTCTTCAATTCCTGATATTCCTCCGAGGCGTCCGAAGAAAGACGGGCTTATGACCTTCTAAGTTGAACTTATTTGAGTACTTCCACTGGGTAATTTCTCTACTTCTCTTTCATCCTCATATGTACTTGCCAATCATTCTATTTACTTGTTGTATTAGCATAATACAATTGTAAATTTCATTAAATAAATTATTTAAAAAAAAATAATGCTAACTGAACTCTCAAGAAAAAAAGTCACTGTTAAAAATTTAATTTTACTGGATGGTACATTTTCGATAAATTTTTAGGCTGCTGGAATAAATTATTCTTATAAACTTTATAAAATTATTTTTTGAATTACAGAGCTTCAAAATTGTAAAAAAAAATATGCAAATTCTTGGCCTACGAAATTGCTTACTTTGGTTCTTACGAAGAAATGAATTTCACGTTATCAACAGAAATCGTCGGAGGTTAACCCTTGAGAAATCAAATTGTTTTAATTGAAACTTCACCCATTTAGCTTGAGTAAAATTCTCTTGGAATTTTTTTTTTCGCTAACCTTTTATTTGTACAGTGTTTTGGGCTACATCTACATTTTTACATGATTATTATAAATTACTAAAGTCGTGCCCCCTAAAAAGTTGTAGGGTTTCGAATTTTATTTTATTTAATTTTTTTTTAACAACCGAACTATTTCTAGAAGATAATAGACATCTGAAGAACTTCTTTTTTGGAGGGGAGATAGATCACAAGTAATTCGATCAATTCGCTTAAAATCAAAGTCTAGCTCATTGGCCCCAATCCAAGGCGCCAAACTACGGATTTTAAATTGACCCGTGACCACGTTGATTGATTGATCAGGTTTTTAAAAGCTATATATTTTGTTATGAAAAATTCAATATTTTTTTCCTTTAATTGGTTTTACGCTCGCAAGTTCTGTAAACAATAGTTATAACTGCCTACCAACATTTCATAATAGGCAATGTATGGAAATAACAAGAATCTTTATATGTTTTCCCATACGGTAATAACAATTTGGATAGATGTAGCTATTTTACGACAAAAGCTTCTGTATTCAGTAGCGTAAGGGCTCTTTTGAGCAAGCGGATAATTTTCACGACACTCAGTGCCTTATCCAGCTGAATTTAAAATCGATAGTGATCGACGATACTTCCCCCGAAAACTAAAAAATTGTTTTTCAAGACTAACAAGACATTATAAAATAACACTTAAACCTGCAAACCAAGTGTAAGTCAAGGGGTGGTCCTCACTAGCCACCAAGGTAGGGATCGTAGAAGTGAAGAGTAAAAAAAAATGTTTTTGAAATTGATAGTTTATATTAAGGAATATTATTAATCTTGATGCGATCTTGTAATCTAGTTTTATAAATTATCCCAAAACTCTAAGGTTGCTGATAACTTAGCATCATTCTTTAAGTGGTGCGGAGTTACCTTTAATCATTTAACCTCTTGGACAATTCAAACTGTTACCTATTTAGTTAGCAATTTATCAAATTAATTTAAGAGAATTTGGTAGGATTAAATTAAGTAATTATTATAGTTAGAATCTAGTTATTTTATTTCTTTGTTATATGATATTACTGAGGTTTATCTTTGTACACTAATTACCATTTCTTTATGTGTAAATATCTATTATTTAAATTTAGTGTCTACCTCGACTGAAGAAGGATGCGATTTTGCTATAGCTGCATCCAAGTGTATGCTGGAGAAGTCAAAAGAGGTAAGATGAAATCATTTGTTCAAGTATTTTCTGATAATAATTGACGGCTTTAGGTAGACTTAGTATAGAAATCTGTGAAAATAAAGTTACTTAAACATCAATTTATTTACACCGCCTAAAGAAATCTGCCAAACTCAAAAGGAATATTTCCCTCAAAGTAGAACTACTGAGGTCCCTCCTTCCAGAGAGTCCAACTAAGATACTGTCATAAAAAATAAAAGAAATTTGTGTTGCAAATAGGTTGATGAGTTTGTTTTACGTCGATAATTTATGAAAAGCTTTTCGTACCGTAAAAATTAAAGACAATAAAAACAAACAAGCAATTACTAATTGATAATAACAGTAACCACAAGTCTATGAGATGTAAGGTGATTAGCATAACAACCTTCTAAGTCCAAGGTTCGTAGCCCGGCAGGTGGCCCTAGGATTTTTTAGAGGGAGTAAAAAATACCAGTTCATGCCGTCTTATATTACGGGGGTCCCGAGTCTGTACGATCCCAGGTTCAAAATCCCTATCCTGGAAAGGCAAAATTTAGAGATTCCACTATAGCATCGTCCGATTAATGTTTTAAATGGTTTGCATGATACGTCGAGGTTTCTACTTTATTTTGTTTTAACAAAACATAAAAAAAAATTAATGTAGAATCACGGTTGTTCAATTCGGATTTGATAAGAGATGTCGATAAGTACTTAAGATACCGCAGTAGCTCCACCCTACGAAATTACATCAGGTAGAAATTATAAAACTTGGTAAAACAAACTCAAAATTGTCGAGTAAAAAAAAAACCTCACTGCCAATTATTATGCGTTGCCATCTCCACGAAACTTGACTTACTATATTGGATCCATTGGTAACAAATGTTAATCAAGTTTTATATATAGACGATTTTCTCAAACTGTTATGACCGATTTTGTTTTCATTGAATATATGGATTTTCAAGACTGTTTAGTATTTATGTATAAATATATTTAGTATTCATTTATGTATTATTCATTGCGGTCACATTACCGAGAACGCATGCTCATTACCAATGAAAAAATTGTATAGCTTAGGTACTATATTTTTTGACTTAATTCACATCTTAATTTGAAATTACGTCCCCGACTCCAGAGCCTCCTTGAAAGAAAGTGGTGAAATTGCGCTAAATGGCCATTTTTGTATCTCCAGATTTATCACATAAAAACATATAATTGTTATCACTGGTAGCACAACTCTTCACCAAAATTGGGCCACCTCGATTCTTAGCGGAAATTTAATTTTACGTCTAATTATCTATATTATGTATCTATTGTATCTATATTATGATGCTGCAAATGTTTGTTTTTAAATATAATGCACGCTCTATAAGTTGATTAATTAAAACACGTTATTTTTCAGATGGGCTTCAGGTTTTTTCAGTTTCACTCTTGAGGAAACACCATTTTGGCTGATTAAAAAGAAAAATGTGTACTTATTGCATTAAATAAAAAAAAAAAACGATTACTAGTTTTTTTTTTCATTATTACCTATTTACACTGAAATATTGAGAAAGTTATTTATTGTAGTTGAAATTTAAAAATGCATATATGAGGCGTGGAGATGCAAAAAGGGGTAAATCCATATTTTATCATTATTAATTGATTTAATGTTTTTTCACAAATTTAACGTCCTCTATACAGTGGTACATGGTTCACCATTCAAAACATGCTAAATCCAACTAATTTTTCTAAAAATAATTGTCTCAAATAAATAATCACCTGAAATATGCATATTTTTGTGTTTCCTGAAAATATTTCAAATTTGGACTTACCCCCTTTTGCATCTCCACGCCTCAAATGATGAAAATTTCATTTTTATTCTATATGATAATCAATGATATATTTTAATCAAAGAAGTGCGAATATAGAAAATAAATCATTTATGTTATTGTTAGAAAGTTGATACTTATTATTTTAATAAATTATTGTCACTGATCCTCTTGAAATTCCACATTTTACTTTTAAGATTCAACAGAAATGGAGTTATACAAATCGTTTCCTCCACTGAGGTTACCACTATGATCATAAAGTCATTGGTGTAACTTGGAGCATAGCACCGAGGCATCATTCTCGGTGATTACAAATAAAAACTATGGAGATACAAGGCCCTAAAAATTCACTAACCATACCTTTCACTAGTACTAATTATATCCTCATCCTTAATTCGGTAGAAACCTTATGTTTTCGATCTTTAAAATAGTTTTATGATTTGCCACTTATGGACTAGTCTTTATAGAAGTTCTGCTTTGCTATACCCTTAGGGGTTGTGGGTCGCCTGATTCCACTATTAAGCCTGGGCTACATTGATATAATTAGTAGTAAAGTTCACTAGCATACTTTTTTGCTGAAATGCTCAAATTTTCTCATTTTGTAGAGCAGCTGTATTCACGTTTGCCAATAATTTGAAAGGATAGTTCGATTTAACGTGCGTAATAATGAACAACCAGGTTAGGCAAAAATATCGAGCCGTTGTTAAAACATGTTTAGTGCAAGCGTCAGATATGTTATTAAATGAAGTTGAGTTATAGAGGAAGAAACTAGTAGGCAAAAAAGAATTTGGGTAAGGGATTGGACTAAGTGACGTGATAAATTGGTAGCATCTGCTAATCTTTTAAGAGAACTGGCTTTGGAATACCCAGAAGAATACAAAATGTGCTTGAGAATGACACTTGATAGTTTTGAAACACTGCTGAATTTAATTAGGCCGCATATTCAGAAAATGGACACATTCATGAGGGATGCAATGCCAACACGTGTTAAATTAGAAATTACTTTAAATTTTCTGGCTACAGGCAATAGTTATCGTAGTAAGCAACACCTATACAACAGTTAGAATGACACACTATCCTCTTCTCAAAGCAAAATTGTGTTTGTCTACATTGGTATAGTCAACAAACGAACGCGTAGAGTAGAGTAAGATTGTGGAAGTGAGGATAGGATAGTCGAGTGTACTGTTCCACATGTGCTATCCACTCTACTCTCCCCTACTGCTATCTGCAGTACTCAACTGTCACTAGCACAACCTGTTTACATTATTCTAGTAGGGAAATAATAAGCACTCTACCATCGAACTGTACTACTAATTATACCAATGGAACTCAGGCTTTACTGCTGAAGAGAGATGGAGTTGAAAAGTATTTCAAACCTATGGATGAACAAAGTCTGTTATCTGTAAAATCAAAACGTCTGGTAGACTTGGGTGATTTTTAACTTGAATAAGGTACTGTATAGTAAAACTGTTGTTAAACAGGTCGGCCAGTTTTAATGCAGGGAGTATGAGCATAGATCCTAAAGCAGAAGAACCCCCCTTTAATTTTGAATCACTTGCAAACAGAGAAGAGCAACATATATTCATTGATAACTTTAACTATATTTATTTCTCCTAAATAGCTGGAGTTTCACTCTTAAAAAATTAATATGTGTGAATACATAATGGCTATCCTTGTCTGTAGCTATACATACATAGATCACATAAAGAGATACCTGTGGGTTACATGGCATTCCCAGTCAACTGAATATATATAGGACGGGAATATATATGTATTTACACATCTAATCCAGAACCGGCTTTACCTTATGTGCAGGGTGTGTGGGGCACGCGGGCGCCGTGTCTCAGGGTCTGAAAAAATTTCATTTCATGTTGATCCCATAGCAAAATTTGTTTAGTTTCAAGGGCACATTCACCTCCTTAGGGGATTTGCCGTTTTTGTAACACCTTGTATAACTGTGTGTTCAATTTTAATCGCGTGCCTACTAGAGGGCACCTAAGTCACATTGCACACGAGCGCGACATGGGCTAGAACTGATGTAATTGACATTGCACTTATTTGCTGAAACTTATTTGACACCACAATCGAAATCAACATCAATGGTTATAAAATATCCAAAAATGAATCACACGAAGAAACTTCCATTCTCATCAAAATAAAATTAAAATATTGTCCTATACCAATAATACCGACATAAAAACTAAAACCATCACACTGTTCACTCAATATCACAATATTAATTATACTTAGGTACATCCTCCCAATATATATCCTATAATTATCCGTTCTCCTGTCTCGATATTCAGCATCTTCCACCACAGCCAACCAATCTGCGCGAACAAGTTGTAACTCCTCCTCCACAACCTCCAGCTATCTCATCCGAGGACTTTCTTTACTTGGTTTGCCGTTTGGTTTCTCATAGAGCATTCTCTTCGGTATCCTGTGGTCTGACATTTTTTCACCATGTCAGGCTCCCCATACAGCTCCATCAGCTCCTCATTCTTTCTTCTTCTCCATGCCCCATTTTCGGCCCCATATTTTTCTTAATACACTAGTACTGGTTCTTATATCCTGTTACCCCCAATATTTATTAGTTTTTTCAAGTTTCCCAGTTGATATTTTATTGTTGAAGACGACGATAAGAAACGCTAATGATCAGTTTTGTGAGCTCAAATTATCTTACCCCAACAAGTGGGTGTTTCCTACTAATATTATAAATGCGAAAGTTTGTGAGGATGGATGTATGTATGTTTGTTATTGTCTCACGCCAAAACTACTGAACGGATTTGGATGAAACTTTACAGTAATATAGGTTACACATCAGAATAACACATAGGCTACAATTTATAATGATTTTGGGTAATTTGGTCATAACATAACGATAAATATCATGTAAGTCGGATAAAATTCTGCCCTCTGAGTAGCTTGTTCATATATTTCTTACTCCCAAAATTTACATATTTTCGCTGAACGAAACAAATCAAGTAACATAGTTTACAGGAGTATATTGCAGTAGGTAAGTAGGGCTGTCAAAACTAAAAACACATCGATAAATTCCCTATATATGTACATTATTCTAATACTTTCAGTTTTATTTCCTCGCTGCTGCAATACGACAAGTGGAAATACTAAGTAATCCTTTTCAATAAATTCAATAACATTGCATACTAAAGTTTACTGACACGGACAACAGTAAACGAAAGTAACTTCTGTCCGTCCCGTTTGTTAATCAGTATCAATGTATGTTTCACGGCTGTGCTGACCCGTTTGTGATAAAATTTGATATGGATAATCTCAAGCCTGGGGAAGGACATAAGGCTACTTTTCATCAACACACCACACAGGCGAAGTTTATATAAAACTGTAACCTGATTGACTAACACACCCAGCGGCAACTCACAGCAGAATTCACTGAACTTAGCATCTTGAAATTCGCAGATAGGTTCTTTGTATAGCTTAAATGAGCACTATGAAAGGAACTTGGATAATTCCACCCTCGAGGGTTCCCCCTTAATATAATAGGGTTTCAAAGATTGTATGGAATCCGTCAGTTTTGAAGTTAGACATCTGAAATTTTGGATATACGAGTAACTGATTGTTAAAAAAAGTTAAATTATTTATTTAAAAAGATCTGTCACGAATCTTTATGTGGGAGAACAATTTCCGAGCAAACGAAGCCGCGGGCAAAAGCTAGTAATGTATAAGATATGCTTTAAAAAAACACTCATTGGCCAAAATCCAGACTTCTTGGGATACTATAGACGTGATTCACTTATTTATTATTAAAGTCCTTCTTTAATCTTAATCTAAGTAGCTAAAATCCTTCTTAAATCTCCTACTCCTAGCTGTCCTCACCTAGAATAGATATTTATTGAAATATCAACTTTATCCTCTCCTCTACAAGCCGTAGTGTACCGACCTCCTCATGTTCCATTCGACAATCACTTCGAATCCTCCTTATTCCAGCTGGTCTCTACCTACTCCAATATAATTGTGTCTGGTGACTTTAACATTAACATCAAATCAGCAATAAATCCTTTTTCACAAACCTAGTATTTGCCCTCGATCTTACTTCGTTCCCTGTTCTCCTACCCATCACACCCAATTTTCGGATACCTGGTTGGACCTTTATGTCGCTGATTCACCTCTTAAAATTCTCTCGTTGTCCCAACACCCTGTTCCATTTCTTTCATCACACGATCTCATCCAAATTTCATATGACCTACCTGTCAAATCCTTTACCCCCAAAATTGTGTCCTATCGGACCACCTATCCTACGAATCTCTTCTGACTTAAGTTCCATTAACTGGGGCGCCATCTGCTCCTTAGTTCCATCGATCACATGGTTTCCACCTTGACCTCCAACCTTAAATCTATATTAGATATCCACGCTCATTTAAAAACCACCACCATACGCCGTCCAACTGCACCTTGGCTTACCCCCGAAATCAAAGATATGATGAAGAAAAAAGAAGCAGTAAGAAGAAAATTTCGTCGCACACGTCTATCAGCAGACGATGCATGATTCAATTTCCTTCGGAAGGAAACCTAATCTGCAGTACCTCATGCAAAATCCCACCACATCCATTCCATCCTCTCCAATGCAACCGATTCCAAATCCAAATGGAAAATACTCTGGCAATTATGACCTGTCACTAGCCACGGAAAAACTGCAAGATGATTTGAATCGAATAAGTCAGGGGGCCATAGATAATAAGTTAAAGTTGGATGTGAAAAAACCAAGGCAATAACAATAGGGTCGAACTACTTCCTTAAAACTATTCCCCATAATCCGATTCTCCTTCTAAATAATAATCCTATCAAATTCTACTTAACCGTCAAGTACCTTGGAATTATTTTTGACCAAACCCTTTCCTGGAAAAAACATATCTCTGAAATCTCCCGTCGTACCTTTTCCACCTTAAAGCGCCTGACTTACCTTCGTCACTTGTTACCACTTAAGTCCGGCAGATTTCTAGTTAAAATTAAATTAATTTTATTAACTTTTATTAATTAAATATTAATATTCAAAATTGTGGACTATATTGTCGCGTAGATGTGCACAATATAAAGATTGACCATATATTTTCACGATTAAGGCGGTTTAATCTAGGTTTTGTTACTGACTTCCTTTATTTTTTTTATTAATCTAGGTTTTGTTTATATTTTTTTTTTTTTAGAGGGGGGGTTGTTGTGCCTTTATTGAATAACAAGTACCGTATGACCGAAAAAGATTCAATATTGTCTAAAACAACACTCATGAAAAAAATTATGACCGAAATAATATTTAATACTTCTGCATACTCAATTACTATAGCATAGTACAATTTTATTTATAGTACAATTGTAATATATTTATTATTCAAAAATGCTAAACAAGAGAAGTATTAGGTATATGAACTTCTGCTTTACCTTTTTCCAAGTGAAACGACTATACCTGATTTATTATTAATCATGAAGTCTAGATACTTCTATAGGTATCTATTAAAACTGACCCAATCCATAAATTAGACTCATTATGTTGATATTCACACATAAAGGCTGCTTGCTATAAACATATTTCTCATAAACGGCTGAAAAATTAAAGCCCGAAAAACATTAAAACAAAAATATCAAAAGGGATGGGCAAAATCGATGTATAACTATTAATAAATCTGAAAATTATCGAACTTTTGTGAAGCGTTAATTTTCAAATAATCAAAAATTTGACGTTTCTTCACATACAGATCACAGAAGTCTGACAAAAAAACAACTTATTGGGACTACTAAAACATACTAAAAAAAAGACTACTGGGTGACTGTTGTGGGATATGGCACCTATCACCTGTTTGGGATCAAGCAGTTATTATTGCATTATATTGTAGATACACAAAATATGGACGATTACTAAAACCATCAAACTTTGTATTTATGCTTATAAATGACAATTATAAATTTGAATCGCTACAGGCAATTTTGTTCTGTTTTCACATTCATCTTGCACAATTTTTTCATTTTTTTAATTTTGTAATTAATCAAGAATTGATTGAACACCTTAAACCCTTCTAAAAAATTGTGGTTTTAAGTTTCAATTAATACAAATCTTGAAAACTACAGGGCTGATTACAACAATATTTGGCACTAGTTGGAGGTCTTGCAAGTGAATAAATCTCAATAAAAAGCGACAAGATATAAATATTTTTACTGTTTATTATATTATGTTATTGTTTATTATATATATAATTAAAATAAATTCACAATTTTAAAATGAACATTTTAAGTCAGCTATAAAATACCAAGAAGGACATAGTTTGGCACTTACTAATTTAGGATTCTATGAAGTGTAAAATTGTAATTGCCCGTTTTCTGTGCAAAACATGTCTTTGCTAATTATCAGATTTCAATGCATTCCTTTTAATTTCATACTAAAACACTAATGAAGTTCTCCATGTGTATTAAAATAATGATATAATTGATACTTCAACTCACATATATAGAAGGAAGATTTTGTTTCAAACATATTCTTCCATCACTAGGACTCAACTGAAAAGGAACACAATGTTGGCCAAAGCAACTATTCTAGTTTTTGCTGCTATCAATTTAATGATGGTGAGTTCATAATTATTAAAATATGAGTATTTTATAAATTTTATTTGATTCGTGGAAACTTTTGAATAAAAATAAATTAGCAATGCAACATATTGAGAAACATTTAATTTATTACTAAATATCTAATTAATAGTAAGAATGTCATGCTAAAATATGATTTAGTTTCCCAACGATATTTATAAGTTAAATAAATAATAAGTAAGGTGAAGTTCTAACTATTCATCAATGATTGAAATTGATGAAAATGAAAAAATGTAAAAAAATACTATGTAGTACATTAATAGATAACTTTGTGTATTGCCACAAAAAAACAAAAACAAACTCTTTCTTTATAACTCTAAAAACATTTGTAATGAGTGTAACAAGAGAAGCTAAACATGGAATTCTTACCATATATACACATCAATTTGAAATCTTAACTATTCAATTTGGAATTATTTGCTTATATCATAATTTGTGGTTTGATTGCTTTTATCTAATGTGTTTTTATAATTGAGCTTTACTTGTTTTATTAGGTAACAGCTTATAGGGAGGAATTGAAGAGAACAATTAGCGGTTGTCAAAATGGTGCAGAAGTCACTGATGGTAATGTATTACTGGTTATTTCAAATTTAAAACTGACTTAGAAGTGTGATAGTGGTTTCTAAAATTAAACATTATGTGGGCACAGTCGGCTGTATCTTCTGTAAACGAAATCTATCTCAGAAGATTAAAATTTTTTTTTTTGTAAGCAAAAACTTTCACTTTAATAAACGGAAAATTGCTTTCATAAAAAAATAAACCAAAGAATTGTTCATTCTGAAATTTTAGATACAGAATTAAGTTTATCGGTTGATTGTATATGACATATGAATCTGAGTTTGTTATTTTATTAATTTTTTTTTTCAGAGGAACTAGAGGAATTTGAAAAACCTCTCATTCCGAAGAATGATGAAGAAAAGGTACAGAGTATATTTCATTTTTTTGGATATATGTATTGTGTTTTACATCCTTATATCAATGGCTTTATCATTAAAATATTTCTCATTTCAGTGTCTGATGGCATGTGTCTTCAAATCATTTGGTGTGGTAAGTAGGCATATTTCATTCAAAAGATCTTCAACCATTGAAATACATAATTTATAATAATATTATCAATAACTGCTTTGGGATAGAGATTTATTTTTTAAATATATTTTTATCTTTGTCTATTTGCCATAAATTTATGGCTAACATGACATTTATAGTCACTTATGTGTGTTTTGTAATTAATTATTTAAAATGTCGATCGCCAATATTATAACATCTGTGCAATGTCCTTTTAGATTGTTGATGGATCATTTGAACCAAAACTGGCTTTAGCAGTAGCCAAGGATTTATTAAAAAATGAACCTGAAAAAGTGAAGAAGATAACAGGAGTTGTTGAGCACTGTGGAGATGACAGTAAGAATTATTTTTGTTTCATTTTAAAAAGTTGATGTTTTTGATCAAATTTATTGGATTTTAAAAACTAATTTTTCTAGTTCCAAAGAAAATGGAGAATGATTGTGAATTGGCTGGTGAAATCATGAAGTGCTATGTTAAATATGAAAAGGAGGTACAACTTATTTCTCTATAAATAATAAATTAATCATAACTGTGAATTAAATGTCCAGAAATGTAAATGTATTATTATATTGTTCCAGGTGGGCCTTGCTTAGAATAAATTATAACTTTCAAGAGTTCTCGACAAAAAATTTTGTTTAATAGCTTATTTGTGTAATAAATATATATATATATAGTTATAAATTATCTAGAATGTTAAACTTATAGACCTTTCTTCTAAAATATAAAATACTTTTAAGAAAACTGACTATTAATTTATTTTGTCTTATTTTCTGTTCAGCATAATGATAAATTTGCTATAAATATATCATTATACTGAATTATCATATATATTTGCTATATATTTATATATTGTTGAGGGTCGAAATGGGTCAAAGAATAAATTAAAATAATTATCGATGTTTAGCCTATCAAAAGAGGACCCCCATAAATTTATAAGGAATTTATTTAATAAATGAAAAATATTCTAAAACTCATAAAATAATTATTTATTAATTTCATACACAAAATTATTCAAAGATGACACAATTTTTTTATACATGTTGACTTAAATATAATACAAATGGCATGGCCTCTCACTACCGGCACTTCTGCACGCTTTCTGAATGTTGGTCCTAGTGAGAGGATATCCCAAGCGACCCTCCTGTCTGAATGAATATGTGTCTTGGTTGAAGGACCTGGTTTCAGCTCTCAACAGCGAAAATTTAATTGCGACTCACGAAGCTTTTATGACGAACAAGGTTCGGTACAGAAGTTTGATGACCCTAAATGTAAGTATTAAATCTTTGTGAAGTAGGAATTGTGTGTATCATTTGAATTACCTTTTACTGTCCCTAATTAAATATAGTTTTCATTTGAACCCACGGAGATTAAGGTTTCACTCTCTATAAAATATTTTTAAGATTACTTCAAATATTACATGAGATAGTTACCATCAGTTTTTATTTGAGGCTCAATTTAAATTCATTATAATATATATAGTTAAATGTTACTAATTGATCACCAAGTTTTTAAAAAGAAACTTTATTATGAATGATATACAAATAAAAGTAAGCTAACACAGTATAAGAGTAACTAGCCGGACAAGTGACGAAAATCAAGAGAGCGAGGAGCCTCTGCTCCAGGCTTAAATAGCATCTATTATTGATGATGTTAATTTCTAGAATTGTTTACTTGGTAGCCACCTGCCAACTGCAGCTGCGTCTAAAAGTGCATAACAATTCTAGGAATTAACTATTATTCTCAGAATTGTTTATTTGGGAGCCACTTGTAACTCCTCCCCACTTTAAGTTTTTGAACTCCGGGCAAAACAAGGAATTATTAAAAATAAATATTGTACATAATAGATTATTACAGGAATTCACTAAAAGCTAGTTTTATACAATTTACTTAATACAACATTATGATCGTTTACAAGAGCAGGTGCTGTAGGTATTGTTACAATTTGTGTTGGTATATTGGTGTTACATTTTCTTTTATAAATAAACATAATAATAATGATAATAAAAATTACAAGGATAAAATAATAATAGTTGTAATTGTTGTTTACAAAGGAAAGTATTTCAAGTGGTGGTATAGTATAATTGTGTGTGGTTACAAGTGTAGTATTTAAAATGAAAGAATTATAAAATGGTTGTAAAATATTATTATAATTATGAACATAAATATTATTAAATTCAGAAAAACAATCATGTTTACTAATGTTAATTAAACTTACCTCTGGTAAAAATACAGAATTATTATTACAATCTGTTACTTTAGTAATATTTATTGTTACATACTGCTTAAGGATATCTACATATCTAATTTTATTTTGATTGCTTACAGTCAAGTTACAATAGTTTAAGTTTCCATTATCAAGAATAGAGGAAACGCATTTAGCATTAATTTTATTTAAGTTTAGACAATAAAAATTATCTATAAATATACAGTTGGCTGTATACAAGTTTGTTTTATGCTTTATGTATAGGTCAGATTTTAAATCAATCTCATAAATAGTCTGGTTGATCACCCTTGGTATTGGTAAAATAAAATATCCTTTATACGAGTCATCGTGGACTGGTAATTTTATAAAGGTATGAACAATGTTATAATGCGTAGAACAAAATATTTTACTGTTAGTCCATAGGACTTCTGAATTGTTTGATATTAAATTTATATTTTTAGGCAAGTTTCTGATTACGTCAGTCATTAAATTGGAATGAACTATTCCCATTTTACAAAATTCCAGAGACAAGGTTAAGCTTTTAATTTTATTTAATAAATGCATAATATGAATGTATAAGTCGTAGGCTTTGTCATTTTGTTCTAAAGAGTTAAAATTTTGTTTATTGATTATAAAGTTTTTGTTAATTGTCTTTATGTCTTTCTTATAGTCTTCTATCAGTCTTTGGTTAATGTTTACTGTAGTTTCAATATTATGTTCGATTTTATAGTTATTCTTTTCAACGTTTGAAATTATTTTATCGTAGTATTCTTTATCGTCTGCGTCCATATTTCCAGTGATCCAGCTTATAATATTACCTAATCCATTTATTAAACCTCTCTTATGACGGTTCTTAATATCTTTAAATTGAATTAATTCTAATTGTTCAATTGCATCATTTGTTAAATCCGTTAATAAGTGAAACATTTTATGATTTTTGAAATTAACTAAATGTGTTTGTATGTTTGTTATTTCAACTTCTAATAGTGTCAGATTATAAAAATGATATGTTTCGTAAAATTGATTGATTACTCGAATGTTGTTGATAGAATAGTGTAGGATTCCTGGTGGTTTAGTCAGATCCATTACTTGTATCGTCAGAGTCGTCTGAAGATGTATTGTCAGTAATATTAACATGTAAAGAGTCTTCATCTGAAACAAAATGTTTCTTTCGTTTACGTTTGTTAGGTCTCCTAATGTTATCTACATGTGTTGTCAATTGTCTAGCTCCTTGAACTAAAATATTTACTTTTCGAAATTTATCTCTACTTTTTATTTTTGCTTGAGTGTTTTTAAGGAATTCTTGGTCTGTTAGTTCAGGTGGATCTTCTCGTGTTTTATTTAATTTATCTGTACGTTTTTCTTTTTCTGCATTTATTTTTGTATTTGTCAACTCATGTAATAATTTTAAATCGTTATGGTATTTCTGTACGTATAGTTCCGTAATATTAATATCCGTTTGTTTATTATTATCTTGTATGATTCCGAAAGTTATTTCATTTGGAGTTAGTTTTAAATTTGTATTTAATGTATTGTTGTATGCTGAGACTGCGATTTTTAATTTTTGTTCAAAAGTATGTTTTTTCTTCTCGTGTGAAATTAATCTTAGCAACTCAGTCAATGTTAGATGTACTCTGTTAAGTAAACCTAAAGAATTTGAATGATTAGTAGATGTGTAATGAAGAGTTATATTATTGTAATCGCAAAACTGTTTAACTAAATTGTTCTTCATCTCTGTACCTTGGTCCAAAGTGATCTGTGTTGGTGTTGGGAAGTATGATAAATAAGTTTGTAAGCAGTCGCAAATATTTATGGCGTTATGTGCAGGTATGGTTTGCGCGAATAGTCTTTTTGAAAATGTGTCTACCGATGTGAATATGATTTTACTTTCAAATTTTAGAATGTCAATCATTAGTTGTTGAAAAGGTTTTTCTGGTGTAGGAGTTAGTTGGTATTTTGTTTTGATTGGTCTTCTATCGTATTTAGCTTGTTTGCAAATTTCACATTTGTTTATGTATTCAGTGATTTTGTCTTTCATGCTCGGGAAGTATACTTGTTTTTTTAATTTTTCGAATGTTTCAAATATTCCGCGATGTTTAGTTTTTCCTAAGTGATAATTTTCGATTGTCTCCAATTGTTCGTTTAATTGTTCTATGTCAGGAATAATTTTGAAATATCTTTTTATTATTATTATTGTGATTATTATAAATCATTATTTTATAATACTTATTTCTATTAATACGTTATTCTATTTTTATATTTATAAGTTCTAATTATTATTAATTTTATTGTTTTATATAACTGTACTTCTTTCTATTATTTATAATATAATTTTATATTTCTATTTTTAATTAGTATTCTTATTCTATCTTTATCTTTCAATGAGATTATAGTATCATTGTTGTTATGAATACTTTTATTAAAACTTAATTTTAATTATGTTAAATGTAATTAATATTTGTAGTCCGATTCCTGCCGTTTGTGTCGTATAATATTCTATCCGATGTTGAATACTCTACAATTTTTTTCTAACCTTACCCCGAAGATAATTGCGCACATCCGTGGGCTTAGTTTTAAATAAAATCTGATGTAATCTCGTAGTTTTTCCTTTATCTAATTTATTTATTTTTGATTTTTGCATATTTATTTCCTTTTGAATTTTTATATTATTGGGGTATTTTTCCATTTTCTTATTAATACTATAATGTAAACTAATCGATGGTTTTGATTTAAAGCAAGCGGACAAGTTGGTGCTTCGTTGACTTGTCTTTTCCGCGTTTTTAATTTCATTTTTATCTTTTAATATTTCTAGTTTTTTGTAACAATTTGTTTGTAATGATTCCGAGATTGGTTTAGTTAATTTTACGTTCCCATTAATATTTTGTTGATAATACCCAGACTTACCCGAGAACTGTCTTGTCGACATTTTATCAAGGGGTATTGGGGAATTACTTATCGTTTCTATATTTTTTTGGTCGGTTTTTAAACTATCTTCGGCAATTACAATTTCATTACTTGCTACATTTCTAATTTCTTTCTTTTCATATATTTTATTAGTATCTATCACATTTTTTATTTCCTCATTTTCGTCGATCACTTTATTACTTATTTCTTTATTATTTTCAATAAAGTATATCTCATTTTTTAATTTATATTTTTTATTTTTGAATTGTACCTCCATTTTTTGCAAATCGATTACGGCTCCTAATTCCTTCATCGTTTCGTACCCGAACAGTATATTAAAGCGTTCGCTGAAGGGGTAAACCAGGAATTTAACTTCTTGATTAATTCCTAACAGTTTTTGCAGGTTGAGGATAACACCTTGTGTTCCTTCTGCACGTCCTGTAGGGGTTTTTATCATAAAGCTTTCCTTCGTTAATTTCGCGTTACGCGGTATACTTTCTGGGGTAATATAATTTTTTGTTGCTCCAGTATCGATTAGCCATTTTTTATTGGTATTATCCGTAATTTGAGGTAAATTATCATTGCCTACTTCGTCCAGTTCTAATTTTTCTTTACATTCAATTTTTTGTTTTTGCTCCGATTGTACTGATTCTGTATTATTTTTATTTATTCGGGTGGTTTCCCCCCGTTCGGACCTAATTCTAAAAAATGATTTCTTTCCTCTTCTAAATTATTTACACGTTCTGTTAAGTCCTTAAATTTTTCTAATTGGTGTGTTAAAAATTTAATTTGTTCGTCCTTTTCATCTTCCGTAAGATGGACTCTATTTGATACCGTTCTCATTGACACGGTGTTGGATTCTTGTGCCGGTTCTATGGCTGCTTGTTTATTTTTCCAATTTCCCGAAGGCGGTTTATTAAAAAATCTATGCTGGGATTGAGGATCCCACTGTTGATTATGAATCGGTTTTTGGTAATTATGATTTTCGTGATTTTGAAGACTATAATTTTGGTAATGATAATTTGGTTTATTATAATTTGGATTATTGTAATGTTGATGACGCGGATTATTATAATGTTGATGATGCGGATTATTACTGTTGTATCTTGGTTCGTATTGTTTATTGGCCGTATATTTATTAATTTTAAAATTAGGGTCATAATGTTTGCCTTTATAATTCGAATATGGTTGATGTTGATTTTTTTCTTTTCTAAGTGTCTGTCCGTAAATTCTATGTACTATATGTGACGCGGTATTGCGCAGTATTTCATCAATATCTTCTAATGTTTCGAATTTCATATGATACGCGAAGTCTGTCAATTGTGGGTTAAGATTATGAACTGCATGGTGGGATATTTGTCTGTCGTAGCGAGCCATTTCGGATATTTTGTCTTCAATTTCGGGATCTGCGTAAATTCTTGCGTATAGATCGCATCTTTTTTTACCTAACCTGTCAAGGTAGTCGTGGGGATTTTCATTGGAATATGATCTAGTATTCAGTATGTCGGCAGTTAAATGTTCGCGAGTTCTCGTGTCCTGATATTTTCTTTTTAGAAATGTTAGTATGTCTTTTACACTACTGAATTCCTTGTCATATGTTGCAATTTTTGCTTTCCCTTTTAATTTTGTCAATAAAGTTAATATCAATTTAGAATGATTCATTTCCCGAAAGGAATTGTTGTCTTTACAATATAAATCATGAATATAATTCGTATTTCGAATAAAATCTACCAATAGCAACGGGTCACCATTGTATTCAGGTATTAATTTAAAATCGTGGTCTTTGATTTCCATGTTAGTCATGTTATTTTCTTCGAGTAAGAAATTATCTAAATTTTCAATAGTGAGCGGGGTAGAATTATTAATTTGGCGAAGTTGATTTAATCGTTCCGCTAAATGTGACATAAATTGAAATAAACTTAAAGATAAATTATAAAATAGACTTAGTAATAATAATAAATTTTAAATTTGAAATAAAATAAAATGAATTTAAATTTAATTATAATTATGTTAACTTAAATTTAATTGAATAATCTTCAGTGAAAAAAGTTTATCTGGAGATCTAATAGATTTAACAAAATTTGTTCCACTTGGGTTAAATATTGAAGAATATACAGAATACTGGATACCTCGTAGTCGTGGAGAACGCTTGCTGTAGTAGTATACGCAGTGGCGAATCTTCCTCAAGACGTAGAGTAGTGGTCTTGCTGCCCTATTTCGGTCTTCCACTCGAATAAAGCTCCGCAAAGTTACTAATGAATATCTAGAATTCTGCCCAAGTACCTGTTCGCGGGCGCCAGTTAAATGTTACTAATTGATCACCAAGTTTTTAAAAAGAAACTTTATTATGAATGATATACAAATAAAAGTAAGCTAACACAGTATAAGAGTAACTAGCCGGACAAGTGACGAAAATCAAGAGAGCGAGGAGCCTCTGCTCCAGGCTTAAATAGCATCTATTATTGATGATGTTAATTTCTAGAATTGTTTACTTGGTAGCCACCTGCCAACTGCAGCTGCGTCTAAAAGTGCATAACAATTCTAGGAATTAACTATTATTCTCAGAATTGTTTATTTGGGAGCCACTTGTAACTATATATATAAATCAATATCTAATAAATAAATGTAAAAAGATAAATCAGTATGCAATAAATCAATCCTCTTGTTTTTACACTGTATAATTAATAAATAAATAAAGGTTGCTCGGATGAGAAAATAACGACAGAGGCGATGTATGGAACAAGACGCAGAGGAAGACCTCGGCTTCGATGGAGTGATGGTGTGGCTGGTGATGCTAGGTCCATGTTGGGAGTGAGAAATTGGATGGCGGCGGCACAGGATCGAGACAATTGGTGGAAGCCGGTACAGGAGGCCAAACCTCGAAATCAAGTTGTAGCGCATGATGAATGAATGAATAATTAATAAAAAAATAAAAAAATAATTTTTCTATTCTATATTTATGGATGAAGGGTGAACGAGAGAATGGGTATTCCTGTAGAAAAATTAAGAATGTAGTTACATCTTCAGTTAGGTAGAAACCAAGAGATGCATTGAGTACCCCAAATTACTGGCTGGCTTTGATAGAATTTCATACCTCCAAAACTGTGGGAACATCTATCAAACGGCTATGTATATATATGGTAAACCGCTGGCTTACCAATGGGTGGTAGACTATCAGTAACTTATCAGGAATAGTACTTAATTATATCATTATAGAAGGTCTACAAAAAATGAACAACCCTCTATTTTTATTTCTAAATACATAGATGACCGTTATAACTAATAAAAATATTTTAGAACAACTTGTATAAGTACGTAATGAACTTTATATTTTTGATAAATAAAAATATAAATTTTACCCAAGAATTAGAAAAAGATTGTTCTTTAAACTATTTAGATATAACTATTATTAGGAACCCGAATAACAACACCCTCTCAACTAAGTGATTAAAAAAAAAAAATTACTTCTAATAGATTATTAAATTACTATTCAAATCACCCAGAACATCAGATACAAAATGTAGCGCAAAACCTAACAAATAAATTCACAAAACTGACAGACTTAATGCATTTAAATGAAACAAAAAAATAAAATATTTGTTATTCTCTTAAGTAATGCTTTCCCTATGAAACTAATCATCAAATGTTGGAATAAACAAATTAATTTAATAAAAAATACTAAAGATAATAAGTTACCAAAAAATATTAAAAATAACTCAAGTGGTAATGAAATTATCCAAAATTCATTATCTAATATTTCAAAAATAATTAACAATAGTGATATCTAAACTATAAAACCACCTCAAACTAGAATCACAAAATATTTTCAAAAAGATGTTGATAATACAGGTCTGTCAAAAAACAATGCCACAGTTCACAATTTAATAGAATCCCCAAATTCAGAATTAAAACAGATTAAAATAAATTATAAAAGTTTAACCTATATAAAAAGTCTATCAGAAAAAATTGGTCCATCTTATAAAAATTATGACATTTCAGAAATAAAATTAGCTCACAAGACAAGAAACCCAATTAAAAATAAAATTAATAGTCAAAAAGATAAAATACCCCTTTTAGATAACAGAAATGTAGTATATCACCTCAATTTGTAATAATTGTAAAAAGACATTACATAAGACATACCAGCACAGATCTAAAAAATAGAATTTATCACCATAAAAATAATTTAAAACCAACATCCAAAACTAATACTGCACTATCAACCCATAGTAAAAAGGAGTTACATACCTTTAATTTTGAAAGACCAAAAATTTTACACAAGGAAAATAACACAATTAAACGGAAATTCATAGAGTTTTGTACATAAATGATAACTTGGGTAATATAGTTAATGAAAAAAAAGAGGTAGAATAGATAGGTAAATTTTATTCATCTATTCTTTCAAAACTTAAAAAACAATAATATAAAAATGATTCAACTTCAATAACAATTTTAAACAACTTTAATATAGAGTAATGATAATTTTACCATAGTAACCTACCCACATATTCGATTTCTTCATTAATTTTCACATAATTTAAAAAAAATATCTTATAATGATAATACATATTTAAATAAAAATTTAATGAATTATTCTTGTTAGTTTATAAATTTGAAAATACATGAAAATTTGAAGACACATGACATCAGACACTGAAATGATAAATATTTTTATGATAAAGCCATTGATATAAGGACTTAGAACACAATACATATATCCAAAAAAATTAAATATACTCTGTACCTTTTCTTCATCATTGTTCGGAATGAGAGGTTTTTCAAATTCCTCTAGTTCCTTAGAAAAAAAAAATTAATAAAATAACAAACTCAGATTCATATGTCATATAAAATCAACTGATAAACTTATTTCTATATCTAAAATTTCAGAATGAACAATTCTTTGGTTTATTTTTTTATGACACAAAACAAAAATTAAATTTTAATCTTCTGAGATAGATTTCATTTACAGAAGATACAGCCGACTATGCCCACATAATGTTTAATTTTAGAAACCACTATCATACTTCTAATTCAGTTTTAAATTTAAAATAACCAGTAATACGTTACCATCAGTGACTTCGGCACCATTTTGGCATCCGCTAATTGTTCTCTTCAATTCCTCCCTATAAGCTGTTACCTAATAAAACAAGTAAAGCTCAATTATAAAAACACATTAGATAAAAGCAATCAAACAACTTTTATTGAAAATAAAAAACACTAATGAAGTTCTCCATGTGTATTAAAATAATGATATAATTGATACTTCAAGTCATATATATAGAAGGAAGATTTTGTTTCAAACATATTCTTCTATCACTAGGACTCAACTGAAAAGGAACACAATGTTGGCCAAAGCGTAATGATAATTTTACCATAGTAACCTACCCACATATTCTATTTCTTCATTAATTTTCACATAATTTTTATAAAATATCTTATAATGACAATACATATTTAAATAAAAATTTAAAGAATTATTCTTGTTAATTTATAAATTTTAAGCATAAAGATTTTAAACAATAATAAATATTATATTAACTCTTGTCTTATCTCATAGGTCAAAGTCTCAAATCATTTTTAAACATGTAGTTTGACTATAGGGAATAAGTAAGAACGGGACTGTCCCTTTATTTGACCAACTGTCCCGTTGTCCCCAAGCAATGATCTGGGACGCAAAATAGACTCGTTATCTGAAATCGTGCGAACATTTAAAATATTGGAGCACGTCAGACATGAGCGCCGAAATTAAAATGTGCCTTCAAGCAAAGTACCCATTTATTAAGTAAATTAATACACCTACGGTTGTCAGATGCAAAAAGTGTCGCACTGAGTTTAATATTTCCCACATTGGTGCTGGTGACATTGAACTGCATTTGAAGTCCGAAAAACATAAAATGTTGAATTTTTTCAACAATTCGAACGCACCATCTTCTAAGGATTTGGATATAGCCTCGGCCGAAGGTGTGTGGGCTTATCATACTATACAAGTAAACCACAATTTCCCCTCTAATGATTATGTGTCAAAATTAATCCAATCCTGTTTTAATCAGAAATTCACATGCGCGCTCACGAAGACAGAAGCTATTGGAGTTTAAGTACCCTCGGAAGGGACGTTAAATGGGCTTCTGAGCCTGTACGATGTCAGGTACTCGTTAAAAATCCCTATCCTAATTAAACTTGGATAGGCAAAATTTAGAGCTCCCACGGTAGCATCGTTAGCCATATTAGCATAAAGTGACGTTAAATGAACAAACAACCAACCAGGTGAAACATCTGATATCATTGTCAATTATTTACAACAAATATTGACAGATAATAATTTAACAGAAAAAGTTGTGGCGTTTTGTGGCGATAATGCCAATGTCAATTTCGGGGGTGTAGCTAGGGGAGGAACTAATAATGTGCTATCAAAATTACAATCAACTCTGAAAAAATCGTTGATAGGTATTGTATGTGGAGCCCATGAAATTCACAATGATATAATATCTGCTGGAGATCGCCTACCTTTAGATTACGAGAGCACTATTGTAAAAATATGTTCATTTTTTTATATTTATAAGGTTCGAGTTGAAGCTCTAAAGGAATTTTGCGCTGAAGCTGAAATATAACATCACCAAATGCTCAGCTACAGTAATACTCACTGGCTTGAACGCTTATGCCTGCTATGGAGAGAGTTTTGAAAATGAATCAACTGGGATCCCGGTCCTGGACATATCTTTTCTTTTCAAATAAAAATATTTAAAAATTATAACAATTAATAAAAAATAAAATAAAATAAAAAAATTACTTTTTTAGCCTTGAGAAACGCCCCAAATCATTAAAAGACTTTTTTGAAGATCCCATATCTGAATTATGGGTTCATTTTTTACACGCTCAGTCAGCAAGTTTTCACCAAGCTGTTTTGAAGGTTGAAACTCAAACTTCATCGGCAATTGAAGCTGCAAAAGAAATCAATCATCTCAAAGACAATTTGATTCAGAAACAAACCAATTAGTTTCTTCCTTTTACTGTTAGTAATTTTATTGTAAAACTAAATGATAATGGCACTGATATTAATGAAGATTTTGTGAAAAGAACAGCTACAGAATTTTATAATACAAGCCGTGAATATCTGGAAGAAAGGACTTGCTTTCTTACGTCACTTCACAAAAAATTACTGAATGAAATAATTAAAAAGTTCACACAGAAACTCGGGTGGAAATATTCAACCACTTTCGCACCAACTTCAACATGAAAATGTTTGTATTTTAATTGAATATATTTTATGCCTACCTGGTACGAGTACGAATGCTCCAGTAGAATGAATCTTTTCTTTAATGAACAAATTGTGGACGTATGAAAAAAATCAGTTACAGGTTTCAGTTCTGAAGGCGATGTTGATAACTAAGGTCAATATAAACAAAACATGCCAAGAAGTTTATTCTTATTTAAAATCATCACCATCTTTATTAAAGAAAATTTGTTCCTTAGAAAAATATAAATATAACTAAAAAAAATGTTGTATAACATATAAAGCATAAGCATGATACCAAACTTGTATTGTCACAACTATTCAAAATATATGACATTAAAAATTTGTGTTTATTTTCATTGTTAACCTGCTCACTGGTGTATGTAATAGATTTATAATATTAGTAGTGTGGTATACTGTACGGAAGTCCCGTTTTGAGTTTAAAAAAACGGGACAGTTTACACTTGCCCCGTTTTGAGGTAAAAAATAAATGGTCAGTTTAAGTATACCCTACTTTAAGACAAATTTTTAAATTAATTTTACAACAATGTTTTTTAGAGGCATCTATACTTTATTTCACTAATTCTTGGGACTATAAATATTTATAATTTTGTATTATTTTAATTAATGTAATTGTTAATGTTTTGTTTGTTACAGAAAATTGACTTGTTACTTTTATAGTTATGTGGGTTGTGGTTTTGATGCATAAAACCAAAAAATTGTATTGAAAAAGACTTTTAGGGTTGAAACATATTAAGAGTTAATAAATTTATGAATTGTTGACTGGGTGATGGTTTAGTGAATGTGTGGTATAAATAATTGAAATATATAGAAGTTCACTAATAAAAATATATTTTTTATGCTCAATTACAAAATTGATATATTTTTTAACACAGATATATTAATTATTAATGAATATAAACATGTGTGGTAGCTGGCTGCTACATCGGTTTTTTTCTTACTTTATTAAAAATGAAGAGGGTTATTGATATTAATATAGAATTTAAAACAAGTTTTACTAAAGAAAACATAGAATTAAAGATGGTCCATCTTTTGTTACTTTAGTTTTCAGAAGAAATATTATTTTCAGTTCTCCACAATCTCTTTTATGTCTAAATTCATATTTAGTAACCCGTTATTTAAGTGCAAGAAGTAATTAATGTTTATGTTTAAAAACTAATAAAATCATCTGAGTACTTAAATCATTGTTCAAATATTTCGGCATTGTTAAAAGGAATACTTTTCCAATTCATTTTTATTTTAGTTCCAATATCCTCAGTCAAAAGAAGAAAGTTAAAAGACAGAAATTCTGTTTGAAAAAAAATCTTTTAACCAAAATATTTGGTTTTACATTAAATGATAGACAAACAGAATCCAATAAGGAAATAAGAAAATCTCGGAGAATAATTATTGATTTTGAAAAATAAGTTGTCTTAAACATGATTTGTTTATTTTGATTCGGGACAAAGTAAATTTAAATGTACATGGATTAGCAGTTATGATTGCATTACATTTACATATTAATACGTAATTGATGATTAAAACAAATTGTTTCCAGTTTATATTATTAAAATTCATATCAATATGATTATTCATTATACTTTATTAAATAAAGATCAAAAAATATGTTTTTTTTAAAAATGGGAATTTTAATTTTTTATTTAAACATATTTCCAATTAATACACAAGTACAATTACACAAACCTATAAGTAATTTTAAGAATTTCATCTTGAACTTTACAATTATAAATCCCTATTTTAGAACTCTTAGTAAACTGTTTAATCATCTAAGTAATTAGTTCTTAATAATAAAGACTAATATTTTCAATTTATTCAAAATTTACAATTAACTCGCATGATTTTAAATAGTTTTGGTATCACTAAATTTGACTGTTTCCAAAATAATTCCCATTTTTGAACAAAGGTAGAAAATATCATGAAGGACAAAGTACAGCACTAGCAGATTTAGGATTCTATGAAGTGTAAAGTTGTAATTACACCTTTTACGTGTAAAGCATGTCTTTGCTAATTGTCACATGTGAATTAATTACTATTAATTCTATACTAAAGCACTAATGAAGTTTTCCACCTTAATTAGAAATAATGGTGTAATTGATACTTCAAATCCCATATAAGGATGAAAATTTTGTTTCAAACATATTCTTCCATCACTAGGACTCGATTGACAAAGAACACAATGTTGGCCAAAGCAACTATTCTAGTTTTCGCAGCTATCAATTTAATGATGGTAAGTTAAAAATTATTAAAATATTAGCCGTTTAAGAAAAAAGGTTTTCTATTAATTAGTCTAAACTTTTAAATAAAAAAAATTTTTTTTATTACTTTTTCTTGTTATATGTATTTCTAATTGAGCTTTTTTTGCGTACTTATTTTATTAGGTAACAGCCTACAGAGAAGAATTGAAGAGAACAATCAGTGGTTGCCAAAATGGAGCTGAAGTTACTGATGGTAAATCATTAACAGTTATTTCTAATAAATTGAAGACTGATATAAAATTATGATTGTGGATCTTGATGGAAACTGTTAAGTATTCTGTGGGCATGTTTCAATGTTTTATTAATAAAATCAATTTCTAATGATCATAATTTTTTATTTATTTTTTATGGAAATAAGTTTAATAAGTTTTTAGTTAAATCTATATAAAAATGCCTTTATAAAAATACAGAAATAAATACTTCACTTGAAATATTTGATTAGTATATTGTACTATTAATGTACATTTGATTATATTTTTTCAGAGGAACTTGAGGAATTTGAAAAACCTCTCATTCCAAAGAATGATGAAGAAAAGGTACAGAATTAATTATTTAAAAAAAATAAATAAATATGTGTTGTGTTGTTGAGTTCATATACCAATGGCTTTATTATAAAAATAATTATCATTTCAGTGTCTGATGGCATGTGTCTTCAAATCATTTGGAGTGGTAAGCAGACATATTTCATTTAATATTGGTTATTGAAATGCATTATTTATAATAATCTTACCAACTACTGGTCAGGCATAGAGATTTATTATTTCAACATATTTTTATTTCCAACTTTTATTATAAATTTATTACTCGATTTAAGTACTATAAACCCAAATATTTATATTCACTTATAAAGCTTATTTAATGGCTAATGTTTTACTATATTAAACACCAGTGTAAAATACAATGTCCTTTTAGATAGTTGATGGAACATTTGATCCAAAACTGGCTTTAGCTGTAGCCAAGGATTTATTAAAAAGTGATCCTGAAAAGGTGAAGAAGATAACAGCTGTTGTTCAGCACTGTGGAGATGATAGTAAGAATTATTTTTGTTGTAACACTTTAAAAGTTAATATTTCTGAAGAAATTTATAAAATTTGAAAAAATAATTTTTCTAGTTCCAAAGAAAATGGAGAATGATTGTGAATTGGCTGGTGAAATCATGAAGTGCTACGTTAAATATGAAAAGGAGGTAATATATATTTCTCTATGGAGTAATCAATTAATACCAAAAAATGAAATTCATATAACTTCTAGCTAAGTTGTGCAGTAAATTTTTCTTTATAAATTCAGCAACGCTTATCATCGATTCAAGCATATTACATTAGGAAGTGATTCCCAAAATGGGGTATGCCATATATATGCCACCAGAATATGACATTATTATTTTAATTATATTAAACTTAAATTATTTGTTTAAATTAAACAAATAATTATATAAAAGTGATTATATTTTTAATACAAATCTATATTTAGTTATTTATTAAGCTGTTTATTTAGTTAAAAATTAAGTAGACTAGATTTTGTACTGTAGTTCTCTAGCAATTACAGTGAGTTGCTAATAACAATATGGAAGTCATTGTAATTGTGCAACAAAACCTGTACATTACTTACTTTTATACAACAGTATTGATAGCTTATTCCTTATTAGTCGATGAGATGATAAGATGAACCATTTGCATCAATGAAAAATCACAAAACATCCATTTAATTTTATTCAAACTAATTTAAATCATAACTATGCATCTAATATTAGATTTCCTGAAATGTAAATGTATAATTCAAATGTTCCAGGTTGGCCTTGCTTAAAATGAGTTGAAGCTTTCAAGAGTTTTTGACAACAAATTTCTGATTAATAGCCTGTAATTAATTAAAAATATTAAACTTATAGAAATTTCTATAACTTTCTAGTTAAATACAATATACTTTTAAGCAAAGTGACTATTAAATTATTTTGCCTATTTTCCTATATTCTCATATTTATTTTATATTACATACTTATTTTATATTTACATAAATTTATTTTACGAGGAAGAAAATGGTCCAGGAGGTCAGAAAAAATTGTCTTTAGTAAGAAGAATTGTTTAATTTATCTAGGCTTTAAAATAAACAGATCTTCTTACTAAAGAGACGTTTTTCTGACTTCATATATATACATAAGGTCAACTAATATTATTCAAAATTCATTTTATATTTATATAAATTTATTTTATAAATTACTGTGAGTAAAAACTTATTGAAATAGTAATAGATAGTTCCTGTAAGACGATTTAGGTTTAATAAATAAATGCATTTCAGTATTTATGTTGCACTACAGTATTCGGGGAAAACAAAAATTAAGTTGAGAGTTTTTACATCCAATGGTAGAAACAGAACATCAAAAGTAAATTTTGGAAATTGATTAATGGCAATAGTTCTTTATTTTTATATAAATTCCTGTTAACATTATTGATTTATATTTGGTATACATGTTTTTGTAATTTTTAAAACAGAAACAAACAAGGGATGGGAGAAGGAACTATTTGCCCTTTGTCAAGGACCAGATACATAGACAAGAATCTTAACATAATACATCCTATGGCATTGGCAGTTAATGTTTAAATTGATATTACAATTCTTCAGGAACCTCTATAATTAGTCATAATTTTTTTACTATATAAAAATCAATATAAAGATTTAATAATGTTGAACAAACTTATATACTGCAGAGTTAATATTTTAATGAAATTCAAACTAAAATAACAATAAACAACTCATATAAAAATTTTTTTAATTAAATTTCACACAATATTTATAGGTGCTAACCACTCAACTGAAAAAGCACAAACGTGACTGGTGGTAAATTAACTGTAACTGTCGGAGGGGAAATACTGATCAAGCTTCCTGTCTTAGCTAACTTTTCCGACTTGAATGCTGACAAACATTTCATGAATGTATAGGCTGTTTCACAATCATCGTTTAACTGATTTGCTGCAAAATTACATAATTTTACTATAAGAGTAAAAATTGTTCTTTCCAAGTAATAATGCTATATTTTCTTTTTTTACTCATTCATTAAAAGCCAAATGAATGTTTAATTTTTGATTCTTTGGATATAATGACAGATTAATGAAGGTATTTTTTTTTTCGAAATCATCAGTCATTATCTGTAGTTCAGAATCATAAAAATATAACATAACAATCTGCTTTCTCAAAAGAAAAATTTTAGAAATCTCGGAACAATGAAATTTTATTAAAAATGTTTGAATAATAAATCTTATGATTTTAAAATTTCAATAATTAAATCTATTTAGTAGTAATGTAAATAGAACAGTAAATTTATAATCATACCTCTCATTATATTGTTAAGTAAACCTATTACATTCGCAATAGGTACAATATTTTGCAAATACCTGAATGACTGCATTTTTTGATATCTCCGATTTTTATGCGCTCTTCTGGAGAACTTTTAAGTTCTTTTGCTATTCGTTCAACATTTCTTGAATTTATTTTTCCTCGAGAGTTAATCTAAATCATAAAATTAGATCATTCATTTTACAAACCATTTAATGACAAATTTAAAGATATACTAATGATTTTCTAATTGTCTTTAAATATTATTTTACTAAATTAGTGATACAACCAGGTAAAGCCAATTTTTTTTTCCCATACTATTCAAGAGTAAAAAAGAAGCTATGTAAATATCGCATGTTTATATACGCTAACATAATTAAAACGACAAATAAATAAAGGAGGAAAAGACAAAAGATACCTCAGAGATTAGGAAACATTATAATTAGAGGAAATGTTAAAGAGGTTTATTCTTAACAGTTAACAGTATAGTTATCAGGCTTTAAAATTCAACTTACAATCGAGGCAGACTTCATTACACATGCTCCATAGCACTGAAAAAAATATGGAATGAATTAATTTACTTTTTTTATTAATAACTAGAACAAGTGTTACTAAATTTTTATTTGAACCATTATTTTAATTATGATGATTTTGTTTTGGATGAAGATTTTTTTCAAAATAGCTGTCACCAAAATTTACAGTGTGTATGTTTTGCAACTCATTATCTCAGTTGCCCATCCAATGCTTAACAAATTCAATTAATCTAATCAATGAAAACTATGCATTGAGATAATTTTTCTGAAAAAGCAATTTTCGAAAAGTATATTTTTTAATGCACGTCAATGTAATTAATTTTTTTAAATTAAAAGATTTATTAAAAAAAAAAAAAAAAGGAAATTTATGTACAGCATTTATTGATAATTATAATTGTCTTAATAAGTATTTATATTTTAAAATTAACAAAGTTAAACTATATGGATTTATGAATATAGGAATAGGGATGATCATCTGTATGAAATAAGGAGCATGGAAATTTTCTGAAGATGGTGGAGTTATTTGAAGCTGAAGATGATAGAGTTAGGAAAAACAATTAATTGAACTAAGAATCATTTTATAACAAAGTACTTTTCATAGGAAGTTGTGTTTTTAAAAAAGAATTATTTATAAAACATTTATGAAATCTTATTTTGTATGTAACTACAGGCTTATCAGTGTTAAAATTGATCTTGTTAATAAGCAACAAAAAAAAGTTGAAACATTGTAATTGTCTAAAATATCAACTGCTATAAATCAGCAGTGGAAATAAAAATTACATAGTTAAATTAAATAATTAATTTATGTATTTAAATTGAAAAAATAAAACTATAAAACCTTCTTAACAATAGTTTCTGTTTACAACAACAATGTATTTCAATAATTACAATGTCTTTTTTAAAATTATCTACTGATGTACCCCTTAACCCTCTGCCATGTGCTATGCTGTCCGTTAGTAGTCAGGCATTTTTCTCGATACGAGGAAAAGGAAATTGCTAATAAAAAATTTGGATATAATTATTCTATCTAATATTCCTCCCTTACCATATGAGTGTAAAAGTAGGCCTCAGTCGTTCACTGTATAGTGAACAGAAATCAATAAAGTGAAAAAGTTGTAAACTGCTGTCCGTAGTATGGCTGGTGCCTGGTGGTATAACAAAATTACCAACAAATTCAATGAGAAATTGAGTTATTATTCTCAATTTTTTGGTTTATTATTACTTATTTTTTATTTATTATATTATCTGTTGATAAAATACCAATGTTTACAAGTATTTATAGTTGTCTGTTACATGGAAAATACCTTCATCAATTTCGGTCATAAAAACAGAAAACATAAAATCCGGCTAAACTATTACTTATTTATAACTTAATTACGTGTTCCCATTTATAAAAATATTTTTTAAAAAGTAACCAATAAAATTTTCATTTTCAAATAAAAAAAAATTATTCTTTTAACCGTTGTGGTTTCAAATTTAAGATTATATTTTATAATTTGGGTGTGACAAAAGTGTTCACAATATACTTTGTTAGTAATAGAAATATTACACATAAATCATTTAAATCTGCAAAATTAATTCCATTAATTGTAAATAAAATAAATTTTTGTCTGTAAACTAATTTTTTTAATCTAATTTTACATAGCTTCATAAAAAATATGTATTTTTTTTATTTATAGTTTTTTTTTCACTTAAAGAGGAACGATATTATAATTTTATAAAACAAAATCATAGTTAAGGATCATTGTAGAAGTGAAAGAGAACCAAATTTGAATGCCATCCAAAATACGGCTAGCGCCTGGTCATGTTACAAAAGTCTTAGCACCTGGCGGAAGGTTAAAAAGATAATTCTAACAAATTAATAAGAGTAGATAGCAGCTCAATTAATCACACATAAATATTATCTCCATCTAGTTTTTCTATGTAATACAAGACTGGTTTTGTAAATTGAAATTTTTATCATATATATATACTAATATTCCACTGAATATACATTGTATATTGATCTATCTTGGTTTTGTAAAATTGTACGTACTCAATATCTATTGCCACATTTAACTCCATCTTTAGAAGAAAAAAATTATCTCCTGGCTTCTCATTTTTTATATAACACAACTTTTTAAAATCTATTTTTAATTAAAATTTTAATTTTTCTATCACTGAATGTAGAAGTTAACATTGAAGCACTTAATGTTAAAGTGTATATTAAAATATGCCGTGCATTTTAATTATTTCTATTATGATACCTTTCCTTCTTTAGTTTGAGGAAGCTTGAACTGTCGATAGTTATCTACTTCACCTGAAAGAACAATGTTTTTTTATTATGTATTGATATTTTACATAGCTCACAAATTTAATACTCTATTTTTTTAGGACTAAAATATTTCCACAAACAAAACAGATTAAAAAGATACAAAAGAGGGGTTCAAGACAAACTCAGAGAACCCATCTATCAACACAGCGTAAATGATACCGTGCTTGAATAATAAAAATGAATAAAACAATGCACCTTTCAAAATGCTTCTAAATGAGAGTTAAGATTTTTATAATCAAGGTAGTAAGTATAAAATTTTACATATTGTTCCGTCTATTGTAATAAATCATAAACAATATCAACAATGGAAATGTCAGACAGGAGTGAGATTATTCATTACCTATCTGTACCTTACTCCTAACTCAAATTAAAAAAAAGAAAACAGTTTGTTCTTGTGTATCTCTTGACTGATTTCTTTTAATTCTACAACGGATATTTTAATAAATCTACGATGACCACATTTCATATAAGCTAGTAGTTATGCCTGTGAATTCGTCATGAAATAATTTATTTAAAGTACTAATGCAATTTGGAGCATTGGAGTGCATAGATCTGTAGTTAATGTTTCGTTATTGGCAAACTGAAAAAGTTTGAATTTTTTATGTATTATTGAAAAATTAGTATCTTCTGAGACACAGTCTTTTTAGTTAGCCTTAAATTTTAGGGGTGTAGGTTTTAATATTTTTCATTATTATATTTTACTAATATTTTGTCTAATCCAGATTCGTTTGAAATTAAATGTTGCATTGTTTCTCAAATTCAAAACATATATAATCAATCTATTTGTTTAAAATAGATAGAATAGAATAGAATTTTGTTATTGGCAATTTTGTAATTAAAAGCGCATTAATAAACTATATTTCATCACAAAATATTAAATTATTTATATTTTTTAATTAAAATTATAAATCTTGGTCTTTCTCTGGATTTTACTTATTAAACTTATTTAAGACATAATTATTGGACCACTTTCGGCCATTAATTGTTTTATCCATTAGACCAGTGATTCCCAAAGTGTGCGCCGCGGATCCCTGGGGAGCCGTGGTACCATCATAAGGGCACCGCAAAATATTCAATTACACAATTTGGCAATTTTCTTGGAATTTCCGATTCTCGAATTTTTGCACCAACAATCGTATATACTGACAAAATTCCAAGAATTTAGCAATTTCATTCTTTCTTTGTTTTCCTAACTGCTTGGTGGTCTTCCAGTCTCAATATGGATATAACCTAAACAGTTGAAATTAGATATTTTATATTATCCCAAGGAAAATAGTAAATATCTGGTTTTAATTTTTCGCTGTTAAGTGGGTGGTCCCTTTTAAAGAGGAAAGTTTTCCAATTTTTTAAGAAAGTCGAAAATTTAAAAAAAAATCTGACGTATTAAGGGTGATGCTGAAAAAATCCGATTATTGAGGTAGCCGCAAACGGAAAAAAATCGGGAACATCTGCATTAGACCATGTTCCTAAAATTGATACTAGTTCTGGTCCTATTAAAATTAAAATTTTATCTTCTCAGATTTGATCTGCTCACTTACATTGGTAAGTGGATAATCCATTGGGATTATTATAAAATATAGCTCATAAAAATTGTCTACATAGTTTTTGTATGTCAGGCCGAACTGTAAATTTATATAAACCCTTAACAACAATTACTTTAATTTAATTTAACTTTAATCCTACCCTTGTGATATCATATTACATTTCATATAACTCAAAAAAATCTTGCATATAAAATAGAATTCTACTTACTTTCTATAACATTAGTTTCTATTTCACATTTTTTTTCATGCATTTCAGCCTTTATCTGGAATAGAAAAAAGTTATACACATTTAATGAGGTAGCAACAATATTTATTTAACATACAAACATTTTTCAAAGTAAAATAAATTTTTTTAAAATTTAGTTTTAATTATTATTAAACTTCTAACTGATAAATTTGATGTAGGAGTGTTTCCGAATTTGAAATCACAGATTTATAAAGTTACACCTATAATGGTTTTAAATAATATTATTGATTGTGATGTTAATAAAAAAATAAAAATTTAATTATTATTAATGAATCATGATACAAAGCAAAATGTTTACTACCTTTTTTGGTGCCAAAGTAAGTTTAAATTAATAATTTAACTTTTTTTAAATACAAAAACAATACTAATCGTATTCTAAATATATTCCATAGCAACTTTTCAGATTTGAATTATTATACCTATGAATACTCTTACCTGTGAAACAGAAACTACTAGTAGAACTATGAGGTGAATTTTTTTCATAGTGAACATGGCAAATTGTATTCCTGATTTCCAGCATTGTGAATGAATTAAGAATGGATTTGTATATATACGGATATATGGATTACATCCTGTCCTGAATACTTGAATAATTGTGTTAAAGCATTGTGATACTCAAGGTAAAATCTATTTCCTATTCATGTATTTTTTCCCTTATTGTTTTTGGGACATTGATACACTTCAAGGGACTTCAGGGAAGACACATTTAAATAATATTTCTAAACATAAAAATTATATTTGCTGTAAGGAAAAATGTAAAATTATTATATTGGTATTTACTTATTTATTTTGGTAATTACTAACAAATTAAATTATTAAATAGAATTACTAGGGAATTTTGTAATGATTCAGCATAACTATTTTCTCTACTTTAATATTTTGTGACTCTTTTAAAAATTGTATTAGTAAAACATTATATTTATAAGTTACCTAATGAAATTCACAGAATGATTCATCTCATTTCCTATTAAATAATTTTATTTGATAAGAAAAATATTCAATTATTGTGCTTGTACATTAAACCTATATTTATACTTTTTCTTATACATTTTTTATCTTTGCTTATTGATTTTAATTATTTTCTGATGCACCAGTGACAATTATAATTTTATTTGTTCAGTACTCTTAGGTATGAAATCAGAATTCAAAACTGTGTATATTGTATATTTATTGGTATCTTAATCTTTTTGGTGGTAATGGTAAATATATATTTTTATGGTGAATGGAACGATTTTATGAACTATATATCATTGGTTGTTTCTTTCTGTAAATTTTGGTAATACCTAAAATGAAAATCATCAATTTATTTTTTGTTTATTAAAAAATTACTGTATGATTGCCAATGTTATTAAAACAAGAGAAATGAATATTTATTTTACAAATGTTTGGATATGCATGAAATTATGGTTCTACGTGAACAATTTCAATTTTATTCTAATATTAATAAAAAATTTGATAAAACTAAAATAGAATAAAGAGACATTAACTTTTACATTTGAGGAGGGGATATGATGAAATGGAGCACATTGCCTTGAAGTGGTCGTAGAACTAGATTGATATCTGAACTGGCAAGATGAAGCGTATCCTGGGCCTATGTTTGCTCAGTATTCTATTCTTAGTGCAGAAGGTAATTGATAATATATTATATTTATTACATAAACTATGCACTAGTAGATGAAGAATTTGACAAATAAAATTTAACAAATATAGTTGTTAATGAAAATTAAAAAAAAATTGACACTTATTGGCTATTATTGTTAACTTTATATGAGCAATGTAATTATATATTGAGATACTAAACTTTCTATAAAGCTTTTTTATTACTTTTGTATTCTCTAATTACTACTTATTTAATTTGTTTCTAGGAAAAGAAAAACATAAAAAATAATTTTTTTTTTTATTACATCAAAATTAATATTTTCTTAACCTTTTCATGCTTTGTTCGTGATCTAATATACTAGCATGTTGGCTTTTGTGACTGTAAAAATCTGATTAAAAAAACTTTCAATGGGCATTACTAAAAATCCTATCTTATAAATTTGCTAAATTCTCTAATTAATTAAAGTGACTCTCAAAATTATTTAAGTTTTATTTTTAAGTCTTCAAAATAGAAAAAAATATATCGTTTTTTCTTGAAAGAGAATAAAAAAAAAAGATAAAGCTTTACCTAATATAACATAATCTTTAAAACAACTAATTATTAGTTTAAAGAAATATGAAGTCTCAACATACCCCTATCAATGAAGTCTCAACCTACCCCTGTCAATGACGTCTCAACATACCCCTATCAATGAAGTCTCAAAATACCCCTACCAATGAAGTCTCAACATACCCCTATCAATGAAGTGCCATATGCCATTGGTAGATAATGATTTTTTCAAGAATGAAGCTTCCAAGTGTAGATGAAAGTGACAATTTTTTTTTTCTAAACACTAATTGAGCGTTTATGGAACCCATTGAATAGTTAAGAATTTTGAAAAAAACAAATTAACAATTTTATTGTTTTTATTTTTGGCTTTTAATTCAGGATTTTCCTCTCATGAAGCACATTTATAGGTTATCAGTCAGAGGATTGTCCCACCCCCCACACACAGACATATAAATATTTATACTTGCGGATCCGATAGACATTGTCCTGTTTAAACTTTTTAAATTCGAAAATTATAACGTTTTTTAAAATAAATTGGGATTATTTGAACTGCACTGTAGAAAATAAATGGAATAAAGATCATTACAATACCTGACAGCAGAAATCCTACAGGTATCACAACTTGACTAATCAATTACGTGTGAATAATCTGGAGTGTATACTAAAGTATAAATGCCAACGTGTGTACATGTTATAAACGGTTATAGTTAATAACAAGAATAGAAAACAAATTCAAATCATTTTTCTGACAGGTAAGTATATATTTTTTCGGGTTTTACTAAAATTAAAAAAAAAAATCTTCAAAAATGTCCATACCGCGATCTCAGCGCTACCTGTTAAGGAAGAGTTCAGTGACATATTAAAGAACAGAAGAATTAAGTAGGTATATATTCAGATAGCGAGCCCAACAGAATTTGTCTTGTTCAAGCGTTCAGGAGAAGAATAGATTAATCAAAAGATCTTTATCTGGTAGATCGGTTAGAGAATCTAAATCATTCCCGAACCCACAAAATAATGCCATCTAGTTAGGTCCAATCGTTTCGGAAGAATTCAGTGACATAGCAACGAACTTTGATCAACTTGCTTGGTACAATTCTATCACCCATTTTCATTATATGGCTTAACCATTATATTCAGCCTGCCTTGATAAATTTATATTTTTAGTAGATACCTACAATTATGCTTATTATTAATTGTTATATATCAAGAGAGAGTCTTTTATTTTTATTATATGTTTTATTAATCATTTTTCAATGCTTTTCATCATTTTTATATATTGCTTAGTATCTGTAACCTATGTCCTGTGTTGAGAAAAATTATATATGTAAAGATGGCGAGCCCGACAGACTTTGCCGTGTTCAAACATTTTGGAGAAGGATTAATTAACTAAAAACTCCTTACCCCGCGAATCAATTTGTTAATCTAAACCGTTCTCGAACCCACTTGTACTACACATACAAAACATTTTAATCAAAATCGGTCTAACTGTTTCGCAAGATTTCGGTGACATACCCACGAACAGAAGAATAATGGAGAATAGTAGCACACTATATAGAGTGTCGAGTTACTGATCTCTAGGCTACGAGGTCGAAGCTAAGTGCTCGTGAAGATTAACTATTTATTCTGCTAACTGTCGTGAATTGACTAAGTGGGATCTTGAAACACTTCTCGGAACCACTCAGCCTGAATAAAGTGAGCACACTTAATTAGAGGAAAACCTAGCTGGTGAGCTAACCCAACATTTCCGTGCCGTAATCTCTCAAACATGCACTGAATACCCTTCTTGGGTTGTAGTGGTAAAGGCTTTATTATTTGTATCATCTAATTTTCATTCAAAGTAAACAGAACAGTAAAGGCGCAAAGTATGAAAAAAGTTTTATTTCTCAAAAATATGTGGGAATGCCTCATCATCTGACCTAATAGGAATTATTTTTTTCGCCTTTCGACAACCTTTCAAATAGCCTTAAACTATCGAAATTTTTACTCTCATTTTCCTCTTAGTTTTTGGTCACTCTAAAAAACGCGTCTGATAGAAATGATTGTATTAATCTTAAGTTGATGAAAAAATTGTATGAAAGCTTTTTACGAACCATCCTTGTAAAGGCACTAGCGCACTCTTCAAACATGGGCCATATTTTCCATGAAGTAAACGATTTTAGTGCCGTCTCTTGTTATGTGAAATATCTTCAATAACATTTATTATACGAAAAAAGTCATGCAGAATGAATTTGAAGTATATTTAACTTAAGTAAAACTTTTACCCAATCCCACAAGAGATTAATAACATCAAATTGTTCATTAAAAAGTGTTTTTAGTCATTAAATGAGTTAGCATGAATCCGCCTGACAGATATATTTTAAAGTCTGTACTATAAGGAATGAAATAATTGCAGTCAACATTTTTTTCTCAGAGAATGACCATTTTTTCCTAGAGCTTATAGATTAGTATCAGTCAATAAAGAAACGATCATTTCTTGTGTTTTTAAAAGAAAGTAAAATTATCGTGTCACAGTGTTTGTAACAAAACTCCTCCGAAACGACTTATGCCGATTCTTATGCAATTTTGTGTGTATATTCAGTTGGTCCGAGAATAGGATGTAAACTATTATTTTTTTGTTCCTACCCCTAAGTGATATGTGTAGGCCTTTATTAATGTGCGCCGTTCGTAGCAGTGACGCTTATACTTATCATTTTATTTTCTCAATACAACTCTCATGTTATCTGCCCTGAAGTATATCCTCATAGTAAATGTATCATCAATTTGCAGTGTTTTAATTATTTATTCCGATTTTGCTCAAGATAGATCTCACGTTTAGTTAATTAAGCGATCTCATAAGAATCAATAGTTTTCAACATGTGTCACTAGCTCCCGCCGCCAACAACCATTTTCGCACTGAATGTAACTTTGACTAGCTTAAAATATAGGCTATATTTTATTTCGATTAATGACCGCGATATTTTTATTACAAAATTATATTTTTTCCTAACCGTGATGCTACAATTTATTTTACACGTATTCATTTATTTACGTTTATTCACACATGTTACGGGTTAAAGAAAGAAAAAATGAATTAATTATGAGTGTCTTCCAGGATGCACAAAATAATTACATTGCCCATAATTGGCTCTGTAGTCGTGCTATTTTGGGAGCAAAAAATGCTGATGACGAAACGAACTTTAAGTATAACAGTTGTTACCCAATGTCCTTTAAATCAATCGATACTATTGTTGATGAAAACCAAGCCGTAAATTATCCAACTGAATTTTGTGAACCACACAATCTTTGGTTGACCTATTATTCTTCTGCGTAATTTGAATCCACCTGAATTATGGAATGGTACATGTTTGGTCATCTAAAATATTACCGGGGATGTTATTGAATGTTATTAAAATATTACCTCATTCATTAAATTAATGTTTATATTTTATCAATTAAGAGTTTTGCATATTATTTATTTATTATATACTACACTTAGATATAAGATGAATAAACTGTAAAATCAAAAACCTATTTCATTCATTTTTTCCATTCATTCATCTTTTCATTAAAATTCAAATTTTAACGTAATATTTTTTAAAACTATTACCACAGCCACAGCAAAGCGTGGCCGGGCCAGCTAATATTTATATATATCTAGGGTGTCCAAGCCAAGATTCGATAGACACATGTTTAAAATCCGAAATTTTTATATCTAGGTGTGAAATTATAACTGACTCACTTGGAGTAAATATCCTCTGAACCCTGATTAAACCTTCTCCAGAGTACATAGCTGAGGAATTTTCTATGGAATGGATCTATATTAAATGACGAATTTTTATAGGTAACCCTGTTCTATAACAATTATACATAGGTGAAAATGTTATTTGTTGTTGCTTAGAGGCGTAAAGCCCTAGGGGTCATCAACGCCTGTAGATTTTTGATTTTTATAATTATTTATCTTTAAAAAAAAAAAAAATAAAATATTCATATACACACACATACTAATAAATAATACATCTATAATAAGGAAATAAAACAATCGGAAAAAACAACAAATGCATCTATAGCAGGGACAATGGAGGATCAAATATTGGTTATTAATATACAGTTTGTAATGAATTTCACTAGCTTGTCGATTTCAGATTTGCTGCTCTAACATCGGGTGGTATTTTGAGCTGATTTAGTATTTTTTTATAGGAGTAGCATTCCTCAAACATATGTCTGATACAAAGATTTTTATTATACCTAAGGCATATCGGTGGTGCATCCCTTGTAATGAGATGTGCGTGGGTAAGCCGGGTGTGTCCTATTCTAAGCCGAGCAATAGCCACCTCTTTATAGCGTTTACTGCGATTAGATGTAGCCCAAGGCTTTACTTCCCTTTTTATATATTTCAATTTACTGGCTGGACTTTCATCCCACATTGCTTGCCATATTTTGTCTATACATTCTTTAATGGGGCGAGCAAGTTCTTGGGCGGTTATAATAGCTGTGCCTCCACCTGGGAAGGTCAGAGCTGCTAGAAAATGTGGTTATGACTATAAGGTGAAAATTTAAAAATTATAAGGTGAAAATGTGGTTATGACTTTTGTTAACGTGCTAATCATAAAAACCCGCAATAAATCAGATTTTTTTTTCTCCCAAATAAAGCCTATTTTCAAAAATGTCTCCATAATTAACACAGCAGTAGCTATAAATTTAACTCATACCCAGAGCCCATTGTTAAGAATTTTTTTTTTTTAAATCCGTGTATTAAAGAATGAGGTATTCCTGTTAGATCAGAGCCCAATTTGCATTGTCTTAAGTGTGGTTTATAATTGATAGCTTAACTAGCTATGGCCGCAACATTGGCGAGACTGAAAATTTGCGGCCCCAACGAAAACGAGGCCTTCCTTCTCCGGAAATTTTACAAAATCAAGGTGCCATTGTGTAAGTGTAAATTAAGATCGTTAGCAAAATATATGAAAAAAAAGTATTTTTATGGCCGATTTTGCGCACCCCCTATTAAATATACGTATATTATTATAAATTGTCTTTTTATATAAGTTTTATTTATTTTTTCTAATTATAATCTTGGCAATACTCTTAAATTCAGCTGCTAATTAATTATAAATTTTGTTTTATAATTACATTACTTAATTAGTCGAAAGAAATGCCAAAATGACGAAAAATAATTTTGTCCACCAAGCTCATACTAATCGAAACGCTGTGCGTCGCCAATGTATCCATCCACCTTCTAGTCACGGCTCTGGCTGTTTCTTACAGTAAGTACAATACTGGTCAACTATAATAGTTAGCGCACATAGCGCTGGAATTATCAATGGATTAGGTTATTTTTTAATATGTACTATTTTAGGGACCTAATTCCTAAAATGGTGTTACGCTGGTAAAAATGGTGTTTTCTTAATACTTATTTAGTATTTCGGAACAAAAACTTTAAATAATATGTACCTACACCGCGCAAAAATGAATAGGGTTATTGCTAGTTTTGTAATATATACTTTACCTAGCATTTATATTACTGTATAATTAATAACTACATTCATATTTAATATTAATTAATTTCTAATAAATAATATTAATCCTTTTTATAATAAAATAATATTAAAATGCTAGGCAAAGTAAATAGATCAAAATGAGTGGTATCCCTATTCATTTTTGCGCAGTTTACTTTTGATTGCGGTCCCCTATTAATGTAAAATTTTACAGAGCTATACATTATGGATCTGCCTCTGAGTACGATACAGTTTCATTATTTTCTTGATTTTCTGTTCTCATGAATTCTCCACACCTCTCCGATACATACGTGCATTTTCTACTTATGCCTATCTTCTTAAGAAACATAACGATTTTATTTAGTGATTGCAATTTTTAAATGCTGAAATCTTCACCTCTCATGCAGTGTGTGGTTTGAAAAAAAAATCTTTATAAGAGATATTCACGCGGACATCAGCCTGTCTAAAAGAATAGAGCAAAATGCACTTTACTAAACGGAATATTGAATTAATATTTTGTATGTGAATCGATTGTATTTTTTTCCATCGCAGTTGGGTAGAAAACGGATTTAAAAAAACAAAATAACCTGTATCACAAGCTATAAAGTACATTAAAATTAATATCTCAGGAACGCACGTATAGTAAATTGGTAATGTTAAAATTGAAATATGTAACTTATTTCCAATATTTAATTTAGCAAATACAAAAAAAAATTATGTAATCTAATTTTTGCATAGAGGACTTCTGGAAATTTTTTCTTCTTGATTATGCATTCCTATAGTTATATGTAGAAAGAAAAAATACCCTCTCTCATGAAGTTCAAGTTTAAATTGAAACCCAACTATACAGCTTCAAATCGAAGTAATTTCAAGGGATCAAAATTTTGAGCCTCTCGAAAAAAAATATATATGTTACTCGTTATTAATTTTGTTTTCAGAGATATTTTCAACATAATCGAAATCCGCCACCATTTTCGCTGTAAAAAATATATAATGATCGTTTACCTTATTATCTAAATACATTTCTGTTGTTTTCAACAAAAATAAATTATATTAAATTGTTTTTTAAACTCAATCTAAAAAAAAATAGACTCCAAATTCGAATAAAGTAATGTCAGCGCTTTTTTTTTTTTTTTCTCGGTTTCTAGTGACCACTGGAACGACCGCCTAAGTGTCTGATTGTTCAGTAGATTTACCAAAAAAAAATTGAGTTTTTTTCATATATCTATAATGAAATAAATTTCATGTTAAGTGAATAATTTTACTTCATGCGGCTTTTACTCAAAAGAAATAAAAATTTTCCTAAGTGAATATTGCTAGCTTTCCAAAATGTCCCTACAATCACTACAGATTATCATAACCTGGTTTCTTTTGCGTCCTTGGCTTCTCCTATAGAAGCGCCTAGGAAGTAGCAAATAATAGACTGTGGGGCCAGTTATTAAATAGAAAATAGGGTTTTTAGTAGTATTCAATTATTTCATTTCAAGGTAGATATGACATAATGTGCATTACTATAATACTATGTACTGATGATTAGCAGCTGCTTTCATATATATGCCCTCTCTTATCCTACTGTCCCCTTTTCCCCTCCCCACCCCCCACTCTCTCTCAAAATAAATGAAATGGCTTAGCGAACTCGAAGGCTCGATGCCGATACCAGCAATCTCCGCTTACAAACATCCATCCACGGACCACTACCCAAACCCAAATCTCCCAGATCACTCTTAACCCAATCTCTCCACTTACGTCTCGGAGTACCCCACACACGCTTCCCAGTCGGCACAGCGCCTATTAACTTTTTAGGAATTCGTTCGTTACTAAGCCCAGCAACTTTACAAACCTACCTTAATCTTCGTGAAATTTTAAACAAACAAACTAATCAGGAGAAAATATAAAACATGAACCGCAACTATATTTCCTTAATTCTCTTCACTTACTTGTAATAGTTTACTTATTTTTAGAAGATTTGTTGTTACTAATTACTTCTCCTTTCCATTCTCCATTATTTCTTGTTTGTCCAGTTTATAATCACATGACAATAACCTTTACGAGTTGAACAACCATGAAAACGACCTTTTACAAAAAATATATGGCATCAAATTTATCCTTTGAGACAATAATCCCTTGTTCTATGTTCTTAAAAGTCGTAAATTACAGAACTTGAAAGAAGAAAATTTTCCGAAATTTAAATAACACTCCTGCAGTTTTTAATATTATTCTGATAGTAAGATATTCTGAATTTTTAAGTTGAATATTTTGTAATTGTAAGCAATAGTCAAACAACTCTATGATGGAAACTCAAAAAATTACATATTTTTGGCTAGTTATAACTAAATAAATAAATGGATACAGCATATTGAACTTTGTTGACCCCTCTTGAATTTTTATATATTTTTTTAATGTTATTCTGCACGTGCAAGCATTGAGTATGTATATAAAATTTTGCCATCGGTTTGTCCGATGATGTTTTAGTATCCTGATTACCTCTTGTAAAGGAGTTAAAATCATTTTGAACTTGAATGAGAGCGTTTTTAAAAATAATTTATTAACATTAAAACATTAGCAGAAATAAATAATATTTCATGATAATTTTTATCATTTAAATAAACCAAAATAATAATGAAATATTGTATTTTTGGTAAAATTTCGACAACAGGAAGGTTTCTAAATTTTATAAATCATTGGTAACAAAAAATAAAATAAAAATAAGAAATAAACATATAAAAAGATTATGAAAATGCTAATATCGACAAAGAACCAGTATTTTACAGTTGAATTGGGATATCACCCTATATCAATTAGTTTTCTTATTTTCACTAATTGAATATTTATTTATTACTATAAAGGGATAAAATTGTCATTAATATAACAAAAAAATGAAAAACTATTGTGCTATTTATTTATTTTTTTTTTTGATAACACAATGTATGTATTTTGTAGGCAAGGAGTAGTGACAGTCCAGAACACAGGCTTAGCACATTCGGCAGTTTCAAGTTAAACCATGTTTCAGATGATGAAGCCCCCTCATATCTGGGCAAAGACAGTGCAATTAAGTATTCAGTAAGATTCAATACTCCTGTTTCAACAAATGTGCAATCTCTTAATTTAAAAATGCGTCTATATCCTTTTTCATTGCTTCATCTCTAAATTTCTAGTCAATTATTTTGCTTTTTTTTTTTTGTTGTTATATACATAAAAAGTATAGGACTTTTTAAGGCAGATTTTTACAAACCATATTGCTCCGATCTTACTCTATTGCCTACCTTTTCAATTTTATCATTATTTATGTTTAACCAGTTTGTCAAAAATAACTTCATGTTATTCCTTTACTTTATAGTCTCATTATAATAGGCCATAATTATATAAATAAATTATGAACCAAAAATAAACCATAACTAGAATCGTTAATGTACTAATTTCTTCGAAATGCTTTTACATTTTCCAGCCTGAATTAGATTTTGTAACAAAATTCAAAAAAGCTTATGGATCCTGCCAAGCAAGACATCATCTTAGTGATGGTAAGGAGTACTCTAATTTTGTCTTCAGTTTTTATTAATTTGTAATTAAGCAATTCAACTTGTTTTAGATTGATAATTAGCTAAAAAGATATTACAGTGAGTAATTAGTTGTAAGAAAATTTAAAAATCTCTAACAAAATAAAAACCTGTTACACACCAGGTTTTATATTTTACAATCATTACAATAGCTTATGAATTCCACTGTTCATGCATTTATTTTTATTATCAATCATCTCTACTTTACAAGGCAGTTGGGATTCCTCTCTCTTTTTATATATATAAATCTTTAATTTAAGTTTCTGTATTACGAATTGTGCAGAGAGATGATTTAAACGAGATCAGGCTCAACCACCAGGTTTTCCAATTATGGGTACCCATATTATAGAGGCCCATGGGAGCCTTAGGAGAAGTTGATTCAAAGCTGTTTACAGAATATATAGTTTTCACATGCAACAGGCCTCAAACTCAGGACCTCAGGATCAGAAGAATGCTACCATACTTTTGGAGAAATAACGCAATATCAAACAGATCTAACAGTTTTTCGTATAAATTATAATGGAATTTGGGAGATGTATTAGAAAACTCTGCATATTATTATTATGTAAAATTATATTATACACTTATTTTTTAAATATTTGTAATTATATTTTGGAGCGGAGTGGCTCAGTGGTAGAGCACTGAGTAGCCAAGCCTGAAATCCTGGTTCAAATCCCACTGCAGGCAGTTACTTTTATTTAGTCTGTGGCGGGAGATGGATCATATGGGATCTAGGACCCTCCTGGAGCTCACCCAGCCTCTATAAAATATTATAAAAATAGGGTACCCAAAATAAGGGGGAAAAAACCTGGCTGTTCACCGTGACCTAAGACAAGTCACCTCCTTGCAGAACTGTTGTCCGTGAAACAGTACAGTCTCTACCATGTACTGAACCCCAGATTCATTCACGGGTCATAGTGGTTACAGGTCAGGTCAGGTAATTATATTTGTCATACAAAAATTTAATCTAATCGATATAATTAAATTATATAACACTTAATAATTTTTATTAAAGTATGTTTTTTTACTGCTCTATTTCAAATAAAATTTATAGATAAAGTAGAAGAATAGCATTCTGAAGGAGTAGCACTCTTTTTGTTTTTCGCATATTTTTTCAAAGATATCTAGATTATATATAATTCAACACATGGCGTAGGGAGTTGGCGGCCCCATCGCCCAGTCTTCTGACTGCAATCAGCCACTGGTCCATCAGGTTGTGGGTTGGGCATAGGGTCAATAACCCTACCCCGTAAAAATAAAAATTATTTTGAAACCTAATAGCAGCCTCGGAAAATCGGACAGCCTCAACGTGGCAAAGACTCCGGCTTTGTGTATTGGACTTTCCATTGGATCATGGAACATTCGGAGTCTTACAGACCAGGTGCCGCACAAATGGTAGTTAATGAAGTCAAAAAGTACAATATACCAATAACAGCAATACAGGAGGTAAGATGGCCAGAAGGTGGAGAAACCAAAATTGATGGTCATACAATGTTCTACACCGGAAGAAACACCAAAAACGGTACAGCTGGTACTGGGTTTATAGTTAGCCCAGCTGCAAGGAAATCAGTGATTAACTTCACCCCGATTAACGAAAGAATTAGTGTTCTACGAATCAGAGGTCGCTGGTTTAACACCACAATTATCAACGTATATGCACCAACGGTATACAAGGATGATGAGGTGAAGGACGAGTTCTACGATCAGCTAGAAAATGCAGTGGACCAGTCTCAAAAGCATGACATAAAATTAGTTATAGGGGACTTCAACGCTGAAATAGGTCGTGAATCACATTTTAGGCCCGTTTTCGGGAGCCAAAGTCTCCACGAAACAAGTAATGACAATGGAGTGCGATGTATTAGTCTGGCAGCAAGCAAGGGATTAGTGGTTAGTAGCACGCTGTTCCCGCACAAGGACATCCACAAATATACATGGGTTAGCCCGAAAGGGGCTAGAAACCAAATTGACCACGTGCTGATAGATAAGAGACATCGGAGCTCTATCCAAGACGTAAGAAGCTATCGTCTAGCAGACTGTGATTCGGACCATTCTCTGATCAGGATCAAAGTATGTCGCAGACTGGAACAATTCCATAAAATAGGGTACCAAATGGAAAGAAGAAAGTTTGAAGTCCAAAACCTGAAAAACCCTGTGCTAAAAGACAAATTCCAAATCGAGCTGAAAAATAAATTTGAACCGTTGGACTTAGAGAATCTCACAATTGATCAACATTGGGAGACAATAGAGTCCGAGTTAAAAGAAACAGGAAAGGAAATAATAGAGATTCAGGAAAAACGGAAACCCAAAATATGGTTCACGGAGGAATGCGATAAAGCAGTCGAAGAAAGAAGAAGATCGAAGGTCCTCTAAGCAGTAAAAGCTGGTCCAGCTACTCTTGAAAAATACTCAGCTGCTAGGACGAAAGCAAATAAAATAATAAGAAAAGCGAAAAGAGAATTCCTCAAGGAAATACTAAAAAACATTGAGGATAACTGGCAGGCTGGAAATATAAGCGAACTATACACAGATATCAGGAAGGAAAGGGCTGGATTTAGAGCTAGAAGCACTCAAATGCGAGGGAAAGATGGAAAACTGACGGCATCCAAAGTAGAAGTATTAAATATCTTGAAAGAACATTTCCAGAAACTTCTAAACGGAGTAGAGCACACGGACGAAGAGGACATGGACCACGAGGAGGATCTTGACCCACAAGAGGTTGAAAAACCTGACATTCTGGACTTAGAAATAGCAATCGACAGGCTTAAAAGAAGAAAGGCTCCTGGATTGGACAATCTTCCATCAGAGTTGTTCAAAGATGGAGAAGAACCATAAGAGCCATACTATTAGAGCTAATCCAGAAGATATGGGAGAAAGAGAAAATACCAGAGGCTTGGAAAACAGGTGTAATATGCCCTATCCTAAAGAAGGGGTCCATATACGTGTGTGGGAATTACAGAGGCATAGCGCTCCTTCCTGTTGTCTATAAGATAATGACCAACATATTGCATAATCGAATATATCCGTATTATGAAAACACGGCAGGCGACCAGCAAGCAGGGCTCAGAAGAGGAAGGAGTACGCTAGACCAGATATTCATTCTGAAAAAGGTACTCGAAAAACGATGGGAAGTAGCCTTTGAAGTTGGAACTGGTTTGAGGCAGGGAGACGGACAATCACCTCTACTGTTCAATATAGCCCTTGAAAAGGTGATAAGAGCAACATCAAAAGAGAATGGCGGGTTGCACGTCGGAAAGGTACATAAAATTCTTGCATACGCCGATGATATAGTAGTCCTCGGAAGTAATGAAAGGGATATCGAGAGACTCGCTAAGGTGCTTATGAAAGAGGCAAACCAAATCGGCTAACAGGTAAATGAGGAAAAAACAAAATACATGATAGTAAGCCGTAAAGTCCACCCTAGAAACAGCATCTGCGTGGATCATCGCAAATCGTTCCCGAAAGTAGATACCTTCAAATACCTCGGCTCCACAATAATCTCAACTAATGACCTACTAACTGAGATAGACCAGCGTATAACAAGTGCAAATAGAGCATGCTTCGCTCTTTCAAGAGTATTGAAATCACGAAGCATCTCTAGAAATTTAAAATTAAGGGTGTATAATGCTCTAACAAAGCCGATTCTGATATACGGCTGTGAAACTTGGGCTCCCACCAGCACCTTGGAAAGCAAAATCGAGAGATGGGAAAGAAAAATACTTCGCACGATAACAGGAGCGGTATGGTATGAGACTCTTAACTCATGGAGGAGAAGGCCAATAAAGAATTGCACACGGAAACTGGGAGAAGATGGGCGGGGCATGTTGCTCGAAGTGATCCGTCAGGACGCCTCTACACAACTATGAATGCCACAATAGTTGGCAAGAGACCACGTGGGAGGCCAAAGACCAGATGGATTGACAGGGTCAACAAAGATGCTGCGGAGCTACATGTAGCAGACTGGAAATCAGCGGCCCAGGATAGACAGAGGTGGAGAAGGCTGGTAAAGGCGGCGAAAGATCTACAAGGTCTGTAGAGCCAACCGATAAAAATAAATATATAATTTAACATTTAGTCAATACTAAATATTAACATTTCAAAATTAACATAAAACTTCTATGAATTAACAGATTTTCTTTTTATTTAGATGAAATAGAAGTATTCGAAAACATAAATACAGAAAAACAGTTTTCTCGTAATTCTAAAGTAAGTACACATAATGTTGTTGACTAGTATAAATTTTTTGGAAATAGGTATCTGCTGATCTAATATCATTGTAACATAAAAATAGTATTACCTCTCTAATGACTTTATTTTTTTTTGTTTTAGTGTTTTATCGCCTGCATGTTTAAAGCATCAAATTTGGTATGTATCTTATACTCATTTTTACCAAACTAATTATTTTAATATTAATAAAACTAAATTAAAAATATATTTTCTAAGAATAGCCTCAATATAAAAACAAAAAATTGGTTAAAAAGACAACAATTTTAATATAAACTTTGTTAGAAAGTTTAAATTAATCATTAGGTATACTGCTAACAATCATAACACAGGTTGGCAAACTTTATTTTTTACTCCTTTCACAAAACCTGCAGTAACTACAGCTGGCTTAAACCAATTTAAAATGCCAAGTAGGATTCAAGGATCATATACATCTCTGATGCTCCACTATTTTCGCCCCATAATTTTCGACTTCTACATATGCTGGCTTAATCTAGTATTCTTGTGTGGTCTTTCCTATTATATTAATATAACTTATATATCTTTTATGATAAAATCTATAACATCCCATTATTGTCTTTGTACATCTCCAGATAGGTTATTATCCTGACTATAGCCTGGTCAATGCAGACTCGCCCCAAAATGGATTATCACCTCAGTACTAGTATATTAGCCACTTTCCATGAAACCTACCTCCTTATCTACTGTAACCTCTTCTTATCAATCGTCCCATTTCTGTTATTTGTGTGAGCATTATTAAATTGCTTTCTGTATTTTTTAAAAGTGTTTTTCCTTGTTAATTTTGTTTATTGTCTATTTAAATTTTTATACTGTTTATTAAATTAAATTTTGTGTTTTTGTCTTATTCCTTTTGTTATTGCTTATTTAAAATGAACGGAATAACACTTTGGAAATAGCCGTCTTTAAGAGAAGAAGTTGTGAAATACTTTCAGTGGTTCAGAATAATTCTAAAGATACAAGATAAAAGATTTTGACAAGGATAGAAATGGAGATTTTTTCGTCGAAAGTACGAAACAAACAGGGCGATCTTAGATCTAGTAGCGGTTAGCATATCAACCTACTAAGCCCAAGATCGCGGCTTCGTAGCCTGGCAGGTGGCTCTAGGTCCTGAGCCTGTACGTTGTCTGTTACTCATTAAAGATCCCTTTCCTAATTAAACCTGGGCAAAATTTAGAGCTCCCCCTGTAGCATCGTCCGATTAGCCATAGCACCTTAAAAGTGACGTTAAATAAACAAAACAAACATTTATATATGAAAAGGAATGTGACTGGATGAGTCTAGATTAGCATATTATTATTAAATTTTGTATATTTCAATTTCAATTAATAAGAATAAGAAGGTAGGTGATATCAGTATCAAAATCATCTATGTTCAGGTTATAAAGAATGACGGATAACAGTCCCTGGAGACCGGCAAATACTCAAGTACCATCGCCTGATTCAAAAACTAAGTGGTAATTTCCATCCAATTCAGAAATTTATTTTTGGTTCAAAAGAACAGGGGAATTTGAAAAAATTATTTTTCCCTTATCTCATACCCTGTACATACCCTATCTCATTGTTTTATTGCATATTTAAAAACTTTGATTTCCTTTTCATTCTTACAGCCTACGCCAGTGCTTGGAATGGTATGAGCTACTTTTAGAATTTATTTTTTTTAGCTTGAGACAATTTTTTTTAATGACTGAAATATATTATTATATTTATTTTTATTTTGGAGAGAAACGATTTGTCCAGGCCGGGATTCGGACCAGGGCCCTCCTCATCACGAGCGCGGTACTCTACCAACTAAGCTACCAGGCCTCGTAACCAGGCCAGACAAATCCATTCTCTTAACCGATCCCACATCCCCAGCACTCGTGATTTTTGCGATGCACAAATGGGGAAAAATGCAATCCAATTAAAGCAATGTTCAATGAACATTCTTCCTCATATGTACATCGCAAAAATTGATAGTGCTAGGGATGTGGGATCAGTGAAGAGAATGGGTTTTGGGATTGCGATGTATACACGAGGAAGAATGTTCATTGAACATTACTTAACTTAGGATCAAGTTGACTTACGTCATTATATTATTTTATTTATTTTTTATCTTCTTCTTCTTTCGCTACCTCTTTTGTGCTATTTAGCGTAGAGGGGCCTCAATCCATTGGAGCCATTCTTTCCGGTCCCGACAACTCCTCTTCATTTGAGCCAGGGTTTTTCCTCTTTTACCTCCTATTCTTTGGATATAATCCTCATAGAGGATTCTCAGTCATCCACGGGGTCTTCTGCCTTTCGGGCGGGCTTCCGTAACTTTTCTAGGAAGCCATTCTTCGTCCATGCGACAGACATGGCCGAACCACTTGAGCTGTCTTTTTTCGATGGAGGTCTTCAGTTCTGCCACTCTCAGCTGATCCCTTATGTTTTTATTCCGCACTCGGTCCCTCCTTGTATTACCGACCATTCTGCGAAGGTACTTCATTTCAGCTTCTGTTGTCCGGTGCTTGTCAAGCATGACCCAACTTTCACTCCCATATGTAAGTGTAGGTAGGTATATTGCTTGGAATATGTGAAGTTTCATCGTTTTCCCTACATTTCGGTGCCCAACTATGCTATTATAGATCTGGTAATATACCTGATTTGCTTTATTGATTCTATTGCCTACTTCTTCATCTACTTTACCAGACCTGCTAATGATGGTTCCTAAGAAGGGAAAGTGGTCCACCACTTCGGGAACCTCACCATTGCCTAACAAACGCACATCTTCCTGTTCATGCCTGGATACGGCAAGCAATTTGCTTTTGGGAATATTTATTACCATTCCCTTACGTTGGAGCTCCTCCTTCCATTCCACAAGGGCTTGCTGCAGCTTCTCCTTAGAGTCCGCCAGAAGAAAGATGTCATCAGCGTAGAGAACACCAGAGAAGGCTCTGAACGACGACAGGACGCAAATTCCATCGACCGATTAGAGTTGGTGATGTTCTCCTCTTGCATATTTCATGGATCTCATCCATAAAACATATAGGGTCTTTTTCGTTTAATGCACAATTCGGTTATTAAAAAAAGTAATTGTTATTAAAAAGTAACACGTGATATAGTTACAACCTCCATATCAATAGAACATATGACTACATTTCTTAGTTTCGTTTAAAACCTAATAATGGCTATGTTAAGGTTATACGAAGATTTTAAAGATTTGGACCGAACCATCGCATTCTTACAAGAAAAAGGCCTCATCCATAAAGAAAAACTATGCCGTAATGGACATTCTATGAAGTTGCGCAAGAGAGATGACCGGTACAGATGGCGGTGTCACAATGCAAGTTGTCTTTTGGAAGTAGGACTCAGGGAAGGTACGTGGTTCAACGGTTCAAAATATCCTCTGAATAATGCAATTCTTTTTATTTACTCATGGACCAAGAAATATACAACAACGTTATTTTGTAAAGACGAATTGAGTATGTCTGCAGAAACAGAAACAAATTGGAATAATTATTTGAGGGAGGTTTGTGCTGATTCGCTACTTAAAAATCCTATCAAAATAGGAGGATATGGTATGACCGTCGAAATTGACGAGTCTTGTTTAACAAGAAGGAAACATAATGTCGGACGAATATATCCCAACCAATGGGTTTTTGGTGGTATTTGCAGGGAGACGAAAAAATCTTTCATATATTCAGTGCCCAACAGGAACAAAGATACTTTAATAGCGTGCATTAAAGAATGTATTCTTCCAGGAAGTGTTATAATATCAGATTTATGGAAAGCTTATTCCACTATAGAAAGAATAGAAGGGTATGATTTTAAGCATTATACAGCCAACCATTCTGAAAATTTCGTTGATCCTTCAACTGGAGCGCACACACAGTCGATAGAATCGTTATGGGCCGCGGCCAAAATAAGAAATAAAATAGAAGCTGGAACTAGAAGAACAATGTTGGATTCATATCTCTGTGAATTTATGTGGAGACAAAGGAATATGGGGAAAGACCTTTTTGAGGTTATATTGGAAGATATCGCTTCATTTTGGAAATTAGAATAAACCATATCATTTGTGTTAACAATTATAGTTACTTTATATTAATCACGTGTTACTTTTTAATAACAGTTACTTTTTTTAATAACCGAATTGTGCATTAAACGAAAAAGACCCAACATATAAATAGTAGGGGGCTAGGAAAATGTATTTGTCTCGGTCCCATGTTCCCTCTAAAACTTTTGTAAGAACAAAAATGTGGTCCTGCGTCTATCTATCGGGTCTAAATCCAGCTTCCTCCGGTTCGAGATTTTCCTCCACGATTCGCTGCAGTCTATTTTCGAGAATGCATGTGTATATTAAGATATACACCTTATGGATATTAATTATTAAGATTATTATTAAGATATTAATCCTTTTTATGGATTGGAATAATTACACTGAAGTTCCAATCCTCTGGTACTCTCCAGGAATCCCATATCTCTAAATTAGGATCTTGTTGACTTACGTCATTATATTATTTATAATTCTTGTTTATTAATTGTATTAATTGTTAAATATTTTTATTTTGAAGAGAAAAGATTTACACCCGGCCGGGATGCCCCTTAGGTGGGAGCGACCCCTGGTAGCTCAAATGGTAAGAGCGCAGCCACGGAGAGGAGGACGACCCGGGCTCGAATCACGGCCGGGGGCAAATCTTTTCTCTTCAAAATAAAAATATTTATCAATTAAAACAATTATTAAAAAAATATATAAATAATATAATGATGTAAGTCAACAAGATCCTAATTTACGTAATGTTGAATGAACATTCTTCCTCGTCTATACATCGCAAAATTGAGTGAACATGGGGACATGGGATCGATTTAGAGAACGGATTTGTCCTAGGTGGGAGGCGACCACTGGTAGCTCAAATGGTAAAGCGCTGCCACGGAGAGGCGGACGACCCGGGTTCAAATCCCGGCAGCGGGCAAATCTTTCTTCTTCAAAATAAGAAATATCTTTATATTACTTTAATTATGTCTGTAATAAGCCAATTTTGTGCCTTAAAAAGTAATAGTAAATTAAATCTATGTATTTTAATCATTATTAATTTTAACAACTCAATATCCAGTTGAAAGATGGCAGAATCATGGTTGAAACTTTAATTGAATATGTGAATGAAGATTCATTAGGAGCATCTAAGTACAAAGAAACCATTGAATACTGCATTAAAGAAGGTAACTAATATTTATTATTCACATTATTAATTAGTATTTAACTATAATGTTGTAGTTAAAAACATTCGTTATTTGTTTTCCAGTTCCTGAAAGTGAGCCTGATCTATGTGAATACGTATACCAAATGACAAAATGTTGCACAAAGAAGCTACTCATTCCCTAAAAGCATTCTATTTAAGATTTAAATGATATATATGTAACACATTGGAAAATAAAAAAAACTAATTTAATTAGTTGTCTAATTAGTTAATGCTTTATAACATTAATGGATTCATAATAACCATAAATACAGATGGAGATTTGAAAACAAATTAAAATATTCGTTTAAATAAGCCTCAATACTTTTTTCAAAAGTTCACATATGATTTTTTTAAATGCATGAAGCTTGAGTGTTTGTTACTTAATATAATTAACAAACACTCAAGCTTCAAGCTGATTTACGATTGACTAAATTGTTCAATGGGGCAGAGTCTGGGCTAATAACCCCCTCCCCTTAAAACCCTATTATTACGAAACCTGCAACGAGAAAATGCCGGACGGATTAATCGGAAACGACTCAACGCACGCCTAATGGAACTTATTATAGGACAATGGAATGTTTTATCCCTTCATAGACCGGGAGCTCCACATAAGCTTCTAACACAACTGGACCGATATCATGTTGACCTAGCTGCAATCCAAGTCAGTTAGTTATTGACTTTGAACCAATTAGTCCAAGAATCTGTTATCTTCGAATAAAAGGAAAATTGTCCATGCCCCGACTGAACCATCAGGAGATGATGAAAAAGATGCCTTTTATAGTAGTCTGGAGCAACGCCTTGATTCCTGCCCGAGGGCTGATGATAAGATTATCCTGGGGGATTATAATGCGCAGGTAGGAAAGGAGGCAGAATACTTGCCCACAATTGGTCTAAATAGCATTCATAGCCATACAAATGATAATGGAATGAGGATGATAAATTTTGCTGCTTCGAACGGACTTGTGGTCGGCAGTACTATGTTCCCTCACAAAAACATTCATCTAGCGACTTGGCACTCCAATGACGGATTCACACGTAATCAAATCGACCATGTGTTAATAAGCAGCCGTCATATCAGTAGTTTGATGGATGTGAGAGTTTTTAGAGGAGCCAACATCGATTCTGATCACTTCCTCATCATCGCCAGGTTTAGGGCTGGAATTTCCAACATCAGAAATCAAAATGGAGCACGATCGGCAAAGATTAACACGGAAAAACTGAAGGATCTCGAGGTTAGTCAACTCTTTACTGACAGCATGAATGTCAAAATTAAAGATTTGTGTCAGGCTGATAGCATGGATCAAGAATGGCAAAAATGTAAAGAAGCCATGGAAGAATTGGCAGTTGGTGTGCCAGGATTCCAAAGACCAACTAAGAAAGTACCCTGGTTTGACGAAGAATGCCAAGAAGTGACCAGCCGGAAGAACCTTGCCTGTAAAACAATGTTACAGCGAAGACATACAAGAAGATCAGTGGAGGAATACAGATCCAGAAGAAGGGAAGAGAAACACACCCACCAGAGGAAAAAGAGGGCTTGACACCGGGAACGCCTCCAGCAGATGGAAGAACTTCGGACCAATAATGAAATGAGAACAGCCAAGAAATGAACAACAGCCGACAGACATTCAAACCTAGAATAAATGCCTGTAGAGACAACGAGGGTAATCTCACCACAAATAGGAGACAGGTTCTGGAACAGTGGCGGCTTTACTTCGATGTCCTGCTTAATGACGTGGGTGGCATAGAAATAGAGATGCCCCCAGGGGAATTGGAGCCTCCTGATGTGGACGATGTTTATGAAGCTGTGGAAGATCTCAAAAATAATAAAGCACCAGGACCAGATGGACTCTCCCCTGAACTTTTTAAGTATGGAGGAGTATAATTAGTCAAAGTCCTCTATAATATAATAATAGATATCTGCAGGATGGAGGAATCCCTTGTGAGTGGCGCAAAGCAATTATATGCCCGATTTACAAGAAGGGGGATGTGCTTGGTTGCCATAATTATCGTGGTATATCCCTCTTACCATGTGCATATAAGGTGTTTTCTCGAATACTTTATAAAAAATTGCTTCCTTTCGCCGAGCAGAATACAGGAAAGTACCAGACTGGCTTCATGAGAGGAAAGTCTACCATGGATCAGATATTCTGCATTAGAAGCATTCTGGAGAGGTGCAGGGAGTATAATATCCACACACACCACCTGTTCATTGACTTCCGAATGGCCTATGATAGTATAAAGAGGAACGAGCTGTACAAGGAGCTGCTGGAAATGGGAATACCACCGAAGCTGATACGACTGATTAGGGCTACGATGAAGAAGGTACAATGCACAGTGCGTGTTCAAGGTGACCTGACTGAAAGCTTCGAAACTCACAAAGGGCTGAGACAGGGTGATTGTCTTGCATGGCTTCTCTTCAATTTGGCCCTTGAAAGTGCAGTGCGGAAATCTGGAATACAAATTGGGGGAACTATATTCAATAGATCTTCTATGATTTTGGCCTTCGCCGATGACATAGATATTGTGGCAAGAACCCCTACAGATTTAGAAAATGCTTTTAACAGTCTCCAGATAGCATCAGCTAGATTGGGTTTAGAGGTCAATGAATCAAAAACCAAATATATGCATGCAGGTCCACAAGGGAATGTGCATGAACCATCGCATTTTATGGCTGGAGGGTTTAAATTTGAAAGGGTGAAGGAATTTGTGTATCTTGGATCACAGGTGAACGCGGATAATGACATAAAAGCAGAAATCCATCGCAGAATTATATCCTCAAATAAATGTTATTTCGGGTTACTGAAGCATTTTAGAAGCAGGGCTATTTCCCAAAACACGAAGGTGCATTTGTATAAGACCCTAGTAAGACCTGTTCTCACTTTTGCCTCCGAATGTTGGACATTACCCAGTTTACAGGAAGCCCTTCTCCTAAGGTTCGAGAGGAAAATTTTGAGGAGAATTTATAGCCTAGTTTACACCAATGGGATATGGAGGATAAGGACGAACGCTGAGCTAGCAACACTCTACAAGACCCCAGATATTTTAAGGGTAATACAAGTAGGCCGGCTTCGATGGGCAGGTCATATAATTAGAATGACCCAGGATGAGATTCCTAAAATGGTACTAGACGAAAGGATTTATGGGACAAGAAGAGTGGGAAGACCTCGGCTCCGATGGATCGATGGAGTGGCGGCGGATGCCAGGTCCATCTTGGGAATCCGCAATTGGAGAGCAGTGGCAACCAATAGAGAAGACTGGCGAACCAAGCTGCAGGAGGCCTTGACTATACAGGAGTTGTAGCGCCACGAATGATGATGAAATTGTTCAATGAGCAAGTAATATTGTAACTTATAAATCATGAATCAAGTTTAGCATAATGCAGACTAAATCAATCAACAAATTAAAGGAAATAATGTTATGAACTAGCTATAATATTTATGATATGATTAAAAACTCTCAAGCCTATGTGATCTCTGTGGTCATATTCTGATTTACCAGACTGATCTTGAGCCTTAGTTAAAAATATACCGGTAAAATTACAAAGTACGGAATTGGTATAATTGTGCAATATCAACTCTACATAAGAATGTTTAATGATTTACTTATATATTTATCACATGTGTTATTGCCTATGATGTGATATATTTAGATGATTAACATTTAATATACACATGTATATATACTAGCTTTTGCCCACGGCTTCGCTCGTGTGGAATTTGGTCTGCCACATAAAGTTTCGTGACAGATCATTTAAAAAAAATAATTTAATTTTTTTAACTATAAGTTTCTTGTACATCCGAAATTTCAGATGTCTAACTTCAAAACTGACGGATTCCATACAATCTTTGAACCCATATTATATTAGGGGGAAAACCCTTGGGGGGTGGAGTTGCCCAAATACCTTATTTAGTGCTCATTTAAGCTGTACAAAGAACCTATCAGCGAATTTCAAGATGCTAAGTTCAGTGGTTTCTGATGTGCGTTGACCGCTGCTATTGACAGCGCGCTGGTTATTAGGGTTATTAGGGTTATTTTGGGTGTGTTAGTCAATCAGGATACAGTTTTATATAAACTTCGCCTGAGTGGTATTGATAAAAAGTAATGTCCTATGTCCTTCCCCAGGCTTGAGATTATCCTTTTCAAATTTCATAACAGACGGATCAGCACAGCCGTGAAACATACATTGACACAGATTAACAAACGGGACGAACAGAAGTTTACTGTTGTTCTTGTGAGTAAAGGATTAGTTTTTATTTATTTTTTTTAATTCCTAAAAAGGATTAGTATGTAATGTTATTGAATTAATTGAAAAGGATTACTTAGTATAACGGTTTCACTTGTCGTACGGCAACAGCGAGAAGTGAACTTTTTTTTTTTCAGAACCTCCTTTATTATATGAAATTACAATTTCAAATAGGTCGTAAAAACTATGGCTTCTATGTAAATTAAAACCTTCTGTTACTTTTCGGTATTTTAAGGCGTTACATCGGGCTGAGCCCGCTGAAGGCGGTTTTTAACCGACACGAGGCCGCTGACATTAAACAATACAAAACGGTGAGGGACCGAAAAAAAAAAGAAGTTACTTGATTTGTTTTGTTCAACGAAAATATGCAGATTTTTCGAGTAAGAAACACGTGAGCAAGCATACAAATTTTGCCCCCTTTTTTCACCCCCTAAGGGGTCGAATTTCGGAAAATCCTTTCTTATCGGATGCCAACGTCATACAATGAACACACCCTCCAAGTTTCAGGTCTCTGCGATCAGCGGTTTAGGTTGTGTGTTGATCCCTCAGTCATTCAGGACAAAGCATTTTATATGAATAGGTTATAAAAATAAAAAATAAAAATTAATTAAGAATTATGTTTATATACAAATTTATTATCTTGGACGTTAGATAATTGCACGGGATTAGGCAAGCAGTGTCTTCGATGAAACCCATCGATATTACAACCCATTTACACAAAACTTCGACAAATTATATACCTAAACCTTCCGAATCACTCTATCTATTGGTGAAAACCGCATGAAAATCCGTGCAGTAGTTATTGAGTTTACCGCGAACAAACGCGGCCGAGAACTTTGTTTTATAATATGTCAAATCTGCTTGGTGATAAAATCAATCATGTTATGCTAATCTCTAAAGAGATATGGTCTTTCTTCCTTAGATAAAAGAGTGTCTCGACTTTGTATATCCAAGCAAAATATTTTGAGTTTTATAAAAGCTAGTGTTATTATTATTTTCTTTTTTTCAATGTAATTTGTATTAGAACGGCATATTTATTTTTCTAAACAGTTGACTATGCTTTACCACTTATTAGTGCGCTGTGATATTCTAGTAAGTTTAAGAACATTTTTTAGACTAGCTCTCATATCACCTATTGAACCCCAACCCCAGATGTATCCAGAAGAAATACACATGACATCCCCCCCCCCCTCCCACATCTCCATTTCTTTATTTCTATTGATATAGTATTTCTCATTTCTCTATTTTTATTGATATAGTAATGTATCAATATTCATGCGGATCTTTAAACGAACACAAAACTTTTATTATCTTAAACTTTCAAATTTGTTGCAGAACTGACTAAGTGGACCTGTTACCTTGGATTGCCTCCTCTCTCAAGAATTACCTGAATCTGCCACTGACCCCATACGCTCAAAAAAGTTTACAAATAGTTTTTGTATTTTCACTTAGGGATTACTCAATATTTGCTCCAGGACATAAACCTCTAATATAGATTTATTGCAATAATATACTATAGTATGTATATAATGTACTCAAGGTATTAAGTGTTCCATTCAGGAAACATATCACATCTATTCCATGAGTCTACTAGTGCTGTATGAATAACAAGAATTTTTAAAAAGTCACATATTTCTTAATTAAATAAGATCAAACAGTCCTTGGGGTGACTTTGGCTGGGAAGCATTGGTATCTGCATGCCCGGATTTCAAGAGACCTTTCATAGTAATTCTATCGTTAGATAAGGAGCAACTACGCCTATTATGGGAAATCGATGAAAGATAAAACAAAACAATTTTAATGTTTTAACGGCAAGCAGATTATATGCCAAAATAATACTTTTTTACATTAATCTCAAGTCTTAGATAGTCCATATAGCGTTACCATCAGTTTTACTTTCATTGTGGAATCGATAAACACAAAGAAAATTTACAAGAACCTCGTGCTTTTGAGCGAAAATCAACTGTTCTGTTTGTTACAGAGCAACGAAGTGATCTGTAAATATAAATAATTTAAAATTCACAAGTAATATGGTTATTTAAGCATAGTGCATGCCCTAATATCCATATAACGCCATGGAGGAATATAAATACTTGTATATAATTTCTTCTATTTGTGTGTATACCTCTGAACTCCTCCTAAACAGTTGGATCGATTTACATGAACTTTTTTTGGTGTGTTCAAGTGGATTCTAAATTGTTTAGTTTCACAATTCAATCCGATAGATAAAGTTTTTTTAACTTGGTAATTTACTTTTTGTTGTTGTTTGATTACATTGAATCCGGCAAGCTGTCGGCTTTCCGCTGTGATCGCAGTATTATTTTTAAAATAAGAAGTTTGTTACTATTTGTCCCATTTGTTACTTGCGTCATAGCTTAATATTATTATTGAATTCATAATCGATTGAAAATATTAAATTAAAGTATACTTAATTTGTGAAACGTTTTGCAGTACAATATTGAAGTGAGTAACTCACATGATACAGTAAGTTTCAATGATGTGTTACACGTTTATTGAGGAATAATCAGCCTAACCTAATAAGTAAATAAATAGATAAGATAAAATAGAAAGTAATAAGTTTATTTTTATATAGATAATTCCTCTGTTTGAATGGGTGGCACTGAGCTCCTCCGCGGTATCAATATTTTTTAAATAGCACCTAATTATGAAACAATACTAGTAGTCATATAGGTGGAAAATTGGTCCACATTCCAGTTAATTTTGACTTTAAAAACTTTATAACATTAATTCGTCGAGTATTTATTTCAGAAAAATGCAACATGTTCGCGTACAAGCAAGAAATATTGGTCGGCATACATTTAATGTAGAAACCATAAGTTAAAGTGAACGGAAGAAGAACACTTGACGGATAAGGTGAGTTTAAGAGATCAGGTTGCAAATGAAAGTTAAGAGCATTAAAATAAATGTTAATAGATAATATATTAGCCCGAAGTAATAGATCGGGACAACGAGATTCAAGTCAATGAACCACAAACGCGTACAAAGCACATGCACAGCAGCGCATGCATGAATATCGGGCAAATACACGTGCATCACTTCACCGACTTGCATTCGAATATGACTATAACTTGAATATATTGAAGACACCGTGACTTTTGTGCGGTCATACGGTCGACTAGATCTGTTTATCACATTTACGTGATTTACAATCCAAAAGGGTAAGATTAAATTTATTGTTCCCACGTCAAATATTATTGCATCAGCATAATATTACAGCACATGTGTTCAAACAACAAATAAAATCGTCGATGATCCTTGTGCTCCATCGCTTGCACTTTCTAGAATACTACAAGGATTAGAAGACCTCTGATACTCTTATTAAGCTACTTCCACACTATGAGACATTTGCCAGGCAATAGACGAGACAAACCTTAGTCCGCTTCAGCAACGGCAACGGACAATGCAACGGGCAAGGAGCAGCGGGATTAGTCTCGCCTGGCGTCCACACTACTATTTGCGTTTCTAGACCAATCTTAGTCAATAAGCCATGGAGAGCATTGAATGAATTCTTGCTTTATGCTTATTAAAAATACAAAATGGAAAATAAAATATTTAAACATTTTATTGCCTGTTATAACTTATATTAACCTTCTTGCATTTTCCACAATCAACGAATATATGATATTTTTTCAAATTTCAGTAAAAAACAAAAACAAATGCGATCAATGAAGACAATAGTCATCATCATCATCATCATAATCCTTCCCTCTCTACCGCTACCCAGTGTGGGGATGCCCTCTATAGTGCATGACCCAGGTGTCCCTTTCCTGAACCAATTCTCTCCTCCTGCTCCAGTCCAGCCCTCGCTTCCTGATCGCCTCCCACTCGCCTTCTTCCCAAGTGATTCGTGGTCTTCCTCTTGGCCTTATTCCGTCTACTCTCGTCTCATACGTTATCCTGGCCGTTCTCTCCGTGCTCATCCACAATAGGTGCCCAAACCATCTTAGCTTATTTTCCTCAAGAGTGGTTTCTACCGGCTATACCTCGAGGTTCGATCTTATTGTGGTTTTGCGGATCCTATCTCTCCTGGTCCTTCCTTCAACCTTTCTTAGGTATCTCATTTACATTGTCTGTATCTGCCCTTTATGTTTTGAGGTAAGGGTCCATGATTCGGAGGAGTAAGATAGGATGGGCAGGAACGTAGACTTGTAGACGGATATCTTCGTCACCTCTCTTTTACTGGGGAAACCCTTCCGGACTGTGTTGAACAATCTACCAGTTGCTCCCAGCCTTTGCGTCACCTCTCCATCGATATAACCGCTTTCGTTGATCCAGGCACCTTGATATTTAAAATCCTGTACCTGTTCTAGGACAGATCCCTTCAGTCTCAATATTCTCATAACACTGTGGGTACGTTTTCCTATTCTCATACATTTGGTCTTATCTGGATTAATATCCATGTTAATGCTCGACAACTCTTCTTGCATGATATTTACGTTATATTTTAGGTCCCGGTCATCCGTAGCGAACACGATGAGGTCATCAGCAAAAGCGAGAACTGTATACATGGTAGGCTGTAGGTTCCTATGCCCTAGTTGAAAACGCCGGAATCTGGGTTTGGCTCTCTTCAGGACCGCATCCAGCACTAATATGAACAGTAGGGAACTTAGCCTGCACCCCTAGCGTATTCCCTGCATCGTCTCGAACTCCTTGGAGGTGTGGTTGGCAGTCCTTATAATGTTCCTTGTTTTTCGGTAGAGAATCATGCCAATATCTACTTGCTTTTCCAACTGAGCTTGCTCTATATCCTCAGTTTTGACTCTGTCAAATACCTTTTCTAAATCCCATGACCTGCCTCAAAGTGAAAATCAGGTCCTGTGTACTCCTCGAGTTTCTGAATCCATACTGCTCCTCTACGATCTGGCAGTCGGTAACTCTTCTTACCTTGCTTCTAGGATTCTTGAATAGAGCTTGCTTGGCACACTGAGGAGAGATATGCCTCGATGGTTATTGCATATTCTATTGTCTCCCTTCTTGTAGATAGGCACCACCACCGCGATCTCCCATCCCTTCGGTATCATTTTCTTCTTCTATACCAAATATAAGAGATGGAGAAACATTTTTTCACCTTTGTTGCCCTAATACCTCATCAATTCGTTAGTTATTTCGTCCAGCCCTGCAGACTTGCCCAGCTTCGTCTTCGAGATAGCCTCCTGCAATTCTTCCTCGCTGATGAAATCGTCTTCTTCATCATACTCCACTCCACTCCCGCATTATGGGTCTCATCTGGACTAACGACTCTCCCCTCCAGCAGCTCCTTGAAATGCTCTCTCCATCTCTCCATTATATTTTTTTCCTGCCATAAAATCTTTCCTTCCTTGTCCTTGATTCCTTTGAGTGAATCCGATCATTCCTTTGATGACTTTGTTGAAGATCTTTTGGTGCTCTTTTGCATTTTCCTCCATTTTGTGACCAAAATCTTCCCATGATTTTGGTTTGGCTTGAAGAAATGCCATCTTGGAATCCTTCCTTCTTTCCTTGTACATTTCATAGGCTGTAGGTGTTCTCTGGCTGAGGAAGTCCCTCTATGCTTTCTTCTTTTCTCGAACCTTACTTTTCACATCACCGGTCCACCACGAACTTCTTTTAATGCCGGATCCTACTCTTTTCTCTCCACATACCAGTCTAGAAGCACCAAGGATGATTTTCTTGAATGATGACCAGCTCTGCTCTATGTCACCACTATCCCATGGGTGATCAGAATCTCGTGCCATTCTATTTATTTCTTCTTGAAAGTATCGAGACATTTCTTCTTCTTTTACTTTATTATTTTATTTATACCTTTCTTATGCCTTTTCCGAGGAGTTTCTTCATTCCATAGTTTTGCCAGTGATAGGAGGTAGTGATCGCTTACCCTCATACCCTCTTCGATTTGTTATTTAGTCTCTTGTCAATTGTTTTACTTTCCACTCCAAGTTTTCCTATTCATTCTCAATCCTGGTATGTTCAGCTGATGTATCGTCATTAGCCTAAAAAAATAAATTTATATCCATATATTATTACAGTAATATCTAAAGCATAACTTATTAAAAATTACCTGCACAGCTACTTCTTTAGAGAATGGCTCAGAAAAATCCATTGGTTCTTCCATTCTAGGTTCTTCGCTTTTACTACATAAGGATTTAGGCGAGGAAATTGTTCCACGGGGCCGCGGCGGTTTGCGAGTCTGTAAAATAAACATAAATATTATGTACAGTTTTATACAGAAAAAACGAGATTCATACTGATATATGAATATCAGAGTATATATCTAATACACCTCAGAAAAATTCATGCCTTGTCTTGAGCCTGTAAATATGATGGATAGCTTGGAAATACAGTCGGAATAGCATTTTTCCTCAACTCAATTCTATAGCATGCTGATGTACCGTTGATAAATTTCTCAAGAAAATAATCTTAGCAAATCCTAGAGGCAAATTTTCCCGCCGCACAGCTTTTACCTACTTTTCCTTGAATAGGAAACCTAAAATTAAAACATGATACTTAATAATATTATGAATTATGATGATAGTATATTTCCTACAAATACCGGTCACCTCGGCACTGGCTCAGGTTGCAATTCATGATAATCTACAAATCTATCACGAAAGGTTGGAACATCAGAATAAAAGGAATGTGGGGCAATATCTAAAACAAAATGGCATTGACGTAGACTGCAAAGTCACCCAAGGTTTTTGTGATGCATGCATACTAGGAAAAATACACAGACTACGCTTTGGCAAAAGAAAGTTGGAAGTCTCTGTACCTGGAGATAGGTTGAATGCCGATGACTGCGGACCCATGCCCATTCTGCCAGTAGGTGGTAGCCGATACTTTCTTGTTCTCAAGGATGAATTTTCTGAATGTTGTGCTGTTTATTTTTAAAAAGAAAAATTGGAGGTAAAGGAAAGGTTGCGACAGTTCTTGGCAGAGGCTCAGACTATTGGCCATATTGTTATTGAGATGTTGACCCACAACGGCAAGGAGTTTATAAACACGGATATTCAGGAATTGACAAAAAAACTAAGGCATGCACCACCATACCTCGATGCCTGATTCTAGTGGAGGCAGTTAGGACAGTGTTCCATGCCTCTGGTATGCCTAAAATGCTGTGGGTGGAGGCAGTTATGACCGCCTGTTATGTGATGAACAGAACGGGTTCCGTTCTGATGACGGTCCGTCATCTGTCACAGGTGTTTCTTCCTATGAACTGTGGCATTACAAGAAGCCATAAATTAAACATTCAAAGGTATTTGGTACTGAGTGCTTTGTCCACATTCCCAGGCAGAACAGGAAAAAGTTTGATAGGAAAGTTAGGAAAGGATTCCTTGTTGGCTGCTGTGGAGTTCAAGAGGGCTATTGCATATGACAAGATAGCGGGAGGTTACAAGAACTGTTTTAAATACAACTCAGTGTTGCCATGGCATATTATTCACCATCCAGGTTGTATTTTGATGTGTTTTGCATTGAGGTGCTGTGTGTTGAGGCGTTGTGTATTGAATTTTTTTGTTTTGAGATGTTCTGAATTGAGGTGAGGTGTATATTGGTGTAGTGTGATGCGGTGTAAATTTAGCCTGCTGTTGCTGCGAGGTGGGATTGGATTTAGTAAGTCGGTCACGGTCTGTTTCGGGCAAGGACCTGATAATACTATGGAGTTGACAATGTGGTTTTAAATTGGGACCGAGTCGTGGGGGTAGAACTTCGAGGGCGACGATATGCATTAGCACAACCATGAGTCCAGACTTGTCCCAGAGCTTGCAAGAGGCACTTGTGCGTTGTTTCATTTTATTGTTTTGAATTTTGATTATATTTTCTTTTTCAGAGAAAAGGTGCAGTGTGGACTTGTCTCTGTGGAGTCTATTCCATCATCATCTCAGCTTTCGAAGTCTCATTGGTGTGTGTACTATTGTTCGGGAGTGATAATGTGCATGGTCATTCGTATTGTATGTTGGTGCCGAGTCAGTGAGTGTGTTTTCATTCTATATTTTTGGGAGAAGTGTTAAGGATAATGAAAAATATGCCATGGCAACACTGAGTTGTATTTAAAACCAGTTCTTGTAACCTCCCGCTATCTTGTCATTCTATGTACGGCAATGTACTATCTTTATGTGTACTCTCATTAAATGTTATGTACTTTTATTCGTTTAATGTCTGCTGTCTTTTACCATTCTGATTCCTTATCACAACCCCTCAAGTTATGAGAATAACACATGACCTCTCAATTCCGCATTACATACCACCAAGCTTAGTTCCTACACACCCAATGCCTTATCCACATTCTAGTACTTCAGAAATTTTATTATATCTTACCACGCTAGTTACTTAATTCATTCCTAACGTCCGTTCGTAATTCCACTTTAAATCGATCTCTAAAATTCCCTCTTTGGAAATAAAACTATCTTGATTTATACTTACATGTATTTGACATCCAAACTTACTGGTACAAACATTACTGACTGCTGACAGATACATCATCTGAGAATCCAGCAAGGAGACTGAAACGTCTCTGTTGTTTATACTATACAATGTAGGTGTGTGTATTTGAAAAAAATACTTAAAAAAGAATTAGAAAAAAACTGTTTTCTGGTCCGGATAGAAGTTTCGGTTTTCAAAAGATGCTCCCATTTCTGAAGGAATGTTTATTTTTTTATTGATCAATATTTCCTTTATTAATACTATGCCTTTGTGTTTATGGTTTCACACAGAAACGTAAGCTGGGCAACGCTACTATTACTAAAAGCGAGATCTACACCAAATTTAGTTATAGGGCTGGAATCGAACGAAACATCCTGGACATCCGACGGCGGTTCGCCACAGTGAATTGTTCAAACTCTAATCTTTCCAAGCTGATAATGTCTCTGCATACCATTGCTGGAGAGATTCTTAGTCGCTAACGATGGTTCCTACACCAATGGCCTCTGGAATGTAACCAATACTATTAAGATATGAATATATCTGAATACAAGGCATAAGGTAAAGTGTGCTGCACTCAAGTCACCTAAGGTTTTGTTAACTTTTGGGTAGCTAAGAAAAAGCTTAAAGATTGTAGATAGCAGACAGATCAGACAGATCATAATGGTATTCAAACTATTTTGTATTCTGGTGCATTTATATATCCATCGTCATAATCCATCCTCTTTACCGCCTAAGCAGTGTGAGAAAGAATTCTGCACAGCCTTTTCCAGCTCTGGCAGTCTTCCACCAACTGTGCTCTTCTGCTCCAATGGAGTCCCCTCTTCCCAAATCCTTCCTCACCTCTTCTTCCCACTTCTTCCTAAATTGTCCTCTTCCCCTTTTTCCCTCCACTTTGGCTCGGTAGGTTTCGCTAGCAAATCTGCTTCATAGTATAGCTTCATCTGCTAAATTTAGTTCGGAAACAGAAGAAAATCCCCAAGGATTGGGAAGTGGCTGTTATAGTCCCAATCTTTAAGAAAGGGAGTTGAAAACAATTCCCTTCCTCAGCTTTGTTTTCACAATTTAAAAATTCTAATAAACAGTCATACGCCTTTCAACATTTTTTACTAATTACCCATAATTGCCCATTGATTAGGCAATATGGGTTAAAAAAAGTGAAAAAGAAATTAAAGTAAAATCCCCTTTATCCTTCAAGTACTGACATAGTTTTTTCCCTACCAACAGATTTAATAATGCACTAATAAAAACGAAATATTAGTCTTTTTATTGTTTTTTATTATTTACATACGCCTTCTTACATTTCCAAGAATCAATGAATATATAATATATTTTGTAATTTCAGTTAACAGACAACAAATAAGGAAAAACTAAAAATTAAAAACATATTTTAAAACTTGTGTATTTGCAACAAATTACTTTAATTTTGATTTTAAGCAATTGAAAAACTATTAATGAAACCTTTAAAAATTAATAATCTCATCATCTCAAGCAATTGACATACAGTTTCTTGGAACACTGCAAGCATGTGTTTTTTTGCATTTTCAAGATGTTTTCTTCATTTTTTTGTTTGCTGGGCATTTGTAACAAAGCTTTCGCCAATAAATTGGAAGCTTTACCACGTCATCAACAGGAGTAATTTCTTTTATGGCTAATAAATCGGCAACTCTTGACTGGATTGCCTTCGGAGCATGAAGGTTTGCCATTTCATGATAATAGTTTATATTTTAATAACAGTTATAAATTTAAATGTATCATTGATTAATATTAAATAAAATCTTGCCTTGAAAAATCAAATAAGCCACATTTATATTCATGGACCAGGTGCTGTTTACATTTTGTAAATAAACTTTATAACCAACCTTTCACATTCAAATTTAAAGAGGTACTAACAAGATAAGAAGCTATTGAGTCGCCGGGATTTCCCATATTCGGTAGGGTGGGGAATTTCAGGAAATGGCTACCATCAGGTAGGTGCCAATGTTCATGCCTCAATACATAAGAGTTTAAATGTTAAATATAAGTTAGCAGAAGCCGTAATTAATTTTACTCTGTATGGCTACAAATCATGAGGGGTCCTAGGTTCGTTACATGGTGGAGACTGTACTATTTTTTTAAAAATATTTTGTTTTATTTTATTTTAAATTATATACATATTTATGTAAACATTGGGGGGATAATCCCTAGACTGTACTATTGCAGAAACAACGGATGTGAAGGAAGGGGGTTGTACAAGGTCACACTCAACCACCCGGTATCCTAAAGGTACCCATTTTATTGAGGCTGGGTGGGCCTCAATAGGTCATGTAGATTCCACTGGGTTCCATCCATGACTGTTAACAAGTTGAATAATTTATCCATCACACCTGGATATGAACCCAATTTTAGATTAGTAATTTAAGAAAAGTAAATTAAAACCAAGTGACATCATTTTATCACAGATAGACGCTACATTACTTAGCAATATACATTATTATTTTCACTGAGCCGCTCATAATTCTGAATTGAGCATTGCAGTGATATAACAAGCCAAATAAGACTGTGAATGCTTATTTAATAGTATTTAATATATCAAAGGTTTGTTGGAACTATGATTAGAATTTAAAAAAAATTGTTATGAACAATATGTTTAATCATATCCTGCTACTTGGAGGTTATGTAATGATACATCTCTCAATGACTGAGCAAAGTACAGGGTACCTAGCTTCGGTGGTACGCATTAATAGTGAACACTGTATTCAAAATTAATCATAGTTCCAATCACGCTATTTTCTCTGACGCAGAAGCTTACATGATTTTTTGACTTGAGTGTAAATGGTATAAACTCAAAATAATTTTTTTTTCTTTGTCATCATAATGTATTATTTTAACATCAACTAAGCAACCAACTTCTTGATTTTTCGATATTTTTATAGCATTGAGTTTTTCTTTTAATTAAAAAAAAATTAAATGTAATTGAAACAATACATAATTTATTTATATACATGTATGGGGATAAATGCGGTTGATTTTCATGTATCGCCACTAATTTCGGAACTGCCTATTGGGTTAATGAGATTGGAATGAGAAGAAATATTAAATATATATCAATTTATACTTTCTTTCATACCATATAATCGTCATCCCGAGCATTTTGTCCAAAAATTCACTTATAATTTTTTATCCCCTAGTCACTTCAAGTGAATAGTTATTAAAAAAAAATCACCATTCTTTTTTATTTAGTTGGATTGTTTATTTTGGCCATTCAAATTTTATAAATTATTAAAAATCATAAGAAATAGCATTAAACTCTTAGATTCCATTAGAAATCTTGTTTATATCAACAAATTTATCAAAAGTATGAAAAGCTTAGCTACTATACAAATTTTGTTCATCTAAAAAATAAATGCTGGTTGAAGTAAATATATGACTTAACCCTAATAAAAAGGCAAACAATGAAGATGAATAAATATCAAGCTATTTGATATCACAAATTATTTATTACCAACACTTGGACTAAACTTCCGAAATTGAAACAAATGTTTAGATATCAAAAGTTTGTTGCAGATCAGGCATTAACGTATACTAACTGCAGGATTAAGATGATACCACTTGAAAGATTGTTTCCCTAGATCCAGTGCGAAGCATTATATTTTCCTAAGTAATAATATGTTAATAAAAATTTTGGCTTTTCCGGTTTTTGAAACAGCTGTAACATTTATCGCTATGTTTTAGTACAAATCTGAGGCCACTTAGTTGGCCAACAATTTAATTAATTATCTACGATTTCCCTTTTTTTTTACTCCGACTCAATTTAAGGCAAACATTTGAACTGCAAGTAATTAGTTGTGAGCTTGCAAGTTTAATTGTCTCGCAAAATTCTACAAAATGAGAATAATTATATATTTTCATTCTGAAGAGAAAGATTTGTCCTGGCCGGGATTCGAACCCTGGTCTTCCACATCGCTAGCGCGGTACTCTGCCAACTAAGCTACCAGGCTCGCTTTATGACCTGTTCATATAAATCTATTCTCTTCACCGATCCTACAAAAACTTGACGTACGTCAACCAGATCCTAATTTAATTAATGCTCAATGAACATTCTTCCCCATATATAGATCGCAAAACTTGCGAGTACTGGGGATATAGGATCGGTGAAGAGAATGGTTTTGCCTGGCCTGGTTACGAGCCTGGTAGCTTAGTTGGTAGAGTACCGCGCTAGCAATGCGGAAGACCAGGGTTCGAATCCCGGCCAGGACAAATCTTTTCTTTTCAAAACAAAAATATTTGAGAATAAATATAGGTTGATTGGCTTAGTTTTACAGAAGTTAGAAAAAAAAAATTTAAAACGAATAATTTTGACAATATACATCTCAATACTCATGATCTAAATTATGTAGTTTCTGAACTTCATAGGTAATTAATAAATCAGGATATGTTGCTGCACATGTATAAAGGCACATGAAATTTATTTTAATTTTATAGTTTATTAATTACTTTTTCAGCTTATAAGGCACCCGATAACTGATTTATTTTGTTCCTTTGTAGGAAAGATAATTGTTTTTGTTGCAGGAACATTGAATTTCGACGCAATTACTTCTATTAAGTTCAAGCTCTTTTAAGATTTTTTTGAGAACACATCGCAAATGTAATTATTATTAATTATTTATTAATATAATTTGAGTCATATTATATGTAAAAAAATTAAAACACCACAACCCTTACAGCATTTGTGTCCAGAAAAAGCAGAAATAGATTCGGAAAAGATAATATCCAACCGCCAAGTTTTTTATCAATTGACATTGATGTGTGATCCATAGGCGCTCATAAAAAAACTACCAGGGGGGGGATAAGTAAGTACCGGTTGGTGCTGTAAATTATAATTATTTTGCAGCTACTTCATTAGAAAGATAATAAATTTTACTTTGACTAATTACCGGAATTGATGCTTGATCGAGTTGGTATAACCTCGGAAAAATTTTACACACCCTTGAAAACAAATTAATTCTTTCATAGTTTACCGCCAGAGATAAGGAAAAATCCACATCCATTTGCGAACTCCACCTTTAACTAGCTAAACACTTACTGACCAATATCCATACACCTAGGGATGATCTCTAGCTTAACATTTTTGTCATATGTTCGACTCATACACATTATGAGAATTATTATAGAGTTCATCACCACAAATAATGCGGTAGATTTAAGTATGCTTTTTTTTTTTTTTTTTTACATTTTGTTATGTTTATGGAATACTTATGGCGCTGACGATAAGATAATTTTGTTAAAAGAACCTCAGGTTCAAGATACATCTGTGATAAAATTATTTTTCATATAAGTTAAAGGCATGTTCCTGTACACAACCAATATACTACTTAATTTATTTATGAGATTTTATTGAATATATTATCACGATGAGGTTCGCAATCGTGTTAAGAATACTATCTATTTTGTGCTAAAGTCATTCATATGATATTCCTGATATTGGTCTTTAACGAACTCAAATATTAATTTAGATATTCTAATTATCAATAACTTTTTATTTAGTCATTAAAAATAATTTCGACACTTCACCATTTTATAATTAATTTTCTTCCTACGTTTTGGCTAGATGAGCCATAATAAAGTCGAATAATATATTTTTTTTTCTAAGCAGTAATATAAAATTAATTTCTTGCTAACTTAATTTCCGAGTCCTTTTCAATCACAAGAAAGATTTTTTAATTGTTTATCTCATGAAATAAACGTAGGTACTTATAAATTGTCTATGATTAACCTAGAATATCATAATTAGAAGTGTGCAATACGAAATTTGCACGATTTTTTTTTTTGTAAAATGTATTAAGCACATGCGGTAATATTGGTGGTTACTTGATTCCCTTTATAATATCGTGTGAAAATTCTCATAGAATATTTCTTAATTCATAATTTAATGGGATTCGGTTCCTAATTTAAAAATAATTTAGGAAAAATCATATTTCACTTCCAACCAATACTTCCAACCACTTCCTCAAAACTGATCAAAAACTAAGTCACGAACTATTATCAGCCCTCATCATCTTATGGTGTAATGTAAAGGTATAATTACTGATATTTGAGGCAGCGTGTTACCCCGAATTAATGATCTTTTAGTTGGGAGGGGGGGGGCAGAGTGTATTGAGGCTATATATAGGAGTATCTTTCATTCTCTGATCATACCGAAATCATAACTGGAAAGATGAAGTGTATCATAGCTGCTTTGGCTCTTACTTTGATCCTCACCACCACCGAGGTAATCTATTATCAAACCTTTTAAAATTATCCGATGTCTATTTTAATCATTGAATGATCGTAAGTGCGTGAAGGATACCTAATTTTTTATTGATTTCGATTATTATAATGAACCTAATTATTATTATATTTCTGCTCTAACTTTAATAATATCATAACAGTAATGTAGTAAATTTGTATGATAAGTATTTGCAGTTATAGGATTAGTATTTGCAGTCTAAAAAAATCAGAACTACAACCTTTGTATCATCATCTTATGGTGTATATTATCATTATCATTTAACATCACTATTTCATCATATTATATTCTATCTCCATTCTCATACCATATTGTTATCTTATATTTCTATACGTTCCTTGTATATTTACGTCATATTTTATATTTACACCACTTCATTCTATATTTATACATTTTAAAACTCCCCTTACTTATATTTTCTACTTTCCATGTTCAGTTTATTTTTCACCTGTTATACTCTAGATTTATATCTTGACTTTCTACTTTTCTTTTTCCTTTATTTACTCTTTGATATCATTTTCGTTATACTTTCTTTCATTTTACTTATGTAAACTCCCTAGGAGTCCTTTATCTTACATTTTATATTTTATATATATACTACTAGCTTTTCCATAATTTTACATCTCACCTCTGATTTTTATACTTTTCCTTTTTAAAAACATTCTGTTTACTTCCTTCTTTTATCTTTGGAAATTTTTTGCATCACCAACTTTCTGTACATTTACTCTGTAATTTTATTCATATATATCCCTCACTTTTTTTTCGAAATTTCTATTACTATACATATATATTTTTATTCTATATTATCATATACTTGGTACTGCAATGTATTTTTGTAGTTTTGTTATTTTGTCTGTTTTTCTTTCTTAGCCCTGAAGATGACCCACAAAGTGGGTCGAAACGTAGGTACATAATTAAATAAGTACCCACTTATTTAGTGTTTTGTTTGACTGCACCCCCAACTATTTTGTTTCCTTACGACCTTTGTAGTTGAAAAAACTGTTGAGACAGCAACTGTTAGTCGAAATGAATTTAGAGAGTCAACTTGATTTAGTATTTTATTTTAACAGTTGTTATATTGAATATGTTCTGTTGAAATTTATAAAATTACGGAATGAAATGTTTTTCATTTTTTAACAGAAATAATAAAAATATGGTGTCCTTCAGATCAGAGAATTTCTACCATTTAATTTTTTATTTTTATTTAACAGCTGAAAATGAACCAAATAGTATATATTACAAAAGTTAGAAAAAACTTTGACTGGTGGGAAATTGATCCTATGGAGTAAATATAGCACTCATATACTATCATAGTACGATTAAACTGCGTGTTTCAGTGAAATAATTCTATAGTGAACTTTAAACCCTCAGAAATCGGTTGCCTGGGGATTTCATTTTCTTCATCTATTTTATAAATGCTAAAATAAAAATAATCTTCTACGCCCAAAATCGCGAGTTCACCGTCATTTGGATTTTTTAAAAGTGGTAATAAATCCTTGGTTACACCGTCCATCGGAAAGGATGTATGATGGTATGCGATGTCAGGTATTCGTTAAATATCTTTGTCCTAATTATACCTGGGTAGGCGAAATTGAGGACTCCCTACAGTAGCATCTTTCGATTTTCCATAGCCGCATAACATGGTTCCTTTTAATGAGGGTAAAAGTATTTTTTATATTATCTTTTATCCATTTTAGTTATAATGGACCCCGAATTTCAACCTGTAATAGTTTCTCTATTCTCGCAACCAAAAACCCTACTTATTGGCCTACATCCCTCAAAAAACGTCCAGATATTCTAGATATATTTGTTTCCTCACAGATTTCCTGCAATCAAACAACTATAAAATCACTGGATGACCTTTCCTCTGATCACAGTCCAGTTCTGCTTCAAGTGCATTCGATTCCCATTTCTAAGCCCTCTCATCCCAGACTGATTACAGGACGTGCAGACTGGGATAAATTCCGATCGAATCAGGAAAATAATTTAGACCTCAAAATTCCGCTTAAAACAAAAGGAGACATCAATGCTGCAATAGACAAACTAACAGAAGCAATACAAGGCAATATAAAATATATCACTTTACCAAGTAAAAATCATTATCAACAGAATAACTGGCCACTTCATATTCGCGAGTTATTAAAAGAAAAACGACGGGCAAGAGCAAAGTGGCACCACACGAGATATCCATCGGACAAGAGTCATTATACCAAACTGACCAACTAATAAAAATCAGAGATCAGAACATTCAAAATTTGTATTACCGTACAGTACTGACAAATCCTTAAGGAATACCTCTAGAAAACTCCTTAACTATAAAAAATTCAACCATCCACTTTTAACCGAATCCCAAACCTGGTCAAGATCTGATGAAGAAAAATCACAAATTTTCGGCCAGCACCTATTCAAAACATTTAACCCTCATCCAGATATCCTTAATCAAACCCGCTCTAAATGCATTGGAGCAGAATTAAGTATTCCTCTTCAGTTGTCCCCTCCTCCTAAAGCATTCCATCCTTCCGAAATATCAAACATAAGTCACAGATCAACCCCCAACAAAGCTCATGGACGCGACCTAAACACATCCCACATTCTAAAACGCCTTCCTCGGAAAGCGATCCTACAGCGATATGTATGCAATGCCGTAATCCGTACCACATACTTTCCTGATTCCTGGCAATTATCCATAGTTAAGATGATACCAAAACCTAAAAAAACACCAGAACTCCCATCTTCTTACCGTCCTATATCTCTCCTGCCCCTTATGGACAAAATACCTGAAAAACTCATTCTGAAATGTCTTCATCCTATCATAGAATCCAATCAAATAATCCCAGATCACCAATTTGGTTTCCGAACATCACACTCCACCATCCAGCAATGCCATCGTGTGGTGGACGTTGTCTCATCCGCATTAGAATGACTGCACGGGAGCTTTTCTCGATGTAGAGCAGGCTTTTGATCGAGTCTGGTGTACAAACATCCGGGTCTGCTGTACAAACTCCGTAAATTCTTACCTTCTACTTACTTCCTTATTATCAGCTCCTACCTCAGTAATAGAACCTTTAAAGTAAACCATAATTTTTCCTACTCTTCCCTTTTCACCCAGTCTGCCGGTGTTCCTCGAGGTAGTATCCTGGGTCCCATCCTATACAAGATATATACAGCTGACATCCCAACCCATCCAAGCACTGACCTCACTAAGTACGCTGATGACACATGTGTGTTATCAGTAAATAAGGATCCATTTGTTGCATCCCAATCTCTTCAATCCCGTATCTCAAATCTTCAAGAATTGGAGAATTAAAATAAATCCTAACAAATCCCATCAAATTACCTTCACCCTTCGTCGTAAACCTACGAATTCCTGCCCTACTGTATGCTTTAATAATATTCCACTGAACCCTGTCGAACAGATACGTTACCTAGGACTCCATCTGGATGAACGTCTCACTTGGAATCCTCATACAAGACTGAAAAGACAAGAAACTGCTCGAGGTTTTCGCCTACTTCAACATTTACTGGGCAAACGCTCTAAGCTCTCAATTAATTACAAAAGACTCATTTACATGGCAGTTATCAGACCTATTTCACATACGGAGTTGATCTTTGGGGCTCTACTAAACCATCCAATTCATCTCGTATCCACCACTCCTTACAATGCAAAATCCTTCTTAAAATCCTCAATGCTCCTTATTATGTCACAACCAAACTCATCCATCATGATCTTAATATCCCATATGTTACTGATTTGGCCCAAACTAGATACCTATCCTTCCATGACAAGCTCCATACACGCTTGAACCCGCTAGTCTCTCAACTTGCTTCCCATACTATTCCTGATAACGCTTCGAGGCGTCTGAAAAGAAGATGGTCCAGTGGCGGATTATCCGTAAGGCAAACTAGGCACGTGCCTAGGGGCGCGTAGTTACAAGAGGCGCGCGAGCTCAGAATTTTTAAATAAATAAAAAAAATAACATATCGCGCATTAGCGTAAGTACAAGGGCCCTGATCTACTAGTCTAGGATGTGACGATACAACGTCACCGTAATTACAAAAACAATCAGTTAAAATTAAGATGGCCATTTATGGCCGGTACAGGGGCGCCGATAAAGTTATTGCCTAGGGCGCTCTGGACCTTTAATCCGCCACTGAGATGGCCTCTAGATCATCTACTATAGAACTTTATTGGAGTGCTATCGATGGGTAGTTTCTCCACAAGTGTTTTTCATGTCATATTGTACATATTTGCACATTTACTTGTTATAATATCATTATAGTTGTAAATATCATTAAATTAAATTATAAAAAAAAAAAATTATAGTGGATGATACTTTTTAGGCAGACGATAATCTTAGAGAAAAAATAATGAAAGTCTTCAATTCCTGTAAGGGAAAGTATCCTATCACAGACGGTAAGAAATATTATCTTTTTATTTAATCAATTTTTTAAATTAAAATATCCAGATTCAAAAAAGCAGTTAAATTACTACTAGAAATTACTTAATTACAACTACGGTTGGGAAGTGTTTGAGACTGCAACCACATTGTTAGTATTTGTAGTTGCAGTTAGCTAATCTAAATAAAAATCAAAACTGCAATTTTTGTAATGATAGATTCCAATTGGTCAGGGTACAGTCAAAGAAACACAAAATAAGTTAAATTTATTTTTTTATCTTTGATAGATTTCACTTATTTGTTGTTATCTCTGACTGTACCTCTGACCAATATGTTTAGTCATAATGTGTTTATTGATGTGTAGCAGAGCCTAATATAGAAATTTAAAACTTTTAGAGTTTCTGATGTCTTGATTCCTTTAAGAATATATTTTGATTTTTTCTAAAAAATATAATGCATGGGACGGAATTCTACTGCTCACATTGTTTGTTTTGTTGCTCACTAGATTTGTTCAACATAGCGAATTATTTTGTTTTCAATGTAACTAAAGTTTCGAGTGGAAAAAATTTGACTGGATAGTGCTAATGAGGGATTGAATTGGTCAGAGGGTACAGTCAAAGATAACGCACTATAAATGAAACTTATTATTTAATTGTGCCAACGTTTCGGCCTACGATGTAGGCCATCTCTAGGGCGAATGTGTGCCTGATCGTGGTGACTAGGCAAACACACAACTGTCAACTCAAGTTCTTTTGAGTCGGCCAGTTGACTTTGTAGGCCGGTACAATTAAAAAATAAGTTTCATTTATTTTGTGGTATCTTTGACTGCAGCCCTGACCAATTCAATCCATAACTAAAGTTTATTTTAATCGGCGATATCAGAAATAAAACAAGAATTTTCGGTAGCATTTCTGTGAATGTGGTCGCGATCTCCATAGAGTCAATGTCATACTAACTGTTTTCTAATTATTTTTTTTATATTTTTTTTTATTGAAAATTTAACATATTGAATGCCGCGGGAGCCATCAGAGACTGGTACGCTCAGAATGATGGAAATATATATAATTTAAACAATGCTTTTAAATGTTTATTTTTATATCGGTTATATAGCAGTGTGAGGAAATCAATTCAGTATAAAACATCTGATAATAAAGTTTTAATTTGCTAGTAAATAACTATTACGTTACATATTGAAGCCTTCTAAATAAACAGAGGGTGAACCAGCGCCATAAATCGTTACCTTTTTGCTACAGTTTTTAATTATTCTTTCTATCTTCTATTGATTTTTTTTATAACACATTTCGCAAAATCTTCGTTAAGTTCCGCCATTGCTTTTACTTTATGAAGTGGTTTTCTTAGCTAGGTTATTCGTGGAGGTTTGCAAATTTAAATTTCATGACCACATTTTGTATATATTAAGTAGGACTTTAATTTTTAATTAAAACTGTATGGGCTAACAGAAACATTAAATAAGAGATACAGCATGCAATAGTATTTTGTTGCATATAAAAGAATAATAAATGTACTGTTTGAGCAACCTCGAAATAGTTATTGGACCTTTCGATGAGAGCTCCGAAATGGATAAGGAAAATAAATTTCTGATTCAATTATACCAGATCGCATGTCATTTTGAATGTAACCTTTTATTAAACTAATAATATAAATCAATTTTCATAAATTAAATAACTAATACTTTTGATAATGAAAACCCAATTAATTAAATTAAAAGAACAATTTAAACGCTTTTATAATGAGAAAATGAAGTTATAATTACTAACTAAATTATCAACAACTAATTAATAACAAAAAGAAAACAAATATTATTTAATCTTACGATAGTAAATTTAACTCTATTAAATTACAAATAAATCTATTACAAAATAATGAATGTTTATGCGGTTTTCTGATTGCAATGATATAATAATGAAAACTCTTATCTGTCTGTCGAAGTAGTTTTCAGTAGATGGTAGATTCTCGGCAGGGCGAGCTGGATGTTGAGACGACAGAGGATTTTCGTCGGCAGGGCGAGCGAAGATGGTGAAACAATGGAGGTTGAGATGATCGACTGGGTCAATTCGAATTGGTCGAATCTATGACGAAGTTTAAACTAATTACACCTGCAGGTGGGCAGCAAATTAGTATCTTCTTCAAATTCACACAAAACAATTTTGGGCTCCTATAGAGCATACGATGTGCACGTCAAGAGGCTCGTGGCAACACTGTCTTAAAATTCACAAAAACAACTTTGGGCTCCTAAAGAGCATACGACGTGCACGGCTAAGGGCTCGCGTCAACACTGTCTTCAAATTAACAAAACACAAGTTTGGGCTCCTATAGAGCATACGATGTGCACGGCTAAGGGCTCGCGCCAACACTGTCTTCAAATTAACAAAACACAAGTTTGGGCTCCTATAGAGCATACGATGTGCACGGCTAAGGGCTCGCGCCAACACTGACTGGCTCGGTCTAGCCGGAGCGAACAAAAGCCGATCGACTCTCTTTTGTTTTTCTCTCTTCACTTTTATAACATATGTTTTCACACTTTTTACAAATATTATACTTATAACTAAACAAATAAAATTACCTTTTAAAGTTAAATTATTCTAAACAATTATGAAATTAAACGTTTAAATTATTATATTAAATAAAAATGTGAAAAATAAGAAAATATAATGTTCTTTCTTTTAAGAATAAATGATTTAATTTTTTATGATTAAAACTAAAATACTTTATAAGGTTACAACTTCATCTGGCCTTAACACACCGCCCACCAATTTTTGTCTGTGCACAAAAATTCAAAAGAAAGATATTTAGGAGATCTTCCAGGTAAATGTTAGTTCCCAAGAAACCATCGATGCAGAGAAGTTTAATTGACAACCCTAGTCGGGAGATATTAGATTGATTGGGAGGCAATATATTAATGTGTTTGTGAGTGAAGCTCCAAATGTTTGTACTGCTCCGCTGCTCAATTATGAACGTACAAATGTCAGAATTTTGCCTATTGCCATTGGATTGCTAAAACGATTTTAAAAGAAAACGACCACAATATTCTACGCTATTAATGGCATACGGACTTCCTGGCTCAAATCTCGACGGAGGGAGATTGGCAATTGGAGGAACGAAATTCTCAGAACGATATCGGTACGTACCATCTTTACATTTATGAACAATTTTATGTGGAATAGTTCTACAAGTTGGCACAACCCAATCATGTCGTTTCTGATGTGAATGCAAAAGTTGCGGAGTGGGGTGGAGATGCATTCTAGAGTAATGGTAAATTAACTGATCAGCTAAATGTTCAATGTAGTATCAGCACTGAGGAAGTAATATGGGTTTTATAACAGTCAGAAACGATACAATTCTTGCATTGCTGGGCAAAGGACTGTTGCTAATGTGACCGCCCACCCTGAGTATCCCTTGGAGATCTGTGGATGGCGGTGATGAACGGACATGCATTGTAACGGATGGGGAATCTGTTTCGAAATATTGTTGCTGGGTGCAATTTATTCCGGAAGGCCGGAGTCTATTCAAATGATTCGTCTCAATGGGTTGAGAAGTACCGCAACGATATAAAAATTGTTGGTAAGGTAGGACATTTAGATGCACTACTACCTGGACGATATTTATTCCGGAAGGCCGGAATCTATTCAATTGATACTCCTCAATCGGTTGAAAAGTAGTGTTGCAAAATAGAAATTGGTGGTAAGGTAGGGCATTGTGATCCACTACTACCTGAAAAATCATTTGACATAAATCCGAGGGCAGAACAAATCAAAAGACTCTGAAATTAAGGGACGCGTGCCTAATATCCAATTGAAGCTTAGGCCCAATCAGGAAATGGTCATTTAGAAATCCAAGCTCCATAGGCGATGATGCGTCGAATTCCAATCGAAGTTTTGCGTAGGAGCTTTCTTTAATTATACAAAGATGTGGTAAAATATCGACCCTCCCATGTAGCTGGTGAAATATGGTAGTCGTCGATCAATTTTGAAAGGTTTCCTGTCAATAAGGGAATTTTGTTAATCCGGTGCGCTAATTTTGGGAACTGTTGTAATTCAGTATAATAAGAGCAACTTAGATCTGGTGGAGAAAACTCTTTAAGTGGTGATTGGACCTTGTAAGGTCCGCTGTACTCCCGAGCGTGAGTTGAACTAAAAGGTCTCTCTGCCTTAACATTTCGAGGATTTGGTTCGACAACTGGAGCAATCGTTTCGATTTCCTGAAATGTTTTAATTGGTTTGACCAATGCTCTCTTTTGCGATTGGTCGCAAGATGAAAAGAGCGAAATGGATGTATCTTGTACGGTGGAATGAGATCGTATAGGTCCCATGATGACCCACCCGAAAATAGTTTTGAACGCGCTAGGATATCCGTCCCGTCTCACGCATTTACCCAATAAGATATGTCCGAACAAATCGGCTCCTAAAAGGAAATCGATTTGACCTGGTTTCCCAAATGAGTTATCCGCCAATGGGTATTGTTTGAAATGGTCATTTATATAGACCGGTACTGGACAAATGGGTACCTTTTCTGTAATCTTGGAAATAATTACAGCGTTACTTTTAAGCCGAGGCTGTTTACGATCTCTAGGCACTAGAACACACGAGGTTTCGTACTTCCCTCCTTGTATCGGACTATCCGCGAAACCTCTCATAGAGTGAGAATTAAGTCGTGTTCCAAGTCCTAATCTTCGTACGCAAGCCGAAGAAATAAATGATCTTTGTGATCCACTATCGATCAAAATACGAATTGGGACCAACTGCCCATTACTGTCTTCTATTCTAGCCATTGCTGTCCCCAAAAGGGTGGAGACATCGGTTTTGGATGACGAGGATAAAACCGAGCCGTTGAGAGATTCGTTATTGTCGGTTTTGATATCTAATTTTTTATCTGTTAACGCACTCGTTTTTAGCTTACCGTTGTTCTCTGGATAGTGAATGCGGTCTGAAGAATGACTATCGAACCCACCTGTCGAACTACTTGTCGATTTAGGGAAATGCAAGAGGGAGTGATGGCGTTTTTTACAGTAGTAGCATGACCTAGGAGAGGTGCATTTACCAACATAATGGTTTGGCGACAAGCAATTAGAACAAATCTTAAGCTGCTTTATTTTATTAAAACGTTCTTTGGGCTCTAGGGAGCGAAAACGAGGACATCTATATAAACGGTGTTTTTCCTGACACAGAGGACAAATATTTTCTGGACTAGAACTACCCGTCGACATAAAAACATGTTTGGCAATATTTTGGGGCCTACTAACTGAGGGGCTTTGAGAATTATGCCCAAAATTTGAGGTTATTGAATCTGCTTGAAGTTGAAAACATTGCCGATGAATAAACGATAAAAAATCGTCGAAAGTGGGGACTTCAGATTTGGATCCAAATTCAGTCTCAAATCGCTCGCGAGTTTTCGCATCGAGGAGCCTCAGGCAATATGTGAATAACATGAATCCGGAAGGGTCTGGAAGATTCAATTTTCGGAAAGCGACAGCACTTTCCAAAACAACTTCGGAGAAATTTTCCAAGGAACGTAAATCGAATTTGGTACCAGGTTTGTAATTGAACATATTGACTAGGTAGTGTGTGGCTTGGATCCGCTTATTATCATATTTCTTTTGTAAAGCATCCCATGCTTGTTCGTAACCTTCGGAGGTCAATTCTATTGTCGAGATGGTTTGAAGTGCCTGACCCTTTAAGGCTGACTTCAGATAATGAAACTTTTGAATATTGCTCAAATTCGCATTATTGTGAATTAATGATAAATACGTGTCCTTGAAGGACACCCAATTCGAAATAATACCACTAAAAGACGGTAGGTTAATGGTTGGCAATTTAATATGAGATTCGACACTGTGCTGACTGTGGTCAGCACTTCCGGATTGGTTGGAGGCAACTTCACCCTCCCCAGCGATCCCAAAAGACAACGCTTCGTAATAATGGTTTGTAGTTTCAGAGCGAAGTGTGTCGAAACGATCTATTGATCCATCTTCAAGAATTTTGGCAAGTGAGAGGGCCTCTTTAATTTTTTCTAAAAATGTACGAAAGGTGTAATCCAACCGTGATAATCGCGCTGTTAATAAATTTCTATCTTGAGGTCGGGTAGTGATATTGGACCCAATAGTTCGCGTTTCTAATATGTCTCGAGATAAATAATTGAGTTCGCCTTCAATATCGAATAATTTAGTTTCATTTTTACTTTGGTCAGATTTAGGGGCCATTATTTAGTTTGATACAAAACGAACAGGGCCTATAAAGAGTAAAATTAGAATAAATAAAATGAAATGTAAAAGAAAATAGAAATTATAATATCAATATAGAAACGGTTCCAGTTATGACGTGCGATCCGGCCGCCGGAGGACCAATTTTTATGTTTGAGCAACCTCGAAATAGTTATTGGACCTTTCGATGAGAGCTCCGAAATGGATAAGGAAAATAAATTTCTGATTCAATTATACCAGATCGCATGTCATTTTGAATGTAACCTTTTATTAAACTAATAATATAAATCAATTTTCATAAATTAAATAACTAATACTTTTGATAATGAAAACCCAATTAATTAAATTAAAAGAACAATTTAAACGCTTTTATAATGAGAAAATGAAGTTATAATTACTAAGTAAATTATCAACAACTAATTAATAACAAAAAGAAAACAAATATTATTTAATCTTACGATAGTAAATTTAACTCTATTAAATTACAAATAAATCTATTACAAAATAATGAATGTTTATGCGGTTTTCTGATTGCAATGATATAATAATGAAAACTCTTATCTGTCTGTCGAAGTAGTTTTCAGTAGATGGTAGATTCTCGGCAGGGCGAGCTGGATGTTGAGACGACAGAGGATTTTCGTCGGCAGGGCGAGCGAAGATGGTGAAACAATGGAGGTTGAGATGATCGACTGGGTCAATTCGAATTGGTCGAATCTATGACGAAGTTTAAACTAATTACACCTGCAGGTGGGCAGCAAATTAGTATCTTCTTCAAATTCACACAAAACAATTTTGGGCTCCTAAAGAGCATACGATGTGCACGGCTAAGGGCTCGCGCCAACACTGACTGGCTCGGTCTAGCCGGAGCGAACAAAAGCCGATCGACTCTCTTTTGTTTTTCTCTCTTCACTTTTATAACATATGTTTTCACACTTTTTATAAATATTATACTTATAACTAAACAAATAAAATTACCTTTTAAAGTTAAATTATTCTAAACAATTATGAAATTAAACGTTTAAATTATTATATTAAATAAAAATGTGAAAAATAAGAAAATATAATGTTCTTTCTTTTAAGAATAAATGATTTAATTTTTTATGATTAAAACTAAAATACTTTATAAGGTTACAACTTCATCTGGCCTTAACATGTACATACCAGATTAATTAACAATCTCGAAAAGAATAAAGCCGTGGAACTATTATACAGCACCGTGAAGAAACAGTATGGGATAAATGAAGATTTCCTATTTCCAACCGACAGTTATCGAAACTTTTTTTTTTATAAATCACACGAAATTGTTTTCAAGCTCCGAAGGAGTCAACGGTGACACTCTTTACAATTAACATGTTATGAATATAAACTGTAACTTATTTATTGCAGATAATAATCGTATTTCAACATTATATCTATCATATATTAGAAAATTTGTCGTAGCGCCACGGAAAATCCCTATAAAGTTGGTGTGGTATTCATCGTGTTAAATCATTGTATCGAACAAGTAGGGTGTGATTTATTTTTTTTGTTATTTTCAGCATATTTAAAAAAAATATATATAATTTGCAAGAACTTTTCAAACAATTATATAATTCTGGCGTTGCAAGAAATTAATCAACTGGTTTTTGTTTCAGATGAGCTTAGTGCATTTAGGAAAGCAAATATTGAATATGGTTATTCACATGATGCAAAAGTAAGTTGAAAAATAAAATTCATTTTAAGTAAGCATAATTTATGAATAGAGACCATGAATAAAGTTTTGAATATGAATTTGAAGTGCTCGTAGATATTGTACAAGTATGTTATACTAATTCGGCAATATCTAATTAAGTAATGTGTATTAAATTCTCCATTCCTAAATAATACATACGGAAATCCTTCTTAGAAATGTTAAAGGAGTAAATAACAGGCGGTAAAATGGCAAACGTTTTGAAAATTTCTCAATCTTTATAAGCCTAAACTTCAAATAATATATATCTAAGTTTTGAATTTCATTGCAATAATTTAATGTATTTATTATGTTTATTATTTTATAAAAAATAAAATTTATTTATTAATGTATTCTCATTTCTTTATTTTTCCCTCTTACAGATTAAAAAATATTTTTAAAAATGCTCAATTTTTTTTATAGTAATCTATAAATCCCTTCTTATATTTTGTTTATAAATTTTTTGACAAATTTATAACTGGAAACTGGAAGTGACAGTCTCTATACTCTAAACAATTACAAGCTCAAATAGAATTCGGAAAATAAGTCTTCATAATTTGGTGGTTGGTACTTTTATGTCAATGGGAATAAAATTTTAAAATACGTCAACAAGGAATAAAATGTGGTGTTGTGGTTTATCGGGAAAGAACTACACTCTATTAAAAGGGTCTGCGAGAAATTACTGAGCTGTATTTTTAATTGCATTTACATGAAATGAACATTATAATAAATAAGGTTAGTAAATGAAACACTAGTTCCTGATGACCAGCAGGAGACTGATGTTCCATAAAGGGAAGGGTTCTTAGGACGCTCTAACAACTACCGCTTTGTAAAACTGGTAATAAGCAGAAAATAGATTTTGTTAAAAAATATATTTAAATATAAATAAATCAGTTTTAAGCTTAGTAATTAATAGTTTTAACTCAATAAAATTAATATACTGAATTAAAAAGTAAATTTTCACTTCTGAATAGAAAATTTTAACCTAAATTCTGTACAGTAGTAGTTCACTGAACATTAAACCTGTCAAAGAAATCTAAAATTGCCACTGCTACAAGTTTTAGAAAAAGATCAAACAATGTTGTCATTGATGGTTCGTTTTAAATCCGCTTCATAATCTCAAAATCTCTACTTTTGGTGATTTTATACATAAGTGCGTAATTTTTGACGCGAGCATATGTACAAAATAAAAAACGTTCACATATCTTCCCGCAAGAGTAGGTAAATACCTGTCTTTGAGTTTGACGTTTTCGTAATTATTATTTGAACGGATAGACTTATTTTGTCACTTACTTTTTATTTATAAGATTTAAAGTCAGCCACTGTCACACAAAAGCTTATATGAAAGACAATTAAACTTACCCAGTTTTGTCCTATAAGTTACTGTTGAAAAGCTACAGCTGTTTCAAAGATCGGAGAAGAGTTTTTTAATTTATTATAATCTATTATTTTCTTCAAGCAATGTATCGTTTGGAGGAATATGTTGGGACAGAAAAGTAAACGAATTTTCAAAATTCTACAGCTGACCGTTAACAAGTTATCCAGATACATTAGAGAGAATAGGTAGAGACTTCACGAAAAACTGTTCAGAATGAATTCTGAGATGAAATATTCATTGAAATCTGAAAATAGGAAAATGTTTTCGATTACAATATTCGTTTTTACAAAGAAGTAAAAGCATCCATTATTCGTACATTAAAAACGCATGCACTACTGATTCACAACCGTTTCTTATGTATCCCATTCCTCCTTATGTGAATGGTCTTGTTTTCTGAGTTTGATTAATCGTTCCCAGCCCCAATAAAAAAACTAATATTATGTTAAATATCTCCAATTTTCCCTCACATGATAACTGATAATATAAGACGAGGCTTTTAAATTAAACATCTATTCTCTTAGATAAAGCAAATTGTCCCTGTGGAGGTCAAAGTAAGAATTCCTTAAATAGAGATAAACTATTTATTTATTAAAAACTATTTATTTTTTAATCTCTATTTTAGGAATTCTTTCTTTGACCTCCACCCGCATCATTGTATTTCCTATATATGAAGGTCATTTATTTATTTTACTGATGATAAATAATGTATTATTATTTTATTTGTAGTGTATGCTGGCTTGTATGCTTGAAGAAGGAAAAATTGTAAGTGTTTATATTTATAAATAATACATATTCCATAACTAGATTAAGAAATATATACTTCAAGGAATTTATCATTCCTTCAATTACCAATGTTCAATAGTATTCTATCTTTATTTTTCTAAATTTACAATTACTTATTTGGTTACAAGTATTTTACTATATCAATAAGTTTTTTTAACAATTTACTTTTATCTAAAAACTGCATTATAAAACTTAAAATATTGTTGGAAAATAATTCTGAAATAAATAAAAAATTGCTTCACTTTAATCATGAATAATAATAATCATTGTCTGCTTAAACAAAAATTTATATATCAACAATAAGTCAAATAATTTTGTTTTTAATCATTAAAAAATGTGATTGTACTAAATTTAGTTGGAAACAAATTTTTCTTATGAACTTATGTTTATTTAATTGTTACTGGATAGGAATTTAGCAGTGAAATAAGTAAAATATAAAATAAATCAAATATAGTAAAAGGAGTGTTGGGATTTACCTTCGTATCCCTCAAAATACCTTAATGGTACCTTTCTATTCAAACTATTGAATTGACTTTCAGTACTCTTTAGCAATCAACTGACTTGTATATCTGTTACATACTATTGCTACACTTTAAAAATTAATCATTATTTATGCTACCTCAATTTGTAGCTTTATATTATTTCTGTCCCTAATGCCTCCCTTCATTTTACCTTTAAAAATATGTGAATAAAATATGTTTGTATATTATTTGATTTACATTATTTATAGTCTTAGGGAACAATAAATTTTAAAATTTGATATGATTTTTTCATGCCTAACATTATTAAAAACAACGAAGAGTGGTATAATTTTTATAAAACATCCCTTGCAGTTGAATTAAAATTTTTTAATTAAAACTTGTAATTTTTAGCTCATTGATGGAAAATACATGAAACAAAATGCTTTGATAATGGCTGATGTTTTTCACATGGATGATTTTGATGAAGCCGCCAAAGCCCGGCAAGTAATTGAAGTTTGCGCAGAACAAGGTAAATATAACTCGATACATCAAGAAAGGATCATTAATATTTAATCTTTGTTATTAAAATAGTTCACATGATATCGAATAAAACCTCACTTGCCTCTTCTTACTTTTTAATTCTACACTCCTGTTTCCGAGACAGATTCTTCTGTACTTACGTTGACTCTTTGATTTCCTCCTTCTTTCCTGAATTCAGGGGTGTACCGCAAGGCAGTGTCTTAAGCCCTATTCTCTATTCCGTTTACATCTCTGATATTCCGGGGCATCCATGCACCACCATCTATACCTTCCCTGATGATAGAGCCATCATTTCTTCTCACAGAGACCCAAACCTAGCATCTATAGCTCTTCAAAAGCATTTATATGATTTAGAAAAGTGGTTCTATAAATGGCAAATCTGACTAAATGCCTCTAAATCGAGCCATCTAAGCTTCTCTCTAAATAAAGCTTCGTGCTCTGCAGTCAAAGACAAAGCACCTTCCAAAACCATGTAGCTTATCTCGGACTATGCTTGGACAAAAGACATACATGGAACGTACATACAAAATTAAAAATACAAGAACTGAAAAGATGCTACAAACAACTATCACATCCTTTGGACTACAGATCTTCACTTGACTTAGGAAACTAATGACTCATCTATAACAGTATACTAAAACCTATTTGGACATATGGAGCAGAACTTTGGGGTTCACTAAAACAAGGACATGAATCCCACTATTGAATCATATATTCATAACAAATACTAAATTGCTTGATACTTACTTGGACTTGATAAGATGAGATTAAAGACATTGGCTAAGAGACCTACTCAACTATTGATATTTCCATTCCAAAACTTGATATTCCTGTAGAGAATCAAAAAGAATAACACTTGGATCATATTTGCTGAATGGGCAATGGTGCAGATGCAAATGAAAATTAAATAATAAATAACAAAAAATATACATAAAACTGCTGTTCCATAAAAATTGATTACTTATTCGTTGATCATAGCTATTACAATATAAACATTCTATGATATATTGCGAAATAACTGATCAATTCTTTGGAACTTGTAAGTACACACCTATCTATTACAACTTAAACGTGTCATCTATATTTTAGTCTGCTATTTAATGTTTTTACTAAAAGCTCATTTTTTCACTGTCAGGGCATGAATATGAGACTAACCTAGTCTCGAAACGTCGCCTTAAGAAGTTGAAATAAACTGACTGAAACTCAAGAACCAAAACATAATATATATATATATCATCAGTAATTTTACTTGAACATCAGAGCTAGAACTAAATTTGTATCCGGCCTTATCAACATGTAGCAATGTTTTAGCAAACAGCTTGGCACCTGAATTAAACATTGACTTGTTTCCCGACGCATTCAAACCTTACAGCAACCAATTTTATGTTGCCTTTTGACTATTTTAATGGCCTCCTCATAGACTGAATTCATTTTTTCATTTCATAGCTTGTTATTAATTTTACTTTTTAGTCTAAGTAATAATTATTTTTAGGATGTAAATTTTATATCCAATAATAAAAAAAATAATATTTGGTTATAAAAAGTATTTATATATTCTTATTTGTTTTAGTTCCTGAGGTTAGCTCAGACCAATGTGAATTTGCTTATAAAATGGCTGTATGTGGAGCAAATGAATCTAAAAAGGTATCAGATGTTAATATGTAAAAATATTTATTATATGTACATTTTTTAAATGAAATGAGTTCACAACTGACCACATAATTATACGGAGGATAAGATGGAACGGGTGGGGGCCAATGAATGTTTTCAAGAAGTAAAAAATAAATTGATAATAATTCTTTTTTGGTTTGAGAATTTTCATTGGCTACCATCCAAAAGTTATTGTTCTTATGATTCCTTATTAAATGACTAAAATTAATATAAAATTAGATTATAAATTTAAACTATTGTTTCAGCTTGGAATGAAGGACCATGATTTTTTTGAATAAAAAATTATAATAATGGAAAAATGTTTCACAACGATAAAACTGCAGATCATCTTATTTCTGTCTAAACTTGCAGGTTACTTTAATTGTTATAATTTTAAGTATTGTCACCTTAAAGTTAATAAAGTATTTTTCCTTTCCATAACATCACAAAAAATCTTAGGATACTTTAAGATGTAAAAATACTTGTTTACGTAAAATATAAAGAACTTTTTTATTTGATTCAGTTTATTTTATCAACCAAACTCCTGGACTAAAGTTAAGTTAAAATAATCCTGGTACTGACCAAAATAAAGTAAGTTAGACATCGTTGACTCTTAACAACCCAGCCTTATTGTTTATTCAGCAGATTATAACTTTTGTCTCTTGGCTCTGAAACTAACAGTAACGTAGAGCATTAAAGTATTCACAAAGTTAGATGAGAATGACTTTCAGTTAGGGTTTGAAATTAACTCACAATATAAAAATCATATAATTGGTATTGATTTTGACCTTAAAAAATATAACCAATAATCTGAGTCTCAATATTTAGTTTTTTAATACTTTCTATATTTAGGTCCATTTTTAGGACATGAAAGTTTCTGAGTTTATAACAAAATATTGATTTTATGATTTCAGTCTCACAAACAATTTTGTAATAGCATTTTGAGTATTTTATGAATTATTATGAACTTATTGAAGTTCTGGGTTCTCATCTCATGAGAACCTACCACAAATATGCAAATTCAATTGCTCTTTTTAAATTTTCCCAACGATCTTGGACAGGTAACCACCATTTTACTCAGCATCATTATTGATTAACTTACCAATATTCCCTTATCCAGGACCTTGAACATCAGTTTTTACAGTAAGGCATCAATCCACAAAACAAACAAGTTGTTTACATTGCATGCTCTCATGGAAACAATGGTTTGAAAAACATTTTTTTTTTTAATATGACAAGAGAGACACATACCACAAATAGTGGAAACCGTGAACCAGATTTTAGATCAAAAATAGTTCTGAAAAAAGTTTTGTTAACGCTGATTGCAAAAAACGAGATCTCTCAGTAAGTCATAGGAGGATTACTGCAGCTAACTGCTTCTGTCCTAAGCATTTATATTGGCTTATCCAAACACTTTAAGAGCAGACAGTGCTTTAGGACCGAACAAAGACCCTTTTCAATCCAGTTTTTGTTCTGACTATTTTTTCCAGTCCTATTTCCTAATGTCTATCTTTCTTTAGGTTCACCTTTTCAAACTCCATAATCATTCCTTACCCAATACCCCATTATGACTTTATTCCTTCTAATCTAATGTTTAAGGACTGTTCGCAACTGATAAAAATCAATTATCTCCCACTTTTCCTTTTAAGTGTTGTTCCTCTAGACTCATTCCTTGTACCAATCTATTCTTCAGTGTAAATTTCACAATTATCCATCATTACCATCAAAATCTCATTGCTGATAATCCATCACTTTATTTTTCTTTTCATCTCGATGTCTGACGATTTTACTGATGCACTCCATCAACTAGAATATTCTATTTTACTCCATAACACTATTAAATATCTCTGGGTTACCTTCAACCAACATCTATATGACAAAAATTCATTACTATCCTAAACAGTTCTATTCATTTTGGAAATCCATGCTTTTAAAGCCCGTCCTCCACATCCCGCGGCTTTGATATACAGAGGGCTAACAGACAACCCCTGTTCAGAGACAAATCTATATCAAACTCAATTACAGTTACAATAACATTATTTCTGTCAGCGATGACAATGCTTACTTATTCCTAATCTCTAAGAAGCAATAAACTTCATCACAGAACATTATGTTCTATAATTTTATCCCATTACATCAAACTGTTTCCTTTGACAAATCAATGTAAATCTCCTGACGCAATATTAGGTGGTAAATGAAGTGTAAAATGGTCACATGTACAATGTAATTATTTATCTTAGAACCAAAATTTGAAAGGAAACTTCAGGAATTTTAACAAAAGTTTGAAAGGCAGAACCCTGAAAAAGAAGAAAAATGTGAATCTTGAAGGGTGGTGACATTAATATGCTTTGTTGGGGATTAAAAAGTAAAAACTCTACTATTTGGCTTTTTTCCCCTAGTTACATACTATTAGCTAAAATTTTGCCAATTTTCAAGTTAATAGCTCATCAAAAATTTCATTGGGAAGAACCATTTTTTGTAAGTTTTCATTACAATGTTTTGTAGCTGTCTTTGATAAGCCAACATTTTGTATTTCGGAAGCTTCATGATGGTAAGTGTTTATTTTTTATTTTTGCATAGACATCAATATATGAAGTAGCTCAACCTTTGAATAAAATAAGCCACTTTTGTTTGCACGGAATCCTAAACTATAAGGAGACCAGTATAAAATACCGATTAAACAAAGTGAACTAATCATTCCCACCAGGGGAAAAGATTTTCTGTTCTGTCTTGTTAACAATGGCCAGAGATGTATAAGATACCCTATAAAAAGTATTTGAAATACAAAATGCAAGATATTTTTAAATTAAGTATTTCAGGCACCAGATACAAAATACTTTCTGGAATGGTATCTGAAATATTAGATACAAAATACGTATCTTATAAATGCTTTTTAAAGATAAAATACTTTTGTAAGAAAACAACTTTTTATTGAATTTAAGATTATTTGTTTTACATGAATTTTTTACGAATAGGGTAAATGTGACAAGACAAAATATTATATTTTTGAGGTTTTAATGGAGACTTAAGTAAAACCAGTTCTTCAAACAATTTATCACTCATTTTTCTTCGATGAGGGCTCATAATCATACTCCCTAAAAGAGAAAAGTCGCTCCACAGGGGCAGAACTTGGCAACAGGTGTTATATTTGAAAAACATTTTTTTTTATTGTAGGATAATCATTTTAGCTGTTATCTTTATTATTTAGGATTTGCAGTGTTTCTAAGTCAACGGTGCTACCAGCAGACCCTGTGTTTTTGCCAATTGGAATAGAGGAATCAGAATCCTCTAAAACATGTAATAAGATTTATCTTTTGAATAAATAAATGTGTGATATTTCTGTGAATGCATCAAAATGGCCAGTTTTCACAATTTTTTTTTAAACAGTCTTCTTCAAACTCATTTTGTTAAAAATCTATTTCCAGATGTATTCATATTTTTGAATCAAAGAGTTAGCTTCTCGTGTCTATTTGTTTGTTTCGTTTTTACTTCACAATTAATTTTCACCATCTTTCAAAAATACTAGGTTGGATGCATGGTCATGTCCTTATATTGATTGAAATCATCAAAGGGAAGTCTTATTTATATGATTCTACACTCCTTATGAACTCTCGTATTACTTATGAACTCTTATGAATGAAATCTCGTAAGACTAAAATTATTAAAAGAGTATGTAACTATGAAGGGTCTTATGTTCAATACAGACTAGAAACATTACTGTTTCTAAGACAGCTATTGTACAAGAAGGTGATTTGAATCAGATCACGCTTAACCACCAGAGTTTTAGCCTAATTAGAGGTACCCAATTCATAGAGGCTGGGTGATCCCCCAGAGTGTTTACCAATTCTACAGGGTCCAATTGTGACTGTTAACAGACTAAATAATTTATACACCTCAGCTGGATTTGAAAAAATGTTGCTCATAACTCATTTCTCTAAACACTCAGCTTCCCAACTTACTTACTGATGGGCACTACAGCCCTAGAAGGACCTGGGCCTCCTCGGGGACCTTAAGCCAATCATTCCTGTCCCTTACTCATTCTCTCTATCTCCTTACTCCAAGGAACTTGAAGTCTTCCTCAATATCGTTCAACTATCTCAGCCTAGGCCTTCATCTGAGTCATTTCCCTCCAATGCTTCCGTATAACAGGCGTCTTGGCATCTTTGTTTCTGGCATCCCTTCCTCATGTCCCAGTCATCTGAGGCAGGATTTTCTTACAAACCAGGTTTGATTTTCCATATATGGCGCGGAGCTCACGATTCCTCCTTGATCGCCACATACCGTTCTCCCTTATTGGTGCATATATCTTCCTGAGTATTTTTCTTTCCCAGACATTAAGTTTCCTTCCAGCTTAATCTTTTAAGCTAAAGAATTGTAATTTCTTAGCAATTCCCAACCAGGCATCGTTTATTTAAAGGATTTTTGTAGACCACTCTAGATAAGGTCTAAAACCATTTAAGAGTTAGTTGTTTTTAGAAACACTTTGTGTGGAGTCAATATTATTAGTACTAATGCTTTACTTCTCATTTTAAGTTTCTTCACTCAGTAGTGATTGTTGTGCAAGTGAAAGAATATTTTAAAAAAAAACTTGTATCTTTAATTTACATTATTCATTTAACAATGCCTTCATCCAAAAAGAATTATGAAATTTTTTAACGTTTCTACTAAAGAATAATAACTGTAGGCTTATTGTGGTTTATGGCACTGGATATTTATAGACCCTCATCAAATTAATCAAAAGGTTAGGGACACACAAACATGTATCAAAATCTGAATATTGGAGCAATAGTGGATTCATGGCAAAAAATAATGTTTTCCAATTTACATCATTCACAGTAACATCAGTCTTTGATAATACAAACAATAGTAAAGTATATGAGGTATCTTTGTCACTTCCCTCATGGTGGTAGCTTCCATAAAATTAATTCTGTATTGGGGAAACATATTTATATATTTTTTAATACAAACTAGTTAACTTTTATTTAACAAATTTGTACATTTATTATCACGGTTTGGAAAAACTAATATAGAGATACTGATGTTTAGGGCCCAAGTTTGAGATATGCTGTGGGAAATTAATTCTTTACTCTGAAAGCTGTGAATTGATCCTGTGAGGGTCCCAGGACCCAGCCTTCTATGAAGTTTGCTACCAAAATCAGGGAAAACCTAGCAATTATTATTACAGTTATTTTTTCATCTCATATTTAATTTCACCATTCTTTAAAATTAACTCCAATAGTAATATTCAAAATATTGCACATATTAGCTAACCAGCCACAAACTGGATTTTTCAGAAAAAATTAGTCCATATTCAAAAAATGAGAAAAAACTCAAGGAATTTTAACCACAGTAATGAAAATAGGAATAAGTGCAAATATTTTGTGATGTGCGGATTTTCTGGAAAAAAAAGAATTAAGATGCTTTCACTAACCACTCTTTCATGTAAGCTCACGCAATACTGACAACTTAATAAATACAAATAGAACATCATATGGTGAGAAAGTGGTATACCGCTTTATGTACATTTTTTATTTAAATATATCCATCAAGGAAATTTTTAAAAAATGGAAAGCTATAAGACAAAGTTTAATGTTGGAAAAAAGAAAAAAAGACAGTTCAATGAATTGCTTATTAAATGGTAATTAATGACTGATCTAGTTTTTATCTAGATATTATTTTTATTTTCTAATTTTTTTTTCAAATTTTACAAACCTTTTCTCTTTATTACAAGAAGATGAATTTTTTTGCAAAATTCATTGTTACTCCAAGTCACTTAATTATCCTGTCGAGTCAGTAAAATCCGGTGAAAAGAGCCATGAATAGAGCCTCATGAGGGACGATACAAGTTTAGTTAGTCCTGAAGGAAGTCTAGTGTGTGAGCTATCTTCATTCTCCTCAAAGGAGTCTTTGCCAATAAGAAAAAATGAGAATGTTAATATTGGTGATGCAGAAGTGATAACCAAGGTTTGTTATATGCAACTGTCCATTTCTTCTGTAAGTAGAGCTATTCTTAAATACCTTAAAACAGAGGTTTGTGAACCTATGAAGCCCATTGGCCCTGACTTCAAGTAAGCATTTTTAAAGAGGACTCTGTGTCCCAAGACTAGACAATTTACGCCTTTCATGAGAATTAATTTGTAGCTCAATGGCCAAAATTTTTGTTATAAAATTAGTAAAAAAGAGTAAAGTAAAAAAATTAAACTGTTTGGTCTTGTGCATTTGTAGTGATAAATTATTAGGGTTTAGAATTAAATAAAATATTATTAAATTATTAAAAGTAATTAAAACTGTTATAAATCATAATATAATAAATTAATACAAAAATTTTACCAAAATATATTGGCAAGAATAGATCTTATAGTCTCCGATAAAAAAAAAATTACTTAAACAGGTGAGCATAGTTATTAGCATACTGGGCTCTATACTTAACAATTGTATTACTTAGTCCACTTCTATATAGGGTTATTGCTTGTTTAGATATGTTTATCTATAAGTAGTTAAATAACAACAGATCCAAAATAAGTCTTGACCATTTTGAAGTTCTTTTAAATAAGTTATTTGTATAAAATAGTTGAGGAGTATAATGAATTTGAAGTTAATGTCAAAACTGTTAAGTAGTCTTTGGTTCAGGAACTTGGAATGTCAATATAAAATATAAAAAATATTAAATACCAATAAGACAACTTTTTAGTTTTTTCTGTAGGTATCGTGATCATTTAGGTGAAGGAAAATGCAGAAGATACAGGTTACAGATACTCTAAAACCGTAGTTCACCAAAAAGAAAGGAATTATGACTAGATAACAAAGTGATTATACCCTAATTCAAGCATTTATGGAGAAAACAGTGAATAAATTGGCAATAAGGGATTTGAATAATGGGGGTGAACTGTCATTTAAACAAAGACTCTTCCTGATAACTTTGAGTAATCTTAACCATGTTCTGATGTAATCTAAACATATTTGGATAATTGGCTTTTAAAGATGAAAATTTTCAGTCAACATAGCAAGTATACATTGCATATAATATTTAAATTTGTATGTCATTAAACCCTTAATGGGCTCTAGTTTTTTATAGGTGATTCTCTAGTTTTTTATAGGTGATTCTCTAGTTTTTTATAGGTGATTCTCTAGTTTTTTATAGGTGAGTGGTTTTGATTATTATGGTGACTTATTATGATAAGAATTTTCATGAGGTTTTGATTAGTCAACTCCCTCATGAAGTACAATCCCAGTGACCATGAACTGTTGAGTATAAACTCAATTTTAGTAAATTACTTCTCAATGTAAATACAAAATATAATTTAATTTTTTTTTTTAATAATTATTATAATTTTTAAATATTTTTATTTAGAAGAGAAAAGATTTTTCCAGGATCGGGATTCTAACCCGGGTCTCCCACGCATCCGACGTGGTACACTACCACTTGAGCTATCCTGGCACATACCCTGATCAGACAAATCCCTTCTCTTCACCAATCCCATTTCCCCGTGTTCTCGCAATTTGTGATGTACACAAGGGGAAGAAAGTTTATCGAACATTACTTTAATTAGGATCTTGTTGACTTACGTCATTATATTATTTATAATTTATTTTATTATAATTTTTAAATATTTTTATTTTGAAGAGAACACGGGGATATGGCATCGGTGAAGAGAAAAGATTTGTATGATCGGGATATGTGCCAGGATAGGTCAAGTGGGTGAGTACCACGACGGATGCGTAGGAGACCCGGGTTCGAATCCCGGTCCTGGGCAAATCTTATCTCTTCAAAATAAAAATATTTAAAAGTTATAATAATTATAAAGAAATAAAGTAAAATAAATTATAATAATATAATGACGTAAGTCAACAAGATCCTAATTAAAGTAATGTTCAATAAACATTCTTCCCCTTGTATATACCGCTAATTGCGAGAACACGGGGATATGGGATCGGTGAAGAGAAGGGATTTGTCTGATCGGGGTACGTGCCTAAAAATATTTATTTAATATTTATAAATATATTTATAAATACAAAATAGTTTGACTGATCATAGTCACATTGTTTTTTCATATGTTATTTTTTTACAACCAGTTCTCTTAATTTTATTTACGATTGTTAGATATTTGCCAACTAGATCTGAGAAATCTAGAAGGCACTTGTAATAACTACGAATACAAATAGCTTATCAAAATTGAATGTGCACATCCTTTATTAATTAAAAAAACGATAACGTATCTTAGCTCATTTTGGGTTATGTTCAAAATTCTCTGAAAGGCAATAGATCTAATTTTTTGTTATATCGGGTCATTTGGTATGAAATGTTCTCTTTTATTGTTTCTAAAATCCAAAGTGGAATTCTGTTGTTTACTATTTCTATGTTTACTGATTGTAATGAACTGTTATTAATCATATTTAAAAAAATAATATTTACTATTAATAAAATTGAACGAACATTGTTAATATGCCATCAAATTGGCGATGAAAACACGCGATTTCTCTGTAATTGTTTTTTATGAGTTTCAACTTGAGGACTCTGCAGGTTAAGCTGCAAGAAACATAAACACCGCGTTAGGGGAAGGGTGTTATAGCGAACGGACCATTCACCGTTGCCAAAACCAAATTAGGATCCAAAATATTTATTGGTTTCTGTGTGGTGGTCAATGGCAGAAATAATTCATTTCTCCTTTCTAAATAGAGGTGAAGCCATCAGATCCACATCGTATAGAAAAGATATTGATATCATGCAACAAAAAATGTTAAAGAAATAAACTGCATTTGTTAATTGGAAGGGACCTGTACACTTAAACGACAGTCCCAGACCCCATGATTCACGGCAGACAGTGAAGGAACTAAACGAACTGGGTTCCGAAGTCCTCCCAAACCCCACCATATTCGCCAGACTTATCTTCAACATATTTCCGTATATTCAGAGAGTAGACAGCTTTTTTTTTAATAAAATTTTTGCAAATGATTCTTCAACCAAAAATTCCCTTTGATTCTTTTTGTTTTTTCTTGTGTATATTTCTCCCTCAGACCATGGCCTTGCATGCTTTCTTCAATTTCTTCTATCCATCTTGTTCGTGGTCTTCCTCGCCGTTTCCTCCCTTTAGCACTCCAGTTGAAAATTAAATTGGGCAATCTTTCTTCCTTCATTCTTCTGAGATGACCATATCATTCTAATTTTATTTCACTACATTTTGGAGGATGTTTTGTTAAATTTTCATTCGCTCTTTAATTTCGGCATTAGTTCTTCTCTCTAGTCTGGATATCCTGGCAGATCTTCTCGAATAGTCCGCCTCAGAAGCTAGTAGCTTTTTTCTAAAAGCAGTGCTTATTGTTTGAAAACGGACATCTGATATGAAATGACCCAATACCATTACATAAAATATACTTTGAACTTTAAATCAAATAAAAGATTAATAATTTTTTTTTAATTAAATTTAATTCCAGTATCTTTAGAAGTACGTTTCACAAAACTTCACAGAGATAATATTTTCGTGGGCTTTATGATACAGCACAATATGTGATCCACATAAAATAAAAGAAGGATAAACAACAGTTACAATCGTTGTTTGGAAACGCGAACACAAAAACAATGTATAGAAAGAGGCAATTAACCAACTGTTTCACCTTAGCTAATGACTGTTTCACTAAAAAGTTAAATAGGCCTATCGGAAGAGGGCAACGGCCTCATCCAAACCACAGCCATCATCTGCTTAATTACTGGAAGCTGCCGTGCCCTCAACCCAAGGGTTCTTTGCGAAAAATCCAAGCCTATAATTAGACCTTTCCGGGCATTTAATTGTAATAGTGTAGGATAGCATCTATCACGCGAAGTATATTTAACTTGTAAGCGACATTCTTTCTCACGAACAGTTCTTTTCTGCCCATCTTCTGGGAGATGGAGCTTTTTTTGTCGTTGGTACCGATGGTAAAACCTAAACTGAGTGTATTATTCTCTTCAGAAAGTACATAAAATAGCAATACAATTAGAACAATTAATGAATTAATTAATTAATTTTGGTTTAACAATCAGTCCTGTTTTAAAAATAATTTGCAATGCTACAGTTAACGGAGTTATAATAATAATACTGCATTGATTTATTGTTTAAAGTCATAGAAAAACACATATTATAGTAGCTTATTAATTTAACATATTATAGACAATACATTGTAGTCTACATAAAGTCTTTGACTTTAGTCGATGTACTATAACCTCTGTAATCCTTCTTCTCTGTATTTCAGATACAGTATCTACATAATTATTAAAAAACGGGGAGTGATAATGACAACAAGTCTTATTAACAATGCTGATCAAACAACCTACTATCACCAAGATCGTGGGTCAGCGGAGGAGAATTTTTTTAAGGGAGTAAAAACATCTTAGTTATCCCGTACTTCGGATGGGACGTAAAATAGAGGTCCCGAAACTATGCCTTGTCAGGTACTCGGTAAAGATGCCCATCCTAATTTTACGTGGATTGACAAAATGTATTACTCCCACTGAGGTATGGCCCGGTTAGTCAAAGGAACATAAAGTAACGATAAACGAAACAGGTGACGAACAATGCTGATCATAAGGAATTCATATCACAACCAGGGTTATAACTATATTTCAAAAACATGATTTATTTGTAAATCTTCACATTTTTAATATCGCTGCCCCTTTAGCTTTTTATTTACTAGATAGGTATATATTTCACTCACTTAACTCTTTCATATATATTGGATTTCGGAGGGACATGGTTTAAATTTGTTTTTTCATAAAGCTATGACTACATACTTTATAATATTCCGGTAATTTAAAGTCCAACAGAAAATCACAATTCTGAACATACTCTAATATCAGTGGATATGTCACTTTACTTTTTAAGTTTTTGTTAAATTTGTTAAGTATTTTATTTCCTTCATATTTCTATAATAAACAGAAGGGTTAATTATAATATCATATATTTAGTATACAGACACTCCATAAAACGATTCATTTACATCCACTTAGCATTTTAATATCATTCTAGTTTATTTTTATAAATTATCAAACCAATATAAATTAATGATTAACATTAATATATACGAAGTTAATTTATGTTTTAAGTTGTATTATATTTTAGAACTAGCTTTTGCCCACGGCTTCGCTCGCGTGGAATTTGGTCTGCCACATTAAGTTTCGTGACAGATAATTTTAAATAAATAATAGAAATCTTCAAACCCAAAGGGGCTAAGAAAAAAAAAAAAAAAAAAAAAAAAAAAAAAAAAAAAAAAAAAAAAAAAAATAAAAAAAAATAAATAAATAATTTAATTTTTCTATACTATAAGGTACTCGTACATCTGAAATAATGTCTAACTTCAAAACTGACGGACTCCATACAATCTTTGAACCCCTATTATGTTAAGGGGGAAACCCTTGGGAGTGGAATTGTCCAAATTCCTTCCTTAGTGCTCTACAAAGAACCTATCTGCGAATTTCAAGATGCTAAGTTCAGTGGTTTCTGCTGTGCGTTGACCGCTGGGTGTGTTGGTCAATCAGGTTACATAAACTTAGGATAAAAAGGATTACTTAGTATAACGGTTTCACTTGTCGTACGGCAGCAGCCAGAAGTGAACTATGTTATTTGATTTGTTTTGTTCAGTGAAAATATGTAGATTTTGCGAGTAAGAAACACGTGAGCAAGCATACAAACTTTGCCCCCATTTTTCACCATTTTAGGGGTAGAATTTCGGAAAATCCTTTCTTATCGGATGTCGACGTCATACAAAGAGCACACCCTCCAAGTCTATGGTCTCTACGATCAGCGGTTTCGGCTGTGCGTTGATCCCTCAGTCAGTCATTCAGGACAAAGCATTTTATATGTATAGATATAGATGAATTACACATAACTGACTTAATTTAATACTCAATAGAAATTATATATATATATTGTAGTCACTTTCATATTTTGAAATATGAAAAACATATTATTGATTTCTAGTCAATCTTTGTTTTTTCAATAAGTGATAATACTTAATCATAATTAAGCAGTTCTTAATAACCAACAATTAATTAATAAATATTTATAATACTTACTGTATACTGTTTATATTATTATAAATTATAATTCTTACTTAATAATTATCGGCAATAAATTATTTATTTTAATCCAGCTTTACATTTTCCACGTGCTTAGTTACCGCAAATACTTATATCGTTTTGTCTTATTTATTTCATAATTTTGTTAATTATCGAAACTTTGCTTTATGAACAGTTAGAGATTTTAACAATCAAACTAGTGAGATAAGTGATTTTTATTACAATAGCAACCTCACAATTGTTTTTGTTCGTATGTAATAGAATTATTTTTAATAGTTTACGGTCATGGCCTGCCTTACCCCCACCCACCCCTCCCAAGCATCCCAGACTTTCTTTATAATAGAGATAACCTTGCTTTCCTTTTATTTAAGAGTTTATTTCGATGGTTTATGTCGATATCATTATATAAAACAGTCCCAACATGTTTTATTATATATTTTTTCTATTCATAGCACGTATTAGGTGATTTTTTGTTTGTTTATTAGTCAGTTTTATTGTCTTTCAATGAGGTAATTCCTAAGGGATCAGTCTGTTTGTCCAAAAACTTGATGTGAAATTACCTCCAGTAAGTGAGCCTGTATACAAGCAAAACAAAGAATCAGCGGAGCATTAACAAGATTATAATTTTTCATAGATAATAAATAAATAATGAATAATTAATTACCAAAAAAAATTAATGCATGTGCATACAATATTACTGAAATACTTTTAGATTTGAAATATTTTGTAAGTATACATTTAATTTTAATTTTTTTTGGCCTAGGAATGTGCCAGATCGTTGTATGGTACAGATGTAATTACACAAAAACTACAATTGTTAACAATAACACACCGTTACATCATGAAATACGAGGAAGCGATTAAGCGGAAATCAAAACTTGACCGCGTTGGTCCTCTAAAATCGTACAAACGCCATTGTGGTGGAGAAAGGATGGTAAATGGACAACTTCCGCAGTTTGCGAAGAATACCTAAATCAAATAATTAGGCCTTTGAACATTTATATTGCGTTAAAGTAGCAATACTGTAGTAAAGAAAAAGAAATTCATTCAGAATATACAGAAAAATTGATTAAATTGATAAATCGAATGATGATTAAAAGAAGAACGGATCCTAATATTCTAGACTAATATTTCTAAATTGATGAAATAGATTTTAATAGTTAGTTCCTTTAGAGAAAGGGTGTATATTGGCAGGCTGCGGGGAGGACCACACTCTTAAATATTTTTTGTGACCAAGGATGCTCAGAAATATTAATAATGATCAATTATTCAACAATATTAATATTTTTAAAAAATTGATTATTTAACATTGATATAAAAAAAAAATACCTGTACCATTACAACCCGTGAAGGGTCTATACACGGTAGAGACAGTGCTGCTTCATTGACAACGGTTGTGCAGGGAGGTGATTTGTCCAATATCACGCTCAATCGCCAGATTTCCTCCCTTATTTTGGGTAACCACTTTTAGAGGCTGGGTGAGGCCCAGGTGGGTCCTAGTTCCTATGTGATCCATCTCTAGCTGCTAACAGACTAAATAAAAGTCTTGCCTGCAGCGGGATTTGAACCAGGATTTTCGACATGGCAACTCAGTACTCTACCACTCCGCTCCATAATAACCTTTATTTATTTATTTTTTTAAAAATATATTTATTAAATTTTACAACTGTATACAGAATACATCCAGTAAATATTATGATTGAATAAATTGACATGAAAAGACAAGTAGAGAAACTACCCAGTGGTAGTACTTAAATAAAAAGTTCAGATTAGAAGGTCACGAGGCCATCTTCTTTTCAGACGCCTCGGAGTATTATCAGGAATGAAGTTTGTCATGAAAAGATTGATATCGGATTCGGGCCAAATCAGCAATAAACGGGACGTTTAGGTCATTATGGATTACTTTGTTCGTAACAAAGTAAGGAGCGTTGAGGATTTTCCGAAGGATTTTGGATTGTAAAGATTGGATGCGGGAGGAATTCGATGCCTTAGTGGAGCCCCAAAGCTCTATTCCGTAAGTCCAGATGGGTCTAATGATTGTCGTGTATATGAGTCTCTTGTAATTAATTGGGAGCTTAGAGCGTTTATCCAGTAAATGTTGAAGTAGCCTGAAACGGCGAGCTGTTTCTTGTCGTTTCAGTCTAGTATGAGGATTCCAAGTTAAGCGTTTGTCAAGGTGTAGTCCTAAGTACCGGATCTGTTCTACAGGACTAAGAGGGATGTTATTAAACGATACAGGGGGGCAGGAAGTCGCTCCATAATAACCTAAATTCACTTAAATAAATAATGCGTCATATATTGGGAATACTTTCTTCCAAATTCAATTTTAGAGAAATTCATCAATACAGACATTTAGAGACGAGGGAAGCGTGTATAACTGGTTGTACATTTGTTGGTAACAATCTTTCTAAACAATGAAACTAAAATAAGATAACTCTGTACCTTTAAATAATTCAAAATACACATTCAAGCCAGCTGAATATATATTTTTCTAATGAAAATGCATAATAAAAATGTATACATGATATAAATGTTGGTTTTATTACGGCGCTATGTGGGACGATAAAAAAAAAATACACGAGAAAAGACAATTTTACTTGATGAGTAAGGTAAACAATTCTATTTAGAGTAAAAATAAAACATCTCCCGGATAGGAAACAGCTTGTGGTCCCAAAGGGGAAAAGTTGGTCAATATACTGTTCCCGCAAAGCAATTCGACGGTATTTTACTGATATCTCTTACAGTATGAAGAGCACAGTATAGGAAACAAGTGAACTAAGGAACGAAAACTGGATCAGAGTCTGAAAGGAGTAATGGAGGCACCCGACAACCCTTCACGGCTTTTTTAATAGGAAAATTATTAGCAATATTATATTTACATGGTTTGTAATTATTACATTACAAAATATGTAATGCAGTGCAGCAATCCGAAAGGTTAAACATATGGTGTTTTACATCAGATTGTATTGAGGGAAATTTAATTTCCGTCATTCGTCTGATAAAGTCAAAGAGTAATATTTGATTTGTGAGATTATTTTACCTGAACCAAAATTTCTGGGGAATTTCATTTACTGATGATCTTTTAAGTCATATTTAAATTTAATCTGGATATGATGAGAGGAAACGAGAAAATCGATAGACGAAAATAATTAAAACAAGTCACATAGAATCAATATGTTTTATGGCTGAATAAATAAGTTGCATTGCATAGATTTAATGTCTTATTTTATTTTGTTAAGCTGTAATTTGGAACGGATATTTGTTATCATTACTTAATTTTATTGTTGGTGCGGCTGTAGGTTTAAAAAATCGTCAGATATTTTATCTCCATAAAATATAGTTCTAAAAAAAATCTGAAAACCGATTTGACCCATGTTTAAGTATTTATTAGGTAACTACTTAATTAAACTATTTAGGTATCAGTTACTGCTCATAAATCATCAACAAATACTAATTATCATCACAAAAATTACAAAGTAGCTGATAAGAAGGACGCACTTATCAGATTGCATGATAGTAAAACTGACGATGGAAATAGAACTACTTCTTTTTTATTTAAACACGTACGTATTGAAATCGATCTTAAAACATGTGAACTAATTGAAGTGTCTTTTTTTTTTTTTTTTAACGATGACACATGAAATTTAGCATTGAAAGAAATGAGCTATAAGAATACCTGAGTTTTCTTCGTTGGCCAGAAAAATTTATCAGACTGATAAGGGCGTCGTTACAGAAAAGTAGTGGTTTGGTACTGATAAAGGGATACGTTTCCAGAGACATCGTTATTCAAGACAGAGCTAAACAAAGGAATCCAATATCCCCAGTTTTATTTATTTTGATATTCTGAAGATTATGATTACAACCAAAGCAAAGATGGAGGGATGTCTTTATAATAACATGACCCTATACCTCGCCTATGCTGATGAGTTGGTCATTACAACAACAAATCAAAACGTGGTCTTGGAGGGATTTCTGGAATGTGAAGGGGCAGCTAGGATACCAGGGCTCATAATAAATGAAGATAAAACTAAGTACATGCTCTAATCACGGAACAGTCATCTAATGGGATATCTCCTAGGAAGAGGTTGTAGTTTCGAAAATATAAAAAAATTAAATGTCTTGCCACAATTAAAATTATAACCGAAGACAATAAACTTGAATTTTTCCGAAATAGAGACATTCCCGAAGTCAAAATAAGAGTACCTCGTCTTGTTGTCATATATGGTGGGAGGCGTGGACACTAACCAAGCATCAAGAGAGATAAACTGTGTTCTTGGAACAGAAAGATTATATTGCAAAGAAGGAAATCGTTTCCGTACCTAAAAGAATGAAGAGATTAAGGACCTATATGGGGAACCTGACATAGTGTATTGTTTTAAAAGGAAGAATATGATGGTTGGCCACCTACATCAGATACATATAAAACGTCTCCCTAAGCAGATCTTGGAGGGACGTCCAGATCTGCTTAGGGAGACGTTTTATTTTATTATTTAATCAGACCTAGACTGCGATGGACGATGTAGAGACAGACCTTGGCCTTATGGGCGTGAGAGCATGGAGAAAAACAGTAAAGGATCGTTCAGAGTGGGGGAAAATATGGAACATGGACCATAGCGCTAATAAAATAATAATAAAAATAATCTACATTGACTAAAGACCTAAGTGATGGTATATTCTAATCCGTACATCGTTAAATAATTATGTGTATATAACATTGATATATATATATATAAATAAAGAAAAACTGTACCACTACAACCCTTTATGGGTATGGGGTTCAGCACGTGGTAGAGACTATATACTCTTTCTTGTACAACGGTTGTGCAGGGAGGTGATCTGTCCTAGATCACGTTGAAGCGCCAAATTTTCCTCTTTATAATGGGTACTCATATTATAAAGGCTGGGTGAGCCCCCGGAGGGTCCTAGATCACATGGGATTTATCTCAGGCCACTAAAAGATTAAAGAAAAGTCGGCCAGCGAGCGGGATTCGAACCCAGGATCATCGGCATGGCAAGTCAGCGCTCTATCACTTAGCTACTCCGCTCCTGTAACATTGATATACAGGATGATAAGCTGTTTGGAATCGCACGTTTTACTACCATAGTGCATCTGTCATAATTGATATTTATGGATGGTCGCAATTATGTCGTCGCGTGCCCACTTTTAATAATCTTCATCCTGCAATTTTTATTAAAATAACAATATCGATTTGATACCGGAGGTGATGCAATTAATGTCCACGAGTTTTTTTGTCTAGTTACTGGTCCTACTGTCAAGGATTTACCTTATGTAACAGCATATTTCATATTTCAATTGAATAATGCTGAAACAAAAAATAGGATTTTACTATCATAAAAAATTTTAAAATATTTAAATATACATGCAATATCATCCATACACGTCGCTTTTTCCAATCTTCAAACCCATGTACATCTCTTAACGCCTTCTTGTTGTCTGGCGATGTCCTGCCTTGAACTGACTTAATCAGTGTTGTATAACAAATAAAAATGAATGCTACGCTATTTGTGATAAGTGCTTTTGTTGTGTTTTTGAATTGGTCACTACAATAACTACCTATTAGTGTGTTATCACAATGGTACTATTCAGGAACTGGCCCTTATATAACGTACCTTCTTGTTTTAATTTTAAATTTTCAGATTTTATTAAACGAATGAGCAAATAATTGGTTCAGATCATCAAATATCGTCATAATTTGAGCCAAACAGTAGCTTCGTTGGTATAATGCCAAGCCGAGTATCCACTCTACATGTCCTACATGTGTGTGGAATTTTCTCGACTGGAAAATTTGTAGGACTGAGAACATAAAGTTTGAATAAAGGCTGTGGACGTAAATCTCTAGTTAATTAATGTAATCAGTCGTATTCTGTATATTTAGTTAGTCAGGTCACATATCTTGTTTGAAATAATTGACTATTCGTGAAAATAAAAGATTTGGCTGGCAGCCGTGATAGTGTTGATCGTACCAACAATGTTTGTGCGCTTACCATGATTATAATTACAATGACATAATATTTGTCCTAGTTGGGCATTTTTATTTAAACCATATGAGATGTAAATAGATTGATCTTATATCTATAGCCCCGATGAATAAGTGGTTAAGTTGGATTTTGTTCCCAGAGAGAATTAACTGCTTTCGGATAACCGGAATCGTATCATTCTCGTAGTGTTTGGCTTTAAATGGAGTTGTAATAGAAGCAATAACTCCTTTCCAAGGCAATGCCTTATTTAGTCCCTTATTCACTAAGAAAATAACTCGATTCCGCTTACTTAAGTACAAGAAACTCATTTTGGAGAAAATTAGACTTAACCTCGTATTCACCGGGGCTACACCCGATATAGATACGTATTTTGGTAATAAACCAGCATTACTATATCTAAAGATATATGTACTTGGTAGTGTTATTAATTGGTTTATTACCAAAATACTCATCTACGAGTAACTTAGAGAAAACCAGAGCGAGATAGTTGGACTATCAGATAGAATTTACCAAATACATAAAACTCCAATTTCTCAGCAAACTATTTTCGTTTTTTAATGTATTTTTTCATGGTTTTTTTTTTTGCTCGATAGCTTCGTAAAAGAATATATTTTGTTTCTTCTTCTTCGTGATTTGTTAATATTCAATAAGGAGATTCAAATTCAACTTCTGGAAAACAGATATAGAACCACATTTTTCTCATTTCTCAGTTTGTTATACTTCCTTCAAAATATATTTGATGTTTGTTCAAATTGTTACTTTTAGAGATAATGGTATTTACCCCAATTCTTTCTAATGTTTTTCGCTTAAATTTTTATTATCGAGGAGTTTTATGTTTTATTTTATTAATGATCCATTTGATCACTTTCCTATATGTGACATCGACTCCTTAAGTTTTTTAAATGCTACAGGCAACTCAGGGTGTATTCTCTTGTAGAGGGATAATGTAGACGTTTAATGTAAATTTCAACCATTTGTCCGCTCGCTAAATCTAGATCGCCCCAGGATTGACTCAGTGATAGAAATGGAAAAACTAGCCTAGAATAAGAATGTTTTAAAATTAATTTTAATTTTAAAATTTCTTTTCTATAGATGAAGACAGAGAAACAGTGACTGTGAAAGACAAATAAAGAAAATCATATACACAAATTAGCGAAATTTGTGTCATATCCACCAATACCAGTAGATCGAACAAAACATTTTGCACAATGTTTCATTTATAAAAAAATCACTCTTAACCAGATATAGAAAATAACATCTTAATGCCTCTTTACTCATTTCGAATTCTATGATACAAGAATAAAATATTATAATACAAGTGTTTGTTTTCAATTCATGGATTATATATATTTTTGAAGTAAGAACTTCTTTTGGCGCACCGCACACACATTGTTTCGTAGGTAGTAAGTTAGCCTGACTCGTCACGATCTGAGGTGAAACGCTCGATCATATGTTGATATAAAATTAAAAGAGAAGCAGTAAAGGTTACAAAAATATATTGTGTGCTTAAACTTGAACTGTATTTTTTGTGTTAAATTATTATCTAAGTTGACTCGTGTAAAATCTTGTTTTCGGCACTTAACACATAGTGAACTAAGGCATCGAAATGATTATAGTTCAATCAATAATAGTTATTATTGATACTTAATTATTATTTTAACATTTACTTGGTTTACATTGTGGAGGTTAGTGTATGTAGTTAGTGGTTTATCGTGCTAGTATTAAATATTGCAAAAACATTATAAACATTAAACAGAATAAAAAATATAATTATTGTTACTGTTATTATAAAGAGTAATTCCATCGTATAGCTAAGTCACTTCACGTTTGTATATAATACATATTTACCTACATGCTTACATACAAATATAGGTATATATAATATAATTAAGAATTAACCTCACTTTTATTATTCTATTATTTGTTAGCTTTTACTTTCCCACATTAAAAAATAAATATTATTATTATTAAAAGAGAGATTCGATCGTATATTTAAGTTACTTCGTGTGTGTGTATATATATATATATATATAAAATTTAAAAATAACCTATCTTTTATCCTCTGTTAACTTTTGCTTTCCCATATTCAAAAATAAATATGTTTTATAAGTTCTTTTTATGAGTAATAATAATATGACGTATGAATGTTTGAATACTGTCTTTTTCAGATTGCAAAATCGATGATGGAGCAAAACAACAAACTCGATGACGAATTAAAGCGAAAGAGGAAATTAGCTTATGCAGGATTAACAAAAAAACATTAAAAAAAACGTGAAGAAGGTCAGCATTTACTATTTACATCTTGCCTAATCAAAGTGTAAATAAAATAATTGAATTCATTCATGAAAATTTACTCATTTATACAGCAGCAGGGTGTGCTTTGCTTAACCGGAACTTAGATAAATTACCTATCATCTTGAGTGGAGATTTCAAAATCGATTTGTCACAAGAAACATTAAAGCCTTTAATTGATTTTTTAAAGATCACATTGGATTTAAATATGTCAAATAATAAAAATGAAAGTACAATAAAATACGGAACTACAATAACTGATCATTGATCAATCAATTATCGATAGAGTTTTTTCTAGATACATAAGTAAAATTCAATCAAAAGTATTTAATTCTTATTTTAGTTATCACAAACACATCGTAACTTTTGTAGAATACGAAAAAGAAAATAAATAACTTGATTTATATAAAATTAAATAAATAATAACTTTAATTTCTGACTTGTTTCTCATTTATTCTACTGATACGATCTACATTAATACTCCATAATACATAATATTATTTACTAATATTACTACATAATATATAAATTGATTGCGATAACCAATGATGTTTTCACTTCTGCCGTGCGGTCTTAAGCACACACTCTTTTTTTATGATTGATTTGAGGCTTAATCGATTGATCACTCCATTCGTGCTAAACAAGAATCACTGCCAAACTTAAAATACCAAGTGCAAGTATAAAGTACGTCCAACTTTATATCACGGTAATTGCATTCTTCTAGATGCATTTTCGAGAAAAAAGAGCAATCAAATATAACGATTTACAGCTATCCAAAACAAGCAATACATAGCTACTACTTCCTATGATCTCTTTTAAAACTTTGAAAACGGTACTTAGGGACTTTTACTTTACCACTGATGTACAGAAATAAACATTGTTGCATATAAACTGCTTTTTAAAATTTGATAGGAGGTGTTTCTCTGTGTATATGTCAATATTTTTAAATCATAATTTCTGTATATTTTTGTAATGTACTTTCAATGAGAATATGTTTATACTCAAAGATAACAGATACCTCCTATTAGAAATCGCTCCTTCAAAATAACAATGAGATAACTGAAAAAACTTAGTTTTGCAATAAAAAGGTATTTGAATGTTCCACGTGAATTAAAAAAATTAATTTTGGATATTGGTAATTTTTTTTTCTTACCCTCCTTTATTTATAAATTGCATATCTTCTATATATGTATATACACACATTCAATTCTCATATAATAGTGCTGAAATTTTGCACTTCTTTACCTGGTGGTATAATGGATATTGGTATAGCAAAGCATTACCATTAGATGGTATTAAAATTCTTTTATTAATCATTGGAAAATGTTTAAAAGTTTGAAACTTTTTTGATTTTAACTTATATCCTTATTCCCATAAAACTTCAAGTTCAAGTACATCAGTGGAATACAACTCAAAATATTACTTTTTATAAAAAAATGTTGGGAATGGAATATCAGATATGTTCCTGAATTAAACAAACTTCAACCAATACAATTGCTACTAAAGGCGTAACTCAAAAATGAAAAATTTTGAGTTATGTCGTTCTTTTGAAGATATGTGATTCTTTTTTAAATTCACATCAGGTCCATGTGAATGTTCTTGTTAATTCTTCTTCTACAATAAATATTTATTTTTTTTAGCATAACCAGTCGATTGGCGGAATAACCGGTCGAGGTCTTTTACCCAGGAGGATCGCATGTCGGAAATTGGACATCAGCACAGACCTGGAGGGGGTTTTGGTATATAGGACCATCCTCCGAGGTACTCCGGCATGTCTCATTCGAACTCTCGAACATCAGACAAGATGAAATCTTTCCTAGTTATCGTCGCTTTATCAGCTTTCATCGTCCTTGCTAAGGTCAGTATCAAAACATCATTTCCGCCTGTTATCTTGTTTTTGTTGACTTTATTGAACTACCATGCCCAGCAGCCTTTGAGTAATTCGCGAAAGCCAACCGTTTTTTTGTTAAATATTAAATTCGAAACAAATGAACATTCCCAATTACGTTTGTATAGATGGACCTGAACTTTTCCTCCTTTCTGTAGGGCAATAGTCGGAAACTGTTCTTGGGCATCGTTCATCTGCCATTCTTTTTAAGTGGCCATACCATTTTAATCTCCTTGTTGTCCTACGTAAATTTACGAACTGGGCATTTCAATTGCTTTTCTCGTCACTACTGTAGCCAAGGGGTTGGCTTGGGCTCAACCCTTCCTCTCACCGGCAGCACCCGTGTAAAGAGGCTTCTCCAAGAAAATTTTATCAGAGGGGTCGTTATAATTATTATATATCTGTGTCTGCGCGATATAAAAAGTACTAAATAAATCCAACTCTGCATACTAAATTAAAGCATTTTTAAATAACAACACTACCATTATAATTTGGTATTTCGGACATGATTAACTTAATGAACTCACTTGTGTTAAAGATTTGTTGAAATTTCTCAAAGGAGTCTACATTTGGACATTAATTAAAATTAATTCCAGCGGGAACAGTTATACTAATTTTCATTGAAGTGAAAACTTCTGTAGCCGCGTTAAGTGGCTTTTGGTAGGGAATAAATTGTGGCTTCGCGTCAGCAACATGCTCGAAACTGGTGACACCTAGCGGCCTGTGCATGAGTTAGTTATACGATTTATTGTTATCAACTTTAGCTTAAAAGTTATAATTCGATTGATATAAGAATAATAGTATTAAACAAAAAGGTGGTTTAATATTTGTGCAATTGATACTGATGTTAATAACTTAAAACATCAGTAAGTAGTAAAATTTTCCGTTTCCCTTAAAAAATTGTATTTGTCACAGTTAAATGTCTTGTTTTATGAAATTATTGAAATTACGAATAATCAAAGTATAGTAACGATCGTAATGATGCTAAAAAGAGAAATAAAATCTATGTAAATAGAAATACAAGGTAGAGATAATAAGTATATACTAATTATTATTTCGATTAAGTTGTTATTTTGTATTGAGCTTGTGCAGTCCATCATATGTTTTGATTAATAAATAAAATACTTGAAAATGTATATAATTATTGTTTGGAGTGTCAATATAATTGAAAACCAGAGTTAATAATTTAAATTTACAAATTTGAAATTTAAATAATTCAGACTATAATTGATTTAGAAATTCAAAAAAGAACACAGCTATTCCAAAGCCTGAGTTTACACTTCCATCGGCGGTCCTCATGACTGCCTATTTTCGCCTCCAAGTTTAAGTAGGCACTTGATACGTCCGGGCAATCAAAGAATGAAAGAACAAACGATTATGTTCTTACCATTCGAAACTAAATTAAAACTTGTAAATCACAGGAAATACGAAGCAATTTGGTAGAGGAAGTATAAAAATAATTCTAAATAATGAGAGGAAATGAAAAGGTAATTATTCCATTATATTCGCTGCCACTGAACACAGTTACCTAATAGTCTATTCATTGCCGGCTGTATATTTGTATTGAAACTCAATAATTTACGTTTGTATGAAAATAATAATATTACACAACAAATTATTGAATTAATATAAATTAAAGACATTATTATTTTTAATTATTACAAAATAATTGGTTGAAACAGAGCTTTTCCTCTATAGAAAAGAAATCAGATTAGAAAGTTTGTTGTCTTTCAGAAAATGTTTCATACCAACTCTCATTGTTGTAAGAAAGCTGACCAGATCCATCGCTATTATTAAACTTTAGCTGGAATAATTTAAGATTGTTTTTTAATCATAGTTTTTTTAGGTTTAAATGACCAAGTAAAGTATATAAAAAATCGTTTACTCATTAATTTATTGAATTATATTTTCACAATAAAATCTTACAGCATGCTCGGATGACTCCTGACTGGCTCATATACTAAAATTAACTGAAAAAAAGGTTAAATTCCTAATTGAAAAATTTACCTGTTAAACTGTTTAACTGAGTAACTACTACTAAAATAAATATATTTGTTAAGAGAGTACATCGCTTCGGTTTTTTGAACTAGACGTTAAAAAAAGATTTAAAAAAAAACAAAACAGTATGATAGTTTGATACCCAATAGTTATATCAGACAAGTTAATAATTTCCAGCTCTCCAATTGATAATATAGGATATCGAAGGTATTACAAATACAAAATTATAATAAGTGATGCCCGTTTTAATACACAAAAATAAAAATAAAAAATGGATTTATTTCCCACTTTTAGAAAATTAGGAAATATTATTGAGAAAGATATTTTTCACTCCCCAAGTACTGAACAATGTTTGTCAATAGCTGTTAACAAACATTATAATCTTCATTTGTACCATTTTTGGCAATTTAAAAATAAAATGAATTATTTCTTTTACAGGGAGATGACATCAAGGAGAAATTTAAGAAAACCGCTGAAAAATGCAAGGAAAAACACGCCATTTCTGAAGGTAGATATGTGAAATAATATAATAAAACTAATTTATGATTTTTTAATTTTTTTATAGCTGCCGCTGTCCCTAAGTCAGTCACAATAGGGCATGTGTTGCACCTGGTATTATTGATGTGTAAGGCATGAGGTTTAACCCATTGGTAACAATTTAATTTTTTTTAAATTATTCTAGGGATCCTTTAGCCTTCCTCCGGTTGTTTTTTTGACATGAATTAAGTCAGGAAAGCAGATGTTTGAGTCAAACTCAATCAAATTATAGAGCTAAATCCATAAACACGCCAAGTGCATATTAAAGTGCTCTAATGCTACTGAAATTTAATATATGACTATAAGTATTCAGTTCATTTTATTTTCTTCCCTACTTCTCTATTGCTTGGTGTACTGGTTGAGGGCAATTTACAGAACCTGAAATGTTATCAGGTGGTGTCTGGTTGAGGTCGGTTATGTAAAGTAAATGTCTATAACATAATTTTTCAAAAGTTTTAAACAAAATGTAAGTTATTAAGAGACATTATTGAATAAAGGCTACACTTGGTTACAACCGTGGGTTTCTGAATAAATGAAGATCTACTTATTCCATATCTGTTAAACAGAGATGCAGTTGGACCCAATATAGCACATCTCTTTTACTTCTGTATGGCTCTTCCTTATCTAGAGGAATATTTAATACCTGTCACTATTTCCCAGATTGCCTGTTAATTCTGAAAGTATCATCTGTTACAGTGTCCTTTGCCTACACAACACTGATGATGATTGAATCTGATTAATTCTTAAAATTCTAATATTATTGACAATTATACTTTCTAAATTTTCAGATGAAATTCAGAAGCTGAAGATGAAGGATATAGAATACCAATATTCACACGTAGCTAAGGTAAACAAAAAATAATGATTGAAATTATTTTATCTGGTTAATATTTGATTTGATTTTTTTATTGTGCTGTTGCTTTTCCTGGATAATAATAGAATTCTGTTAAATTTTAGTGTTACATGGCCTGCTTCCTCGAAGAAGGAAAAATTGTAAGTTTTTTTTTTGTATGCATTTTATATTTAATTGTGGTTATGATAATGAACTATAATGAAATTTAAGTTTAAGTAGAAGAAAATGTTATTTTTAACACATTATAATATAAAATATATTTAATGACTTTGTTTAGACTTTAAACCCCATTAAAAGTTAAGAAAAATGATTTAAATTGCATTGTAGACAGGATTTTGAGATATTCTTCTGATCCTTATTTTTTTCTGATATTTCACTTAGCATGTTTTTTAATTTTTCTATTCACATCTTTAAACTCTTTAAAGTAGCTAATTTTTAAACAACAAGGCATCTTCTTTGAAACCATTATCAGTGATTTTAGTTAAGTTTGTCATAAACATGTGATCTTCATATGGATTATAAACGAAAATGTTTGACTGTTTTTAGCTTCAAAATGGAAAATACAACAAAGAAAATGCTCTGGTCATGGCTGACGTAATTCACAAAGAGAACCCTGATGAGGCAGCTAAAGCCAAGGAAATCATTGAAACATGTGCTAAACAATGTGAGTATACTTTTCAAGAATTTATGATTAATAACACATATCTCTAGAATTATATGAGTAAGAACTGATTTATTCAAATAAATAATTTAACGGCCTAATAATGTTCAGAATGGTATATTAGAAAAAACACTAAGTTGATTTCATTGAGCTATACAATTGAATGAAGAAGCTATACATACAATGTACTGTAAACTGAAAAAACAAACTGAACAATTTTTCTTAATAATGATTAAAACACATTTGTATTTATTTTAGTTCTTGTATTTTGCATTTAAGAATTTATGTTATTTGAGAATTAATGTAGTCTCATCACAAAAACTAAGTTCTGACTATTATTATGCTTACATTGGACCTAATGTATATATAAATATATATATATATATATTTTTTTATGAATATGCATCTGAGTTTTTTGAATTTTTATTGATTTAAAATTCCTTAAAGATAGTTAATATTTATAGTTTCTATTATTTAATTAACAGATCCTGATGTTGGAGCTGATCAATGCGAGTTTGCTTACAACGTTTCAGTCTGTGCTGCTAAAGAAGCAAAGAAGGTATGTAGGCACATTGCTGCTTATCAGAAAATGTATTTTTGAGGAAGAATATAGTTGTTAATTGTCAAGAAATGTATCCTTTAATTTAGCTATTAATTTATCTGTTTTCAGATGGGGTTGGAGAACACTGAATTTTACACAAAATAAGAAGAGTTGTAGCTTCAGAAGACACCAAAGTTTCCCCTGTATCTCACATATGATAAACATGAGCAAGAAAACATCTTATTTTATGTAATACATGACAACTACTTAAATTGATAATAAACTTATTAAAAATTGACTTTATAAGCCTATGTTGTTATTTCCACCTTTAAAAAATCTGAATGTGTAATTTTAAAATAAATTAAAATCTAATTAATTTATTATTGAGCCCGATACAGGCCATTGGCAAAACGAATAGAAATCAGTGCCAAGGAACTTTGCTTGTTTTGTAATGTAGATGAGTTGTATTGAAATTGGTAGGTCTTAGTTCCTTAAATACTAATCAGAAAACAATAGCAATTTTTTCACTGGCCATGGCCTAAGCTTATCCTTTGATTTCATTACAGGTCCCAAACACTGACACCAAATTAATTATTTGTATAATTTAAAAAAATAACCTTTCTCTTGTTACTTGGGAAAAGAACATTTTTATGGTATTACCATGTATAGTGTGAATATTAGCACATATAGTGTCTGGTACAGACAGTAAAAAAATAAAAATTAAATTATTGTCCTAAAAATTAGCTGGTAAAAAATGTCACATCCCCTTCTCAAAAAAATAAATAAAAATAACAATTTAAAATAAAACTAATAACACTGGTCCTCAACATTGGGTTTATGAACCATGGTTCCTGTCAGCAGGCTGTCTATAGCATCATAACTAGCCCCTTTACCGCGGATTCACAAATATTCTCCCTACCAATGCACACTAAAGTTCAATAACAGTGACAAGTTGATCTTCATCTACAGATTCACTACTTGGGGCTAGCGGGACCTATACTTCCAATCCTGAAGTTGACTATTACCATAGTCAATAGTTTATTGTCATCCCGGTAAGTTCACAGTTTAAGGCCTATAATTCTTACACCCAACCTTTGTGAGTATTCACTTAATGAGAATACCCATGTGTTTTTTTTTGTTTTTTTTTTTGTTTTTTCTGGGTAGGGGAAAAATCTTTCATAAGACGAAGTGTAATAACACAACAGTGTGAGATTCCTACTCACTAAAAAACCACCTCCCAATTCACCTTTTACCATCCCATGGAACAGCCGTCAAGCATTACTTCGTGGGGTGGCAGAAGGGCTATGTGCCTATTTCTTCTTTGGACAACTTATGTCGGATTAGCCAGAGCTTGGCCTCTCCTTTCTCGCTCCTGTATTCTGAGCCTTCTTCCGATTTGTGCTGCATAGTCTGCTGCAGCACTCCACTGCTCCTGCCTAGTCATCATCAAAGTGACAATATTTTCCGGCGATGATTTCTTTCCGAATTTTATGTCAAGCTCTTCCTTTTCTTGAGAAAAACCTGGACAACAGAAGAACGAGTGTTCCACTGTTTCATCCACAGGATCACAAGTAGGACAAGATTTTCGGTCTTCTATTCCGAAGCGAGCCAAGTAGGCCCTAAAGCAACCATGCCCTGTGAGCAGTTGGGTGAGATAATAATCTACCTCTCCATGTTTTCGGGATATCCATTTTGATATATCGGGTATCAGACGGTGTGTCCATCTTCCAGAAGGTGAGGCATTCCAGCGTCTCTGCCATCTTTCAAGGGTATGACTTCTTTCATCTTTAGCCAACGTTACCCAGTGCGCATTCGGCTCTTCTCGTTTTCAGAATACCCATGTGTGCGTGTGAGTGTAAGTGGTATGGATGTAATTTATTTTGAATATAGGAATGGATCAATTATTTGCATTATATTCTAGTTTATAGAAAACTAGTAGTACTTAGTCATAAAAAGAAAAAATACATCAAAGGTATTAAGTTTTATTTAATAAATAAATTACAGTAATTAAAATATTGATAATAACACTCTTATATTGGACAATACTAGTGGACATGTTCTTTGCATCATATTAACAAATAAATTCACAATAAGTTCCATGTTTTCAAAAACACTTCATTTTGTATGAAAGTTGTGTACATGACTTTTGAAAAAAGATTAGATGGGAATCAGTAGATATATTATAATTTATTATTCAGGTGTTAATTCAATATCTTTCATCCGATATTATTTCTTCTGTATAATTATCCTATAACACTTTAATCCTTACCTATACCGTGTCTACACAGGTATTTATTGAACTAATGTAGTTTAGAATAGAAGTACATCAAAATAACAGTTTACGCTCTATTTATCTATTTTTGGAATAAAGCTTAACAAAATGAGATTCTCCATAAATACAAATATTACAAAACCTCAATAGGAATGTTTACAAAATAACTACATTACTTTTTCATATTATTAAAACATTTTTGGAATGTGATACAGCTTGATGGAACATATAACATGAACAGCTATGGCGAGTTACTGAGAAATATCAGTATTATAATTTTTTAAAAATGTTTTATAATAAGTTTTTTTAAAGTAAGGTGTCATAATAATCAGTTTATAATTTATAGTAGAGGTAATACATATAATTTATTAGTATTTATAATGTACAACATAACAATGTATATAGCAGCGATAGACAATTTACAATGTTGCATATTTCACTAACATAAAAAAAATACCACTTTAAGCTACATCAAGTAAAGCAACAGTCACATATAACAGGATATATACTATCATAGTCTGTATAATTTTATTTAAATGTATAATGCATCTTTGAATTTTACATTTTAATATTAATTATTATCTTCATTTTTTATGCATAAAGAAAATAAAAAAAGTATAGAGGAACCTACCGAAGAGTGATGGCACTAACTATGTGCCAAATTATAATTTTTTTAAAATATTTATAAGGTTATTAATAAATACTTACACCATATTACAAAGAAAATGAAAATAAAACACACAAGTTAAGTTAAATTAAGAGAAACAAAACGATATGTACTTGTGCGGAATGTGCATTTTACTTAAAAAAATGTAAAAAGTTCAATATATTAGTGAAGGGAGTTTCTTATAAGAATCCCAACAAATTTTCTTAAAAGGAAAATGCACTAACATTATTATGAGAAGCTCAAATGTGAAAATTTCAAGTAAGATTTTACAATTATTTTTTATAAGTGCAAAAAAGTATATGCGATTGTTGAATACTGCAAATGATTCATTCACTTAGTGATGAGTACTGCATTAGGGTGATAGTATTAGTATTAAAACTCTACTTAATTATAGGGAATACAACAAACCTATTCACACTTTACACACAAGTGATTACACGCAACTAATTTCAGTAAGCCTCAGAGGTGGAATGAAATTGTTTTTAAATATAAAAAGAAAAAAAAGAGAGAAACAATAAAATTATACAAAAGAAAATTATACAGAAATATGGCACAAATTCTAAGCTAACACATCAAATTTATATATAAGTACAAGGTTCCTCTATGTCGAGCTAGGTATCAAAATACACAGGACCTCCAAGATCTACTGGCTTACTCAACCAAAAGGGGGAAATATACAAGTTGGCTGACGTTTATATTCTGTGAGGTCCCCCACATCTCTTATACTTTATTTGTGTTTCTGAAAAGTAATTTCAATTATTTTACATATAAATATATATTTATAGGTATAAATATATATAAATCTGCCTTAGTGGCATCAACAAAGTTAAAATGTTTAAATTTTACTACTGGACACTTAAAAGTTTTTAATTAACTTCATTAAACATTTTTACGAAGGGTTTGTACCTTGGGGAGTATGTTTCTCAATTAATGATAATTTAATGAAATGTTAAAGTACATACTTTACATACAGTTCTCTTTGACTTCGAAATATTTGTATGTTGGATTTTCGTATCCGTTGATCTGCATATTGGCTACATGTCTTTCTTCTGGAGTAGCCGCTTGATCTACCTCAATGAAACCCTAAAATTACCGATAATAAATTAATATTCTGCATTTTATATTATTTCATGTAATATTCTAAACCTGTAATAGAACTGATAGAAACCCTAGGATTCGGAAAAATTTTGAAGATATGGTGAATGAAATAAACTTCATTAATGATGTCTAAATAGCTATAGGATTATAATGGAAGATATATTATTAAATTGGAAAAGAAGACTTTCGAAAATTGGTAGAACTTTAGAATGAAACAATAACAGGATGTATTGTATTAGTATAAACCGATTTTACACTTATATACATCAGGAAATTTAATGTGGTGGTGATTCTATTTAGTGAGGTTGAAATGGACCTCATAATCTTAAAATAATTAATGTCCATATGAAAATATGCAATAAACAGAAGGTAGCAACAAATTGGAATTTGAAAATTTTAGATCTCATTCAATAGAAAGAAGAAACTAAACAAATTACAGAATATAAATCATTTTAGTAAAAGAAAATTTAACAGATGAGAAAAAATACAAATAAAAGGAAATGTTATTGACATTCTCCAGACCACATCATATACCAAATATATTTCCAGTGCAAAGGGACCTTAAGGTATGATTAAGATTGTAGAATCAGATTTTTTTTAATGATATAAGTTAAAGTATAACTATCTACTTAGTGACCCAAATAGTAAATTTACAAAATTATCTTTAAACTATCTTTATCTTATTCATGTTATTAATTACTATACCTGATTTTGAGGAGATCTTGCACTTCGCCTTCGTAGTACTGCTCCACCCATCAAAACAGCAATCATTAATGCAATACCAGCGAAAGCTAAAATGAAGTAAAGACCCTTTGTATCGCGATACACCTCTCTCCTAACAGAGTAAGTCTGAAAAAAGAAATTAAATAAAATGTAAAATATAATAAATTTGAGTTTAAATTTAACATGAAAGACCAATTTTATACATTATTGAGAAATTAAATAATAAATTTCAAGTTTCATTACAAACAAATAAAATTAGATACGTAACATAAAATAAGCTCAAAAATAAACAAGAATATTAATAATTTTAGTATTAATTACATAAATGGCTTACAATAATTATTTTTGTTTTATAACAGTTTTCTTTTTCTTTATAATTCACCATCATAGAACTTTCCTAATTCAAATTTGTTAAACATTATTATATTATTATAATTTATTTTGTTGTTCTATTGATGGTGAATATTTTTATTTTGAAGAGAAATGATTTGTCTTGCCCGAGATTCGAACCCGGATCCCCCGCGTCTCTTGCACGGTGCTCTAACCACTGAGCTACCAAGGCACACATTCCAGTCAGACAAATCTATTCTCTTCACCGATCTTATATACCCGTGTTGTCGTAATTTTTGGAATGTATACATGGGGAAGAATGTTCATTGAACACGGGGATATAGGATCAGTGAAGAGAATAGCTTTGTCTGGCTGGAATGCGTGCGACCTGGGTTCGAATCTTGGCCAAGACAAATCTTTTCTCTTCAAAATAAAATATTTAAAAATATTCACCATCATAAGAACAATATAAAAAAGTAAATTATAATAATATAAAATTGACGTAAGTCAAGGAGATCCCAATTAAAGTAATGTTCAATGAACATGCTTCTCAGTGTATACATCGCAAAAATTACGAAAACACGGAGATATAGGATCGGTGAAGATAATAGATTTGTCTGGCTGGAACGGGTACTTTAGTAGCTCAGTGGTTAGAGGACCACGCTAGAGACACGGGTGGCCCGGGTTCGAACCCAGCTAAGACAAATCTTTTCTCTTTAAAATAAAAATATTTAAAAACATTATTAAAATGTTATAACACACAACATTAAGTGTGGGGAAAAAACAATATTCCCTCATAAACTCATAATAATGCTGTAGTTTACTAGAACTTAGTAATCATTCTATTTCTGATGTAGACATTATATCAGATTTTAATTGATCAAATTAGTTAACCTTTTTAGAGAAACTGGAATGAAAATAACTAATTTTTCTAGATGCCCTTCTCTATTTATTTAAAAAAAAAAAATCATAAAAGCAAACTATTCTTAATGTCTTACTATTCTTAATTTTATTTTCCAAAAAAATTGAATTAGGCCTTATCATTATTTTTATAAAATTTTAATCTGCCGATCTCTATTATTCATGAAACTAATCTTCCACCTCCATTATTAATGATAAACTTTTCCATTATCTGTGTACAGCAAATGGCATGTTAAAAAAATACTACTTACTGGCTCATTGTGGCTGATATCATGCGTCATAGCATGGGCATAAAGTTGAGGTTGTTGCTCATGGAGGACTGGGGCGGGTGAAGTCAAGGGTCCAGTTTCAGTACTGTGCTCATCCTCAACAGTTTCTGGATCATATTTTCTAGCTTCCTCCCTCAACTCAGTTCTTTCCCGCTTGTGTGCTTCCTTGCGTTCTTTCTCAAGTACTCTTTCTCTTTCTTTATCTGGGTTATTCAGAATAGTAGTATATAGAAAATGATTTCAAAATAAAACGATTAATGTAATCTAAATTTTTGTTTAACCCTTTTGAATGTATACCTTCTTGAAGAGCAGTGACATCAGCACGGTATTTGTCAAGGATAGCAGCTTCGGCTTCTCTGGTCATGGAAAGGAGGGATCCAGGAGTGTCATCTTTACTTCTTAGGGCTTGCATGTAGTCAGACATCAACTGCGATATTTTTGAAGATAACTCAGGGAATCTGAAAACAATGCCGTAAGTAATGCCAATGCTGTAAGAATTTGAAAGAATAACAGCCTATGCTACTTTCAAGAAAAAAAATATGTTACTATGGTTTTGGGCTATATATAGATCACTTATAAATTGCAAAAAAGTACATATTCTGTTTTTGGCCAGTTTCTGAATTAGGATAGACAATCTAACCTGTCAAGCATTTGTAATGATTGATTAACCATATGATCAATATCGACAAGATGTTCTAAAGTGATGGATTTCTCTCGTTCGGCTTGTTCCAGGCTTGATGTGAGTAGGTGCCTGTAGTGAGAAATGGTATGATGGCGATCTTTGTGAAGTGCTCGAAGTAGTTTCTGAAGGCACTTCTGTACACGATGTGTCTAAAAGAAAATTGGTATTGAAAATATTAATTACCCTGTAAAATTTTTAGACTTTTTACTTTAATTTCATTATATCTGATTTTTAAATAAATTGGTTAACTATTTTAATGAAAGATATATAACATAATTTTCATTATTATTTTAATTATTTTAAAAATAATTAAATTTTTTAAGTAAATAAAAAAATTAAATTTTTACATTTGAATCTCTTATCAATTTCCTATTTCTTTTTTATATATTTCTCCTTTATTTCCACTTCCGATGAAATCCAGAAAACTTCTGACTTTAAAGTACTCCCAAAAAAAATAATTTATATATATACATAGAAGATTTGTTTTGTTAGCAAAAAACAGTTAAGTATATCTTTCCACTTTTTGTGCTTTATAAAAAATATTGCAAAATGCCATTTAAAACATAGCATTAGAAATATTTACAATAGTTGCTTGATCATAGTAATTTAAATAATAAAAATTAAAATCCTACAAATGTTGCTTCCTATAAAATAGTTGCATTTTGTAGTGGAGCTTAATGTTTCTGATGAAATGCAGACAAAACTGTTTACTCACATTGATAGGACTGTCATTTAGTGCTTGTGTGTAACATCCCATTGCTTCCTTTTTCCTTTGGTTAATGTGGGCCATAACTCGTTGTTGATGCATGGCGACTAGTTGGTGTTTTTCTGCATTTCCTTCTTCCTCCAATGATTGAACTGTTTGCTGAAACCTATTAATAAAAAAACAAATCTGGATAAGTCCAAGAGTATAGTAATACATAAACTAAAACCATAAAAGACCTATTATAAATAAATTACTGCTCATGGAAGTATGAACATCTTTAAAAATTCAATGAATCTAAATTGTAATCTTTTTACATTCACTAATGTTTCTAAGTCTTGTTATAGTTATTTTACCATACAATTGAGAAAGCCTATCAGTCTACAATACTGGGATACAATTAAGTATTTATACTTAAGTAAATATTAATGCTAAATTATTTCCAACATAATATTGAAATTAAATTTAGGTTTGACGTAATTATAAGTTTTAAAACAGCAACAATCTTAGATAATTGCATTCTTCTCTGAATGTACATGGATGTATACATTTGCACACCCATAAGCACCCACACACGTTCCTTGGGATCTTAAAGTCTAGCCAATTAATATACACAAATGTTTTGTTAATGATCTAAAAGAGAAAAACAGTCTTAAAAAAAAAAAATAGTCTGTTTTATCTTCATGAATATGACATTAATAAAATCTTAAGTGCATTGCCAAATTATCACTGCACATTTATTGATTAAATCTCATGATCAAACATTAGCAATAAATATTTAAAAGTAAACATATCAGCTATTTACCTAAGAGTCATCCTTTGCTTAAATTCTTCAGCTAATTTTGGATCTGAGCTTCTCATATCTTGGTACCTTTCTTCAAGATCTGACCAATCCTTCATCACCTAAAATTCAAATATGGAAAACAGCATTACCTTAAAAGCTTGGAAGGAAAACAAATTTTATACTAAATAATATATTAAAATGTTTACATAAGTAATGAATCTAATTGAAAGATTTATTTCTAATCAATTAATTAATTGATTATCTTATATTAATTTTTATGTATTAATTGATCAATTAATTAACTAAGGGTTTTTTAATTTATTTCTAAATAAAAATAAAGAAAATCCTTATTTATAGGTATACATAATCATAAAAAATGTATACAAAATACTTCAGTGGTATCTTCTGGTTTAGACCTTGTCGCTAACTTTTTCGCCAACAAAAAAAAAGAAGTAAAAAGTACATACATCATCATGTAAAGTGGTAAACTACGGAAGAAGTCAGCAGCATGTCTGGCGAAACGTTGGCGATAAAGTTAGCAACACGGTCTAAACAAAAAGATACCACTGAAGTATTTTGTATAAATAGTGGCCGTGGAAACCTAAAAGAGTATAAAAAAGTGTAATTTTAATTTATTAAAATAATAAAATTGTGATCAAAATTACCTTAGTGACTTTCTCTCTATGAAGCTCCTCCAAGCGCTGCTGAGCTTCCTTGTAAGCCTGGTGTTCAGCACGTGGATCAAAATTAGTAAAGTATGGATCAGGTGTAGGTATTCCAGTGGTAGGCCTCGGAGGTTCGGTTGTAGGAGCTTGTGTACTGGTGGTACTTGAACTTAGAATATCATCGTAACCATCATAATCATCATCTTCTTCATCATCATCTGAATCCTCATCATCATCTGGGTCCAAGTCATCTTCCCCATCATCAACATTATCAAATACCTCTGATCCACCCATGGGAAGTGCTGGAACCACTGTCTTTTTTAGTGGTGTCTTATCTGCTAAAATAAAAACTAATGGTAATGGGGGCATAAAAAAACTGGGGAACGTATAACTGAATAACTCATAATTAACTTCATTTATAAGATTAAAAAAAAAAAATTACCTTTAGATGGACAGCAAACAAACTCAACCCCTGAGAACAATGAAATTCCACAAGGAAGCAGCATAGCGAACGTACGAAGAGACATTGACCTGTCTAGACAAGCCTGAGCAGCTGTTTGATTCCACCTTTCGAATTCCCAACATTTCGTCTGGTTATGAATATGGTCAAAAAGACAGTTTTCGGGTACGAGCAGAGCATCACTTTGGAATGGACCTTCTGCAAATTTAATGTTGGTAAGATAATTTAATGGTATTAGTATTGGTAAGATACAACAATACTTTTGACTAAAGAATATAGTATTTTGTTTAGAAACTGATGGACAGACAGTTTCAGACAAATTAAAAGATTTAAAAAATTTTTTTTTTAAATTTCAACATGACAATTTCTTCTCTAACCTTCAAGAAGATCATTTAAATGTCAAAATAATAACTTAATCATTACCAATTGATTAAACATTATCTTATAATTATTAATGTAGGATGTTTCACTCACCTAAACACCTAAACGGCTTAACCCAAGCAGTATGTTTACATTTCGAATGACCCACTCTACACCAGTTTGTAATTTTAATAAATCTACTTGATTCCACAATATTAGTAATATCGTGCTTAGGGTAAACCTAGAAGAAAAAATATTAAAATTAAATTTTAAAACCATTATATTTTGCTACTGCAAAATATTAAAATGATGATTATACAATTATATTTTATAATAGTTTAGTAAGGAATCTTAGTTTTTTATGAATTTATTGCTAGAAATCTACTTTGTTTAATGATTGATTTTTATGTTTATAAGATGAAATCAAGGAAAATACCTTAATATAAACCATGATAAGGGGATTAGATATATTGATGATGCATGCTGTAGTCAAAAAGGTTTATACATGTTATACAAATCTTGAAATGTGAAACCATTCAAATTATGAGGTTGGTTTAAATGTTTTTATTAACTGTACTCGTACACTATTGAAAAAAAAACTACACAGAAACTGAGAAACTTTTCAAGGGGTTTTCTTTTTTGTATCTTAAAGGAGAGGAGTTTAGAAGATAGAGTATGGCATAGAGCCAAATACATAACAAATAGTTGAAATAGTAAGAACTAAGGAACTCATTGGTCGATCAAAGATGAATTAGAGATTTAAGAGGAGGAGGTCGTATAAACATCACAAAAAATATAAGAAGACCACAAAGATATAAAACCTGGAAAACATCCAAAACCAATATATTTCTTTCAAGAATGTGCTCATGCCTTGCCTAGAGGGTGGAAATTGTGATTTAGAGAAATTTTCATGTTTTTTATGAGCAGTGAAAAACTTTACAATGATGCATGTTATTGTGAATATATTACTGACTGAAAGAACATTTTGATTGTTAATTGTTGTGAGGTACGACTCTGTATGTCAACTGTTTTTTAGGCGAAGGGAAATTAAACTTTTATCTACATACATAAATCAAATAGAGAAAATTATAGTATCTTTCTATATTATAGAAGGAATATGTTTAAGGTTCTTTGTGGTATCATATCACATAGAGATTGCATCTCAAAAATTATATCTTAATTCTTATTTTGTGTTAACATTTAAAGTAAATAATAAAATGATGAGGTGAGCAGAATTTATACACTCGATTTTTGTGTATTGATATAAGTCACAGTTGATCTCAGAACACAATATTGATATGACATTATTTTTATTGTTGGTTCTAGTTTACTGATGAAATAAATCCACTAACTGAATAATGCAAAGAAATAATCTTTCAAATATTAATTATTTTCATTTCCAACTAATGATGAAATTATCATTGATATTATAGTACACAAAAAAACCTTACTTTCTTGCAGTACTCTAAGATGTCCATTTTTTCTTTAGCGCAGGTGAACTTGTGCTGCGAGTCCGTTGTCCATCGACCCGCCTCTGTCATGTATTGGCTGTGGTACGCATCGTCTTTGGAATGGCAGAGCATTGCCACCTGAGGTTCAAAGTGTGCCACTGGCACTTCTGCAGCACCCTGTAGGAAGAGAAAATATGTAAAAATTAGCATCAACAGACATATGAATTCTAGTTTAAACAAAATCAATTATAACCAAATCACTAAAGTCTGGAATAAGAAAAAATACTTGAAAAATCATTGGGAAGAATATGTTAAATGGTTTACAATTAAAATAGAAGTTTATTAGGTACTTCTATAATCAGTTTAAAAATGAATATGTCAAATTGCTGTTATTATCCTAAAGACATTTAAAGCTCAGAAAAAAATCAGAAATATTTTTCTATTTAAAATGGAACTAAATAGATATATTTCATACCCAAAATGTTCCTAATTGTTCTTCCTTGTGATTTTTATTTTCTAGAAATATAAACACAGTATATTCAAATGAAATGCACAAGGCATAAAAATCAATAGAATACCAATGATCGATACTTTCTTAATGTTGGCTAAGTATCATATTCTTATTGGAAGATATAATATGTCAGTTCTGTTATAAAGTGAAATAAAATCACATGGTACGTGCTGAGATTATCCTCCTTTTACCTGAACCACTCAACAACTGTTCTTAATTAAATAGGTTATAAACTTATAAATTTGATTATATATTTATAATTTATGTAACCTTAAATATAAATTTTCATTTTCCTACCAAAGAGAGAAATTTATTAATGAATTCATATGCCATCTAATTGAATAATCTTTTCCTAACATCAGTTGATCAAAGACTTGAAATTATTAAACAGCCTACTGTCTTTTCCTGAAAGATCCGCTAATCGAATCAAACATCCTAACGCCATTCGTTTTCCAAACATGAAGAAGCAGACCCTTCTGAAGTAGAAACATGGTGGCTAACTATCCTATTTTCATAATCATTTCCTACCCAATAAACCTTTCCATTTTTAATAAACACAACGGAAAGAAGTTCAAAGCCACCTACCATGACCACACCATCATTTACTTGATAAGTGAGGAAATGATGAGAACACTTTTTGTATTCATGGTCAATATTGCCTTCTTAATTTTGTTAAAACTATCTTCCGTGCCTCCTGCAAAATGTTTTGAATCAATTACTCATCGTCTTTAATGGATCATTTGCTTCAGCATTCGGAATCTGCCCTCAGTTCATAAAATGATCCCTTCTCTACCCACTGTTTAACTGATGACCACAAAGAAATGGCACAAATTTTTTTAAAAAATGACTAAAAACTTATGAAAAAATATTGAACATTAAAAAAAACAACTGTTCAAGAGCAGAAATAGAGTAGTGTTATTTTACAATAGCGTAACTAGATCTAATTGACATCACTTCATAACAAATGCATATAAATTTGTAATTTTTTAATACATACATGTGATTGAAATAGCTTAACATAAAGAAGTTAGTTACTGAGCCTGTTTTGAGTTAAGAAGTTCTTTGCAGTATAAGCAACAGTCATGGGGACAAAATTATTTTACTTGGGGCATTAAGAACAAAGAGAAAAAAATATTTTAACCTCTCACCTATATTTTATAAAGCTATAATGGATTTTAAACTAAGAATATGAAACTTCAGAAAATAAATAAAAAATAAGCAGCATAAAGGAAAATATATTGTTTTGGCATCCTTTATCATGGTGAGTACCTGAGCCTTCCAATAAAGCTAACCGAGGATTATCGATTCTGTTGAATCTTTCAGACAAACCCCTCGTTAGGTGTAACAATCCAATTAGCAACCCGATCCCACACCCCCAGAGCAATCATTCATCCCTTATCCTCAGTCCTCGGTATCTTCCTAATTGTGAAGAATATTCCTTCTTTTGCCTACTGTATTTATCAAGAAAACTATATATATAATGTGTGTGTGTATCCACAGCCAAATTTTTCATCATTATTATGATGAAGGCGGTAGACAAAAATAATTTTCATGAACTTATCTTTTGTTTTTAACATTTCCATGCTGATTTAGAAAAGGATTGTGAGATTAAAAAGCAATATCTGGATCATGCCAGATTTGAAAACGAGGAACTCAACTATTTCTATGTGAGTATTAAAGGTAAAGAGAAAAAACTCAAAGTGATTATCTTCCGATATAGGTTTTGGGACATAAATTATCATTTTATTACCATATTTGAAGATAAACCGATATGAAAAAAAGTTTGATGCGATGTTACCAAATCCATATGAAAGAAAGAAAGAAAGAAAGAAAATAAATTTTCTTCTGGGACATTTAGTCCCCTAAGAATAATTACAATGTACAATAAAGAGACATTTGTCTGGCATTTAAAGACAGTCAGGAATTAATTATGTAACATGGTTATTTATCCTAAAATTAATGCAACTGGTGAACATTTAAAATACGTATAAATGAGTGTGCTAAAATATATAATATACAAGAATCTGTATAAAAAAGAAGAATAAATGAAAAAAAAAAGTTGAATGAAGCTCAAAGCTCCGAGTTGCGAAAATCTTAATCTTACATATATTCGGGAGATTGATTGCTGAGGAGATGGAAAAATAAATGGTGTTTAAATGAGGTTAAGGATGAGGATTTGCTTATAGAAATAGGTAGGGAATTCCAAAACAAGGTAGCACGCATGACAAAGGATTTTTTAAAGGAGGCAGTTCTGTGAGAAGGGATGAATAGGTTTATGGGCTGGGATCTCGTATTAAACGAATGGACCGAGGAACAAGGAGTAAACAAATCAAGAAGGTAAGAAGGTTTTTTGGTTGTAAAAGTTCGGAAAAGGTGTACACCTAGGAAATATTGCCGCCGGAAAACTGGATAGAGCCACTTCAATTCGGCATACCAACTGGAGACGTGGGAGCGCCTGGAAACTCCAAAGATGAATCTAATGAAACAATTCATTAGTCTTCTCAATCTGATCTCAAGCCCGCCAGACAGTCCACCGTATACGAGGCAGCCATAATCGAAGTGAGGAAAAATGGGAGAGGAGACAAGGAGCTGGCGGATTTTAAGGGGCATAGAATCGCGGAATCTCAGGAACTGTTTGAGGGTAGCAATGGATTTTCGGATAATTTGGGAAATATGATTATTCCAGGACAGGTATTGATCAAAGATTACCCCAAGGTTTCTAACGGAAGTGTGGAAACGAATAGGTAGCCCATTGATATAGAGTAGGGGATAATAAGGAACGGAATTAATAAGATGCTTGGAACCGATTAGAATGGCTTTCGTCTTCTCGACGTTCAATCTCAGATCATTGTTCGCAGCCCAGGCGTTAATACTGTCAATATCTTCTTGCAATCTTCGGATCGCCTCTAGCATCTCGGTAGGATGGAAAACCTTATCTTGAAATTTTTTTTTTGAGAATTCGAGGAACCACTTCCTTACAAGGACTTTACTAATTTTTTTAACAATAGGTAATTTAAGAAGGTTGTATATGGCTCTATATCACGAGGGTTAATCAATATGAATTCTGGTATATTAATATTCACGTATTTCATAGAACGTCGGTAAGATTTATAGTTCTCAGAAGAGGGGTTTCTGCCAAAGGTAGACCTTACAGAGGCATCTAGCAAGTGATAATTATACGATTAAGAGTGATTGTAAACTACTCCATAGGGTAATTTGTCGGAGGGATTGTGCCGTTTGGAAGTGTGCGACGGCCATTGTTCAGGGAGCCTGCGGTGGACAAGGGGCACAATCAATATTTGCACAATGAGCGGCTTCCGCTCCCTGTCAAGAACACTTCAGATACTGCCCCCCGCTTCACTTGTTGGAATTCTATGCCGAATAAAAATACTGAAAAAAAATCCGCGAGGAAAGAACAGGGTGTTGAATGAAACAAAAATGGAAAAATGTCATATCAGAAATAAAATATAAAAAAAATTGTATTATATTCGTGCAGTGAATTTATTTAAGTTACTCTTCATACGCAATGCTTGCTCAAGATGATGCAATATGAAAATTTGAAAAATGGTAGAAAAAATTAATATGAAGTATTAAATATGAATACAAAAAACAAATTTGGTTGAATCCCTCGAGATCCATTCCAAGAACATTCATTCTTTTGGACCAAGTCGTCCTAGGGATGGACATTTCAAGAACGAGTCTGCTGATACTATAGCATATATCTTCAAGATAACCTGGACAATCTTAAGAGCAAGCTGAGCTTTACATGCTTATTAAAGGCTATTAAAACATGAATTTCTATTGGGAGAGAGAAAACCATTTTCCAGTCAATTATGTTTTCTTGATCTTTATTGATCACTTGAGATGTTTCGACAATGTGCCATTTTCAATCTATCACATTTATTTTTCTGCATCAGCACCAATTATTTACATAACTTTATCACAGTTACAAGTCCAAAAACTTTCCAAGTCACATTTATTTTAAAATTTATTTAAATAAAAAATCTAGGGAATCATTTATCCTCCATGGTCATGATAATATTAATGTAACATATTCGAAATACTTTTAAATTATCTAAGACCTTTTTCCTCCAGTAGATTTATACTTGTATCGCTTTCATTTAAATGTTGATGCATACAATACATTAATGAAAAGGAAGATTTTTAATAATAAAAACAATAATTACCATTAAAACCGTATTGGACCCTCTATATATACTACCGTAATTTATTTGTAACAAGAAATGGTCATAAGCATTGTAAAGAATGTTATAGCTTAGTGAAATATGATCTCAGCTTTATAAAAATTAACTTTCCACATTTAATTTAAACAAAATTAAATTAAGTATGTGGAAAAAATAAATGCATTTGTACCGGGCTGAGAAAATTTTTATTTAAATATAGAAATTTAGATGATGTGCATTAATTACAGCTTTAGTTCAATGCTAAAAATGTTAGCGAACTATATATTTATATGATGAAAGTAGTCTGTGTTAAGAAATTGTACTCTAATATTTATGATCAAAGGAAGTATTTTATTATTTGAAGTCCAAAGTTTATTTTTATTTTTTCGTATTATAGAGAATGATTAGCATTTATTTCCTCCTTCTCAGTAATAAGTTTTAAAAAGATTTTAGGTTTTAAGGATTTTATACCTTAATGTGTACGTATATGTTATCCTATGACAAATAAGATTTGCTAATGTTATTTTTTTTGTGACTAATTACATAATTTTCTTTGTATATGGATTTGTTTAAAGACATTGTAGGTCCTTAACATTTAGTTTTGATAATGTTTTATTACAAGTTGATTATTACTAGAAGGTGCCGTCTGTTTTTTGGCGACACGGCATTAGCAGTTCATAAGTCCAACTCGGAAATGACTCAGCATTATCGTCGCTAAAGTCGACCTTATTCGAATATTTAAAAAGTTAAATTCAATTCGCGAGTTGTTGGGGGTAATTATAACCACCAGGGGCAGCAACTCACAGACCAAGGAGTAAGAATACTTACCCCAGCTCGGATAATCCTTCAAATACTCGAACGTTTTCCCCTCTAATGTCGAGAAGTTGAGAACGATTTGAGAACTACTGCCGACGTGTAGGGCGTCTCCCGACTGGAGATGGGTTGAAGGCGAGTACTTGCGAGAAGAATTTGGGTACGGAGCAAGAAGTCAGAGGAAGGTAGGAGATTTTCTCTTTACTGTAATCGGAGTAGACGGGGTGAGACCAGAGGGTGGTCAGTTGAAGCTAGAGCCAGTTAATTATTTTCTTTGCCATTCGTCGCGTTTGGCCACAAGGCAGATATGAATCTTTTCTTCAAGTATTTGTGCACACAGAATTATGGTTAGAGAAGAGGGTACTGGTTTTATTTGTAAATTATTAAATAGTGGTTATGAGGTAATGAATACTGATGGGGAATATTTAAATTTGTAATTATGATTAGTCCAAATGATTATTGTTATAGAGGATGGATATGATTATTGTTATAGATGATGGATCGAGTTTTATTTGGAAATTATTAATTTTATTAATGGTTATGAGATAATGAGTAGTGATGGTGAATGTCTACGTTGTAATTATTATTAGTGCATATGGAATTATGATTAGGTATGATGGTTTATGTTGTTAAGTGAAATTATTGTATGATTTGATTTGTGGTTTTGGGATTTTGAGCATTGAAGGAGAATCTGGTATATGATTCTAGTTCGAATGTTATTATTTAGTACTATTATTGATGGTGAATCTTCTGTTAAATTAAAGTTTTATTTTTATTTTGTTGACTGGGAATTTCGGTTTAAATATGTAATTGTTAGTTTATTAATATTAGTAATGAATGAATTTGTAATTGCTATTTTATTAATGCCTTATTAATAGTAGCTAAATGTAATTTTTATTTCAATATAATAGCGTTTATTTTGAGCGAGATGAATGTTTTTGGGGTTTATTTCTTCACCCAGTTCCCCTATGTGTCCTCGACTATACCCTGTCCTCTCCCAGCCCTTTGCCCCCCGCAGGTAACACATTATAATAATATTTTTAAGGTAGACATCACACTTCTTGGACCACACACTTCTTATCTTTTTCAAAATAAATAAAAAAAATCATCTGGTTGATTATGATTAATATTAAAAAGAAAAAGAATCGTAACAAAAGTTTCCCAATTCCTTTTAATCTAGTATGTGTATTTTGTTTCTTTTTTCGTAATATGTTACTTTAGTTGGTTTTTTTATGTTTTAGTTTCTAGAATAAATATAAAGATAACTAGAGATAAACCGGGAGTAAGACAGGGCGGAGAGAAGTAGTTATATCTTATACTTTAAGATATAAGTTTATTTTTACTGTCGGAGTGTCTATTTTATAAATATTATGTGCGCCCTATCTCCCGTAGTAATATCTCCCGACTCAAGAATTAACCTACTACTGAAATAATAGTAAAAATAAATACGAAATTTATCAATTAAATATTCTGATTATTCCAATTTCGAAGAAAAACGTTTGGATGATCTAAGCTTTCGCTGTGCCGGATCCGAAACTGATTTGATTTGAATGAATAATAAAGTTGAATAGTAAACCACCAGACCAAAATTGAGCAGAACGGAATTATTAAATATTTGAATAAAATAATCTTGCTATTCTCCAGTAAAGAACTGGCAAACTAAAGCAGTTTTAATATTCCCAGGACGGAACTAGAAGACTAGAATGAAAAAGGACCTGGTTCAATGGAACAGAATGGTGTCCTCTCTGATCATAGGCAACTGGATGTCCTCCGGCAGATGGGGACAATTCAGTTTTCGACTAATGGTGCCAAAATCGCTACCGGGAAATGAATTTGGGCTACAATGGAGAAAACGATAGATTTGAAGAATACTGAAATAAATGGTGTGAAATTAAAACATCAAAGCAATTGTGAAATAGAATTGGAAATAGATTATTCTTAATTGTTATTTCTAATTTACTTTGGTAAATTATAAACTTATACATGGAGGAACGTCCAGATGGAGAAAGAGGAAGAGGAAGACCTAGATTGCGATGGCTGGACGATGTGGAAGCAGACCTTAGGCTCCTGGGGGTAAGAGCATGAAGAACATGGAGAAGAGCAGCGGAAAATCGTTCAAAGTGGAGGAAAATTGTCGAGGAGGCCAAGGTCTTCCATGCACCATAGCGTCATGTGATGATGATGATGATTATAAACTTATATCTTAAATTAACGACTTTAAAATTTTATCAAAAATATAAATCTATAATACGTCAGATGTTATTGTATGTCATTTATTAAATTACTATCAAGTAAAAGTAAAAGAAGCTAAGTAAAAGTAAATAGGTATAATATGGAAGCTCAGAGATAAATTAAAGATGCCTGGAGTTGTAGATTTCCTAACTGAAAGCAATAAAATTCTTTTTAAAAAGTTAAAACTACCAATAAATCCCAAAGTCGATAAAATTATGTCCTTATAAAAGACTCCGAGTTGATGCGCTAACATCAATTATTCAGAAGTTGAATTTAGTTTTAGTATAAAATAAAAATAGATATTGTGTAAAATAAATATTGAGCTCTCTTAACATTAGTAAATACGTTAAATAATTTACGTTATTATTCAATACCTTAATAGAGCCTTATTATCTGTAGTTATGTTTTGCATTTAGATTATTTAAATATATTATTATTAGTGGTAATTTATATTTATCATTCCTTTACATAGTTTGTTTATTTAACGTAACGCTATAGCTAATCGGAAAATGCTACAGTGGGAGCTCTAAATTTTACCTATCCTGGTTTAATTAGGATATGGATTTTTAACGAGAACGCGACATCGTACAGTTTCGGAACTCCCGTTTAACGTCCCTTCCGAAGGGACACATCATAACAAAGGATTTTTACTCCCTTTGAAAAATCCTAGGGCCACTTGCCGGACTACGAATTCGCGATATTGGGATTAGTAGGTTGTTTTGCTAACCACAAAACATAATATAATATAATAAAAATCTCTTTTTATTTTTATTATATTATATTTTTATCGAATTACATATCTTTATTGCCATTTCCACAAATGTTTTTAATTTTACTTATCTAAGCACGAAATATGAAACATAATTACACCCTTTTTCTCAAAAATGTATTCCTCCACAAAAAAAGAGAAGGGGTATTTACTGTTCAAACTGAGGTTATTCTTCATTACACAGTTTGAAAAAATGTTCTTCATTACAGCCCACAATTCTCATAACCACTTTATCAACAAAGTCGAGGAATTTTGAATTCCATTTTAAATTCGGAGGAGAGATTAAAAATTTCCTCAACTTCATTAATTAGTATATCTGGATCTCGAGAAAAATGAGCTCAACCTTTTGACCTTTTTTAGAGAATCACCAACAAGCTAAGCTTTGGCATTATTTCATAAATTGTTCTTAACCTTCCGTCAACTACGACATCTGAATGATTAACATTAAAAAAATACTGCATAAGTAATAAAATTAATTATTATTTTATGTACCACCAGTTCGATTCAAGGTAACTAACTCTTCTTAAAAATTATCTTTTATTTTATTAATTTCATGAACATAAATGGTTGTAGTCAAATTCAATAAAACAAACAATAAGAAATAATAAATTAACTAATTAAGAAACATTACATGCCGGATCGCATTGTGATTCTACAATATTCCCGAATACACACAAAGTTTAAACAAAATTGGTGCAATATTTATCAATGATCAATAGGTATTTTTCATTTTATTATATTATTTTTTAACTTCTTATCACATTATAGTGGTTTCTTTCACTATTACCGATTTATTGTAATATTTTCGTGGTTTTCCTGGCTTAACTGATATCTGACGCCATCACGTTAGATATTTTAATGATTTTTTTTTTTACATAAGATTTCACCAAAACGGTCCAAATAATTACAATCTATTAAAAAAATGTTGTTATCTTCGGATTTAAATGTTTAAACAGGACGACTGTCGGGTCAGCTAGTATACATACTACTTATATAATGTCGAAACTGGGTTATAGTTCAATTGAAAGAGGAAAAAGCACGTTAATCAAAAATTATGGAGAAAAGTTATGGAGGTAAGATCATTTGAAAAGTTACAAACCGAACTAAAGATCTGCTGATCTAAATATTGATATATACACATAAAGTAAATATTTTTATGTAAGGGATCAATATATCATCATCATCATTACTCTGCGCTATGGTCCATGTAGGACCATGGCCTCAGCCATAATTTTCATCCACTTTGACCAATCTTCCGTGGCTCTTCTCATAATATATTCAAATAATGGACAGATTTGTGATATTTTACTAAGGGGAGGTCACAACACGAAGCTATAATCTATAAAAGTTAAACTGAAGTAAACGACAAAACTTGCAAGTGGTTTTGCGAAATCTGATTACCTTCCTAAAGGCCTGCACTCAAAATTAATCCGGCATCTGATGAACTGAGGAGATTAGGACTTTAGTGGATTCAAGGTTCACTTTATCAGCAGCTTCCTTAATCCCTACGTGACTAAAGCCCTTATGCAAGTTGTCCAAGTCCTTAAAGGTGTGCCAAGAGAATCCATTGAGAAGTTAAAGGGTTTTATATATTTTAGATTATACTATAAACTACACAACATGAAATTGCCCTACAACATAAATGTATATTTAAAAAAATGTGAAGTACTTTATATAGTACCGCGATTTTTCTTATTATCAAGTTGTTTGTATAAATTGATAAATTTATTTAAAATTATGTAAACTGTTTTATGATTTAAATAATGATTATGTATTGAATAGATGGATTGATTTTGTTACTTCTACGCCTTCACTGTATTTTAACGGGCTCTGTAACTTTTATTTTAAATAACTAGTCTTTTTGTTAATATTAGGTCAATAGAGATTAAGAGATACAAATTTAATAAACAAAACTGAGGAAATATTCGAAGAAAATTCATAGAAAAAAAGTTAAAAATAATATTGATCAATTCAAGTAGAAGAAACAAGATATTTAAACTGACACTGGGATCAACAGATAACTGGATAGATATTGACATCATTCCACTATATTTTAAAAAGTATATCTTCGAAAAGTCAATCTTTACTAACTCCTCAATGATAGGGATGGCATGCGTGTACCCGGATTCAGCCGAAAAATCATTTATTTCATTAACTGTACCAATACGGCTCTTATGATCTTCTCATTAAAGCATCAAGAAAAATAAGTATTAAACTTATAACAGAAAGAACATTTTATTAAATAATAAATCGAAAATAATATTTCTGTCGCTGATTATATAATTTTAATAAAGCTATATTATTAGCTCCACGCTAGATAAAACAACACCTACTTACAGTGATCATGTTAAGATCAAAATTGAGGCACGTAGCTCCAAAAGAATTCACGTCGAAACAAGAATAATGGATATATTACATGACATCCTAAAATCGGAAATTATCGCCACATCCTTTACGTACAAGAAAATAAAAGTAATATAACCACATAAATGCAAAACTACATGAGATATAAATATTAGTACTTCTTTATTCAATAATCCAAAACATTCAGAGTTGGCCACCAAATTTAAAAAAAAAATTAGTCAGCTATAAAAGAACAAAAAAATACTTACCATAGAGAGATATATATCATTCAAGCAACTTGCCCATAAAACAACCCCATCATTAAAAGAAACTATAGTAGATCACTTGAAGTGCTGTTAATATCAGTATCAGTTATGCTAAAAGTAGTCATTTGGTTCTCTGATGGTTGTGAGGCATGTGATATTATCTTACACGCAGTTCTTATACGACATGAATTTTTAAGGAAAAGTGCCAAAAATAAGATGATCGAATCCTAGAATACTGCTTTATTTTTATTTGGAGTTAAGACAGTAAAATAACGCCAATATTTTACCAAGCTGCCTTAAATAGAAATATTTGAGGTAATCAAAAATGAGCAAAAGAAAAAAATACGGAACATTCCAATGTTGTATAAAACATTTCCGTAAAAAAGTCCTAAAATACACTATTTTATTGAATACCTATTCTAATTAAATATTTTTAAAATTAAAATATATTTATGAAATCAAAGGTTTATTCATAATTTCAATAAACTCTTTGACAATCGGAGTGGTGTCAGTAAGCAATACTTAATACTTATTCAGTATTAGTTAACGATAATTTAAAAACTTATTTTCGTTTCTTAGTCAAAGAGGAAAACTGACCAATATATATACTTGGACTAAGTTTTTATAGGTTTTTAATGCCATGGGATATTTTTGTTTTGTTTTGAATTCGTTTTAACATTGAACATGTTCTACAACCTACTCTCATTGGATAATTTTATGTTTGCATTAGTTTTGTTTATGGCATCAACCAAAGCACATTAGATTTGATTTGAAAACGAAAGTGTCGTGTAGGGTAGGAAAATAAGGGCACATTGCCAGGGGCATTAACAATCACTTCGCACTTGCCATAAACAATATCTGATCCTGGAATGAGTCCAAGTTAATGTTTAGATTATGAATATTTATTAGAACTTTTTCGCCGTACCGCTCTCAGTTGCAAGGAATAACAAAAAAAAATTACTAAAACGTAAACCGTGATTTTGGAACTATTCCATTTGTAAAAATCATCAGGCATCGAGGGTAATGCTTCATTGTGTTAAAAAAATATCAATAAAAGAATAGGCTTACGTTATTTTAGATAAATTGTATAGATACAGCTGAAGTAACAGAATGAAGGCGCACATGTTATAACTTAACGCACAGCTAAAAATAAAAAGAATTGCATTGAACAGATTTTAAATAAGTTGTACTTAATGCATATAAAGTATTATGCGGATTGTGACTAACTATGCACGTATCCTGCTTATTGTTCCTTAATATATGGAGATTTTGTTCTTGTTTTTTTGTAAGCAGAGTTATTTAAAAGGCAGCGCTCCAGGCAAATAAGGATAAACTTCAAAAGTTTATGTTTACCAAAAATATATTTCGATTTTGAATCATCCACAGCTCATCAAAGTTGATTCAGAGAGTTTCAAATTTGTTTGCGGGTTGAGTTGGCGTTGGTGAAGTGCTATATGGGAGTATCAACTTTATTCACCGAATCCCGCAGTTTTCCGAGGTATTCAGGTTTGTATCCCTACAGTGTTAATCCACATTGAGTTATAGGGTTTAATAAAACTCGTTTTATTTGAAAAGTAATTAATTTCTGTACGTAAATAGAATATGAGGTAGAAAGTGGTGGGGATGGAGGTCCGAAAAAATTCTCTTTGTAAAGGAGAACTGTTTATTTTAAATCCAACGTTTCGACCCAAATTGCAGGTCTTCTTCTGGGCTATATATATACAATTATATTATCAAACATACATAATATATGTATTTTTTACCGTACATTGGTATTGTAAAACCAGTATTTGCAAAAATACTGGTTTTTAGTCTTTAGAACCCTGTTTATTTTTTAAAGTGTCCTACGAATGTTTTAACAGACGAATTTAACTTTTTATTTGAAACTCGTTTGTGGCTTTAGTTTAGGGTTGCTATAGGGGCTAAACATATATAAAAAAAATAAAATTCTAAATTTCAATCACTAATCCGTTATAAATATTTCTAATTATACTACTTGGTTTCTAAGTATATTTACCAATATTTATAATCGAAAGAATTTTTTGAAAAAAGTGCTTAACAATGCTGACTTTCCCCGACCACAGTAAGGCCCAAAAATAATAGTTTTTAGTATAGTTATTGTATGCGTTACAAAATAATATTGACAAAACCAAATGAATTTGATAGTTGGAGCACGGAGGCTTGAATTAGTGAAAAACCTAATAGGACAACAGCAATACATTATAGAACGTGAATCTCGTGGCTGCCTCCAGCCTCAAATATTCCCCTCCTGTTTTTTATTTGTAATCAGTGGGTAGGGCGGCTGGCTGATAACGCAGCGTGAATAATAACGGCTCAACTGCTACGAATAGATGTCTTTTAGGACGGATGGCAGCAATAGATGTAATCACCATATGTCTCTTGGAAGGTTTTTGCATGCACATGTTTCCCATTAGATACACTTCGTTTCCATTTTCAAGGGATGAATAAACAGATATCTATGTGTTGCTTATAATATTAAGATTATATAACATAAGTAACATTTCAATAATATGTCAAAATAATTAAGATTTCATCGAAGATGATCATTTAAAAAAAATATTGCCCTTGCAGGCTCAGAAACAGTCTTTGGTACATTTATTTTCAAAGTTTGAAGTAATTACGGAGTTTAAAAACTATACCTAAAATTTTTATTAATTTTTCTATGTATAAAACAAAAAGTGATAGTTTAAAATTTTCTCTGGAAGAAGAAAGGACCGATATTTGAAAATGAGATAGTACATTTACTTGTGTAAGGTACTCATTAAGGTGTGTAATGTAATGTAATTGCGAGATATCATAGCTCAGACAAAGAGTTGAATCTCGAGATAAAACATATGATCTGAAAATTTTGGCCTTCTATTTCGACGTCTTAAAAATTATTATAATTGTAATTTTTTTGTGTAAATATCTGCTATAATATGTGTTACACATCGATAGAGATTATTATTAAACATTTATTTAAACCGTTTAGATATATCGCCATGAGAGTACAACGAGTATCTATATGCAGTTGCCGTGTAAGATTTTCATAAGCGATCATTGGTTGATCATCGTGAGACTCATTTTTCATTATTTGGTGTCTTGCATTGTTCACTCAGATTGCTTTTCAATATATATATATATATATATATATATATATATATATATATATATATATATATATATATATATATATATATATATATATATAAGAGCATTCAATATAAATGCAACTGTAAAATTTTACATTCACGACGAACTCATTATTTTTCACTCGCCATTACAATAACACCTAAATCCTATTCTGTTTCCTTATTTCGGTTACCCAGACTCCCTATAAAAAAATTGAAAAAAATGGCCTAGAAACCTGCTAATTAACCAACCGGTGATATACTATCAAAACTACAAATTCCTAAACATCAAATTGGTTGGAGGCTATGCTACCCACTTACAAATTTAATATAAAAATTACTTAACAATTGGATTGATTAAGTCGAGTCGAAAGAATCATCATTACATTACATATTCCATCGATGATAATTATATAAAATATTGTCCTTGTAGGCTAAGAGACCTACATTTTTAGGCCAGCATTATACACTTGATTACACTTTTTTTTCCAAGCTTGAAGTATAACGTATTTTAAAAACCAAACCTCAAATATTAAAAAGAGTATTTTTTTGTCGAATCTCTTCATCGAAAAAAAACAAACCAAAGCCGTTCTTTTAAAGTGTAGTGTTTAACAAATAAGATAAGCAAATGTGTTTAAAAAGGGAAAAATGAAAAACTGGCTGGCTGATAACGCAGCGTGAACCATAATCGAATCCATAATCATTTTGATAATTAAAAAAATTAAACAAACAGTTACCAACATACAAATAAAAAAAAAGTGTTTTTGTATACTAAAGGATAACTTTTTCAATCAGTATAAAACGTTTGGTTTTTAACAGAAACTTTTCGGCAAAAGGCATACCTCCTCTGTAAACTTCTGCTTTATATTGAAATACAGGAAGGTAACGCTTTGCCCATATTGTCTTTTATAAATTCTTTCGCCCTTACAGACCCCTCTAGCAGAGGAAGGGAGAGAAGGGATGGGGTTGGGCAACTCACTTTTTTTTCTGCTAAGATCGATAAATTTACTCGGGGGAGGAAATAAAGCGGACGGTGGCTAAATCAGATCCCAGAGGAGGGCTCTGGAAATGTTCCATCTCCGATATAAAGTACTGTCGTCCCGCAGGATCAAACATAAAGGGTCTTCCTAGGTTTGTTCAATTTCATTTTCGATAGAAAAAAGTATAATAATACATGAATAACAAAAAACAATAGTTACGAATATTCTACTGTATGAGTTGCGTTTATTAGGGCATTTAGTTGGACGACTTTACGTAAGCTTACAAAAATGGAAAAGAGAATGTCGTAAAATTCAGCTAACATTTTGAAGTATAGATTATATATATATGTTTGTTGAAACGTTTATTTCTAGGTGAAATGATTACCGGTGTATACAGATTACCCACATTCTCTTTTCCATACTAAAGCTCATGAGGACATACCTTTTTGGAAAATATTAAAAAGGAAACGAACTTGTTGTGACTCAACTCGAAACGACAAATTGCGGAATAGTTACCTTCTTTTTTGTCACTTGTGCCTAAAACTTTGTATTTTAATTTTGGGATGGACTACAAAATTTCCTCTACAAATATAATAATCATTTTTATGTCAGTATAAATATAAGTTTAATATTTATAAACGTTTTAAAGAAAAAGATAAAAGACAGGATGTGATCAGATCTAGACGATGGGGAAGCGAGTCCGGGGTATAATTGGAGTATGTCAATTAGGGATGGGTAAGGTTGTATATTTCGGATAATTTGTAGCCGATAGTGAAAAGTAGTGGATACAAGGACTGGATACGGTCGAAATGTACCCGATACAGATACTCACTCGGATACTTGAATCGCGAGTCGTAGCAAAGGGATGGGAGGTGCTACCAAGATCACTCCACCTCTCTCTAGATACATGATTTCACTAGTCACTGACTAGTGAATACAAATATCTAGTAGTCGGTATCTACGACGATTGGCGTATCCACTACAATCTCTACTCCCGCACCTGCTACCTGCTAGTCCAGATAGATTTCAGAGCTGTATTCAAGGCCTTGGTTGTATTCACATTAGAAGCATCAGGTATTCAATATTCACGAATATATTCACTACCTCATACTAGCTTATGCTATTTATTACTATAACATACGAATTAAAACGAATATTTTTTTGCATCTACTTTGTGAATCAAATTGTGGGATTTAATTTACCATAGAATACGATTCTTAAACATTATATATATATTTGCACATATTTTAAAATAAATAAATTGTCCTATAATTTTTGTCCTATAATCTCACTACAACAGTAGAAACTTAATAATTATGTTTTCACATCTAATTTTCAAATATAAATTGGTAAAAAATTAGCTTTAAAATAAGATAAACAAAAGTGAATCTAACAAAATGGTTGTTGTTGGAATATTGCAATGATAAATTTCTCAGCTAACGGAGACCAATGTACTGAAAAAAAGTATTAAAAAAATTAGAGTGAATAAACAAATCGTTTAATTATTTTTCGTTTATAAATATTTTTATTTTGAAGAGAAAAGATTTGCCCCATCCGGGATTCGAACCCGGATCTCCGCCTCACCGTGGCAACGCTCTAACCGTTTGAGCCACCGGGGTCGCTCCCTACCTAGGACAAATCTGTTCTCTTCACCGATCCCATATCCCCCCTCCGTGTTTTCTCAATTTTGCGATGTTAGCACGAGGAAGAATGTTCATTGAACATTACTTTTAATTTTAGGTTCTTTTTGATATACGTCGTTATATTATTTATAATTTATTCTCTTCAAAATAAAAATATTTAAAAATTAAAACAATGATTAAACAATTATAATAAATTATAAATTATGTATAAATCGCGAAATTGCGGGAACGCGGGGATATTGGATCGGCGAAAAGAACAGATTTGTCCTAGGTAGGGAGCGACGCCGGTGGCTCAAATGGTTAGAGCGTTGCCACGGTGAGGCGGGGATCCGGGTTCGAATCCCGAATGGGGGCAAATCTTTTCTCTTCAAAATAAAAATATATAAAAATTATAATATATTTTTCATTCAGTTTTTTATATTATTATTATTAGTCTCTATGTTGGCTGTGAAATGTTTTCTTAATTTAATAATTTGAAATGAAAATTCCTTTTTTTACATTATCATATTAGGTATTATATTTTTAAAAAAACCCATTTTTTTTTTTACTTTTTCGGACGTCAAGCGTGTTCTATTTTCATTTAAAATTTCTCCCGCTTTAGAAAATACTCTTTCACAAGTCACTGATGTTATCACTGTTCACAATTTTCTAAGAACTAGCTTTGATAAATATGGAAAATTGTACGCATTTTGTTTCCTCCGTTTCAACGGGTCACTGTTTTCTTCCGGAAGAGGTTCAAACAAACCAAGCTCATTTTGGCACTAAAATTACATCGTCTCACGAATTTAAAAATAAATGAAAAACAATTATTATCTACTATTAATCACGGTCCTTTATATAAATAAATAAATAATAAGCAATAGTCAACGAATGATTTAAGGTTCCCTGATTTTATTACCGGCGAAACACCAACTTCGCCGCCTCCTCCCTTAGTATTAATAAATAAATAAGTAAAAATAATAGTGAACAAGTTATCACTTGTTATCAATATAATCTGTAATTAGTCACTTATCACATATGTATAAACGAAAATAAAATATGAAATTAGGTAACAGTAAAGGGTGGTTGAAATAATATTTTCCGAGATCACCTCCTAATACAGAATTTTTCACGAGCAACTTTCGCAAGAGAAAAACCTTGACTTATGTTCGGGCAAATATGGTTTCCTTAATGGATATATCTATAATATAAAGTAAAGGCAATCGACATAGATGATTGAAATCAGTTGCAAAAAAAATGTTTTGAAGAAATTGATAAATTTTTTCTCCAATTTTTTACTTTCAACAATAACACATTTTACATCATTTTAAAGAAGAAAACTAGTTTCACAAAATTAAAAAAACAGCACCGGAATATGACGAGTATTATAACAGCTATAGAGTTTTAAAGAGTTTAGCGAGCGGTGGCGGACAGACAAATTTTGTATTACAATCCAAATTCTACGTGTCTTGGAACGTGAATAGAAAAAGTTTGAAGTATGGTTAACAAGTATTTATTTTTTGTTCAATTCCATAGCTTTCAAAAAACAATCAACCAATAAAAAACACAATTTTAATCATTTGATGCCTTTTGCAGGTTACTATTTCGGCGAATAACTCTTTTTCCTTTAAAAATGATAACAAAAACTGATGCCCCAAGAAAGGCTTGTGTGTAGCGTGTTAGAAGAGTAAGAGTCGGGATAGTTGTATTCAACTACAAAAATATCAAGTAAAAGTATCGGATACAGAAAAGTATCGGTATCACTAGTACTCAGATACAGGAAAATCCAATATCTACCCATGACTAATATCGATTAGTACAACATGTCAAACCCAATATAACCAACAAAAATCCAATGTTTCCATTCAATAAAACAACTGTTTTGCTAGAGTACTGTCTGAGTTCAGTTGGTTCATCATCATATGAGGGGTTCTGGATCAAAAGCGGAGAACTCCAATTTCAAAAAGTTTGTTTTATCATTTTTCCCTTGTTCATTCATGCAATGCTCTATGCTCCTGAAACTTAGGGTTCAGAATCGGGCTAAAACCATGAGAAACAAGGCTAGGCTAATAATAAATTGCTTCACTAAACTAGCGAAAAATGTGGAAAAGTCTATTTTTTTTAAATTTCGGAGTTATCCAACTCTGATTCTGAACGCCTTACTTATGAACTGCTATTTTTGAAAGTGGTATAGATCTATTTGGCACTAAAAACAAAATTGTTTTTTCTTTCATATGATTTTAATAATTATTATTTCGTAATAAAATTTAAAGTTTAAAATCGCATACTTTGCTGACTACTACTAAGTATTAAAAACATTAACTCGTTTGCCCATATTTTATAAGTGATTAAAATGAAAACCTACAGATATTGCGAATTCGAAAAAAATGGACTTGTACCAACTTCAAAATTAATAGCGCGTATCATACTGATCTTTTGAGAGGCACTGTCTGGATTGTAATGATACAGTTTTTGAAGAGTGACATGTTTCATCGCCAGATATCCTTTTATTATGTTTTATGTCAAAGGTGATTACTCCAATATTTAATAGGAGTTCATTTTTTTTTTTTGTATGCTCAAGCAATGATTTGGCTTAAGAAAGAGATTTCTTGATCAACTTCTGAGTCTGTCAAAGATCAAAACACGAACTTCATACCATACTTTTTTGATTATATATTTCAATTTTTTAATATGTATTTAGAAAAAAACCAACACGACAACTTGTTGAACAAAAATATTTAAGAGTATGAGAAAGGAATTTCCCTATGACTAACTAATCACTTAAGATAATAATACGCAATAATTGTACATGGATAATCGCTATCCTCTCACAGAGACGTATCTAAAGAAACGTTGATAATGAAGTACATTTTAATGTTGATGTATGGCTGCAACGAATGAAGATTCTCCTTTGAAAAGAAAATCAGAAACATGTCTTCTTGTTTGTTTTAACATTTTTATATTTTCTGCCTTTATTTGTTTTTAGTCGTATGCATATCCTCAGTCTGTTCTATTTATATTTATTATAAAATCGAATGCCCACTAACTCCTCACTGAATCTTGGAGGCCTCCACATGCCCATGATTTAGCATAAATTTTGTTCGAATTCAGGGAAGGGATGGGGTTGTGGTTACGTTCCCAAATCAGGGTTGACCATAGAGTAAATGAATAACGGAAGTTCGTGGTCCCCAAATCGATCGAGAATAATTTCCTCTCGAACCCTAACTAAAGCCGAATCTAGCCTGTTCTAAATTAGGCGTTCCAAATACATATGGTTCTCTACACTTATCAAAGAAGAGATAAACATTTGGTCGAGTTCGATTTGTTGTAACAAGTAATTTATTATAGCATTATCTTATAAACCTTCTGAATGCATTACTATTTCTCAAAGTTAGTCAGTGGCTAAAGTAACAGATGCGGATATTTAACTTTTATGGTCTAGGCATTGTTGTTTGTTTTTTGTAGAATGATATGAAAAATTTTCAGTGCACACTATCATCGGCCCTCCTAGAAATATAAAAATAAATATTATAGTTAAATGAAACAAAAATATGGAGATCTGCTTATAAGCAAAGAGTTATATATAGAGTTAAGACACCTGAAACATTTTTAAGTAAAAAAATGTTACAAGTTAGTGGTTTATTTGATCAATGCCCTCACAGGTATATGGTTTCTCAAATTATTGATTGCGATTATGATTTTATAGATCAGGAGTTCAGACGATTCCTAAACCTTTAATTGTCCTTTGACAAGAGTTTTAATTAAATTAAAATTTCGCATCAAAAAGTCCTACATCTTAAATTATTATCATCACCCGTATTTCAATGCCCTTATAATTGATTTTTGGCAAAAGTGGATTGACCATTGATAGAAAATCCAATTTTATTTATGAAACAGAACCCGACTTTTAAAACATTGTTGAAGCCTTATAGAAATTTATTTGATGCACTGGTAGCCATAAAAAATATAACTAATAAATATAATTCAATCCTTTACTCTCTCTAGATTACAACCAGTTTGGCAGATGAATAACCAAATTCAACAAAAAAACAATCCCTTGTCACTTATTCAATATTTGATTTTCAATAGTTGATATCCGTATTTAATTTGAACCTGAAGGAACATAACTTAATATTACATGTAACTTTTTATTCACATCCACTGTCACACCTCAGAATCTGGAATGGTTTCATCCTCTTGCAGCTCCTAGTTTTCCAATGTATCATCCATTCTACATACGTGCCCATACTATTTTAAAAGCTTATTTTTTTTTCTTATTTTTTTTTTTGTATCTAATCTTAAGTTCATTTAATATACTCTCTCTCTCTCTCTCTCTCTCTCTCTCTCTCTCTCTCTCTCTCTCTCACGTACACATACCCAAACAAATAGTTTTCTATTGGCAGTAAGAATTTAATAAATTATTAAAGTAAAAATAATAATGAAGTACGTCTATATATTCAATACATTTAAACCAGTCTTGTCCATATAAATTTGTTGAAACATTGAACCGTTGCTGAATGAATTATTTCTTCACAATTAGCAAAAGGTTGTAACAAAGGTGAAGATTTGCAGTACGGGATGGAGTCCTGATGAATGGTGCGGTCATTGATGGATGGTCCTTGTGCAAATGATCCTCTCGTCCCGGGCCAACAAAACTCAACAAATCTGTTGCAGCACAACTAATGGATACCGCTTTGTTCTCTAATTATCAGTGAGGGTTTAAAAAAAAATATGTTTAGACAGCTGGAAATAACATAAAATATAATGGAAGTTTTTATTTATATATTACATTTAATATATATTTTGATTAACAACACGGGATTCCGGTGAACAATGTGAGACATCAAAGAACGAGAAAGGAATTTGGCATAAGTAAATTTTTAAAACAATATTACATAAACCTAATCCTTCAAAACTTTTAATTTTACTTTTCAAGATATGTAAAATCCAAAAACTGAAAAAAAAAATCGCCGGTAATAAATTCTATTAGAAATTTATCTTTAAAAAATATATTTCTTCCTGTTGGGCTATACTATGTAGGCATAACATGCCTTATTACCCGAGGAATACTGGGGTGGGTTCCTAGTTATGATATATATTATTTATGTTGTCAATGCTCCTAAAAGTAGGATATAAATAATTCAACGCTTTCTTGACATCAATTCAATCTTTTGCATAAGTTTGGTGGCCTCTATGGTCAAAGCACTAGTTGAGGGTTGGATGCACTTTGTTATAGGAAAACACTTTCGAATGTATTTGTACAAAAGTCAATTTAATAAATTTATATACGCTTATACGAATTGTCAAACTATTACGTATAATTTCAAAGGTTCCATTATGGGCGTAAATAATGAATGCTCATAAAGAGCAAAAGCTTATTGAAGTATATTGCTTAAAATATTCAGTGATGGATATTAATATTGACTAAGAGGTCCAAATGGAAGTTAATAGAATTTAAGTTGTGATATAGCGTGAAGCTCGATTCAATAGGTTTTGAGTATAGATGACCTTTAGGCTATATAACATGTGCATAACTAATCAAAATTATGAATTTTGTGTAGATTTTATACGGATGTAACAATCAAATGAGTCATTCTTTCCATCTTTATTGTAAGAACTTATTACAATTTAAGTAATCTAAATCTTGTTTTAGGACTTAAGTTCGTAGTGGCAAATGCGGTATTTGTTTAGGACAGCAACAAAAGGATTCTTAGACACAGTAGGAACATCTAGGATAGTTGAAGCAACTAATAACAGTGGAAATTGATTCTAAAGGTCGACAAAGTTGGATAGATTAGGGCTCAGCCGACAATGATATATTATTTTTATCAACTTACTCCAATCATTATCATTATATTTATGCTCATTATAAATATTTTTATTATAAGTCTTTATACCAGCCAAGCGAGGAGTTTGTCAATATGTGTCTAAGTTTATTTCCAATTGAAGGTCTTTTTTTTCAATTTTTAAAATTAAATTAGTAATAAACAATCCAACTCCCTCAAAACATGAACTTTTCCCTTTCAAGAGATGTGATATACAAAAAGTCCTAGTCGTAGGTTTTACATTGAGCATAATGTGGCAGACAGGAAGACTTGTTGAAAAAATATTAAATAATACATATTGTCATACGAATTATAACAATAGAATAATTTACAAACCAGAAAAAATAGGGAGCTTCATGACCCCTTAGGGCATGAGGATATATTTAGGTTTGTGAAGTCAAAAAGAATATGTTGACCAGGGTTATCCAAAGGACGTAGGAGGGACATTATGACTAGTAAGATAAAGAAGGGGGAAAGGACATGAGGGCCGCCAAGAACAAGCTAGATGAAGGATGTAGAACTAGACCGTTGGATTGGAACGGCTGGAGACCGATTGTAGCGCTTAGTAATGGAAGAAAAAAAAAGGTAAGAATCTGAACTTTAAGTAATTTCTTTTTCAAAACTAAATTCCTTGATTAAATGAAAAGTGTTTTGAAATAGCAAGGTAAACTTCAGTTTAGAAAAAATAAGTACTGTTAAGACGATCTATGATTCATAAATTCATTCATGATCTACGAAGCAAATGACTCGAATTATCTTATTTTTAAATCCTGGAAAATGTATAACTAGGCTTTAAAATTAATGGGATTCTAGGTAGTAAATTTCATTTCCGAAAATCCGAAAGTCTAAAAATCGTGATATAGATGCTTTTAAAGAAATACCAGGATGTTAATAAAACCTTAAACAAGAATTAAAAGCAGTTTAAATCTTTAAGAAGATAGTTTTTAATTAAAGACAGTAAAACAGTTTTTAAATTAATCATTATAAAGATTTTTCTTAATTCTCTTATGATCGTGATAAAGGATGTCTCAACGTTCCCCATTGTGGACAGTCCGAAGGAGTTAAATTATGCAGAGGGTCTGATGTTTGGTAATGCAATAGGTCGCTGTAATGTAATAGACATTACTCATCGTAACAGGTGCTATTATGTTAAACATATGCAAATTCATCGACCCGGTCGCTACCTTAGATCCTCTCCTACAGATATAATGCTTCTCTAGCTCATTAAGTGTTTCATACATTACAGACCATAATAATCATCTATTACCGACATCGTGACTTTTATTTTATCATTTTCATTAATGAGCCATTGCTCATAAAATAATAATTAACGCTTGAACGTACGTAATTGGAAAAAAATCTCCATCCACGCTTTTTTTCTCGAAACTAATGAACTCGATTTCTTATAAATTGGCTTCGCAGTCACAGATCTACGAGGACGATTCCCCGGAACTTAAACTACTATACTCCTTTTTTACAGCATGACAAAAATGCAGCCATTAGAGATTTTTCATCTACAAAAGATGTCAATTTATAAAGAAAGAGGAAAGATGTAAGTGTAAATCAATCAATACAAAAAAAGAAATAAGAATAAGCTAATTTTACATATACCCCCTGATCATTATTGACATAAATTTATTTAAAATCAATTGAGAAATATGGCTATCCGTGGTTTCGTTTCACCTTACCTTCCTGTTCTATAAGTAAAAAATTTACATTTATTTTTCATTTTATTTTTTAAATCTCACCTATTTTGACTCTGTCGAGTGATGAGAAGAATCTTTTCATATTACAATGAATGCTTTTACGAAGGATATTTTGCCCAGTAAAGGATGAAGAAGTATGGAGAAGGGGAAAAGTCAGGAACTGTATCATTTATTTATCGATGCTGATGTCGTAAGAGTTAATAATTTACAGAGTCAGGTCACTTGGCAAAGATGGAGGATACTGAGATTTCAAAGAAAATCTCAGGAGAGGTCCTGCACCGCCCTAGAAGATCCGACTGCGAGACGGTGGATGGATGGGGTGGCACCCGATGTTAGGAGCCTTCTGGAGACCCGAAACAGGAAGGTGGGTGAATAGTAGAATATCATAGCGGAGGCTTATTAAGAAAACCAAGACCAACCACGGGTTGTAGCGCTACGGAAGTAAGTTAGAGATTTTAAAGGAATAAAACACTATTAATAAATAATGATTTTTTTTGCTCAGTGGTGCTGTCCCGAAAAACCCGAACTCGTGGGCAAAACCTCAAATGACCTCTGAACGGAAAAAAATATGTGCATATAGGGGTTTTGAAGGTCGCTGATTACGAATCCGAAAGCCAAAATATTGTAAAAAAAAATGGCCGATCCAATATGGCGGACGCGGATGTAAAAAAATATGTCTGATCTTGGCAAAATATGTATAATAATATTCATATTGGATCGGCCATTTTGGCTTTCGGATTTGTAATCACGGACCCTCAAAACCCAGATATACCAATTTTTGTCAAGATCTGACACCTTTTAACACCCATGTCCGCCATGTTGGATCTGCCATTTTTTTAAACAATAATTTGGCTTTCGGATTCGTAATCATCGACCTTCAAAACCCCTATATGCCAATTTTTATTCCTATCAGAGGTCATTTGATGTTTTGGCCACGAATTCGGGCTTTTCGTCCACTGTGTGTTTAAGAGTAATAATGGTATAAGTTATTTTACCATTTTATTTTTTCTTTCAAACATATGTAACGATCACTCTAAACTAATTCGGCCGAAATGAAACTGAGCTCGGAAAGGTTGAAGCTCGTATAAATATCAGCTTACTAAATTTCTTTATAATTGCAGCTTAATAGTTTACATTACGTTTTTCGGATTTAAAATAATTTAATGATTTTGATGGGGAGCGGAATGGTTCAGTGGTAGAACGCTGAGTTGCCTTGCTGAAGGTCCTGGGTTCGATCCAGTTAGCTGGCAGACTTTTATTTAATCTGTTAACGTCTGGAGATGAATCCTATGGGATCCAGGAACCTCCCGAGGCTCACCCAAACTCCATAATGTAGGTCCCCGAATCTGTTAAAATGTGGCGGTTGAGTACAGATCACCTCCCTTCACAACCGTTGTCCAAGCAACAGTACAGTCTCTACCATCTAACTTCACGTGTTGTAGTGGTATTAGTTTTTTATTTTTTAAATGATTTTGATAAGTATGGATCCATAGAATTTTCAGTTTATCTGACAAAATTCTTGAGCTGTAAACTAACGATGTTTTGAAAGTTCGGCTGTTTTCAATGCAACGAGGATCCTGTTACTAAGAAAGACTTCGTTAGACGAGGCTCTTCCTCAGGCTATTGACAGATGTAATTGCTGCTCGGCCGAGGTGAAGCGGGCATTATAACTCGGCGGATTAGATTGGGAGCCATTACCGGCCTCACTATGGCATCATTACTCCTCACTTAAATACGCTCCTTATTCAAATATCCTCACTCAAACGGTTTACATTCATTCTATTACAACGCTGAATTTCCTCGTCTCTCAATTCATTTAGCATAATGAGGCCCAGGTTCGGTTCTCGACAAAAGACATGAGGTAGCACAAGGTTACGAGGTTACAACTGCTTCTCTAGTTCTTCTGAAGACAACTTCATTAGCGACATCAAAGGAGGTTGGCCTTTAGAGTGCAGCCCGCCAGGGTCCGGCATTACAAAGGATTCGCCCCCACTTAAAGATTAAAAAAACTCAGGGAGGAGGGTTTCTGAGCAGGAAATGGCTTCTTTTCATGTCGAATTTTTAATTGTTATTTATTTATCATTATTATTATTTTAGCAGTTTAAAGTATTGGAACGAAATATACTATTTAAGGCTTGCCATAGTATCATAATATGCTGAATTTTCATTAACAAAATAATAGTTATTGATTTCTAGTGTTGTATTGCTTGATGTAATGAAACACGTTTCCTAACAAATTTGTAGGTAAGATTGTCGTTTTAATCTTTATAAATATGTCTCTTTAAAATAGCTATTGCTTTTCGGAAAATTTAATCTCAGAAAAGCTTAGATTAACACAGCGCTTCAGATTAGGGAAATTTTTTAATGTATTGAATTTGTTGATTTTTAAGCTTATACCTTAAGAAGTATAGTATTATAATTCGTACCACAAGAGGTAGTGTTGTAATGATTAAAAAGCTAAATTTTTTTTTTTAGAATTCTATACTCATTTTGATATACTATATCATTTATATAAATATATTTATTATCTAATATTATTTCAGTAGAAATAATCAAATACTATTTTCTTGATGTGATTGAAATATTTTTAAACGAACTCCAATTGTTTGATGATGGATGAATTAGATGCTAAAGGAATGTCGTTTTGACCCTTAAGTCCTACGCATTGTAAAATATATTTCATGAAACATTTGAATAACATATAAGGCAATTCCAAACATGTAGCATTATGTCACAAAAGTAACAGAAAAAAGAAAGCCTGTCGACATTCCTCGTTTTTAGTTTATTATTTCTTGAAGAAAAGTTTTCTTGTTTTCAGTTATTTTTATACTTGTTATTTCTATTTGACATTTTCCGATAATGCCTTAACAATTTTTGTATGACTCATTCTAATTTCGCTCTTGTAAATATGGTTATAAAAACATTTCTTCCAAACAAATAAGTCTATCGATTGTTCCCAGTACGGTTACAATATCTTTTTTGTAGTATAGAACAGATAGGTTCAGTGGAAATAGAAAAAGTAGGTTAAATGAAAATATTTGCTTTTTTTTTTTATGGTTTTGTATAGAATTTGGAATCGGGGTAGTTCAACGGTAAGTTTCTTTGCTGAAAATCCTGGGTTCAAATACTGACGTAACAGTTAAATTATATAAACTGTCAGCTGGCATACATAGAACATGAATAATCCGCTGACCTTGAATGATCTCGGACAAGTCAACTCCCTACAGGTTGTTCTGTCACTGAAATGTACTGGACCTAATGAACCCAAGACCCATTATGAGTTGCAGTGGTAGGATTTTTTTTTAATCTTAGAATCGTCAAAGGTAGAATTAACTAAAATAGTTTCTGATTAGAATTCTGTTTATCATTATTTTATTTTTGACCGCAACTCAGACCCTCTACTTCTAGGTAACTAAAATAATTTTGCTTTTGGATATGCTTAAGATGTATAATTTTCAAAATATTCTTGGTTTCAATATACGGAGCAGTTTTGCCTCCTCGTCAATGAAGTTTTCATTCATAACCCTACTTATAGTTAAGACATTTATGTAAGAGACATTAAAAAACAAATAATGACAGTTGACAATCTAATCTAGGAAAATATGTACCGAATATCATCCAGAGGCTGATGAGTGAGAAAAATGGATGAAGTGGGTTAAGGGTGGTAGGGCTCAAATTGATCGCTCGACGGGACGATATATCCCCGCTGACCCGCTCTTAGTCAGTGGAATGGAAGGAATTTACCAACAGTTGTTCCGGCAACAGCTAAATAGGACGAAAGGGACGAAAGTAATGAGGCTTTCCCCGCAAAATATGAGGCGGTTTTTAAACCTTAATGCCCTTCAGTAATAATACGTGACTTCAATGCTGATGACCCGGAATACGAATTATAAACCAATGTTACTCCCGCCAATTTGTACTTTTACAAGCCTTTGTCAAGAATATTTCATACCTTCATTTCACTGAATTAGTTTAAAAAATTTGAATTCCTATGTTTTATCAAATATAATTCATCATTTTAGTCTGTATAACATCGATTAATAATTAAAGTAAAAGCAGATTCTGTTTAAACAGTGGGAAAAAAACATTGTTTCGTTAGTAGGAAAGAAACTTGCAAATTTTAATCTTCGCAAACCAATTGAATAACATTTTTGTTATTCTTCCATGAAAATTTTAAAATTGTCTTTATATTGTTTCAAAAAATGATGCTTTGGACCATGCTATAATTTAATACTGATTATATTAAATAACAATTAATTTAATATCTTTTTTAAATATATTTATACAGAAACTTATACTATTTACTAGATGTACGGTTGTTAAAATATTAAAAAACTAAAACCTAGCCGGCGCATGTAAATACCATACCGCATAACAAATGATTCTTGAGAGATCAATCAAGGACTCCAGACGTGGTAAAGAGCTTCATTAAAGAAAAAAACAGTATGTATGTATATAAATATTCGCTTTTAATCATCATAGTTTAATTATAGATAGAACTTTGCAATTGATATATTACTTAAATAATATTTACATAATAATCGAATCTTCCATTAGTGTTAAATTTACTCCAATACCCAGTAAATGAGTTTCATTCCATATAACTAACTGCCCTCTAAAGCTTCGAGTAATTACATCAACATGGTACTGTTTGGGAATGATCTTAATCCCATCCAATTCGGGGACTAAGTTAGAAAGTGAAGGAGGGGTCCTAAAAGAACGTTAGCACTCAACACATGGTCTCTTTAATTACTTCATTGGTGTTTTATAGCTGTAGTTTTCGATTAAATAGTTACAACTAACCATATTATGATAATTTAAGGCTAATAATTTAATTATGTCACTATTTATATTGAGTTTTATTACATAAAATAATTGTTGGCAATGATGTATGTTTTCTGTCATTCTGATCTAATATAATACTATAAAGACAATAATTGTTGGGATAATAACCATTTGCTTCTCTCTTTTATGCGGAACGATTTAAGACTAATTACACAAGCTTTTCATGAAATAAAATCGATGCGATGAGATTTAAATTTCATCTAAATTTTTTTAATCTAAAATTCTGTGACCAGTCTCAGTCAAAAGCAACAACTTCAGCAATAATGTAATGAATAAAAAGTAAAAAAGAATTCATCTTAAGATAAGATATATTGTTTACTTCCACGATGTTATATCAACTCCAGATCATTGGTTGATCGTATTTTATTACACCATAGGGTTTCCCCCGTTTACCGCTAAGCAGTGTGAGGCTCAATTTTTATTACAAATAATAAAACATTAAATTTTAAACGTTTTCAATCTTAAGCGATTGCATTTAGGATTGATAATTGATTTAAAATTCAGATAGAGTCACCGATGATGCACAGAACTGTATGTACATACAATGACATACAGAGGGTAAATATGTTAGATACAGTTTTGAATTCTCCAGAAAGGACCTGTGGTCTAGTGGTTAGCGTAACAAACTACTGAGCCCAAGATCGCGGGTTCGTAGCCCGGCAGGTGGCCCTATGATTTTTTAAAGGGAGTAAAAAATCCTTAGTTATACTGTCCTTCAGAAGAGACGTTAATCGGGGGTCCTGCGCCTGTACGATGTCAGGTACTCGTTCAAAATCCCTATCCTAGGATAGGCAAAATTTAGAGCTTCCACTGTAGCATCGTCCGATTAGCCATTTCAGCAGAAAGTGACGTTTAATGAACAAAGAACATAACTCTCCTGAAAAGAGCAGTTTTTCACTTTCGATACTTAGTATTTGTTAACAACTTACAATATTAAGTCGATCCTTGGGAGTTATTAAATATTTCGATTTCAATTGATGTGATTAAAAAATAACATACCAGATGTTTTAATATTTATGTATTTGCCACGTATTTTGTAGTCTATCATTAGAGACGATAAAGATTTTCGATTTGACCCCAAAAACAAATAAAAGGTAAGCGAGATGGGCGCGGATGACAGGTCATCTCCTTTCTACAAAAGACCAATTAGAGGAGAAGTAGTTAGCCAATCAGGCGTGGCGTTGGAGAAGTGGTGGGGGATGGGCTAGAAGGGCCAGTAGGGGAAGGGCAGAAGGCCCGATGGAAAATGGAGTTAATCAGCGGAGAATGAAAAAGATCCTTGCTTTTCCACTTCCATATAGCCTCCTTGTTGTTCTAAACATCTCTATCAAACATGGTTCGACGTTCGTTGAGATGGGGGAGTTCTTGTACTGAAGAGTTCTAATTATTGGAACGTTCAGAGTTGGAGAGTTAACGTTAAAATATAATTGATGGAACCAAACAAAGCCCAAATTATACTTTAAATATATCATAAATAAGATAACTTTACAAGATGATCTAACGTTCATTAAAATATTAATTTCCACCGATTTAAACGAAGCAGAAAAAAAAACTTAAGCCCCCCCCCGTTCTAGACAACTAGATCCAAATTAAAATATACTTCACAAAATGCGAGAACGGGGGGGCTTAGGATCAGTGAAAAGAAAGGATATGACCATGGCCGGGGAGCAAGTCTGATACAGCCAGGATGGCTCAGTAGGTTGAGTCCCAGACTAGCGATCTGGAAGACCCGGGTTCGAGTCCCGGTCCTGGACATATCTTTTCTTTTCAAATAAAAATATTTAAAAATTAGTAACAAATAAAATAAATTATAAAAAAATACTTAGTTTCTATGCAGATAAGTGTTTTTGTTCATGTCCAGTTACAGAGTTTTTAGATATGATTTTTTTTGTGAATTCAATGAAATGAAATTTAATATATAATGTATATATACATATATTTTATGTATAATAGTATAATATAATAATATTTTATATAATTTATTATATTAATATATAATATAATAATATTTATAATATATGTACATATATTATAAATATATGTATACATTTTACGTTTATTTTGAAGTTATTTATTGAAAATTTCATTAAAATGGTTCTACCAATAAAGCATCTGGACAAATATATCAAGTGCCCCGGTGAAGTTAACTTAAGTGGTTAAGTGGATTTTTTTCCAAAATGAGTTTCTTGTAGTCATGAAAGAAGAATTGTGTTATTTTCGAAGTAAATAAGGGACTGAATCATGCATTTACCTGTTAGGGGTATTTGCTTATATTACTACTCCATTTCAAGTAAAAAAACAAACAACGAAAATGACACGATTCCGTTTCTCTCAATACAGTTAACTAGTTCTGGACAAAATCAACCTTAACCACTTATTCGCCTGGGCTGTAGATACAGGGAATTCTATTCCTAGTCAAAATAGTTGGAAATATATTTATTTACATTTTATCTATCCACCACTTCCACCCTATTCTTGGTCTTTCCTTTTTCCGTTTGATTGAAACCTGGTGTTCATAACTCGAATATGTAACATCTCTGAAAGCATTTTTAATGTTTATTCGAAAGATAATCTAATCTCTCAATTGCAAAAAGTATAGGGGTGAAATATAAAATTCAGACATTTATAAGTTATAATTTTTTTCTTTAATTTTTAACTCAATTACTAACTTTCAATTTTATTTATAAATTAGGACGTAAAATTATTAATTGTAATTCTCCAAATGATTTATTTTTTGAAAATACTCAATTAAGAGATAAAATACAAATTTTAATCTTTATTATTGATTAAATATGCCGTGTAGTGTATTTTCAAGACTAAAGACCTTTTCTACAGACGCTTATGTTTCTTAAAACTTGGGAATGAACCAGTGGGTACGGAATGTCGTTAGTTCAGTTTATAAAGAAGTTAAAACTGGTCTACTGTGTATCCCTGAATCCTACATTTAAATGCAAAGTAAAACATTTTGCCCAGTTAGCTGCTCCATATATCACGCAATGGTTCTTTTCATCATCATTTACATTTTTGCAAATTGCAACTTACTTTTTATTTTTAAAAAATCAAACGAAACCTTTACTTATTCAAGAATTATTATTTATAGTCTTTAAACTTATGTAAAAATTTAAAGATAGAACCAATAAATGAATATTTAATTTACATGTTTGAACTTAAACAAGGATTAAATTAATTATAATTGCCATTAATCAGTTTAAGTCTACATTTACTAAATGTTTGTTCTTTCATTTTATTACATTATTAAACTCATTGGAAGGCAGACGGTATACATGAAATATTTATTTTGTACTAAAACCCGGCTGTGTTAATGATGACACGTCTTGTATTACAATCAATTGAGTTTACGAGTGGTTTTGGATAATTGAGGAAACACTCCACTTTAATGATTGGTATGATTTCTAATTGAGAGGGGACTTGAGCTGAATTACCTAAGAATTTACTACTTAATTAATATAAAATAGGATAAAAAGTTTGTAATATAAATTTTTTTAAAAACTATAAACAATAATTTAGGAGGTTTGTATAAATAGTAATTTAGAAGGCAAGTATTAGATGGGTAAAATATGGTTTAAGAACTATTCTTCATTGTATTGCACAAATAATTAAAGAAAGTAAAATTATAGAGAGAGAGTTTATAAATATAGATATCTAGGAATCATACTTGACTCCAATAATGATTGTTCGAAGAATTAGAATAAAAAAATCAAATGACATGCAATGGTTTTTAAAGATAAGATGGGTCTTTTGTAGCCGGCCTTTGAATAAGGGGCTAAGGAATATTATCTAAAGCCACGATGAATGAAACGTCAAAGAAAGAATTAGAAGCCTTAGAAATGTTGCTTTACTGAATTCTCAAAACGTTGTACGAAGGCATAATCACTAAAAAAGAAATATTTAAAATTATTAGAAAGCTACGTTTTTTTATTTAGTACGTTGTAGAGACTATTTCTAGCCAAACGGTTGTACAAGGAGGATTTGTAGAAAACAACGTTGAACCAAGAAGTTTTTTTCCAATTTAGCCATGCCGTGAAGAGCAGACCGAAGTGTGCATCAAGTGTAATTTTAGAAAAAAAAAACTAAAACAAAGTTAATGTAACAAGTAATGAGTTGTATTTGAGAACTAGAATGAAATTAATATGATTTAAACTCATTAAGAATCCTTCTAAAGAAATTATATTAGTGAGGTTGAGCCAAAAAATTAGGTATCATTAGTATAGGTTCTAGAAAAATTCAAAAACCTATTAGAAAAACTGAACATTATTACTGAAAACTAGAGAAGAAATTCTTGACGGTTTAGGAACCTAGGATATATATGTTCAGGAGTACAGTTTTCTAAAATTTTACGAGACACTAATAGTTAACAAAGTGGTGTGCTCATCCCGTCATCCTGAGGAAGATGGCAGAGTACTGCTGCCGTTTAAAAAAAAAAGGCAGTTCCGAAACGAATTAAGGAACTTAAGAGTAAGGAATATTGACTAATAAGTTTCATCCAGGACTTCTACTTTTTTCCCTAAGTAATGACCAAAAATGAGTTTCTTTATGATGTGTCATTATCTTTCATTCAATCATTACAAAAAATCATGTTTTGTTTTTTCTTTATTTGATTAGTGGATTTTAATTATAGAGTCCATACATTAAGATAAAATATAATTTTTTAGAATTTTGAGTTACTCTGCAAAAACGTATGCCATATTTAGAACAGGCATTGCATAAATATTATTAAGTTTTCAAGTGAAAGAATCACAAGTTGAGGTGTAAAAGGTGTGGTAAAATAGGCTATAATCTAGATGCGAATACATACCAGGAGATAGTAATTAAAATCTTAAAAAAGTTGCACGTTTCATTTAATTTTACTAAATTCAATTATATAAATAAATTGAACAACCATTAAAGTTAATATTTCAGTTCGTCGTTGAATAGAATTCGATATTTATTAATAAATAGTTGTGATATTACTCCAATTAAATTTAAACAATGCCAATAAATTCTCCAATTTAGAGTGCTGCTTCAATTTCAGAAACGGTTTTGAATTTAATTGAGCGGAATTTAAGGAGCATAATATCCTATCGATTGTAATTTCGACATTTGCATATCATTAATAATGCTAGTCATTAGCGTCCCGCCTCCTATAGCCTCCATGATCGGTAACATAATCATTTGCAAGTCATGTGAGTCGGCCTTGATTGCTTCGTAGATTTGTAATCCTTGATTAATCATTGTTTCCCTATTATAAGCACTAGTGCAGACTAATCAAAGGAATCTTTCAACTCCGAGATATCTAAAAATTCTTTAAAAATATATTTAATAATTATAAATATAGAATAAATAGAAATTAGACTAAAAACTGCTATATTGGGTTCGCTCCCCACAAAGGATGCCAAAATGCTATATTGGCATCACTGCCTTAGCAATGGTCTAAAGGAAGTCAGATCCTTTGATATGAACAATATTTAAATCATAAAATGGTATGCCACTCTATGATCGTTACACCTGAGATATAGTAATTCTAAATCATCAATGAATAAGAGACGTATTCCTCTCTTCTGAAAAGGTTGACTGACTAGGGGTTGTTTAGTAAATAAAATCATTTTTCATCTAATCGAATAACATTATATTTATCATGTAGTGATCATACATACAAGTTAACCTATATATCTACTTAAAAAGAGAGAAATAAAAGGTCCCTTTCGCTATATGGGAAATCTATATGTTGAGGTGACCGCTTCTTGCCTACAGCTACCGCTGTCCTAGGGTAAGGAACATTTAAGCTACCTGCTCAGTATTAGCCTATTTATTTAGGTACTCCTAATTTTCCAAATAGTGCCGCATTATTTTGAAGTGGTCTTCTAAACGTTCCTGTTCTCTTAGGATAAAGGCGATTATAAAAGCCCTGCTTCTTATACTGATCGTTGCACGAAACAAGTCTATAGATGTTAATCCTGTATGTTGTCTAAGTTTTTACAAGTGATTCCATAGACATTTTCATAGATTGGTTCTCCTGTTTACGTCGCTCGACAAATATACAGGAAATTCAGTCAAAATATTTTTAAATTGATTAACGCTGTACCGCTTTACTATTTGGCATTGAGCTATTGATGGCTGGATTATCTTCTCAATCTTTCCGGACAAAGTATAAAACAGTTTAATCGCATAAATTTAGCTACCATCTCTTTCTTATTTCCTGGGGAAATACATTGGAATTAAAAATAGTTGGCGTCTATGTTACATATCGCGTTAAAATTAACAAGAAGAATATAAAAGAAAAAAAACTATTTTCACCACTCCTTGTTCTGAAATTCCACAATTAAGGCACTGCTTGCACAGATGCTAAATTAGAAGCAGGCAATACAAAATTATAACGAGACGTATTTCAATATGGGAAATTATGTTAAGATTATCTTGTGGATTTTCTGGGATACGATTTATAGAAGAGGCTATACAAACTGGTGAAGGACGGAGGAGATAAGCTCATCAAGAAAGTACACATGAAATGGACGGAGATGTCGCCAAGGGAACGGCACGTTTAGGGTCCAATTGTAGCGGCCTCTCTCAGGGGTCTCTCTCACATGAGAGTAATCACCTGATCCAACAATTTTCGAAAGCGCACTGTGTACAATTAAAGCTAGGAAAGACTTAATGCAGTTTCGAACAGGCCATTGCATTAAAAAAAACATTATACTAAAAATTAAAAATAATTTTTAATTATACACTAATTGGGGTTACTTATACGCCTTTTAATACAAAAACACTCCTTTAAAATTAATTATTTCATACATTCAGCATTTATTATGAGTAAATCAATACAAACTCAACCCTATTCATAAATAGTTTGTATCGTTTAACGTCACTTTATACTGGTAATCGGACGACGCAACGGTAGGAGTCCTAAATTTTACCTATCCAAGTTTAATTAGGTTAATGAACTTTGAGGAGTATCTGACATCGCATAGACTCACATTTTACGTCCCTTCCGAAGGACCTCATATCAAGGAATTCCTTTAAAAAATCCTCTGGCTACCTGCCGGATTAGTATACTGATAATTAGCATATAGTTGAACATAGCATAATTTTTTTTTTTCAATTGAATGATTTCTTCTTCAATCGTAGTTTAAATGAAATGCTATTTCCTTGGTCTTTCTCTCCCTCTTTTTGTGCCTTTCAGCGTGGAAGAGCGACCGACCAGCCACTTCGTCCATACATCACGATCTCCATCCACTTATTTCAGCTGATCCATGGTTTTCCCTTTTTTCTGGCCTAGTCTTTGGATATGGTCCATGCAAGTTCTTACATATGGTTTACATCCTGGTATCCTGTTTTTTGGTCTCGCATTCCAACACTTTCTTGGTATTCTGTCTTCCCCCATTCTGCATGTGTCCATACTATCGAAGTTAACAGGATTCTGAGGTTCTTTTTAGTGCAGCTACCTTATGTGTTTCTTTTATTCTTTCATTCCATTTTATGAATCTTCTGGTTTTACACTATGTTCTTTGAAGAAATTTCATTTCCGCTGCTTAAGCGTAATCCTGCTTAAGCGCTTGACTTGATTGACCCAACTTTTGCCTGGGTCGTGCTTGGGAACAATATTAATAAGTCGTTACCTTTTTTAAACAGAAAAAATCATCATGATAACCGCTTAACTAATCGAGTCACAGTATTACACTTCACTGATTCCCCGAAGTGTTGGTCATAGCGAATCAAGAAATTAAAAAGATAAAAAAATGACCTTAAATTTGTAATTCTTATTGAGACAAAAACTTCCATTATACTCCACTGTCATTGTTTAACGTTCGAAATGGTTCCTAACTTCTTTTTTTTAACTGGTCAGTTTTCGTAAAGGGCTGATAAAACATCAATTCTTAGGTATTGCACAAAAAAAAAGAGTTAAAATATTATGTACTCTATTAGTCTAATTTATGATAATGTTTCAGTTTCTTACCAATTTTTTCTTTGTGGCCATTCATATGGTAATTTCTCTTTCGCCGATTTAAAAATCAAAGTGTTGGACAGCGCATAAAAAGCCACTAAAACGGATTAAAATGTTCCACAATCCTTTGAACCTTTATTATCCTTCCCGTGGATAACATGTAAGTACAACACGCTACTAATAGAGATATTCATTAATCTCTTAATTGCCTTAAGGACTAATCCGTGTGTCTGTTCGTTAATCAAAACAATGTTTGTTGCTCTCATGTATATTACAACTTACGTACAAAGCGTTATTGTAATACATACTAATAAGTATGTAATTGTAGGAGCAAGGAATTTGTTTCACTAAAATCGCATATGATTTTTTTCACTTTATTCCTTTCAGTAAATGGTATGAATATCTTAATTTTCAAGATATTTAAAAAAAAAATTACGGGTATTTTAATATATTTTTGCTTATTAGGTAATTAAAATGTTGATATTACTGCAATCAGGAAGTTTAAGTTGTACGTCGTGTAAAAGGTTAAAAAAGAATTGCGATCGGTTAAGCTATTAAAACAAAATAATTAATTAAATACTCTTTCAAGTTTCCACGGCCACTATTTATACAAAAAACTTATAGTTTTTTGTAAAAATAATTAATTTTATATTTTACTCTTTTGTATTAGATAAATCGGTAATCATTTAATCTGATATTGACTGGGCGCATGGTGAAAAAGTCGATTTCTAGTAAAAGAAAGGAGATTAATGCAAACAAACGATAAACAAGTTGTATGTATGTGTAGTAGTTCGTAGTATATATGTGTATTAGTATATATGTATAGTATAACTAGCGACCCGTCCCGGCTTTGGGGTAGTAAGACATATTATGCCCACATGTTTTGTCTTTCTATAATGTATTTTATTATGTAAATATTAAATACATAAAAATACAACAAAATATTTCTTTCTATAAGAATTTATTTTCTTGCGCGTTGTTTTTGCGATAACCTAAAATACTCATTTAAATTATATGGTATAAAATATTCTAATAATGAGCATGAAATGCTTAAGGTAACTAAAGTATACAAGTTGATAATGATTAATATTGTACTCACCTGAATAGATTTCCGAATACCACATTGTACGTTATCATTTTTTCTAAAAGATAAAATGGGTATAGTAAGCATTCCTTAAAATCTAGAAATATACGATCACTGAATCAATAAAATAGGAATATTCCACCATGGATTGTTTCGTTATATGACAAAGGCATTAGGCAGTGCCTTCGATGAAACCTCCCAGGAGGCTATACCTTTTCCAACATTTCCGACAATTATAGTTATATTCCAACCCGTTTACACAAAACCTCGATAAATATATCTAAACTTTCCGGTGAATCACTCTATCTTTTGGTGAAAACCGCATTAAAATCCGCCCAGTACTTGTTGAATTTACCGCAAACCAACGCGGCTAAGGTTGTTTTTTTATTGTATGTATAGAAGTACCTTTTACTACCATAATCATTACAAAAAAATTATTACAATAATGAATGGCGAATAATGACCGTTATCTACATAATGGCTACAGAGGACCATAATACCTTATATCCGCAGAGGTAGCAATAAATAACTCAATTACTATGGTGATAAAAATATCTTATTTCATTCTCAGACTCATCTTAACGATTCCAGAGCAATGTCGACCCTGACATAAAGATAAAATGGCCTTACGACTTCTTTGTAGGGACAGATTTGGGGAAAAGAGGGTGTAGTAGATTGGAAAGAAATGGTCGTTTATGTTCCGGAGGAATGGGAAGACATAAGGCCCTCACTGTTTCCTTAGGATTCCCTTTAAGTGCTAATAAAATGCATATGTTACCTCTTCTCAGATTGATGCGATTGGACCTCATAAATATTTATGGTGCATTCCAATAAAATTCCACTCTGGCTATAAAACGCCGAAGGAATAACTGATACTTTCCATGACAAAAGTTTTATCTAATAGATTCTGTATGATATTTAACTAAACTAATTAGGGGTTATCCGTGGTGTAGTGGTTAGCAACAAACAACCTTCTTTGTCTAAAATCGTGGTTTCGCTGCCCGGAGAGTTCAAAGAGAGTAAAAAATTCATTGTTATGCTGCCCTTCGGAGGAAACGTAAAATTTTGGTCACGTGCATTTGTGGCAGTTACTTGATAATTTTTAATACACTTGGCTAAACAAAATTTATAACTCCCACTGTGACATTCTCCGATTAAACTAACAGCATAAAATGAAGTAAAAAAGATCTATAACTTCAAAATTTCTTTAAGATTTTGACAACTGCAACATTTATTATTAGTATGGTTGATTACAAATTGTCCGTCTATGGATTATTTATAATGATCAATGAGTATATATAGATTTATATATATATATATATATATATATATATATATATATATATATATAGATCAGTATATATAGTACGTACATAGATCTTTATTCTGTTTTTTCATTGCCAAAACTTACCTATTGTAAACTAAATCTAAATAGTTATTTTCAAGTACTTTTGAATAATGTATTGTGTACTATAGTGTTATTCTTCAGCTAGATGTATATTCATTCAATTTTGTACCTTCATATCATCGAATGTCTTTCAGTCAACGAATAAATGTCAATTCATAACTTTTTTTTTCATTTATCTTGGTAAAAAAATGCTTGTACCAACTCCTAAAATCACATTGATTTTAGGATTTATATTTTTAAAATTTCTCCATATCAAATTTATTTGATGTGAAATTCCTTCAACCAGTACAATCAACTCAAGCCCTGTTACGTCGTCTTATCAGCAGTACTTCTGAAAAATGATTAGCTTTGGATAAAAGAAAAAAATGATTAAATGGAATAATTTCCTGAGTAATTGTGGTGAACAGAATAATAACAATCATGCATTTATTATGTCTGTTAGAAGGAATCATATACCAAGATTAAATTAAAAGAATTGAAATAAGGTTCAACCATTATATACAAGTATGAAAGGCCGGATTCAATAAGATTATTTTTCGAAAGCATGGGTAGGATATAAACCTCATTTAATGTATAAACATTACTCATTTTATTGTTAGGAAAGGAACGTTTCACAAGGGTGCTATAAATAACGTTTTATAGAGCTAGTGGTCGACAGTCTATAATGGTCGAATGAGCACTAAACTTAACAAATCACATCGGTACTGACAATTATAATTGCGGCCGCATAGCACAGCCCTCTAGAGATCCAATGGAAGAGAGATGCCGAAGAGAGAGAGAGAGAGAGAGAGTGAGAGAGAGAGAGAGAGAGAGAGAGAGAGAGAGAGAGAGAGCGAGAGAGGGAGAGAGAGAGAGAGAGAGTTAGAGAGAGAGAGAGAGAGAGAGAGAGAGAGAGAGAGAGAGCGAGAGAGAAAGAGAGAGAGAGAGAGAGAGAGAGAGAGAGAGAGAGAGAGAGAGAGAGAGAGAGAGAGAGAGAGAGAGAGAGAGAGAGAGATAGAGATAGATAGATAGAGAGAGAGAGAGAGAGAGAGAGAGAGAGAGAGAGAGAGAGAGAGAGAGAGAGAGAGAGAGAGAGAGAGAGAGAGAGAGAGAGAGAGAGAGAGAGAGAGAGAGAGGGAGAGAGAGAGAGAGAGAGAGAGAGAGATAGAGAGAGAGAGAGAGAGAGAGTGGGTGAATGAGGGGGTGTAGACAGCCATTACTTCCTTCTGAATAAAAATGAGACTGTTTAAGACAGTGACCTACTGTTAAACGGGTGCTTGGTAATACTTGGCAAAGCCCCTACTTACAATACTTCCAAGGGCTTTGGGAACATAGCTTATGATAAAGTGAGTATTTTTACCATGGGAGAAAACTGGAAATTATAAAAATATGATTGGGACAGATATAACAGTTTTTCTGATTATTAAGTGACAGTTTATTCATAAAAAAAGCAAAATAAATATCAATGATGAATTATTTCAAGTTCGACAATATGTTAGGAGTTCAGGGTCAAAAGCAGATAACTCCAAAATTACAAAAATTTACTTTTTTCACAAGGTTAGCCGATCAATTTTATGCTTCAGAAACTTGCTGTAACTTGCTCAGAACCGGAATGTAACCATGTAAGGTAAAAAAGTAAGGCAGCAAAGTTAGATAAAATTGTTTGATCTTTTTTAAAACTAACGGAAAGAGTGAAAAAGCCAGTCTTTGAAATTTTGGATAATCTGCTTTCGATTATGGACTCCATTTAACTGCATTCAAAAAAACAAGTAACGAACTTTGGCAACACAGTTATCCACTAGCTTAATTCATTACAGGCAATGGTGGTCGACTCTTTCCATGGTTAATGTCACAATTCATAGTTAAGAGTTATTTTCATAATTCAACTATTCAGAAATAGCTACCACTCGCTCAATACAAATGTAAGAGGACATGATCATTTTCCTGAATAGATCAGCCCATATAAATAAAAAAATTATTCTCACAAAAAGAACATGAGGAGATCCCACACCTTTACTCTTTAGCATACCGTCTACGAAAAAATTAAGAGATTCTTGCGTCTCATATTGAAATTACCATATTATAAACTTCAATCACAAAAAAGACATGACAAACAAAGAAGTATATGATGATTTATTTATATTTTTTATCTCTTCTTGTATACTATACTTTTACTTGTACCTTCCCAGTATCGCATCAACCTATTCGATCTATATTCAATTTGCAGAAGTGTGCAGTTTTTGATTCCTGATTAACGTTTTCAGAGCTGATATCTTCGCCATTATCTTGTCAATGTTCTCATGGGAAGGTTAGGTAACTGAAAAGAGGAGGGAGAAAGAACTAGAAGATTTTTGTGATGTGCTGACTAGCGAAATGTCAGTAAGTATGTAATTTTTAAATATTTTATTTTGAAGAAAAATCTATTCTCTTCAAAATAAAATATTTAAAAATTATAACAATTTAAAAAAAAAATAAAAGAAATTGTCAATAAATATGATTTCACACCAGGAATGGTCATCATGTTTCAAGAGTAATTCTAAATAAACCAAGGGATATTTACAATGTTTCATAGAATTTAGGATTGTGTTGTTTGTACCTTCTATTTATGGGTATGTTTTGCTGACCCCCAAAGTTCTGCTCAATATGTCCAAATAGGTCTTAGTATATGGATATAGTTTTAATAGTATTGCGTTCGTTACGCAAGTCTTGTAAATATCAGAAATCTAAAAGACGTGATAGTTATTTGCATCATCTTGCCAGTTCATATATATATATAATTTTGAATTAATTTTTTATGCAAGATATAATTATATATTTTATATTATGTATTTTTAACAAACACATAAAAAGAGAAAAACCCCCAGTATTTTTGTACTTTTCTTGACAATCAAATGTAAATAGATTATTTATGAGATCACCCTCATGATCGACAAACGTATATTATATTTGCCAAATTGATTAGTCTAAAATATTAAACATCAACGGGAACTGGAGAAGGCGAATGAACAACGAAATATATGCAATATTTAATGAAGGTTGTTCTGCAAATGAAGCTTATGAGATTGCGATGGGCTGGATGGAGGACGAGGCAATCCTTAAAAGGGTCTTGACTGAACCTCTCCATGGCACTAGGAGAAGAAGGAGGCCGACGCTGAGATGGTCGGATGGTGTGGCGAGAGATGCCAGTGATGTCCTGGGAGTGAGAAACTGGATGTCAGCTGCGCAAACAGAGAAGACTGGAGGAGGCCGAGACTCGTATCCGAGTGTTAGTGCCGAGTTAATAATAAATATTTAACATAATTGCACTGCATCATTGAGTAATGAAGGATATATGTCATACTAATACATTATAAATATGTCGAATAAGTAACATTGTAGGAATAGATCGATGTTTCTATTTTTTTTGTAATATATTTTCAATTTTTTCATTGGCCAGACCTTACATTCGGATAGTGTCAAAAGAAACGCCTACATGATAGTCATGTAATTTATGTAAATGATAATGGCATGGAAACGCCAACAGGAAGGTAATAGCCCAAAAATATAGGTTTCGGAATGTAAATTTTAATAGCCTATCTTTGTATTAGAAAAAGCTTTCGACAATACATCCTTGCGGCGAATCCGAGGCACGTAAGACAAGATGAAGTTCTTCCAGGACAAATATTTTCTTGAGAATTCAATGGTTGTATTACAGGCCTATTGTATTCGGCAACCTGCGACTCGCGGGTCATTGGATGTGAAGCTGCGGCTCTTTAGTTCCATATGCAAATATTATTTATTTTATTTTTAAAAAACATTTAAAAATCGTTCTGAATCGATTAACGAGGATTAGGCACCGATTCTATTTCTCGGTTGATTGTACTCACTTTTCACCGCACTCCTCCCACGTGACACGCGTCGTCACTACCCTCGGAAGCTCTCGAATGATGCCGTCGCCGGATGTTTCTATGTATGTTTTAATTCGCTTTCGACGCAAGAAAATTTGGGGTCTTTATCAGTCCTTTGGGTGTGACGTATAGTTTGTTGTTTCAAGTAAAAGAGTTTATGGCTCTTTAAATACTTTGAAATTTTGTAAATTGTAATTTTTGACTCATCCGACTCAAAAGGTTGCCGACCCCTGGCCTGGGGGTAAGGGCTACAGGATAATGGGAAAATGAAATTACATTGTTTTAATTTATTTATTGTTATAACTAAACAATAGTCTTAGGTTCAGACTATGTATATGTTTACAGTACAACCACTAATGAACGACCGCTAGCTATAATCAGGTATAAATAGCCTGGGTCGTTGGGTTTTATTGCATGGGTGAATAAATTTGCTGCCTGTAAAATAGCTATAAACTAATAGTGTGTGTGTATGTTTGTGTGTGTATGTGTGAGAGAGAGAGAGGGAGAGAGAGATTTATGGGTTGTCGTTTGTAACTAGTCATCGGAATGGTAAGTTCATCAGTGATTGAGGAGGATTCGTGATGAAATACCAAAGTACAATTTCCTTTTTAGTATTAATAACGTTTCATACTGAGCTATTAGTTTGGATCCTCGTCAAATTCGGCATACAGTTATTTGTCTAAGAATTTATTTAACTCAGTTTTTTTCGCTTTTTCTGTCAATTAGACATAAGACGTTATTTAATGTTTCATTTTTTTTAACAACCTTATAAATTTAAGTTTCGGCAATTAAATTATTGTATGTTTTATAATGAGGACATATTTCAGCTACAACAAATGTCTTAGATAAAAATGATGAATTGGTTTTTATATTCGTATAATTATATCAAAGTGTCTAGTCACTGACACCAATAATACGTGGCGTGGCTATTAAATAACGATACTGATGTTGCAATAAAATTTATTTTTATTTTATACATAATTACTTACTATCACCTTCAATATACACCTCTTCTCTATCCCTACAACGCTCCATGCGAATTTTCCATTGTTGGAAACAGTGCTGGAAGTCATCTTTTGTCAGCTCCTTCAGGACGCGTGCTGCTTTTTCTTTTACAGCTTTCACGGACTCAAATCTCGTCCCTTTTAATAAAGATTTCACCTTAGGGAACAGATAGAAGTCGCATGGTGAAAGATCTGGTGAATAAGGTGGATGTTCTAACACTGCGATACTGTACTGGGCTTTTTTTTGGCACACATTTTTCGCATGTTAAAATTGTCATGTAAAATTTGCCGTACACATTCTTTATCAAAGCCTACAGTGTCAGAAATTGCACGAATACTTAATCAAATTACCGACTTTTTCATCATTGTCATCCGTTTTTAACATTGAAGGGCGACCTGGCCGCGAATCATCTTCAACCTCTTCTCGGCCATCTTTAAAACGCCCAAACCATACAAAAATACGTCCCCATAAACATTCACTGCCATATACCTCTTTCAGTAAATTATAAGTTTCAGTAGCGGTTTTTCCAAGTTTAAAGTGAAACTCCACAATAATTCGTTGCTCTATTATAGCACTAACCATTTTATCCGGCAAAACAGAAAAACAACACTAACGCTAACGTAGGCTCTCACTAAACGGCATTTTTTACAGAAGCGAGACTAACTGCATACAAAAGAGAAAGCTTCATAGTAAACGGCGGTTGGCGCATGCGTACTTGTTCCGCAGCAACGTCAGTCTCGTTATTTAATAGCCGAACCTCGTATACCTGTACACTTTTTTTTTCCTAACCTCCTTTATTTTCATTAAATTATAATAACAACACATCACAACAATATAATATGTGCATACAAAAAACTACAGCCGTCTATTACCCGAAGGTATGCCAAGGAATTACAGATTACACATTTACTAAATGACATCATTAATTATAAACCACCAGCTGCGCGTTTTTATTGGTGGTTAAGTTTTCATAATATAATGATTTAGCTAATACAGAATATGAAACACATGCCGATACTTTTTTATAAACTTGATTCCTGCTTTATGTACTTTCAGGTTCCTATTGGGTCGGTCATAACCCCTTTTAAGTATTTATTTATTCACTAAATTCTTCACTGAACAATTGATTTTTACTTTTTTACTCATCGACAGTATATTACAGGGTGGGACATAAACAGGCTTTCTATATTTTTTAGAATTAAGTTCTTCATGTAGATAAACAAATTAAATTTTTATATTTATAAATCATGTCGCAAATAAGAACATTTTTTATTTTATTGTCTCCCAATTCCTGAGAATCCAAGGAGGAGATTAGTATCCGATAGGTTCGATATATGGATGTTAGCATTTTTTTTTTTTTGACCCAGCTGGATTCGAAACCTTCAGATTAGCAACTCAGCACACTAAACACTGAACGGGTTGGTTGCCTAATGTTTGTATTTAATGTGATTCCATATTAATTTCCTTAAATTCGATATGGCACTACCTGACAGTTTTAGATACCAATGCATGGGTGATTCCATTCATAGTTTGCTCTCACTAGTCATCCATTAATAATCGATGTATACATTTTTGGTATCAATATGGTCCTCATGAACATCACTTCATCATCACTTCTTTCCTATGATGTAACTTGTAGTACAGAAAAAAACTGAAAGATTATCACTAAAATATCAATATCATATCAAGTCCATTTCTGGAATTTACCTAAGAATACATATTTTTTTCCGTTCCAATAAATGGCCCAAACTAATTAATCAATAAATCTTAACGTTCAATTCATAAATAAATTTAATATTTTTTATTTACCAAATTTATTTTATGTCAGTAAAATAAATGAGTCAGTACCGTGTCACAGAAAATTTGAAATTTGATTATCATTTTCGTTGTTTTGAATTTATAGCGAAATTCTTTCGGACTTTCATTTTTCAATAACATAAAGTAACAATATGCATTAAACGACAAAAAAATATAATTTTTAATTATAGAATGAAAAAAAAATTAATTGAGAAAGTAGCAGTTAGAATAAAGTCACCCATATGCATTCAATTTGAAAAAAAAAAGCATATCGCTCCGTCCAAAAACATTCAGACATTTCAAAATCGCCCCTTTAAAAGAACAATGTCACAACTTAAAAAAACAAATTTTTCAATAGTGGTATTTGAAAGTTCCATAAGAATGTTGGGTATTGATAAAGCAAATATATTGGACTGATGGTATTGACATTTTTTTATTAATCATTAGAATTTTTTTAAAAGCTTGAACCTTTTTTTATTTTAACTTGTGTCATTATTCCAAGAAATATTCTGATTCAAAACAAGATACATCTCAAAATATGACTTTATTAATAAAGAAAAAAAAACGTCATTACTTCATATTATATGAGGCGTTTGGTTTCAAAATCGGGTATATCCATCATTATCAAGTTTTTAATGCCAGAGATAATGTATTAGATTTGTTTGTTTCGTCTAGATCCTTCAAAAATCAATACCAAACGATTCCATTTCCTATCAAAAGTGGTTACGTCCATTACCTCAAATGAAAATTTTTGTTTAATTTGATGTAATTGTTTAATTATATTGATTGAAATGATTTGTTTTTAAAAATGTCTATTTTATTTATTTTTTATCAACCATAAACTAATCAGATATCGATATTTTCTGATTAAAGTCAGGTATATTATATCTAATATATTTTTTATATTACGTGAAATCTAATAAAAGAGAAGATCATAAAAAATGTCAGCAATTATTGTTTGAAGTGAATTGTTGGCAAAAGAACGAAAAAGATAAAAACAATTTGTGAAATTGATTTTGTTTTTAAATTGAATATTTTTATATCAGTCCTGAAAATGGAATTACCGGATTTGGAACCAAACGCCTCATATAAGATATATAGTTCCTGAATTGAAAAGCTTCAACCAATAAAATTGCTACCATTGGATTATTGCCTTTGTTCTTTTGAAGGAAAGATATTATCCAGGAAACATTCTGTAATACCAGCTGCTCTTTCCAGCTCTCCCAAGCTTCGCTCTTAGCGATAATTCAGAATACGATATAAACTATCATACATTCATAACGTATTAAATCATGGGGCGGCTCGTCTATTATATTGCACATGTCTGAAACAATCGTAAACGTTTTGAAGGACAGGGAGTGAGGCGGATTAACACGAGAGACGCGAGGATAGACTGTTGAAATGGCCGTATTAAATTTACACTCCAATTTAGGAGGAGGAGGGCAAGTAAACAGCTGGAAGGAAGGATGTGGAATGTATAATGCCACGGGGACTGTAATTAAACTGGAGCAAATAGAGAGCGTCAACGGATCCGGAGGAGCGCTTTATCAAACTTAGCTTTAGTTCTTAACTCGACCCCAGAACCCCAGGACCAACTTATCGATTCGCCCTCTCCTCTCCTCCCGGTTTTAGACTCTTTCTCACCAAGTCCTCCTTTCACCGTTTCCAAAGTCCAGTCCAGTCAAACTTTGGGATATTCTAATGATTGGGAAGAAAAAGCGAGAAATCTCATCTCTTAAGTACTTGGAACTAAAAGGAAAAAAAATATTGAGCCTTCTGAATAACCTGAAAAACCTATTATTTTCAACAATAGCAGAAGATCTTTTCACTCAATAGTAAATACCTTAGGTGCATAAAGTGACGTTAAATAAACAACTAACTAACTAACCATTTCATGGATTCGATTACAAGATTGTTTTGTAGACACATAAAATAATGGTAGCCTTTTTATATTTTATTATAATTATTTTCTGTTATCTAAGATGTGGCTCCCAACCTAGTGGCCCCCAACAAAAGTGAGTGGGGCGCGAGACCAGCTGAAAAAAAAAAAAATCAACTTAGTTTTAATTAATGTTTAATTTTTTCATTAGGCTTTCATTTGAACGAGAGAGGGCGAGATACAGAAAATGGTTGGAAACCCCTGATCTAAGCAAAACATTTTATCAAATTTCCAAAGAACTTTAATTGTAAGGGGGTTTAATTTTTAACTATAAAAAGTTCTCCAAGTAGCTGACGTCTGACGGAGCCATAAAGGTTGCCATATTCCCTTAATGAGATTCGTAGCGTGAAAAAATAACAACAAAATATTCCAAAATAAAGGCGAGGTAAATTTTAATTTTTCTTGTATACTGATAAAAAAAAAAATCTCCCCGCAATAGGGCTTAGGAAAAAATATTGATATCATTTTTGTTAAACCAAAAATTATATTACTAATGTTGATGTTTTATAAATTTCCTCTTAGCATTGGAACTTGCATCTTACATCTTTCAACACTAATATCCGTAAAAATATCAAATTGCAAGAGTGCTCTCATGAGGTTTACTAACATATGCAGGATTTTTCGATTCTCTATCTCTCTTATTTTCTGCCTATCTAAGACAAATTGACTATCAAATACCTACGTACCTAAACTCCAGACAGAATTACACATTTTACGGGGATTATTTGTTAACCGAAGGAAATAAACATAAAAATAAATTAAATAAAGTAATATTTACAATACCTTAATACTGTTATTATTGATGCTCGCTATAGCTTACCTGCAACTAAAGAATAAAGTCATAATTAGAAACTAAAAACCAAAACTAAAAACAGTTATCACAAATAGAAAATCAGTTAATCAAAAAAACATAGTTAAAAAAAAGTATTAAAAAAAAAAATATATGTATATAGGTTTCTACTTATCTTGACTGTTATGGAAATATTACATGTTTAGGTTCTTTCTAAAGAAGGTTGAAACTCAAGAACCAAAACATATAATATATGTATTCCGCGTTACATTTATATGAATCCTTTTGGTGTACAAAAGAAATATGTTTTATTAAAAATAAAATATTTCCACACGTAACGTTAATGTTTATTCGAATACAGAATAAATCTCAAGGTTATTTAGTTCAGAACTAATTGTGCATAAGAAGTCAAATTAGAAAAATGTTGTTTATCAAGATACATCATTGCAACAATGTATTTGTATCTAAGCAAATTTTATTATTAAAATAGAATATTATTATTATTATATTATTATACCTGAGATAAAATTATTACAAATCCCTTTCTTAAAGGATAAACTTTAATGTATTTTAGAAATTCTGAAAAACTGTTTTATTTAATGTTGTAATTACAATGATATAATGAAAACAATTTACATTATCTGTTGAATAACCTCCATTTTACAAATCATACATTACTTATTAATTTATTTAAAATTTTTTTACTATGATCATTAAGTTAATTTATAATGTAATGAAATACTCCAATTAAGTTCCAGGTATTTGACGACATCGGATTACACATATTCTAAAATCATGCCCAAAGAGATAACTACTGATGTGCCTACATTTTCATGATTCATTGCGATTTTATGGTCGGGTAGCCTAGAAACATGCTACTTAAAGTTTTAATAAAAATGTTTATGTTCGAATGTTTACAGATGATATACCATTTCATGTAAATAACAAAAAGTTCCGAATTTATTTTATACTTGAGGTTTTTAGAACGCCTTCCGTTATTATCTGTTAGAGCAGATCGAGTGAAACAGAGCAATGGGAAAGTTTCATCATCCATCTCAATCCAGGCCTTGATTTTTCTTTCACTTCGAGCCTCCTCCAAATCGGTTTTGGTCTTGCTCCCAGGTTTTTTTTTTATCCTATATCCTGCGGAATGGAATTTTTTCTTAGTTTCCATCATCATTTTCTCTTAAACAATTAATTCAGGAATTTTGTTCCCACACAACAATTCTACCTTAATTGTTTTTAGAGTTAGCTTAGAATCGTAAAACTAGTATTTCTACAAGTATTGAAATAAAGAAATCTACATAGCTGCATGAATACAATATATTTAAACATTAAAAAAACTAAATTTCCCAGACGATGAACAGTTTAGACCGATGTTCTAGCATGAAGTACCAAAAATAAAATTTGGGGTGAGGACGAGAAATGTGTTTGTACCACTAGCTAGAATGTTTATTGGCGATAAAACGTGTGAGTTTTTAGAGAGGAGTGTGGATAAAGTATTCAGCTAAATTTTACATAATGCAATTTAAAGATAATCAAAAGTTAAGTTAGTTTCTTCTATCTTATTACAGTTGAAGGAACGTGTAGGTTATAACAATAAATGTTCATATTTTTAACTGCGGAATGCTGTTTTACATACATAGAATATTATTTTTTTCATACTCCTTGTTTATATTATCCTTTAGGGGTTTTCATAAGGAACTAAAAATTTCATCATAGAATTATGAAATAGTAATGTATTATATGAATAATAAACACGAATTGCACTAAATAAAATTAGTTCTGGATGGTTGCCTTAAGTAAAGACAAAACCATTCAGCATGAATAGTTAAGAATTAAATAAATCACTGTCAAGTCCAACAATTGTTTTTGGTTGATCTATTTTTACTAAATAAATTGGCCAATAATAATAAATACAGTGATGCTTTTTAAGTAATTGTCTTATGTATGTTTGATGGATATCACAAACTCTGAACTCTGAACGTATGAATCATACCAGACAAAACTGGTCAGAAGGTAATACAACGATTTACGATGCATCTATTTTAACCCTAGATGGTAAAATATTATTTGTGTTTTGAACAAGAAAATGAAACAAGACCGAGTAACCTTTTTGACTTTAACAGATAGATTTTAAGATATCTTTTCGTTGTCAATTGAACACTGTTTTGGTCCTTGATAGCGCTTTATTTCGAGAATTAGTGCTGAATTTCGTCAATGTTTCGATGGTTTTTTGTTACTTGCAAATCTGTGCTGGTACATAGGTAATGCACCGCGAAAAGGAAGAGAGCTGTAGGGTGGATATTTGCTGAGAAGAGTGGGGATGGCCTACGCAGGAGTGATTCCTCTCAATTCAGCTTTTTGATGTTTAATGCAAGAGCATTCTCTGGGGGCTTCTCAGCGAGTGCAAACCAAGGCGTCATATAATTCCTGAGTGCTCCGCCTTCACTTCGTCAAGTCCTCTAGTAATGCATCTTCGATGTATAAAGCTTCGCAGGAACGAGTTTCAAATTAAAACCTTTTTGGGAGAAATTTAGGATGAGCCAGTTAATTTCATCCTCTGGTGCTTTCAGCTACAGGGAGTTCCTAAACAGGAACTTAACCAGGAATGGAAAGGAGCCATTTTTCAATTTTATTTTTAATGTTAACTCCTTATTGTACTCTAACCATAAATAGAAGTAATGAAACTTTTTCGGAAAAATATCAAAACAGTTAATTATAGCCTTTTAACCTGAACCACTACAACCCGTGAACGAGTCTGGGGGTTAAGTACATGGTTGAGGCTGTACTGTTTCATGTACAACGGTTCTGCAAGGAGGAGACTTGTCCTAGGTCACGCTCAACCGCCAGGGTTTTCCCCCTTATTATGGGTACCCTATTTTTATAATATTTTATAGAGGCTGGCTGAGCCCCAGGAGGGTCCTAGATCCTATATGATCCATCTCCGGCTGCAAACAGACTAAATAAAAGTAACTGCCCGCAGCGGGATTTGAACCAGGATTTCCGGCATGGCAACTCAGTGCTCAACCATTGAGCCATTCCGCTCCCAGTTAATTATAGCATCTGTCCATACTATTATACGTCACAGATAATTTGTTTCAACACTATTTTACCTTACATTGACAAAATAAATTACGTCAATTGGCTATGGCACTGTTATGAAAATTATACGGGAGTCTGAAATATGGTGATTCCAGGAACGTAACTATTAAATAATAAATCTTATGCACTTATTTAAAAATAAGAAGGCGTAAAAATAAAAAGTCGTGATACAATAGAGGAGACGTATCTAAAGCATTCTTCACAGATTGATTTAAAATAATTTAAATTATATTTCAAAGAAACTTAAAACTAATGAGTTAACTAATTGTGAAACTGTACATTGGTCTTCAATGCAAGGATTAGGTGCTCTAGAGTAGGAATTATCTTTCGAACAAATCGAAAATTCTGTCTAACAAATTAGGGAAGAAATTAAATTGCTGAAAATAATTCTACAATGGGATAATACGTTCGTAATACGCATTATGCTCACGTTAATTTATATTAACTTCAATTAAAAATAATACTAACATAAGTGCATAACACTTAGAAACAACAGAGGTTAATACAAATCTGCTTCTGAACACCAGAACACTAAATTTGTTAACAAACAAATACTCAATTACAGTGAAAAAAAATATAAAATACTTATTTGAGATTTAGAGTAAATAATTCATAAATAACGCCTTCATTTTGACCGACGCTATCTACACAACTGCCACAGAGCCCGGCTGCTTGACTCACCTGACATGGGGAAATGAAGGTGAGTTTCCTTTCAGAGATGTGACTGTCTGAAATGATGGACGCTTTTTTACACGAAATTAGTGCAACACCAGATCTGTTCTTGGGTGCAAGGATTGATTACAACAGCTAATTGAATATACATAAATTAATTTAATTGACAATCTATGCGTTCAATTTTATTTCTTTGCATCAACTTGCTAAAAATAATTTAATAATCATTTATATAGCGGTTTTGAAACTTTTTGGTTTTGAATTACTAATTTTGTAAAATCCAAAAACTAGTTGTTAGTTGTACTCAGTATGGGTATTTCATGTCCTATTTTTATTTTTTAATATAAATATTGGTTGAGTGAACCCCAATTGCCATTGGGAACTTCTATTGCTAACTTTTAAGCAGGCTGGTCACTTCCTTTTAATAACGGTAACTTTTTAACCATTCAGTGAAATTAAATTTAGTGCACACCCACATTTTATTTGTAAAAGTAATTTAATTTAAATTTTTCCACCGATTCGTCTTAGACAGAATAGGCCTGAATTTTAAAGTCGCCTCATTATTCTCAGCACGCCCCTCGAAGGAAATTTAAGCCAGAGAATGAGAAGACATAATGAAAGAGAGATAAGACAAGTTTGAACGTCACCTCGGAAAGGGGTAATTAAAATGGGTAGGTTGGTTTACTATGGCTCGGCTAACCGTAATCACCCTTAACTAATTATCATAAACTAATTACAACCGAGATAGAACTTATCACGACTTCCACGGGAAACCACAGAATATCCATTTTACATACGTGTTGAGTGGATTTTATGAGACCGAATGTCTCGGAGATTGATATAATTGGAGAGGGATTTATCTGATGAGTTTTTAATTACTCGTGAGTCATCATCGGAAATAAATAAAAAACTGCAGAAATAATTTAACTTTAATAAACAGAACATCCGTGTAGAAGAGGAATTCAAAAGGGTAGTATGTAGTAAAGTGTTCTAAAGACATATCTATCATTGGGCATATATATTAGGAGCTTGCATGTGTATTCTAACCATTTTCACTCTAAAAAGGCAATTAAACAAAATATTTTCCTTCATTTTCTAAAATTTACCCATCTATCTTGCAACATGGCTATACCGTGTCGAAAGATCGTTGTAGGTTTAACAGGGGTTGATCGTCGACCCCTTTTCACACTCTTTCAGCATTTCGTTACCATGTGCCAGACTAATCATGCAACACCGATCTGAACAAGTTGAAACCAAAAGGAGGTAGCATGTCAAGTGAGAACATCACATTCTGGCTGCAACAGTGTATCCTTCACAAATATTGCAACGTGCTGTCGTGCAAAGGGATGACTATTCAATTATTACTCTCTATTTTTGTCCCTGTTGCAACAATACGCCGCTTAATTTGTTCAAATGATGCAGGTAGACTTTTTTTTTTTTTTTTTTTTACCCCCTTTGGGTTTGAAGGTTTCTAAGTAGAATTAAAGATAGGATGGAGATGTATCTCTTGTACTGTATGATGTACATTTTAAGAGGAGTATGAGAAGGTGGAAGGTTCTAATTTATTTATTTCTATTTAATTAACTTTAGATTTTTCCGGTGATGGGGCTCACCGTGTCCTTTTCCTTTTATTTGTTTATTTTATTAATTTCTCAGTTCAGGCTGAGACTTTGTACGTGATCTTGCCACAGACACGGGTGAGTGTCCGAAAAAGAGGGTGAAATGAGAATCAGACTAACGTAATGGCCTTCCCAGACTCGAATCCCATCGAGAACTTTTGGAAATGTCTCTCGGATGAATGCTAACTCAAAATGAGCCTATAATTCCGACGGAGACCTGTGGGATGGCGTACGAAATGCAACTACAGTTGTTACTCAGAAAAAAAAAGCCAGATCTTTTGAAAACTCTGTGTTTTTCTATGAACAAGAGATTGTCAAAAGTACTAGAAATGAAGTATGATTAGTAAAATCATTTAGCTATTGTCATTAAAAAAATAAATAAGTGTACACTTTTATTTGTCTCGGTTTGTATTCCGGTCTACGCTCCATACAACAACATAACCCTCTTGTGTTTATATACTTCAAACAGAGCATGTTTACATTTTATTTCATAGTAAAATTTTTTAAAATTGTAATACAAAAATAAAATGTATAAATTAAAAAGAAGAAATTTAAAACAAATCAACTGTACACTTCTATTTATCCAGGAATGTAGTGTTGAGTTCAAATCCGGCTGTGACAGATGCATAATTAAATCTGCTAAGAGACAAAGATGGACTCTGTGGATTCTGCAGACCCTCTGGAACTCACCCAGTCTATATAAAGTAGGTACTCTTAAATGGGGAGCGTGATTTCGGACAAAACACCTCCGTCCACAACCGTTGTACTAGAAAAACGGTTTCTCTCATTTCCCCTTAATTTATTATATTTACATTGACCCTCCATTGGTTGCAAAAGACCAAGGGTTATGGTGGTATAGGTTTTTTCTTTATATATTTTTTAATTCTAACTTTTGACTTAGGAAAGCTTAATCTAATGGAATAAATAAAATAAAACTTAATTTGATCTATTAGTCCACTTCTTCTTCTTCTTTTCTAATCCTTGCTACCAGGGCTTGATAGGAAAAGATTAATTAATGGCCAACAGACCTGGTCAACTGTCTACATTTCCATTTTTCAAAACTTGATGCTCCTGTAGCAAAGAAAGGAGAGAACCAAATACTTGGATCAAATTTGCTGGGTGCGCCATTTCGCAGGTGCAAATAAAAATAAATACATGAAATAATTTGATTAATAGCTATTGATTTATGAACATTTGGAAAATAAACTTTATTGCATATTTTACATCAGAGAGCCATTATTGCATTTTTAAATATTAGTTTTTTATATATTTGTAATATACAAATATATATATATATATATATATATATATATATATATATATATATATCTGTATATAATATATTTATATATTAAAAATATAATATATTTTGTATACCAAATGTGAATTAGTACGTTTCGGTTAATCAATATATTAAAAGACAGCGTTATGTAATCTAATTTTCGGAGTATACTTAGATACATGCAATTATTTTTATCAATACATTTTATGTATGTTTCCTATATATCTATATATGTATATTGGATGAATAAACGCATTCTTAATATCCCTTTTGTTTGTATCCAATATTACGCAATATTCCGTGCAAGAAGGATTAGACCAGGGTCACTATTAGCTGTTGGTTGAAATTAATAACTCTCATAGCGACCGCAATCCTTCCAATTAAATCCTGGCAGAAGTAATTATCTCTCCACTGCAATGCCGCTTTCCTTATTGAAGCTAGGCCTTTCTTCTAACAGATGAGGACTGCAACTACCGGTTTAATGTTACATGCATTCTCGGAATTAAAACAAGGATTTGCTTTGTGGGCTGGTTCTGAGGTCAGGATGAATAGAGATCATGTTAATAAAAAGTAATAACATCATTGTGAAACAAAACCAAACTCAATTACAGGCCGCCCACTTAATAATTATGTATGGGCAGACGGGATTATGTTTATTTCCCATATGGTGATGAAACCCGAGAGAGTTACATAAGACTTAAGAAAGCTGAGATGATAGGTTTACAAACTTCTTATCATGACATCTCAATAACTTCTATCGACCAATAGCTTTTTCAGTAACGACTTATTTATTGCAATATATTTCGATACAGTTTCATGGACAACGGTTGTGCAGGGTGGTCATGTGCGCCGGATTTTCTCACTTATTTTGGGTACTCACTTTATAGATACTGCGTGAATCCCAGGAGGGTCCTAGATCCCATATGATCCATCTCCGCCTGCTAATAGACTAAATAAAAGTCTTATCAGTAGTGGGATTTGAACAAGGATTTTCGGCAAGGCAACTCAGTGCTATACCACTGAGCCACTCCGATTTCTTAACTTATTATTGAAAAATAATAATATACATAAATGTTATAATATGTAAGATACTAAAATACGAATTATACTACAGCAGGTTTGGATTATACTCATTTACACAAACCATTTTAATCATAATTCATAATACAACAATCACAATTCATAAAATAAGCGACGAACATGGAAACCAGAAAATAAATTTATAAATTACTTTTAAGTAACTTATAATCTATGATTTTTTTTTGTTTCCGAGACAATCTATGTTTAGAAGAGGGAGTATCATCATCACTATGTTTGTAATAGATTTTTTTCACATTCTTGGTCCTGCTAAATTAATAAACCAAGGAAAATAAAATGCGACATTCCAAATTATTTAATCATTGTGATGGCCATGTGTTCTTAGTTTACCATTAAAAAAAAATACATACTATTAACAATTTTTTATAAAAAACTATTCTCATAATTTTCAAAAATAATATACAATAATAAAATAAGACAAACAGAACTTAGTAAACATTAGATTCAAAGTTGTATGTCTAACACCTAAAAGTAATATTATCGTTAAAATAATATTATTAGATAATTATCTTATCCAGTTAATTACACTTTTCATGTGCTAATAACCTAAAATTGAGACATAAAAAATTAATATTGTTAGCATATTTATTATAATATTCTATTTAAAAATTCATCTATTAAGAACTGTCTTGCTTAACTTCTATGCAACATTTTTACATATCTACATTTGATTCGTTCAGTCTCAAATAAATCTAAGTAGGAATAATTTTAACATATGGACTTAATAATATTAATTCATTTACAGTCTTAAATATACAGCAAGTTCTGAAAATGTCAGAATCAACATTGAACATTTAAACATTTATATAAAAAAAACACTAAAAAACATTGTAACTGGACCACTACGAATCAAATTTTGATAGTAGAGTAGAAATAAAAGGGAATTTACACAAGACAAAAGAGAAATATAAATGGATGCAGGCCGAAGAACTGATGAATTTTTTCTGTGAAGCCTCTTTGATGTTTTGTTAAGCCTGGAAAGGGGTCATGTTTCTGTGTGGAAAGGAAACCATCTCCCACCCAGAAACACAAACCCGTCCCAAACTCAACCCGTTCCTCAACTTGTCTTCATTTTATTCCAATAAAGCAGTCAGTGATGTACATATATTTCATTAAAGATCTAAAATGCTCGCTTTCAAATTTATATTCAACTGCGCCGATATATAATAGACATAATTATTCCCGTTTTGAATAATGTTAGTTAAACCTTAAAGGTATAGGGAAGAAAATAGTTCTGATGGAGGTAAGAAAAAAATTCTCTTTAGTAAGAAGAACTATTTACTTCAAAGCCAACGTTTCGAACCAAATTGGAGGTCTTCTTCAGGGCTAAATATTCAAGATACAAATAAATTAAAATAATACATAATAAAGAATAAAAATATATATCTATAAAATATCTAACGATATGGGTAATAAAAAAAAGTATAAGAAAAATGGGAAACCCTTTAGGTAGATATAAAACACAGGGAATAGTTATAGAGAATTATCGATCGAAGAAGTGATAAAGAATAATAAAAAGTAATAAAGAATATTTTGACAGAAAGATATAATTTAATATAAATAATAGAGAACTTACATGAGAATAGTAATTAAGGTAACAGAGGGGTGTAATTAGCTATTAAAATATTAAAGTATAACAAACTGTCAAATAACCAAAATATTATTTAATTTATTTATTTATATAAATTATAAAATTTCTAACATTGTTTTTCTATCTTTATGTAATTCTATAATCTTAATCACCTCTTCTATACTTAATTTTTTGAAATATTGCCATCTTGTATGGCATCTTAAATATTGTTGTACAGGTAAAAATAATTCCTTATTTTTTCATTATTAATTATTTGGTTTTTAAATAACACCTCTTTATTATTATAAATTTCAATCCCTTCTCTTGTAAGTTTTCTATTATTTATATTAAATAATGCCTTAATGTCTAGTTATTCTTTATTATTTTATTATTTATTCGATAATTCTCTATAAATATTACCTCTGTTTTTATATCTACCTAAAGGGTTCCCCATTTTTTTTTTTTTAATCATCAATATTCCTAGATTACGATATATATTTTCTGATTCTTTACTATGTACCTTGATGATGATTTTAATTTATATGTATCTTGTATATTTAACCCTGAAGAAGCCCTACAATGCGGGTGAAAATGTTAGCTTTAAAATAAACAGAGAATTTTTTCTGAGCCACCCTGACCATTTTCTTCCTCATAATTATTTCTAGTCTTATAAGTAATATATATATATAGTAATAAAGTAACTGAAGGTTTGTCATACAACTATTTGATCTTGTCCTGAGAGAACTGTCTGAGATGGACTAGTTATATATTAACCAACAAGAAATATTTATTTTTCCTTTCTTCAGTCGAAGTTAAGCTGGGCCTGGAATGGGGTAGTGTTTCTGTGTGGGAAATCATATCCGTCCCCCACAGAGGCACCAACCCACCCCAAACGCAACTAGATGACTTTGTGACACCATCACAGGCCCTGAAGAACATCTGCAACGTGGGTCGAAACGTTGGTTTGTAATAAACAGTTCTTCCTATTTAAGAGAATTTTTTTAACCTCCTCCCGGACCATTTTATTCCTCTTAGATGACTTATAGTTTCAGCTCAATCATAGTACCTTTTCATCTACTTACTACATACAAGAACAAGAAGTGTAATGTTATATTTAGATCAAATGGACAAAAATCAGCTTAATCTATCTTCAAAAATAACACTATACAGTGGGAAACTTATATTATAAATGTGAAAAAAGATCTATTATGCAAATTTAATTTCCTTTGAAATCATATCTGTTTTGAATCCTAAATTTTATACAATCAATTACTCCAAAAAAATTAGGTGTTGGATCTTAGCATGGTATATCAATGTGGTGAAATAATACCCCTATTATACATTAATAATATATTTTATTATAATTAGTTCTGATCGCCACAAATGGTTTAAATATATTTTCTCAAAGTAAAATATATAAAAAAATTACAACCACTGTCACTTATATTTTTTAAAGTAAATAAAAATCAGGTTTTACCTTCTTACTCACAAACATACATATATATTGACAAACACATACAAGTATACAAAAATCCTAACAATAACAAATTACTTAGATTTTGTCTTAACAATACTAAATATGATACTGAATATCTAGAAACATCAATTTGATCAAAATAGTTCTGTTATTTATAATAACTATTACTGTTTTCTGGTCAGATAAACATTAGTACTGAACAACGTTATACACATTTTTGAAAATATTAACAGATGGATCCCGACTACGCGTCCCTAAATCTGAATATTCTATAATTCACCAACAAAACCTTTAATGGAGACAGAAAATTAATAGTAAGAGTAAAATTCTATTTTATTTTTTCAAAAAATCTCTCTAATTATTTTTTGATGTTCTGCAAAGTCTGAAAAGGGGTAGTATTTCTGTGTGGGATGCAAAATATTATCTCCACCCAGAAACACAAACCCGCTCCACACCGAACGTCAGACTGAGTATATTAATAATAAGATGATGTTAGTTTGTTATTGGCGCTACACCATTTGTAAATTTGTAGCAAATTGAAATCAACAGATCTTGCTTCCTTCATTATGATTTACATAGAACAAGACATTAAAAGAAGAAAAATGAAAGGAATCGAATCGTAGAAATGGCGCATTGGTGCGTTTATTTCATTTAATACAGATTAACATAGATGAATAGATGAAACATTCAAATAAACTAAGAAATGAATATTGATTATTTATCAAAGGAAATCGGGTTGGAGTAAAATCAAACGTACAGATGAAGCTATTGGTTATTGATACTGTCCATAATTATTTAATTTATTTAAGCCTTATAAAATTTCTTGTTCTGCAATGATCAGTAACATTGCTTTGTTTTGCCGTAGTATCAATTTTTACATATATTTTACATTGTATATGGATATAACATACAATTTATCGTGGATAAATTACATGTTACATAATTAATAATATATTCTAACACACAAAAATAAAAAAAAATCATACTTTTAATAGTATATAATAAATAAATTTATTATTAAATCATCACTGTTTTGTTATTGACTACTGTGAATATATAATAGTATATACCAAAAATAAAATTATTGCGAAAATCAAAATTCGTCCGTAATCGAACACTGGAATAGTATGTGTGTGTGAAAGTATAAATTTACAAATCTATGGTAAATATACTACTAAGATGATTACTAATTTCATTATTTTTATGAAACTCGTACTACCAACGTACATTTAACTTGTCTTCTATCAGCCAGCATTTTTTTCTATAGCTTACTATCCAAAATAGGTTTTTTTAGCGCTAAAAACTCGGATTTATTTCAGTTTTCCTAAACTTTTTTTAAATTAACTTTCCGTACTAATTAACTGATGGGTTATGTAGTAAAATTGTTGAGCACATCATTATCACAATCATAAATTTTGTTTTTAAATATTTTTGTTTTGAAGAGAAATGATTTAAAAATAATAATTAATACAAATAAATTATTTAAAAAATTGTTTTAATGAATGGAAAAAAGATTAAGAGACAATCTTTGCCCCAAAAATATTTCAAACACTTAGGTAAATTCAAATGATATTTAAAAATATAACAACCTTTAATTTATAATTTAAATATATCACTAATAAGAAAGATACTAGTGTATTATAAAATGTTTTATTAAAATGTAAATATAAAATATAAAATTTGAGTTATCAGGGGGTTGCAACAAATAAGTGGGTGGCGATAAGTATTGAAAGGGGGGATTAAAATAGAAACTGTCCATTAGAAGTTACCGGTTAGAATCAAGATTTGAACAAGTTACAAACTCCAAATTAGATCCATTCTCGTTTGAAGCTGTAGCAAAGCTTGATAATTCTTTGTAGACGGGGCTCTTAGATCTGAAGTATGACTATGAGGCGAATATCATGTTCAATCTGAGAGGTTACGAGTCAGTCTCGGTGAAGCACGGGAACTTACCACATTGGGGAAAAACTAAAAAACATCTAATATCTTTCCCGCCAACATATTTAGTTAAAAAAGGATTTAGTTCTGTTGTTCACTTTCTTGCAAAACAAAGAAATAAGTTTGACATTTTCATCAGAGGAGATTTGCGCCAGAACTTGGGCAAAGGCTAAGCCACATAATGTAAGCTCCCGCATACACCGGTAAGAGTATAATTGCCTTAAAATACCCCAGGGTAAAAGGAGGCCTCAGCTATATAGTATTTAGCTAAATAGTATTTGTAATTTAGTTTATAAATAAATTAGATCAGGAAAAAAAAAAAAAAAAAAAAAAAACCTGAACTTCACGAACTTAAAGCCGGATATTTAAGATTAAACTGACTTTCACCAAGCACAAGACAGCCATTGAAAAGTTAAGATAAAACAATAACAATTTTTTCAAATATTGACTGCCAACTTTCTTAATTTTTCTGGATTCCGATTAAAAATTGTAAACATGAACTCCTTTTAACTTCATTCATGTCCGTTAATGTTCTTAGTCAATTAGTTACTTTTTTTTTTAATATTTAAAAATGTACATTGTATTTTCTGTTTCCATTATATGTGAGTGACCACACATAGTCTAAAAATTGTTTAAAATGATAATATTGCTTTATTTTTTACTTGACACTTTACTTCAAATTATTAACCCGCGCTTACAAAAATAAGCATTTCCAACATTCAACAAACAAAGGATTCACTAGAAAGCAGAAGTGTAGATATATTTCAATGATCATATTGGTAACAATAAGAAAACTATAATATGTAATTGAAATAATACAGACTAAATACTAAAGTAAAATGATGAAATAACAATCTCACTGTTTATGAGTCTTGTACCGAAAGAACATCTACTCATAAAAACATGATTCGATGTGTTAATGATTATTTTCGTAATCTTATTATTAAGAAAATTATTTCTTATACTGAAATCTACAATTAATCATAATGGCCTTATATAGTAAAAATGTTCTCTGAGAACAATATGGCTTCTCAGCTAACGAAAAAAAAACCCTGGATATAAAGTTGCCCAAATTAAAGCTCGGTTCTAAGGTTTCCCTTACCACAAGATATAACTAGCGCTCTCCTCACAGCACCTGGGCCATATATCTCCCTAGAGTGAGGGTTTTAAGTTTTATCAGAATACAAAATATCATACCCAAGTATTATATATAACAGGGAAAGTGAGTATAGGTAATTAATTATAGAGTGTTATCTAATATTGCTTAAAAAATACAGTGTTGTTAAACAAAACCATCGGTACACATGAAGCATGAGACAAAACCATACACTATTTATATATTCATAATTATAATATATACTCAATTGTTTGGCTGTTACAATAATAATATACGAACATAAATAATTATATTTTGAATAATATTAGTTGACCTTTTATACACTGGTGATTTTTTAAGAACTTTCGGATTTGATTAAAAAAAAATCACATAAAATTTAGAGAAATGTATGCAATCTTTATTTGAGATTTGAGAAATGTTGACCGCGGCTTCGCCTCTAATGGTTCATACGCTGGGTACAATTTTGGCATACTTTCTCCAACATATCGGCCGGTATCTCACGAATAAATTCTTCAATATTGGCTTCCAGTGCGTCAACCATTGCGGGCTTGTCTTTTTAGACGTGAGCCTTAACATAGCCCCACAAGACATAGTCTACGGGCGTTAAATCGCAAGATCAAGGCGGCCAATTCACCGGACCCTAACATGAAATAAACTGTTCACCGAACTCGTTTCTCATCTTTTGATGATAAAATTCAATATTCTGCAATCGTTGTTCGTTTGTAAGTCGATTCATGGTTAAATTATAGACCAAACTGAACATCTTTAACAGTAACATGTTACACGAAAACAGCTGAGCTGCCAAAAAGAAAGTTGCTAAAAAATTCCCCGTTATATGAGGACGAAATTGGTCAGGGTGGGTTTAAAATGAACAGTTATTCTTACTAAAGAGATTTTTTTTTTACCTCTACCCGCAACACTTTCTACCTCTAAAATAATTATAATATGTTAATTGCCGTTTAAACGTAATGATTCAATGTTGACTTATGATTAGAAATACGTATACATATTTATATATATATGTATATATATAGTATATATTTGTATTCATTATGTAAAGACATTATTGTACGCTAGATCACGCATTTAACAGTTGTTATTAATTTATTTATTCTATATAATTGGTTAATATCATGTCACGATCAGTACTTTTTATTTATTTAATTTTTTTTGCAATTTTTTCAATACTTTATGATTTTTATTATTATGTAGCCTTCTGGGTATATATATATTATGTTTCTTTTTCTGTTCATATGTGTTATACTTAAGGGACTTTGTCGCCGAATAAAATTACATTTCTATTCTATATTATTTTTATTTTTAAGTAAATATAAAGATTTCATAGGTAAATTTAAATACCTTAAAATCTACTCTACATTATTAGTTTGTGTTTTACTGATGAAACAAATAAACACTTCATACATACCTTGTAATTAATACCAGGCATAAATTAAAGTAATTGAAGAATGATTTTCTTGTATTTATATATCATTATTATTAAATAATTAATAGATCGAAATAAATTTTAATATATTAAAACTGGACTGTTTCATGGGAATATTCAAAATTGGCTTTAGTAAGAATTAATATTTATAAGCAATGAAAAACAATGCCGGTCATTTGTGATATTACAGAAAAAATTGAGAGGAACCGTTTTTAACAATAAATTAAATTAGTCATTATCTGTTATTAGTCAGTTACATAAAATTTTATTTATCCATCTTAAAAGTCAATATAGTCAAATATTCAGCAATTGTTTTGAAACATGAAAATGAAATTATATCAATACTAAACAATGCGGTCCAAAATACTAAGAAAAATTGATAACGGTTTATTTCAAATTACACCATATAAAACGACATGAATATCCCCAGTATAAAATCATATATTCACAAAAAATACATAACACTCCATTCAACAACACAAAATCCAAAGAAAAAAGACAAAGGCTCAACTATTGATATTTCGATTACCAAAAATTGCTGTTCCTGTAACAAAACAAAGAGAAGAACACTTGGATAAAATTGCGCAGTTGCAAACGAACATCAAAGAATAAATAAATATCATTACTCAAAAGAATTCCAAATCACGAAAATAAACGGAAACCTCACAGGAAGATCGGTTGAAATTATTATATTTACAACCAATGAATACAATTATTATAATTATAAACTCATTAATATTATAAATGACTTCATGAATATAAAAAAATATACTGTATATTATTTTTTTCTTATTTATATTTGAGAGAGAACTTCCGATTAAATCGATAAAATATTAACGCACGGATTAAAAAGAGTTTGGACTGGCAGAAGAGGTGAGCTTAGGGCCATGTTACTTTGATATAATCTGTTTAGTAACTGCCAAACTCTGCTTCGGAAAACTTTATCGCCCTTTATTCATTTATACTTTCCTGTATAATCAGTTCTGACTTTCCTCCAAACTCCATGTAATAAACTTCATTAAAATAAAAACATTTACTGGAAAACAATTATGTCAACTAAAACCTTCCTGTCGATCAACCTAAAGAGTAACGAATCCCAAGATAAAAATATCTAATTAAAAATAACTATAAAGCTACTTTCAGAATACCAACTTTACACATGTATACCTAGTAAGAAAGTGAGCAATTTTCCAAATACTATTCCATTCATCGTAAAGTAAATATATAAAAATAACAGTTCCTTCACAGGAATCCTATCCTCAAAAATCCGGTGATTTATTCAGAGCAATACATGAACACGCTGGAAAGTTGCCAAGATATGGAATCAAACTTAGAGTCGCGAAGCCTCATATTTTCCCTTTGTGGGTTGCATTGGTTTAAATGTTAAAATGTTAAAATTTTATGAATGCTCTATTTGTCAGTAAGCCCTTTGTCCTATACCTTTGTTGCTGTTGCCATTATTTATGACATTTACTACACCTGCTATATGAGGCGTATATGGTTTCAAAACCGGTTACATCCATTTTCCAAAAATAGCAAGCATTGTTAAAAAATATTTAATGTTAAATGAAAAATTAATTTTTAAATTTTTAAAAGTTATATTTCGTTATTTGCTAATGATTCACTTCAAACAATAATCAATGACAATTTTTTATGATCTTCTCTTTTATTTAAATCTCATTTAATATAAAAAAATATAGTGGACATATCTTGATCAGAGAATATCGATATTTGGTTAGTTTATGGCTGATAAAAAATAAATGAAATAGACAAATACATAGTTTTGATTTTTCATTTATCAAAAATGTTTGGTGTAATGGAGGTAACCTCTTTTGATGGGAAATGGTATTGATTTTAGAAGGATCTAGAAAGTTTTGTAACAAACACATCTATAACATCATTTTTGACATTAGGAACTTATATATATATATATATATATATATATATATATATATATATATATGTATAAAAATATGGATGCAGCAGATTTTGAAACCGAACCACTCATATATTTTTGTTATACATTTGCTCACGGTATGTTGATTTTAATATTTTATAATTAACAATATTTTAGTTCATTTCTACATCTCTAAACATTATTTCTCTTTGTTTTATGTATTCCAGACATTTCAACATAAGCTTAAATGTCTCGTTTGTCTGCAAATCCTCATTCGGAACCATAGAGATTACATTGATAAATACTATTTGTTGGCGAGCGGTTAAACATTTTCAGAGTGAAGAGATGAACTAACTATAATTACACCAGGGTAGTGATAGTCTCTTCTGCACAGTGATCTGCTTCTCCAATTTCGGAAACCGAGTTCTGTGGGTTCTTTTCCACATCCTTGAACCACCGTCTCAAAGGACTTCCTCTCCCCTAGGTGACATATATCTTACCAAGTAGGGTCTTTTTAGGAGCTCTATTTTCCTCCATTGTAACTACATTGTCCAACCGTTCTTTTATTCTTCTTATTTTAATAAACTAGACTATGTCGCAGGATCCAATTAGCTCGAACATTTTTTCTTTCGAAGATTCTTAAGGAATTTATTGTGGCGGCTCATAGCACCCATGTTTCCGCTTAATATGTTTCAATAGGTCTTATAAACGTCTTAAGAGGTGAAGTATTAAAGGCTTTTCCGATGTTAATATATAATATTAATAACAAATTTCAAAAATGAGATAGGTATTAAGTATTTACATTTTTTTATTAGTAAATTTTTCTATTTTTCTAGTATTTAAACCATTAATATTTTAAATATATATAATTAAGAAAAATATCTATAAGTAGAAGCCTATTTCAGCAGAGCAAAACATATTTCCGAAATAAATAAGGCGAGCCAATGAAACGAAATGGTTTGTACCCTTAGCCATTTGTCACGGATGATAAACGCAACATGACCATTTAGGAACAGTTCGCTCTGCCATTGGAAAAAATAATCGCAACAAGACCAGGAGTAATCGATACAGCGAAAATCCCATTTTCCCTTATCGTTCTTCTCGCTTACGCCGTTTGCTGAGTTGCCACAACTCTTGTTATCAGTTGCGAAAATTCAGAGTTCAAAATCATTACGTCGTGAGGGTAAAAATGGCAACGGATGATTTGTTGAAATTTAACACGATTTTCATCAGATTTTAATTTTAGAACTTTCTGAAGGATGGTTGGTGTTTAAAAATAAATAATGGTTACTTTACAAATTCTTGAATGTGTTGGTTACTTGTGTACCGAAATGAATTGAACTCTACGATTAGTAAAGTTCATTATTTCTATTTTTATCAAACTCCACATCCCATTAAACATTAATATTTTAAAGTAATACATGACCACCTTAGCACACATGTATACGTCCTTATTCAATAAATCGAAAGGATGGCATAAATGGAACAAATAAAGAAAATTCAACTTCCGCTTTCTTGTAAACGGATTTTTTATTTCTAAAACTTTTGGAAACCTTATCGCTGCTCAATAGTTTATGGATAACAAATAGATGCAATATGGTAAATTGAGCAACAAAACAATTTTCAATGGTTACCATAAACACGAAAAGAAAAAAAAAATATAGATCTTAATTGAAAATAAAGTTCAATGCGCAATAATTTCTTCTTTCTCATTTAATACAACCTGCTTGGTTTTCCAATTGCATTTTTAACCATTAAAAGAAAGTGGGGTTGTGTACAGAGGGCTGTGCAGCTATTCTGAAGATTTTGGGTTCATCAGCCGAAATCCGGCTGTAGAAGATAAATTATTTAATTTGTAAACAACCATGGATGGAGATGAATGGAATCCACAGGCCCTCAAGGGGTAGAAAAATCAACACCCTCTAAAAGGTGAGTCATGGTAGCCAAGGGAAACACTGATTAGAGACGAGAACGGGGCGATGCTACTAATAGAGTAAGAAGTGCTGAATAGATGGGAGAGGTACTTCAGTTATGAACTGAATCACAATAATAGTATCTGTGAAGAAGGTACTATGGTTGAAGACAACCAGTCAGAACAAACTGATGAAGAAGAAATACCCCCAAAAGTCGAGGGTATTGCAGACATCGTGGATAAGCTCAGAAATAACAAGATGACATCACGGTGGAGTTAATAAAAGCGGCAGGCCCTGAAATGAACAAGGAAGTATATAGATTGGTAGCCCACATAGCAAGAGGAAAGAATACCTGAAAAATGGAGGGAATCTGAAGATGTCCCGATATTTAAGAAAAAAGGGGATCCCACAGAATGCAGAAACTACAGAGGGAATAGCCTTCTTAGCGTGGCTTACAAGATCTTTGCCATATCATTATATAACAGGCTGCTACCTTACATGGAAAGCAACGTTGGCGATAATCAAGCAGACTTCCGATCAAATAGATCAACAGTAGACCAAATCTTCACCCTCAGGCAACTGGGAGAAAAGATGTATGAATTCGGCCTCAATCATTGGATCCTTTTTGTGGACTTTGAGGAAGCGTACTATTAAGTGATTAGGAAGGGGCTATAGCGTACAATGGAAGAGATGGGTATCCCCAGAAAGCTGATTGCTTTAACGAGATGCATTATGGAAGGAAATACCAGCCAAGTACGAATAAAGGGAAAGAATAGTGGACTGTTCGGTGTCAACACAGGGTTAAGGCAGGGTGTCGCATTGGCACCACTACTGTTTAACATAGTCCCGCATAGAATAATAAGCAGGACAGGATTGTATCATGGCGGCACGGTATTCACAAGAATGGTACAGGTACTAGCTTACGAGGATGAAGTGGCCATTATCGGTAGATTACTAGCCAGTGTACAGGAGGCTTTTATAAAGATAGACCAAGAAGCTAAATACATGGGTCTCAGAGTCAAACAAAAATGATGTGCATCGGGAGAAAAGGCACGGTCCCGGAACAAGTACAGCTAGGAAACTGCACCTTCCAGGTTGTCCCGTGAACCGCTTTGAAAGAAAAATCCTGAGACGAATAATAGGGCCTATCAAAGAAAATGGAGACTGGTGACTGCGTCGGAATATAGAGTTGTATAGGGAATACCAGAATCTCAGCCTTTCTAATTTCGTCAAAGTGCAGAAAGTAAAATGGCTCGAAGGTGTACAAAAGTAATCCAGTCGGGACCAGACCTGAAGGGAAGACCTTGATATCGGTGGAGGGACAATGTACTGACAGACATTAGACAAGGAGGTATAAATATAGCCAAAGCTGCAGATAGACAATCCTGGGGCAAAATGGTTGAGCTGGCCAAGGACCGCCTTCAGACGTCTGTCGTGCCACTAGAAGAAGATAAGGTGAGTAGCCTTGTGTGAATACACCTGGCATTTAATCGTGAAATCGGAAAAATCACTACCTTGCACAAATGCTGTCCTAGAAACAGTAGTCTACATCAGTGGATCCCAAACATTTTTGTACCACGCCCCCTTTGCTCAAATGAAAACATTCCATGCCCCCATGTTTAAATACAATTCCTATTACGCCCATCCCTTGCACAATAAATTGTATGGTCCTATGAAAAACTAAACAAAAAAAAAGTTTACATTGAAAACATAATATATAGTTTTACCGTCACAAAATACAACACAATAACTTTCACATTAAGGTAAAGAAGAACCTATACTATAGAGAAATAACTAAAATTAATTCAGAGTTTTTCATTTTCAACTTGTACTCACGCCCTTTAAGGTTAGTATTGGTACTGTTTTTTTAAAATGATTTTTTATAACTTGGTTGTTTTACGTCTCTAAAATATTCAGCCAGTCTCCATCTCTAAGACCCCTTGCTGCCATGCTCTCCTGCACATCCTGCAACCATCTTTCTTTTGATCGACCACTTTTCCTCCTTTCCGTAGGCCAATATTCGAATATTATTTTTGGGCATTGTTCCTCTGCCGTTCTTATTAAGTGCCAAACCATTTCAATCTTCTTGTTTCTACTGCGAAGAGGATCGTTGTTTCCTGGTCAGCTAGTTGCCTAATTGTTCTATTAGGGACATGCTGAATTCTGGAAATAGCACAACAGCGTCTCCAGAAGTCCATCTCTACGGCCAGCAACTTCCTTTCTTCCTTTTTCGTAATTGTCCACGTATCGGATCCGTAGAGGATAACATTTTCAACCAACGAGTGGAACATAATTTTTTTTTGTTATGAGGCTAACCTGCTTACTCCACAGAACAGAGTTAAGACACCCAATAATTTTTCTGCCTTTTACAAGTTTATCTGTTATATCTTTATTAGAGCTTCGATCGTATGTTAGCCATCTTCCTACATATTTACATTCATCGGTTTTTTCAATACCCCAATTTTCGAAGGATAGGGTTGTATTTGCATGGATCCCCATGTACTCTGTCTTCTTCCTGTTCATTTCCAGACCCCAAGCAGCATAGACCTCCTGAAGTTTTCTTAGCATGTAGCTGCCATCTTCATCATTACTTGTGACTATCACCTAGTCATCAGCAAATTGTAGGTTGTAGAGGACTTTACTACTAATTTGTACACCCATTCGTCCACACTTCCTCTTCCAAGTTCTTAGGACCTCTAAAACATATAGATTGAATAACAGAGGGGATGACTGAATAGACACCGTTAGTGATTGGGATGTGGTCTGTCTGTCGATTCCTCAGTTTTATCCTAGGTTTGGACCCCTAGCTTTTGATGGCTTTTATTAAATGTTTTTTTTATTTTCAATGGTTGCTTATTTTCACGTTTTAGAGTGATTCCCATAGTTCGTATAATGGAACCGTATCATAGGCTTTCTGAAGATCTGTGAAAACCATATGCACCTCCCTATTCCAAGCATACTTTTTCAATCAGCTGCGTGTGGGTAAATATATGGTCAATACATGAAAATGCCCGAAAACCAGCCAGTTCTTCAGGTATTTTCCCATAGAATTTTGCCTGAGCCTAGCGCTTAATATACGGTTATAAAGGCGACTCCTCTGTAATTGGAGCATTCCTGTTTACTCCCCTTCTTAAAAATGGGCGTTATGTGTCCTTCAGTCCATTCATCTGCCACAGTTCCATTTCTTATGCACGCTGTCATAAGACCAGCCAGATAGTTATTAAGTTCAACTACCCCATTTTTAATAAGTTCAACAGGAATATTACCTGGAGTTCGTCTGTTTTTCATCCATTTCAGTGACTCCTCCGTCTCTTCAAAGATATCGGTTCAATATTTTCTGTTTCGATATTTATTGTAGGAGTTTCATCAATAAATTCAGGGGACTCTTCGGTAAGTTATCCAGAAAAGTATTTGTCGCTGTATGTAATTAAGTCAACGGAAGTTGTTCGTTTTGGATTTTTCATGGGCTTTAATACCGTCCAGAGTTCCTTCAGTTTCTGACCATGCGTGCCGTTATTTATTATTGAACACTTTCCTTCCCAGTACTCATTTATCGTTGTGACCTTTTCCTTATTTGAAAGCCATGTAGAGTATAAACACTTTTTTTCAGCAACCGTGCCTTTTCCTCATTCCACCAATAGTTTTTTTTTTCCTTTCTTCGGAAACTCTTTTTTCCCCAATGCTTCTGCAGCAGCTTCTTTCAGGTGACCGTATTCTTTTACTGGTCCAATAGGGGCTATGTAAGTTAGTTTTGTTTTTAACCAGTTTTGAAAAATAATTTTGTCTGATTCTTGTTGCATTTTTTTTGCAGCTTTTTTTTATTAAAAAAATTATTTAAGAAACATTTGTTTTTTTTTTTTTTTGGTCTTCCATGATTGGTATTGATTTTCTCCATTTTCATTACTCTCTTAAGTTCTATTTCATAGCCTGGGCAAAAGTCATAAAACTTAAGCAAAACGTCAGCGCACATAAAAGTGTTTATTTCATTACTAGATTTTACGAGTATTTCAACCACCATTTCAATTATAACTAATGGCATTATCTTTGTGATAATTAATTCATCCCTTATATACCTACTTCTTTATGTTTTGACTGTGTGATTTAAGAGAAAAACTGCCATATACACTTTTAGCTATTTCACAAGGTAACAAAACAACACAAGTGTAAATTCCGGTTACCGAAAATCAAGTACGAGATAAGCAGAAGAAGTTAAGTGCCAGTAGGGAGCTTTCAGAGCTGGTTTACTGCTCACATCGGATCCCGCCCTAATGCTAGTGCTCTAGTTTAGTTAGTTCGTCTTTGTTATGGCCCCTACTCACCGAGAAAATAACACTTGACTACCTGGATAACGAACCGACTTCTCCTAGCTTCACTAAATACAGTTTATACCAGCACTACCACTACACATTTCACATTTGAATTATAGCTGCTTTCCGGTATAATTGCATTTTTAACAACTTTAGTTTTCATTATGATCACTTATTATTTAGCATTTAGTGAATTTCATCTGGCCAAGTTTAAAATACTGGTGAGGTGCGGAGTGGCCCAGTTGCAATGCCGAAGGTCCTGGGTTCAAACCCCGCTGCTGGAAATACGGTTATTTAATCTGTTAGGATCTTGCTTGGGGCTGGCTAAGTGTATACCCGAAACAATGGGCAAAAATCTGATGGTTGAGCGTTATCTAGGACAAATCATCACCCTGCACACCCGTTGTCGGAGAAACAGTACAGTTTCTACCACGAACTGAGCCCTAGACTCTTTAAATGCTTGTAGTGGTACAATTTTTTTTTTTTAAGAATACTAGTAAGTACAGTATTCATTTTGTTGTTGATCTCTACAATCTACTGAGGCCTATAAGCGTAGTTAAAAACCTAAAACTGATTGGAGTCTGCATGAAACCCTAAACTTGTTCTGGCATCAGAAGGACAATCCGTTACAAAACCTTAATATATATATATATATATATACCTATAGAAGTTAAGACAAGAGTGATGATCGCATAGTCACTAATATTAACCTGGCCATTGTAAACAGCTGTTAATATTTAGATACTATATATAGAGGATCAATATGGCAATACAGTCAGTATTAAATCAGTTCTCGTGCGAGTCTTTTCTTTCAAAATTTCCCTTTTTTTATGTGTTGTTCCTGGAAGTATAGAAGCTATATATATATAATGGCAATTGTAGAAAAATACATAAACTGGATCATATTGGCAACGCTTAGTGACGCTAATAAAGAAAAAAACCTGTACCACAACAACCCATCAAGGGTCTGGGGTTCAATACAGGGTAGATACTGTATTGTTTCTAGAACAACTACTGTGCAAGGTGGTGAATTGTCCTAGATAACGCCCAACCGCCAGATTTTTGCCCATTGTTTTGGGTACCCACTTTATAGATACTGGGTAAGCCCCAGGAAGGTCCTAGATCCTATGGGATTCATCTCCGGCTGCTAACAGATTAAATAACCGTCTTTCCAGCAGCGGGGTTTGAACCCAGGACCTTAGGCATTGCAACTAAGCGCTCTACTTCTGTGCCACTCCACTCCCCCACTAATAAAGACCATTATCTAAGTTTTAAATATATATTTTATTTGAAAAACATGTCTAAATAAAAATATGGTAGGTTTTTGAAGTGGTATAATATGTGGTATATAATGGTATCATCATAAATTAATACAAATGTTACATATTCAACTTCTAATTATATATTTATCACTATGTCTCTAGTACTGAGAATATAACCTGCTAAAAGAAATAAGTATCGGACTGCCATTACAGAAAAATAAAGACATTAATTGCATTCAAGTAATTTGAACCGGTTCATACCTCCTGTGTAATAACAATAATTACGAAGCACACTCCGTTCTACTTAGAACAGTTGTCAAAACATCATAATAGGAAATTCGCTGAGAATAATTCAGGAGCTCTCAGCTAGTAAGTTTATCCTAGGAAAATAGATTTGCGTTTATTGGTCTTTTTGTTACATTATTATGGGCCCATTTTAATCTCAGCTTTGGATAATTAAAGATCGTTATAATGTTCTAGCGAAGAATCTACATGACCTTAGTTTATTCATATCTATTAGCGATTTTAAGTCCTGAATTCGTTCCTTCGTATGTAGCTTACCACATGATATGGCAGCTTATTAAAATTCGAAAGATTAGATAATCATAAAATAAGGCAATAAATTTTGATAATTATCCTTCTAAATTCAGTTTTCAAAGAATTTGGAAAATATGGATACTGAAAATTTTTTTTTTAGTATTTTTTAAATGATAAAATAATTGTGTTACTTCACGTTCAATTCAAATTTAACCTAAATCTGTACCACTACAACCCTTGAAGGGTCTTGGGTTCAGTATATGGTAATGTTTTTAAACAATGGTGCTGGGAGGTGATTTGTCCCATATCAAGCTCAACTAGAGCCTCTCCCCGTGTTTAAATTTAATTTTATAATTATTCCAAAGTTATATATAAATTTTAATATAAAAATTTACGAAGCGTAATATAAATATATTTGTTTTATTAACATACACAATTAAATGGAAAAATATTTATTATATTTTTAATTTTTGAGATGTGTTATCATATTACAGGTTGGTTTGAGTTACATAGCTACTTTCTCAACGATCAATTCATTTATTACGGCTTAATATTTCATATATATATATATATATATATATATATATATATATATATATATATATAAATTTCACATACACATAAATTCAGTTTAGTAAAAGAGTTGAACAAAAGTTATTCTGTATGAGGCTTAACTAGGGTTCGTTGCACGTTCTATACCAGGCACGATGCACGCCTGCAATTTTCCTCCATCGTCTGCGCAGTATTAAACGCATGACCAGCGATGCTATTCACGCGTGTTTGTCCTGCCAAGTTGTTATGTTCAATAATAAATTCAAGAGATCAAATTGTCCAAGAGCGATTACTTATTTAGAAAAACGCCATATAACAAGCAAATTTAGAGCAAACAATAATTATTCCATTGAACGCAAAACTATCGTACCTGTCCCCCCATAATAAGCCATGTCTCGAAAAAAAAGTGCAAAATTAATTTTGCAGTAGTTTTGTTTTAAATGTGATTTGTTTTTAAGCGACATGTTTAAATTAAACTTGCCTAGCAACATCTATTATATTTTAATATTAATATACACTGTCTTGCAAGAGAACCACCCTCGGCAAAGTTTTAAGTTGCTGGCTGGGCAATAATTTGGTAGGACTTCCTATAAATGTCTGCCAACAAAGTTTGTAATCACATTGGGAGTCTTTAATTTATTTACTATATGATATATACGATATATAAAAAGAAACTATAAACATATTTAATTTTTTTATTTATTTTTTTCTGCATTGTGATGAAACCTCAGTAGAGATCCTAAATTTTCAAAAATATTACATTCTAAAAGCATAAAAAGACAAATGGAATTAATAAGTATATTTGTAGTAGTAAATGATCCCCCCATAGGAAGACCTACGCTTCTGCAAAAGAACTATCAAGATGTCAGAAGCTGAAAGACCTGAGTCAGAAAACTAAACACCAAGGAAAAAACTAATTTAGGAAAAAAACCTGAACGGTTGTTGTACATTTGATAATCCATATATATCTGTATCAAATAACAATAATTACAAAAAGTTTTAAATACAATGCCCTTTAAAATCGAAATAAATGGACCAAGGTTGGTATGTACCACAGTCTGATAGTAACGAGTGGATAGCCTGGTTGGTGTGAATGACGTCTGTGTAACTCTGTGATAGTTTCACACGTTCCCAATCTAACTGTTCCCATTATGCCTCTTGGGTTCATCTGTCTGTCAGAGCCTACTCAATTTCTACTGATAATTGCTCTATACTAATCAATACTACGCTCTACGATGGATTTGGTACCTTGTTCACTACCGGAACACTCATAGTTTGTTTATTAAATACCTCTAATAAACTTCGCACTTACATAAAATCAGGGTCGACAGAAAATCCTGGAAAGAGTGGTCTGAGGAACAGGCTTAACTTCTTGAGAAGGCTTAGAAAAGAGGGAAGCTGATAGCCTGTTAGATGCACCACAGTCCTTGAATTGTGCCCCAATTAGAAGCCCGTATTATCCATCTTGGGTCACCTCGAGCCAGTACTACGACGCACAAAAGGTAACAGAGCCTCAGGACAAGATGATATCACCTATGTGATGTTGAAGATAGTCCGTAGGATGGGTAATGCCATTCTATTGAACATTTTCAACACCTGAATGAGGATCTTGTATTTCCCTGATGCGTGGAAACAAGCCGTCGTTGTGCCGCTACTCAAGCCTGGGAAGAGTAGGGGACTACCGGAGCACTATCGGCCAATCAGCTCGCTCTCTCACATGAGTAAAATCTTCGAAAGGGTGGTCCATAACCTTATTACGAAGGACTGCAGAGAGGAGGACACCACCCCGCCTCAGCAGAATAGTTTCCAGAGGGGAGCCGCCTGTGACCATCACCTGGCCAAACTGCAGACAACATGCGGTTGAACAGAGCTAGGGCGTTCATTTCATTGGACAGCACCAAGGCATTTGACTGTGTGTCTCACACACTGCTTCTCCGACGCTTGGAAGAGTTTAGCTTTCCCGCCTCGCTGTGTCGCCTTATCCGGAGGTATCTTAGCGGCAGATCATACGTCGTACGAGTCAGGAACAGCTACTCGACTTCTAGCACCACCACCTGAGGAGTACCTCAAGGATCTGTTCTGGGGCCACTGATGTTCGAGATTTTCACTGCACTTGTGGTCGCCATGAAGCATCCAGGATTTCCAACCTTTATATGGCACAGGAGGCGACTGTGGCAATAGTAGAGGAACTCAAGCTGAATGGCATCAGGGTGAATCCGTCCAAGACAGATGCCATCGTGATGCCATTTCAGGGTAGAGGGAAAAAGACTCATTACTCTACCGTGGCGTTACTTTTAATAGACATCTCACCTTCTCAAGGCACGTCCAAGAGAGGTTGAAGTTGGCCCGACATAAATCCCATAGGTTATACTACCTGCTGGTGTCGCCGTAGTTCTCACTGCGACTGAAACTGCAAATTTATTAGTCCATAATAAGACCTACAATGCTCTATAGTACTCCGCTTTTGAGACACCTCTACAAAACAACCCTGATGCCCCTGCAGCAGTACCAGAACTCCATCCTTAGAAAGATTGTTCGAGGCACATCGCTCGAGTGGGCAAGTACCATCACAATCTGGGAGGAGCTTCGGCTCCCCTCGGTGCCCGAGTAAATAAGTCGGAGGCACATCAAATTTTTTGATAATGATATAAGTGCGAACCCCCTGTTTAGGGACATAAAAACCACCTCCCAGACCTGGGAAATAGCAGGGCAGTGTCCCCCTGATTGTTGTGCTCACGTTGAAAATAATATAAATAAATTAGAATGGAATAATTCCAATCAGAAAGTATTAGCGAGCCCCACTTCAACCATCCATTTGGAATCTAGAGATTCTTATCCACATTCCACTCTTAAAATGTACCTGGTGCAGTAAAATTGATCGATTGAATAATAAATAAGGGGCTTTTCCAACATCAGAACAGTAAGTATGAGATTCATTCCATGGATCCAACTCCTAATAAATATCAACTCTCCCAATGTAAACACCCTTTGCCGCTGCAGTTACCAGGTCGCTAAGCTTTCCGTCCTAATGGCCTACGCTACCATAGCACCTGCAACAACGTTTTCAGCAAGACTAACAATATTGAGACTGATCCTTGGGTAGTGGCCACTATCGGGGCCCGGAGGAACACAAAGGTGGGCCTTACACCCTCTCAGATAACGCCCCATTGTCCCCTTTCATATTTAAATAGGAGCCCTAACTGGCCCAGCGACAGAACTTTTGCCACTTTATCGCCCCAATAAATCGTCCGCAGCTGACGTCTCTTAGGCTACCTAATGTACTTCCTCCACCTCTTTTATACTTTATGGTACGATCTTCTTCGAAACCCATTTGAGATTGAAAAATAATTTACACATGCAAATAATATCATTTTTTTCAGTATATTATTTCTATTGTAGTATTCGTCAAGGTCTCAGAGATTTTGGGCCTTTTATCGAAAAGACATGCCGGTTATATTTTATAACTGATACAGATATTTGTTTTCCTCAGGGCTTATTTTAAGACTGGAAACGCCCTTCCATATTTCGGAGTTTATACCTCTGGTCCAGGGGCGGAGCCTATTCTTTCAGCGATCCACTCGACTGAGTGGTCTCTTTCTTTAATTAGTTTAGTTAAATTCTAATTAGTTATAACAATTTAGCTCTTGTCTAAGTAGCTAATTATTTTCTGATAACTGAGATATTGATTTAATTGCGACGTTGAACTTAATAAGAATGGGGATCCTCCTCTTGAGTTTCTACAGAGCCAAAATACAATTGCTAGTTCAAAAGTATGTGTGGACAAGGACGTGAAATGAAGGTACGACTAAAAAGCAAAATCCAGGTGGAAGAACATTAGGAGAGAATTTCATCAGATTATGATCTATTTATTGTTTAATTTTTGAGTTTATCTATTAAAATACATATCAATTATGACACAACACAATTTTTTTTTTTCGGTAGTGAGGTATGACCGTAAAGGAAATGGGCAAACATCTCTTTATAATTCATCAAAAATCGCATTTCTCCCACTACACCTCAGATCCAGAAAGAAAAGTTGGAAGGATGATAGTTTTCTAAATTCTGATTTTTCGATTTCGGGACAAAGGACGTGAGCTTAGTAATGTCGAAACCAAAAAATAACAAGAACTTCCTACCTATTTTTCTTCTTGAATATTAAATCATCTTGTATGTTCAGACTTATTCCCTCCTACAACAGTACCGCCATAATTTTGCCGATTTATGTTACTGACCATATACTTAGTCTTATCTGAATTTACTTCCAGTCCTATTCCTTTACTTATCAATTTTCTGTATTGACTTTCCGAGGCTTCACCAAACAGAACCAAATCGTCCACAAAACTTACCACGGATAGTTTACAATTCAGATTCAAATTCAAACCTTTGTGTGTATTGCCTTTTCTATAACGTACTCACGTTTTATCGCTTTGGCAAAAATTATTAAAAATAATATTAAGTCAAACATAGATAAAAGTAAGTTTGGCAAAATGCATGCACATGACTGATTATGAGAACGAGTATAGCAGCACTGTCCAAGCATCTGTTGCAAGGACCGAGTTAGGGTGTGTAATCAGTCCCATAACGGTCCACTGAATTCTTACGGGCTGTGGCTCCGTAAATATTTGATATAGAGCGCTAGGGTGAACGGTTTAGTTGAAATGTTAATATCAATCCTCGGCCATAGCCGTTCAAAAACTCCAAGAAACTTTTAGTAGCAATAAATAATTCAGTCGATGGAGTTTGTTCTTGGAGTTGATCATTAAAGGAAACAATTACAAATAAATACATATGATAAAATATATGAATAAATAATACTTTAAAAAATAAGCTTTAATAGTTAACAGAACTAAGAAGTAGATAATAATTATCAATTAGTATAAAAGAGTGAGAAACAAATTTATTTTATCATAAAAAATTGTTGGGTTCTTAATGTTAATTATTGTAAATATCTTATTCACTGATATTGGTAAGAGTGTTGGTAGAGACCACAAAGTTTGAGGCCGGGCAATCAGATCACTGGAAGAATAGGCTTCTCCCACAGACCTGAAAAGGTATAAATACCGAAATATTGAAGGACATGTTCAGTTTCAGATCAGGCCCTGAGGATGTAGCAAGCTAGTGAAACGTCGGCAAAGAAATTGATGACACAGTCTAAACCAGAAGGAATACATAATAAATGGATAACAATATTGGCTGTTTTGATGTGACAATTAAAGATAGAATGAATTTGTTTGCCCTTCAATATATTCTTCTTTTTTTTAAACATATCTTCTTAAATTCGTTTTTAACTGAAGCGTGTTTTATTTGTTGTATTTTTAAACTATTTTCTGTTTGTTGTAAAAAGATTTTCTCTCAAATTGAATATGGATAATTTTTATTTATGACATTTAATTCCTTATTAATATTAATCTTATAGTATTTATTGTACGTACTAACTTTATTTGCATAGGCATTGCACCCAAAATAGATAAATATCTTATTAGAATCTTCTCTACTCCTACGTAATTAAATGTGCAAGACTTATTACAAGAAATGAGAAAAGAGAGGAAATCTGTTTGATACAAAACTACATTAATCTTCATCAGAGCGGCTGGAAGATTGATGAGGGAGTTACTTAAATTTATGAACTTTTTCAGTTTATTTTACCTATTTATCTGATTTTGATAATTTCACAGTGAAACAATTTCAAATCCTAAATTTCCTAATACAACTTTATCTGCTTCAGTTTGTGTGGCATCTTGTCACACAACTCCTAAGTCTTGCATACTTTCCCCTGAGAATTTTAATACGAAAAACGCATTTTGTTACATTCCTTATTTTAACTCTTGCTTGAGGGATGAAATGCACTAAGTGCCATGGCGAATCATCGGAAAAGAAGTTTCTCACATATTGATTAATTTAGTGAGATTTGAACATTAGTCCTAAAATATGTGTAAATTTGGGCTGGCATTAAATGACTTACAGTTTGGCCATAGATGGGGTTAAAATGAATACAATATCAAATTAATCTTATAATTATATACATAAAAATATAATTGGTAAAAGTCGACGAAAATGGGGGAAAAACAAGAAAGATTCCTTAATATTATCCATGAGATAAAATTAAATGGAGTCCTGACAACTCAGATGTTTCCTCCATCTCCATCTTTCTGCTGCGTCTTCTGCGAGTTCATTAATTCGGTGAATTAAACAAATTACAAGAAGAGATAGTGTTCTGGACAGAGTATCTTAAAATGGACATAACATCTTTATCTATTGCTGTAGCGTTTTACGATTTTGGCTGGTCTTCAAATTGACTTCAATTAAAAGTTGTGCTTGGCCGTTCAGTGTTCATAAAAATATTTTTTTTCCTGCAACCATTGAGTAATGCTATCCATTATTCAACTGAAACTGGTGTGGAAAGTCCCACTTCCCCCCATTAGTGAGGGGGAAACCACTTTCCCTCACTAGTGAGGAAAAATAACAGCCACCTAGATCGAAGTTGACAATCAGCACTCTGTTATTTTAAATGTTAAATGGCGGTATTATAATATTATTCATTTTATATTCCTAAAATGGTAAAATAAATAAATTTAGAACTATTTTATATTTAATTCAATATAGATTTTATTTATTTTGAAGTGATTTTATAGAAATATTTAATATAACCTTAAATGTATTAGAACTTTTACACATCAGAAATTTGGAGATCTAGCATTAGCATTACCTTCTAGCGCTAGTGTAGTTTTAACAAATCTAAAGTTTTACCTTTAATTTCATAATTTTTAAATGGTTGCAGGAAAAATGTAATATTTAATAAGTGAGAAAAGTGCTTATAATACCCTCGTTTAATTACCACACGAGCCGAAGGCGAGAGAAAATTCACTCGGGTCTAATAAAGTAACACTTTCCTCACTTGTCAAATAAATAATTATTTTTTGTCGTGGTTCTTTAAATCGCAACAGCTGATACTTTAACAACTAAAATATTAACGAATATAAAAATTAATCATTCTAAGCATCAAGAAAAAATTATTAGACACAGGCTGTATTTACAGTACTGAAAGAAAACATTCATAGTGAAGGCCACTGGAGTTTTTTTCTTTTTTTAAGTCAATAGAATTTTTTGTTGTATTATTGTATTCAAAATTGAACAATTTCCTATAATTTTAAAATTTTATCTATACAATTGTGAAGTATATACTTTATTTATTCATTGACCAAATAATTACTTGATCAGTTATTAAAAATTGGCATTTTGTAAATATTTATTCATCACGATATTTAGCCAGCTCATATTTAATCGAAAAACAAAAATATGGTTTTAAATTATAATTATAAAATTTTGGAAATTAGGCAGCTTAAATTTCATAATTAAAATGACTTATAATTATAAAATTAAAAATGACTATTTTTAAAACAGAAAGAAACTCAATACTTACTCACCATTTAATCGCTGTTTAAATTAAAAGTTTTAATAAAATCCTTAATTTTGTATCACGTTACGACTTTATTTTCTTCTCTTCTACTGGATTTTTCTCTATCTACAATATTATTTCAAGCATTCTGCCACGTTTCTTTTGATCCTCTGGCCGGTCTTTTCTAGTCTTTCTTTATCATAAAACTCCCCCAGATTTTCCATCCTTCTTTCAAATTCATTTCCTTCTAGCTTGTGTGAATGAATGAAATGTTCAGCATTTCAGAATATTTGTTTACTTCTTTAGTTGTGATCTTCTTTTTCCAAAAATAGTCGAATATTTTCTTGGCCAGTCTATGTTTGTTTGTGCGCTGCTGTCTGATGAATGTTAGCCACTTAAGCTCTGAATACGAGATTATATCCATTTTGTGGTCGATTTCTTTGCTAATTCGCAGTTTCCACCCTTCTTTTGTCTGGTAGTGAGCATCTATGATTTTAAATATAATTTTTCTTTTTAGGAATTTCCGTTTTTGAGACTATATGAACTATAGTCTCAAAAACGGAAATTCGTTTTTTACAAACGTGTTACTATGTATTACTTTAGGAACTCCTGGAGATGCTCTTTTTGATGAAATCAATCAATGCAAGGAATGCAAATGCTGAAATTATTATATCACTTTGAAATCTTTTTAGGAAACAAAATGGACACCGAGAGTTCCAAAAAACTTACAGAAAAAAGAACGTTAGGTTAAGGAGGATTTCTTCTTTTCGTCTTATACTTTAAAAGGTTACTTTAAAATAAATAAATAAAAAAAATTGAAAATACAAGTAAAGGTTCTTAAAATCTCAACACAAGTTCTCTTAAATTATTTATTAACCGATATAGTGATGTATTTATTGTTTCAAGGAGGGTGGGTTTCAAGTTGTTACAAATGAAATACTAAATAAATTAAAAAGTAATCGTGTCTAAAATTTTTACATGATAGTATTTCCTACTTCCTTTTTAAAAAATATAATAATCTGTGAAGTAGTACGATTTATGGACTCGACTCTACATTTCTAACCACTATAATTCGTATCTACAAAGCAAACGTTGTTCTGGCTGGTAAGGGAAGGTAAATGACATAATATACTTGGCCATTAAGTCATTAAGAAACGATCAAGGGGTGTCCTATGTTGACTGAGATATTCCCGTCAACAACAATCCTCAACGATACAGGATGATTGATGTCGGGCTGAGAAGGCTGGCTGGTTAAGACTGCGTAGTGCGCCACTTCTCAGTCATTTATTACGACTCTCTTATCGCGGCCTCTAGGTGTTATGAAAAGGAATGCTTTATCAATCTGTTTCTGTTTAGTCAAATATGATAAGGACTTCACTATATTCATTTCACTGAACCCAAGCAAAAATCTCACTCATATCATAGTTTATGTATCAACTTATGTGGAATATACGTTTTTGTTTTATTCAAACATGAAAAGAAAAAAATAGCCATTACTTTTAAATAAATTATAAATTTTATTCATAAATTTACTATAAAAAATAGGTAAACGTTTAAATTATTTTCACTAACCAATTCATACATTATACTGATTTATTTATCCCAGAAAAAATATGATACTCGTTAATGAAATTATAGATGTTGAAAAAGCAGCTTAAAAAAAGTTACAATAAAGTACAATTACAATTTCATGAAAATTAGAGTATCACCTATTAGATGTCGATTGAAGCTAAAATTAACTTTCTGCCTGAAATAAGATAATGTTTTTTTAACAAACCGAAGGCAGTATTCTACAGTGAATCGCCTATCACAATTAAGTCAGATGGTGTACTTTCCTGATCGAAATGGCGTTGCAGAAAAAATAAAAAGAATATGCTCAGATACCAACTCACGGACACACGATCTGCAGATCCAGTCGAATGGACAGACCCCTGTACCACTACGACCCGAGAACGAGTCTGAGGGTTCAGTACATGGTTGAGACTGTACTGTTTAATGGACAACGGTTCTGCAAGGAGGTGGCTTGTCCTAGGTCACGCTCAACCGCCAGGTTTTTCCCCCTTATTATGGGTACCCTATTTTTATAATATTTTATAGAGGCTCGGTGAGCCCCAGGAGGGTCCTAGATCCTATATGATCCATCTCCGGCTGCAAACAGACTAAATAAAAGTAACTGCACGCAGCGGGATTTGAACCAGGATTTCCGGCATGGCAACTCAGTGCTCAACCACTGAGCCACTCCGCTCCCCGAATGGACAGAAAACTCGTTAAATATGCAAAGACTCAAAGATATAAACGAACCGTCTACCAAACCAACGTTCTCAAGTACAAGGGATCTGAGTTCAGACTATTATTCTTTTTTTTTTTTTTTCTTGGCAAAACATATATTTAGTTCCTACTTCCTTATCGAGGGTTACTGGGCTCGCAGAAATGACTTCTGGAAACGTATGTCATCCACCTTAAGGCGCCAAACATAACACTAATGTCACTTCAGAAGGAAGCGAAAGATTATCATGTCCCTTGGCGTACACCAGCGTTACCCACCATGAAGTAAGGAGCAGAAAAATGTATGGATTTGATGTATTTTGGATGAAGTCTTACTGGGCTGTATGTTTTCACCCTGTCATAAGCAAGGCTTAGGGGAATCTGGTCGTTTCAAGCCTGCGGTTCTCAAGAGCCAACCAACAACATCAACGACAGTTAGAGTTTTGCAAAAATAGACTGTAGATGCCCTGGTTAGGGTACGCCTTGATGTCTAGAGTAGGGCCGAGAAAATTGTGTGAAAAGTGTCTTTAATTTGATGTAACATCCGCATTTTACAGTGTTTAGTAGCCTAGCATACACCCAGCAACTTCAGGAGTTCAAATACAAGGCTTCTTGCTAGTTATATGGCCTGGTAAGATAATATTTCCAAGGAAGGAAATTGCGGATTGTGACTTCCGGCACAAGAAAGGGATTAATGGCCAGGCGGGATCAGTGGAGAGCCTAGCTGGTAGGAGATGATACCTCTGGAAGATACGTAACATAAGAATGAGGAATCAGCGGTTACTGACAAAACAAAAATGGACTACCCTGAGGAAGAACTTCCCCACCGTCAGATCACGTTCAGAAGCTACTTCTCCCGGACTACAGGGCCTCACAAAGCTCACGGAGGTTGGGTATGTATACTAGTATTAAATATTGCAAACATGAAAATGAAATTTCAATCGATCCTGGTAGTGTACCGGATACCGCTGAGCAAACCGTCGCGAAAAATCCATGATGTATTGAAGGTCTCACAGCTGAGGAATACAAGGCTCTATATTCTGACTTCCGAACATTTGTTAGTGGCTGGAAGAAAAGGGTGGCTCCAAGAAAATTTAAAGAAGAAACTGAGATGTACCGATCAGATACATTATTTTATGCATAGTGCTGTTACGACGAAAAGTATATCATCACTAAAACACCAATCATCAAATGCCCTAAATGTCTAAGAGGCATGGCAGGGTGGCATAAAAAATATAATGCGATATTTTTTAGCAGTAGTAACATTGTAGAGATACGCTGTAAGTATATATTTCTCTAAGAAACTTCAGAATCATTTAGTAAGTATTAATTGTTTTTTTTTTCAAATAAAATTGGACTGTGAATTATTGTATATTTAAAGATTATAGAATTGGATTACTTCATTTGAATCCCCACAAAGTTGGACTAAGGCGATAGATATTAATGATAACTCAAGGAACGAGACAAGGGCTATGGAGTGAGGACAGATCTATGGGGCCTTCCAGAAATTACGCTATTATTGATAGGCGGACGGTAATATCCTGGAGCAAGCAATTACCCCAAGCCGCTAATCTCGACGGGCACAACTCAATGCATCCTCTGCGTCGGATACTGTTCAGTAATACCTGCGCTTCAAGCGAGATTTATAAATGCATACATATATTGGTATAATACATATGCATAACATGTATATATGTACTTAAAAACATACATATATTAATATATTAACTTTTTATTGAATTATTTACGAATAAATCGCGTTGGTCGTGCAAATATGACAAGACAAAATATTATATTTTTGAGGTTTTATTGAGACTTAAGTAAAACCAGTTCTTCAAACAATTTATTGCTCATTTTTCTTCGATGAGGCCTCATATATTCTATCATACCCCCAAAAGAGAAGAGTAACTCCACAGGGAAACAACTTGGCAACATGGGTTATATTTGAAAAATATTTTTTTTATTGTAGGGTAAGCATTTAAGCTCTTTAAGCTCTTGCAGTGTTTCTAAGTCAGCATTGCTGCCAGTAGACCCTGTGTTTTCGCCACTTGCAATAGAGTAATCGGAATCCTCAACAACAAGTAATAAGACTCATCTTTTGACTTTTTTTTTAATATCACCTTCAATATTGTCTAAAGCCTCCGATTTTTGTGTTTCAGATTGATTAATTTTTCGTGTTTCAGTCGGGATAAGTTTATTTACATATAATTTCCGCTCTTCTGGTGCCCGTTTCATTTTAAAGAACGGATGTGACACTGAGGCTAAAATTGCATCATTTGCTGCAGGTTTTTTAAAACGTCTATTTAGATATTCTTCAATGACATCTAGCAGACATTTAAAATTAATATCACCATAGAATCTTTCATAGATAACTATTACTAAAGGTATTTTAGCAAACAGTGTTTACAAAATACTAAGATGCCAAACAAAAGGTATTTAAATACAGGATACAAAATGAATTTTTTTAAAGTATTTTAGATACAAGATGAAAATACATATTTGATGTCTTGTATCTGTATTTCAGATGCTTGTATCTCAAATAAGTCACTTCTCTGGTTATTAACATTACACAATAGGTTTCACTGTGAGAATTGCCTCACATTGTGATTTCCATCACTATTTCTTTTTAATTTAGACCTATAATTATTCAAGACACAGGAACAAGGATTAACTAGGATATAAATATCATTAATCTTTATTAAATAGAATAATGATAAAAATATAAATCATTGAAAACAGATATTGGAACGTTAAGAGTCTCTCTGTGAGGGAAATCTCGCACTGAATAAAAATATTGGAACGTAATAAGTGTAGCCGTGAGGGATTCCTCGCAATTCCTTATTCCCGCACAAACCTTTGAACAAACTTAAAGAGGTGCAAGTCAGAACTCTCATCTCGTAGTGTGATCATAACAGTTTTAAGCATGTCCCTACACTCCATGTCGATTCAGGTCCAGCTAGACTTTGTCTTAATGATGTAAGACGATTTGTTAGAAATTTATATGAAAGTAATGATCCTCGTGAGGGAAATGCTCATAGGTAAAACTCTCCCGGTGTAAAAGACCGTCACATCTACTCATGATGCCACCAGATCTTGGTAATATAAGGAACAAATAAGAAGCAGTCAATATATCAACTATATATTTCTAAGTAGATCAACCAAGGCAACCTGTAGTCTATTGGTTAGTATAACTACTAACTACTAAGCCCAAGATCGCGGGTTCGTAGCCAGGAAGGTGGCCCTGGGATTTTTTAAAGGGATTAAAAAACTATTTACTCCAAATTAAAAAAAATATTACTTGGTCATACCGTTCTCCGGAAGGAAAGCTAAACGGGGCCTCCGAGCTTGCACGATGTCAGATACTCCTTAAAAATCCCTACCTTAATTAAACCTGGATAGGCAAAATTTAGAGCTCCCAATGGTGCATCGTCCGATTAGCCATAGCAGCATAAAGTGACGTTTAATGAACAAACAATTTACCAAGGTCGTTCAGAAATTATTCTTTTTATCTGAAGAGCTCCAATTTCTTGAGGAAATCTTATAAATAACTTTAGTTTTTTACTGGGATTTATAGTATTTCTATTTTCATATTAATTATTATGTATTAAAATCAGTTCATACTTAAACTAAAAGCATCATTTATAAGTTATAAGAATTTAAGCGCAATTATAAATTTCAGCTGCATAGAGTTACCGAATATTACGAAGTTATATTAGAGTTTGTATAATATTTTTTTTACCTTGTTGCATAAGTAAATTGGCGTGTAAATTAAAAAACTTCTTTCGGCCAGCTTTTTAAATTTTCAAAACTGCATTAATAGTAAAAATGTTCCCCTAGAATCCATAACTCTCTATAAACTTTACCTTGTTAGCCTTCGTTGCAAAGGTAAATTTTCGTTGAACCCTTTCACGGTGTTTCTTTTGAATTAAATGAACGATTTATTTTACTAGAGAGGAGAAGGTTGAGAATAAGTTTCCCAGAAGATTCAACTTTTTTCTCTCTTCCTCTCTCTATTGCTTTTTTTTTTTTTTTGACTTATTCATTTTTGCTCTCCTGGTATTATCGATAAGGGGATGGAAAAAGTTTTTCCTGGGGGCCGGAAAACGGTCCCCCAGGAAACCTATCTCAGGGTTGAACTTTTATCATTTACCCTCCAACCCACTCACTGCCTATCTCCTTCCCCACCAACATCCATTTAGCACTTCGTCAAAATAGATTTTTTTCAGCTTCATCTAATGCTAGGGTACCTTCTAAGATTATCTCTTCTAGGGGAAAAGAGAAATAAGACAATATGAACGCAGTGGCTAGGGGAAAATTTAATGATATCGAAATTTTCACCAACCATCCATTGGTTTCTAATAACAAACACTGACTCATTAATCCAATTTTCGAACATAATTAATTGCACCTCGATTAAAAATTTTACTTCCCTAAATATATCCCAGGTAACTTAAATATCAGGGATATTAAATGATATTAAACGGAAAATAGTAATCTAAATTAGGTTTATCAGTATTTTTAAAAATACAATAGCAAACATAAATAAGTTTTTAACTCAATCGTAGAGAAAAATGAGTTACAATCACCCCTACAGTTTCAATAACGAATTTTATATCGTGTAGAATTGAAATGAAATAGGTAGTAAGCTTCTGTTTTGTGAAGTCAAATGATTCCTTAAGAAATATCACTAATGATTAAAATTGGACCTCTGTCTTGAAAATTAACAATGTTCCACATTTGTTCACCGTTCTTGTTCCGAGCTTGTACGATGTCAGGTAACCCTAATTATACTTGGATAGGCAAAGTTTAGGACTTCCACTGCAGCATCGCCCGATTAGCCATAGTTGCATAACCGCTAAATTATTAAACAACAATCCTAACTGTAAATTTATGTTTAACATTAAATTACACTGCAAATTTTAATTTATATTTATCTTAATGTTTGTTTATTAAGGATGTGTAATGTTAAATCTATATAAAATACACATAGTATACATGTACAATATATATTTATTTTAGTATTTGTATCTCAGAAATGCTTAACCCTCATCTCAGAACTTAATTTATACGTGTTTACGTGTGGTCTCACCTCGACGCATATTGAAGGCGAAGCCTAATAAATTCTAAATATATGATTATGCAATTTTTAGTTATTGTTTACTCAAATATTTTGTTTGATTATTAAAAAACAAAAAAAGGATAAAAAAGGAATTTTCGTTTTCTCATGAGGACATGAATCTGATGTATGTCTTTTATCTTCAAATGTATTTATGTTGTAAATTCAGATTTTTATGTAGAAATAAAATAAAAATTAATGAATTTTTAATAAATATTGTATTTATATATAAATATTTTGTATATTGTCTGGTGCACACTTACGGCATTGCAGTGGTCTCAAGGATATTCCACATAATGATGACGACACATGTCTTTACTAGGAGGCTCGTTAGTGTATGGCAGTAATGCCACGTGCTGGTATTGGATAAGTGATAAAATAAAAATGTATTATGAAATGTATTTTTTCTATTTAGAATTGAAGTAATGGTCATAGGAAAGCATGTCCAAGAGTGTAAAGATATACTCATATATGTCACACAGATGTTGATTCCATACAAAACAAGGACGGGTTTTGGCTTCTTAAGTTTCTCAAGCTATGTTTATAATTGCACAATTCATATCCCTAGAATCCTGTTTACAATTTTATCTGCTACGAGCCGGGTGGCTGTGGTCCATTATAATCCCGAGAGAGAAGCTGGAAACGAAAATAGTCTTCCACTCGCTTGAAAATTTATTCCTGTTCTTGAAGCGCCTGTGTATTCGTCCTAGTGGTGATTGCACAAGTTCATAAACAAGTACTCTCATGTTAATATATTTATATCAATAGCAAGCATTATGAAAAACAATGAATGCTTACTTTTTAAACCAAATTTTATTCAATTAGTGTTTATTTAATTTATTTATCTGCCATATTAAACAGTCAAATCGATGATATAAATATAGAAAAACATCCATATCGCCCTTTAAAAAAAAGAAAAAAGAAAATTGGATGTACAAATAAATTCACGTACTTAAAATTGAATGACATCTTATTAGTACAGCAATAAACAATTGATGTGTACCAATTCACCTATAATAATGAAAATATATAAGAAGTTGCAGAACTGCTTCAGGAAAATTCTCGTCCACCCATTTAAAAACTAATTTCTCTAATATTTTGAATTAGGCGATCGACATGGATTTTCTCTTCATATTCCTTACATATCGCTCCTTAAAAAAAAAATAATCGTCCTTAATAATCTAATTTTTCAAGAGAGGTTCCATGTGAGTTAAATAATTTTAAATTTGGATATTGGTAAAGCAAAGCACCCTTTTTTTAATAATGGTATTGGAGTTTTTTTATTAGCCATTAAAATGTTTGAAGATTGAAACTTTATTTTACAATATATAAAATTAATTATTCTCATTCAACTTAAAGTTCAAAAGCTATAAAACTGAAAATATGATTTCATTAAAAAAAAAAAAAAAAAGAAGGTATTGGAAGCGGAATATACAAAACGATTGCTCATATACAATCGCCAATATAATTGAATAGAAGGCTTAATTCAACAATGGCAATTTCTGAGTTATGTTTATGTTCTTTTGAATTAGCGATATATAAGTCCATATCACGGATGTCACCTGTTTTTATTATTTCAAGATTACTTTTTAAACCAACACTGCGGAACTTCACTTTAAAAACCTGTTTCATACTAATGTTGCATTCTTTTCAAGAGTAAACTAGGATAAGAGCCTACTAAAAGAGTGAAACATCAGCACGACTTTTAAAAAAGAACAGTATGAGTAAAATATGATTATAATTTATTTGTAGTTTACAATTACCTCCATCACTACAAAATTTATTTAGAAACAAACTGAGTTTGATTTTCAGAATTTACGGATTTATCATTCACGTTAGTTTAACCTTATCATGATTTGTTATATTCTTTACTTTAGGAACGATAGAAGTTTCGTATCTCCGTATTACAAAAGAATTCAAAATAAATTATGATTCGTATTCATAAATACAGATAGAATAGTATGATTCGTTATCATATAATATCATATACAGACCAAATACTGTACATCTACTCATAATGCCACCAGACTTTGTTACTACAAAGACCGAATGAGAGCATCAGGGTGTCAAAATCAAAATATCAACTATTGTTTTTATCTTTTCACAATTTTCTATAGGAAGGTCGTTCAGAAATCTGATAAATAAAATTATATGGCTATTGTTTATTTATTTAACGTAACTTTATAGTGCTTAGGCTAACCGGACGATGCCACTGTGGGAGCGTAAAATTTAAGAGAGTCTTAAAGTTTGCCTCTACAGTTTGATAGAAATATTTAACGAGTTGATGATCATGTCTATCCAGTTGATGACTCAAATGGGAAAAGTTATTTCAATAAAATAGTTACTAAATAGTTATTTCAATAAAATTTAAAAGAAGAAAAATCTGCTTTACAGAAATCATTTAAGTTAGCGAGGAGATAGTTGACTTTTTAATGTACCCTAAGAAAATAAATCGTAACCCCCCATATATTGTAACTTAATTGTAAATAAAGAGAGAAAGAAAAAAGTTGATTTATTGGCAGTGGCGGGCGTGCGTAAACCCAATGCATCAACCCGCCAATTCCGAGAACCCCGTATGCCAGCAATGGCAGGAAGGGGGCCCAAAAAAAAAAGAAAAAAAAAAGTTGACTGGAAGATCTGAGTAAGGAAGGAAATAGTTGGGGGTGCAGTCAAATTAAACACTAAATAAGTGGGTACTTATTTTATTTTGTGCCGACGTTTCGACCCACTTTGTGGGCCATCTTTAGGGCTAATGGAAGCTAAGGCTAGACTGCAGAAACGTCGGCACAAAGTACCCTTTTTATTTAGTGCTTAATTTGACTGCACCCCCAACTATTTCCTTCCTTACTCAGAAATCATTTAAGTCAATCTTATGCTATGTAGGGATATATTTATGTGTTGATATGTATTGACATCGAACAGGCTCAAAAGCCCCAATTTACTACTGTTCCTGTTATGACCTAGGAATTTGTACTCCCTTTTAAAAAATGCTAGGCTACTTGCCGGGCAGCGAACCTAACGTCTTGGGCAAAATCGGTTGTTACGCTAAACACTAAACCACTCCAAAAATTTTGTTTTAGTGGGATTTATAGCAGTCTTATTTTCATATTTATATTCATATTCATATGGAGTGGAGTGGCTCAATGGTTGCTCTTAGTTGCCATGGCGAAGGTCTAGGATTCAAATCCCGTTTGGTTGCAGATTTTATTTAATCTGTTAGTGGCTTAAGATGAATCCTATAGAATCCAGGACACTCCTAGTTACAGGCTTACCCAGCCTCCTTAAAGATGGTATCCAAAATAAGGGAGAAAAATTTGGCGGTTCGTCGTAATCTAGGAGAAATATCATCCCTCCACAACCGTTGTCCAAGAAATAGTTCAGTCACTACCATGTTTTTTTTTTTCATTTTATTTTCATATTGATTATTATTAGTTAGAATAAGTATACTTTTTAACCAACACCTTCGATACGTTTGATAGCATATTTTAAGCGCAATTATAAGTCTCAACTGCATAATGAAATACTAAATATCACAAACCAAATCATATACCTAACATATTTAAATCAATAACATCGAAACCGTTTATTGTTGCTATCTTTTGTAAAGTGATTATGCAATTACTTGTTATCCTAAACCGTGGTCCTATGCTACATAAGCCTCATCGAAATCTGACGGTTAATTCAGTACAAGAAGAGCCTACTAAAAGAGTTCACCATGAGCAGGACTTTCAGCAGTTGCAAAAGATTAGCATGAAGCGAGATATAAAACTGAACGAGGAGGAGGTGAAGCGATGATGAGGGTTGCCATTTATTGTTGTTGGGGGAAGAGTATTAGGAGCCGAGCACTTTGTCCCCTTCCTCAGGCCAATCTAGTGAGACCACTCTCTATTGCCTCTATCTCCTCTCCCGGTAATAGGATTGATATCTTGCGGGTCTCTTCTTCGTCCGCCATCCTATTTCCTCCTCTCAGTTGGAAGTATTAAATCATTTCAGAAAGAATTGTCGAGAATTCATGAAACACCCTCAATGATATTTATAAAAATTTTACACCAATATTCTTATTAAAACTCATTAACAGGAAATTTTCCATCATATGTTCCTAATCTGAATGATTCATCTTAAGCTTCTCAAAATGAAAATAATTAAAACTAATAAAAAGACATTTATAAATCAGCATATGACGCAGTGAAAGGGGTAGAGGGGATCAACGGAAGGGAGTCCAAGTCTTTTCCCATAGAGAGGTGTGAGACAGGGCAGCAGATAAAGTCCTCTTCTACTTATATTGTTTATGGATGAAATTCATAAAATCTGAAAGCGCCTTACTGCCTAAACGTTCATCGGCAAATGGAAACAAGTAATACAAAGCCTATTGTATCCCGATGATATAGTATTGTTTGGGGACACGGAAGACTGCAGCAAGCCCTGGTGAAGTTAGAGGAAAAACGCATCCACAGAGGAATGATAATAAGTAGAAAGAAAAGCAAAGCCTCGGTGGTATCAAGAGTGAAAGAAGAAGATCCGTCCATCTGATCTGTAATGGGGAGGTACTTTGGAGTTGTGGAAGAATAAAACTACAGGGGAAAATTGACCCATAAGTAGCAAATAGGATATTCAAAGCTAATCAGGTTTACTACCCTATATACAGCAGTATAGTTGGGCATATGGAGGTTGGTATGGAAACCAAAATGCACAATTACAAATCAGTTTACTTCCCAACCCTCACTTATGGAAGTGAAAGCTGGGTTATGCTGGACAAGCAAGCTAGCCGTGTGACAACTGCGGAGATGAATTCCTGTGGAGAGTCGTTGGAAAGACCAGGAGGCACCACATCAGAAATGAGAGGATTAAATAAGAGCAAGAGGTAACTGAGCTAAGGGCTTCCATAATAAACCGATAGCTAAAGTGGTTTGGCCACGTTTGGTGGATAAATGAGCAGAGAGGCCCAAGGAAGGTAATGGAAGCTAGATCCACTGGTAGGAGACCGAGAAGCCGTCCGAGAATTTCGTATCAGGAATACATTTAGCGTTTCGGGAGGGACGAAGGCATATCCCTCCAGGAAATGAGGCAGCTGAGTAGGGACCGATATGCATGGCTGCGTAGGGTGGAGGCTCCTCGACGCTAGCAATGACATAGGGGAAAGTCAAAGAAGAAGAAAAAAAACATGTAAATATATTAGTACAATACCTATACATGACAAATGGCAGATTATAATCTTAGTCCTAAGTCTGAACGATTTCAGGTACTCGTTAAGAATCACTATGCTAATTATACCTTGATAAGCTCAATTTGGGACTACAACTGCATCGAACGACTAGCTGTAGCAGCATAGGTGACGTTAAAGGAAACAAACAAACATGATTTAAATTTTACATTTGAAAGTTAGTAAGTTTTTAACAATATTTCCGCAAATCATTCAGGTTATTAGGACTCAGTTTACAGCAGTTACGTACTGCTGGTACGAAGAAATTTCTCTGAATAAGGATGAATAAAGAGCATCTGTAATGCTACTCCGAAATTCAAAACCTCCAAAATTGCGCAAATGGGACTAGACTGCAGGTAAAAGTTTTAATAATAATATAAAGGTTTAATAATCAGAATAATCTTCCAAGCCGAAATGTGAAATGCATACAATAATTAAAGTAAATAAATTCCATTATTATTGATTTATAATTTTAAAGATGTATACAATGTAGGATAAGTATGTTCTAAAACATACTAAAACGCCAGAATAATTACATGGTGGCAACATTTATAAATTACACCGAAGTTGCTTTGAAATTCTTGTGAGATGCGTGAATCATTAATTATGTTTCAAAGCACGCTGTCCAAACTTTTTTTTCAACTCTACGAAGTTTGCTTACTAAGCACAGAATGTGTCTGGATAAGTGAATTTATGAAATATAAAATTACAGAAACACATAAAAGCTTTTTGGGCTCGTATAAAATACGCAGTTTGAACTTCTTTTCTTTAATAAAAAAAATATTATGATAAATTCATTTTCGCACTAACTGTTCCCCCGAAACTGAAATCTGATCATTGGGAATAATAAATTAATCTGAAATAGATAGTCTTCATTTTAAATAATTATGTACCGTTTGTCATTTTAGTAGCGATAATTATAAAATATTCTTACGCATTGTTGATCATGCGACAGTCAGTAAAGAATGGTGTTTTTACAATACCTGAAACAGAGAAAAACAAAACAAAATTAATATTTATAAATAAATAATGATAATAATGATCATTTTCTTATATATAAATTTGTATTTCCTAAAAATATGTTTTTTTTAATAAAAATATTTTTTTTATGTTTTTTAATATTATAGGTATAGGAAAAAATAGAATATTTTGTATATGTTTATTATAGTTTATGAACAAATAAAGATTATTATTATTATTATTATTTCCTAAAAACGATGCAAATACACATAATTCCCAGTCTAAGGTAATTTCGATGAAAATATCAAAGATAATCAAGATATTGAAGAGATTAAGCCCAAATAATATTTGCTGAATCACGAAAAATTTTGTTTATTTTAAAGTAATCGCTTTTATAGGTAGAAATGTATGGAATGAATTAATTACGAAAAATATTTTTCACATAATCAGAAATCCTCTAAGACAAATCTACAAAATAATTTCTAAAGGACTTTTGTATAGGAATTTTATTATACTTTTTATCGGAAAGTATACCAGTTCCTTTTTTTAATAATTTATTCAATGAAATTTACAGCTGTATTATATTAATACTACAAGTAACTGGAATGATTGGAACACATTAGCATGACCGAAAAGTAGAGAAACTACCCAGTGGTAGTACTCAAATAACAAGTGTAAATTAGGTCACGAGACCATCTTCTTTTTAGACGTCTCAGACGATTATCAGGAATTTAAGAAGTTGCTAGGTTTGAAACTAGAGGGTTCGAAGTTTGCCATGAAATGACTGACATCGGATTCGGGCCAAATCAGCAAGAAATGGGACATTACAGTCATTATGGATTAATTTGTTCGTATCAAAGTAAGTAGCATTGAGAATTTTAAATTGTAAGGATTGAATTCGAGAGGATCAGAGTTGGGCGTATTCGTATTGGCGAATCACCCAAAACATCCCTAACCTGCATTCGCAAATGTAAATACGAATATTTACGTATCCGCAGAAAAATATAGGAATATTCGCGTATTCGCAGTCAAAATTTGCGAATATTCGTATATTTTGGTAGCAAATACGAGTGTAATGATATTTTTCTCAAGTAAATACGAACGTATTTGCGTATATCTGGTCCAAATGAGTCTAATGATTTTCATGTATATGAGTCTTTTGTAATTAATTGAGAGTTTAAAGTGTTTGTCTAGTAAATGCTGTAGCCTGAAACGGCGAGTGTTTCTTTCAAACCGTAATATCTAACTTGGACAAATAATTGTATTGACTGCAGTCGAGTCATTTTGGATCATAACATACAGATTGCTAATATTGTTTTTATTTTATTTTACAATTTTGTTACCTTCAAATAACAGGTAAAAATCATTTATATTATATCTCAAGATTAATTTATCTCTATAAAACTTAACATTTCCTGAAATAAGTCTTTCAGTTTGTAGCTTTCTCAAAACATAAATTTAATTAGAAAGAATTCTCAATGGTCTCTATTATTTTCCTTCTCATGGTCTCTTCTTATTTCGCCACGTGGCACTTCCTACTTTTTCAGTATTGAAAGTGATTATGCACACCGTTTTGTGGGTTAAGAATACTTTATGACAGGTTAACAATGTTATTATTTAATATGCAAAATGTGTTAGAAATATGATAAATGAAAAACAACAAAGATAGCAAAAGAGAAAGCACAGAATCTTGACTAATCTTCCCTCGCATATTCATTAAGAATTTATTTTATTAATTTAACGACTGAAAAACAAAAAAGACGAGGACGACATTCAGTCCAGTGGTTAGCATAACCATCCACTAAGCCCAAGATCGCGGGTTCGTAGCCCAGCAGGTAAATTTTTTAAATGGGAGTCAACAATTCTTGGTTATGCCGTCCTTCAGAAGGGACGTTAAACGAGGATCGCGTGCTTGTACGATGTCAGGTACTCAATAAAAATTCCCCATCCTAATTAAACCTGGATAGACAAAATTTAGAGCTCACGGTGTAGCATCGTCCGATTAGCTATAGCAGCATGAAGTGAATAAACAAATAAATAACAAAAAAGAGGGCTATAACTAAAACGCGCACTTATACTAATGAATGTCAATAGGTTACAACATTCCGATTTACTCCCTCGTAATCATAAGAGGAAATAACTCCTCCGTATATAGAAACTGAACCACTCTCAGTTTTGACTTAATCCTCTTTCTATTGGAATGATTAATTACCTACCTTTTCTATTTTTGAACTAATACATTTTCCATGTGAACGCCCCAATTACTATTTATATTTGATCTGTTATTTGACGAACAAGATATGGCAAGGTAATGGTAAAACACGACAATCCCAGGACGTAACAAATATCACATATTGACTTGTTTACATAATGAGCTCGTCCCGGTATTTACGAGAATGCTGATAAGCGAAGCCGGTAGAGACATGGCAGGGACCCTGACTAAACATTAGGCCTGCATGATCACAATCCCTCGAGGCTCAGGCTAGGAATATGGAGCCCTACGGCTTCTCCTACCCTCCTCTATACATATGGAATGCTAAATAAACCAGTTGTTAGGAAGAGTATACCGCACGGAACAATTCAACTCGTTATACAACTCGGAAGTTTTACAGAGTTTACCGAATTTGGCCGCTTTTCAACTTCATGTACTCATGCAGACGTGATGAAAATATTTTATTTTTTGCACTGCAAATAATTTTAACAGTATACTAAGTTTACAGATATATATATATATATGTATAATAAATACAGCCAGCGAGAGGGGAGACAATTGGACAGAAAATTACAGCAAATAGCATGATGTATGAAATTTACTTTTTAGTTGTTTCCTGTTATAGCGTGGTTTCAAACTATTATTTATTGTTTATTATAATTTTTTAATCATTTCTTTAATTTTTTTTTTGAAGAGATAAAAATTTTTATTTACTGTATATTGCAGGGCATAGTGCGTTAGAATAAATTTATTTTTATAATATTAATTTCAGATATTAGATAAGAGGTGTCCTTTCTAGAAGAAGAGTACACTTTAAGGTCTGACTATAAGATATTTATCGCTGTCAGCTGCTGCCAGTAGTAAGAAATAGTTTTCCTTAGGGTAGACAGAGGTGCAAGAAAACAAACAAATCTGTACGAGTACAACCCGTGAAGGATCTGGGGTTCAGTACATGATAGAAACTGAACTTGGTTCTACCATACCAAAAATCGCTCAACACGTCTAAAGAAGTTTTGACAAAAAAAATAAACACTAAAACTGTCTCGAACATGGGAGCAGTCCAAAAAAAAACACAATTAAAATTTTATGAGCATATCAATGGGTTTCTCTCAACTATATATTCAAAAGAATCCCTGCTTACTTAGAAAAAGTCGAATCGACCACACTATGATATTTTATTATTATTTTTCTGGCTCTGGGATCCTGTAAGAACCCGGGCCTCCACCAACACAGGCAACCAATCTCTGCGATCTTGCGCTATTTCCATATAACCAAAACATCATATTTCACATAGTCCTACATATTATTACAGCACTTCTGAACTACTTAGTCGCATTCATGAAACATAGGCACCTTTCTTAAATGCCAACTGAAATTTGATAAGTGTAAATCGACCTCCCTCTACCCTTACCTTGGTTTTTTTGTACGGCCTCTCTTGAATTTTACTTTGTTAGTTTATGAAACATGATAGACAGTTTTTGGGGAAGATTCCCTCCTCTGTGAGCAGATATTATACAACCTAAGACTCTGTTTACTATCCGTTTACCTCTTAGGGAAATACAATTAGGAAAGAAAAATACGTTTACACAAGTAGACTTTCTTTTATATATTTTTATTTTAATTAAGTACTTCCTCTTAATGTAAAAAAAAACCCACTGAAACTGTTGAACATATGAAAATGGTAGTTTTCATCGGGGGAGGGAGACTATTCCAACGTTAATTATAATTATTTGTTAAGTGCAACTTGGATATGCTCAAACTTAACGGTATGCAAAAGATTCAACGAGGAAGAAGGTCCAACATAGTAACCTCGTAGACTTCAGGGCGTTTACTTCCTTTTTCTGATCAAAGGAAACTAAACACGCGACAGAGAATATTTGAAGTCGAATAGTTGTCTAATGTCACAAAATGCTGTTATGGGTAATCGGACGATGCTACAGGAGGAATCTTAAATTTCATCTATGCTGGTAATATTACAATAGGGATCTTTAACGAGCACCTGACACGGCGAAGGCTTGAGACCAGCATTTCACGTTCCCTCAGGACGTGACTAAGGATTAAATACTCCCATTTAAAAATCCTAAAGCCACTTGCCGGGCTGCGAACCCGCGATGGAGTAGTGTTATTAACCATTAACAACAGATGACCGCCAAACGTTTATCAGTAATATTAAGTGTGATTGGAAAATTATCAGACTTAGCGGTATAATTAATACTCATCGAGAGGATGCTCATTCAACATTTCCTCTTTCTCTTCTTACCTAAACCTATCATGCAAAAGGGGGTATTCGAAGTTTGATAGTACAGAAATATTAAAATCATGTTGAACTAAATATGACAAAACTTTAAATTCGTAAGTGAAGAACGAATCCCGAATAAACTATAAATCATATGAAGGATATAATTAGTCTGGGGGTGCAGTCATAAATAACACTAAATAAGGTAAACTTATTTATTAACAAGGCAATAATTGATTACAATCGAAATTCAACTGTTTCATTGCATCAAGAGTCCTTTTTTTCAATATGCCAAGTTCTCCTATACCAAAAAACAGTAAAATTTTACCAATAAAACCTTGAAACTAAGAGAGAGTAATGATCCAGGTGATTGTAAACATGGATTGAAGCGAGGAGAGCTTTAATACGGTCCAGCTAATAGAGGGCCTAACAGTTCCTCTCTGTAATTAGCGCAACCGCGGTGGAACTGAAATCAAACATGTCGCCCACTTCAACATCGCAAACATTTACCTTCCCTACCAAACGCGCAGCATTCTACCGTTCGTAATCAACAAATAGCAGCAGGTCTTGCGACGCTTTATCAAAAGATTAATAGCCCATGGTGTTGTGAGACCAACCGCCCTATTATGGAATTAACATAACTTTTTTATAGATGCCTTAAACCATATAGTTTAATTATAAATAATGTTTAATAAAAGGCATTAAACCATACCTAAACAATCCATGAGTTGGTTCAGGATATGGTAGCAACTGTACATTATCAAGGACAGCGTTTGTGCAGCGAGTTGATTAGTCTGAGATCATGCTTAACCGCCACATTTTCCCCCCTATTAATAGAGGCTGGATGATCCCCAAGAGAATCGTCAGATCCAAGAGAGTCCAAACACGGTTAATCTCTCTTGACGTAAAGTACTAAGACTATTAGTACTGTCTTTACTACTATCACTGTTGATATTTTTCTATTTTTTTCTCAGTCCTAAACGGGTAGATAAACGTCGGTACGTAATAAAAAGTAGGTTGTTATCCCGAATTTTATTGTTAAATGTATTTTTTAAAGGCGGTTTTAAGGCAAACAACATTTTATCGTAACTCTTTTTATTTCGATAAAGTAAACGTTTCTTAAAATTTTTAAAAAAAACAACCTAAAAAACGGTCTTATACTGTTTGTTATGAATAATAAAATCATTTTACAGCCCCTGTGAATAAGTGATCAAGTCAAATTTTGTCCACGTGAATTATTGTACTGACTAAAGCGGGTTCATGTCATTCTCATTGTGAAGTAGCTAAGTCAAGTCTTGCTTTTAAATTAAATGTTTGCTTAAATTTTAACTGCAATTTAAAGAATAAAACTACCAGAAGGACACTGCTCCGCTTTCCTCGCTACAATTAACTCATTTTGCAATAAATTATATTCATTGGGGCTGAAAAATAAGTCTACCGCAATTGATTTTCGGATTATGAAAATCGTGATATCCTATCGATCAATTGATAAACCGTTTTGTCAAACTTATAAGCAAGTAAGCGATCTCTAATTGACTAAGCTAATTAGTTATATCAACATCGAGTTCCTGACCATTGGATAAGGAAACTTTCCCGGGACACAACAAACCTCAATAAATTGGTTACTTGGTTCTTCTGTTTTGGTGGAAAACCTGGAGGTTAAGCTTAGAAATTACTAAGCTCTGTTTAAACCACATCATATTATATATGATATCTATCTATTTGATCTATCTATTTGATTGTATGTATATAAAACACACAAACAATACCTACCTTCAGAACCTAAGAGCCTTCTTGCTTCCGAAGCAATAGTCTATTAAATTATTATTATTTATTTTTATGTTATTTTATAAAGACTTTGAACCGCTTTATTTTAATGTTTTAACCAGTTTTCTGAATTTAAATACCGACATTAAATCACCTTATCCTATGCTTATCGATAATAAACCTTTCGCATTCTCTAAACTCCCAATAGTAACTGAGCCTTTTCCAAATGATGAAAGTTGTAAAAGAGAAGTTCTAAAAACCATTGTACCGTCACAGCTGGCTTGGAAAAGCTATTTCATCCCATATTGTAGTGGCTGTGTTGGGTTACTCTGTTGCCAGGACCCCCTTTTATCGTTGCTTATATGCTCCTATAATGGATTAAACGGGTTTCTCCCCTGCATCAATGGCATCGTAAACAGTATAGAGAAACCATAACGTTTACAATCAGTTTTGGACGTTAATCTCTCTTGACGTAAAGTACTAAGACTGGAAATCTAAATATAATACAGAATTTACCATCTGCGGATACTGAAAATATCATATCATAATTGCTGTAAATATGAATTACCCAAGACTGATGTGCTCAATACATGAAGTTGAAATACAAATTCTGGTGTCGTGTGCGAATCAGACCAATTTCATTACCCTTATTTAATTAATTATTATATAATTTATCATATTACTAAATATAAAAAATATACTATGGTGTGGTCATAATACTATTTCTGGAATTTCCCACTCTACCTATTATGGGATATCCCCGTATGACGCAGTACCTTCCTACCCTGTTAGTGCCTTATTGAATGTGAAAGTGGAAGGTTGGTTCTACAGTTTGTTCACAAAATATAAGCAACGCCTTGTCCCATGGACCATACCTCAGTACTTGTGCGACATGTTTAATTTTTTCAAGCTTTCATTAAATGTTTTATATTTATTATTAGTTGATATTAATCGGTGATACTTTTAAATATATACATTTTATTAAAATATTAACTGTTTTTCTTATTATTTTTGAATTTGTACATTATTTTACTTATTTTTTTAGTTATGTAACAATTATTGAACCCAAATCTTGCAAATCAAAAATAGTTATTAGGACTTACGACCCGATAATTTGTGACAAAATACATCTCTTGTTAGATGATATGCTTAAACATTGTTACATATGGCCAGCAAAAAAAATGAGGAAAACATCTTTCCTTTGTGATAAATGCAAAAAATCAATATGCTTGGAGTGATCCGAGAAACTTTGTGTCAATTGCTTAGAATATTTATAATTTTGAAAAGTATTTTTATTTTCAATAATAGGTTTTTAATTGTTTAAAATCAAAATTAAATATATTGTAATTAATTCGTTATAAATGCTTTTATAAAGTTTTAAAATAGGTAGTTGTTCATTTTCACTATTTCCTTCATTGATCTTATTTGTTAATTGTTTACTGAAATTTGAAAAAATATCATATGTTTCTTAATTGTGGAATGAAAGAATGTTCATATAAGTAATAACAAGGAACCAAATGTTTAAATATTTTATTTTGTATTTATTAAATAATTTTGAAATCAGATGGTCCGTGGGACCAGGTGTTAGTACTATCTCCACCGTAACATGGAATACTATGTCAGTACTTGAAAGTTAACATGCAACGTTTAACATGAAATAACACTAAATCGTCAATTGTGAAGTCACGTGTTTCCAACCCGCACGCCCTAATGAATGAATCTATAACAAACTAAATTATAAGCTACTAATATAAAAAGAACAATTAGCTTTCGATATAAGGGGGAATGAAAAGTGGGTAGTTCCGAAATTTCAAAAATTTACTTCTTCATATTTTTCGCTATTTTAGTCAAGCAATTTTCCGACCAAACTTTAACACGACACTTTTTCGCCTTATTTTTACTCCGGTTCTGTATCTAAAGTTTCGGATGGATAATGTATTGCTTGGCTGAACTAGCGAAAAATGTTTTGAATTTTGGGGTACCAAAAGGTCCCAGGGACCATGCTCAGTACTTCAGGGTTAAACGTTTATCAAGATGGCTTAAGTTTCAAGATATCTTGTCTGTTATACAGGAATTAGTGGGATATTTTTAAGAGATACGTTTTTATGTATTAAATTACAATTTGCCAGCATATAATAAGACATTTCAGGGTTATTATTCTTTTAGGTGAAGAGCGGCTTTATACATTTTCAATCCTACAAACTTTCTTAAATAATATTACATTTGCTTCAAAAACAGTGCTACACAAAGCTCACCGGGGTAGTAGAAAAAGCAGGAAAATGAGAAAGAAAATTCTTCTTTTCCATTTAAATGACCTCAGCAGAGCCAATGAAAGACCCCGATGATTTATTAATGAGTGCTTCCAGGCCTGATTCCTCCAACTTTTTTTTCTTCAATTTAAGGGTTTTACTAAAGTTAAAAGAAACACATAATATCTACTTTTCGATAAAAAAATTTAAATAGCGTATTAATGTCCGAATACACTGTTCTAATATAAGAAGATACGTGGGATGATACATATAAAATAAGCTCTTCATGCTTAAAGAGTTTATAATTATGTTTATCCGAAAAGTTTGTAGAATGCTAATTTAGAATGTACGACTCCTAAGCTCCGTCCAAAAATTATATTCGAGGAAAAGGTCTAAGTTTTCATTAAAACATTAAACACTATATAATTAGTATCGGGAAGTCCCCCCCGCTTTTGAGAGCTTATTTATACCATTATAACATAATTAAACTTCCAGGCCTCTTCCAGCATATTTTGAAGTTTAGGAAACTCAGCCGACTATGAAAACAACGACTTTCTCAAGTTTTTATCTTAATATTCGATACTTCAATAGTTTAGCGTTCAGAGGGCTGCTCAAATTAAAAATTTATGAGGAAAATGAGATGAATTTCAAGTGAATGCTAACTAAAATTTAGAATTAATTTGCTGCAAAATTTCCAATAACTGTATTTTTTTTCTCATATGATCTTCCAAAATCGTGTGTATAAATAAACCAAACTGCATGTTTTCATGATCATTGAAAATATTGAAATATTAATTATCATTATTACTAATTTAAATTTTTTGGAAGCTATTTCAATTCATTTGAAAAAATTATTTTATAATTTAATAATTACCATATTCTATATTGTTCAAAATAGCCTTTGTTTGGAATGAAAATTGATATACTGTATCGATGAAAACATAATACCGTATAGACGTAACCAAACATTCTACAATACACAATTTTTTTGGTAATTCCTGGAATTAATTAAGGAAAATAGTTGACTGGAAGATCGTAATGAAGGATACAATTAGTCTGGGGGTGCAGTCATTAATAACACTAAATAAGGTAAAGTTATTTATTATAAGTGCCGACGTTTCGGCCTACAATGTAGGCCATCATCAGGGCTATGAAAGAAAAAAGAAAAATAACTATAATTGCAGTTCTAAGAATAGAATAATATATAAAATATAGAAAAGTGGAGAAATGTAACAATGGATAGATTATAAAAGATACACAAGGATAACATAATGACAAAATATGTGAAAAGAAAGGTTATAAAGTAAATAAATATAAAAAGTAAGATGATTGAGAAAGTAAAAGGTAAGATACAAAAGGAAAAATACAGAAAAAGTTACAAATGCAAAAATGGCGCGACATACAAGTATGGACAAATTAGTAATACAAGTAATGATATAAAAAGTGTGGAAAAAGTCATAAAATATGAATAAATATTAATACTAAATATGATGTAAATGAATAAATGTAGAAGAAATTAATCGACAGTAATGTATGTAAAATCACGTTAAATAGCAGGTACAAATTTCAAAAGTTAGATAATTTATGTGTGGGAAGTATTAAATATGAATACATAAAATTTATTGAATACATTTATAATTCAACCGTCATTTACATAACTAATTTTTCTAATATACCTGAAAATATTGCTGAATAATAAATTAAAAAAAACAACGTTATAGATTAAATTAGGTAGCATCACTGATACCTCGAAATCTATAATTCTTTTAAACTGAGTTGTTTATACTTCAATATTTTACTCTTAACACTTAACGTTAGTCTGCTATGCATGAGGCTTTTAGGAGTGAGGAAATTCACTATGATTTGAAATTGTTTTATTTTGGGTAAATTTCATGGGCATTCAAGATGTTATATCACTTGTTGATCAAGAGAAAAACTAATTTGAACTAAATATTTCAATTGTTTTTTTTGTTTTCCTTTGAAAATTTAGGAATGTACAGTTATGTTTTGTAAAACTTTTCCGAAATTGTGATTTTCAAGAACTGAACAATTTTATTTTATTCTTGTCTTACTTATGATTTATGGGAGCGGGATGGCTCATTGGTAGAGCGCTGAGTTGGCATGCCAAAGATTCTGGGTTCAAATCCCGCTGGCTGGCTGATTTTTTATTTAATCTGAAGATTATTTATTTATTTTATATATTATAATGGGGGATGGATCCCATGGGATCTGGGACCTTCCTGGCGCTCACCCTGCCTAATAAACTGGATACACTTAATGAGGGGTAAAAATCTGGCGGTTGAGCGTGATCTAGGGCGAATCACCTCCCTGCACAATCGTTGTCCAAGGAACAGTACAGTCTCTAGCATGTACTGAACCCAAGATCCTTCACGGGTTGTAGTGGTACAGATTTTCTTAGATACTGCTTAGTTTCGAAAATAATAATAATAATATGTTGGTCTGAACTGTAACACTCAACCGACGAAGAGTCTTGGATTCGGTACATTGTTGCAAAATGAACGGTTTTGCGCGGCATTGATTTGGCTTAAATCACACTCAACCACCAGCATTTTTCCTTAATTGGGGATAACGAGACGGTCTGCAGATCTTACAGTAGCAATCCGTATCTTTTAACGAATTAAATAATTTATCTTTAGCAATCTGGATTTTAAACAGAACCTTCAGAACAACAATATAGCTCTTTACACACTGAGGTGCCCACTGTAGTAATAATAATGTACAAGATATAATTTTCAGTCCGTTTAACTAAATATACTCTGACTTCTAGAAGGATTTGACAACTTCATTTTAATTTAATTTTATATTAGCTTAGAATAAAATCATTTTAACTAATAACACGAGTCGTGAAATAAGAAGAATTATCCACCAATGCTCATGGTGAGAATGATAAAATACGGCTGCCCCGTCTCCCAAAGGTGAATAAATCGAAGGATCGATAAATATTAGAGATATCCCCAGAACTTATGTTTAAAATTCAGCAGCGGTAGAGAGTATAACTCTCTTTTCCCCTATCTTCGGCAGTAATTGCATTCTGTTTCCTTCTCCTTTTCTTTTTTTTTTTTTTTTGTCTAGCTTGAAACAATTAGTCAGGAAACAGAGGGAATTGGCGGCTAATTTAACACAGATAGATTACATTTCATTAAGGGGACGAAGATAAAGAACCGACAAAACAAATATTATTTTTAATGTCTGGTGTTGTTTATGGCCTCTTTAAAACCTAATCATGTCCAATTGATTTATTTATGAACTTCTAGGGGAGGGAGTGTAATTAATAAATTCTTACATAGAAAGTTTTCATTATTTTGTTACTATCACTAGTACAGAAAACTATTAAAAAATACAATCAATAGACCTGGCTTTTTCTTTGGAATATTAATAACTGCTATATTTGTTGCTCATAATGATTTTATTGATAATGTTTATTTCTTGGTACATTATTTATTGTTGTTACTATATATTTATAATATTTTATAAAGTTATCGTCAACTTTAATTACATAGTAAATAGTAAAATATGTGATGTTACCTTTATAGAAAAATATGGAACTCTTTTTTCATCCATTCAACATAGCGTTTTGCTCAATGACGACAACGTATAGTTGATTTCAGAAATCAAAAATGGATTCATTGCTGAAAGGAAAATAAAATTACAGTGTAAGCCTTTTTTAGGTAATCGCTCGCTACTGAGCCTATTAACTGTACAAGCACACCTCCGGCTTCAAATATTACTTAATTAAAACATAGGATTCAACACCCAACCTATTTATCGAAAATGTAAAAAAAAAAAGGTGAAAAAGCAGCCACATTTGCCTCCATTGCAGAAAATTTGGAAGGATAGTTTTCAAAATTAAAAAAAAAAGTCTACAAAAATTATATGTTAATCAGAATAAAGTTTTTAATGATAAGGACATGCAATAGGCCAATACTATTTTACTTTAAGCAATAAACAAGTATTAGTTTTAATATGGACAAATTGTTATGAAAACATATAAAAGATTTTTTTATTTTGTAAATAACAGTTTTTTATCAATGCAAATGATACATGAAACTTTAGATGTGGTTAACAATCCGGAAGTAAAACTGTTCGAATACAAAAGAAATTCTTATAAATGCATTAGCTTAAACCATTCTTGGTTCCATTGCAAATTAATTTTAAAATTATACACATCTTTGTTTAAATGGTCGGATTTTAAATAATTCTGTTCTAGCTATTTAGAACTTTCTATTTTATGAAATTGTTTAACTATAATTGAACTCGCAGAATCCTTCAATACTGGATTTAATTCAGGGCTTGTTTTAACCTTAGCAATAAAAAGCCAATTAAATGATTCTAATTAATTAAAAACTGCTTCATTAAATCCTTTGAAATGTTTGCGATTTCAGAAGCTCTTATTCCTGAATTAATTATGAACTCTGTCAGGACCTTTTTGTTTGATTTTTTAAAGATAATTATTCAGATAAAAAAACAAAACAAAAGTTCCATATTCCAACAAAAGTCACCAGGATATTCTTTTACGTTTCTTTAATTAGTGAAATTTAAGTATGAAATTAAACTGACATTACTAGAGATTAAATTACTGCTATTAAATTAATGCTAGCGAAATGTTGTCAATTATTATGTTAACAATAATTTGGTGGTGCTTCTATATAGAATAAAAGTTTTAGATTTTAATAAAAAAATATAAGTTCCTTTTTTCATTTTATTATGAGTATAATTATCAATGAATACTAGGATCGTTTGACATAAAATCTATAATATTTATTAATATTATTTTATATATATAGATATATTATAATTTGTTTTTGTTTTGTCTCTGTTGATATAGCCATTTAAAGGAGGATCGAAGAAAAAGAAGAAGCTAGAAGGAGATCGGATTCCACAAAAAGTGAGGGTATATGGAGTTACAAAATCTACAAGATGTACATATCCTAGAATGACAAAATAAGACATTATAATACGGCCGTGAAAACGGAATTCTTCTTCGTTAGTGAACGCTTTTCGATGAACTATAATCTCAGAAAACTGGAAGTTCAGACTACACTGACTACGCATGAAAAGAAAGAAATTAGGGATACTATGCGGAAGAGGAGGCTGGAATTCCTCAGACATCTGTATTGAATGAACAAGCAATTATTTGTTTATTTTCGAGAGAAAAAAACACGTCTACATGGCCTAAAGATGTAAAGAAGGATTTGGAAAAGTCAAACATTACAGAGGATGTACAGCTTCTAGACTGTTAAGATGAAAGGAAGGGACTTTAGAAGGAGAGTGAAATATCTGGAAGTGTTTCAGGATGAAGAAAAGCCAGAGAAGGTTGGACGAAGCAGGACAGAGGAAAAAAGAAACTTGCCTGTGAACTCATGAAGGAATATTGGAGACAGATAAAACTGCAAACAGACTAGAACCAGTAGAAGAAAAAGGAAGTTGTAACGTGATTCGGATTGGTAAATAAATAAATACTCTTAAAAAGTTAAAGTCTGATTTACTTCCATTAGGATAAATCAAAACCAACCTTTGATTAGTACACATTTATTGAATATTGCAATTGTATATTTTATCTAAAGAGCTGAAATTCTTCATTAATATTTGTGATTTTCAAAAAATAATTAATTTCCCTAGATTGATGAGTTCGTAATCTAATAAACTGAGTTTGAATACAATTGAAACCCGAGCAGTAGCGGAGCTGTATCCTCAGTTGTATTCAGTTCCATTCTCTAGATATCAACTGTCTGTGGAGGGTCCATTATCGCCCCTAGCCAATGGGGGGAGCTTTGTCCTCGTTGAAATGATATCGTCTCCAAGCCTTTGAGTAAATGGAATCATAATGGATTACAGCGCGCTAGCTACTTATTAGCATGGACTCCTCATCGGGCTGAGTTGGAACTCGGAGTGATTCATGGATGATAGGCGCTGTTCGATTGGGTCGACAAGGTATGTTTCCAGTATTAATGTAAAGATGTAACGATAAGTAATGTTACACTTTAGTATTACTAGAAATTATAACTAATTATAATGGTGGAAAAATTCATATTTATATTACAGTTATACTATGCCGATTTTTGTTTTATTTAAACTAGAATACAATTTTTCACTCATAACGCTACCCTCCTCAAAATAACCGTTATTAAAGTTTTCCTTTATTTTTTATATGTAGCAATACCAGCTCCATTCAACGTTTGGTAAATAATTTGTGTACAACAGTTTGCATAAAAGAGTAGCATATATTATTTTTGAGCACATTTCCTATTTCATTATATAGTTAGTTCAAAAAAAGGGCCTGGGATATAGTTTTTATATTTCCTACTACTCTCAGATCTGACTCCTACCACTACAGATCTTATGCTATATCTTTATTACATAACCTGACAGTTCATAATAATCATTAATGTTTTTGAAATTAAGATTTTGAACGAAAAAATAAATGAATTATTTGATAAAACAAATAATTATTGGGGCGATACTGCTAGCAGATATTACTTCAAATACTACTGACGGTGATATTGCAGTAAATGCTGATTTGTTACTTTCGAATAAGAATAACAGTCAGTTACTAGATCTAGAGGTTGGAAGACCTTGGCACAGGACAGAGAAGAGTAGAAGTGACGCCTTTGTACCTGTACTAGGTTGTAGGGGCTTTGTTGAATGATTACTATTTTTAGTGATAAATAAATAGTGCAAAATAATAAGATCAAAGAATCATTCAACATGCTATGACTGCACAGGTACCTTGGTTCAACGGGGTAGGGGTATTCTAGACGTTATTGTTTATATTTAATCTATTAATATTGTCAACCTAAAAACTACACAACGAAATAAACTAAAAGAATCATACTGCCGTACTGTTTATTATTATTTTTTTATTAGTTAGGGGATGACGTGGGATCCTCTAAACAACTAAACAAGAACCGTGCAAGGGTCCGTCCTGCCAATCCTCACAAAAAACTCTTGGGCCCGTGCAATATTTCCATCCCCCGAGAGATAGGAGGAGGATCTTCGGCATTAAGCCCAAGACCCAGGGGAGAGGATAGGACCGATCCCCTTCTGCAACACGAGGGGATCGATCCGGTATTCGGAGCCACCCCATGCGGAACTTATCTTGCCAGGCTGTTGCATCACCTTAAATTTACTTCGTTAACATATTCTAACAAAGATTATTGGTGTGCTTTAGGCTAAATGGTCCTGTTAGACTAAAGTATCAGTTACCCTCATAAATTACATTTATCAGCTGAGAACTACCACAGTGTTGATGCGATAAAATTATCTCGATCCTATTAATAATAATCTGTAAGCTAAGAAAGATAATAATGACGAGGTCATATTTTGTTCAAACGTTATTCTGTATTTTCAGATTCATATTTTGAATATTTTTCACAAAGCAAAATTTTATTAAAAATTTTCGTATCTCGTTTTGATGTAATAATGAAATAAAACCGAGGAGTTTTAACGTTTTAACCTTTTTTAAACTAATTAATTTACAAAAATAACCTAGAGGGAGATCAAGGCTGACTTACTACACTTATATTTCCAAGTTGGGACAAGCAAGAGGGAAGAACTGAGGATTATGGTGAGAGATAGAGGCTGATGGAGATCCTGGGTTGATGAGGTACCTCGACGCTGAAAGGAACAAGAGGAAGACAAAGAAGAAGAATTTCCAAAAATAGCTTCGTATGCAAAATCCTTGGTTATACAGGTCTTCGTATGAGACGTAGAATGAGGCTACGGTGTCAGGTACTTGTTATAGATCCTTATCCTGATTATACCTGAAAAGTAAAATTTTCCATTTCCAAAATCTCCCGTTGTATCATCGTCTGATTAGCCATGGTAGCATAAAGTGACGTAAAATAATTAAGTGAATCCTTGTTAATTATTATAACTGAACATTTCCTAAACTGTTAATTTTATTTAGAAGGCAGTTTAATAATACATTTAACAATAGTAAGTGGTTAAAAGAAGATTTTAAGAGCGGGACTACTATACTCAATTAGGCTTACAACCATTGCCCTACAAAAAGCAATTTAGAGAGAAGGCCCCTAATGGGAAACGATTGCTTGAAGGGCGAACAATAGGGTGGGTTGTGGGAAGGTGTGCCCTAAAAGGGTAGATAAGAGATCAGGATTATAACTGTTTACATCTTTAAGATAAAAAAAAATAACAATAGAAATTTATCAAATAATTGTTTTTTAATGGAGTGGATTCAATGGTTTATTTACTTTAGAAAAAAGCTGTTACTAAAGCAATAACTAAAATATAAAAAATGATCAATCATATAATAATCGGATCGTCAAAATATCAACTACAAATATAATAATAATATTTTGTGATTTATTTATTATTTGTTTTTATATAATTTAATTGTCTATCAAATAACAATTTTACACTTTTCAAATTTTGAAAATATATTTTTTGCATTGCACATTTATCCTATACTTAATAAATAAGATACTTGATAGCTGTAATTAATATCTATGAAGCAGCTTTCACATTATCAGTTCCAATAACAACTTATCGTGTCTTAAGTATGGAAAAAAGACGGTCATTGTGGGAAATGAGTATACTTCGGTAATAACTTCATCATGAAATGAACGTTTCAAGTAACATTTCGAAACATAGATGATAAATGTTTGTTAAAACGTTTTCGGTGAAATGATTACATAAACATACACATTTTCCTTAATTACATTATTTTTTCCATTCCAAAGATCAGGCATGATATTTTGTATTTTTGGAGAATATTAAAAATTAAACTAATGAACAGTAAAAACTTGTGCCTTAACTCGAAGCGACAACCTCCGGAACTGATACCGTTTTTAATCTATGCTATGCAAAAAAATATTTGTTGGCTATGCGCAGTCGCTATACCGCAAAAGGTACTCAAAAATTATATTACTACACGATATGAGAAATTATGGTTTGTTTGATTATTTTCAACTTCATGTCAAACAAAATCATGATAACGAAGTATATATTGCCGGTTTGGTTCTAACAGAGAGCTTGCTAAACCCTTTAGTTGCCTGCTTCTAATTGAGTTCGTTTCCAAGGAATTGATTTACCTAACAGGTCTTTCCCCAGGAGAGGGAGTCAATTGAACGGGAATAATGGCTGAGTAATCCGATTTTATAAATTTTAAACAATTCCCCAGGGTATAACATTGAATAGACCTCATATGACCTTTCCTCATTTTTCACATTTTCACAATAGACCCAATAATTAGGATTCCAATCGTGGAACATTATTCTATGTACATAATTCACTATTTATGTACACTTAAGTTTTGTTTTTTGTGTGTGTAATACTCCATTATATCTTAAAGCAACAATGAAGTTCATGCCTTGATGGCGATTTTTTGCCCGACCTGCTCACTGTTTATGGTAAATGAATATAATTACATAATTTGTATTCATACTAATCTATAAATAATAAATAGTAAAATATGGAATTAAGAGGTCATTGTAAAGCCATTCACAATACAGAGTTTCATTTCTAACTGGATGTTGTGTATTGTTGCAAATTTGCTTATTTGATATGCACTAAAACCAAGAAAGCTATGGAGGTTAAACCAACAGGAAAAAGACCCAGGGGAAGGGCGAGATTGACCGGGAAAAATAATCTCCAAAATATCCTTAGTTAAAGAAAAAGGGATTGGATGGGCGGATGCCAGGAGAGCAGCCCTTGACTAAGACAGGTGGCGATCTAAAAATGTAAATACCACCTTCTTGGAGATAGTAGGTTGTTTAACTTAGGTTGTTAGGTTGTTATAGAAAAATATTTTATCCTATTTCAATGGAAAAATTTACATTTTTCAATAAATAATATAACAATATCAATTATTAGTAATCACTTTCCATACTTTCGTACATTAGAGACTGGATATTATTTTTTTGTAAAATGTATATTAGTGTGTATATAAATCAATAAATAGTCTTATAATTATTTGTATTTAAACAGAAATAGTTAACGTTTAACATATACTTAGAGTAAAGGTGAGTATAAATATAATAAATTTTAGAATTATGGTCGTGTTTGATTTAATTCAGACCATGTTCGGTCCTTCTACGAAGCGAGGGATCCAATCAAGGTTTACTGGAGATTTTAAAGGTCATCTCTCGACTAACCCATCGCTCAATAATTGGGTTACTATTTTGGTTCCCAGGTTATAATGTAATCCTGGAGGCCAAGGGCGACTTTTTAACTAACCTCTAAGGCTCCGATGTTTTTCTAATAAAACTTATTTTTTGGTGGTTCAGATATTAATACAGGGAGGGTGAAGTGATGTTGTAAGTGGACTAATAAAGCACTAATACAAAAATGTATATTTAATTATTTGTTGAGTATTCCGAATTTTGGTATTTCACAGCTGGAAATCAAATCAGGTAACTTTTTAATGAATACAAATATTTCTATTCTAGTCGAACATTTCATCGACGATGGATTAATGGTATTATCTTATTATGTTATGTATTATGTTCTGTTAATTAATGCAATCCTTATCCACTAGTATCCTTACCGAAAAAAAATAAAGGAAACAACTTAAATTGTTTTCTTAAATTGCACAATATTAGTTTAGTAGTAATTTTTTCGGAGAATCCAATTAGTCGCAACATACAATATTAAATTGATTTGAAATTGTGTATTTGCAGCTATCAAAAATTTCCTTTAAAATTTTTCATTACAATGATGGAAGGTGATGGAAGATTTTGTCAATCTATAAGTCGGTACATTTTTTATTGTAATAAAAAAAACCTGTACCACTACAACCTGTAGAGGGTCTTGGGTTCAGTATGTGGTAGAGACTGCACTGGTTCTTGGAAAACGGTTGTGCAGAGACGTGATTTGTCCTAGATCACGCTCAACCGCCAGTTTTCCCATTATTTTGGGTACCCACTTTATATAAGTTGGGCGAGCTCCGGAGGGTCCTAGAACCCGTAGGAACCATCTCCAGCCTCTAATAGATTATATAAAAGTCTGCCAGCTAGCGGAATTTGAACCCAGAAGCTTCGGCACGGCAGCACAGCACTCTACCACTTAGCTACTCCGCTTTATTATAAATGGAATCAATAAATAAAAATCCTCCATCAGTTTTATAGTTCTAACATTAACATTTTCGCAGTTTTATTGAGTTGAAATCTCAATGATTCACCTTGAAGCAATGAACAATATAAATTTTCTCTAATGGCCGTGGTCGAAGTTTCCTTTGTAAGTTAGCATGGAAATTTATCACTCTTTGATGATGTCAGTGGCTGGAAACTTTTGATATTGAATTCCATCCTTTAACGCTATAAGGAAGTTGGGAGCCCAGGTCCAGACTTGGGGCGTTTATAAGTTATCAATGAATGACTTTTTAATAACTTCTGTTTTGAAATTTTATAATGGTCCGGTAAATTCAATGAAAATATTATAACTCTATGTTGTGAAATTTCTTTTTTAAATTTATTACTTTCTTAACTGCATTTTCGAAGCTATAAAGAGTTCAGGACAAATAAAAATAAGATTAAGTTCCAGAAGCTACATATGAAGTTACAGATCTTTCACGTGTTCTAATATAAATGCACTAATTATACTCTCCTCATTTTCAAACTTTATACGATACTAACTACAGAGCTCAGCACTAGAGATGCAGACGACCCGGGTTCGAATCCCGGTCAGGACAAATCTTTTCTCTTCAAAATAAAAATATTTAATGATATTAACTATAGTATGAATATTTTGCATAGTCATGAATATTTGTATCGATTGAAGGTATGAAAATTATTTTTATGTTAAGAATAATTAAGATGGGCAGGCAATCAAAAGGCTTCAATGACAAATAATTTGCTGAACAAGTAGTTTTAAAGGGTGAAGTACTAAAATTAGTGGGACAAGCATAGCATTGACAACGAAAGTATCTAAGCCGAAATGGATTCAAAGATGATAAAAGCCTATGTATCCGATAAAATCAGAAAACGAAAAATTTCACAATTTTAAAACTAAGTAAAAGGAATATAAATTTAACAAAGCTATAAAAAATATATAACGAAATGGAGGACAGCCCATTCATTGGAGGTAATGGTGAAACCTTTCTCAGCCTAGCGACTTGATTTCCTCTTTTATGGGGACGATAAAGGCTGGACATCGATATCGCGTCTCCGGTATCGAGCATTTCCTCTTGAAAACCAGACGTACTTCAACTTCTAGGCGGTATTTCTTCATTCTGAGAACGCAAAATGGTCAAAGTTTTTCTAGATTATTATTTCGTTTGTTATTATGTGCTAACTATAGCAGAAGAACCTTACAACATCTTCTATTTTTATCCAGCAAGTATAACTGCTGTTTATAAAAGGAAAAGACATTTTTAGAATCTTTTAATCACAATTGAACCTTTAATTGCCATTAGGTACAACGTAAGATTCAACAACCGTATATTGGACTCCTACATTCACAGAAAGACCAGCCTGTGGACATTATAAAATATTCACATAATGCCTACAAAGATTCGACTTTATTAATTTAAAAATAGCCATTTAAAGTGAAAACTTTACACCATCTTTACTTAGCGTCTTCCACTTTGCGGCTTTACCACTTATAATAATAATTGTATTTTATTAATAGGTCGTTTAGTAGCTGTGCAATGGGTACTCATAATTTAAAACATCAATATCTAGTAGAACATTTCGTTCCCCCTAGAAGACGAAATGTTCTATATAAATATTATTTTAGAAAATCTGGGAGCGGAGTGGCTCAGTGGTAGAGCACTGAGTTGCCATACCGAAAATCCTGGTTCAGATCCCGCTTCAGGTAAGTCTTTCTTTGTCTTCTTTGTTATCAGCAGGAGATGGATCATATAGGATCTAGGATACTCCTGGGGCTCACCCAGCCTCTAAAAGTGGGTAGCAAAAATAAGGGGAAAAATCAGGCGGTTGAGCGTGATCTAGGACAAATCACCTCCCTGCACAACCATTGTCCATGAAACAGTGCTGTCTATACCATGTACTGAACCCCAGAACCTTCACGGGTTGTAGTGATACAGGTTTTTTTTTTATGATAATCATTTGTTTATGCTTTTAGTTTCAGAATCACTTTGTCACTGAATAGTGGGTACTTATTGTGCTTATATAGAAATATTAATAACAAAAACAAAGTGTTCATTGAAGAACATTTCCAACATTGTTAATAATAAGCAGTAAAATATGTAGCATAAAACATGCATTCGTTTTGTAGAAAAGAAAAATAATGAAATAAGGCTATTGTACATACATTTGTTATATTATGAGACTGCGTAATAATACCAATGATAATTGACGACCATAAGCTGCTATTGGGTCTCCTATTGATCTACTGTGTACATAATTCAAAGGCTGCTTTGGCATAGTTCCCTCTTTGAACTCAATTAGAACCAAGCTGTGAGAAAGGGAGTATGTAATAGATCAATCCAATGGAGTATTAGCTATATAGATCCTTTGTAGACAGCCAATGAAGTTTGGATCGAGAGAATTTTAGGAACCTCTTTATGTGTATGGATGATAGTGGTAGAGTTATGGCGGTTGTAAAGGTTAATTCTGTGACACTTGTTGACAAAACATTGATGTATGTAAATCGATGTCCTGTTTGGCAATCGATATCCAGAGGGGATCGTTTTATCATATTTAATCTCACTCCAAATACTTAACTATGCTCAAATGTGTAGAAAAAAAGGTAATAATAAGATGTAGCTTATTATTACAATAATATTATTATTTATTATTACAATAACATAAAAGATAATAAGCTCCTTTACTACGTACATATATATTCGTGATTCTCCAGTTCCAGTCAGAATATATATTCAGATTCACGAATATATATTTTCACTGACAGTCAAGATAAGTAGAAACCGATAAATATATATAATTTCGTTATTTATATATAAGTTAATATATATAATTTGGATATGTGAAGAAAAGATTTACCGTGATTGGTGAATAAGAAGAAATATCCGATAAGGGTAACAACTCAGAAACAGAATGAATAATAATAGAATACGCTTTTCCTAATGCTAACTGTGGCAATCAAAGGCTAAGTACAAGCACGAATACTATGAGTGCATCCTCAACCGGGAGAGGTGTCCTTCATGTATGTCATACAAGAACTGTCCCCGTGAATATTTCCCTCACAGTTTGATTTCCATTATTATTTCATTTTTATTATAACTTATAATTATCTGGTCACAGGAACAAATAATGAATACGATACACATATCATTAGAAAAGTAAAATGTATAAGAATGTTTTACACTTCATTAAAAAAAAAAAATGATAGCGAAAACAATTATTGAAACGTTAAGATTATCACTACGAAGGAAATGCCGCGGTGGAAAAATATTGGAGCGTGAAGAGTGTAGCCTCGAGGAAAACCTAGCATGGATGTTGAGACTCATATCTCAAAGTCATATCTCTCAGCTCGTAGTGTGAATATGATGGTTTTTAACATGTCTCTCTAATTCATGTCTATTCAGATCCAATTCCAGCTAGACAAATTCTCAATTCAATAGTACGATTTAATCGATATCCATACATATTATAAAACAAAGTACTCAGCCTTATCTGTTCGCGGTAAACTCAATAACTACTGCACGGATTTTCATGCGGTTTTCACCAATAGATAGAGTGATTCACCAGAAAGGTTTAGGTATATAATTTGTCGAGGTTTTCTGCAAAAATGTTGGAAAAAGTATAGTCGCTTAGACGTTTCACCGAAGATGCTGTCTAATATCTCTTATCTATCTATCTATAAATATTATAAAACAAAGTCCTCGGCCGCATATGTTCGCGGTAAACTCAATAACTACTGCACGGATTTTCATGCGGTTTTCACCAATAGATAGAGTGATGGACTAGCAAGGTTTAGGCATGTAATTCGTCGAGGTTTTTTTTTGTTCCTTTGACATATAATGAAAAAATGCATGGAGGTATATTCTTCTTTTATAGATCTACAAAAAATTCAGAGATAGCTTGTATCTTTTTTTAAAGGATAGCTTACTTAACCTATTTAACTTTCTAAAATATTGGTTACGTAGAATGCGGTATTTGGAAAGCTATTTTGACGAATACAGTATTAATCCTTATCAACTAATATACTTTAGTTAACTTAAGCGGTTTATGGGCGTTATCAGAACATTTTATACCATATAATTTTAATAAGTATCTTATGGGTTTCGCATACATAACCCACATGTGGCCATAACATGTCTTACTACCCGTGGAGTCACTAGTTTAAGCAATCAATTTAAACTATTTATTAAATTTATTAGCCAGTCGTATCCCGAACGTAAATCCATATTGTAGGATTAAACTGGATAACAAGTTTAAATCTAGTAGGTATAAACCAGACCTGTAACCACTACGACGAGTCTAGGGTTCAATATATGGTAGAGACTGTACTGTTTCATGGGCAACAGTTCTGCAAGGAGGTGACTTGCTCTAGGTCACGCTCAACCGCCAGGTTTTTCCCCATTATTTTAGGTACCCGATTTTTATAAAAAAATTATAGAGGCTGGGTGAGCCCCAGGAGGGTCCTAGATCCAATATGATCCATTTCCCGCCGCAAACAGACTAAATAAAAGTAACTGCCTGCAGCGGGATTTGAACCAGGATTTCTGGCACGGATACTCAGTGCTTTAGCACTGAGTCACTCCGCTCATTAATAACTATAGTAGAAATGTAGTTAATATAGTTAAAATTGTGAAGTAAAAAATCAAATTATTCTAAAAAGAAAGTTTAAACACTTTATAAATTTTAATTCCATAATATTAGTTAATTGTTAATGCAAATAAGAATATGTTGAAATACTAAATACTAAATTTGAAATACTTCGGAATTGTATCTACGTTATTTGAATTACAGAAATTTCTCCCCCCTATTAAGACATAGTCACTAACATTATTCGATTTTTTTTTTTATTTTGCTAAAATCTTCATTTAGGATAGAAACGTTGAAAATAATTGAAGACAAATAATCTATAGAGTCCCAGATTCTTTTCGAACACCACTTAACAATTTTTTTTAACTTTCAAGATCATAGATTTTAGATGTAAATATATATTTGTTAATACATTCCCCCTATTTTCTCCATAGAATTAATAAATGGATATTTTGAAATAAAAATCTAGATTTTTTTCTCTACACAACCCCAAGTTTTCTTTAAAACTTTTTTCAAAACCAGCAATGCATCATTAATGTTCATGTCAAGGCAATGGATTCGTAAAGTGAAAACCTATCTAGAGCATATAATCACTTGCTCTAGATAGGTTTTTACCAAAGAGGTACGGCCAAAGACAAGCAATTATTCAAGGAAGGGTTGCAACCGCTGTATAACACTAATTTGTACTATTATTAATCCCTTTCGAATATATTGGTTTTCATTGAGAAACCAATAACTAATCTATAATATTGGAGATTGGTTGATGCTGTAGACACATTGATTGAGGCTAACAGGCTGGCACGAAATAAAGTAAACATGTTCCCTCCTGAGGAAGGGTTGGGGCAGAGTGCTTTCACCGCCACGGCCACATGGCTCTTCCCAACTCCAGACGTATTGATCTAGTCTTTGTTAGACCGTTCACCTCTATAAGTGCTTTAACGGGTTATTGGATTGTTATTTTAAATTTATAAAAGGAGTGTAACTCAAAAAGGTTGTAGTGGGGAGAATCTGAGCAATAATATCACTCTTTTACAAATATTGGTGTGGTTCAGAGAAAATAACAAAAAAATGCCATTTCTTGGAGAAAAAAATCCAATAATTTGTATTTTAAAATATACTCCATTTTCTTAGTATTGTGGTGACATCTATATTTAAAAATTTTTAATTTTGGATATTAAAAAAAAAGTTAAGGGGAGATGGGGAAAAATTTTGAACCCGATGCGTTATTCTTTCAAACGCAGATAAGAGGCGGGAGAAATTTCTTTAACACATAATAAAGTACAATCCTAAAGTCTTGAGTATTTCAAAATACTTTAATTAGAATAAAAATTAACTGATATTACAGAATTCAAATTTCTGAAGTGATTAAACTTATTTTTTAGAATAATTTTATTTTTTACTTCACGATTTTAAACTAATCTTCATGAATATTTCCTATTATATTTATACTTATAATCGATTTTTAATGTTATAAAAATCCCTGATAGCACAGACCCAACCAACTGTGGTGATCCACATTGATACCAGAGTTAATTTCCAGCGCATACGAATTCCAGGTTAAGATCTAACGGGAGACCATATGGTTTAGCAAAAAGGCGGGGCCTTAATAGCCATTCGAAACAGTCTAAGATGGAGAGATCACCCCCACACCAGTGGCCATCAGGGACCCAAAAATATACCAGAAAACCATACAGGTTCTACTGGATAAACCCACCATTATTACAGGGTTATACAGAAGACCTAGGTCATCCCATGAAGAATGATATTACTTATAATATAATATGAACAGCCCTTGGAAAGAAAGGGTTTAAATGACAGAATGACCTTTACAAAATTCAAACCTCAAATAATGTATTCTCACACTTAGGTATTTGAGATGCTCCACAACTGAAATAAAAATTGGAGAGACACACGAGGCGAACAACCAATACCGTCCTTCGCCTCTGGGATATCGTATTTCCGAGGAGACAATTGCTATTGTTACAATGCATCCGCCATAATATATATCCGGCTATAGAATGTCTTAAATACCTCAACTCGCATTAAAAAGAAATTTAAAAAGTGCCATTGTTTAAAGTAAAAAAAAAAAAAGGAAAGTTATAATAAGCTGTATAAAGTTGGAAACAATGGCAGGGGCCAGGTTATCTGAATAAACTCCCAGACCTGACTTTAAATCCCGACCCTTTTAATTCCCCAAGGATTAGTCCCGCCGTCCCGAACTGGCCCGGGATTATCCGATCGATCTGGAAGTCGGAACAGCAAACTCGTACGCTAAATCCTTGGAGTTGCTGACTCACGGATCTTATGGCGGAGGAAGGTGGTTAGGGGTTGTGGAGGGGGTTTGCGTGGGAGCTCTGATAGGCCCCGGCTTATCAGCGATGATAATCCACTCATCGCAGAGTTTGTATCAGTTCGCTAATGATCTATTGATGAGGGGCTCAGGATTTGTATAAGCTGATTCCAAACGTTTCAATAAACGGCACAAGGCAGGAACCTAGATTTGTCTATTTGAGGCAAATATATACTGCTGATTTGGTTGAAAACCAAATAATTTAAAACTCGTTTTATAAAAAAATATAAAAAATCAATTGTTTATTTAATGCTGGGTTCGGGTAATGGTCCGTGGACGGACGTTTATAAGCGGAGATTGGTAGTGTCAATAATGAGCCTTCATTATTTCTATTATTATTTAATTCACTTGTGTGTTTTTAGGATATGTGAATTGTTGCTAATTCTACATTATCAGTGAATAAATGATTAAGTCGATCTTTTCCAGAGAGAGTTTGGGTTGAATGGGAGTTGTAAAATAAGGAATAACTCTTTTTCAAATCATTGCCTGACTTAGTCCTTTATCCGTTAGGAAAATAATACGATTCCGCTTAACTCAATGCTGTAAGTACAGGAAACTCTTTTTAGAAAAAAACCTTCACTTATTCACTGGGGCTGTAGATATATAAACAAATTCTTACCCAGCATTGGCCCAATATTAAATATTCCAATGTGCATAACAGCTTAACGAGAATTTATGAAATATATTATAGACGGGTCTCAAGTACAATCCGTTAGGCCTTATTTTCTTTTTTTCCTTTTATTTATTTTTTTGGTAGGATTATAGCATCTTTAACTTTTCATAAATTGTAATTCATAATAATTTCTTACTGAATTAAGAATACGCAGTTTTAGAAAAAAACAATAAGTGTAAATTTCACCTAACTAAAATTTTATAATTGAATATTTAATGAAATATTACTTTGATTATTGGGTTTGACTATTTTTGAAGCTTGTAATTTTTCTTTTTAATCTTAGATTTTAAAACATTATTAGACCGTCACCAATAAACCTAATCATATTCGCGACAAATCCTAAATAAATTTCATATCTACATTTGAGATATTTAAAAATCAATTCATTTAAAATCACTGGTAAGAGGAGAAGAAGAAAATAATATTTTCAATGAATAATAAAATATTTATATAAATCCACTACAAATTGAATACTTTCCTTCTGAAAGTTTGTATGATATTTCATGGGTGTGTGTTATACAAATTGACAGTTTAAGGTCGTTATGGATAATACTTCATTTAAGTTTTGTCACTACAGATGCAAAATATGTTTGGATGCGTAGCCGCTATTGCGCAGCGATTACTATTACAGTGAAAATAAGAATACTAATATTTGTTTATGACAGTTTGGAACTAAATTGTGTAGTTACTAAATACATTTTAGCAATTCGATTATAATCTTCGATTTCCTAATATATTGAACAGGACAGATATAAGTTCAGGACATAAGTGAACAGAAACTCAGTTGTGTTACCAGAATAAAATCAATAACGCCAAGGGGGTAATGCTACACGCTATGATATATGACCGGTAAGTGACTGTGGAGGAAAGTGTAAGGCGATACTGTCATGGCTATTTTATTCATGACTCAAGCACTTACACACCCTTTGGTATCTTTCTTCCAAGGACCTAAAAATACTTAATCTCAAAGTGTTTTGACATTTAAACTATTTTTTACTAGAACTGAGAATTTGCAGGTGTTTGGAAAGATAAAAAGGCTGTAGGAGATTTATCGAAACTTCAATAAGTTATGTTTCTTTCAAACCCATTCTAATAATTACAACCAAGATAAATAAAGAAAATATTTATTTAAAATTGTGAATAATGAATATCCATCATTATAATATAATTACTTTATTTTTCAGTATTTCTTATGTTAGACGAAAAATATATTTTCTTTACATTCTCTTTCATAACTTTTACAAGAAATATATATATATATATATATATATATAATTAAAATATGATATTATGTAATAATATATAAAAATGCTAGGGGTCCAACATAATTTTCATAATTTTATCAACTGTATCTAAAAATGTATTCACTCAAGTACTTATAAGTAAAAAAAGTAGATTAATTTCCACTAAAACTAATGTATTAAAGTAAATTCAAAAAAGGCTATTGTTTTTCTTAGATATGCCATTTTTAGTCCAATAAGCTCATATATATGTGTATGTCGATTAATCATAAATAAACAAAAGTGTGACCGTTGAGACTTGGATTTAGTGCTACCTGGAATCTGACCAAGCTCATTAAGATAATTCCCAGAGGAGCTAGGACCAATGCCCGATAGCACATCAATAAGGAGATTAGCCCAAGTAGTTGGGAGCTTACGATCGTTCTTGTTCCTCTGTCCATTTCCAACTTGTATTGGCCCGAACTTCAGGCAACTTAATCTATAACCATGTCGGTCAACCGCTTTGGGAGGGAGTAGATGATGTAACCAAAAGGTTTCCTGTTATAACAGGCTGTTAAAAAAAATCATTTACGTTCTCCAGGGTTCAGTTTTTTATTCAATGCCACTTTTAACAAAGACACCTATTATATGGTATCAGGTTTCTGTTCTCCCGAGTGACCGGTATTCTCGTTTAGATTTGCGCCGTTAGGCTACTGGACTCCACATATATCCTGTGGGTAAAATTCAGGTAATCTGACAAGAATATCCCTTCCCCTTCCACACGTACGTGACATTGAATGGACCCAGAACAAATAAATTTGTCATACACGGGCTAGACCTCTAATATGACATAGACGAAATCAACACTTCTCTAAAACAAAATTACAGGGTGTTTTTGACGTGCGCTTCATGAGGAAGAGCAACAAGGACGGATAAAAAACTGAGCTTCCACTCATCCTGGCAACTACAACAGCCACAGTAAAGCTAACCAACCTACAAGTTGTGCAAGCAGTCAATCGAGTTAGATTCTATGCCAAGGTTAACAAAGGACGGACAGGCATTATCCAATGCCCTATGTGCCAACAGTTCGGACACAATAAAAAACACTGCTCTCGAGTTCACTGTTCTGGCCCACATTTAGTCTCTGAGAGCCAGAGAGAAAACACCCCATTGAAGTGCTTCAACTGTGGAGAAACTCATGTAGCCTCATTCGCAGGCTGAATAGTCAGGAAAGCTTTGCAGGCGAAACTGGATAAACTCCGCCACAGTACCGAGACAAGAAGCAACCCTAATCCAGCAGCACCACCGGCATCCATTCAAACAAACTCAAAGACGGACTGACGGACCAATGAGGAACCGACTTCAACCCCAACCCCGGCAGACAGAACGGACCGCAGCGGAGATGCCTGTTGACTACCCCCAGGAGACTACTCCCCCTGGGGTAGAACAACTTATGACAAATATCAACAATTTTACAAACACTACAATCGGACTCTTAGAGTTATTTCCTGCTCTACTACGGTAAATTAATAACCCAATGACGCTACTTAATTTCAAAACTGACGGACTCATGCCTAAAATTACGGAGGTATACGCCCTGATAGCACAGACCCAATCAACTATAGTAAAATTAACATATATAGTGATCCTCACTGATACCAGAGTTATGTTCCAGCGCTTACGCATTCCCGGGTAAGATCCAACGGGAGACCACATGGTTGAGCAAAAATAATAGCCATTCGACACGGTACAAGATGGAGGGATCGCCCCACACCAGTGGCTATCAGGAACCCCCAAAAAAATACACCACATAACCATACAGGTTCTACTGGATAAGCCCACCATTATTACAGGGTTATACAGAAGACCTAGGTCATCCCTTGAAGAGTGCGCCAAGAGAACAAACCATATGGTAGTGAGCGACCATGAAGCCCTGCATAGCCTCTGGAACAATGCCTCTTGAAGCGAAGCAGGATAACTTATTTTAAAGACACCATTTACAACGGTTCACCCCAATACCGACACATTTTTACACAAGACAAATCTAACATTCAGGTCAACGATCGATCTACTAATAACAAGGCAGCCCCATCGCCTTATTGAATGCGTAGCGCAGGACATTATAACAAAGGACCATAGTCCTGTGTTTTACTTATTGCATGGCGAAACACCTTCCCCACCTCCACCTACTAAGTTTAAATATCGAGAAGCAGATTGGGAGGTTACAAAGCACAGGTCTACTATCGCCAACTGTTCCCACTCTCCGAATGAAGAAAGATATAGACGATTACCTGGATTTTTTTTACAAAAAGCATCAGAAGCGCCGCGGATGCAACCATACCAAAATTTAATCCACTTCCGCCGGCTCTGCGTCTCACGCCAGATCATACTATGAAGCTTATTTCCCTACGCAATAAGTGGAAGAATAAACGGTACAGGACCAGGGATCATGAAACATGTAAATTCTCTTACCAAACAAATCCGCAACCTCATGAAACAATGGTGGACTGCACAGTGGCATGACGAGCCGAGCAACCAACAATGGTGACCATTGTAAATTTCGGAAGTTACTCAGAACGAGCATCAGGAAGAGAAGATCAGCATTATTACACAAAGGGGACAAGCTGTTGACAGATGAGGAACAAGCAAGTAAGTTTGCTGATCACTAGCCGATTCACCCTTTAAGTCTGAGCCTAAGGTAGAGTCCTCACAGTTGAGATCACGCTCAACCTTTTTTAGCCAATTAAAAGTAACCACATTATAGACTCTGGATGAACCATAGCAGTGTCTCCAGATACAAGAGGATCCATCCTTGACTGTTTACAGAATAAATTTTCTTCTTATTTTACTTTGATACAGAAGTATATGAAATAATAAACATTAACGTTCTTTCGTAATAAAACTATATAAACAGGTTTAAATTATGAGCTAATTTCGTATGTACACATTAGTTTTTCTTGTATTCATCGGAGCAGTCTATTAAAAGAACAACCCAACCAACCTAAATAACAAAACTATTTTTAATAATATTCGTGATACAAAAGCAAAATATATTTTATTGACGTCGAAACAGTCACGCACGTGAATTATGAATAAATTTATAATTATGAATTATTTCGTTTAAAATTAAATTTCGTATAACACTTTATTGACTTATTGGACATACAATTACCAATATACATTAACAGTACTTTTCCTTATTTTTAATACTGTTTTGCATATATTCGCTCACAATTACAATGGTTATATAATAAGGGAAATAGATGACAATAATTGAAATATATGTATGATTATTACAAGAAAAAATAGATTATTAATCAATAAAAGATTTACAAGAGTGGAATATGTTCAAAGCTCGGATGCATTAAATGCAGCATTCCGTAACATGTAATACATTTTTCTGAATACTTTTATACAAACATATATCAGCTATACTTCGAAAAGTTAGTTGAAACCCTTATTTCTTGATGAAGTGATCACCGAAACCATTTACATTTTTTTTTTTTATCTGTTCCACAGATTTTCACTTCGAGTTCAGTTACAACAAATTTTAACTGTTTATTTAATGCTTTTAAAAAATACAAGTCATCGTAAGCTTTAGTGGGTTTATTTTTATTAATTATAATTTATTTTTATTAATTGTCATTTTGACGGTGATTATTTTAAAATATTTTTGTTTTAAAGAGAAAAGACCCTTGGTAGCTCAGTGGTTTAGAGCATTGCACCGGAGATGCAGAAGACCCGGGTTCGAATCCCGGCCAGGACAAGTCTTTTCTCTTCAAAACAAAAATAGATGGTATATGTTTGTTGAAAGGTTCATTTGGAGATGATTACCGAAATCTACTCATCACCCATGATTACATTCTCTTTTCCATAATAAAGTGCTCAAAAACTTGTATTTTGTGAAAGTATTAAATATGAAACGAATAAACAGTTAAAACTTGTAACTAAACTCGAAGCGACAACCTGCGGAACTGATAGACTGACCAATTAAGAAGCATAGGGATAGATAGTTTTTTAAATATATTTTTAGCGTGATGATGGGTAGATAATACATATAAAATGTTTTACAAAAGTAATATTCTTCGATATTTATGGAATAGAGTGAAAAGCCTGAAAATGAGCATAGTAAAAAGTTAAACGTTATAAGTTTTATCGGAATGAAATACTTTAAAATTCGTTTCACTGTATTATCAAATTATTATTTTTTCTCTCACCCTCTCACATGTGATTGTAACTCAAAAAATACTTTTAAGGGCTATGAAGTTGCTGAACTCGATTAGATAAAATGTATGTTTATAAACTTTTAGTAAAGGCGTTAAAAACGATGGAGAATATACCATTAAGGGCGAATAGAGTGTAAAGCCCTATTGTTTACAAGTACCTTAAAAGGATGAGCTCATGACAGCGTTGATAATGCCCGGTATCAAGCCACACACTCCCCCACTTAAGTGCGGAGCCGATACCGGCACGGGGTGATAAGAAATAACACTTACGCCGCTAACTGAGGATTTTCCTCGGCCTGGGGTGTTATATAGTGACTCGAGTAAGAAAAAAACAATGATAAATAAATAAAATGAATAAATGAACAATATATAATAATAATATGAGGAACGGTGGAAACTTATCTGCAATGCGGATCCCCAGATTTTATTTTACGGACTTTAGACTTCCTAAAGTAAAGTTTATCTGTACATTATTTAGTTTTCTATTCATCGGATTTCTGTTTTAATGGTCTTCTTCATTAAAATAAATAGTTGACTTCCATATTACAAAAAATCGGCTCAGAGCGGGCGTCTTTTGAGCGATAAAATTATCCTACTCAAGTGAGCTCATAAATATTAAATCTCCGACAAATTGACCCCTTTAATAAATAATTTCATTTTAATTTCAACACTTCCTTACAAAGGAAATTAAATAAATTTCAGGTGTTGTATGTTTATAAGATAATTTTGGACAACGGTTGTGCAGGATAGGTATCAACCGCCAGTTTTCTCCCTAATTACGGGTACCCAATCTATAGAGGCTGAACGAGCCTCGTTAGGGTCCTCAGATCCTACAGGAACCAACCACGGCTATTAAAAGATTAAATTATTTATCTGTCAGCCGGAATTGAACCCGGAACCTTCGGGTTAGCTACTCAACTATCTACTCTCTGAGTTACTCGAAATTTTATAAATAGGAATATTAAATTCAGGATTTTTATGTTTAACTATTATGGATATTTTTTTTGAACTTATATAGAATAGAAAATAATCTGTATTTCGTTTAAATCAATTATATGGATCATTCCACAATGAATTTGAATATAATGGAGCTAAATATACGAACACCACACACAGACAGTAAATATAATGATATTGTAAAAATGGGCATAGTGAGAAAATCATAATGAAGTAATCTATTGTGTCAGAAATTGTGTAATAATTAAAATAATTAGTATAAAATAAATAGAAAGAGTATATATGCATATACACAGAATTTGTCAATAGAACTTTAAACTATATGAACATTCATAGTAGCAATCAGCCCGTTTCGTATGATTTAACAGAACTACAGATTTATAATTAAACAAGTGGTTTCTAAATAGGATATGAGAATCCAAATTATCATAATTAACAAATCATTGACTTCTTGTTGAAGAGTAAACAATCAGATTCTAGTTTTTAATAAGTTTAATAAAAAAATTAATAAGATTAAATCTTATTAAATTAATAAGATTAATTTAAAGATAAATCTTACTAATTTTCTATAAATTTGTAATAATTATTTTTTTTTAGTGTACTCAGTGTACACTTCGGTATTGAGCAATCATCCTACAATAACCAGAATATAATTCTTTTAAATCAAAATACTTTAATTTTTTTTTTATACACCAATAATAATAAATGGATTCGGTAATGAACCCGCATTAGCTTTGTTTACAGGGATTTTTTGTTAAAAAATTTTAATTATTAATCCCTATATATTGGATGATGGTTATGTATCTAAAAAACTATAAAATATATCTATATATTTTAAAGAATATTCTCCTTAGCGTGATTGTAAAGAGACAATTAGCTTATGAATAAGCCGAGTTAACTGTTAAGATATCTATACCAGTGGTTCCCAACTTTTTTTGTACCACGCCCCACCCCTGTTCAAATAAAATTCCTTTTAAGCACAACAAATTGTATGGGCATATGAAAAAAACACAATAAGTATCACATTTAAAACAAAACACTTAGTTTCTCCGTGACTGAATACAACATTACAAGTTTCAATTTAAGGTAAAGAAGTACTGGAAATAGAGAAATAACTAAAATTAAGTCATTTTCAAATGGTCATGAGCCTCTCTGACTTCTACTCAGGCCCTCAGGTTGGGAAGCACTGATCTATACAATATGTTTAGAAAATATTTTTCAATTTTTTTTTAATGAGAAAACGTTTGTATGATTGTGAAATGGATGAGCATCTTGGTATAGAAAAAAAATCTTTGAGTCAATGTAGCTGACCAACAATACATGAAAAACAAAAGCATTTCTTGAAAATAAGGAGATTTAAAATAAATTGTATTCAATTATCACAAAAAATGCTGTATTGCTATAATAAAAATGATGTTTGATCAAATACCTGGTAATATATTTATAATTTTATAAATTTTAACTCCTTACTTTGATACGAATGTATAAAGTAATCCATAATGACCTTAATGTCCCATCTGTTAGTGATTTGGGCCGAATCCGATATCAATCCTTTCGTGACAAACTTAATTCCCATTCAAACCCACTGGTTTCAAACCTAGCAAACTCTTCAATTCCTGATAATCCCCCGATGCGTCTGAAAAGAAGGTTGCCTCCGTGACCTTAGTTGAATTTTATATTTGAGTATTACGAATGGGTAATTTATCTTCTTGCCTTTATTATACCTTGTATAATTCCTGTCATTTCCTTATTTAATTGCTCTTATACAGTAGTAAATTTCAATGAATAAATTAATTTAAAAAAATTATTTAGTTTTATTGAATTACAATTTCTAGATGAATTATTTAGACAAAAATATATGAAATATAACATTGTATAAGATATTTAATTCATTGTGATATTTTCTCAGAATAGGAATATTTATGATTACACCATTCCCAGACAAAATCAATGCTGTAGACCACAGAATCGATTCCGTCCTTTCAAAACTTAGATGTTGACCCAGCTGTAGTTGTTTACTCCTTGGTTTATTTTTGAATCCGGGACTGCTTTCTGGACCTGCATTAAATTTCCAGAATTCACAAACTGGCAACGCTCCAGAGTTTCAAGCACTATCTTAAATGATGTCTTTCAAGTCGATTAAAAACAGTGGTTACACTCAGGGAAGATGTTTTGGTAGTGAAGAAATTGAAATGCTAAATATTTTCAATACCGTTCAATCAATATTTGAATCGATAATCTGGCATAGCAATACAATTTTGAAAGGGAAGTACATGCGTCCTAGCATTAACCAATGAGATGGGCTTATTTCTTCTGGGTGTAGACTTGTGAATATAAACGGGGCCATTATGGACATTTTAGAGGTAGTATTTATTTTACTTAGAGTAAATTATACGGTAAAATATAATTTAATGCTAGCACAAGGTGTATATATTAGCACCAGGAAGAATGAGAAGACTGTCCATAATAACGAAATTATATTTAACTCTGTCGATAGTAAATGACTAGGCCCTGGTGATGGGGAACATTGATAGAATTTTAAGACTTGTAATAAAAAAGAAAAACATTGGAGGGTCTCCAAATCTACTTAGATTATTGTTGTAAATTATTGTTTAATAAGTCAAACGGTCATGCTTGAGTGTCTTCGCATGAGTTAGGTAACGTACGGACACTTACAATTTACAACTTTCAAGATTAAAATTATTTTTATTACATTTAATTCAAATAATTATACCTATTTATAATATTTCTGACATTCTTCTAAAGCTCAAATATTCATGGACACTTGCAGCATGGTTCGCAATAACAAAATTGCGAAAAAAGCAAAGAATTTTAATTTGCCTTATCCTTGTCACTATATTACTACACTTTAAAAACAGTTTTTCAAAAGTTACTTATTATAAAAAGAGCACTATCGATTGCATTAGTAGTTTAATAATGCAATCCATGTTGCAAAAAATGAATCTAAAATGAAAATCTGAGCTTCCTCGCTATCATATAGTATGAAACGATTAGAAAATACAAGATAAATTGTTAGTATTTAAATGAATATGTAAAAAAAAAAAAGAAAACCACCTTTATGCACGGAAAAAAAATTATGTCTTCTTGCTGGAAAGAATGATTCTTCGGTAGGAAGAAAGAAAATTCTTGTCGTTTATTACATTTTATAAAGCTGTAGCTTTATTAAATGAGGAGAAAGCAATAAAAAGGGGAACAAACAAAGTACATACAATATTTTTATAACAGAATGAAAAAATATTGGGAGCGGTGTCATGCTTAATTTTTGAATAAAGAAAAACAAATTTATTTAAACTACTTCTTGATTACTCCTATAATCTACGAATTTTGCCTTAAAGTAACTCCATTTTCTAATAAACGCCGTAATTTATTTTATAACTGCCCTATCTCTCTTGTCTGATATCTCTTCCATCTGGTTACAGCTAATACCAGTTAATCTCATTTAATTTAAGTTTCTTAAGGCTTAAAACACAAACAATCTTTGACACTCATTTTCCATTTTATTATTATCATACTTAGAATAAATAAACTGTTGAAAATAATAGAGTTTTCTTTTACCTTATCAGTCAAGTTATGAAAAATCTTCTTCTTTGATTTCCTCTGATGCTATTCCTCTGATGCCGTCGAGGAGCCTCCACCCAATGGAGCCATGCATCGCGGTCCTTACTCAGCCGCCTTATTTCCTGGATGGTCTTGCCTCTCTCCCCTCCAATGCGCTGGATATATTCCTGACAGGACGGCCTCTCGGCCTCTTCCCAGTGGGTCTAGCTTCCACGGCCTTCCTTGGCTCTCGCTTTTCGTCCATCCAACAGACGTGGCCAAACCACTTTAGCTGTCGGTTTTTTATGGAATCTTTCAGCTAGATCACTTCCAGCTCCTCTCTGATTCTTTCATTCCTGATGCGGTCCCTCCTGGTCTTTCCAACAACTCTCCACAGGACTTTCATCTCCGCCACTGTCACTCGGCAAGCTTGTTTGTCCAGCATAAATCAGGGCTTATAAATAATAAAGCAGGGCTTTGAGAATTATGACCGAAATTCGAGGGTAATGAATCTGCTTGAAGCTGAAAGCATTGTCGGTGAATAAATAAAGAGAAGTCATCGAAAGTTGGGACCCTAAAATTGGATCCGAAGTCGGTTTCAAATCGCTCGCGAGTTTTCGCATCGAGGAGCCTCAAGCAATAGGTAAACAATATGAATCCGGAAGGGTCCGGAAGATTAAATTTTCGGAAAGCAACTGCACTTTCTAAAACAACTTCGGAGAACTTTTCTAAGGAACGTATATCGAATTTGGTACCAGGTTTGTAATTGAACATATTGACTAGGTGTGGCTTGGATCCGATTATTATCGTATTTCTTTTGTAAAGCATCCCAGGCCTGTTCGTAACCTTCGGAGGTCAATTCTATTGTCGAGATGGTTTGAAGTGCCTGACCCTTCAAGGCTGACTTCAGATAATGGAACTTTTGAATATTGCTCAAATTCGCATTATTGTGAATTAATGATAAATACGTGTCCCTAAAGGACACCAAATTTGAAATAAGACCACTAAAAGAGGGCAGGTTAATGGTTGGCAATTTAATGTGAGATTCGACACTGTGCTGACAGTGGTCACCACTTCCGGACTGGTTGGCGGCAACTTCACCCTCCGCTGCGATCCCAAAAGACAACGGTTCGTAATAATAGTTTCTAGTTTCAGAGCGAAGTGTGTCGAAACGATCTATTGATCCATCTTCAAAAATTTTAGCTTATGATTTTGCCTCTTTAATTTTTCCTAAAAATTTATCAAAGGTGCTATCCAATTGTGATAATCGCGCTGTAAATAAATTTTAATCTTGAGGCCGGGTAGAGATATTGGATCCAATATTTCGCGTTTCTATTATGTTTTGAGATAAATAATTAAGCTCGTATTCGATATCGAACAATTTACTTTCGTTTTTACTTAGGTCTGATTTAGGGGTCATTATTATTATTTTATTGAATTGTACAACTGTAATATATACATCTAGTACAAGGGCTGTATGAATAAATAAATACATGAAAGGACGAGTAGAGGCACTACCCATTGGCAGCACTCTAATTACATTTCTATTATAGAACGTCCCGAGGCCATCTTCTCTTCAGACGCCTAGGAGGATTGTCCGGGATGGAATTGGATCCAAGGATGGAAACTAGTGGGTTTGTATGGCCCTGGAGTTTATTATGGAATGATAGGTATCTGAAATGGGCTAAATAGGTAACATATGGAACGTTCAGGTCATTATGGATGGTTTTATTTGTGATAAAATATGGAGCGTTTAGGATTATGCGAAGGATTTTGGATTGCAAGGATTAATACGAGAGGAATTTGATGGTTTGGTGGAGCCCCATAGTTCAATTCCGTAAGTCCATATAGGTCTTATAACAGTAACATAAATAAGTCTTTTGTAATTGATCTGAAGCTTTGAGCGTTTGTCTAGTATGTGTTGAAGTAGTCAGAAGCGTCTAGCTGTTTCTTGTCTTTTCAGTCTTGTGTGAGGGTTCCAAGTAAGACGTTTGTCTAAGTTGAGTCCTAGGTAGCGGATCTATTCAACAGGGATAAGTGGAGTACTATTAAAGGCAACAGTAGGACAGGAAGTCATGGGTATTCGGCGAAGGGTAAAGGTAATTTGATGGGACTTTTTGGAATTGATTTTAATTCTCCAATTCCGACACCATTCTTTGAGGCTTGATAAATGTGATTGAAGGGATTGGGATGCAATATATGGGTCGTTATTAACTGATAACACACATGTGCCATCAGCATAGGTGGAGATGAAGGTGTTAGGATGGGTTGGGATGTCAGCTGTGTATACCGTGTAGAGGATAGGACCGAGGATGCTACCTTGAGGAACACCAGCAGACTGGGAATAGAGAGGAGAGTAGGAACCATTATGATTTACTTTAAATCTTCTGCCAGTTAGAAAGGAGCGAATGATCAAAAAGTATGTAGGAGGAAGGAATTGTCGGATTTTGTAAAGGAGAGGGGTCATTATTTAATCAGATTTTGTTTTTTAAATGGAAATAAACCTATTAAGAGTGCTCACAAAGATAGAACAAATAAAATAAAATCTAAAAGATAAAATATATTATAATATATATAATTTAGAGACGGTGTCAGTTATGACATGCGATCCGGCCGCCGGAGGACCAATTTTATGTTTGAGCAACCTCGAAATAGTTATTGGACCTTTCGATGATAGCTCCGAAATGGATAAGGAAAATAAATTTCTGTATTTCTGTATGTATAACTGTATTAAATTACAAATAAATGAAATGTTCAAATAAAATCTATTACAATCAAAATGACATGCGATCTGGTATAATTGAATCAGAAATTTATTTTCCTTATCCATTTCGGAGCTCTCATCGAAAGGTCAAATAACTATTTCGAGGTTGCTCAAAACACAACTGCTCAAAATCAAACACATTGCTTATAGCTAGCTATTTCAGTTAAGAATATGAATTATGTAGTCAGGACTAAATAAAGTATTTACCCTACAAAAATAAAAAGCTCATACGACCTGTACAATAAATAACGTTTCCAATATATCTTAAAATATTACAAAAAATACCGCGACTTTGGCCTTTTTCCAAAGTGTACACTGTGGTAGCTAATGTGTTACTGCAGTCTGAGTTATTGCAAGCCATTTGGCATCTTAGGACTCAGCTTCTGCAGCCGTTAGATTAGAAGAAGTTATACAATCTTGAAAAGGATAAAACCTATTATTTTATTAACTTAAGTAACCTAATGGTATACAGTGCTTAAAGTATATAACACTAATTCAGAGTAAAACGGGAATTATCTTAAATCTTATTGTTTTTAGTAGTACGGTTTAAGATGTTTATATTAGAGAAAACTGAGCGATATATATCTTTGTTGCATTAATACCAGAATTTTGTTCATTCAGTTACATGTCCTCTGATCGTTTATACAATAAAGTAAAAATTATTAATCTATAT